>OX439143.1:133048105-135448105 GCA_949318255.1 Pollenia labialis | reverse complement strand
GCTTAACCCGGTGCGCTTCGCTACACTGCTTTAACCACTTTAGCGGTTGAGAGATATTTAATATATGCATCCTATGGAAGGTAGTTCCCCCCTGCGCCTACCCGCTTTATTTTTATTTTCAAAGTGAAGTATACCATAAGAGTGACATCTACAAAGTTTGAACTTTCTCACTATAACAGTTTTTAAGATATCCGATATTAAACATTGGCGTCCTATGGTGGGTAACACTTCCCCCGCTGCTATTTTATTTCAATTTTGGGGCTCAGATAATCCTACTACCAAAAGTTCAACAAATTGCTTGCAGCGGCTCTTATTAATATTTCTATCTATGAGGGGTACTGCTCCTCCTCTGGCTACCCCGCCCATTTCTATATTGAAATTTATAGTTTACCATAATAGTAGCTTTAACTACGTTTGAAGACTCTCCCTTTAATAGTTCTTCAGTTGAGCGATATTTAATGTATGCATCCTATGGGAGGTATTTCCCCCCCTGCGCCTACCCGCTTTATTTTTATTTTCAAAAGTGAAGTATACCATAAGAGTGACTTCTAGAAAGTTTGAACATTCTCACTATTACAGTTCTTAAGATATGCGATGGTAAACATTGGCGTCCTATGGGGAAAACCACTTCCCCCGCTGCTACTTTATTTCAATTTCGGGGCTCAGAAGATCCTACTACCAAAAGTTCAACAAAATGCGTCCAGTGGCTCTTATTTATATTTCTATCTATGAGGGGTACTGCTCCTCCCCTGTTTACCCCGCCCATTTTTATACTGAAATTTATAGTTTGCCATAGTTGTAGCTTTAACCACGTTTGAAGACTCCCCCTTTAATAGTTCTTCAGTTAAGCGATATTTAATATATGCATCCTATGGGAGGTTTCCCCCCCCCCCTACCCACTTTATTTTTATTTTCAAAAGTGTAGTATACCATAAGAGTGACTTCCACAAAGTTTGAACATTCTCACTATAACAGTTCATAAGATATGCGATATTAAGCATTGGCGTCCTATGGGGTGAACCACTTCCCTCGCTGCTATTTTATTTCAATTTTGGGGCTCAGAAGATCCTACTACAAAAAGTTCAGCAAAATGCGTCCAGCGGCTCTTAAGATATGCGATAATTAATATTGGCATCCTATGGGGGTACCAATTAGCTTGCCCCTATCGAAAAAATAAGTAGCCTATTTTATTTTTAGGGCTCACGTGATGTTACTGTAAAAATTTCAGGAAAATCGGTTCAGTAGTTTCGGAGTCTATAAGCCAACAAACAAACACACAAACACACAAACATACAAACATTTTTCATTTTTATATATATAGAAGATTTGGGTTGTTCACGAAATGTTGGTTATCAGGTTATATAGTTTTTTAGTTATAAATTCGAATGTGTATTCTAAGTTAAATAAGAATTTTAAGAGCTTTTATACTTTAATAGTCTTATTCCTTCTATATTTTTCAGGAGAAATAATTCCCAGATTCTATTTGTTAAAATAATTAAGTTAAATATAAATATTAAAAATAAAGGTTAACAAAATAAATTTTGTATGAAAATTTGGCTTAATAAAGGTTTGTTAAATTTAATAATCGTTTATAAATACGGGGGATAAGGTTAACAATAGGCACTATCCAGTTAAATGATACAAAGAATGCTGACGAAGGCCGTAGCAGGCTAAAAAATTTCTTACATTCTGCTGGTATCGTTGCTAAATGATAGCTAAAGTAAGCCTCGTACAAGAAATATTCAATCGAAAATTCAAATAGTGCATAGAAAATATTGAAGGAATAAGACTATTAAAGTATAAAAGCTTTTAAAATTGTAAATTGACTTAAAACACACATTCAAATTAATATGAAAATTTATGAAATAATTGTTACTCACCATGAGAAATAAATTCGCAGATTTTGTTTTTTAGTTATATTAAAAAAAATATAAATTTATTTAAAAACTGTAAATATAACTTCATAACCATATAACCTGATAATCCGACTTCCTTGAACAACCCAATTTTTGGTCAAATATTTGTAATTCAAAAGATTATCAAATTTAATTCAAATGTAAAAATTAAACCATTGAAAATGATTTGAGAATTGTGCTGATATCAAATGAAAAAGGCACTTCATATTAAAGGTTTTACGTCGTGTTTGCTGGGATAACACGTTATGAATTGTCTATATGTGTGCGTGTGTTTTTGATATAAATTTGTGTTGTTTCTTTATGCAGATTTTTATGAGCGATACTTTTTTTTTAATTTAAAATTTATGATGACATCTTTAAGGGAATATTAATTTTTAAATCATATTAAAGTTTTTTTAGCGTAAAACTTTAACTAATGGTTATTTTCAAGTAATTTTATAAATTCAAATCGGTTAGGAATGTTTAATTTGTTTTAAATAAAAACAGAAAATTAATTTTTAACTCTTTTGCTTTCAATTTGGGGTTTATTTTCTTAGATCCTTTACTTTGTGTTAAAAAATGTTTTATAAAATACTTTTTTTTAATTAATAGAAACTGGGAATTATTTCCTTTCATAAGTTACTTTATTATATTCAAATTTTCTATGAATAAATTCGAAAAAATAAAGTAACCTATGGAAGGAAATAATTCCCAGTTTCTATTTGTAAAAATAGTTGAGTTAAATACATTCAATTTATAAAGTATCACTATCCAGTGTGACACAAAGGATGCTGACGAAGGCTGTAGCGGGCCAGAAAATGCATTACATTCTGCTGGTGTCTAATAATTGTGAATTTTTCTGTACATACAATATACTTCATTGCTATCCAAAGAATAGCTAAGGTAAAATATAATAAGAAGATAACTCCAATATAATAGTCTGGTAGTGTATAATGTCATTCCTAAAATATTAAAGGAATAGGACTATGTATTACAAAAAAGCTTTAAAAAATGCATAACTGAAATTTAGCTCATAGAATAAATTCGAAAAAATAAAAAAAAAATTTTAAAAATTCTAATATTTGTATATTTCTCAATATTGTTTTTACATCTATTACATCTGTTACTTCTTTTTCTCTATTAAATATTGATTACAAATTCCTTATAAAATAAGTCCCACATGATAAATAATCAATCAAATTGATGGATGTTGACAGTTAAAACAAGCATTTTTGCAAAATAAATATTTTCCCCTCAAAAAAAATAATAAATTAATATAAACAAATATTTAATCTGTTAATAAGACTCCAGCCAAAAAAAGGCAAATAACCAAAATTGGCAAAATATTAACCAATAATTGCAAAAAGACTTCATAAATATTATCACAAACAAACTTTTTTCTAGTCCCCGCCTGCTTTTATATCTCGCTTTCAACATATACATACAGGGTGGCGCGGAAGAAACGCAGGTTTAATTTTATAAAGGAAAAAATTTTGGAATTTTTTTTTAAAAAACTAGAAACTGTAAAGAATGTTGCATATTTTGCAAACTGTTAGTTAGGTATTTTATCTTATATTCTTTTGTAGATAGGGCTGGTTGTTTTTTGTTAATCAAATCGCAAATTTTTGTCGAAAGATTCCAAAATTGTTTGTTGACAATTGATGCAATTCATAAAATTCATTGAATATTCAATCAAACATTGTTAATTTGTTAGGGCTGTTTGCGATTAAGGTAACGATATGTATGTAAGTTTTAATTGCGGAAAGTCACAGCTTACACTGCTCGTCTCTGCTGGGCACAATTTTTGGCAATCAAAAAATATAACGTTGTTCTGAGCCAACACAGAAAAAATGCTCGCAAATTTTTTTCAATTAAACCATTTATCAAAAACAAAATCAATTTAAGTTAAAAATTTAATTAAGTGAGTTAAACGCAACAATATACCTAAAGACAATTATGTTAATATCAAACAATATTTAATTGATACTATTAGTTTGTTTACTGGTGCAAATTTAAGTAATTTTGTAATTGTTATCACAAATTTTTTAATTGAAATACATTTTTATTTTATTCTGTTAACGCTTAAATGAGTTAAGTGTATGCTAATAAGGAAATAACCGTTGAAAAATTCTAGAAGTATGGCCGATGGGACCTGCGAGTTTAACAGACTAACCTAAATAATCACTTCAAATATTTTCAATCCGTCAAAAATTGACATGATCACACAAAATGTATAAAGCAAACCCAAATAGCGTGGCGTCAGCGCTTTGCAATTGGAATATTAGATTTAAAGAGCGCGCTAAGTAGTCAAGTTGTTTGTTATTAAAGTTATGGCAGTTTTGCGTTAATTTTTTTTTTTTTTTTGTAAATCCCTCTTTTGTGGGTTTTATGAAATAAGATAAGTTAACATTACTGTTCATGGCACAATGGGCACACTGTTATTTAAAATTATCATTTCAGTCTTACACTTGACGCGCTGATTTAGGTTGGTATGCTTGAGAAGGGAAAAGAGAATGTCATTTATTTTTCTCTCTCTTCTAAAACCTCATGACTTGACGGCTAAAACTTAAAGAGTATGAAATAGCATTTAGTTTGATCATGTTAGGCCGAAATATCACTTTAATGAAACGTGACCTAATTTTCAACCTCAAATCTAAATTGTTATAAATGCAAGCCTAAAAAAACAATTATTACAAAAATCATAACGTTTTTTATGCGTCAATAGATGTCCGGTTGGCTTGTTGGTAATCAACAAGTCTATCAGTGAAACAGTTGCAAGTTCGATTCCCACCAAAGGCACTGGTCTTCATTACTTCTTTAGGCTAAAGGTCTAAGTTCCTATTGCTCGATAACTTAAGTTTAGATATAATTTGTAACTGTATTTGTAACATAAAATAAATAAATACTTATGTGTCACCCTGTTATTTTGACCGTTTGTCATATGACTACAAAAAACAACAAAAACCTGGTATTTATGACTTTAATTTGATTTACAACCATAACTTTTAAGTTTGGCGTTTTAAGTGCTTAAAAATGTTGACAAAAATTGTTATTTGTGATTTTTTTTTTTTTGAAAATAACAAAACAAAAAAAATTTTAAAAATGTCCAAAAATTTTAAATTAAAAGTTTTTTATATTATTCTCTTTTTTTAAGTTTTTTATAGAAAATTTTATGTCAAGGTTAGTTTCGTTTATATGAGTCTCAAAAATTCCAAAACTTTTTCGTAAAATAAAAAAGTAAAATGCAATATAGTTTTTTAAAAAAAAATGTAATTTTTTTATGTTGGTCATTAAAAATGTAAATATTTTGCATGTATTATTCGTTTTAGTTTTTTAATGAACTGACGACACTACTGAATCAAAAAAGTTTTCCAACAAATTCTAGTTCTAGTTTAAAATTGTCTTTTTTGATTAATAACTTCACAAAATTTGCAAACAAAAAGTTTGCTTGGTTTTTTTTTTTTTTTTTTTGTAAATAAACTTATTTTTTTAATTTAGTTTGGATCAAATATTTTTATGAATGAATGTAAACATTTATCCAAATGGAGAAAAGAAGAATTTAAAAAAATGTTTAACTTAATAAAACAAACTTTTACTGTTTAAATTACCGAGCAATAGTTTTGTTCTAGTTCTGTTCTGTTCTAGTTTTGTTCTAACTCTGTTCTAGTTCTAAGTCTCGTTCTAGTTATGTTCTAGGTCGGTTCCAGTTCTTTTCTAGTTCTGTTTTATTTATATTCTAGTTCTGTTCTAGTTCTGTTCTTGTTCAGTTCTAGTTCTGTTCTAGTTATGTTCTGGTTTTATTCTAGTTATGTTTTTTTTTCTAATTCTGTTCCAGTTCTTTTCTAGTTCTGTTCTAGTTTTTGTTCTAGTTCTCGTTCTGTTCTAGTTCTGTTCTGGTTATATTCTAGTTATGTTCTAGTTCGGTTCCAGTTATTTTATAGTTCTGTTTTAGGTCGGTTCCAGTTCTTTTCTAGTTCTGTTCTTGTTCTAGTTCTGATCTAGTTCTGTTCTGTTCTCTTCTAGTTTTCCTTTGCTTTTGTTATAGCTACTTTATTTCAGTTCTTCTTTTGTTTAAATCCTAATGCTGTTCTATTCCTGTATTAATTTTTTTTTTAATTATTTAAAACTCTAAATTATGCTTTGTTCTTCTAAGCAAGGCGAATTCATTTTACAGGTGGCTGTGCTACTTGTTTCTAAGTTTTTTTTTTTTGTTAATCTCGACACATAAAAATCTCAAAAGATAGTTTAATTTCTGTTGTTTCTATTTAAACTTTCTTGCTCTTTGGTTTCTTTCTTTGTTTATATTGTTGAATGTCTAAAAACTGTTGGCAGTACAACATTTTCCGGATTTTGGAAAATAAAGAAAACATCAATACAAACAAAATAAATTTAAGTATCCTTTCTGGAAACGGCAGCAATTCACCCTTGGCTGAGAGACAGACTGAGTTAATTGCTTTCTTTAGTTTGTGTTTGTGTCTTCTTATTTCTCACCAAATCGTTATCAATGTGTAGGTCTTTGCATTGTTTTCTCCTTTTATTGTAGTTTTGCCAGTAAAATGTTGTTTAATTTTTTAACCGCACATTATTTCTTTCATTCATTTTTTTTGTTTTTTTTGAGATATTTTTCTAAGTTTTTTTATATTTATTTTTGCTTTATTAGTTTGATTCCCTAAAAACCGACCCTTTTTCTGCAAAACATCCTTAAGCAAACCTCAAATTGTTGTTTGACCTTTGCTTGATTTATGGCCAGCCAGCCATTGTGGTACTAACAACAAAATTTTGCCAGACAAAAAAGAACACAAGATTGTAGTGTACTAAATTCATTGGAACGTTTTTCTCAACCAGTGCCAACCAGCAAATGTAACGATCTTTCAAAGTCATTAACAGTGACTTTTTGCTAAGTTTCCTTGTAGTTTTCTTGTTAAATAAAAAACATGTTTAGTTAGTTATTTTTTAGTAGGAAAATGTTTAAAGTGGCAAAAATGCAATATTTTATAGGGTTTTTGTTTGTGATGTATGAAATACACACAAAAAAAACAGGACGCCATAATTACTAGACTTTCTGGCGGGATAACCAGCAGAATAGAGTGAATATAAATTGCTTTTGCTCAGTTATTAAAGTGGCAGTTTGTTTTAAAAACATTTATTTAATCAAAATGCGCAGTGGGGGCTTTTGGAAAAAAGGAAAAATTTCTATGATGGATCTAAAGATATTGCTTGATGAAAATTTAAGAAGATGTGGAGTCATTAATGATAAAATCTATTCAGTTTGAGATGTGTGACAAAATTTAAAGAATAACGGAACTAGATCTGAACTAGAACGAACGTAAAATGGAACTAGATCCGAACTAGAACTGAACTAAACTATAAATTTTAAAAAATCTTAATCTGTGTTGCTTTATTATTTCCGACTTATTTTGAAAATTTTAACGGATATGACTAAAAGGTTCATATATTTAACGATGTATTGAGATTAAAATAGTTTTCATTTAAACTGATTGTCCTCTTAGCATAACCAATTAGTAAATTTAAAAAGCATCATTCCATTCGAATGTCTCATTTCTACACATGAGACATTTGGAAATCACACTGTTCCTTTTAGCTGTCACTCACTTTTATCATATGCGAATTTGGTTGCTAAATGGTCATTAGGGCGAATAAATGTTTATACACAAAGCTGTTGTTAAAACTAAATTAATTTTTAATTATAGTGTGATAGAGCAATAAATTATATTTACAAGCTTAAGAAAAAGCTACCGCAATTTGCACGCCAATACAAAAATTAAAAAAATGGGGGAATAAACTACAAGTAAGAAAAAAAATTACAAAATATAAAAAAATAAGCAAAAAAAGTTTTTAATCATCTTTAGTTTTCCCCTTTAATGCATTTATCAAGATCAAGAATTAGATGGCTACTTTGTTAAGTTAAATGAAGTGTTTAAGAGTTCTTACTCTTTTTTCTTTATAGTTTATTTCCAAAAGTCATCATATTTTGTGTAACTCATTACCAGGGAGGGCAAGATCTTAGCTTAAAAATAAGTTATTGCATGTTTCGCAAAACTTGAAAAAAAATATTTCATATCTTGCAATAATCAAGTTATTTTAGGAGAACTAGTTGGTTCTGCAACTGTCCCGCTTTAGGCCCCCTGAGGTACGTAGGGAGCCTCTCAATATCTGGAATTCGGTCAATATCAAAATTAACAAATTTCTTAAGATCGCGTCTAACCGGAGATCCTATCTGATACCACAGGAGTCAAAAATCGCTGGTGTTTCCCTACCATACTAAATATTTGTTAAGGCGTCCGAGGGCATACTTTTTGTAAATTACAATTTTCGATACAAAAGAGATTTATTTTTCAAGGAACCAGGGTTGTTAGATGTGACGATTTTTCGTCATTTTGACGATTTTTGTGAGAAAATACAGTAAAATGACGATTGACGATTTTTTAACTAAAAGTAATAGTGTTATGACGATTTTCTGGCATCAATAAAACACTTAACAGAAATAACTACAATTTTGTTGGGAACAGTCCAAAACGTAAAAATCAATTTTTCGAAATACAAAAATTTTTGGAAATTAAACAAAAAAATTCTTCCCCCTTCACAAACCAGGTGGCTTTCATAAGAAGCATTAGTAATTTAAATTATACAAATGCCATCGATACTGCAATTTGGTCCGCTTTTTAAAAATTGGTTAAATCCGCTTTGCGTTTTTATGATTACATAATCACATGTGAAGAATTTTTCTATTTTCGTGTAAAAAGGCGATTTACCATTAATTCTGTTACGTAAGTTATTCTAATATTGTTTCGTGTTAAGAAGTAAGAAGATAGTTCTTAATAAGAAGTTGTGTAGAAAAATGGGTGGAAAAAGAAGACAATGCATTAGTGCTGGTTCTAACTCTCAAGTTTTAGCCGTCAAGTCTTCAGTTTTAAGGTGAGAAGGGAAAAGCAAATGCCGTTTATTTTCTCTCTTTCCTCAAAACTCAAGACTTGATGGCTAAATCTTGAAGAGTGTGAACCAGCACTTACTTAGTTTGGAACTAAAATTGGACGTAATAAAACGTTTCAAGTCGTTTGATATAGACAGAACCCTTGGTTTAGCACCTTCAACAGTAAAAACAATTTGCAAAAGTGATAGCGCTAAAAATAACAAATGAGATTTTTTTTTTATATTTTTTTTTTACATCCTAATTATATTAAGCCCTAATTTTTTGTGAATAGGGATAAATGAAATAAATAAATTTTTGCTATGCATTTATGAAAATATATTTTTTCTTGTGTATTTCTTTTCAAATGATTTCAGCCCACTTCCTGAAATAAATAGAACAAAACTTAACCATATAACTTTCGTCATCATAAATAGAATTTCTTGCTTAAAATTTATATTTTTGAACCAAACAATGCAATTAATTGTCTCTAATTTGTAAAATTTAAATATTTGACGATTTGTTGACGATTTTGTTTAATGTTCGTGACGATTTTGACGAATTTTGTTAAAACTTTTGACGATTTTTGAAGAAAAAAGTCTAACAACCCTGCAAGGAACGTACTTTTCGAAGAGATAGAAAGAGATACTTTGACATAAAATATAACTTTTGTACAAATAATATATTATTGTTATAGTCAAAGTGGGTGATAAGATGAGAGAAAAAAGTAGGGGCTTTGGAGTATTGAGTGAATGATTAATGAGGAATAAATAATGAGAACTGACTGCCCTCGAGAGTGAAGAATGACGACTGACCCCCCTCGAGAATGAAGTTCTTAGAGAAACATATTTTTATATACTTCATATTTTTTTTGTGCAGACCGCAATTTGCGCTATATTAAGTAAATTATTAAACAAAGTAGTTATTTTGGGAATACAACATTTAAATTTAAAAGATTTTGTTAGTTGTGCTTAATTCCCATTTGAACAATATGAACATGGGTCTAATGTACAAACTTTATTGCATGGTTGGTTTACGTGGCTAAAAGTAGACTGTGGAAATGCCCATATACATATTAAAATTAATTGATTTTGTTTGTGAGTTTGTTTGTCCCATATAGATTACTCAATCACTGAACCGATTTTCCTGAAATTTTGACAGTAATTTCCTGATTATCCGGCGCTTAACATAAATTTTATTAATTTTATTTCAATGGGGGTAACGCGTTAAGCAATTCTTTCTTAAAAACAATTTGTTGCACAGTTTAACAGTTCTCTCATCTTAACAAAATATGTATATAAATATGTTCATTACCTTTTTTTATAGTACTGACATCGATTAACCAAAATTTTAAAATAATTTTCGAATTATTTATACACACCTGCAATAAAAATTAAATAAAGATTAATTTAAGTCGTTTTAAAAATTTAGCAAAAACTGCTTAAAACATTAAGAAATTTATTATATTTGGTAAAATAAACAATAAATTATTAAAAAAAAAGTAAAAAAAAAAACTCAACAATATGTCAATTATAATGTAATCCATCATAATTTGCTATAAAAGTCAAAAACAACTAAATAAAAACAGAAACCAAAAATGGACACTAAATAATAAATATTTGTTTGGAAAATAAAAAAACAAACAAGAGACAAACAAATCATTAACCTCCCCCACGACCTCCTCTTTAATGACATGGGTCTGTTTAATTCTGCGTAGTCTGTGAAGTCTTTGGCTAAAAAGGCATTAATAAAAAATCGGGTTAAAAAGACTGTTTTTGTATTGAAAAATATTTTCTTAAAAAAAAAAAAACAAAAAGCAACAAGCACTTAAACCACCCACATGCAATGAAAATACATTTTCAAAACCGTCTGGACAGGAAAAACTCGCACACATTAAATTACCATAAAAGTATACAGCTAAACAGAGGGAAAAGCGGACCGACACAGAGATAGCAAGGCGAAAGAAAAGGATAGAAGTCAACCTTCTTTGGTTAAAGGGACAAATGGACTATTAGGTAACAAATTATGTTTCGTAAAATTTTAACGAAATGGTACAGTGTAACATACAATTTAATGAACACATCAGCAAAATTTCCTTTTGTTTAAAAATTCTTAAAAAACCAGCTAAAAACAAAATAAAATCGTTTTAATCAACGGTTATCAATTAAGGCCCACAGGCTTCTTGGGTACCTTCTTCTTCATAAATAGTTTATTAAACAAATCTTTTGTCACTTTTAAAAAAAAATATTAAAATATTTTTTATTTTTCGAAATTATTCCATGAGCTAAATTTAAGTTATTTATGTATTTTATAAGGTTTTTTGTAATAGTCCTATTCCTTCAATTGTCTTAGGAATGACTTTATACACTACCTGGCTTCTTGTTACATTTTTCCTTAAAGTAACTTATGAAAAGAAATAATTCCCGGATTCTATTTGTTAAAATTTTTGATAGAAACACATTAAATTTATAAAGTATCACAGTATCACTATCCAGTGTGACACAAAGAGTGCTGACAAAGGCCGTAGCGGCCCAGAAAAAGCATTACATTCTGCTGGTGTCTAATAATTGTGAATTTTTCTGTACATACAATATTGTTATCCTAAGGATAGCTAAGGTAAAATGTAAAAAGATGATACAAGATAATTGTCTGGTAGTGTATAAAGTCATTTCAAAGAAAATTTAAGGAGTAGGACTATTACAAAAAGCCTTATAAAATACATAACTGAAATTTAGCTCATAGAATAAATTCGAAAACTTTTAAAATTTTGACTATAATATAGTAACTTATAAAAAGAAATAATATCAGATTCCAAATATAAAATCATAACAAAAAGTGAAAGCTGGAGGCAGGTCCACACCACGCATTATGGACTCAACGCACTGCATTACTTGCGTCCTACGTTTTAAGTTACATGCAACGCTTTGTATTCGTTTAATATCTTTAGTTTTTCTTAAATCTTTGGATGAAGTTTTCTGACGATCTGGTCTAGGCAACCAGTGAAATGCGCATAGGAATAGCTTATCCCATCAACAATAAATTTCAGTGTTTTTATCAAGAAAAAAAATTGGGAAATTAGCTAAAACAAACAAAATCTTTACAATTAAAAATTTTTGTATTCCCAAAAAATTACTTTGATTTATGATTTTTGTAAAAAAAATTTTATAATTTTTCAAAAAATTTCATTTCTTTTGGAAAAAATTTTTTTTATTTTTTTTTTTCTCTAGTAATTAATTTTGTAATGATTTTTTTCCGCAATCACTTTCAGTTTTCAATTTCACTTTTTAAATAATTGTGTATTTTTATCGCGCAATTACCTTCATCTTTTCTGACCGCTTATTGTTCATATATTTTTTAAATTAATTGCATTTTAACTTTTTTTCTGAAAAAATATTTTACGTTGGGTTTTTTTTAATGGCTAATTATGTTTTAAAAAGGAAAAATGAAAAAATAGTTAAAAAGAAGATAAAAATGTTGGTAAGTAAAAAGAACCTAAAGAAAAATTTTCTTTTTTTTGTTGTTATCGGGCTAATTAAAAGACAATATTTTCTAACACTAAGGTCCGTTTTCACAAAGTAGACTTTAACCGGCCTTATTAAAAGTGTTCCGTTATTAAAACTTTACTTTAACCCAAAGTTAACGATGAAGGAAATTCAGTTTCATCATACCTGGTAGGTTAAAGTAAAGTTGTAATAATGGAAATCTTTTTATACGGCCGATAAAATCCTACATTTAGCTTTCGGTATGTTGTGAAAATGGCTCTTAAGTTAATAAAGATTTTGGTAAAGAGATAAAATTAAACGCAAAAGGAAGGAACAAAAGAAGTAATACAAATAGGGCTTGAATGGCAAAGTGTTCAAGGCAAAATTAAAATTTTCTCACTTTTAAGGAAATAAAGTCGATTAGCTATTTTGTGAAATTTAAGACATTAAAATTTAAAGAATATTCATTATTATTACTATTTACGAGTGTATAAAATTCTTCGAATTTTACAAATAAAATTATTAAATAAAAAACAATTCAGCAATTTTATTTAAAAAAAAAAATAAAGTATAATAAAATAAAACTCATATTTCCATAATTAAGTCATTGCAAACCTGATTGTCTGTCATTTCCTTAAAATACTCTTTAAAAACTATAATTACACAAACAGTTTTTTTGTTGTTGTAGCTGCCATTTAATATTTAAAATAAATACTGCTTTTATTACTTAACAACGTTTTTAAGTGAAAATCAACTTGTTTAAATTTTCGATTGAAAAATAGAAACAGCCAAGGTATATTTACACAAGGTAAACTCGTTGACCCATATGTTTGTCAGCTGTTTACCTAAGTTGGAACACCAATGTCAAATTCCGTGTATATGAGCCAAAATTTGTACATGTGTGCGTTAAATTTATATGAAGACAATTTTGACAATTCCGTTCCACTCGGTTATTTTTATAGAGCAGCATGTCTACACTCCCAAATGAGTCTACCTTGTGTAAATATACCTTGGAAACAGCCCTGTTGCAGAATGACAGGCTGAATTGACAGAAATAAACAAATAAATTGAAAATTAAAAATAAATTGAATCGAATGGAATGGAATAAATTCATGAAAGTACAGCTTATGCTCTAAGTACTTTTTGTATTTGTTTAATTTTCGTTGTATTTCTGCTATAACTCTGTTTCAGATCAGTTCTGCCTTAGTTCATGGGTCAAATTGGGATATCGATTAAATTAAAAAATAAATTAAAATAGCGATTTCGTACAATATCAAATGCGATAATTTGGATCCAGTGCCCATGTTCTGTAACTCTCGCATCGAGGAACTTTTCGATTGAAATGTGTGTAATGAAACAAAAATATATGAAAACAAAAACCTGTTTTTCTCACTAAACTGTGTCTGTAACGAGAAAAACACTTGAAAACAATTCAAAATGAAAAAAATAATAATATTTTGTTCTTGGCATATTTTTGCATTGTTAAATATTTCGCTTTTAACATTTTTATATGTAAAATAATACGACTGTTTTCAAAGCTCGTTAGCAAACAACAAACATTAAAGTCGCACTTTACATTATTTGGTATAGCCGACGGTTGCATTTTCGCCGCCGACGTTGAAAATTTTTAAATTTCAGTAAATGTTGGTCGCAGTCAACGGAATGTTTGACTGGCTTGCTGAACGTCTGCAATGTCACATCGGCTTCGAGTGTAACGTTATGACCAGGGAAACCAAAAATATGCAATTGCATGTTTTTCCTTGTGCGACCACTGAAGGCAGAAAAAATATATTTATCAGTTTAAGTTAAAAGAACATTTTTTTTAGCATTTTTTTAAGTTTATAGCGCATATTTTGCCATATTTTGATACATGTTCAATTTGTTTAGCCTACAAGAGCTTTCGCAGCAAATAAAAAATAAATGTTTTTTTGCGAAATTCCGGCTTTTCTGTTTTGAATATCTATCTGTATACCCAACATGTTGCCTCAATTTCGCTATCTATATTTAATTTATTTACATTAAACTTTAAAATATAAGCAAAAATTAAGGAAAAAAGGAATCACTTTTTAAAATGATTTACCGATATCCATCCGTACGTCTGGCTGGTTGTCTGTCCATGCTAACCTTGTGCGCAAAGTACAAATTACAATCTTGTAGATAATTTAATCAAATTTGGTTAACTAAGGACGAAGTCGTGTCATAAAGCCATAGGAAATAAAGCCATATGGCGTTAAGTCCCATTCCATTGAGACATTAGGGCATATGCCATTAAGACTCTATATAATGAGACTTAACGTCATTAATTTTTTCCGAAAATGAGACACAAAGCCATATTTGTTAAAGGATTATCTCCTCTTTGATAAAACAAGTACCGGCTTCGCTAACTAAAGCTTCTCTGCAGAGCCGGCCTTCGGCCGGGCGCGAGGATTTTCTCCTTTATGGTATAACACATACTGGCTTCGCTAACTAAAGCTTCATTTCACTTGTAGTTCTGCTTAAATTTAGTTTCAGTTTAGATTCTAAGTATTAAAGATTCTAGTTAAGATTCTATTTTCGTTCTAGTGGAGATTTCAGTTTATATTCAGAAAAGATTTTAGTTTAGATTCTAGTTTAGTTTCAAGCCCATTTTTGTTCGGTTTTACTTCAGTAACAGTTCAGTAAAATTTTAGATTATAGTTCAGATTCTACATAAGACTATAATTCAGATCCACTTTATTTTCTTGTTCTGCGTAACTTATATTTTAGTTCTACTTAAGTTTTTGTTCAGATTTATTTTAGTTCTAGTGCAGATTCCATTTAAAATTTTAGTTCAGATTCCTGTTTAGATTTCCAAGTTACTTTTCAGTTAAATTTAACTTCAGCTCTAAGTTAATTCTAAATCCGTTAGAATTAAGTCCTTTTTTTTTTTTTTTTTTTTTTTTTAATAGGAACTTTATTTACAATCTATCCAAGGATAATAACCAAATTTGTTAAAAGTAGAATACATCACAGAGTTTATGCAACTCCAATTAGATACATAACAAGAAAAAAAAATAATTTTGTTTAAGTTCTAGTATAGATTCTGCTTTAGTTTCTTTTTCAGGTTCTAGTTAAAATTTCAATTCATTTAAACTTAATTCTTCTAATTCGTTCGTTCTGATTATATTTCACGTACAATTTTACATTTTAGTTTAGCTTTATATGCTAGTTTTAAACCTACTTCAGATTTTACTTTAGCCTCCAGATCATTTCTAATTGAGTCTAAGTTTAAAATCCTTTTTGAGATTCCTCTAAAGTTTCTGGTTTAAATTCTAGTTCAAATTCTTGTTTAATTATGGTTCAGTTTTGCTCTTGTTATTTTAAAGTGTTGTTCTATCTTCTTTTCAAATTCTCTTTTAATTGTGTTCGAGTTCTGCTTTAAATTCTTATGGTTCTTTTTAGTTCTCTGTTTAAATTCTGGCATAGTCAATTTGTAGTTCTGCACTGCATATTTATCTCTGATCTAATTAATTGCTCCTTTTTTTTTTTGGTTATATTTAAGTTATGTTCTATACTGTTTTGGTTCTTTTTTTTTTACTCCCTCTTTGTTCTGCCCTAAATAAAATAAAATGATTCTCTATAAATTATTCCTTTACTTCACTGTTTTGTAATTTTAGCTGAAAATAACGTCTTAATGCATAATTCTTGGTAATAAACGAAAGAAAAGAGCAAACACGAATATAGTTTGCGTTTATTTATTTGCAAAATAAACAATTTTTTGTGTATGTTCGCAAATTGCAAATTCGAAGACTATAAGATGAAGAACAAATAAATAAAGAATATTTTAAATCGTAAATCAATAATGAAATTAAATAAAACTGTCTATCTGTCAAACTATAAAATTTGTATTCAATTTTATACAAATAGATGGTTTCAGGAATAATAAAATTATGTTAAATAGTTTTTACCAAGCTGGTAAAAAAAAGTTTTAAGTGTATTTTGATGAAATAATAAACGATTATAAATTGACAGACTTTTTAGCGTAATTTGAAATTGTTTTATAGATTTCCAACAAAAAGTACTGTTTCAGTAGTATCATAGACCGTTTCCTTCTTAAGTGCTAAAGTAAAAGTACCTATTATAGTGTACCAAATTATGTTGTTTTTAAAAAATGATATTAAAAATTTTTTATATACAATAACTAAAATTCGTAAAAATACATACATACATATATAAATTTAAGCTTTTTTGCTGACGCCATCATATTAAATGTCTGTATGAGGTTGCAGAGTAGAGTAATATGATTACATATATTTATGAGCTCCTCTACGTTAAAATACACATAAACATTAATTCACATGCATAGTTGGGAGTATAAATTAATATACCATATAAATAAATGGCATTATTTTGTTATTTTTTCGTAAAAAACATACGAATTTGTAACATGCCCGTTGTAGACATTATCTCAAAATACATTTATTTTATTTTATTTATTTATTTTTTTTTTTTTTTTTTTTTGTGGGTATAATTTCATATAAATGTGACATAAAATTGCAAATGATACAGAAAAAAAATTTTTCTGAAAATCGCAAAAATCTGAGGAAGAGAGTATGTAAAAAAAACTTTATCTTTGTAATTTTTATATTTAACTTTATATTTTGGAAAATGTATAAATTTATTTAAAGAATTCAGCTAGCTGAATAAGGTTGAAATAAAAAAAAATTTATTAAATTAACATTTTCCATACATATTAACTTTGGGTTTTGAATTAAGCATATAAAGATTTAATTCAGATAGCTGAGTTAAAGTTCTAAGGTTTATTAGGTTATGGTTAAAATGGAAGTCGGTATCAATCCAACATATTTGGGCCATGGAGTTCCACTCAACAGTACCCCCATCGCAGAAACAACTCGAATTTCTAATAAAGGTAAAAATGCGCTCTAGTTCGAAGCCAGTTATAACGTACAATCCGGTAAACAATCAATATACCAATTTTTTGCTTTATTATGTAAATTTTAATATCTAGCTTTGTAAACATTTATAATTTTTTTTTAAGAATAGGGTTGAAATAAAAAAAAAAACTTTATTATGATTTGGCAAAAATATTAATATTTGCTATAAATTTTACTAAAAAATCTATAATTCAGCTAGCTGAGTTAAAGTACTTAAAAACAGAATACAAAAGATATAAATTTTTTGTGATATCTTATTATGTGAATTTCAATATCAAACATTGTACATACATATTAAAAAAAATTAAAATTTTTGACAATTTTCAAAAGTTTTCAAAATTTACTAGGATTTAGAAATAATTTAAGTTTTAAGTTTTCGAATTGGGCTAAGATTAAAAACATATTAAAAAAAATCGTAAAATTAGATAGGAAAATAATAATTCAGCCTTGCTAGGAAAATAATAATTCAGCTAGCGAACTAGTTTAGTAAAATTAATTTAAAAATTAAAATTGTACGTACATTTAAATTCATATTCATAATTTGTAAGCATTTAACGGAATCGTACTAAAGTTAACAGTTTTTCTAAATATGTGAAAACTAACCGTTTTTTTTATTTCTATAACTCAGCTAACTAAGTTAGAATGCAATATAAAATATTGAATAAATTTTTGTATTGAAAGAAAAACATGATTTTAGTTGAATTCAGCTAGCTGAATAAATTGAAAAATGCATTATACATATATTAACATTTTAATTTTTGTAAAAAATATTTCCATGTGTTTGCCTATACATCTAGCTGAATAGCTTTGTTTTACATAAATGTTTTTAAATTTAAATAAGGAAAGTGTATTTTTTAGTTTTAATTAGTCAGCTATAAAAGTATTGATAAATTAAAAACATTTCTTAATATATAGTAGAATTTAAATGCACATTATTTTTCTTAGAAATAATTAACAAGACCTTTAATACCAATAACTAAGTAGCCGATTTAATTTATTAAAAAGAATATGTAAGTACGTACTTTAATTTTCAACAATTAAGCTAATTGAATTATGTTAGGAATATTTAAAAAAAAAATGTTTATTTGATTTTTTAAATTAAAATGCAGTAATTTCTATATATTTTCTTGCAAATTATAATTTTGCTTAAGTGCTTAATCAAACAAATTTAAAAATTGTATGTTTAATTATAAAGAAATTCAGCTAGCTGAATATCAAACAAATTTTTATTATTTTTTATCAAACAAAGATTTAAAAAAGAAGAATTTTTTATGAGTTCATCCAAAGAAACTATAATTTAGCCTCCTAAGAAATTAAAATTTTTTTAGTATTTTACTTTAAAAGAAGTAAGATCATACATATTGATTAATCTCGCAAGCTGAATAAAAGCTATTGCAAATATTTTTAAATATATGTACATACACACTTGTAATGGGAAAGCAGATTATATTTTCTAGTAGAAAACGTTAACTCAGCTATATAAATTGCTTCGAAAAACTAACATTATTAATCAAATTTCCATTGAAAAGTTAGTTAAGTTTTCTTTAATAAAACTGTAGTTTATTTAGCTTAATTACCTGAAAAAATGGCTCTTAAAAAAATAACAAACAATGTTTTTTGAATAACTGTTTTCGTAAATAAGACAGAAAAAAGTGTGTTTGCTATTAAAAAAGTTGTCACCTATTTTAATTTCTATTAATTTTATCACTATTTATATTCCTTCAACATTCTTTTCATTGTCCATCTAGCAAAAATTTAAATTAAAACTAAAAACTAATAATAGACACGTGCTCTCTTTTAAGATGTGTATTATTAATAACAAACATTTTTATCTGGGTTTCTTTTTGTAAAAACAAACAAATTTTTGCCAATTGATGTTTCTTTTTTTTGTAATTTTATTACATTCATTATTTTAAAAGCAGCAGAGTACAAGTAATTTAATGCCCCGCATTTTTTTTATTTACTTATGAGTTTTGTTGTTTTTTTTAACAAAATAACTTAACGAACAAGAAAATAAAACTTCGTTGAATATTTATTTAAAGCAGACATAAAGAATAACAGAAACTACAGCAAATGATAGTAATTTAATAACGCCTTCATAAAGTACAGCAAGCAGATATTTACGAGAAAAGAAAAAAGCCAGGAAAAACTGGAAAAAAACTTAAGCATTTAAGTAAACAAATTGTTTATTAAATTGAATACTTTGTTTTTAAACAAAATAGTTTTAGACAGAGTTTTAAATTAAAGAAAGATATAAACTATAAAAAATAAAAATTATTTTTTAGCTAGCTGAATTTTTTACAATTTAAAAAGGCTCAACTTTAAATGCTATTCAGCAAGCTGAATATAGTTTTTTTTTTTGTTATATATACATTAGGGTGTCCCAAAATTTTTTTTTGTCAGAGGCTCAAGCATAATTTGAAAGCTTATTGGGTCCAGTATTTTTGAATTTTTTTTTAGATTTTTAGGAAGAGGTTTAGAGGTCACGCAATTCAAGTCTTTGTTAAAAATCTGAGTTTTCGGGCTTTTTTCAAACTTGACTCATAACATTGTCAATAAACACGTTTATTTAATTTTTTGACCGAATATATCTAAAGAAAATTTCCCAAACTTTATTTCAATATGCAAAAACTTTAAGTTCCGGCTATATTTTTGTCCATTACGATTCCACATATTAAGTATTTTTGTAATTTTTCAACAAATTCTGTAAAAAACGGGTTATTTCTTTTCAAATTTATATGAAAGGTATAAAAACTAGTGACGCAATTTTAAATACCGATAAGTTCTAAACAATTAAGAAAAACAAAAATGGAATTTTGTTCCACAGTTTCCGAGTTACACTATTTTTATAGTTTCTACCTTAAAAATGGTGATACTTTTTTCGTTATAATTATTGTATATTTCCATAAAATGTTATAGTTGGGTTTTAACTGTCATTAACTTCTGACATTTATTGATCTAAATCGTTACATGCTGTCATTTTCACTTTCTATTTTATGTGTATTCTCCGCTATAATAAATTTACATAACACAATTTTTTGAGTTAGCTGACCGACGAATCAAATAGAAAAGTTTCTTGTATATGTGGCAGCGCATAGTGAAAGGGACCTTAGGGGGAAAAAATCAATTTTTTGATGGGGACAACATCTGAGCATCGAATCAGACCAATCCCATGCCCCAAAAGTGTTCCCTCCCAGAGATATGCGCGTTTTATGAAGTGGTGGTACACCAAAATGGCTCTCCTGAACAAACCCGGTTTTTACCCTTAGGTCCCTTTATATTTTGCGCGTCACATACATGTATAAAAGTTTTCGTCGACGTACCGGTAAGAATTTTTTTTTTTTTTTTTGTTTTTGATCGTTAAAAAATGTGTAATTTTATTCAAAATAGATCTAATAGAATTTTGTGAAAACAAGAAATGTGTGGCTTGTGGGAAAAATGATAGATGCCCTTGATCCCTCCAAACCGCCGACAAAAATGCAAATTCTGCAAAGATTTTTTAATAACATATACTGGGTATAAAGGTCAAAACGGGTATAACTCAGGAACGATAAGAACAAATTTAAAAATTGTTTATTCATATTAATAAGAATTAATTTGTCTTTCAAACTGCAACATTAGTTTGTTTTCGTTTTCATTTAAACTTAAAAAGTTGTAAAGCGTTATTACAAAATTTTTGAAAAAATTACGAAAAATTGTAATTAAAGGTATCTAAATGAGTAACCTCATCACCAAATCTTATAAGTTTTTCACACAGGAATAAAGCTTGGATACTTTTCTTTAAAACTGTTTCCTCAGGAGTGCAGAAACCCGTGGTATTAACCAAGTTATCAGTAAAGTTAAAAAAATGGGCCGAAAACTCCGGTTTTTTATGAAAACTCCATTTGCGCGACCTCTAAACCTATTCCGAAAATTCTTAAAGAAAAACCAAAAATACTTTACCCTATAAGCTTTTAAATTTTGATTGAGCACCAATGAAAATCATAAAGAAAATATTTTTTGGGACACCCTAATATACATATATTTAATGCTTAATGATTTAAAAAAAAAGAGAGACATTAACTATAAAAACCAAAAAATATTATTCGCTAGCTGAATTGAATTAGAATTAAGTGAAATTTTATATATTGTAAAGAATTAAAAAAAACAACTTTAAATGCTATTCAGCTATCTAAATAAATTTTGTTTTTGTCATGAAGATATAACATATTTTCCTTATTCAACTGGATGAACTCCAAACAAACCAACAAATGTGTATATCATTAGATGATTAAAACTAATATACAGAATTTTAATTAGTCTTAATTAAAAAATTTTGTACTCTCTTTTTAAAAATTATATCATTTATAATTAAGTTAGCTAGCTGAATTGTTTCTCTAACTCGTATTTAATTATTCATCAAGTTGAGAAAATATATTATTTTTATTAATTACTTGGCTGAATAACAATAACTCTAACAACTTATCATTATATGTAATAAAATTACATATAATATAAATCTGTAGCATTTTGACAAAACATCTTAAGTCGAATTTAAAAAGTTGAAAAAAGCTGTTGGTAATCATACGAATTTTCATTCAAAAAACATTTTTGTTTACGTTTTTAAAATTTTTTATTATAAACGAATTTTTTTTAATTTAATTTTATACAATGAAAATGATTTTTTTTACCGAG
Source organism: Pollenia labialis (assembly GCA_949318255.1). Lineage (NCBI taxonomy): Eukaryota > Metazoa > Arthropoda > Insecta > Diptera > Polleniidae > Pollenia > Pollenia labialis. The sequence continues at coordinate 135,426,213 of OX439143.1, read as the reverse complement.
TTTTTAAAAACTTTTTTTGCTATCTTATATCGTCTTAGATGTTTCGTCAAAATGCCACAGAAATTGACTCTTAAACGGTGTTCCTGTAAGAATGAAATTTTTCATTTCACAATTATAACACGTTGGTCTTTCATAAATATATTAATATTCAGAAAAAATAATTGTGACAGCTGCCAATTTTCAGAGTTGCCACTTGCCAAAAAAATACTCTAAATTTAAAAAGTGTACTCTTACTGAGGCACTCTTCCTGAGGCACTCTTTATATTCAACTTCATTAGTTTAAATACCACTTTTAAAATATATTCAGCAAACGAGTTTAAGAACAAACATATATATATATTTTAAAAAAATTGGTTGCTAAACTAGCTAGTTAAACTGCTAAATTAATTTTGCAACATGTTTACTATTTAAACGAAAGCGAAAATCTTTAAAAAATAAAAAAAATTATAAGCAATTACTATGAAAATAACAATAGTTGTTAAATTCAGCTAGCTGAATTCGATCAAATATATAAGTTTCTATGTTAAACTCAAAAATTATTCTATTTCATTATTTGAGCATCTAATAAAGCAAATAAAACAATGCATCCAAGGCATGAATTTATATATTTCTTAGATTTTATTAATTTTTTAACTATCTGAATTTAAGAAAAATATGTTAAAGGAAAGAATACAACATATCGCTCGTTTACTTCAATAGTGGCATAACTCAAAAAATAAAATTTGGAGTAGGTGGTGTTGAATAGTTCGTTATGTTTTGCTTTATTTAGTGTATTAAATTCATCTTTATATCTTTGAAACTTTAAACGTTTGAAGAGATTGTTTCGTTATTTTTCTAAGGGGTTGGAGGAATTCAAAAACTTTAAAACGCGTGTATCTCGAAATTGATTTTTTTTTATTCATGCCAATATTAAAGTAAATAAGCGATATATGTATATTTCTATAATATGGGGATTCATAACCGATCGTATATTTTACAAAAAAAAAATATTATGGATTTGTGGAGTGTGAACGCCTGCCATCATATTCTTCAAATCCTTTATATTAAACTGCCAACCAAAAAAAAAGTTGTTGTCATTTTATAAAAAAAAAAATTGTATAAAAGAAAAAATATATGTCTGCCCCAAATAATACTTGTAATTTTATTAAAAACCTGCCCCTATACTTATGTTTTTCTAGACATTTGTCTACAGTTTTTTATACTTTTTTGAAGGGGGGAACTTTTTTAAATAAACTTGTTAAAATAGTAAAACTATAAAAACACCCATATAAACACCAGACAAATATTTACAATTTAAAATTTAAGTCATGTAATAATCAAAATTGAAATTTCATTAAAGATACAAGAAAACACAGCCAGAAAAAAAAATTTACAAAAACAAAAAAATATAATAAAAATATTTACGTTTAAATAAGAAAACAATTCATACACATACTTAAGACTTTATCATACATATGGAGATGTAGCCAAAATATTTGGTAGCTTAAAGCAAACACATACTTAACAATGTATGTATATAAAACATACTCCACACTACACATGCTTTTCTATTCATGTAAACGTATCATTTATGTATTTTAATGCAAATCACGTAAATTACTTATCGTAGATGGTAATTTTTCTTTTCTTTAACACACCAGCTCAAACATACAAATGCCGACCGAATCCAAAAGCAAATAGACTCATAAGACATTTAGTTGGAATGAGTGGCGGTACCAATAGACAAACTTCCAGTAAAAGTCATCTACATACAAAACCCAAAAACAACAACAACCTAGACGTAAGCAAAAATCCAAAATAGTAGTTAACGTAACAATTTTATTAGGAAAAATATCCATATTTATTTTATTCCTACACATATGTTAACTTACCAATACATATGTATGTATGTATGTGTGTATGTTTGAAATACCCAACAGTTTAAAAATACTACTACAGTGGGGAATTTAAAAAAAAATGGAGATATTCATATATTTTTAATACAAATTCGTAGGTCTGTAGTAGAGGTGCTGTTCAGATTCCATAAAATAGAGCTTGAAAACTTAGAATGTATGAAATAGGCAAGAAATTAATTAAGTGTAGTTGCTAGACTGAACTATTTTTTAATGGCCCAAAAAGCTAGTAATTTTGTAATCAGCACCAGAACTGCAAGGTTTTTATGCATATTATACAAAAAAACAACTTCTGTAATCTAATAATATTTAACCAAATCTTGTTTTCAGATGCATATTGAATTTGTGGAGGTAAAAAATATATTTTTTTTTAATATTGCCTGCTGCTCCCACAGTTGTAAAATATTTGAGATTTTTCTTGAGGTCATGTTTAAGTAACAATATTTAAATATTTGATAAAACAGTATTAAGTAACTGATTGAAGAAAAAATTTTCGAATTATCAAAAATAAAAAATTATTTTTAAAAAAGTGATACTAAATTTTTAAAAAATTAGCAGCATACAAGAAAATATATGCTTTAAGGTTTAAAAACTAAATACTTCTGTAAAAAATTTTGTATTTTAAGAAATTTATCATATTTACCTAGCTGAATAGAAATAAATTTACAAAATTTTTGACAAATTAAAAATAATGTTTTGGTTTGCCTTAAATAAACTCTATTCAGCTAGCTGAATTTAAAGAAAAACCTTATTATTGCTATATTGACCTACCATTTTAATATGCCAACATCATTTCAATCATAATCAGCTTGCTGAATAGTTTTAATACATTTTTAGTAATTTTCAATCATTACAATTTTGAATTACTAAAATATTAGTTAAATATCAATCCTAGTTAAATATCAAAACATTTTATAAATAAATCTTAAACAAAACGGAATTTTTGTTATTTAAAATTTTATTTTAAATAATAAATCCATTTAGCCGAATTAAGTCGAGTAACTAAAACATATATTACCGACCAAATTACGTCATTAGATATCGCTCGAAATTACAATACAATTTAAATAGGAATTTAGAACGCCGAATGCTGAACTATGTAGTTTATTTAATAAATTTGCAAATTAAGAGCATACAAATTATGTAATATCCTTAAATATAATTCAGCTAGCTGAATATCCTAAGCATTTACGTAAATTGTAAAAAAAAAATTAGTTTCTATCCAACTTTTTTACGTCTTCGAAATTCATTTAACGCAATAAATTGAAATTTTGATTCAACAAAAGTGGTTTAATATTTAAACCTGTAAATAAGAAAAATATTAAACATTTTATTTATATTCAGCTGCCTTTAATGTCTAAAGTCTAAAATCGACACCGAAATCCATAATAAGAAAAAGTTTAGAAAAATTAAAATGTTGACCATATTTTCCAGCTGAACTGCAAAAAATTTACTAACTTATTAGAAACTGAACATTATTTACAAAATATGTAAATACTTAAGATATTCAGCTAGCTGAATTATATCTTTATATATTTTTTGAACCAGATAAAATTTAAATTATGAGTTCATGACATTAAAATATATTCCGCTAGTTTTATTAAGCAGCTTATTAAACACATTTAAATTTGTTTTTATATTAAGTTAGCTGAATTATTTAAATTTTCGAAATCACTTAATAAATTAAATGCATAAATTATGGTTCTTTGTTTTTCTATTTACATATGTATTCAAATGTATTTTAGTTATTAAGAAATTATATTAATTTATTAGGCTTGAGGTTAATTGTTAATTTTACATGAAGAAGTCACACAAAGGCGTATATCGGATAACACAAAACAAATATGCTTAAAAAATAATAGCCCTAAAGCTTAATAAATAAATATAAATTTTAAAAATAAAGGTCAAACAATAGACAGTTTATATTAAGAAATTATTTGAATTTTTTGGCTCTTTATATTTTAACTTTATTATTATATACATATAACTGTTCATCGGCATCGCACGAATATTTAGTTCAACTTATTTACATTTTAAACTAAAACAAATTTCGAACTTTTGTTCTTGTTTTGAATTAAAGTTAAGCTAACAAAATTTTCGTTCGATATCGATAAGCAGACAGACAGCAAGATAATTTTGTGGTTATTCAAATCAAAAGTTAATGTAGCGGTTAAAATTGCAAAACTAGCTATTAATTAAAATATACGTAGTTTTTAAGGCTCCAAAGACTTTAAAAATTTCACAACTAATTTAAAATTTATATTCTGCATTCAGCTTTTGAAATAGATTACAAGCTTATACTATGGTATAAATAATTACAATGTAATTTTACCTTAATATATTTCGCTTAAGTTCCAAAATCATTCTTCAACAAATTTAAATCGTTTATTTACCTGAAAATGGAAAAGAAAATATTATATTTAAATTTGTAGCGGACTTAGTTCAAAAATGTCTCAACATATTATTTTACGTATTAGGAATAAATAAATCGTGTTTCGTACAGTTAGGGAGAAGTGTTTTGTGGCCTAATAGCATCCTTTATGAAATTGGTTAGCCGAAAATGTAAAATAGTCTCAAATGAAGTGAGCCATAAAGTTTCATGAACTTCAGAGCAACTTAAATTAGCGCGTATAGCATAACGTTTTTAAGCGCCTAACTTTAAAGCTAAAATTACCTACATTTATAAAATCGTCAACGTTGTGTCATGAAGAGTAATGTTGACTTAACTTGTTTGATCAAATCCAAAAAATAGAAATTTGAAGCTGAATTGCCATTACTTTTTATAATAACAAAACTTATTTAATTCTTGGAAAACTTCGAAAGGGAGAGTCTTAAAATATGGTAACAAAAATGACAGTTCTTTTTTTGATTTTTATTTTTTCGAGCAAAAATAAAAGTTATTCTTTAAAGAAATGTACGTGTAATAATAATTCAGATGACTTCAAATGTTTATTTTAATGTGTAATCTTCATTGGAATTTTTTATGCACATTAAAATAAATACATATGTATGTAAATTCAACTAAATTATTAAAACACGTACATTTCTTAAGAGAATAACTTTTATTTTTGCTCGAACAAATATAAAAATCCAAAAAATAACTGTTATTTTTGTTCAAAAAAATTAAAATCAAAAAATAACTGTTATTTTTGATCGAAAACATAATAATAAAAAATAACAGTTATTTTTGTTCAAAAAATAAAAATCAACAAAATTACTGTTTTCATCTGACTTTTATGAAAAAAGGAATGATGAATAATGTTATGGCTCCTGCTTATGATCTGTCAGTCAGTTTTCATTTTTCTCAGGACTTCATCAGTCGAAACCCGATCAGTCCATGGAATCTTTAGTGTCTCAAACGTGTCTTTAAACCCCTCTTGCAAGTTTAGGAAATGGTTTTTCAGATTTTGTTTACATTTTGCTTTTATTTCCAACCTTGATTCTTTATAACCAAATTAAACATCTTGTTTAAAATAAAACTGTCTGGCAAATCTTGGTTCACACATTAATTATTTTTAATTTGCATTTCCTTAATTTTATTTGCAAAATAAAATTGTTATGTTTTTTTATTTTATAAATTCACGTTTTCTTTGACAACGAATTTTTATTAGAAAAGACAAGACGAATAAAACAAATCTCACGTTCTAAGTTGATTTTTTTATATTTGTTTTAAAGCAGAGAACATACATAAGTATGTATGTACATATGTATAAACAAAAATTATCATAAAACATGATAATAAAATTATCATCAGAGCATGTTTTCATATGCAAAAGAAGCATTTTATTTTTTGGCATATTGACTATGCCATAAAATTCATAAAATGCATGTTTCCATTTAGATCTTTCAAAAAATAATAATTAGATTTGGTTCCTGCTCAATATTTGTTTGCTAGCAACTTTGTCTACGCCATGTATGGGATAATCGGCCTTCTCCTACCGGATTCCAGTTAATAGCAGTTTTATAAATACTTCTTTAACTACTTATTTTTCAGATGTATAAAGGTCAAAAGTAATGACTTCCATTTAAATGCGTTTATTTTGGGACATCCCTTGTAAAATTCATTGGTTCTTTCAGTAGAATTGTAAGTGGTATTTTAAGTTTTTCCTGATTACTTAACACATTATTTTGTATGCGAAGTTTTTATTGGGTTTTTAAGTGCAACTCTAATAATGTCTGCCTCCGAATACTGTCAGTTCTTGTTTATAAACCACTAAAATTTCATACAAATTTTTTAAAATAACGAAATATACGAAAATGAGTTAAGAGTAGTGAATTAAAGTACGAAAATTTACTTCAATTGTTTGTATTATAATGTAAAATATGTACACACAAGTGTTCTTTTACTTTTTATAAACATATTCTATCGGCTAACAGCCGGCTTAGAGCCTCCGCCGGGTATTTTTTGCTTCAGCCGCCGCCGCCGATGAATTCCCACGGCGTAGGTCTCTGAGTCGGAGTGTATGTGAGGGCTCTTTGGGGATAAGTTGTTAGTTGTAATTTTAATACAAAGTCAAGGGAAGGGAAATTTTAAAAAAGTCGGCTTTAAGAGCTAATTTACGACCTTGGAGAAGGATCCTGGAAACAGCTCCTATTCAGCAGTTGCTGCTTGCTTTACAGCAGCCAATTCTGCAGATTTATATACTAAAATTTTTAAATGTATGTGTTTGTTGCGCTTTTACATGGGCCGGCGGCGGGCGCACATTCTCTCCCAGTGCGAAAAGCACCGTGGATTTAGGCCCGACTTATGTTCATTCTGCAATGAAGGGTTAATCACAACCGATAAACCGATAACGCAATGAGTTTGCATGATGTGCATAGTGACTAGAGTTTCTAGCGGGAAAGAATTCACGGGAATCCCGGGACATTATTTTTAAATTGTTTCCGGGAATTTTCGGGAATTTCAAATTAAATTTTTTGAAATCTTAATTTGTTTGCATCGTTAAAATCAAAAACGAGCAATAAAAATTTAATCTTTACTAAAAACTACCTACAAATCGAACTATTTTTCCTAATGTCTAAAAAGCTTCTTAAAGTAGAAAATTAAAATGTACACGATACACCATCACCAATACCAGAACCATCTAAAAATTCTAAAAAATAAATAAATAAAAAAAGAATTTGACGTCTATTAAGTCAGGGGTAACAGGCCAACAAATTTATTATCTTTGTATCGTGCGCTTCTTACTATAAAACCAACGTCTGTAGAGAATAAGAGCACGTTTTCGGTAGCAGGTTATATACATATCAACAAGGATTAGAAATAGAATCTCTGATGAGCTTTTAAATGCTTTAATAATACTAAACAATTTTCTTAAAAGGAAATTAATTTTTACCAAGTTGCTATTAATAACAACTACTAAATATTAATAAGTTTTAAACATTCGTGATCTCAAAAAAAAAAATATATACATATGTACATATATATAAACATACATACATATATAATATGCATGTGCATATGGATGTAACAATTTATCTAATTTTTTTAGACTGTTGTATATTTTTTTAAAAAAGTAAAAACTTTTGTCTTTAACTCATTTAATGAAATCATTGTCTTATTCAAAAAATCCCGGGATTCCCGGGAATAAGATTTTTTTGTTTCGTTTCCCGGGAAAAGAAAAAGACCGGGAAATTAGAAACCCTAATAGTGACAATAACTTAATTTTGATATTTTATCAATTTGTTTTTTGTTTTTTAATTAGAATTATCAAAAAAAAAAAGCACAGATTGAAAGAGGACATCGATATAACAAATTGATTTAAGTAAGTGCGGCTAAATTTGACTTTAGAATATGGATTATAAGTTATTGCCTCCCAAGTCTTAATATAGTCGACAATGGTAAAAACTCATATTTTGCTAAAGAAATTGAATGCTAAAGTGCAAATAGGGCAATTAAAAAAAAAATTGCGAAATATGCAAAAATGTTTTTTTTAGCAAACAGCTCAAAAAATTTACATTGACTATAATCAACACTATCGTTATTTAAGGCTTAGGCTTAGGCACTTAGAAGTGGATTAAATGGAAACTACACATTAAGATACTAAGCATAAAGAAAAAAAACTGAAAACATAAAAGGGTAGAAAAGTAAAGTAAAATCTAAAAAAAAAGCTTTTTACTAGAAATAAAACGATTTCCCAACACCAATAATCGAACATTATCAAATATGGGCTGTAACTTATAAAATTCAACTGCTTTCCCTAATACTTTAAAAAATGCTCTATTATGCTTTTATATCACATTATAACAAATTTGATTGGTTGCGAGGAAACCAAAAAAAGAAAACTTTTTAAAAGAATTCTTAAAATTATGTTAGGAATAATAAATGGAAAGGCAAAACTTATGCGAAAATTTCAAAATTTGTTTCCCTTTCTAAAGTGGAACTTTTTATTTTTTTTGTTAGTCGTCCTTTCTTTATTGACAAAACATGAGAAGAATATCTAAATGTCCTTAAATTTGTAAAGAAAAAGAAACTTGAGAAATTATTCTTGTAATATTTCCTTTTAGGCGACAACAATTTGCTTTTAAATTACACAAAATTAGTTTTTGCATTATAAAGCCGGTATTGTGAAATCGGTACTTCGAATTTTATTTATTTTAAGTAACGAAATTTCAGTATTTTAAAATAAAGTAATGATTAAATATTCACTACAGTTAAAACCACAAGCAATTTGTTTTTGTAAAATCATTGTACAAAGTTAAAAATAGAAACAAAATAAAACAGAAACATAGATAATAAGCAAAATTTGACATCCATCAATTATGAAGCTAAAAATAAGTTTTAAGCAGGGCTTTTAAGATCTAGTTTAATGAATTCGCCTTGATTCAAACTATTTTTTTTCATAATTTCTAATTTTTAAAATAAAAAATTGTTGTATTTCAGCGGCCCAGTTCTTAAAACTTCGACAAGTCGACAAATCAAATTGGTATCCCGTACACAATTTTGTTTCCAAAATGATTCTATTAGCACCAAATTACTCTTTGCATACGACAAATGTTTGGCATGTTTGGTCGTATCGGGTCCAAGTACCGGGAAAAATACATTTGACATTATGGCGGCCGATATCTAACTAAGTACTTTATTATATAAAGAATATTTGGATTATATCTTATTATTTCATCTTGTACCTATACATATGTATGTATATATACTATATGTACGAATATAGCCGTCTGGTTTTTTTTTAAACTTTCTCACCTGTTTTTGATTTTAAAAGTTTGCTATATAAAATCTTTTGTTACACAGAATTGCTAAAAGGTAAATGGTGTCTAATTAAAATTGATACCTCAAGCTTTAGTCTTTTAACCGTTTTACTTGTCACACCCTTTTATAAATTTTATAGTAATTCATTTTACAATTCAGCTAGCTTAAATTAAGGCAATTTAGGCAATCTGTTTAACCTGTTTTAAACACTTTTTAAGTATTATTATTTAGCTAGCTGGATCATTTCATAATTCAGCTAGCTGAATACCAAACCAATAAACAATTTTTTTCCAGTATGTTTAAAATAGTATAAAGGCGACAAAAAAATGTTCAATTAAGCCAGTTTGACTACTAGTTAATTTAGTACTTAGCATAGTTTGTTTGAAAATGCATCAAATCGTATAAAATCATTTAATGAAGCTGGCTGAATTTTTTTTTCGAAATTGCAAAAAATTTGCCTTAAATTTAACAAAAATTGTTGAAAAATTTTAATTCAGCCGGCTGAATAAGAGAAATATCATTTTGTATTTAATTTTATTTCAATTTATTTCGTTCTTTTATTATTTATTTAACGATTTTTTTAAAACCTTACAAAAATCAATTAAAATCTTACAATTCAGCCAGCTGAACTATTATGCTTTTACCATTTAAACCTTGTTTTCTTTATTTGTACTCATAAAATTACTTTAGTTTAATTTTTGCAATCTTACACTTTTCTGCCCTCCCGAAAACTGGGTAGAGAACTAGTGTAATGGAATTAATAAAATAATTTTCATGTCACTGAATTATGACTATAGCAAAAAAGGAAAAAAAAAATTTCCTGCCTTAAAACTTGTCTTTTGGTTGGCTGAATACTTGACTACACCAGTAACAAATGAAAGAGAAATTTTTACTGGAGGAATAAAAATAAAACAGCAACATAAGATTAATAGAACAAAAAGATGCTTCTGCTGTTGTTGCTGCTGCTGGTTCTTCATCAATAATTTACGCATAAATAAACTGGTAAGAATCTGATGTCAAAAGCATAAGTTTTATATAAAAGTTGTAAATTTAATATACACTTTTGTGCATAAATACACGAAAATGTAAAACAAGTTTGTTAATCAAAAAAAAAAAAAAAGGATTTACATAAAAGATAAATTTAAAAAAAATCTTTGAATAAATTGCTTAAAAAATACAACTTACTGAATCGAGCAGCCAGAAAATTACCTTTTATTTGTTACTTGAAAAATGAGAAAAGAATTAAGAAAAAAGAGAAAAGGAGTGACAGTTTTTTTTTGTATTTGACATCAAAATACTCAAAACGAAAGACATCAAAGGACAAAAGAAGACATCAAAAATTTCTTAAGTACAACATTTTCTCAAATACTTTTTTGATGTTGAAAATAAAAACGTTGCAATTTGCATAAAATTTGAGTTTTTCTTAAGAAAAATTTAATAAAATTCAAAAGAGAATAAGAACATAACTTAAATTTAGCGAGATTAATTTATAATAATTTAAATTTATATATACAAGTTGGCTGTTAAAATCTAATTCAGCAAGCTTAGTTTGAGAATGAATTATAAATTTGTTAATTAAATAACATTTAATTTGAATTCAGCAAGATTTTAATATTATTCAGCTACATTAGCAAAATTTTTATAACCAATTGTGGGTAATTTTTATTAAAGCCTTGAATACATTAGAAAACTTTAAATTCATTTAACTGGATAGTATCTTTTATTAATGTTCGAAAAACATTTGCTTTAAATAGGATTAAAAATATGACATCTTTAGTTGCAATTAGCTAAATTAAATATATTTAACTTATTTTCAATATTTCACTAAAAAAATAATTCGCTAGATTAAATTAAATTTAAATAACAATTCATTTTATATTTCCTGAAAATGCAATAAAAATATTAAAACTTTTCAAAATTTGTTAGCTAAATGGGGTCTACAATAAAAATTATTTCAAAGTTTGTTTAATATATTATGTAAACCGATAACAAAAAAATTCAGCCTGCTGAATTAAAAGAACGCAATGCTAATATTTTTCATTTAAATAAGATTTTTTAATGCAAATCTTAAATTAATCATGTTTAACTTGCTGTATTGCATTTTTGATAAGAATTTTATAGGAATTTGTTTAAAATATAAGTTAATGAAATTAAATCTTTTAATTCAGCTGGCTATTAAAAACCGATTTCTATATAACAAAAAAGGACAATACTTTTACACAACCAATAATAATAAAACTATTACCTTTTATTCTCTATTTTTAGCTTTTGATTAAAAAGTAACTATAATTATAGCAAAACATGCAATATTAAAAGATGTACACAACTGTGTACATACATATGTATGTCTGTTCGTTATAGTATATTTTTAGAATAATTTTTTCATTCTTTTCACTAATTCCGGCAATTACAGATGAAAATGGCGATTATTTTATTTTGCAAATGGAAAAGGTCAGCAAAAACTTTAATTTTTTTTACACTTTTTACTGTATAAAAGCAATTAAAAATTGTCGATTAATTTAGTTTTTGTAGTTGATTTTTAATTAAAATGAATATAAAGGTAAAACTAATAAAACTGTCATGTTTTATAAAAAGCTAAAAACGATTTTATTTTCAAAGGGTTTTATTAAGGAAAAATGTATTTCTAGTTCAGCTCAATTTAAGTTTTAGTTCAGATCGTAGTTACTATTTTTATTCAGATTCTAGTTAAGACTAAAGTTTCGATTTTAGTTCATATTCTAGTTCAGTTCAAGTTCAAATTCCAGTAAAGAGTCAAGTCTAGATTAAAATTTAGATTCAAGTTAAGCTTAAGTTAAGATTCTTGTTTGGATAATGGTTTAAACTCAAATTCGGTTTAAAGTCTAGATTCTATTTTAGATTTTAAATTGAATTTTTAATTATAATTTAGGTTGTGATGCCAGTTTAGTTTAAAATATAATTTACTCTTGTTTAGTTTATGTCAAATCCTAGTTCAAATTGTGGTTCAAATTTAAGTTTGGATTCTTGCTATGTTATATTCAGATTCTAGTTTAGATTCTAATTCATATTCTAGTTCGTATCAAAATTAAGATTTTATTTGAGATCAGTGTTCGAAAATTAGCATTAAATATCGTTCTTTAGTGTTCGGTTCGGTAGATTTGTGGAACACTCAAATCTGTAAATCATTAAAAAACGTTTCTCTCTTTGTGATCTTCGTACACAGAAAAAATTATTTTTCGAATTCAAACAAAAAATTTGTAGTATCAAAACATTTTTTGTCTGAAATCGGTCCTACAAACAAATTCGCATATTCAAACAATTTATTTGCATTTTGTTTACTAAAAAAAAAACACTGATTTTTTCAAACAAATAATTTACAGAATCAAACAAAAAGTTTACTGAAATTCATATAAATTTCAAACAAATAATTTTGCTGAATCAAACAAAAATTTTTTGCACAAGCAATGACGCGGCACCCAAGCTATCACTGAAGGAGATGATGAAGGCAGAAGCAGAGCGGCGACTGGCTTTAAGACACATGTTTTGTTAGAATAATTTTTGAACGAAGTCTGGTTTATACACACAATGTTTTTCTTCATCACTCACTGTTGCTGTATCCTTTCCTTGGCTAAAGAAGAAGAAATGTAACAAAACAACGGCAGCAGACCGACTCGATATGTTTTTCGTCATCATTTTATTTTTGTATTTGATGTAGGTATTTAAGTAAACAGTTTTCAAAAATTGAATACGGGATTTTGTTTTTCATTCTTTTTTTTCCAACTTTGAAACCAACCAAAAATTTATTTTGTTTCTGTTGTTTAAAAAAGAATGAAACCTTTTTTTTACCTGCTATTTTTTTTTTTTTGTTTTTTTACTAATAACCTCGTCGCGCTATTTTATCATCTTTCTTCTTGTTGTACTATTTTAAAGCGTCCAAAAATAAACTGTATGTGTTTTGTGTTGTTGTTCTTATATTTCACATAAAGAAGTGTTGCTTACGATCAAATAAAAAATGCAAAAAACGACAACATTAAAGAGCGTTAAATATTTCATACAAAATTATGAAAAATTGAAACCAATGCGCGTATATTATATTATTGAAAAGTTGTCAACATTTATGTTGGTTAAATAAAAATCAAACAAAAATATTAATTGAACCAGTAAAAAAATTTGTAGAAATTAAAAAAAATTTCAAACAATCGTTTGTTTGAAAATAATTCGGCAATAATTTTTTCTGTGTACATAAAAATAATACTGCACTTATCCAAATAAACAAGAAGATGAGAAAAATTAATTGTGTTCTAGTTTAGATTCTAATTCAGATTCTAGTTCGTATTAAAATTAAGTTCAGAATCCTTTTTAGTTCGCATTGCAGATTCCAGTTCGTATTGAAGTTGATATTTCAGCTGAGACTCAAGCTCAGATTGTAGTTACAGGTCAGATTAGAAAAATTGTTCAGATTTTCAGGCCTGTTCTGATAATCACTTAAGCTCAAATCACTTGATTTCAAATCACATGTCCCCACAAAATTACACTTGAGATTTTAAAAGCACGTGATTTTCAGAACAGGCCTGTAAATTTCAAATATGCTTCTTCAGATCAAGTATAGATTCAGTTTAGTTTAAGCTAAATTCTATTTTTTTTAATATTATTTATTTAAAATATTTGGATTGGTTCAGTTCTAGTTCAGAACTAATTCAGTTCTAGTTCAGAACTTGTTAAGTTCTAGTTCTAGTTCAGTTCTAGTTCAGTTCTAGTTCAGTTCAAGTCCAGTTCGAATTTATTTTTAGTTCTAGTTCAGAACTAGATCAATTCTAGTTCAGTTCTTGTTCAGTTCCACGCCATTTCTAGTTTAGTTCCAGTGCATTTATAGTTCTGTTTTCCTTCAGATTCTAGTTCAGTTCTAGTTTTTTTGATTTACAAGTCACACGATCATTTTTTACTTATTGCAATATTTTTTATTATTTAGTCATACTTTAAATATTTTTCCAATAAATTTTTTTGGGTAATTAAATATTGTTTTTATTTTGTTTTAATTTTCAACAATCTTTTCAATTAAAAAGGTGTGTCTATGTGATAATTGTTTTATTGTACACTGTACTTTGCAACGTAATAATTAAATTCTTTGACAAAAAATGCCGCTGGTCTATTAAAAACTGGTGTTTGTTTTTCATTTGTCGTTACCACGTTTTAAATAAACAATGAAAACTTTAATATTTTCTCTAAATATTGTACGTTAATCTATTAGTCAAACATGGAGCTTATTGCGACTAAAGTTTTGTTTCTTTAAAAAAATTTTTTTACAAAAATTAATCATGGAAATGGTGACTGACTGATTAAATAAAGTGATTATATATATATATATATATATATATATATGTATATATGTATTTTGTGGAGTGGAGATATGCATTTCTTATAAGTCACTTCACCTTGATTTGAAAATTTTTCATATAAAATGTATCGAATTTTTGGAAGGTAAAGTGCTTAACATAACATATGTATTTAAATTAAACAGTGTATTTTAAACTCTTAATAGAGAAAATAATGACCACCTATTACAAAGTTTTCTTAAAGTAAGTGTGGTATTTAAAATTATAGCTTATTCAAATGACTAAAATATGTCTTAATAAAATTTTTTCGATTTTATAAAAAGAAAGAATTTGCTTACTTTACAAGAAAAGTCACAGCCTACATTTGAAAACAAAAAAAAACAAAACAAAATAATTAATTAACTTTATTTACATGAATTTTTTAACAAAATTTTTTATGTGATACCACGTTAAAATCCAATGCAGACTTTGTCCAATACTTAAGAATTTTAAATAGTAAAAGTCTCAAGGTGGTCAATTGGCTGTTGAACAGAAATCAACACAAAAGAATTTAAAAAATTCTTTAGTTTATTCTTACATTTTTTTTACTTAAAGAACAAATAAATAAAATTTACAAAAAGTAGTTTTTATAAAAAGAGCAAAATGAAACTTAAGAAAATTGCTATTGACCTTAAGCGGTAGAAAAATTATTAAAGTAAAACATAACAAACAAAATTGTATAGATGTATAAAAGAATTTTTGTATTTATCTAACAAATTGTTCAGGTAGTGAAATATTTTGAATGATGAAGGCTACACAAAGAGATTCTTTCTAAATCCCTTTTCAAACAAATGAATCCTTTTGTAAAAGACGCACCACGACATTTGTTTTTAAAGTAAAAAATTAATTAATATCTTAAATAACAAAAGAAAAAAAACATTAATATTAAATAAAAAATGTGTTTTTTTTTAATTTATTTTCTATTTATTTTTTACAAAATAAAAGATCATGTTGCAATTTTAGCGTTTTTAAATTTGTCATTACGTTTGTAAATTTACAATAATGATCTTAGACCCTAAAAAGTACATATACGGGTCTGTTCTGAAAATCACGTGATTTCAAATCACGTGTTTTTGAAAATCATACGTGTGATTTTGTGGTCTTCTGAAGGTCATACCATTTTTGTGTTTCTCGATGTGCTGTCGGCAATTGACGATCACACCAAAACACACAAAAACGGGACACTAAAATATCAAACGTGTGATTTTAGTAGGCACATGTGATTTGAAATCACGTGATTTGAGTTAAAGTGATTTGCAGAACAGGCCTGATTTTCTGGGCCCTTATAAGTAGCAAAGTTGATTTAACGATATCTGTCTGTCCATCTGACCATCTTTCTGTCGAAATGGGTTTTCTGAAGACCCCAGGTATAATGATATAAATTGTAATTAATTTATGCTCCGCTTAATTTTTTTGAAATTTTGCTGAAATTTAGGCTTATCGGACGGAATACAAATGGCTAAGATTGTGAGCAAAAACCACGGCTGTTTCTTATTTCACCCATAAATCCCTTGTTGTTGTGGTTTATATCTTTATAACGGCAAGAGCCAAAGTCCAAATTACCTACAAGCATCTTGGTTATCAGTACACAACATCCGAAAAAAATAAACGGGAAAGATATATTTAGGTACAAGCATCCTACATACAAGTTCAGTTCTAGCTCAGTTCCGGCCTGTGAATAATCGCACTTAGAAAATATCAAAAGAACTGTTACTGTCAATTCAGAGTCTATGGCCGTATGATAACCGAATTTTTTGGCCTGCAATTGAAGATTATTCAACAAGATGATGGCACGAGTCACACAACACAGGCGATTTTGGCTTTATTGTAAGAAAGGATGTTTTCAGAACGCGTAATTTCACGTTTTGGCTCCGTCAATTAGCCACCAACATCACGGAATATGACGTCGTTAAACTGTATGGCTACATAAAGGTAGAAAAAGTAGAAAACTACCTCAAAAGGATCGACTGATGCAACCAAAATAGCGGTAGACATTTAAATGACATTGTATTTCGTTCGTAAAGTCCAAGCATTTTAATGAAATAAAAGTTTCAACGAAATCATAGCTTTTCTTTGTGTTATTAAACTTTACTTTTAAAAATGGAAAAAGGATAACCAGTTAGTTCAGTTCAATTGTAGTTCCAGTTCAGTTCTAGTTTAGTTATAGTTCAATTTGAGTTCAGTAAATTATCTTAACCTTTCTATCTCCTCTTGAGTGGGTCCAGTAATTGATTTTCTGAACTTCGCTTTGCTAAATCAATGCATTCGGTCACAACATCATATTTTATATTGCCATCAGTATTTCCACTTATTCCTGTGTGGCCGATTTGACCCACTTTTAATTAAATTTTATGCATAAGAAATGTTTGTGCCCAAAAAAAAAACACTTTTGTCTTGCTGCTCGAAATAATTACTATTTTTAATCTAAATCTAAAATAATAAAAATTAAAAACCTAAATCGTCCTTTAAAAAACTGAATCTTTGTTGTTTACTTTTAAATCTACGTTTTTGCTTCTCTTTCTATTAATTCGATTAGAAGCCACACAAATGATTAAGCGCACTATACACCATGTTTGACCATGACATAAAATTATTGGAATAGAAAAATAACTAGAGTATGGATAATAAAAGTTAAAATAGAAATAAAAACTATCTGTACATAACTTTCTATTGTACTTTAATAAAAAAAATTTTAATAAGTTCAGAATGTGTAAAATTTTTTTGTGAATGGAAAAACATATTTAGATGTTTCTAACTTTAATTGCTACAAGTTTGCTTATTGAGAAAAAAAGAATTTTATTATTGAAAACAATATTGTGATAAAAGAATTGCTTAAAATTTCAGAATTAAAAAAAGGCTTTCGAGGTATATATGCTAAGTTTACAAGCAACATCTGACTTATTAAACTGAGCAAAAATGATAAAAGAGTTGCCTGATCTGACGAGAATTTTAAAAAAATTTATACAGAAATAAACGAAAAGCCTTTTCTATGCCTTAAGAAAAATAAAAACAAAATAAAAAAAAACATTTGATTCCGTATGGAATGTACGATCAGGGGTCTAATCACCGCATTCGATACTATCGTATATAAACTATCGAACGTTTTTGCATACGATAGACACTGACGTATCGACTGAAAACTCGAGAAATTTAATGTCGAGTTACTCGATATCGAATGCTATTATTATTTTAAATTCAATAAATTTCATTCTATATCGAGATTCATGATACCAAAATAAATAATTTCGATCAATTTTGCTCGATATCGTATGCGGTGATTAGACCCCAGTTTCGCAATTCGTATAAGCAAAACACAGTTTTATAAAAATTTTCTTAAGTTTAATATGGTTTGACACATATGATTTACATTTATTCGCTAAGTTGCTTAAGCCCTTAGAAATTGATAGTGTAAAAAATACCACAAAAATATAAATTTTAAGCAGAAATAATTTTTTTGTAGTACGCACCAGGGTTGTTCTTAATGAAACGCATTCTAAATGCCGTATTTGCTTTACTTTTCGAACATTGCTGGCCGAGTATTAAGAATACCACAAGCAATGAAAGCCTCCCACCAAGGCGGCAGTTATTGCCGATTTATCTGCATAAATTAGTGACTTAACGTAGTCTTACAGGAAACAATCGAAAGGTGTCAACTCGCCCAATCTTGGAGGCCAATTGAAAGGTCCATTGTAGCCGCCGCTGTATGGCACGTTGCACTATCCTGTTGAAACCACACCAAGCCTGCCTTCAATTTATCTATATTTTTGAACACAAAATCATCGATCATTTTGCAGTTTCAATATGCCTTGACCCTAATGCGAGCTTTGCTTTATTTTTGAAGAATTAATGTCCGCTATTGCCACCCGCGTGTAAGCCATACCTGTTGTGGATTTGTCCCACTCCATATGCGGAAATTTTGGTTTATTTAAGCCAAAAATCGAGATAAAACAACGGTTACTCATTTTCAAAGTACAATTGGATAATCTAGTAGCGTGTTTAAAACCTGAATCGATTCATAATGATTTGTCAGTGTATACTGATCATAAATGTCATAAACTGAACGCAGTATTAGCTAAACCTTTCGACATTTCTAGCGGGCGTTAATGTTTTCCTCCAAATCATTAATAATTGCAAAATATCGGCCAATATCTTGTAACATAAACATTTTTAACCTTATGCAAGTACCTTTTTATTTGGCAAAAAACAGCTGATGCTGTTGTTAAATGTGTTAAAAACAGCTTCATCTAGTTTTATATATAAAGTCAACTTTAACGTCAAAAATTTACTTTAACTTGTTTATGAAAGACCTAAAGTCGGCTCTTAAGTAAAGTCGACTTTAGTTTTCTTAAAGCATATTTTATTTTTGACTATGATTATGGGCCAATAAAAAGAAAAAAATTAACAGCCTGCTCATCGATTTCGAACATTAACGTTTGCATAGAAAATAACATTTAAAACAAAAACAAATTTTAGAATTTTCGTTAACGTTTTAGAATTTCGTTAACGTTCGAAATCATAAAACAAGCAGTAAGTCAAATTTATAAATAACAACATCACAAAAAAATTCAAACGAAATATCGACAGCTAAATTCTAAAACAAGCTAAGTCGAAAAAGTGAATTTTGCAGGAGAAGCTTACGGGCAATACACCATACAGTTGTAGGCTTAGTTACTTTTTTGTTCATAACTTTGGGTTCGATAAGCGGATCAACACCAAAATTTGACGGCATTTATGTTGAAAAATACTCAATTCAATTCAAAAACATGCGCTAAGTAGACTAATCATGTTTTGAAAAAGAGCTGTTATATATTAGAATTAATAATGTCTCAAATATGGCTAAAAAAACCCAATTTTTTTTTTTCTTATTAATTTCCTAAGCTAATCCCGCGAAGCGCTTTGCTTGTCTGCAGGAAAGAAACCAGAGCCTCTGGCGGGAATTGAACCCCGGTGCTGATAAACTAGCTCGCTACCAGGTAGTATACCGGGGCACACTTAAGTTTAAATTTTTAAGCTACGATATCGGATGTAATTGAGAAATTCTGAGAACTGATACGGATGCAGCGCAACTTAACCGTTAGTTAAACGGTGAACTATCCAGAACTAAAAATTTCAAACAGTCTGAATCTGGAAAATATTTTAAAAACTTTTTTTAAAATTTCTCGGCTTTCTATTAATTTTATGTGGCAACTATTTATATGTTGTACGGATAAGTTCATTTATTGTTTATTTGCTTGTGAAAAAAATAAATATTGTTTAATTTTTAATATGAAAAGAATACATTTCAATTTATTTTTCTATTAAAAACTAAAATGCAGCAACATAAAAATCCATTTGCACTTATGAGTTTTTCATATGTATATTTGCAAATTTGTGTATGTGTGTAAACACACACCCACATATTGCAACTAATGAATAAATGAGGAGGCTGTGTGTGAATGTGTGTGCATTATCCTTGCTCTAAATTAAATTGATTTGTTTGTTTATTTTTATTCTGTTTACTATATATAGTCACTCTCTTGTTTCACTCTCTTTGACATTTTTTTTTTTTTTTTTTTTTAATTTTTAAAAGTAAAAATCGTTAGATTTTTCAGCTGTTATTTTCTCTGGCATCTAATGCTATTCGTTTGAATCTTTGTGTATGTGGTTGTGCATACTTGTATTGGTGTAGGGAGTAAAGTAAAAGTTTTTCCATTATTATAACTTTGTTGTTGTATTCAACTTGTGTTTAGTTTTTTTTTTTTTTTGCTTTTTGTTATTGTAATATTTCATCTACTTTATATATCGATTTTTGCCGTTTTTCCCTTTTTGTAGGAGAGCATAAATAAATAAATAAAACCCTGATGGGAGTACGGAGTACAGTGGGAGTGTAGCAATATATAACGGTTAGTTAAATTGTGTTTATGTATGAGTGCGTTGGAGAGTATTTGAGGAATCAGTCCTTATAAAATTTTTCCTTTAGCCTAGAGCAAAAAGTGAAAACATTAAAAATTTGCTGTTGTTATATTTTTGGTATACTGGTAGGCAAGGTTGCCACATGAGAAACTTTTACAAAATCGTGAAATTTTGTAAAAATTGCCCGATTCACTTTTTATAACAAAAGCAAAAATGTCAATGTCAAATTAAACAAATTTTCCAAAAACAAAACCGGTGGCCTTTACCAAGAGTCTACATATATTTTTAAGAATATAAATAATAATACTGGCAATTAAAGAAATCGTAATGATATTAGCCCCGTAAATTGGTTTTCGGAGGTAGCCTCAAGATCTCTTTTTTTCATTATAACAATCTACTTTTTAAATTTTTGCAATACAAAATTTATTTGTAACAAATTTTATGCAAATAATGGTTTTCGTTGCAATTTTGCACAAGTTTAGGTTTTTTCGAGAGTGGTATTTATATAGGAAAGCTAGGACTGATGCTTATACCATTTTAATATTGTAAATTTTTTATTACAACAAGCATCTGTCTGCTACTTAATGTGACAAGCACGATATTCGATTAAGTTTTTTCATGCGTTTAAATTAAGTTTCTAATTATTTTTTTTATTAGTTAAACATGACCAATATTTGTATATCATTTCATATCATAATAATTATGTTACTCGTTACGAATTTTATTAAGTTTACACTAGAAGGGCCGCCGCGGCCTTAATTTGTTACGAACATTGCTTTTGTAGAAAACTTTGTTCTGACCTAAGCTTAGATCCCACTATTGGCGTAATTTACCATTTTTTGTCGTATTTTAAGTGCCGATAGTGTGCACGGACACAATTTTGCAAAATGCGGTAACCCGTGCCGAAATTGTGCTGGTTGTGGACAATTTACCACAGGTCCCATATAAAGCGGCCTTCAAAAAAGCGCTTTAAAATGCACACAATTTAAAATAAAAATTCAACTACGGTATTAAAATTGTATGCAATTTTTACTACAAGCGAATTCTGTGATGTTCGATTCTGCTCCTAAAAATCACTTTAATACGCCCAACATTGAAAGAAATCATGAAATATGCCCCTATTATGAGTTAAATTCGACAAAAGATTTTCAATAGCTATCGAACAATGACTATCGAATGTACATTTTGTCGAGGTCATGTTTAACTTTAAGTTAATTATTTAATAAGCACTCAGTTTTTTGAGTGTTTTTTATATACATTTTTCGACACTTGTAAAAAAAGCACATAAATTTGTTAATTTAAATTGACAGCTGATAGAAAATGTACTACTGGGAACAAACTCAGTCACAATAGTACTCTTTTATCGACTGCTGTTGGTAATCGAATTTAGTTTATAAAAGGCACTATTGTATTTAAATTATATCAAATTTAGTTCTTTATGACTTTTTTGGAATATACTAAATCCGCGACTAGTTTTAATAAAGATTAGCAGCGGGCTTTGCATAAGACTTAATACTTCCTCATAGGCGATATTGGAGAGTTGTGAGAACAATGGGCTACTACCAACCGATCCTTATAAAAATTACCTCTATAGTATTTAGTTATCTAATTACGTGTATCCAATTTCATGGCGATGACGTAATCTAATACAATTCTATAAACCATTAAGAGCTTTGCGTAATATCAGAAACTGTGCTAGCAGAAAGATAATTTAACAATGTAAGTTTATCGACGTACAGCTTGCCGAATTATGTTAATTAAGTGTGTCAAGAAATTAAGAAAGAAAAATTTAAAATGATTTCGAAATTATGTTTAACATTTTAAATATTCCCAAAGAAGCTGGTTGTTTTTGTAGCAATTCATGTTTAGTACAAAAACACTTATTTTCTAAACGTTAATACCGAATCAAAACTCCGTTAAGTCTGGCAACAATGCTGGTATTTGTCTGCAGTTGAACAGTAGATTTTTTTTTTTAGTTATTCCGAATGTGGTGATTGAAAAAAAGTTTTGTGACAACAGTGTTAGCATGTACATATGTATACATAGAAAGATTTTTTAGTATGTACATATGTATACATAGAAAGATTTTTTAATATTAAATTGTACGAAAATTTGTTTTTAACTATCTATTGAAATAGAAGTTCAGCAAAGAATGATCTGGGTCTAACACACACTTGCATATCTAGACTATAATAATTATCAATTGATTACATTGGAAAATCAACAAACCAGTTCAAGGGCTGTTTTTACATTGTTTATTATAATTGAAAATCATTTCCAACTGAGACTTTACAAAAAATTTAAATATTTTAATAATAGAAAATTATTACATTCATTGTAAAATGGAAAATACAGGAAGAAATCAAAAGTTGTTTATTGTTGAAAATCTCTTTTTATTTTAAACGTTATATGAAAAAAGAGTTATTGATTGAAGCTAAAATTGCATAAAGCTTGACACTCATTCAGCTAGCTTAATTAGAAATTATTAAAATTTTTAAATTTTATATATTTTATTTTAAAATAAACTTTTGGAAAAATTCAGATAGCTGAATAAAAAAACAAAACACATTAATTTAAATTGTTTATTTTTAAAATCAATTTAATAAAGGTTTGTTCTTATTAAGCTACCTTAAACAGAATAAAATTTGTTCTTTTTTTAAAAAAAATTCTGCTAGCTCAATACAATTTTTTTAATTTTAAAGCAATTCTTCCGTTGTAAAATAACTTCAAAAAAACTAAACCTTACTCAGTAAGCTTTAAATTAATTTTTTATTTTTGATAATTAAGGTAAGAGAGTAATAGAAAACATCAAAGAAATATTTTATGAGTTGTATATAACTAGCTGATTACTGTTTAATTCAGTTAATTTTATGAATATCAATTTATATTGAGTTTGGTTCTTATTCAGCTAGCTGAATTGCAAAAATGAGTTGAGTTGTGAGCTGTAATAGGGGCATTAAGCAAGATAAAAGCTTATTTGAAAATATGTTTACAATTCAGCTAGCTGAATTGAAAATTAATCTAAATTCTCGTTTAATAAGGTTTGTTTTCAAGGGTCACAACATCTGTCTGAGTTTCTAATCGAATAAAATTTAAATAAATTTACAGAATTAATAGATTTAATATTTGACTGCAATTTTTAAAGTTTGCCAGCTGAATACCACATTAATTATGTTTTTTGCCTTTACTTTACAGAAGTATGGAATTCTGTTGAGTTTATTTTTTTTATTAATTTAGCTACATAGCTTTATTAATATAATTTTTTTCAAATTTAAAGTTTTTAAATTAAAAAAACTGCCAATTGAATTTGTTATTAAAAATATTAAAATTCAGCTAGCTGAATTCAATTAATTATATTAACTTTACCCAAATTTATGCCAGTAACAGTTCCAAGAAAGTTTTTTCCTTTTGATAGAACCCCCTTTTTTAAATTGACCAATCGCTTCGGCTTTATATTGAACGTTTGACAAATGGCATTTATTAACATTCGATTAACTATGGATTCATAAATATTATAATCTTTATAAACATTAAGAAAACAAGTGACTCAAAGCTGTATTTAAAAAAAAAACATATAAACGTATCTTAGTATTAAGTTCTAAAAGCATCCGCCCTTGTTAAAGAAACCAAAGATAATATCTCATCTTCCTTGTTAAAGAAACCAAAGATAATATCTCATCTTAATAGCTGTCAATATTGGCAACCAATTCATTCGGGGTAGTTTTCTGGTTGAATGTGTATTTTTTTCGTTTCGGTAGTTTTTACCTTGCAAATAGAATACGAAGAAAGAAAAAACAAATAATATCTAATGATCCACACGTGCTATAGTGTGTGTGCGAGTGAAGGAGTCATAAGCATATACATACATACATGAATGATAGAAAGTATATACAAACATATATTTATCGCACAATACTTAGTAACAATTCTATGTTCAAGTGTGGTTTATGAGGTGATGTTCGTTGGGTGTTGGTGGGTGTCAGAATACATACATGTCCTTCCAAAGTGATATGGGTACAGAAACACAGATGGGTAAGTATGTAAGCACTAACATAGTTGGCAGGAGATCAAAAGTTTGAAAATAAACACACATATATTAATGTTAATGATACTTTTATATGTTTTCCCGTTAACTTTTCACATTAAAATGGATTGCTCATAAAGGATTTGCACTTTATTTACATGTATAGGAAATCGATCTCTATTGTATGTGTAACAAACAGTTGTTATTAAATAGAAACTATAAATTATAATTCGTTGGAATAAATGAAAGAGATATTCAAAGGCTTGTTTCATATTAAATGCATTGGTTTTCCATTATTAACTTTATCGATTTTAATAAAATGTTAACCGGTCTTGGATATTACTTGAAATCAACATCTCTATTTTAGAAGAAATTTTATTAAATCAAGTAACCACACATCACAAGAAATGGTTAGATCTAAAGATTCACCAGAAGTTTTGACAGAAACCTTTAAAGTTAAAGTCTGAGTTTTCTACTTCTTAATATAGATTTTCATCATCAATTTTAACAAAATATTTCATTTAGATTAATCGAGAGTGTGAAAATTTCAAGTATAATTCGACTTCCTAATTCATAATTTTGCCACCACAGACAACACAGTTGTAAATCACCATTCCATATTTCACTTTTTTACAATAAACTCTTATGATGTGTTCAGACAGGCACTTTTAATTGAAATAATTTGATTTAAATTGAGCAATAAACATTTTTGTTCACACATACTCAATTTAGCTAACTCAATTAGAATTAGGTATCAGTCTACGCCAACCTCTTTTTCTTCAATTGTTTTGCTATTTACAAAAGATCTTTATTAGTAATTAAATTGGTTTAAACTTTTATATAAACTGCCATTAACTTTGGTGGGCATTTCATTTTGTTGTTTTTTTAATAAAAAATATATTTTGTTTTTATGTGTTTTTTTTATTGAAAGAATTTTGTCTGGTTACTTCCCAAAACACTAAAAATTAACATACTTCGTTAAAGGGTTGTGTTTGTAAAATAATTTACATACATATTTTCATTGTCAATTGAAAAATTCAATTATTGTATGGTAAATTGAGCTCAATTAAGACCTTAATTGCAAAAAGATTGCGACCTTTTAACTTCAAAATATGTGTAATACAATGGACTTAACCTCGCCAAGGATCTTACCAGAAATGCTAATAGTCGGTCGATCTAGTTTATATGCAAAAGTAAAAAATTGTTTAAGAATATCTAATATACACCATTCGATTTAAGTTCAATCTATTGCAGCTACGATGCTTGTAAGACAATGCTTTATTTTAAGGACCTATGAAGTCCTGGTGATCTAGACCATATGCCCTGAACATTCAACGCCAAAAGAAACGTGCAGCCTTAAGAAGTAAACACACAAGTAACAGAAGAAGGTGAGCTCTTGTGAATCTTGTGAAATTAAAAAAGAACTTCCTGAATAAGGCACAATTTTTTTTTGTAATGACCAGGGTATGAACCCTTCTAATGCATAGCGTTGTATTGGAACTAGGAAAATAGAGCTCTTAAGGAAAACGGGTATTACGAACAAACGTACGGGTTTCGGGAACCAGATCCCTAATTTCATCAGAACACATTTCATTGTAGTAACGATAAAACAGGCAAATACAGCCCACATTGCTAGATACCCTACTGTCACCAATGAGAACCTTCGCCCTCTCCTGCACGCGGTCGGGAAGCTTCAAAATTGACTTTGAAGCGCCGGCCCACATATGAGAGTTGTATTCCATTCGCGGTCGGATATGGGTGGTATAATTATGAAATAAGAAGATCAGATAAGGATACTTTACATATACACCGTCTTAAAAAATCGAGGCACTTAAATGCTTCCTTCGACACCTTGAATATATGTATGTTCTGTCCATCGGACATCACATTGTATCTTTATGTCAAGAGATTCTGTTTCCTCAATAATTATACCATCCATGAGTACAGATGAGGCACCTTAATCCGTCGCGTGTTTATGCGTCAGCATGCAACATTGGGTTTTTCGGCCATTCAAATCGACCCTGTTCGCACGACCCTATTCCGAGATTATTTAAAGGTCTCGACCGAGCGTATCATCACGAAAAACCCATAAGTTTTTAGAAAAAGGGCGTATTCGGCATTATTTATGAAGGAGTAACAATATTTTATGTGGATGTCAGGTTAGTCAGTCCTCTTCTCCGATAGCCGGGTTTTCAACATCTAAAATTCATGTCAAAAAACTGCCGATATTTAAAATTACGATAAATCATAAAAAATTTGACTTTTGGATTACTTTAACCGTTAAAAAAACAATGCGAAATTTTCAATAAAGTAATATTTCTAAGATCTCTTTTATGAAAGACCTTCAATAAAATTGATGGTACATTTATAAATTTTAAAATAAGGGAACAAAAAATCTCATCCATTTCCGCAGTTTGGCAAAATAAATTTAGGCAGAGGCATTAAAATTATTGAAAATTGGACATTCTAAGAAAAAATTGTGCCCAAAGATGAGCCAAAGATGTTTGAAAGGCAATTATTTTGCAATAATTTTGAAATCCTTAGACTCCTTTGTGAGTTTTTAAACGAAATCCCTCTTGTTATCTCTCTACAGTTATCAAGTTCATAATTTGATTTGGAATGCCTGAGATTTTATTACTGTGTTTTTTTATAATTTTCTTTGTTGTCTATTCCATTACTTTGGATTCAATATCCGTTTTCCTGTTATTTGCTTTAGGAATAATTTATTGCACCATCACGAACGGGTTTTACATATGTTTTTAGCCAAAATTCTCATTTATCCTTTTTTGTAAAAAAAAGAAGCACAAGGAACGAAAAACACAAAAATGTTGGAGTTACTGTTCTTTTTTTCACTTAAATGTTTTTTTATCATCCACCCTCTTCTTTCAAGTTGTGTATTTGTTTTTCGCCTGTCTCCCTCCTTTCAGCTCCATTTTCTCCAAAACTTTTTTTGAGTGTCTATACTTGGGGGAGGGGGAGAAGCCGTTTATCTTTGTGTAGACATCTTAACTGTCAGCTTTTAGGGGATTGTATGTTGATTTTGTTGATGCTGCCTTTGTGTTGTATTATTTAACTCTCTGCTTTATCTTTTAACTGTCAAATCATTTGTTTTAAATCGATTTTATTGTTGTCATAAATATTGTTTTTGTTATTAGTATTTGTGCGTTAGATGTATGTCTAACATGTTTATTTCCTTTGCTTAGCTCAAGTATTTTTGTTTCTTTTTTGGTCATACATTCTAAGGTCTTTAATTTTATTCGTTTCATATCCTTTGTTTTTATTTTACTTATTTTTAGCTTAAAGATTAATTCTTTGAATTTGCTTGATGGGGTACTATAAATAATAAGTCCTGGTTAGTGTCAATTATTTGCCCAAGCTTTATGGTTTGTAAAGTTTTTGAGGAAGCTGGTGGGTGTTTGCCTTTTTAATGTGGTAAAGGGAGGGATAATGTGTTCGGGGATTTAATTCAAAGATAGAAAGAAAAATTTTGGTACAACAGAACTGTCAAATTATGGATTTTCCAACAAGGGTTGGGTTAGTTGATTATCTGTGGCGGCCATAGATATTATTATTTATCTATGGTAGCGGCCATGATAATTTGGCAGCTCCTGTCAGAAGTTTTTTTTTCTTTTTTAGTGACTTTATTAAATCGTCAATACATATTTTTCAATTCAGCGTTAATTTTTCACAACAATGGCTTTTGTTAAAAGTAACTTACAAGCACATATGAGAACTTATTTGCCGGTTCATACGATTTTTAAATTAACCTATCTTCCCCTTAAAATCGACTTTTAGCATCTAATGCCCACATTTAGAACTAACAAATTTGATAACAATCAGTCAACAACTTCATGTTTAACGAGCTAGCGCCTTTTGAGCAGAGAAAAGCTTGACTATATTTAAAAATGGCGGATCGACTCGGAAAGTTTTTGCAAAATATACGACAACCACGATAACTTTTTTGTAATAGATTTGTAAACAGTGGCGTATTTGTTGTCGTTTTTTGTTACCACGCTACTGTTTTTTAAAAATGCCTAACTTCCGCCACAAAAATGCATTGTGCATAGTTTAAGCTTATAAACCCGAAAAATTTAAATTTTAAGTAGAGTCACTTTTGAACTAGGTGTGGCATATGTTCTTAGGATTCAGACACTTGCCACATAGCGAAGGCATTAAGGAATCTTTATGTTTGACAAATATCTATTGCAAAAGTAAAATCAATTTCCAACTAAACTCGAAAACGTGGACGCAGCCAAATCTTAAATTAAAGAATCAATTTGAGTGATTAATGGGGGTTAACACTCAATTTCCTGCAAACTTTCTAGATAAATAGAAATCGAACAAATATTTCGCAATAATAACTGCAATTTTTTTAGCTTGATTTTTTAAAACTTAAGATAAAACTTAGGAATTTTTTAACAGTTTTAAAAAACAAACAATTTTTTTTTACGGACGATTAAATTTAGAAATTATATTACTGGTATTAAAAACAAAAAAAATGTTTTGATTCATTACATATTAAGCAAGCACTTATAACGACAGTCATCGTTATTTAAACATTCCAATCAAATGAACTCATTGAATTAAAACAAATAATAATTTGATATCAGCTTTGAATTTGTTTGTTTTGTTTTTTAAGCAATTTTTTTGTAACAAGTGCAACTAAATAAAATTGTGATATGGGACTAAGTAATGGATAAAAACTTATTAACTTCATAACAAATTGTAAATTTTTTTTTTATATTGCAAATATTTTGCAAAATGAAAAAATTTCTTTAAATTGTAAAATTAAATACATATTGAGCAAAAGAGTTTTTAAATTAAACCGCTTTGCCAAACTACACAGAAAAAAATTAAAATTGATTTCAATTAATAAATTTGTGATACATATTAATTATAAAATTAATTTAATTTGCACCGTAAACAATCTAATAGTATCAATACAATATTTTTCGATATTAACATTTTCTGCATTAATGTTGTTGATATAAGTTAAAGTTTAATTCAATTGATTACATTTTTAATTAAATCTGATTTTGTTTTTGATTAATGGTTTAATTGAAAAAAAAATTGACGAGAATTTTTTTTGTGTATAATTAACATATTTTTTTAATTTAAATTGCAGATGCAACACAATGTTTCATAAATTGAAAATTTCAGAAAAAGTTGTTTCCCGTAGTAGAATTGTCTGTTAAATTTCACATTTTTCCTTATTTCAAAATTTCCTCTTATTTACATCTTTTTGGAAAATCTTTTAAAGATTTTTTTAAGTTTCCTATAAATTGGAATTTCTCTTTTGGAAAATTTCTTATAAAATTGGTAAATTTTTACAAATTTTAGGTAAGTTTGTTGCTAAATTAAAAAAAATATATATATTAATTTTAAATTATAACACAAAAAAAACATTGCAAAATTAATTATAAAAAGCAATTCTTTTCAAAATTACGTAAAAATTCAAAATTGTTCAAATTGTTTATTTTAAACAACATTGTTTTCTTTTTAAAACTTTTGTAAAATTAATATATACGAGTTATTATTTTTCAATCAATTCAGATCCTGAAGATAAACCTTAGATATGTTCAAAATATTTTGATTAAGATAAAGAATACAGTAACGTTTTTTATTTTTACAGATTAAAAGAGGCAATGCATAATAAGAACTCAATATAATAATTTGATACAGCAATACAAAATTAAATTATTAAACCATAATTAATAAATATCTTTTATTTTAATTGTTTTTCATTTAATTTTTTTTGTTGAGATTTTTTCCTTTTTAATTTAATCAAATTAATTTCTCAATTTTATTAAAATACTGCTAATTGTCCAAAAACGAACTACTTTAACCCTGATATTGAAAGGTTTAATACAGGAAAAAATTAGAACCTGACATGGTGCAACCATATTAATTATGCATTTGGCCGTACGTATTTCATTCTTAGAACTCTCGCAAATGCAGTATTGTTCACCTACCAAAATAAGATGCGAATTATTTGCCAAATGTGATGAAGCAAGTGCAAGAAAATTTAACTCAGTCTTTTAAAGTATTGTACGATACGTATATGGATGCCGTGAAAGTGCCGGTTCAAACAGATCAAGTTTGTCACGTGAAGTCTTGAGTTTTTACGAAAGAGGGGAAAAGAAATGGCATTCTCTTTTCCCTTCTCTCCTAAAAGCTCAAGACATGACGTGTGTGAACCGGCACAAAAGGTTTAATTATGTTTCTCTTTTTACGGTAAAATTAACGCACAGAGCTTTTAAAAAAAAGCATTTTGTTAACTTTCAATTTAATTTATGATTTTAATAATGTTTTTTTCTCTTTTCATTTTTTTTCTTTTGTTTTATAATTTTGTCATTTAAGAATTATAATTTTTAATGTTTCTGCTAAAACAATGTTCTATACTGCAATAAAAGGCTTTGTCTTGTTTATAAAATTGGAAATAACTAAATGAAAAATAAAATAGTTTATAATTTGGTTTTTTAATAAAATAATATGTACATTAGGGTTTGCCTTATTTTATATATTTGCGAAATTGTACCGTAAGTCCCCCTAGAAATGTTCTTCCCATCAGACTATGTTTCGCAAAAAAATTAGGCTGATTACATATGGGGAAGGCGTGGCGCATCGCCTCTCAACTTTGATGGAGCATTTATGAGGGGGAAAAAATATAATTTTTTTCAGTTTTTGTAAAAATTTTGTCATTAAATAATTACTTTTGCAATTGATGTAAAAGAATCGAAATTATCGTTCTTATGATATTAGGGTATTCATTCGGCTAACCGTTAATCGGTTAACCGCTTAGTTACTAGCCGATTAACTGGCCGGTTAATTTACAATTGTCTATTTTCGAAGAAACTCTCGCTAGGAACACAAAATACAGAATTTTCCGAAACAATTAGAAGTGTTAACAATTTAAAACAATTAAAACCGGACTGTAATGGCAAAATGGAAGATTTTATATGTTTAGAGAAATCCTGGAAAAGGACTGAAAAATAAGATATTCTGTATTTTGGGTTGCTTTCGATTTCTCCAACATCTTTAATGTGTAAAAAAAATAGTTTTTTTTCTCGTTTTGGTACAAGAATTGTTTCGTTGGTTATATTATTGTTTGTTTTTTGTTTATAAACTTCAAATAATAAATAATTGTTGCATTTTTATTTATTGAAATTACTTAATTTATAACAAAATTTTATTCACCGGTTAACCGATCAGTAACAAAATTAACCGATTAAACCAAAACCTCGGTTAATTAATCGAGCGGTTAACCGATTAAAGCAAAAGCCCGATTAAATGATATACATAAAGGATTAAATTGGTTAACAAATTTTAAATTTATTAAAATTTCCCTAGGGAATTAACGTATCTCCGCCCACTTGAACAAGAAATGTTGAAATAAAATAACATATTTTGAGAAATATACCCGTCTTTGTCTTCGTAGGATACCGTTAACCTATTGGCAGGTATGACCAAAAAAATAATTTTTTTCTAACAAATTTTCGAATATTTTGATCATTGGGATTTATTGAGGATACACAGAAAAAAATAAAAATTGATTTCAATTAAAAAATTTGTGATATTAATTAAAAAATTAATTAAATTTGCACCAGTAAACAAATTAATATTATCAATTAAACGTTTAATTCAATTGATTAAACGCTTGATTAAACGTTTAATTCACTTGATTACATTTTTAATTAAAACTGATTTTACTTTTGATTAATGCTTTAATTGAAAAAAAATTAGCGAGAATTTTTTCTGTGTATATATAAGGAATAAAAATTTTAAAAAAATTATGACATAGTTTTTCCGTACCTTCGATTTAAATTTTGCGATTTTCGTGAAAATTAAATTTTTAAGTCATATTTTGGCGAATGAGCCCAATTTCGCTGTTATTAATTTTATTTTAAACTTATTTAAAATATTATTGTCTAGATAAATTTAATACACTTAAAAGGTTTTACTAAAATCGGAAAACATTAACACTTAAACCATAAGGGCCAAAAGTCAAATTGTGTGATATTTGGAATTTCTAAGGAAAGGATAGCGAAATATTTCATATTTTTGTTGCTTATAATTCTTATACGCTTAACGTTTTTATATTGGTTTAATATCTTTAGTTTTTCTAAAATCTTTATGAATGAAGTTTCCTGATGATCTGGCCTAAGCAACCAGTGAAATGCGCATAGGAATTGCTTATCCCATCAACAATAAATTTCAGTGTTTTTTATCGAGAATAAAAATTGGGAATTAAGCACGAATAACAAAATCCTTTAATTAAATTTTTGAAAACTTTGAATAATCTTTTTTCCAAAGTATAAAAAAAATCTGTATTTTAAAGATACGGTACAATTTTGCAAATATGAAAACAAGGCGGACCCTTTTGTACATATTTAAGTAAATATTTATATTAATTATTATATTTACAAAATTTTTACTCTATTAACTGTGATTTTGTAAAAATAATTTCTGGAATTTTTTAAAAGTTTATATTAAATGAATACTTTAAATTTTGAAATTTTAACAAAGTTTTCTACATTTGTACAATTGTTTTTGTTAAATTGCTTAATTTTATCGAAATATTTTTAAAATTATTCACAAACGTTTTCTAAACTTTTTTAAAAAAATAAATCAAAATTTTAAAATTTTGCGTTTCTATCAAATTAACATAATTTGTAAACTTTTTGCAGAAATTGTCCAAAAGGCGTAACTAATAAAAATATAATTTTACAGGAGAAGCGAATTTGTCCATTTTTGTTATCATAATCAAGTACATATTTAATTCCTTTTAGTGTAGAAAACACGAAAAAGCTAATCGAAACTAAAAGAGATCAGGCAAAAACACTAACAAATATCAGAAGTAGTAGCAGCCTTAAAAGAAAATAATGAAAAAAACATACAACAACCATAAAGTACCTAAATCAAAAACACAAAGATGGGAAAACTAAGAAAACACAAAAACCAAAAAACAGCTTTAAAGAAGGAAAAAAGGAAATTAAAAAAAATAATAACAAGGATACTGACCTTTTTCTATATTCTACATGCGTCTAAACGACGACGACGACCACGATGAAGAACAAGACGACGACGATAAAAGTTTTTTTGCAGCATAAAATACCGGAATAATGATAAATTTAACTCTGCACATTTGAAGCAAACACACTCCTATACACTCACACAGAATTTATTTAGATAGCAATACAGGGTAAACGACGATAATGGGTGAGTGTATGAGAGCTTTTTCCTTTTTTTTGAAAAAGGAGAGTTGTTTCCTTGTGTTGTGGAGTATCCAAATAGTTTTTGCCGTTGGTTTGATTACTTCGTTGTGTGTGTGTGTGTGGGTGGAGGGGATGGTAAAACAGGAAAAATATTTGTTTTTGTTTACGTTTTGAGGTTGTTTTCTTTTAAATATTTAGAATTTAGTATTTTTTTTAAATTGGTTTTCTTTTTTGAGAGAGCCAGCGAGAGCCTTAATTTCCTTTCACTTTAAATGGGGGGGGTGGGAGTTTTAAAAACACTCGAATTTAAGGACTTTTTAGAGTAAAACAAAGAGCGAGAGCTTTAGTAAGAGTAAGAGCTCAGGCGCGTTATTAAAATAAGCTTATTAAAGCTACTTTTCATTCGTTTTTATAAAAGAAATTTATTTACAGATATATTTTCGATTTTTTATTTCATTTAACTTTTTTGGGTGGAGATTTTTTTAAGAAAACCTTTCTTAATTATTTTAACAAATTATTTTTCAATTTAAAAAAAAAATTTAATTAAAAAAACTTTTTTTAGAACCTTTTCTTCTTTTCCTTTTTGATTAGTTTAGTTAAAGATTTTTTTCTAAATTTTTAATTCTTCTTTAGCTTGTTATTCGTATTTGAAGTAACTTTTTGTTTGTTTTTTTTTGTCGACTTTTTTCGTCATAAAGCTTGTTGTACTTTAATTTCTTGGCACACACACTGCCTGTTTGTCCGTCTGTCATCTAAACACCAGACCAGCCAAACGTCCAGCATCCAAAGTTAAATGGCTGGCTCTTATTGTTGTGTTATTACATTAAGATTTTTGTCCAGTTTGGCTTGTGGGCCAATGTAAGCCAGCTAAGCAGCCAAGTCGCACAAATGACCATATAAGTCCAACATAACACACTCAAAAAAATCTGTATATTTTTCTAGTTGCTTTATCAGTATTCAATGATTGTTATAATGTTGTAGTTGTTGTTGTTTTCTTACGTTTTAAACTCAAGTGTGGATACTTGCTTAGGAACCGGTTTTTGCACTTTTTTAATAATCAAAGATTTATTTTCTTCTTTATTTGTATTCCAATTTTTTTTGTGGTTGTTGTTGTAAATTTCTGTTAACAAGAACACTTTTTCTGCTCCCAAATCTGCAAATATTTCTTTTTTTAGCTTCTTCTTCTTACTTTAAACCAATAACAGGAAATTTTCATAAATTCTTCTTAAAATATTTCTTTAAATTATTAAAATTTCAATTTATATTTCTTCTTTTATTAAAGATACCGTTAAATTGATTAAGAATTTATTATTACAAAAACAAATTTATCAAACACTAACAATTTGTTTTGATTTTTTCTCTTTTTTGTTTTACAAAAATAAAAAAACACACAGCAAAAAAATGTATATCGTTTAACCGTTGTTATTTATAAATCGTACCGACCGCAACGACATCAAAAACTCGACTGGCTTCTTGTTCAAATTGCAAAACTCCAAAGGGAAATTTGCTCCCCATTTCTTTACAACACGCTCACGCACACACAAAAATGAGAATTTCAATTCAAGTGTTTCAATTCTAACTGCGCATACCAACTATAAGAGAGTAGCTCCATCTACTAGAGGTCTACTAAACATCTACTAAATAACAATGACAATGTAAATAAGAGATGTAAAGTAATTGAAAGAGAAATTTCCCTAACAGGTATACAACCTGCATTTGTTTGAAACAAGTTTAATGAGTGTTTAAATAGCAGGGATGGGAAATGAAAAATTTGTTTTATACTTACATACCTATGAAAAATATATAATTTGTATGTACCCAGCTAGCATTTTGTATCATAATCTAATCATTTAAGAATCAGCTTCAAGAGCAAAATACCCGTATATGAGCTCATTTTTCAATCATAAATGATACACTCGTTGTGACAAAATGGTACCGTACCGATGAATCGCCTGAAAGAATCATTTGTGATACAATTTTCTGATTCCTTTTTGTTCAATTTAATGATAGTTTTTATAATCATTATTGAGTCGTTTTAGTCTCATTTTGTATTGTATACCTATTGCATATTGTTTTATATTTTTCTTGTCACTAAACATTGAAGTGCTGTCAAATTTTTGATTTGAGCACAATAGTGCTATTTAGGCTAAAATAGTACTTAGTACTTAGAACTTTAGAACACTTTGGGAATTGACTTATTAATTTAAAAGTGTGGTTAATTATGGATTTTAACAAATGCAAGTTTTATGTTCTGATCTCGTTGAGGTTCAACAGATATTATTTTGAAGTTGTCTAAGATGACTCTTTTTACATTAGTTTCTTTGATATACTAAAATCAGAAACATGAAATAAACCTCTTTCTACCTCTTTCAGCAATAAACACATTATATAAATACAATATTCGTTTATAGCTTCAGAAACATTTTAATAATTATAACAATCATACAATATTGTGTTATTGATAAGAATTTTCTTAAATATTAAACTATTCATTAGAAGCATCTGCTTCTGTCATAGACCATTCAAGCAGTTCCTTATAAATGTAATCGTGTCCATCGGGAATAAAGTCGGCTTGATATGCAAACCTGCTAACTATCTTTCAGCACATTTTACACGAGAGACAAAAAACTTTTTATATTTCATATTTTCAGCTTGGAGGAAAACAAAAAATGTGTGTAGTTGGTTTTTTAATTAAGACTTAAATTGAAGAAAAACTACACGCATGTCGACGATGCGTATCTTTCTCTACCCCACGACATCAAAATCTCAATTTACTTCAAAAGTGGATTTATCAGGTTTGCTTATTAAGCCGACGATATATTGTTTAATTTTGTGCACATCTTTGATTTTCTTTTGGTTAATACATAATTTACCTGTATAAATAGCCATTGCAATTAAAATTTTTAACAATAATGAAAACTGTGTGGATACCCGGATATGATGGTTGTCGAGTAGAAGTTGTTAAATCCGGTTATTGGCATAACGGCTTATGCATATTGCTTTAAATAATAGAATTAGGACATATTGTCAAATCTGTTCGACGATATAACGAAACTGAATAGTAAATTAAATTCCAAAAATATTCGATTAAGTGCAGAAATGGGTCTACTGTACTAAATGGAAATTTTTAATCTTTTAAAATTATTAATATTCAAACAAATTATTGTCACAATATTTTCTAAGTGCAATCTTTAAATAAAGCGTATTCGAATCTATATGAATACAAATTTCGACCAAAAATTAATGGGGAAATACCTAAGCATTTATTTTGTTAAGATAAGTTAAAGAGAAAATCGCGGCATTTTTTTCTGGAAATTTGTTCGCGTAAATCCTTCTAAAGGCTCAACCATAAAGTGTTTAAGTTGGCTTAAGCAAATGTGCGAGTACATGTAAATTATACGAGGCTAACCAAATTGAACTTAAGGAAACATTTTGTTTAATTTTGGGAAACTGTCATTTGCTTAAGCAAAGTGCGAAACTGATCGCACATTCCGTACGGAATCAAATGTTTTTTCAGTTTGTTTTTGTTTTTTTAAATACAAGGCTATGTATATTATGGTTGGGCCTAATCTCTGGCTATTTTAATGACGAATGAAAAAAGCGGTTGAAAACAAAAAAATACGTGTTAAACAGAAAAAACCTTTAAAGTTATTAGGATTAAATTTTCAAAAGATTTTGTTATTCGTGCTTAATTCCCAGTTTTTATTATTGATAAAAAAACACTTGAAATTTATTGTTGATGGGATAAGCTATTCCTATGCGCATTTCACTGGTTGCTTAGGCCAGATCATCAGGAAACTTCATCCATAAAGATTTTAGAAAAACTAAAGATATTAAACCAAATAAAACTGTTAAACGTATAAGAATTATAGCAACAGTTGTACTTGTAAAAATATCAAAGTCTAAACAAAACAACATCAACTATAAACAGTGGCTTCATCTCATCTTACATTCCCCACTACAATTAGTTGAAATTCTCTCAACATTAATTGTAGTTGTAAGTAGGTTAAGAAAAACAAAATAAAAACAACAACAACTTACAAAAGATGTTGTCAATTAAGTGTTTTTTAGGCCGTGCATCTGCCTGTTTATTATCAAAAAGTAATTTCAATTTTTGGGAATACAAAATTTAAATTTTCAAAAGATTTTGTTATTCGTGCTTAATTCCCAGTTTTTATTATTGATAAAAATACTTGAAATTTATTGTTGATGGGATAAGCTATTCCTATGCGCATTTCACTGGTTGCTTAGGCCAGATCATCAGGAAACTTCATCCATAAAGATTTTAGAAAAACTAAAGATATTAAACCAAATAAAACTGTTAAACGTATAAGAATTATAGCAACAGTTCTACTTGTAACAATATCAAAGTCTAAACAAAACAACATCAACAATAAACAGTGGCTTCATCTCATCTTACATCACATATTAGGATTGTTTAAAATGCAAGAAAATGAAATGCCACACAAACAGCGGCCGATAATGAATAATTGGTTAATATTTTCCATCGAAATGTGTCCCGGTAACTATAAGGAATTTATTTAATAAAATAGTTTAAAATAAAAAATTTAATATTTAGAATGGGTTAAAATAAATACTTCGACATTTAGAAGAAAAAATAATATTAAAAGGCTTTTTCTGCTAAGATTTGCTAAAACCTAAATTAATACCGCATTTCCAACCCTGAATAATAAACAAAAAAACCCATTATCAATCATTTAACACAAAAACAAATTAGCGCAGGTACCTATCCAGCAGCAGCCAACATTAAGAAGAGAAAAATCCAAATATTTTATTGGGAAATTTATTTAAGATTGTTTTTAATGTAAAAAATCTCAACCAAAGCCGGTAGAATTAAATTTCCCATAAAATATTTTTCAAAATATAATCAAAATAATTAAAACATAATAGTTCAATTAATCAAATTTTAATAATACTACAACAATTATTTACCAAAAAATCTTAATGGCTAAAAGAGTACATTACAACTTCTAAACTAAGTCGAAATATAAAATTCAATTTATTGATCCTGCTGTTTATTTCCTTTTTTAATTTCATCATCACCCACATATTTTTGGTTTCTTTATTTTATTTATCTGGTTTGTTTGTTTTTTTTTTTTGTAGCTTTTTTGTTGGGTTTTAATGTCTTTTATTTGTATTTGTTGTTGGTGTTTACTTCTTGTGTTTGCTTTGTATTAAAAAATAGTGTTTCTTTTCCACATTGTTTTCGACTAATTCAGCGTTTTGCGTTTTAAAACAGGGCTGTTTTTCTTAGTAGTCAGGGTTTGCATTATGTTTTCGCATTATTTGAAATGTATTTTATGCAAAATTTTTCTCTTTTCTTTTTTTGGAAAAAAAAACGAAACGTTTTATATGTATTCATATCTAACCGCTGTAAAAATATCATGCTATTTGGTTTACTTTTTGGTAATGAAACTGTTGGTTTAAGAATTCTTTCGCACATATGCGTTTTATGTAAAATTAAAAATTGGTTTGCTTCTACTGAATTTTTTAATTTTGAGTTAATACACTATTGTTGAACAAGTGCGATATGTATATTAGAAATAATTCTAAAAAGCAAAGCCCATAAAAAAAGAGATAAAAGCAGTGTTGCCAGAATCCGATAATTATACAAAACAAATTTTGTGTTTGAAATAAGCTCTTTATTTACGAAGTTGACGCGCGCCTAGTTTAAAAAAACTCAACTCACTCAAAACACTTAATTTTTCAGAAATCGAAAAAACTGCTTTTGGCTTAAAAAATAGTTAAAAAAAAAACCTTTGGCCCTTTTAGTAGAAAATCCACAAGGTTTATGAACTTTAAAGTTTTGTGTTTTTTTAATATTTATACACTAGATAATGAACAGTTGGCCCCTTTAGCTTAATTTTTTTTCCAGTTTTGAAACTTTGAATACTCCAACAAATATTTATTTTATCAAAAGTGTCACAATTCGAGTTAAGACTATTTAGTGTTCGAAAATAAACAGAACATTATTTAGCGTTCGGAACAGCGTGTGTGTGTATTATGTTTGTTTGCGTAAAATTATTTTGCTGATTTTTTTTCGTATGTGTATTTTGTTTCTGTAAAAAATTTTTGGTTTTTTTACCAGCCAAAAGGGACGAACATTAATGAGCCAAAACGAACACAATGAATTTTGTGGCTTAAAAAAAACCAAACGGAATTAAATGTTTTCATCTTTTGTTGAGTTGGATAAAAACAGTATTATTTTTGTGTTCGAAAGATGACAAACAGGGAAACGTTATTTTTTTAATGATTTTCTTCACAAACATTATTAGCGTTTGTGTTTTGCACAAATCTTCCGAACACTAACGAGCGATGTTAAGTATTTATTTTCGATCACGCAAGAAAAGGTTGTCAAGTTCCTATAATGCATTCACTTGTATGGGTGTGCACATTTTCAATTTGCGGAGATGCCACAACGCATATTTGTTTATGGAAATTGGCTTTAAATGGTACCTATGGCCAAAGAATGTGAAAAACATAAATTTTTTAGAGGTTGGCAAAAACATTTGCTTCTTAGCTTTTTTTCAAGAAAAAAATTTTTTATTATGAAAAGTGTATTTTCGTATAAATCGTCGTCTAGCCTGCAAGTAATGCTATGTGGAATTTTAAAAAATGTTTTTTGTTGGACCCTTGCAAGTCTCTGTAGGTCAAACAAATGTACATCTACCATGCGGTTTTGCGATATCTTAAACGGATAAGAAGATAGCAAAAAATTTAATATGTTACTCGTATACAAAATATTCCTGCAACAAGTTGTTAATAGAACTTTTAAAAATTCTTAAAAACTTAATTTTTTACTCAACAACATCCGTGGATTGCTTTTTTGACGAAACGCGGTGTATTTCAAGCAGCATAGACCAATCGAAATATTAAAGCTTCAGAGCCCATAATGTGTGTACATAATGCCTATTTACTGCAACGTCGTCATAACTCTATATGATCTTCATCATATACCTGATAGTTTAGGGATAGTGATCTGAAAAAATCGATAGCACTATCAATGGTTTTTGACTTTCGTGTCATCATCGTTTCCTTTCAATAATATCGATAGTTTTTATTTTTCTCAAATTATGGTTTTATTATAAATTTTCATCGTTTAATAAAGTTTGACAGTACAATGTTTTTAAAATTTTATAAGTGTATGAAGCATAGATTACGTAGATTCTTAGGGTCAGGATAAATATGTTCATGCAAAATATCCAAAAATCTAATAAAAACTATGTGTTTAAAACTTATAATAGTTGGTTGCGGAGGAAGATTCAAGTTGGGATATTTTACTTTTAATACTGAAACACGCAAAGCTGACTTTAAAATTATATCTTTGCCACATGAAATTAATGAATCTATATATATTATCAAATTGATTTATAATCTCTTCAACCCAACTTGGCATGAGCTAAGCATGTGGCATGTAACATTTTTGGCTAAAATACCTTTAAAAAATGTCGAGACTTAACCATGTATGGCGCTGCATTACTCAAGTAGAGTACGGGTTCGAAGTTGCGTGTTTTTAAAATTTCTATGA
Organism: Pollenia labialis; assembly: GCA_949318255.1. Classification (NCBI taxonomy): domain Eukaryota; kingdom Metazoa; phylum Arthropoda; class Insecta; order Diptera; family Polleniidae; genus Pollenia; species Pollenia labialis. Next base: position 135,385,086 of record OX439143.1, on the reverse strand, counting down.
TTTTGAAGTTGCGTCGTTTTTGTTTCACTTTACGTCGCATGGCTTCGAAGTTGCGTTGCTAGTGCTTTGATTTGCGTCGTTAATAAAAAAATGTTTGCACAAAGTTTAAACAGAAAAAGGTGATTACCCGTTTAAGTCTAATGCAAATAAGTATATGAGTTCTAATTCTACAATAAAATCCATTTGCTGTTCCAGTAACGCTGATCAAATTAGGAAATCTGTTGAAACAAGAACATACATAGTTACAACATAAACAGGTTGCACAAATGAGAAGTCTCGTAATAAAAAAATGGAGCCACTTCTTTCTACATATTTCGATTGAAGATCAAAATCAGCGATAAATGCCTTTTAACAAATGGTTATTAAAAAAAAGCTTTAACTTTATTTGAAGATCTAAATTAAAACTATCCGTTTGTCAGTCTATCAAATCAAAATTTATTTTTTTAGCTAAAATTATGAACCGATCTGCAAGTAAAAAATTTTATAGGTTTAACGAAGGTTACTGGCGATATTATTTCGTTAGAAATGTTTTTTATTTTGTAGGAAATTTTGTAAGTTTTTAAAATTATCGAAATTGTTATCGATTATTGTTATAAAACTATCGCCAACTACCGATAGTGTCGACTATCGATAGACGTAAATAGTATGTACGAACATCGTAGTACACAGTATAAATAGTTCGAACTCGTCAAGGCGAATTCAATTTTCAGGTGGCTTTGATAGCGCAGCTGTGCTGCTTTTTTTCTTACTTTGAGAGAGGAACGTCATAAGTTACTTGTGTTTTGACATATCGACCAACGAAAGCAACAAATAAAATACAATGTTGCGTTTTTGGTGTTGTACTTGTTGTAGTATTGTCACCTCCGTTTACATGAATTCGCCTTGGAACTCGTTAACTACTTTTTTCGAATCGAAATACGCGGTAACCCGCTGTAATTCGTTATTGGTAACGGTAATAGGTGTATCATGAGATATTTCTTAATAGGCTCAGAATATATCGCTTTTTTCTACAACATCGGGGCTACCGCGTATTTCGATTCAAAAGAAATATTTAAGGTATTCGAAATTTTGTACTGTTCACTACGATGTTCGTACTATTTACGAAGCGTACTATTTAGTTCGAAAAATGTTAATCAAATCTCCCATTTGTTTAAAAATTCCAGTCTGCCATCGTATCTATCGAGTAAGAAAATCGTAATACTCAGTACAAAGTATTTGAAGTCGTAAATTATTTTATTTTGGACCGAAGTACGTAGTAACCATCCAGGCCTGTTCTGGAATCACACATTAATAAAAAAAAATTACTGGTTTAAAAATCACGCAGGTTATTTTGTGCTGTTTAGTAAATCATGAGATTAAAAAATTTTCGGCCTGCTTTTTTCCCCAAAGCCATGAGAATGGTGTTATCTAACAATAGATCCATATACAAAAGTCCAATCCAAAAAGTCCCTAATCTTGGTGGAAGATATAAAGAGGTCTGTACACGTCAAACATTTCTGATCAAGCGCATTGGTAGTATTAGTGAATATGTGTTTGTATTTGTCATACCGGCGATGCTGGATGGAAAACCAACAAATTAGGATATGACGGCAAATATATCGTCCAGCACACGTACACGAGTAAATTCGCCTACTGGACATTTTGACCGTGTGCGGACCACTTTAACGATTCTGCACAGCCGAACTTTACGTTCTTAATTTTTTCCATAACATTTTACAATTTAAGTCCCCTTAAAATTCATTTAACCCCAAAACATAAATCTGTTTTAAAAAACAATTGCTATTTGTCCTTCTCACGCTCGCAAATTAGTTTATCTTTTTGTTTCCATTTACACTTGTTACACTTAATTGACTGATAGATGTCGCTGTTTCCGTAAAATTAAACGAGCAAATCGTAATCCATACCACAGATTTATGTCGAAAATATACACATTAAGACCTCCCTTTCATTTGGAGAGGAAATTGTGGTTTTACACAACAGCATAATTGTTTAAATTATTATTAGTTTTTTTTCGTAACCCCAAAAATCTTTAAGCATGATGATAATAACAGTGAAAATGTTGGTGGTGATGTTTATGATGTTGAGTTAAATTTTACCAAGTTTATCAGCTGAAAAAGTAACTTTGTAGTTTTGCATGATGTATCTAAAATAGTGTTTTTTTTTATTTATAAAACGAAAACAATTTACCAAAAACAACGCAAATTATTTAACCACAAACACAACAACATTAGAAAATAACCAAATCGTATGAATGAATAAAATGTATCTAGCTATTCATAAACTATTTATGGATGTATCTACTTGCGAATACTTATTTGCCCAAATGTTCTTAGTAAGGGGTTTGTATACAGGTGTGTGTTTGTGTGTGTGTATGTGTGTATATCGGACTGCTTTTAAAATTTGTGGTTAAAAATTATTAAATTCAAGAGCAAAAAACTCGATTTTCACTTATATTCCTTAAGTCCTCGCCCATAAAATAAAACATTTACTGCAGAATCTTAAATTCTCCTATAAAACTGCATTTGTGTTCATACAATGAAACTTCTGCTAAGCTGCATTTAAGGTATTTTGTATGCCTTTCCTCTTCCTACTTTTTCTTCTTCTAAATAACAAACCCATAAAACTGCATGCATATAAAACAAAGTACACTGTACGATTCGTCTTTCCCCTTTTACGAATAAACTGAAATGTTTCGTAGTATGGCCAGGGATTTAAGGGTTTCCATTCTACCGAATATTTAGCGGGAACGTTTGCAATTAATTTCTAATCAGTAGGGACGAGATTTTCATGCACTAAAAAATCCAAAATAACAAAATAAAAAATATGCACTCAAAACTGAAAAAATTTCCATAAAAAATCGTTTTTAATTTTACTTGATACAAAACAAAAGAAAAAATTTAGTCTATTTTTATTCAAATATCTTTAACAAACTAATCAGGGGTGTGTTCTGGAAATCGAAAGCGCAAAACGATAGAATTTGGAAGTTATTTTTAATACACTTTTAACCTAATTTTATTATTTTGCTAAAAAATCCTGCTTAATAGAGAAATATTTGTATAATATTTGTCATAAAATTATTTTACTACAGAATCTTATAATAAAACGACGTTTAAATCTCTTACTTTTTGCGTTTTCGATTTCCAAAACACCCCTGTAAGTTTTAAATTTAAATTTTTGTTTGTTTAAATAAATAAGAACTGTTTTATTAAAAGTAAATCTTTGTCTTGTACTTAAAGAATGCAAATGCATTTATTTTTTAGATCCCACTTTGATTCCAGATCAGATGAAAAATATTTGAAATTTATTTTATTTTTGAATTACCCCATTTTTATTTTTACTTATTGATTCACCAATATATACGCAATTTGAAAATACAAATGCTAATTGACTTCTGATGTCATTTAAATTTAAAAAATATATTTTTTTAATTGCATAATCATCGGTAAATTACTCAATGTTTTTTGAATTGAACTCAGTAGCATATATTTAGGCCACCATCTTGTTACTACTGACTGCGGTGAAATGGGAATCAAAGGATACATTTCATTAAAAATTTAAAGATGATCGAATTGGCTTCTAATTTCCTCTGCAATGCGGTGTAACCATGTGCCAAGCAACTAATTTGAACCAGTTTTGGATAAAATATTTTAAACCCATTGGAAGCCTTAACCATGTAGGGTGGTGCATCTGTTTAGAAGAGAAGGAAATGCTTAAAATCTTGTATTTAAAGCAAAGCTCCAAAAGAGGTTATTTGATTTTAAAAATTTTTTGGAAGGTTTTTTGAGCATTTAAATTTTTAAAATTGCACCGTATGAACGTAGTAGCGTACGACGTACATACGTTGTCAAATTAAAACTGTTATTATTTTATAGAAAGACACACAAAAGCTGTCGCAAACGTAAGAGAGTATCTGCTTAGATCTAATTCTATTTCATACGCCGGGTGCGACAGTATTGTCACAGTAAAAGAAAATTAAAAATATAATATGGAATTATTTTTTTTTTATTTCAAATATCTAATTTTCAAGAAATAAATTTAAGAAAATAAAAACACACAAAACAATTTAAATAATTTTGAAATTTTCTTTGTAACTTAATCAAAAAAAGAAAGCAAAATACGTTTACAACGGAATTGAGGGTGAATAAAGCCTTTTTTTCTAAATTTACGTTCATACGTCTTACGACGTTCGACACAACTGTGTTGCTACCATAATATGAAAATTAAAAAAAAAAATCACTCAAATATGTGAAAATATGCAAAATAATGCATTTAAAACCTAATATTATTTAGCGTACGGCTCACACACCCAGAAACGATATCTATTTTTTAGTGTTTTTGTATACGAACACAAGCCTTAATAGCGTTCCTAATTTGTTTCAAGAAAGTATCGCCCATTCTCTGTTATAAAACAAAGTGTTCTAAAGTGTTTCTTTTTTACATCGATAAAGAAATTACCAAACAAAAAATTGTTTTCGCTGGCGTTTTGTATTTTTTTTTTCGTATATATTTTGCTTTCCAAAAGGGTGCTAAGCACAACTAAAACGAACAAACGAGAATGTACTGAACAAAACACAACGAAATTTGTGGTTAAAAAAAGGACATAATTAAATGTTCTAATATTTTAGTTGAGTTGGAAAAGTACATTATTATTTTCGTGTTCGAAGATCACAAACAGAGAAATTTTACTTTTTTTAATGATTTACTACACAAACACTATAAGCATGTCCACAAATCTACCGAACCGAACACTAAAGAACGATATTTAGTCATTAAATTTTAATGTTTATTTTAGAATACTGTTTTTAATACATCTCTTTTTTCCTGTCTATATTCTCTTAAACTTTATATTGTACAGGTAAACTGAACTGTATTTTGAAGAAAAAATAAAGGCTATAATTTAGCTCGTTATTTATCACGCCTTTTAAAAACGATCAGTTCTTGCAACAATCCAAAAAGAACAGAAACAACAAAGGGATTTTTGCATTTCATTGTTAGTGTTTACAGCTTAAAATATCAAACATTCCTAACAATACACTAACAAATCAAAACAAATTGGTTCAAACTGTCAAAATAAGATGACCTTTCTACACCGCCTGTAATTGAATTCGCCTTGCCTAAAGCCCATAATTGAAACGTCGGCAGTAACATCAAATTCTCTCTCATTCTATTGTTTTACTTTTCTAATTTCTTTTGTTTTTTATTTTCAGCTTACAAAATTTATTAAATTTAATGAAAGTATGGTAGCATTATTGGGAGAGTAAGTGTCTATATGTCAAATCATTTCCGCAAAAAAAACATAAGCGACATCATTTTCAATTATTTTTTTTTTTAATAATAATTATTTATTGGCAACAATATCATGGTCACATCAGGTACCGTTACCATTTTATAGCAAAAACAATTTTATCTTAAGCGACAACTTTCATACAAAATTTTGATGAAACAAAATAAAAAAACCTCTCTTGTAAAATTTTGTTTTTATCCTTTAAGCTTTTTTGCGGTAATGACTCGATGTGAGAGCATTAGAAAAAATTGTTTCAAAATAAAATATATTTTATTTCACGATGACATTCTATGGAATGATTTGGTTCCTATAAGAAGTATAGAGCCTCGACGAATTCGTTCCATATCTAAATATCCGCTGGGATGATCTTTATTTTGCTCCACGATATTTTGGATAAGTTTGCTTCCATGTCAAAATGACTGCGTCATTAGTGACTCGAACGACGTCTTCTGTTGCTTCCTTCGGGGTTTTAATGCAAAGCGTTTCTAGTGATGTCACTCTGAGGTCTGTGTTAGGCATAACTTATTCAGTTATATTTTAGATTTCAGATTTAGACCTTTATCGATCCCTGTCTTGGCCTTGCCCATAGCCTTTCATTTAAGATTCGCCGTAGACATCTGTATATGCAGTTAGTTAAAGAAAATAATTTCCAAATAAGTTTGAAGGGTTTCTCTAAAATTACATTAACATATTAAAAATGTGTTTCCCTGGACGGAAAACCCCTGTAAAATCTCAAAAATATTTTTCATACAAAAATACCACATACCCGAACATTAACTGTTAAATGTAAACCGCCATACTGACAGCCAAAATGAAAAAAAAATAAATAAAGCACTAAAAAAAGAAGCTTTATTTCGCTGTTTTCCTAAGCGGAAATATATATAAAGCACTAAAACGGAAGTTGATGTGAAATTTAATTTGCAAACAAAGGTTACCAGCAGCATCAGTACCAGCACCACCACGAGGAGCAACAGAAGCATTCGAATCATTTAGCAGCAGTTTCAGTCGAACTGGTAGTTTTTCAAATGAGGGAGGGTTGGTTTTTAATGAAATAAAATTGAAAAATTGTAACGCAATTTTGTTACATAATATTTTTTGATTTTTTTTTGTAGATTCTTTTTTATTCTGTGGATATTTTGAAATGATATAGAGGAAGGTTTATTAAATATTTTTCGGTCGTAACATAATAACTAAATGCTTGTTTTTTTGTACAAATGTACATAGTTTTTTTTATTGTAGTTTGAAATATGTCAAGTTTTAGTAGTGATATGTAGTTATTTTTTTAAATTAAACTATTTTTTTTACTTTTCCATTTGTTGTAAATTGGTTTTGTAAATTATTTAATGTATTGCATTCCCTTGGGTTAAGTTATGTTTTATTAAAATAACAACATTAACTACATGTATTATTTTTATTATTGTTTATAATAAGCTGGGGCAAATTTTTGTGTACATAAAAAATTTTAAAATGTACAAGCAAAAAGCTTATAAAAAAAACAAAAATTGGTCTATAAACGGTTAATATTGTGTTGGGGTCTTTTTTTAGTATCAAATAAATAATAAAATAAAACAAAGGGGAGCAATAAATATATAAATAACTGAATCGATTTTCCTGAAATGTTTACAACAATTTTCTGATTATCCAACGCTTAGCATTATTTGTAAGTGGGCGTGGCACCTCCCATACAATGAGTACTCCAAGTACTGCAACAGTGAAAGTATAACAATTTTGTACAAAAAACTTACATAATAACACACAACATCTTTTCAAAGTAGGTTCAATATGAAAAGTAGGCATGGCACCTCACATACGAATACACTTAAAATTTCTGTATACATAACTGTAGAACGGTTACTATAAAATTATTTAAATTTAGTACAAGATGCTTTGTTATCAATACACGAGTTCTGTTTGTTCGATGGGAGTAGAAAAGCGCGCCGGGTTAAGCTTGTTACAAATAAATTAAAAAAAATAATAACGTATTTTTTGGTTGGCCTTTAAAAAATCTTATCAAAACATATTTTTTCTTGTTTCTTGACGAGTTTTGCTAAATCAAGGCCGTATTGCAAGCGTAATCGAATTTGTTGTCAATTGTTCGGTCTGTTTTGCCATGGACGGATATATAGCGTTCAAGGCGATTTCACTAGGTGAGGTCAACTATTCAACAACTCTGCTTTTATGGCCCGATTGTCAAAAATATTTCTAGTATAAAAAACGTTTGTTTACATAAACAAAAACTATAGTTTGAATACAACTCGATAGCGTTCAACAACTTGGCATATGATGAAATTTTAAACTGACCCTTATTTTTATAGAAAAATCATCCTCAGCAATAAGGCATATTTCAGGATGAATACATCAAAGAAAAACTTCTTAAACTTTGGAGAAAACCAAAATCATGTCGGTGAGATTCGAGAGCGTCCAATGCACCTAAAAAAGTCATTGTTTGGTTGGCTCTGGCGAGGTAATTTGCCCATTTTTCTTTGAGAACAACAGTGGCCAGGCCACGGCGAGCGCTATTTTCAGATGATTATCAACTTCTTTTGAACTAAACTTAATGACTACAGACAGGATGGCGCTACGCAAAATTATCAATTATTAATGTTAGTAGCAAGAAGGGATTCTAATTTTTTTTTTTTTTTTTTTTTTTTTTTTTCTATTCCCAGCAAATCTCGGTAAATTGCAGTATCTTTACATCGTTGCATAGAAAATTACTAAGTTCTCCACTTGCAATTTTGAAAAAATCGTAAACTACTTAAAAGGGAAATAAAAAAGTTATTTATTTATTTATAATAGCATTAGGATATACATAATTACAAATTATGAACTAATGAAATAATAGGAGGCCATGGTTACAGGACCTTAGGCTCTGAAAAAGTTAATTTATTTAAGTTATAGAGAATAAAGTTAAATGTTTAAAAATTTGTTGCTTTAAATTTTACTGTTAATGGAATTTAAAATTTTAACTTTGTATATTATAGGCTCTCTTTTCCCAGTTTTGCTTTGTTAGCAAGGAATTTAATTACAATAGTTAAGCCAAAATACTGCATTTGTTTGTGGTTAAAAAATTATATGGCAAATTACACTAATACCTTGTCATGACTTTTAGTTAAGTAATATGTTTTTTTCGCTTGATTTGCCAAAAAATAATTATTGTGGGTGTATAGCCCAACCATTTATTTTAGTACTAAATGTCCTTTGTTTTATAACAAAATTAATGAAAACAATATATTTTTTTTTTGTAAAAAGGTGCAAAGAATTTTTTATTATTTAATTTTATTGTAACAGTTGTAATAAAGTAATGGAAATGGTGTAATAGAATTTATTTTTTAACATACAAAGTACAAACGTTTGGAAGAACAATTTTTTGTTATTGAACTTTAACAATTAGTTTTAATAATTACAATGTCTTCAAGGATTATAAACTATTTATAAGACAGCAAAAAATTAAAATAACAACTCAATTTTTTCAAAGTTATTATCGCTAATCTTAAAACAAACATTTAAATTGGTTTGTTGTTTTAAACTTGACAAATAAAGCTATGGTCACACTTAGCACATATTTGATGTCCTACACGTTGCCACCAGTTTTATAAAAAAAATTTTTGCAAAACACTTGCTAGATCAAACATTATTTAACAGTGTCTAAATAACAGCCAATTATCTTCTAACAAATATAATTAAGTAAATCAATTAGCGTTATTACGGTTGTCGTCGTCGTCAACGACTGTGTCGTTTTTTGTAACAGATTAATAAACACAGGTTGTGTGTTACTTTTATTTTTTACAAAAAACGACACAGTCGTTTTAGCTAAAGAAAAAAAAACGGCACAGTCGTTGACGACAACGACAACCGTAGTAGGGCTGAATAAAATTTGTTAAAAATATATCTAAATTTGCATCTATTCACTGTTAACGCTTTTTTCAAATTTGTTCGTGAAATACTTGTTAGGTGTGAACAAACCTTAAGTTTTCTTTTAAAGGTTATGCAGGCGATAAAGCTTCTTTCGCACTTAATTAGTAATTCAGCTTGGGACTTTTTATCTCTTTGAGTTGTTACTTAAATATTTTGCTGACTTGTTCTTTTACTTAAAAACTATTTATTATTTTCTTTTTTTTTGTATTTTTTTCTTGTTCTTTTTTACCAAAAACAAAAGAAACCTAAAAGGAACTTAAAAAGTAAATGAATAAACCAAAAATTAAAGCAAAATCAAATTTAATACAACAAATAAAAAAGTTAAAAAAAGGTACTTACGAATGTTTATTTTGCTGTTAAAAAAAAATAAAAGAAATAAACTGAAAACTTTTAAAATTACTTATACAAAAAAATAAAACACAATATAATTTAACAAAAATTAAAAAAAAAATTTGCGTTGAAAAAGGTAACTTGAATATGATAAAGGAAATTGAATATGAAAAAGGACATTTGAGCAATTTTTATTAAAAAAAACTCATCGAATTGGGGTTCATAACGAATATGTGTTCTAAACATGAAGCGAAGAGAACCAATGCTAAATTTCAGCAGTGACATCGGTCATCAGGGTTCAGTGGTTCAGTGGTTAATGCCATAATGAAGAGAAGTAAAAGATTAAGTTTTCCCGTCAAGTTCCTGAGGGCAAATTACGGCATTCGATATCGATCAAAATTTCCTCTTAAACAGTATTATAGTTTCAATATATATCGAATGCTTTAAATTTCGCCCTGGTCTTGGGAATCCAGGCATTTGGCATTTTGGAACCAATTCTCTCTTTTCTCTCTCTCCGCCTCACCCTTCATCTTTTTCAATGTAAAAAAGACATAAAATTATATTAAAATAAAATTTATCGGTACACACATTTTGCTCGAAATATATGGGTGAACCCACCTTTTGAAAAAAATATTGATCGAAATAATTCAATGTATTTTTCGACAAGAAAAGCAGCGGCAAGAATTTATATGTACTGCCAATAATACAAGAGAAAAGCAATAAAACCAAAATAAATAAATAATAAAAAAATACTAAATTAAAAAACGAAAAGCTTAAAATTAAATATTTTTAATGAATCAAAAATTAAAGATAATAAATATAATAATAAAAGCATGACAAATAAATGAAAAAATTTTAATATTAATTAATAAAATTAAAATAAAAAAAATAACAACTTACTAAAAAATTATGAACAAAAAAATAATTAATAAAAAGAATATGTGTAAAAAATTTTAAAAATAAATAAACAGTATGAATAAAATTAAAAAAAGTACTAAAAAATTTTATATAAATAAATAGTTTAGAAAAATTATATGCATAAAAAAATTTAAAAATTTTAATATAAAAAAAACAAAATTAAACCAAAAAGCTAAAATAAACAAAATATTTTAAAAATTGAATCACAAATAAATTAAAAAATAACTTTTAATTCGAAATAATTAAAAATATACAACATAGAAAATTATTTAAAAAAAAAATTAGATTTTAAAAAAATAAAAAGGGCAATAACAAATTTAAAAAAAAAACAAAATTATTTTTTTTAATTTTAATATTTTCTCTTTTTAATTATAAAAAATTTAAATTAATAAAACTTATAATATTGAAGAAAAATTAGTAAAATTAAAAAAATAAAATAATAAAGAAAATTAAGTTAGTTAGGTTAAGCAAACAAAAAATTTCCAAAAAACAAATAACACGTAAAAAATTTAGAAAATTCAAAATAATTAAATAGATAAAAAAATAAATTAAAAAAATTAGTATTGTGGTAATTTTGTTGAACTATTTATGGTTTTTAATCCAAATTTTAAATATTTTCAATCAGGCTTAAGTGTAAGACGGCAAATCCCTCTGAGGAGATCGAGTGGTTGCGATTGAAACATGTCATGGTAACCAGCCGCCTGGGTTCGAATCTCAGGTCAGTCAAGAATGAATGATTATCAATAACAATTTAAATTAATTTTCATGTTGTAAAATTCCTTGCTTCATAAAAATAATTAAATGAAAATTAAATTTGATGAACTTAAGCCTGATTGAAAATATTGTAAATTTAAAAAAGTTTAATAAAAGAATAACAAAATTAAAATTTTAATGGTCAAAGATATGAAAAAAAACCTTTACAATAGAACGAAAAAAATAATATTTAAACATTAAAAACAAAATTTTTATTTTAAATAACAAATGAAAGAAGAAAAAAAATTAAAGGTAAAAAAAAAACTGAGAGATTAATACTTCAAATCTTAGAAAAAAAAATATTGAAAAAATACAAAAAATCAATTTAAATAAAACATAAATTTGGTTTTTGATTTTAACAGAAATTCATTCAACGCCACAAGTTATGAAGCGTTTGAAAATTTTAAAGGCAATGTGAAAAAGCAAAAACAAAATTACAAAATAGTTATGACTTTCTTTTTGCTTTAAATATAATTCTTTGGCGTTCCGTGGCGTTTTACATAATAAGGGCCTAAATGTTTAAACAAAAATTAGACGAAGTTTGTCAACTAAAACTTAACTAACTTAAAATAAAACAAAACCCAAAAAACAATTTTAAAACCAAGAAATACATTTAATAAAAAATATACAAGCAAAATAATAATAATAAAAAAAGGAAGAAAAGAAAAAGCCAAAGCAAAATTTTAAAATAAAAAATACATTAAAAATACTTATAACAAAAGTTTTAAAAATATGTGTTTATAACAAACATAAAAGATATAAAAATTAAAACAAAAAAAATTTTATTAAATAAAGTAAAAATTTTAAAATAAAATCAAAACAAATTAATTATGATTAAAAAATAAATTCTAAATAAAAAAAATCACAGAAAGTAAAATTCAAAATTGCAAAAATATTTTAAAAATTTAAAAAAAATATACTTTTTTGCTATAAGAAACAAACAAAAAAGCATAAGACTAAATTTAGGTAGCTAAAAATTCAAAAAAAAAATAATTTTATTCAAATAAGAAGTATGTATAACAGAAAAGTTCTCTGTTAACATAAATTTTAAACAAATCAATTGAAAGCAAAATTACAACCACTCAAAGTATATTTAAAATCGCTAACAATTAATCAAAATTATAAAAAAGTAAAAAAAATTCACAAAATAATAATAAAAAAAATATATAAACATAACACATATAAAAATAATAATAATATATGAAAAAATATATAAAAACAAAATTCAGACAAATAAAGTAAACTATAAATTGAAGTTTTTGAATTTGAAAATAAATAATAACCAATTTAAGAAAAACCGAAATTAAAACAATTTTTTTTTTTGTTCAATTTAACAATAAAAATTATATATAAACACCAAAAACTTAAAAATACTAAATTAAAAGATAAACAAATTAAATCAATAATTTAAATTTTGCAAATGAAATTAAAAAAAAATTATAAAATAAATCAAATTCAACATAATTTATAAAATATAAATGATTAAAATTAGGCAAATATTTATAAATAAAATAAATTAAAAAAAGTAAAAAACAATAATTTAAGAAAAAATAAAATTAAAAATTTGATTCTTTTTAAAATTGTAAATTGCAAACAAAAAGTAAATAAATTTAAATTAAAAAGCCTAAAATATGAAAATACGAAACTAAACAAAAAAAAAAAACAAAATTTCAAATCAAATCCATAAAATATTCAACATAAATCGAAAAATAACAATTTAAAATGATATGAAAAAATATAAACTAAAATAAAAAAATATATAAGTAAAATAAAATAAAATAGATTAAGTAATACAACTAAATTTTCAAGCTTGAGGTCTTTTTTTATTTTATATAAAAAACTTTAACGTTTATTTTATATAAAATAAAAAAAGACCTCAAGCTTGAAAATTTAGTTGTATTACATATAATAATAAAGGTCGAATAAAATACATATAATATAAATAAAATAGATTAAACTAAACTAAGCTTAACTTAAATAAATTCGAAAAATAAAAAATGTTGAATATAATATAAAGTAACCTTCGGAAGGAAATAATTCCCAGTTTCTATTTGTTAAATAAAATAAAATAAAAGAAAATACATAAAAAAAAAGTACATTAAAAATAATAAAATAGAAAAAAATAAAATAAAATACATTAAAATAAAATGAAAAACAAATAAAATAGAATAAAATAAAATAATATAATAGAATAGAATAAAATAAAATAAAATAGAATCTGGGAATTTATTTCTCATGCTGTGTAACATATATTATCATATAAAATCAACAATAACAGAAATAAAAAAAATAAAAAAATAAAATAAAATAAAAAAAGAAAATAATATTAGATAAAACAAAAAGTTAAATTTAATAAAATAATATCAAAAAGAATAAAAAGAATTTTAGTAATAAAAAACAAAATTAATAAAATAACCAAAAATAAAAGAAATAAAGTAGAAACGAATATAAAACAAATTTATATAACACATATTAAATAAAAATCAAATCCAATTATTAAAAAAATCAAATTATATATAATAGAAAATAAAATAATATAAAATAAAATATATAAAAAGAATAAAATAATATTAAATTAAATAAAAAAAAAATAGATAAAAAAATATCAAATAAAATTATATAGAATAAAATACAAAAGCAAAGAATAAAAAATAAACAATATATAAAATAACCAAAAAATAATATAAAAAAAATCAAACAGTAAAGAATAAAAAAAACAAAATAGAACACAACACAATATAAAACAAATTGAATTAAAATCAAATCCAATTATTAAAAAAAAATCATATTATATATAATAGAAAACAAAATAAAATAATATAAAATAAAATAAATAAAAAAGGATAAAATAATATTAAATTAAATAAAAAACAAAATAAAAAAATATCAAATAAAATTATATAGAATAAAATACAAAAGCAAAGAATAAAAAAAAACAATATATAAAATAACCAAAAAATAATATAAAAAAAATCATACAGAAAAGAATAAAAAAAACAAAATAGAACACAACACAATATAAAACAAATTGAATAAAAATCAAATCCTATTAATAAAAAAAATCAAATTATTGTTATAATAACAAATAAAATAATATAAAAATAATAAAATTATATGAAATAAAATATACAAAAAAGAATAAAAAGATATTAAATTAAATACCACAAAAATAAAATAAAAAAATATCAAATAAAATTATTTAAAATAAAACAAAAAACTTTTTTAGTTAAAATAAATATTAAAAATAATAATTTAAAGAAGTAGTAAAATTAAAAATTACATATAAAAAGGAAAAAAGTTAAATTTGAAAATAAAAAATATCAAAAACTGAAATCAAATTAATAAAAAATTTGTCATAAATTTGTTAAAAGAGTAAAGTAAAAACTAAGAAATGAAATAATAATAATGAAATAAAACGAAAGACAAGAAAAAAATATATAAAACTAAACTTAAAAAAGAAAAATAATTGAATAAAAATAAAATAACAAAAAAAACAAATAAAATAGAAAATAATAAAAAGTAGACAAAATAGAATGCCAAAATATATAAAAAAAAATTAAAATTAATATAATAAAATAAAAATTAAAAAAAAATTTAAAAATTTAAAAATCAAAAAAGGAATACAAAATCATATAAAAAAAAAAATTTGCAAATTTTAAAAATATTAAAAAAAAATTAATTAAAGAAGTATAAGTTTCAAAAAATACAAAAAAAAAAAAGAAAAAATAAATTAATAAAGGCTTAAATCAAGAAACACTTGGTTATAAATCTTTAAAAATGATTAAGAACTAAAAATTGGACAAAATACAAACAAAACGAAAGAAAAAAACTTAAACAAGAAAATATATAAAACAAAATCACAAAAGAAAAAAAAGAAAAAATTAATTGAATAGAATGAAACAAATAAAATAATTACAAAATATACATATATATATTTAAAATAAAATAATCAAAGAATAATATTGTATTAATCATTTAAAATAAAATACAAAATTTTGTAGATTTAAAAAATTAAACCACAATTTAAAGAAAAATCAAACAAAAAATTTAAAAAAACAACAAAAATCATATTGAACAAAACTTGAACGTAAAATTTTTAAAAAAAATTAAGGATAATAATTTAAAAAAATAACACAAAATGAATAAGTTTCAATATTAAAAAAAAAATCAAAATAAAAACTAAAAACATTTTCATCAAATTAAAACTCAAGAATTAAAAAAAATAATAAACAATAATAAAAGTTTTTTTTTTAACGAAAGCTAATGATTTATCAAAAAAAAAAAAAATAAGCGGGTAAAATTTAAGTAAAAATTTTGATAACTGAAATATTAAATAACTAAAATAAAAAACAATCATTAAAACTTAAAATAAAAATTAATTTCTTCTCTAAAAATCATAAATTTTGTAATAAAAAAAACAAGTATGAAAACTTATTTAAAAAAATAAAAATTTTATTAAAAAATAGAAAGAAATGTGTTAAATAAATACCAAACATTTAAAATAAAACAATATAAACAAAATATTTTAAACAATAAACATCTTAATTTTAATAAGAAAATTTCTTGAAAAAATATTTAAATCTTTTACAAAATAAAGAAAATTTAAAAGAAAATTAAAAATAAAATCGTTTTAAAATAATAAAAAACATCAAAAAGGTTAAAACTTAATTCAAATAAAATTTTTAGTTATTAAATAAAAAAAAATAAAAATTAGAAAAAGTATTGATTTGATTGAAATATAAACTGATTAACATAATTTCAAAAATAAAATTAGAGCCAATTTCTTATTTGTGATCATCTACTAATCATAAAATAATTAAATAAAAATCTTAAATTAAAATTTTTTAATTTGTTAAAAAAAATTAAATTTTAAGGCACAGAAAGGAAATAAATTTTATAAAATTAAATAAAAGAATATATAAAAAAATATCACAAATAAAATTAAACTAAATTAAGAAATAAAAAATTTAACAAAAAAAAAAATTAAAATAAAGACATATTCATAATGAAGGCAAGATTTTTAATGGGGGCAACAATTTTATTTGAAAAACTCCTTAGTTTTTAAAGAAAGATTAAAGCCGAAACAGTTATATATATATAAATTATTATTTTCAATATATTTTGCAAAAAAATTTCACCGTAAACTTATAAAAATTTTATATAGTAAATACAAATTGTTGCTTGAATTTATGAAGTAGACACCAGGTTCTAACAAAACTTTAACTAAACTAAAGAATTTATATGAACTACTTTGGAAAAGCATGACACGGAGGCAAAAACCAAACTGTTGCTTTCATTGTGAATGGGGCTTTAGTTTCAAATCGAAATAATAAAATTCAAAATAATAAAAAACTTTAAATAAACAAAATTTTGAAATTGCTTTTAAAACATAAAATTAATCAGAAAAGAATAATGATCATGAGAAGCAAATTATAACAAAATTAAGAAATTTTATTGAAATTAAGTAACTTCAAAAAAAAAAAACATGTTAAAAAAAGATTTCTAAACAAGATTAAGAGTTCTTAAAACTTAATAATCAAAATATTTTAATGACATTTACTTAAATTAACAAATTCACAATGCATTATAATGAATTTGGAAGCAAAAGTGATATTTTTTAAACAAAATTGCCAAAACGATAAGCTGAAATATTAAAAATGTATTGTTATAAAATAAAATATTCAAAGCAAAACCTTAAAATTAAGCAATAATTTTAAAATATATTTAATAAACAAGTTTAAAAATCAATCTTAAATTTATCAAAATTACTTTTTTACCTAATTCGACTCAATATTAAAGTATACAAACTTTATTTTATTATAAGAGACTTCGATTTAAAGATGTCATCGCTTGTTTTGAAAATTTTCTGAAATGGAAATTTTTTATTTTATAAATTATATATATCAAGATTTTTATTTTAACGGACTTTTTTATAAAAAAATAAAACTAGTTTATAAGATGTTTATGAAACGGATTTTCTATGAAAATTTATTTAAGAAGTAAGAAGTAAACCAAATCTATTAAATATAATTTTTAGGAATTTTTCTTTCGTTTTTTAAAATATGGTTAAACAACAAATTAATTTTACAGCTGATATGGCGACACCAGAAAAAACTTTTGACACAAATTAGAAATGATGAGTGATAAGTAAAATGGTTGATTGGGGTTTCTATTCGGGATAAAATCCCAGGAATTCCCGGGAAAAAAATAATTTTAAAATTCAAGAAAATATATCGATATTTATCCAAATCGATTGACTGATTTTAAAGTTTTTGGGACATAATGACTTTTAGTTGTACTTTACTTCGGAACTCTCTAAAAGAATGAAGTAACATTTTTCGACTAGAGCAAATGAAAACAAATCTTATTAAAAGAACTGAACTTTGTATTGAAGACAGGGTTAAGTTTTTAACATCATAAGGGACACACACGAAAAAGTTAGAAAGCATAGCTCTGTATCGCACACAGTAAATGTAATGTTCTAACTATACATATTTATGAAAACATAAGGACCAAAGATTCCGCCGGCTCATAAAGCGTATCAAACAGTGAGTTTTTCTAGATGTAATGGCTTTTTGGTAATAGCTTCTTGAGAAGTTAAAAAAACTTACCTTATAAAAATTAATAAATCTCCTTTAAACTGCTAAGCAATTTTTAAAATTTTAAATTAAATCTATTTTTAATTTTCTATATTTTCTTTTATTTTAACTTTCTTTTCATTTTATTTAATTTTTGCACATTTTTAATAAAAACAGGCCATATTTTGTGCAAATTTACCATCTTTAATCATTTATTTTTTTTAATTTAACAACAAAACAACCAAACAACCCCTTCACTTTGCTTTTAGCTAAGACACTTTTTTTCTTCTTATTGACTTTGCTTTTATTTCCTTATAAATATATTATGTATATACATACTACACAAACAAACTCACACTTAAAAAAACCAATACGACACAACTCATTCGATTCTGCCCACAACCGCGGTGATTTTAACAACTTCAAACCAACAGAGACTGCGCTGTCGCTAGCTCTGTTTTTTATGAAAAAATATCTAACACTGTTTTTACTAAGTTGCGTTCAACTTTTTGCTAAGATTTTTTATTATATAATAGAATGGAGGTTTAATTTCATTTATTTATAAAAATTACAAATGTTTTAACACTTTTTACCCTCTTTTTAATTAATTCAATGGAGCATTTTTTTAAGACGTTCACGCACTTTGAAAAATTTTGTAAAACTAAAACGAAGAGGAAAAGGAAATTAAGAAAAAGGGGATTAAAAAAAAAACTTGTTGGTTAAACTTCAGTGGGAGAGTAAAAGAGACAGACAGTGGCAGCATAGGCAGAATAAGTGCTTTTAAAACAGGGATTTCCAAAATTTTTTTGGTTGTGTATTAGTGAGTACCAGAGAGTAAGCAAATTGAGAGAATGCATTAATTTACAGCCGAAATAAAATGTTAGTAATATATTTTATAAGTTTTATAACACAAAGGTACAAAATTAAAAATTTTTTGTGTTGATAAACAATTTGTAGCAATTCTTTACCAATTCAATGTCGCTGATTTTAAAACTACACTTTTTTTATTCGGAAGCTTTTTGACTCTAAATCAGTTTCAAATATCTTATCAAACAATTGTAAAAAATTAAAGATTTTTATGTTTTAAAAATTCATAAAAAATAAATATTGCACGCAAATCACAGCTGATAGAAAAAAAGTGCAGTTTTAAAATCAGCGACATTGAATTAATAAAGAACTGCTACAAATTTTCTAGCAACACAAAATTTTTTTAATATTTTTTCCTTGTGTTATACAAGTTATAAAATAAAATCTTCTAAATTTATACTTTTATGGCAGTTTCGTAATAGTAGAATGCTTTTAAAATGGGATGAACTTAATTTATTAAGTTGCTTGGAACAAATAAATTTTAAATCCGAAAAAATTTGTTCGCATAGGTAAGTAGTGCCGAATAAAGAGAGGCACCTCAATGAATATTTTTTTAGTTCAGGATAGAACTCGCCATCCAAATCTTTCCAGAACTCTACAATATTATTTACGTCTGGGGCATTTACTTCGCTTCGTAGTATGATAAGTTCTGATTGAATATCAAATTCGTAGTGGCTTACATCGCAACGAAAAGGGTTTTCGAAAAGATCTAATAGCGGTTGTAAAATTACAAAATCTTGAAACCTGTCTTGAAAATTATTGAAAAGTGTTTCAAATATTTCGGCATATTCATATCTTTTGTCGATTTCGAGATTGATTTTGGTTCATTAATTGCATTTTCTAATAACCATTTTTTCAATTCAATATGAGAATTATAACGTGAAAAAGTTATTTTAGTAAACAGTTAGGGTATTCATAGTGGTAAGTAATATAGAAATGGTATTCAAGGTGTTGGGTTGCTCATACTTCAAACATCTGTGCATACATTTTTATTCTAGCTAATGGTATATCATTACTTTTTAGAAAATACCAAATGCGCACATGAGTTTGCCTGCAAAAATGTATAAAGTCATTATAACATGTCAAAGTTACGTTAAATAGTTACCATAAATTAGTAAGGTTAAAGGCAGAAATGGTCTTTACTTTCTGTTTCTGTTCTGTTCCGTGCCGTTCTGTTTCAAAATTGTAAAAGTTACTTTTTCTGTAGCAACTTATTAGCCATTTATGACAAATTTATTAGTTTTGCACCATCCATTGTTTTGTTTCAATAACTTTTATGCACATAAATTTGAAGAAATAAAATTATATTAATGTATTTTTTATTATTTATTTTGCGATCACTTACAATTACTTTACAAGTTTTTGATTTTATCAAACTGAACCGCAATAGAACAGAACAACTTATCAATTTCACAGGGTTTTTAATAACAAAAACAAATCAGCTGGTTCGTAACAGAACAGAAAGTAAAGACTTACTGAGCCTTAACTCTTTGGGCTCGGTCAAATAATTGTAGCATAAAAAAGTAAGCAATAAAAATAGTGCGAAACAATAAAGTTTCATTAATACATCAATAAAACACATCTTCTTACCCAAACAATTTACCTACTGTCACATTTGCTTTTATGTGTACAGGTTATTTACACATAAATTGTAGCAAAACAAGACTTTTTTACTTGTTTTTTAAATATTTCTACTTACTTTAGAAAAGTGTTTTCAAAGAAAGAAAAAACCTGTCGGTGGGTTTGTACAGAAACCAAAATATTTTTACAAGCAAAATACCAACAAATTCTTTTGGCTATTTTTTTTTTTCTTAATAATTTCTGCATTTAGGAACGTCTTTTTAAAGAAAGCAAAAGGTATCAAATAATTTTTTTTCACAAACAAAACTCATATCGTTAGCTTAAACGTTGCAGTAAATGTTATTGTTAAAAAAAGTTACTTAATAAAATTTACGTTAGCTTTGCTGTTAAATATTTTCAATAATTTAAATTATGTTAAAATTAAATAGAAATGTTATATTACTCTGCATTTAAGTCTTAAAATTTAGACTCTAAATATTGCACGCAATGCATTGGATGTTACCAAAAGCATTTTTACCGCACAATATTTTTGAGTGTAAGCTGAAACAAAATAATATAGCATCCGCTAAACATGTACACTTGTCGAAGTCACACCGACGACTGAATTGAAGAGCATAAAAATATGTGTTTGTAGTGGTATGCACAATTGTGCAAAGAAATGGAAACCCCTGTTTTAAAACAATAAGAAAATATGACTAGCAAGGCGAATTCAACTACAGGTGGTGTTGCAACTACAACAATCCAAGAACAACAGAAACAACATAGGGGGTTTTGCATTGCATTGTTAGTGTTTAAAACAAATAGGCTCGAACTCTCAAAATCAGAAGGCGTTTCGCCTTAATGACTTGTGAAATAATTAGGTCAGATTGTACTAATAAAGTGACCTCACAAGCGCAGCTGTTTGCAGTGATTTTCTTTGTAGTTTACTGTCTTTTTTTTTTGTTTATTTACATTTTTAATAAGGCATTTTGACATTTGTCGTCTCAATTCTAGCAACAAAATGCCTGTTGTTTTGTTGCATTGTTGTAGTACTGAGGTCACTTTATTAATACTTTTTGAATTAGGTTTTGTTTTAGTTGATAAGAGAGGAAGAAGAAAAAGTTAATTTTAGTTTTTTTATTGACAGCAGGGATGGTAAGTGCTAATTACACAGGCCAGAAAATGTGGAAAAAGTCGAAACCCTGGGACTACAGTAAAGTTTTTGTTTCTTAAAAATCTTAAACAATATAAATGCTTATAACCAAGTGCCAGTATTACCTTTTTAGTTTTCTCTGTGAACAAATTTAAATCTTTTTAAAGTTGTAAATTGTTGACCTTAAGTTTTGTTGTTTGTTAATTTTGTTCGGCATTAGGTCATGAGTTAAACAAATTATTAAATAAAAAATATAAACATAATTTGTTTTAAAAATTCTATTTTATATTTTTCCCGTTTATTTATTTTTAAATGTAATTTTTTTTTTTTTGGGTTTGAAATGATTTGTGTAATTTTTTAAAATAATTTGAGCAATATATTTTTGTATTTCTTATATAGAACCCCTGAAGATGATTAACAAAGTTGACCGAAATATTGGGAAATAAAATAAAATTGAATTTTTAAAACAAAATAAGATTATATTTTTTATTTAAAAATTTGTTTACCTCATGACCTAATGCCGAACAAAATTAACAAACATCAAAACTAAAGGTCAACAATTTACAACTTTAAAACAAAATAAGTTTATATTTTTTATTTAAAAATTTGTTTACCTCATGACCTAATGCCGAATAAAATTAACAAACAAATTTAAAACTTTTAAATGTGTGGAAGGCATATAAAAATAACACAATTTATGACATAGTTCCAGTTATTCTTGGAACCACCAAACAACATTTACCTAATTCACCCACGTATTTAGTTCTATCCCACTGTGTATCGTAATGAAATGTTCTTTCATAACCATATCTTATATGTATTTGTACGTTTAACGATTTTTCTGCTAATTTCCATTAATGAACAAATGAGACATATATACGCTCTTCTAATATTTCAAGATGCGCTGGTTCTATCCGAACTTGAAGAAAATGGCGCAGAAATAATTATGTTTTTAAATTACCTCTATCGCATCTGAGAGACTAATTTCCACGGCAGGTCTGGTTTAAAAGCATTTGCAAAATCTTCTATACCCGCATAAGTTGAGAATACATTGTTTTTTAAACATCAATCTTAATAATATCTAGCTATAGATACTTGTGAAGACATACGGACCAAAGATTCTGCCGGCTCATAAAGCGTATCAAACAGTAAGTTTTTCTAGATGTAATGGCTTTTTTTAATAGCTTTTTCAGATGTTAAACAACTTACCTTATAAAAATTAATAACTCTCCTGTAAACTGCTAAACAATTTTTAAACTTTTAAATTAAATCTATTTTTATTTTTCTATATTTTCTTTTATTTTAACTTTCTTTTCATTTTATTTTTGCACATTTTTAATAAAAACAGGCCATATTTTGTGGAAATTTGCCATCTTTAATCATTTCCTTTTTTTAATTTAACAACAAAACAACCAAAACCCTTCACTTTGCTTTTAGCTAAGACACTTTTTTTCATCTAATTGACTTTGCTTTTATTTCCTTATAAATATATTATGTATATACTACACAAACAAACTCACACTTAAAAAAACAATACGACACAACTCATTCGATTCTGCCCACAACCGCGGTGATTTTAACAACTTCAAACCAACAGAGACTGCGCTGTCGCTAGCTCTGTTTTTTATGAAAAAATATCTAACACCGTTTTTACTAAGTTGCGTTCAACTTTTTGCTAAGATTTTTTAATAATATAATAGAATGGAGGTTTAATTTCATTTATTTACAAAAATTACAAATGTTTTAACACTTTTTACCCTCTTTTTAATTAATTTAATGGAGCATTTTTTAAGACGTTCACGCACTTTGAAAATTTTTTTTAACTAAAAAGAAGAGGAATAGGATATTCAGATAAAGGGAATTAAAAAAAACTTGTTGGTTAAACTTCAGTGGGAGAGTAAAAGAGACAGACAGTACCAGCATGAGAGAACAAGTGCTTTTACAAAAATAAGAAAATATGGTAAGGGAAATTATTAGGTTTTGTTTTAGCTGTTAAGAGGGGAAGAAGAAAAAGTTCAATTTAGTTTTTTTATTGACAGCAGGGATGGTAGGGGCTAATAACACAGGCCAGCAAATTTTGAAAAAGTCTAAACCGTGGGACTAGAGTAAACTTTTCTTTTCTTAATAATCTTAATCAATATCTAAACTTTTGATATTGTAGGCCTTTAACAGAGAAGTTAAAATACTCACAAATAACTGTCAAGCGTTTCACAGCCAAGTTAAGCCACATTTTTAAGTATTACCTTTTTAGTGATCTCTTTGTACAAATTTTAAACTTTTAAATGTGTGAAAAGCATATAAAAACAATTATTATTGAAAACTCCGGACAAATTAAAAAAAAAATATTTAAAACGTTAATACAAAGATAGCTACTTCACCCCCGTACTTAGTTCTATCCCACTGTGTATCGTAATGAAATGTTTATTCATAACAATATCTTATATTTATTTGTACGCTTAACGATTTTTCTGCTAATTTTCATTAATGAAGAAATGAGACATATGTATATACGATCTTTTAATATTTCTAGGTGCGCTGGTTATATACGAACTTAAAGACAATGGCGCAGAAATAATTATGTTTTTAAATGACCTCTATCGCATCTGAGAGACTAATTTCCACTTCAGGTCTGGTTTAAAGGGATTTGCAAAATCTTCTATACCCGCATAAGTTGAGAATACTTTGTTTTTTAAACATCAATATTAATAATATCTTGCTTTAGATACTTGTGAAGACATACGGACCAGAGAGCTGCAAGGAGTATGATCGAGTCGACTCAATCACTTCAGCTAAAAATTCAGTATAAATCAAAAAAGTATTCTACAGTTTTGTTCTTGTTCAAACGTCAATACGAACCAAAAAATTCAGTAAGATTTATGAATCGATAGCAAAATTATGCTTGTATTTGTTTATTTAAAAGCGATGCATCTGTTTATAAACAACAGCTTACTTGTACTCGGGTTTCGGCTCGGTGATTCGAACATGATTTTATTGTAATCAGTTGCGACCACCACTCGAACTTTATGATTCAATCGTTTTTGTTCAACAACAAGAAATTACTTAACCTAGCATTTACACGTGAAAGTAATTTCATGAAAGTCGCAATACACTCACACTTTTTCACTAACACATTTACATTTTTTTACTTTCAGCCCAACTTTCAGCTTGCTTTCAATGAAAATTTGAAGAAAGCGATTTTTTGACAATTTCATGAAAACAAATGACAATAAACTAAGCAGTGTTGCCTATTTAAAATTTGCATTTGAAATTTCAGGATTGTGTTAAATTATAGTTACAAAAGCAACTTGTTTTGAACGTATATATAAAGAATTTTAATATATTTTTTAACTACAATTATTTGAAACACAACTATTCTTATTAAAGTGGATAAATATTAGGAAAATAAATAAAAATAAATATTAATTGCAACGAATGCCTAAAGTTCGGCGTGAGTATTTGTCTTGGCAACTCTGAAATTGCAAATAAGAAAAACAATAAAAATGGAGGCAAAATTAAGCAATAAACAAATTATTAAATTAATAAATTTGTACCGATCCCACCCCATTTTGTGGGATATGAACCACAAATCCTACAGAAGGAACGACATTAAAAAAAAATCGTATGAAGCTATTGCAAAAATTATTAAAATCCTTGTCGTCGTCTTCCCACAGTAGGTCTCTCAGTAAATTCGCTTCCACATCGAATTCACATCTTTTTATTAATAATGGCTAAACCCACTGCCTCCTATTTACTGATTTTTTCATTTTCATATCTTTTTTTTTGTTTTGGTTTTCAATTTCTAGTTTTTTTAGTTCTAAAACTAAAACAATTTTTGCCACTTTGCGCTTTGACGACATTTTTCAAATGAACTTTCACTTTCCTGTGTAATCGAACAAGAAATTTTCAAGAAAGTCGTCTATTTCATTGAAATTTTTACTTATAATACATATACAGAAATTTCATGAAAGAACTTTCATGTGTAAAGACAGTGTAAATGCAATAAGCTCGTTTCAAACAGTCAGTTTGAATTCTTGTACTCGCAACGAACATGAATGTATATATTTCTTTGGTATGATAGAAGTAAAATTCATGTTATAAGCTCGAGCCACTTGTTTAAATATACATTGTGATTTATTTATATAAGCTATATAAAGCTCATGTTATTGTGAGCATTGCGTGTTGTTCTTAGTAGTAATGTTCCTTTTATAGTTATAAATTATATTTTGTTATATAATACTATGTACTTGTATTGAAAACCCATGTTCCTTTTTACATTTTGATATAAAAATATGTTTAAAAAAATGTTTTTTTATTATTTACTTTTTTTAATATCTCCAAAAATTTCTTTGAATTTGATTATATGCCTAAAAAATAATAATACATGTATGTAAATACATACAGACAACTTTTTCGCAAATTTAATTTTCAAATAAATTTAGCTTGGGTTACGATTTTTTAAAATTTTTTTCACTATATTCATATTTCCTAAAAATGTATGCACACAATATGAAAAAACAATATGGGCTTACATACATTCATTTAAACATTTGTATTTTTTGAACCAATAATGTTGCGACTGATACATACATATGTATAATGCTCAAACGAGAACGAAACTGTAGAATACATGAATGGTTTGTACTTTAATTTTCAAGTTAATGATTGAAACGACTACATCAAACATGTTGCAGCTAAATGAACATTATATCGCATTTGAGAACGAATATTGCAAGAATGATGCGAACACCGCTTC
This sequence comes from Pollenia labialis, assembly GCA_949318255.1. NCBI lineage: Eukaryota > Metazoa > Arthropoda > Insecta > Diptera > Polleniidae > Pollenia > Pollenia labialis. Next base: position 135,358,975 of record OX439143.1, on the reverse strand, counting down.
GTTTCCTTGCAGTGATCAGCAGTCATACAAAAAAAAAATTACAAACGTTCATGTTCGATGCGAGTACAGGAATTCAAACTGATTGTTTGAAATGAGCTCGTTACTCCAAAATCATTTTTGTTGTTGAACAAAAACGGTTTGTATTATAACAATTCAGAGTTAAGCTGAAGGTCCACACCATGCGTTTATGCGTCTGTCCTTTTTATGCATTTGACAAAAAAGTTGAATCAGTGTAATTGCATATGACAAGTTACACACCAAAATGCATAGAATGCATAGACGTATGAACGCATCAAAGTAGGTTTACTTTCTACTTTTGTATCCGTCGCATGTGTGGTGAATAAAAGTCAGCTGTTATTGATGGCCATGGATGACAAATCATATTTTATTTTCAATGTTATCGATAAATATGTTTGTGTGGTGGATTACGTTTTACTATTTTTTGCATTAAAAAAGGTTTTTAATAAGAGAAAAAGCTTTCGTTATTAAGATTGTATAAACTTTAAATAATAAAATACATTAAAATTAATTTTAAGCACAATTTTATCACGAACAAATTTTGCCATTCTAGTTATCGATTACTTTTATGTTCTGAGTGTCATCTTTGTTGTGTTTATTATATTTTTTTTTTTAACAAATGCCATGAACTGGACACTTATTAATACCGTGAAAAATCTTGAATATTTTTATAATAAAAGCTTACTTTTCTATGAATTCTTTTAAATAAATTCTATTAAAATATCAATTACACTTTCCATTTTTGGCAAAATTGCTTTTAATTGATAAACATATTAGCACAACAGCTGATAAAAAAAAAAAATTTGGCGCATAAAACGCATGGCATGTAACTTGAATGTAGAAACGCATAAAATGCATAGAAAGTATCATACGCATCTACGCATGAACGCATGGTGTGGACCTTCAGCTTTAATGATTGAATATACTCCAAATTTTAGTATTCGTTGCAGTTCTCTGATACGGACCAAAGATTCCGCCGGCTTATAAAGCGTACTAAACAGTAAGTTTTTTTTAGATGTAAGGGCGTTTCGACAAAGGCTTCATCAGACATTGAAAAACTTACCTTATAAAAATTAATAACTCTTCTTTAAACTGCTTAAAAATTCTTTAAACTTTCATTAAATCTTATTTAAATTTTCAATAGTTTTTATGTGATTTTAACTTTCCTTTAATTTTATTTCATTTTTTCACATTTTTAATAAAAAAGGCCATATTTTGTGGAAATTTACCATCTTTAATAATTTACTTATATTAATTTACCAACAAAAAAACAAAACAAACCCTTTTATCAATAATTTACTTTGCTTTTAGCAATGACACTTTTTCTTTTTTCTAATGATTTTACTTTTATTTCCATATCCATATATTATATACTACACAAACAAACTCACACTTCAAAAAAAAACCAATACGACACAACTCCTTCGATGCTGCCCACAACCGCGGTAATTTTAACAACTTAAAACCAACAGAGACTGCGCTGTCGCTAGCTCTGCTTTTTATGAAAAATATCAAACACCGTTTTTACTAAGTTGCGTTCAACTTTTTGCTCAGATTTTTTAATTATATAATAGAATGGAGGTTTAATTTTATTTATTTATAAAAATTACAAATGTTTTAACACTTTTTAGCATCTTTTTAATTAATTTAATGCAATATTTTTTAAGACGTTCACGCACTTTGAAAATGTTTTTTAAACTAAACAGGAGAGGAATAGGAAATTACGATAAAGGGAATTAAAAACAAACATGTTGGATAACTTGAGTGGGAGAGTAAAAGAGACAGATTGTGCCAGTAACAATAAGAAAACATGATTAGGGAAATTATTAGGTTTTGTTCTAGAATCTAGATGATTAGAGTAGAATAAGAAAAAGTTCAATTTAGTTTTGTTTTAATAAAAGCAGGGATGGTTAGCGCTAATTGCTACAATTTTGTTTGTTAACAGAGTCATTTAATCAAAAGTGTGAACAAAATTTTCAAATTATAATTTAAACATTTTGCCAGCATGTCTCTGTTAGGAGTTATGTCCAGCACGTATTTGAATATGTGCTTAGTCAATTTTTGTTTAAGTTGTATTAAAATACAGCTTCAGTTTCTAAGTTTAATTAGAAAAAAGTATAGTTTATTACTAAATATAAAAAAATATCATAACACAGCTTTCGACCAAAATAAAGAAACTTGTAAAATGTATTTATTAACAGGGTGGCCTTAAAGAAACAGTTAATAGTTTTTTACTTTGCCATTTGTTTTTGTATTGTCATGCTATTGATGCAACTTTGTGGATTTATAAAAGTACTGGAAAACTTAATTTCGTGTTTAAATAGTCCTAAAATAACTAAATAATTTTTATATACAAAGTTTAAAACTGGCCCTTTATTAATGATGAATTGCCTAACAAACTAATCCCAAAATAACCGAAAACTGCCAAATCAGCTGTTACAGAAAGATATGTTCTGTCAAAATGCCACAGATATGTTAAACCGACAAAGTCATCGTTAGATATTGAAAAACAGGCAGGGTATTTTAAAATATTCTTTCAAAAAATTTAATAAAAAAACTTACCTCAATACTTCGCCTTCTGTTGAAAATGATTTCAAGTCGAATAGGTTCGTTTGATATGTTTTAGGAATGGAGTTTTCCACTTTGATAAGTTTAAAATAATGATAAACAATTAAACGATTAGAAACTTCCAGTTCTGCCAAAACTCTTCAATAGCACAATTCTCCTTAGGTTTTAATGGCAAAGAACTTTGGAAAATTAAAATTTTCAAAATACGCCATTTTAATAAAAATTTAAGAAAATGTTGATAAATCATAAAATCATAAAGGCGAAATTGCGTGTTTGTCACATGTTGAATATTACAGCTGGGTTTCAAAGTAACTGATTGTTTATTTAGAAAATGTTGCCATCGTTTTGAACCTTAATTAATATTTTTTTACTTCTGCGCGTTGAATGTCCAAGACATTATTTTTGATGTGGTGCAACATCAAATTTATTGCTCAATAAAATTAAACACGTGTATACCGCAGATTGCCAGGAGTGGGAATCCATTGCGCAATGCTTTGTCGAGCAATTATAGCTTAGCCATCTGCTGTCAATTCAAAAAAGTAATCAGAAAGCCGCCAAAGTCGTAAAATATCATACAGTTTCTCACAGTAAAAATTGCAAAATTATGGCGAATCAATTTTACGTATCCTTCAGCAATTATTACGCATTATTTTGCCGATGTTTTTGGCTTGTGCTCTGCAATCTTAATTGTTACGGGGAGACGAAGAGTAACGTTATGGTATAAAGTTGCCAGATGAAATAGAACAATAACTTGTGCGTGTGTGAGTTTTTTAAGCACTGTTGCTTTGCTTAAAAAAACTGTTGGAGTATATTAAATTCAATTAATTAGACGTTTTGATGAAAATGTAGTGAAAAATGTTCATTTAAGTTAAAGCATTTTTCTAACAGAGTATAAAACGAACGCGTTTTATTTTAAAAAAATTTGTGTTTTTAAGTTTATTTAACAAAATTATTATTTTTATCTTAAACAAAGTTTAATTTTTTTAAATTATTAACAATTTTGAAGGTTTATTTTTCCACTTTTAAGACTTAATTTATTTCAGCCTCCCTTTTTTATACTTTAACAATTAAAAAAGGGAGGCCTTTTTAGAAACTTTTTTTATTTTCTTCTAGACGTCGATGTTGTTTGAATCGTTTCACAATTATTACTAATGCTGTCTTTTAAAATCGTTTTAGTATTTATACTCTTTTGATGGAAAGTTTAAAACTAAATAAACCCACCACCAAAATCCCACATTGATCTTATAAATAATTCAATTTAACTGACTCACTTAAGAAACTACGCAATATAACGATAGAATAGAATTTTATTTTACATGAATTTTAGTACCAAATCGTAATAGCAAACAATTTAAGGGTGATTTTCTGTCTAAACTGTTTGAAAATTTAACGAATGTTCAAGCATGCGGGCTAGTTTTTTAAACAAAAGGCAGGGGAATTTATACGCACACATCTTGGGAACCGAAGGCATTTTAACTACATGGCAGTCAAGATCAGCTTTACAAGCCTACAAAATGGGTTAATGAAATTCGGGTGTGTTTTATTTTATTCTATTCTCACACATTTTTCATTTTGTTTTAAAATTAAAAAAATCAATTTAATTTTTTCTAAACTAGTGCAACTGGTGGGAAAAATTTTTTTTATTCTTAGTTGGGCCCATTGCAAAATCATTTTACCGTTACAGGGGTTAAACTGGTTTCGTTTTGTAGAAAAAGGAAACAACGAAAAAAAGGGTATTTTTTAAGCCCGAAAGAAGCTGTAAAACGATTTGTCATAATGCGCTCACTTTATGACATTTATGACTCTGGCAAAGTATCGTGATAAATTCATGATTGAAAAACGTTGTCAAATTATCCAAATTTTCTTTACAAATTTTATCGCAAAAGGCTTGATAAACATTATGCATAAAGACTTTCATTAACAGGCTTACAAGGTGCAATTGACTCAAGAACTAAAGCTTCTTGACCATTCCCAACGTCGTCAATAGTCAGAATGGGTCAGTGGTGAGGCTCATTTTCACCTCAGTGGATTCGTCAAAAAGCAGAATTGCCGCATTTTGGTGAATGATATGTGGTTTCAACAGAACGATGCCACTTGCAACACAGCTAACGAAACAATGGCTCTTTTGCACGACAAATTCAATGGCCGTGTTATCTCACGTGGTTGCGATGTCAATTGGCCGCCAAGATCATTTGACACCGTATGACTTCTTTCTTTGGGGTTATTTGAAAGAGAATGTGTACGTCGATAAGCCAGCAACAATTCAAAAGCTAAATGTCGAGATAATTCGGCACATTAACGGCATAGAACCTCAATTATGTCTCAACGTCATCGAAAATTTGGACCTATATTTTGTACCATACATAATTGAAAGAAATGTCAACAATTCCCTAAATAATTTGTGTTTTATTCAAAATCAATATCAGCCCTTAAAATGTAACCATCTTTTATTATCGAACTTTATTTCATCAAAAATGAAGCAGGAGCTTGAGCTACGGCCAATGAAGATCGTTACCGGACCATGCTTCCATTCACTTGTTGAAATCAAAATTTTATTTCAAGAAATTAACCTTTAAATTGGCCTTCAAGGACGTGCGATTTAAATTGGACATCCAGAATGTGCTTCTCAAAAATAGCCGCAGCGCCTTTATGCCCGATCTCATTTTCAAATGTATGCATTGCCATGTATTAATCTTTCGCACAAAAACATTTTTTTGATTTAACATTTAATTTTTCGTTTCATTTTTTACACTTTCAAGCTTTATCGGTCTAAACAAAACACCCTTTTTTCCTTTTTCTATGATTTTTGTGTTAAGAGATTTTTCTTTCTTTAAGCAAATTTCCCACAGTATGGAAGTCATTAAATCCTGTTTACTTCCGTTTTTCTTTTGTTAATTCGGAAAACCATTTTTTTAGGGAAATCTTAGCATTTGGGGTCGATTTTCTGTCATGAAGTAGATGTTATGTAAGTTATTTATTACTGTAACAAAATAATTTGCATATTTTGTAATCATTACATTTTAAAATAGTCAATCTCATACTACTCTAGTCAATGGAATTCACGGTTTCTTAATAATATTTGAACTCTCATTAAAAATGAAAGTCTTATTATTTATTTCACAAAGTCTACTTTTGTCATTTCTAAACCCTCTACCAAGACCAGTAATAAAAGAAGGTTATATAATAATTTGTTTTATTCCGTATGTAAAACCGAGAAATATATGGATGACTGACTACCTTAACGCATCCCTTAAAAGAAAGGCGTTGAAAAAGCATCACAAATCAAAACAATGCACAAATTTGGCAACCGTTGTGCAGTACATACGGCTACCATGCCATAATGAACTCAAGGCATTGTCTGCAGAAAAGAAGTGTAGTTTTCAAGCTATTCCGTGTTGCATTGCAACAATGCGTTTAGAAAGTCGGACTATACTTTAGACCTCATAAGGAATATAAAGTAAAAGTAAACGCACACTGATCTACCGTTGCCGTAATTTTGTCTGCTACCGAAATATGTCCGTCTACAGGATCGTTGGTTTTAAAGTATCTGGGAAGGAACTTAGAAAACTATGAGAGAGAAAATGTTCTTCTATGGGAATGGTTCAGCTGGAAAAGCAGTCCGTGATAAAATCTTTCACTGGTTTACTCAAGAAGCATATTCAGTGTCACTGTCCTATAGGATGCAGAACAGCAGTCTGAGATGGCTGGCTAAAAAGTTTGTAGGCGAATAGGAGAATGTCTCGGAGTGTGGGCTTGATAATCTAACGGCGTACGGGCATGGCATGTCTGTATAACAGGCAGCTGTGGAATGGGCTTGTGAAATACTTTTTTATTCTTATTTTATTTTTTAAAGATGAAAAAAATGCAAGTTTTTCTTATTGTAGTGCTGTTGTTGTTGTTGTTTCTACATAAAACATGCAGACCTCTTTTACCTACTTTCGTAGTGTTGTAGCCTTGTTTTTATTTATCCTCCGATTTCAGCTTCCACCCGGCGAAACTGAGCTTAAGACATGAACTAAAAGAAATTCTAGAACTTTACCCTCTTAACATTGCTGGCAATTTCAAAAATGTTTGGTAACAATTTGGCGTATATAAATTCTGCTATGAACGTTATGCTATGTTCACAATTGGGTTCTTAATCGTGGTTAAGCACCTCGAACGTCGAGGTCGATATGATTGCCCATAATAATGGTAATAATAACTCCCTCTAAAACCCAGAGCAGAACATGACATGATAACTTGTGGGTATCCAATCCACTTTCAAAATCTATGAAACATTTTTTCTGGATTTAATCTCTACAAAACCGCTTGGCGTTAATCGTACTCGTAATCCGACCTCGTTGAAAATGTCTATTTTAAAAAATGCCTCTAGTCGATAATTTTCGAAATCGATTCTTATTAAGATAATTATTTTTTTAGAACTGCGTTACCTCATATCTAAATATTTTTGCAAAACATGTTTTCTACTTATCTACAAAATATGGAAATTTTATAAGGAAGTATAAAAGGAGGGTGGAAAGAAAAAGGAAAACTAAAATATTAAAATTTTTTTCTGTTTTCTAAAAAAAAAAATTTTTTTAAACCAATAAATACACGTTTTATGAAAACAGAGGAGAAATAAAAACTAATTAATTTAAAATTTCATGCAGTTAAAATATATTCATTTTCGCTTTAATTTGAATTGAAAACCCCTACCACTACTCACAATTGTAAAATGGTGAGGCATTGTTCGTCTTGACTAGCCATTGTTGTGTGTATTGTTTTGTACTACCTTTATAACTGTCAAATGTCATCAACAGAAGCAGCACCACTGAATATCACAAATATCAATAATAGGTGAAATTAAACTTCAACTCTCTTGTTTGTAAACAACACGAAGAAAGAAAAAAGGAAAAATTTTAATGGATGTACGAATTTATGAGAGCAACTACCATAAAACTAAAAACTTCTGTAAAAATCCGCTAACCCGTATGATGCCACATTTTTGTTTGTTTTTTTTTTTTTTTTTTTTTTTTTTTTTTGAACGCATGCCACAAAATCTATATTTAATCATAAGCTGACTAAATGGCTACAACAAAAATTAATAAAATAAAACTGGTAGTTGGATTTTGGAGGGTTGCTAAAATTACATTTTATTGATATTTTACTCTTAAGAGGCGATAAATATTGATGCCCGCATGTAAAACAGCTTGAGTTAAGTTTTGCTTCTTTTTACAATTTATGTATTTAATAAAAATCGGTAGCTACTGGGAAAAGTTTTTCAATGTTGATTTTCACTTGAGAATATTTTGTAACGGAAAATAGAGTGTTGCCAGATGAAATTCCCGTAATAAGGGGCGCTATGCTTCAAAAGGAGAGATGGATGACAGAAAAAGGCTTTCCAATAAGCCAATATCAAATCTGTGCAAATATCGTTTTTTTAATTGTAAATTGCTTAAAATTTGTATTTTGACAACAATTTGTGTCCACAACATCAAAAGTTAAAATTTTTCTTAATAAATAATGCAAATCAATGTAACTAACATCACAACAAATTGCATACAAGGTAGTGATAGCCGAGAACTGGTTTATTCCTTCATGAATGAAAGTTTTCATATTTGTGGCTCATCAAAATAATGAAAAGTGAAAAAAAACGCACACGCAGCTACACTTTCTTAAAACCAGAGTAGGAAAAATATTGAAATAAACCAAAAACATCCTGACATACATTTTCATCTCTAATCGCATAATCGACAAAAAAAACACATTTTTTTATAAAAAAAAAATTTTAAGTTGTTGCATTCGAATGCCAAAACACACTTTTAGATCTTCAGGAATACTAATACAAAGACTTGAGATCTCATACGATAAAAATTGCTGTACGTTGTTAAGTGCGTATCACGGTTAATTAAATTTGCAAACAAGTTTTTAATTTGTCTGATGTAAAAATTGTAAGTAAACAGTTTTAAATTGAATAGAATAAATAAAACATGTATACACTCAGGTAGTTTTTTTAACATATTTTTTATTATTAGTTTCGTGTTTTAAATAAGAAAAGCGAAACTAAATAGATATATTTGCAGCAAAAGTTAGCAGATTTACTTGAGTATCACATAAACAAAAGACAAAGAGACGTTGAATGCCGATATACATACATATGTACATAACTTCAACAAATAAAACGACTATTCCATACACGCATATTAAATCTAGCCCATAAGGGACTAGGACTAGTCCAAAGCTTATCCAAATGTATTGAAAAAACATGGTCTATTTAACATTACGATGTCTCAGGGCTGGACCATATAGGCCAGTTTTGCATTACAACGGAGTAAGTAGTCTTATAACTACCCCATGTTTATACATACTCCCTGTGTATTAATTTTGAAACTACTTCATAGTATACTCCAAAGAATTAGTTTAAACTTCATTTAAAAACGAAAGCAAGTCGTTATTACAAACTCTATTTTAACAATAACATGGTACATGCTTGCATTACATTATACCATGTTGTAAGTTGTCTATTTTATCTTAAATGGATGAAGTAGTCTAATATTATGAGCAGGTTTGCGATTTTGGGCTGTAGGCAAAATGACTTAAAGCAAAATTTACAAAAGCCGTAAATTTTCCATACCAAGTTAGGTGATTAGCGATAAGATAAACCATATTTGTTGAGCCAACTTTATTTCACTATAGTTAAAAAACATTTTTGGGCGATTTTTCGTTTTCTTATTTTGACAAATTCTTCAATGAGTAACAAATGAGCAAAAAAAAACTTTTGTTTTCAGTAATTGATATATTATATCCCGAATTCGAAACGATTTTCTTTTCTACGGGATAACAAATACCAGATTCGCCAATTAAAGCTTCTTGATTAAACGTTATATTCACTTGATTAAGCGTTTAATTCATTTGATTAAAATGTTAATTAAAATAGCTTTTATTTTTAGTTAATGATTTAATTGGTGAAACATTTTGGAGAATTTTTCCTGTGTATAACAAACACCGGATTCGCTAACTTCAGCTTCTAATTCCGACTTTGCGGCCTGCCAATTGGCTACAATTAAGAGAAGCCTTAGTTACCGATTCGGGATTTTAAGCTTGCAAATCAGTGTTTTTTTTTTAGTAAACAAAATGCAAATAAATTGTTTGAATATGCGAATTTGTTTGTAGGACCGATTTCAGACAAAAAATGTTTTGATACTACAAATTTTTTGTTTGAATTCGAAAAATAATTTTTTCTGTGTGGGGTATATGTTTGGATCATTTACCCAAATAAGTATGTATTTTAAAAACTTCACAGAAAAAATATAAATTGGATTCACTTAAAAAATGCTAATACTAATTAAAAAATTAATTAAGTTTGCTCCAGTAAACATATTAATAGTATCAATTAAACGTTTAATTTACTTGACTAAATTTTTAATTAAAACTGATTTTATTTTTGATTAATGATTTATGTGCTGTTTTTACAACACAAGTCAAAAAAAACTGAGTGCTTTTCATATAAATTTTACTACACGTTCAATCACTTGTGTTGTGAAAACAGCACTTTAATTGGAAAAATATGTTGGAGAATTTTTTCTGTGGACTTTGTAAGAATTATTAAATAAACATTTGAAAATAAAAATTTAGTGATTTTTCATAATTTTTTGGGCCATTATTCGTTTACGTTGGGCGATTTTTCGGTAAATATAGAATCATGTTCAGATACTTTTCAACTCATGCCATGAATCCTTCTGGTCGGCAACCTTTGTGTCCGCCCTTGTACGAAGTTTCTGAGTTCTACAAGTGGCAGAATAAAAAAACTGCCTCCATATTACTTATGAAGGGCTTATTGCCTCCCGCTTCGATATATAAAAATAAATGGCAAAATATTGTTATTTTTCTTTTTACCACAAAATTGTCAATAATGTTACTAAAATTTACATTATATAACACTTTAATAAGATTTTTACCAAATTTATTTCCCATTTTATTTCTCGACCAAAAGTAATCATATCACGCTTTTCTTTAGTCGTATTGCCTTTTAAAGCAATTGTGATTCTTTTTCGAAGAGAATATCCCCTTTTTAAATTACTAAATATTCTGCGGAAAATCTTTTTAATTATGTTTGTGTGTCTGCAAAAAATTTAATATTAAAAATAAAAAAATAGGTCATGGTTCCTCCTGATAAAACAAACAATAGCAAATTATTTTAATTTTTCTTATTTCTTCCCACTTCACTATGCAAACAAACAACTTAAAAAAACTCATTTATTTAAAACTTCTCAGTGACAGTCTTACTAGAAGTATTTTGGTTTTTTTATTTATTTTTTTCTTCTTGCACTTTTAGCGAAAGTAAACTGATATTTATCAAATTTTGTTAAATAAATGGAATTTCTGAAAAAAAGGAAAGCACTAAAACAAAACGCGCACAATTTATATAAAAAATACAGTTATTTTGGGTTGCCATAGATGGTTTTCATTTGTTTTGTTTTTGTGTAAATAACTTGTGATGCATGTAAAGGGTGTTTTTTTTAAACGTAAAGAACTTCCGATAGGGAAACCTGTAAAACTAGCTGTCGTACTAGTTAAGTGTCTTAGATTTTTTTTCAGTTTACTTTGGCAAATCCCTATGCAAAGACTTACGGCAGAACAACGTTTACATATCGTGGAAATGTATTTCCAAAATTTCCGCTCTGTTCGCCATACTTTTAGAGCACTTCCTCCAGTATACGGTGCGCCTATTCATCCATCTACACAGCAAATACTAATTATTATGGATCGATACATGACCACATTTACGTACAGAAAAAGTTATCTCCGCTGTAGACGTTGTTGCCCAAGAGTACTCGAATTTATCGATCCGACATCGTTCTCTGCAACTCGGTCTCAGACCGCCCATTAGGAACATGGAAAATTTTGAGGAATGATCTTAGCCTTCATCCATATAAAATCCACCTGATTTAAGAATTAAAGCCAGCGTACCATCATTTGCGTCGTGTGTCGGGGAATGATCTGAGAATCAACTGGAAGTTGAACAAGATTTTTATCGTCAAATCTTCTTCAGCGTTAAGATAATTTCTGGCCAAACGTCAATTTTAGAGAGAGATCACAATCCTCATGAGATACTTTAGACTGCCTAAAACGCCAGTTTAAAAGTGTTTGACAGCTTGCAGCGCTATTCGTAGCGTTGTACTACAGCGACTATTCTGTTTCCCACTCAATACATACTAAGCATATTTTAAATTTAAATAAAAAATTAATGCGAATGTTATGTTATTTCTTCTCTTCTAGGCGCTATTGTGTACAACCATTTTTCAGGAGCACATTTGTATGGACGTTAGGTGAAATAATAGGTAGGTATATGTATTTGGCTGATTTTTTCAAACAAATCTATAAGGAAGTGGATGAAATTTAGCTCAAATATTCTCTATATATTTAAGATTTGTTTTGTATAGACCTTGTAAACATACCTATTCATTCACACATTTATTCACAAGCATAAAAAAACAATCAGCATCTTTAAAGTTTAAACAGGTGTATCAAGTATTTTTCCATGGATGTATGTATGTACATATTATGTATGTACATATATATTTCATTCATCTTGCAAAGTTATTGTTTATTTTCTTTTCTCCGTTAGGGAACGTGAATGTGTGTGTGTGTGTGCGTTAGTTTGTTTATATTTTGCTTATTGCATTCTCTGCTGCCTTTGATTGATAACAAACAACAACACCAACACTACTTAATGCAATGTTTTTATTATGTTATTGTTTATGCATCTTCTTTTTCTCCATAATTTCTGTTGTATTCAAACCAGTGATGGAAAAATCAAAAACTATAGTACTATTTTCAGTACTTTTTCATCACAAAAATACCACTTTACCTTCACATCAGTTTAGGTACTATTTTCTTGTTATGCTTCCTTGTTAAGAAATTTAGCTAGAAATATTATTGCTGATAAAACCAATAGCAGCATAGTGACATTATTATTGAATTTGTTTTAAAATTGGCAAAATAAATTTAAACGATCACTTCTCAATTTCGTGCGTAAGCCGATCTCTTAGAAATAAAACATTTTAAATAGCGAAAATGTTAAAAGTTTTTGGAACTTATTACGTTTCCTGATATTTTACGTATTGCTATCGGAATTTCGCCAATAGCTGCAGTTAAGTGCTAGTTTCCAATGCAAAATGAAAGTAAACCAAAAAAAATGTTTGCAAGAGCCTTCTCTTTCAAATTTAATAAAAAAGGTCTGCATATGAAAATCCCAGTTGGCCAGATTGTCGTTGACCACATTCAATGCTGTATGCACGACTTGCCCCCTATCGTTTAGGTTTTCTAGAAGACAAATAAAGGGAAATCGTCGTGTACGACAGTATGAGCGGCATTGCCTTATAAGTTGGCTTTTATCAAACTCTATGTGGGACAGTATGAGCGACATTGTCTTGTATTAAAGCTATTGATAACGAAATTTTCTTCTGCGATAGTTGACTGGTTTCAATCACTTTCTTGGTTTGCTTAAAATTCTCACATTCTTTTTCTGAATTGTTAATTTATATGCCTACATAAAATTTGCGAATTAACACAAACCAGGAAAAACGAAAAATGCTGCTGGAAAATTAAAACATGCAGTTTACACTTTACTGTCAATTTAAGGATACCATATTACAGTCGAATATGTAACAGAAATTAAAATTGCAACTGTACTAAAAAATTGTCTGAAATAAATAACCAAAAAATAATTTTTGTCGTGGACGCCAAAATGGACGACATTGTCATACATGTAGTCGTTGACGATAAAGTAGGTGACATTGTTGTCTAGTTTAATCTTTGAGTCTTGTACGATTTTCGTGGCACTTGTTCGTAAATGTCACTGACGATTTGTTCTCGCTGTTCCTTACATTTAATAAATGTTTAATAAAGTACTCTTTTGCTTGGTGGTTATTACCACCTCACTTTTGAAATTGTCTATCACTGATTCAAACTCTTCTTTGTGCTCTGTAATTTTTAGTAAGCAGTCCATCCATCTGTCTGTCCAACTACTGCATGTTCAGTACATCTCAAGTTATACATGTTTTTAAATTTACCTTGCTACATCTCGTTAAACGATTGTTAAACGTTGCAGAACAACGGTTAAGCAAGTGTTTTTAATTAATTTAAACAACAACTAGAAAAAAAATATTCAGTGTTGTTGTAATGATGTAAACAGATTTTAAAATATATTTATTTGCTGTTGTTGCTGTTTTATCTTTATTTACTAATAAATAAATAAAGGGTGGACCAACCATAAAGCCGGATGTTAATTGTGAGTTACACCAGAATTCACGAGTGATTGTTGAAAAGTCGGTTTTTGGGCTGTCAGCATCATCGGACCGTAGAACAATTCGAGAGCTAAAGGATGAGATAATTCGGCACTTAAAGACATTGCACCTCAATTATGTCTCAGAGTCATTGAAAATATGGACTTTTGGATAGAGGTGCACCACTGAGGCCGTCGCGAGCATTTGCCCGACATTTTTTTCACAAATTATTGTCATAGATCCTTCTAAAATAATAAAACATTAAGATAATTTGATGGTAATTTTTTGTTTTATTTTCAATTGGCATCGTGCGTTTTGGTTGGACCACCCTTTGTTAAAGAAATTTTTCAGGGAATATTTCTGTCTATTATGTCATAATAAAGGGTCCGCCAAATAACTTTTTTTTTTGAAGATGCTATAAAAAAAACTACTGAATATTTTCTCAAATTTCTTTTTTTAATTGAAAGTACAATCCTTCGGGTTAATAATGGAAAATAATTTCATTCAAATAGCTGGCTCGACTGGCCATGCAGTAGCCTACACGATCGGTCCAATTTTTAAGCACATTATCGATTTTGTGCAGTTGTATTTTACCAATGGCTTCACGAATATTGTCCTTTAAAGCGTCAATTGTCTCTGGCTTGACGGCGTAACACTTATCTTTGACGGCAACCCACAATTTCGCTTTACTTATTTTGCTTCAATATTTATTTTGTTAATTATACAATTTCCAAGTCTTTAAAGAATTTTTGTTAAAATCTTTAGTCAATTATAAGTTATGTATATCATTCAAGGAGAGAAGTAGTTTGTAAATGCCTAAATCTCATATAAAAGAAATAATTTAAAAATTGTATTGAAAAATCCATTAAATTTTTTAGTAAAATAACCTCATGCCACACTTATCGTATGGTCCTCATAAGTTTATACGAAGCGAGGCAGAGACACAAAATTTTAAAAAAACATACTTCAAATATTTTTGCTACTACAAAATTTGAATATTTTCTGAGCAATAAATTACAATTATAGACGACAGTACAAGACCATAAAATCAAAGCAGGCACTGTTACACACCATCAAAGACTACTCAAAATAAACTACCGAAACCCCTTCTACCCATTAGAAATAAGAAGTCATTATATTTAACTTCTACAATTCACTTACTTTGTATGTGTGTAGTGCGGCAATGACAGAAGCAATTTTCACGTGCAACATAAGCACAAAAATCTAAGAAATTGTTTTTTATGAAGTGTCACAAGTTGTTTGCAACATTCAACTATCATGCTCCCATAGTAGCAACCAGCAATTACACGCAAGTTTCATGTTTTCCTGCAAACTGCTTTTGTAAGTAATGGAAAAAATAATATTTTATATGGGAGGTATCCTCCTCCCCCATGGTGATGTTAATTGAAGACAAATGTTGTAATACGTTCAGATGATATTGCAATTTTAAAGTAAATTTTTTTTTAACAAACTGTGTTGTCAAAATTTGTTTTTGCACAGTTGTTTATTTTTAGCTTTAAATTTTAATTGAGGTGAGAAAAATATTCTTTATGTCTGGGAAAGGAATCCAATTAAATGAATTCTTCTATTTTTAGTATAACGAAAGCAATTTTATAAACATAAACATAAATATAACTCAAGTTAAATAAATGTTACTGTGTTAAATGCTTTAGGGAAAATAACTGCGGCATTGATTCTGAAGCGTATTTGCGAAAGCAGTAAGCTGGATATGGGATTGGGCGGTCATATTTCGATCATATGAATACTATAAGAATAATTATTGAACAATTATAGAACACGCATCTGTACCTGCTTTTCGTAGATTTTGAGCGAGCTTTTGACACAATATTCCGAAACTGTATCGCTACACTTATACGGGAATTATACAAAAGTGCACAATGTAAGATCCGCTTTAATGAAAAGAAAGTATACTCTTTATCATTGCTGTCATTCTGTCCCCCGCCATATTCCTTTTACTGTTGGAAGAAAACAGCAGAAATGGGCATATGGGCATAAGTGATATAGACTACGCAGGCGGCATTTGTTTAATGGCCCACCGCTTTGTGGATATCGAAGATAAGATAAACAGACTCTCCGTAAACGCCAAAGGAGTAGGATTAAAAATCAACTTTAAGAAGACAAAGCTGACGCGAATCGGACCCAACATTATAACACCTCTTATCGTTGATGGCACCAAAATAGAAGACGTGCGCGCAGAGAAAAAACGTGGTTGAAGTATGGCTAAAACTTTTGTTGTTTTTAACAAAATTTTTTCCACGATTGATAATATTTTGTTTCTTTTTAACAATAAAGTGTTTACCTCCCTTGAAACTTCAAATATGGTTGAATTTAACAATATAATATTTTATTACAAAATAAAGCTACAACTATACACTTAAACAAATTATGGTAACCTTTACCATATTATTATCTTGGCAACCATATTATGGTAAACTTCATCTATCCAAAAGCTATAACCATATTATGGTTGCCTCCAAACCTGTTATGGCTAATATTTAATAACAATAATATGTTCGAAATTATAATATTTATAAATTTAAAATAATATGATTAGAATGCCACAACATTATGGTCGTTTGAATTTTACTTGGTTTGCTTAAAATTCTGATTCATTTTATTTTAATTATTTATTAAAATACATAAATTTACGTAGAATTAACTAGTAGAACAGACAAAATGGTAATGAAGGTCGTCACAGGCTGGAATATGAATCAAAGAGGATTTTGTATAAAAGTGCAACATAACACCTATTAGGAATAAAAACTTAAATAAAATTATAATTTGACACTTATCAAAAAAATTAGAAAAAAAAGGGTTGAAATAAATAACCATACTATGAGTAACATTGACCATTTTATTGTTAATGTTGGCCATAATATGGTTACTTTTGTCAAAATTCTGGGACATTTTGACCATATTATGGTTAATTTTGAACATAATATGTTTAGTTTGGACCATTATTATGGTTAATATTGACCAAAACATGGTTCATTTTGATCATATTATAGTTGATTTCCGGATTTTTCTTGTTGATTTTACCCATACTATGGTCATATTTAAACATAATATGGTAACCTGCAAACATAAACATTGTTAAAATCCAACCATAGTATGTTCCTCATAGAATATGGTGGACCCCTTCACTTATCTCGGATCCAAAATAACTTAAGATGGAGGCTTTGTAAAGGATATTAAATATCGAATAAATTAACCACGTTTTGCATTCTTTAACTTGCATAAGGCTTTGCGCGCCAATAACATAAAAAAAATTAATTTACGAATTTGCAACTGCAGTGTAAAGTCTGTGCTAATATACGGACTACATGGAGCCTGACAGGACTTGCCACAATTAAAATTCGTACATTTATTAGTCCGTGTCTGATGGTAACTTTTGTTAAGCACTCTGTATTTCGGGAACACAACTAGTTAGTAATAGAAAGGAAAATAAGTTTTTAGTTATTGTGTTGCTAAATATTCAGTCTTTTTGATAGAACTTGAATACGAAACAATTTCTGTTAAAAAAGTAATTTCTGTAAATGATCTTGTTGTAAATTATCTTTAAGTTTATGTTTCTATCAATTCTTTAAATTTTAAATCCATTTGTAACCCAGAATTCATCATCTTTCATGTTTTTCAAAGATGACACCAAATGCCATGACATTTTCATATCATGATGTATTAATTAGCATTTTTAAATGTTCCTTTATTATTGCTGGTGATATGTATGTTTGTTTACGATGTTGCAGTAATTGTTGGCAACACCTTTCAACATGATGTTGCATATCTAACAAAAAAAAAAAAAACATTTATAAAATAACGGACAGCAGAAGTCATGTTGGTTGCAAACACATGTTTATTTTGTATGTGCAACTTGCATACCAATCTTTTGCACCATTAACGGATCTGACAAATGAAACTAAGAAGACAAAAAGACGTGAACAAAAAAAAACTGTATCAGCGAAATATATGGCGTTAACAAAGCAGAACGTTTTCCGCCCAGTTTACTTGTGGTTGTTTTGGTTGCAGCATAATTTTATAAAGTTGAATTTTTGTTTTGTGGATGTGTTGTTGGTGGTATGTATGAAGTCAGTTAATACCACAATTTATGGATACTCACATACATGCATATGTATGTAATATGTTGTATGTGAAAAATACATGAAAAAATGTTTGAATATGCGTCCAAAAGAAATGTTGCAAATATTTTTAAAATTATTTTGTGTTTTATGCTCGGCTATTTTTTTTTTTTTTTTGGTTAATTTATTGTTTTTATTTTGAAATAATAAGTGAAAGTCCCTTATGGTTGGATAATGATACAAAAATGTACATCTATTGTATCAATACCCAAGACTAGATAAGTAAATTGTTTTTGTAAAAAGTTTTTTTTAACACCATTATTATCTCTATTTGCATTTGTGCAATAGTTTTTCCTAAAAGAAACTGCCCATATTGCATCCACATGGGGTCAGCAACTAAAATTTTTCGCTGGATGCAGATAACTGAGACTTAATAAAAACAAAATTAATGCAAGTTGCATATACAGTACATAACGGATACAATAAGAAAATTATAAAACTTTACAAAAATTATTTTAATTTGTTTTTTTTTACCAGGTTCTAACTCCAACTCCGACTCCTACTCTTACATTGATGTTAATGGTATATGAGACATGTCCCTAATTGACTTTAAACTCTTTTTTTAATAAAGTACATTTAAATGGTTTAATATAGCAAGAAAATTATTTTGTAAAAATTTTAATATTGCATCGCCAATTTCGAAGAATATTTATTTAGGGAAATATTAGATTTTTTTTTTAAATGTCTTATGACGAAAATTGTTGGAGTCGGAGTTGCGAGTTTTTGCGGGTACTTCAACTCCGACTCCGGTACAAAAACCTCAACTCAAGCTCTTCAACTCCGACTTTTCATCCCTGCTTTTAACAATAAAATACATATACAGTCGAACTTATCTATAGAGAACTTCTTTTCAATTATGAATTGAGTGTCAAAAAACACTGCTCTTTCCTTTCAATCTAATTGTATATTATTCAACTTATAATGAAACCCCATAAAGTGAATTTTTCTTTTTTAATAAACAAATTTTCCTCATTAAAGTTTGGCAAGAACGTATTTTTGTCACCATACAACTGGGGGATTAACAAGGTAGTCATAAAGTCATGTCTTAAAATAATAACACGAAAATATATGACTGCTGTGAGCAGCCCATCATAATTGAGTGTGTCTCAAATGATGAAGTATTATCAGCTGTCTCAACAACTTTTGTAAATGTTTACAATGAAATCCCTAGCGCCGTTAAGGCTTTGAATTCCTCAATCCTGACAAAGAAAACAGCCCTTGACTGTCACTTATCTTTAAACGAGATGGCTGAGCAATTTGACATCAGGAACATATTGAAACCTGCGCGGATAATCTTGCTATTCTCAGCACCACCAGAGTTAAACAAGTGGGTGTACCTTTGCTCTCCTTCAAACTCAATTTTCGGCGATTGAGTATCGATGTCGCTATTCGCAGCCCGAACACTAGTCGTAGGATTACAAGTCTATTAAGAAGGCCCCATATAAATTACCATATTAAAAATCGAGTTTTACTATCGATAACCAAAAAGTATATGTGATTACTGGGCATTGTCTTATATTACGGCAAGTAACGTGCCTAAAAGCCGGACACTATTATTATTTGCGAGTATATACATACATACGGAAAAGAATATCCCGCGTTGGCGAGGAGGTAGCTGGTCAAAATGGGATCCGACAACTTTGATAAATTCTATGATATCTCTGGAATTAAAGTGAAGTACATTTTGAACCTCTTTTAAAGATCAGGTTAACTCTAAGGTGAAAGTTCTGTGTAGAATAATTCCATGGTATCACAATAAATCAATGGATCTAAATGTGTCAGTGGATGTTTTTCTTTTCCACTTAACTTCACCTAACCATATATGGCACAAATTTTTACAATACAAATTAAAGCACTATTTTTGTTTTTTTTTTTTAATTAACGGGTTTTTATAAAATAACGATGTCTTTTCAGACATATCTAACAAACACGTATGTTTTTAATGTTAACGATCGGGTTAGCGAAAAAAGAGGGGTTGCCAAACAAACACGAAATGATTATTCATGTTTGTTAATGTGAGGAAGGGATAATAAAGTTAGTACAATTGTACTTTTTTCATTACTAATAGCACTGCAAAGTACTATTAGTACTCCAATCACATTTTCAGTACAATTAACAAATTTCGAAATATCAGAAAAATTGCCACATTCGCCGCCGAAAGTGGAAAGGATTTTTCATAGAAAAATTAAAAAAAAACAATCGCCTTTATGTAAATGTGGTTCGAATTTATTTCAGATAAAAGATTAACTACAGCCTACTGAATCTTGGAGTTATAGGTTTAAATTAACAAAAAACTTATGTAGAAATTTGTAAAAAAATTACCTAATAAATTTTATTTTATTTAACCTTTATTTATTAAATTTCAATATTATTTATTAAGCTTGAGGTTTTTCTAAAAAAAGAAAAACCTAAAGCTTACTAAATAATATTGAAAATTACCTAATAATAATAATATTTTTGTATTCCTTTATATTTATATTTTATATTTAAGCACAAAAAATCTATGTATTACATAAATACTTCTATACGGTTGGTCGACTATCTACTCCAAAAATATACTATATAAAAGGCATCCTCTAAATTTTGTTATTTTATTAGTAAAACTAGCAAAAATATATATTTTTCGATTTTAGTACAATTAGGGTCAAAAAAGTACAATATTTTACCAAATTAAGTACAATTTTGAAAATGTCATTTATCATTCCTGATGTGAGTTATTATATTTTTTTAATATGTATGTATATTACACATGAAAACAGACACTTTTGGAAAGACTTCGTGAATATGGAAAAATATTTTGGTAGTACATATGTTCAAAAGAGAAGGATTAAAACAGATGTGTCTTAAAAGACATCGTATTAATGCCGCCCAAAACTTTTTTTAATAACCCAATAATTTTTTAACAATAGTCTTTATATTTGTCAATTTCATTGTTTAATTTATTTTTTTTAAATAAAATCTAAAAAATAACTATTCAATATTTTCAAAAGAAATTGGAAGAGGAATTATTTTTAAAAACAATATTGAAAATATTCGATTTATTATATGCCAAATATTCCGTAATGTTTTAATAAAATATCTAGTCAAAAAAGTAAAATATTTCCACTAATTTTTACTTTGCATATCTAATCAGCACAGCTGATACCGGCATTATTTAGAATTTTATATCGTTGACATTTTATGGTAAAAAGATTCACTGACAATACTAATTCGAATTAATTTGCTTACTGGGAATATTATAAAAAATAAAATTAATTATCTACTTTTACCATCAGTTTTAATAGTAATTCAATAAATTGATTCATGACTCCATCTGACAACAGATACAATTCATTATTTTTCAACTAACATGTGATCGAAACAAATAATCAATCCAATGGATGGATGGATTTGTCAATAACTGAAAATAAAGAAATTTATCATTAATTTTAATAAACTAAAACTAAAAATAAAACAGACAAGCTACACACAGAGTAGACCTAAATGAAAACAAACATCTACCGATATTTTGTTAAGCTGGATACTTGTATTCAGTTGGCAAATGTACATTACAATTGTTGTACATCAAAACTGAAACTTGTGAATTTAAATCATTTTGTTAGTCTTCGACTGCTAAGCCAGACGATGCAGCCAGCCACTAACTCAGCCAATACAAATGTATGTACGTAGCAAAAGTCTAGAAGCTGTAGTCATATATTCGTTACTGGCATAATAAATACACACGCATATTTTAGTCCACCTTTTAGTAAGCATTGAGTAAGCCACCCACCTAAGAAATCAAACAGAATTAAGACGTTAAGCTACATATGTAATAGGCAAATTGTAGAAATTTTATATAACCTGTGCTATCTAAGGAAATTATAATCTTTAGTTCTCGTTTATTTATTAAACTAATAAACTGTTTGACTAGACCTCGTTTTAGCATTTCTAATCTTTGATTGCTTGTAGTCTTAAGGTTCTGTAACTAATTTCAGGCATAGAAATTGTATAACTTGCAGAATTCTAATAGACTAGTACAAGGTGGCGCAAAAGTTGTCACCAGATGTTCTTTGGCTGTCATACATATTTTTAATAGTTAAGAATCTTAAGTTTTTCTTTTGAAGTGTGTTTATTTGATGTCTTATATATTTTTCATTACAGGCCAACCTTAATCAGCCCATAAAGCGTTTTCTATCTGTCAAAAATTCTCACGCTCATACAAAATGCATGAAGTAAACCCAAATAGCGCGGCGTCAACGGTTGGCTGCTTTTGTTAAAAAGTAATGTAAATTTAGATATATCTAGGTCATTCTAGCGGTTTTATCTGCATATACATTTCTATTTTGTGGGTTTCACTAAAACTGTTCATTAGACAAAATTTACACTCTTATTAAAGTTTGTCATTGTCTTACGCAATGATTTTGGTTTGGCTGTTGGGTATAAAAAATTAGTTACCATCATTTTTGATAGTAAATACTTCCGGTGATAAGATAGAGAGTAAGGCTTGTTCATATACACTCGTGACTTCAAAAAACCTCATAAAAAGAAGCCTAGAACGCTTAAATCAGGCCGTTGGTCGATCCTGTTGGATCATATCCCGTCCTAATTTGTCCAATTGGGGTAGAAAAAAGTCGTTGGATATTGCTCTGAAGCGCTCGCTATTTACAGTAGTAGTCTGGCTTGCGGCATTTTCAAAACAAAAACAAGCGTTAAGACCACACTATAAAGTAAATTAAAGCGGTTGCTACGCTTCGTGTGCTAAGCGTGAATTTACGGTGCCCCAGAACCAATTGTTCTGCTTATCCACGAATCCGCAGAGATGAAAATGGGCCTTGTCGCTCATGATGGATTTCGATTAATAGTTTCTCAAAAAACACGAAATATGTATTCCACATTCTTACGGCCAATTTCGCCAAGTTCAGTTAAAACTAACCTTTAATAATTAAAGTTCCAGTTACCAATATGTTTTGACAGCTATAACCGATAGTTAATTATAACCGAACTTGGTGAAATTCGCCGTTGATAGTGGTGTTGTCCTGTTAAGTATCAGAAACATTTGCAATTGGCAGTGGGTTAGTTAATATTCCAATTCAAAATTCTAGTAAATACTTAAAAGTTCAGAATACTATTTCGCTATAACTCAAACTTTTCTCTGCATCCTCCGCTTAACGCCCAAATTGTAGCCACAACACCCTGTACATATTTGTACCACAAATTTTCAAGTTAAACTGTCTCGTAGCAAAAGAAGTCTTTGTAATCGTAGGTTGTTCAAAATACGTGCTGTTTGCATAGTGTGACATAAAACATTATTTTCAGATAATTTTTTATATTTTATTAAATTTTAACTTAACTTTCCTTTTTTCGTTGTTTCTTCCACAGCTGCTTTTTGACGTTGAATTTTGTATGGCATACGATACGATAAACAAGGCAGCAAAAACGGTCCAACTTTACTAATCATGTTATAATTTCCCGTGAGTATTGATTGTAGTGGTCTTCCAGTGAGTTGCTTGCTTAACTTAAAAAAAAACGAAACGAAACAAAAAGTAAATACAAAAAAATTCGCTTTTCAAAATGCAATAAGGAAAAAAAAGTAGCAACAACCCACCAACAAAATCGTCATCAGTATACATATCTTTGGCTAATGATCATTATCGGCGTCGTCGCTTGTCAGAGGAAGCTAGAAGCAAACCAACTTACATGATTATCATTATCCCGGTCATATTGAATGTACATATGTGGCCACAGATAAAACAAATAATTGAAGTATGTGGTATAGACACTGATACCAAAAAATTCCAAGCAAATATTTTAAAGGTGGTAATACGACAGGCCTGAAGACAGTGGTTTTCTGAGAGGAAAAAAGTTGGTAAAACATTAAATTTAATTACAAAGTAATAAAATGTTGACTTACAAATTGTGGTTAGATTATTTTGTTAATTCAAATACATTCATTTTTAAAACCACAATAAAGTATTGGAATTTGAAAATTTAAACATAAATAAAATATACTTTAAGAAATCAATAAATTTTTTTTTCTCGTGCTTAATTCCCAATTTGTATTCTTGACAAAAACACTGAAATTTATTGTTGGAGAGTAAGCAAGTTTCTATGCGCATTTTACTGGTTATTAACGCTTGAACAAAATACCAAAAATAAACATTGTTATTATTTTATTATTAATAACGAATAGTTGGAATTCTCCCAACGTTAGTTGTAGTTGTATGAAGGTTAAGCAAAATCAAAAACAAATTGTTTTCGCAAGAAAATCAGAACAAAGCACGTTGCCAGTTCCGTTTTTATGCCGTGCACTTGCATATTTACTATCAATTTAATATTTGGGAATACAAGATTTCTAATTTATAATATTTTGTTTGTCGTGCTCAATTCCCAATTTTTATTCTTGATAAAAAAAAAACTGAAATTTAAGAAATCTTTATAATCTTTATTTATTCAAGGTTTGAATACGTTGCCCGTATAAAACTGGAACTAATTAAGCTTGCTTCTTCCCAAAGTTTTCGGATTAAATTTACGTTTTTGTGAAATTTAATGATATTAGCTCACAGTTTATTATCGTCGACTTAAATAGAAGACATGATGTTCAACTTATTATCCGATAATAAATAAAAATGTTAAACTGAATCAAACAGAAATGTCGAATAATCCGATTTCAAGCAATTGCCGGAAGAAATTACCTTGAATATTTTCCAAAATAAATTCGCCTAATTTTTAATTTCAATTTGTTTTCTAAATAATTCAATGTGCAATAAGCAAATTCAACGAAGATACCATAATTGTCCCCACAGAATGGTCATGGGATTTGTGAAAATAAAACAAGTACAACAAGAAAGAACACATGACCAGTGAAAGGAGAACCAATTATTTATTATGTGATGTAGGATTTTCTACAATGTGGGTCTTAAATTTAGTTGTAGGACTTGTTTTATTGAAATAATACTAATTTGTAGTAACTAGCACTAAATACGTTCATTGAGAATAGAACGTGTTGACCCCCTCCAATCATAACCCCATGTAAAAGTGATGGGTCTTATTCATATAAAGTGTTAGAACTAGAACCGGTCTCTTCAACAAAAGACCTATCATGGGACTACTTAGGTGTCAGTTCGCTTCCTTCTTTTTGAAACAAATGCCAAGGTGAACGATTTCAGTTAGAATATTTTTGCTAAAACATATTTCAAATAGTATAAACGATTTAATGCTTTTCTGAATATGCACTTCAATGCATAAAATGACGATGGACTGTTTATAATTAATTCGAATTTTTAAATTTTTTTTGGTTTTCTTTGACATAAAATTCTTGGGAACTTGCGGTATAGAAAAAAAGTTGTTTTCGACACACGGAATGAAAAAATTCGGAAAATTTAGAAAGCCCTATTCCGAAAGATTTAAGAAGGATTGGTTTATATGTTAAAAACTCGTCGCATCTTTAGCGGTTCATTGAAAATACCTAATAACGAGTGGTTGGACGTAGTCTTTTTTTTAGCTGATAAATATCTGTTAGTTTTGTGGTCTTGCGGAAAGAAAAATCAATCCATCCGTAATCCGTTATCAATCCGAAGCTGTATTAATAGTACGGTGAGTACGAATTTTCTTGCATCAAGTACAGAAAGATTGATTCAAGTACGGATTTTCAATCGCAAAATACTTAAGTTATCCATATTCAATCCCGATTTCGTACTTGAACTAAACCGAAAATGAGATTGATTTAAGTTAAACCAAGATTGAATCAATCTCAAAATGCGATTGCTTCAATAATTATAAAATTGTTTTAATCCGAATTCGTACTCGAAAAAATCCGAATATGAGATTGCTTTAAGTAATAAAATTGAATCAATTTCAAAATGCGCTTGATTCGGGTATTATAAAGTTGATTTTATCCCAAATTCGTGCTTAAAAAAAACAAAAAAGAAATTAGAAATAAAAAATTATTATGATTGATTAACTCACCTGTATTACACCTTACAGAATGATAATACATCAACATCATGCCCGATATGGCTTTTACTTTAGAATTCTTATGTACATATTTAACCAAAAATATAAACTAAATGAGAAGCAAGAGTTCGAATTTACTTTTTAACCCTTCGTGGTACACATTAGTCTGGCCTGACCCTTTTTTAATGTGTATAGAAAATGAAAACATGCGTGAGCCGTAGGGTTAAGCACAACGAAAAGTTTAATCTTTTTTTTTATTTGATTTAAGAATTTTATTCTTATTTCAAGAAATTCCGGGATTGATTTTCGAAAGTAATCCCAAATAGGATTGTTGTGAGTACGTTTTTGTGTTATTCGTAAAATTGATGTCTCCCTAGTGTTTTTCTTTCTGTGTGCCTTTTCAATTTAGACACTTGCATCAACTTTTAAGGGACTGTTAATTGAAATTGAAAACAATAGATATGTAAAGATACGTTCATACTTATCAAAGTTCTATTAAACAATTATTTGGTCTTGCAAAACGTTTGCTAGATCAAACATCAATGGCACGATGTTAATTGTATATAAAAAAGTTTTCAGAAATTTAAATAAATAAAAATTAGTCAAGCTCGAGGTCAGTGTTTTTCAGAAATGTATCTTAATATTTTTTATTATTATAGAAGGATTAATGATAATCATATGCGAGAAAAAATTTCGGACAAATGCTCGCCACGACTTCGGTGGCATGCCCCTATCCGATGGCCCACATTTTCAATGACTCTGAGACATAATTGAGGTTCAATGTCTTGAGTGTGCCGAATATCTCATCCTTTGGTACTTGAATTGTTCGTGACGGCCAATTTATATCGCCACGACGTGAGGTAATATGGCCATTGAATTTCTCGCGGGAAAAAAACACTCAAAAAACCATTGTTTTGTTGGCTGTGAGGCGAGTGGCACCATCCTGTTAAAACCACATATCGTCCAGCGAACACCATTCATGGTAACTGCTTGGACGACTTCATTTCTGAAGTCTATACCGAACAACAGCAATGTTTTTCGCAGAAGGAACGGGGGAGAGTGCACAGATGTTTTAAAATTTCCTTCAGACCCGGTTTTCTGGAATTTGCGCACAATTCTCCCGATTTTTGGCACATTTGGTCGATTAGGCTGACCAAAAATAACACGAAGTGCACAAAATTTATTTGATTTTAAACGCCTATTTTCATAATAGGCATCAACAACATTAACGCGCTGCTCAATTGTGTACCTTTTAAGCCTCAACCGAATTTTCCTCGAGTTGTATGCGGCTCAAGGAAGCCCATTGTTTTAGTCAGTTTGCTAATTTTTTAGAGATAAATTTAAATATTATGCTAGGAGTGCTTAATGATTCGGTTATTCATGATCTATAATTCTAACCCGTTTGTGGGTGTTCCAGTGTTAAAAGCAACATGAAATAAGGGCGTAACGACAGATACTCACAATTATTTTGAACTGCCTTCCTTTTGTTGCATATTAATACAAACCCTACATTTGAAACGGTTCTAAACCACTGTTCTTGTATTTATTCGCTTGACTTTGCCACATACTGCGTCAAAGGCAAAATGTTAGGCACACAATAATTTATCAACAAAATTGTCTGTTTTACTTCTTAAACAAAAGGTATTCCTTGTGCACACATTCATATGCACACATGTCCTCAATGTTGGTGTGCCAATATTTGTTGCAAGTAGCATATTGTTGTAGTAGTATTCTATTAAATTGAGTGATGGCAAAATGTCAGTGAATTACGTGTATGGGCTGAATGTTTACAATGTTCCCGTAGGGAGACTTTTGTTTGGCTGGGATACACAAGAATACACAACTAAAAAGAAGAAATTGAAAAAAAAACGTTAAGTATATGAAAACGCTAATAAACAATGAAGAAAAAATTATATAAAAATAACTAAACAAAAGTTTATATTTAGAAACACTCAAGGTTGTTTAAATCTCTTGAATAAAAGTAAAAGAAAAGATTTGTCTGAGCACGAATAAAACTTTTGCACTTTTATTATGTACGTAGCAATGTATAACGTACGTACTACGTAGTTGCTATTACAAAATGTATTTGTTTTATTTATTCATAAATAATCAAAAAGACAACACAGAAAAATTACAAAAGTACTTTCGATTTTTTTTATTATGTGGGAAGATGTAAAAAGTTATGGATAATTATTTTTAATTATAGGAGTTTATTAAGTGCTATAGTTTTAAACAATTTGCAATAACGGGATGAATTGTTATTAGAGTTTTTCTTTTCCCAGACTTTGTCATTTCCCGGGAAAGCGGGATTTATTTTTCAATTTCCCGGGATCCCGGGAAATCCCGCTTAATACAAATCTATGCAATTTATTATTTAATTTATTTTTTTTTTAACAAATAAAATTTCCTGGGATCAATTAAATAAGTTTATAAATGCATTCAAATTTCTGTGGCAAAAAGGAAACAGTGCTTAATGGCACCTTAAGATCTTCATGAGCAAAATTTCAATTATTTTGTAGGATTTTTGGAAAGCTTATAGCAAAAGGACTTTTTGGTTATCTTTTTTCAATGTGCAATAACGTTTGGAATAATAAAAACTTCCGATCTCTGACATTAGTAACGTTTAGGAAAAAAACTTAAAAAACTATAACCGCAGAGAACTATTATATCAAATTCGGATAAACTTTCCAAAAAAGGTAAATTATTTTAACAAATAATTTATTTTAAAATAGGATTTTAGTTCACAATAAGCACTTTCAGTTTTCTTAGCACTTCCTTTAAAACTTGTAATTTCTTTTTCGAAAAAGCGTTTTCTTTATTAATAATTTTTGTCATCATCTCTTGCAGAATCTAATCCGAAAATCTTTTATGCAGCTGCTCATTAAATTTTTAGAAGCAAGTGGAAACAACTTTTTTCGTTTTTATAAATTAAATCTCGGTCTTTCAACAAATAAAAAATTCTGTACATTTTTTCTCTTTTTCTTTCGAAATTTCAGAGCATCAAACATTACCTTACTTATCGGTTATGAAATGACATCTCTTTGGCGTTTGGAAAAACTGTCTTAAGTCAAAAACTGTGGTTTTTCGTTACGTTAAATTGAAAAATATTTATTTGGTGTATATTGGAGTTATGATAGACTATAGTGATTTAAGCCAAACAAAAGAGAATTAAAAAGATTGCATAAAAGCTAATCAAAATAAATTTTTTTGACCTAAGACCTTTTTGCCTAACGGCTAAAAGTTGCCATAATTAAATTTAAAAAAATCCCGGGAATTCCCGCACAAATTTCCCGGGATTTATTTCCCGAAAAATGTGCGGGATCCCGGGATTTTTGTCCCGGGAATTCCCGTATGAAAGACACTAATTGTTATGCGAATTTTAGTTATGAAAACTGAATACCCTTCAGTTAATACGTTTTAATTGTGGTCTCACATCACATTGAAGATTTTTTTTTGTTAAAAGGTGTGAACACACCTTAAGTCTGCACAACCAAAAGCTGAATTTATAGCAAAACAAAAAGCGCTCAAACATAACTTTTTTAGAAAAACGCAAACATATATCTATCGTTATTGCTATAAAACTATTGTTTTTGAAACAAAATTGTAGAAAAGAGATATCTCGAATAAAAATTAAAAAAAAAATATTGTACAGAAGTTTTATTGTTGATTCCATTTTAATGCAAACCTTTAAACAGAGCTTCAGTTAAGCCTCGATTATACGTTTTTATTGGGTAGTTTCTTGGCCTTTTATACACAGAAAAAATAGAAACTCGACTTTGATTAAACAATTTGTTCAGACAATTAAATATATTACTAATTTTGCCCCTGCAAAGGAATTGATCATATCAATTAACGGATTTGTATTTTCGAGTCATGGGACACAAATTTAGTCAATTAAAAAATTAATTGCAAAAACAAAAAAATACACCACATACATACACAAACATTTAATTTTATGGGTTTTGGTTAAAAAAATTAGTTGCAGCAAACAAAAAAAAATGTACACCAATTAATTATTTAATTGAATAATTTTTTGCAAACATTTTTTCTGTGTATACAGACAGATAACTACCACTTCGATCATGGAAACAAAAATGTTTTCATTCCGATAAATATTTTCGTAATTTTCTGAAGCACCAAACTATGGAATTTATTTCGTTTCCGAACGGAATTGTACTCTGTGACATGGCTGATAATCTCTGGTTCTGTGTGGTAAGTGTTTAGGTTAGAATCAATCTAATCTCACTTACGGATTATTATTATTATTATTGAGAACGAATCGAGATTTAACCATCTTAGAAATAATTGAATCAAGCACAGTTTGAGGTTAATTTTATCTCACTTTAATTAAGTTTTCGGATTATTTTTAGTACGGGATACTTGAATAATCCGTGCTTAAATTAAGCTTTCTGTACTTGAGTTAAGGAAATCCGTACGCACCATATATTTGACACCGCATTGGCTTGATTTAAGAACGGGTGGATTTATTTGTTTTTTTATGAGTAGTCGCTATCGTAAAAGTAATTATCGACAATTTGTATGTTTATACTAACATTTATAAAGAGATTTTGGCGTTTAAGCTATTTTCGGGAGAAGTATTTGTATGGGAGCTACAGGTAAAATATGAACCGATTCCAATAAAATGTGGTATGATATTTTTGATTGCAATAAAATAAGTCTGGCCTAAAAATCAATATAATTAGATGGTTATGGGAACCAAGACTCTATTCCTGCAGGAAGCTTTTATATGGGCTATATCAAATTAAAGACCGATTCGCCGCAATTCCAATAGGCTTGGTCCTTGTGTCATAAAAGCCTATGTACCAAATAACATCAAGTTATCTCCAAAATAGCGATTTGTACCTTGCGCATAAGGTTAACATAGACAGCCAGCCAGACGGCTGGACATCGCTAGAATAATTTGCTGAGTCAATCGGTGTGCTTATAAGTTGGTCTAGGACCAATATTTCAAGGCGTTGCAAACATCACCACAAATGCATAATACCTTCTCCACTTTTGTGGTGTGTATATAGAAATTAAAAGATGCAACTAGACTCAAAAATGTGGTATACCAGTTATATCTGTCTAAATAATTATTTGAATATTTTTTATCTCAGCCTTTCACATGTTTTCTTCTTTTTCTTTTCGGTGCTACAAATAGTATATATATGATAAGATATTGGTTATAACAGTACTTAAAAAATATTTTCAATCATCTTTCTTCTCCTTTTACCTTTAAGCTGTATTGATTTGTTTCTTAACTTAAATTTCCGCTTGACACTTTTCTCGTGCCATTAAAATCGTTCCACTGAAAACACTGAAACAAAATTTTTATTTTTTTAAATGTAAAACATTATTTACCACCTGCTATTTCACGACAATGTAAAAGCTATGAAAATATTTTTATATTCTACATTCCTTCAGAAACAAAAAAAGGAAACACAACATAATTTTTTATGTTTCTTTCAACTTGGCCAAACCGATGAGATCGTTATAGATGACTTTGGAAACGCCAGGAATGTTCCACTACGTCACATCACATGAAATATAAATTGTATATGTTGGAGTGTAAAAAGAAATCCTTCAGGATAATTCACTGATTTTAAATTCCCTTTTCTACTGAACATACAATCACGTGACTGCGATGTAGTGGCTGATTCACAACGTTGACTCTTTGCAGGAAGACTATTAATTTTATTTTGGTAACCTGTAAAAGAAGTAAAGGAAATTATAAGTTTATAATAAATTTTAAAGATTTCATTGATTGAGAGCTAAAGAAATGGATAAACATGTAAAATATTTACTTGAGGGATATTGGGCGTATGAGTAATTTTAATTATGATAAATAAGTTATTAATAGGGATGAGATTGTCATGCACTAAAAATTGGAAAATATGCACTAAAAAAATACAAAATATGCACAAAAAACTTAAAAAAATTTCCATAAAAATTATTTTATAATTTTACTTAAAACAAAAATATAAAAAATTCAGTCCATTGTTGTTTGAATATCTTTAAAAAAAACTTAAATAACTTATTTAAATTTTTGTTTGTTTAGCCATAACCGCGTAAAACAATTAAACATCATTAAAAAATTTAGTAATCATCAATAAATTTCATTGCAATGAATCCATATTTAATCAAAGCTGCCATTTTATGAGATCTCTCTTTTTCATATATCAGATAACTTCCCTGCAGAAAACATAGAATCAAGTGTCACCTCTTTTGTCGATTATTAAGATATCTGCCTGTGAGAAAAGGTGGAATTTTTGACTGCTGTAAATCTAGAATTAGTGAAACGAATGCAACAGTTTATAGTGAAAGTTTGGATTGTTTTTTATGAAAAAATTTCAAGTTCCTCATATTAATTAAGCATGGTATTAAAGCAAAGTATTTAGATTTATTTAAAAGCCTTATGCACTTACATTGTTATCGCAAAATTCTAACAAAATTTAAAAAAAAATATATAGAATAGACCTATTTAAATGTACTAGTGAATCTCTGGTTCAAATGTCTGCATATGATCGCACAAGTCCTAAGGCCAGTAGTGGATTATCAATAACAATCACATGCTAAAGCACAAAGCATTTCCTGATTTATATTACAGCAGTTCAGTAGCACTGGTGACAAAGTGAATAGTGAATCAGTACAATTTCACTCTTGACATTTCCTGCAGAGTTATAACACACCGCATACTTGTTTAATTTTTTTTTTTTTTTTTTGTTTAAAAATTTTTAAATGAATGGATTAATTTATTTGCTAAGTGAATTGCAAAAAAAAAGAAGCAGTTAAATTATTATGGCAAAGTGTGAATTAAATGAAATATGAGTATTCAAGGCATCAGATTAACAGGTGCTGACCGTTACAATTCTTTATCAAAAAATTTAATAAAAAAAAAAAAAAATTTAATTTTTTACTAAAAAAATTATTTCCCAAGAATTAAGTTTCGTTAAGTTTCACACTTTTCTCATATTTATTTTGTCATTTTTAAGTTTATTTCCAAATTCCCTTTTCAAACCAACAAAAAATGTTGATAACAATAAAATATTTAGTAAATTCAACCAAAACCTCATTAAATGTTTATTCAACCATATGGGAAGAGTAAAACCTACAGTTAGAGACTGGGACATAGAGACAGACAGACAGATAGACAACGAGTTAGTTTTTGTTATATAAAGTGTATGTGTTTGTAGAATGAAAGAAAACACTTCAATCAATGCCACATTATTATGCCATTTTAAACTTTAAAGAATACGAAGAATTGGCACTTGAAATGGCAGCAAATAAGTAAGAAACATTTTAAGAATAAATAAAACTAAAATCTTTTGTATAAAAAAAACAACAACAAAAAATACTAAGAAACTGTAATCCTAGAGATCATTTTATTGTACATTTCGTTTTTTGGTGTTTTACCCGCATTCTGTTTTTACTTGTATGTAAACTTTTTCTTATTTTTTTTTTTTTATTTGCTTGTTCTCGTTGTTTACCCTACTTCCTTTTTTCCCTAGTTTTTGTTGTTTTTGTTTTTGCCCTAATTTGCATATTTATCATAGAAAGAAACTGAGTATCATATCATTTTGTTGTGCGCCCTTGCATATTCAGACGACACAGTGGGCTGCAGCTAAGACTCGATTTGAAATTGCAAACATCAACATAAAGACTTGTAAATTACACTAAAAAGCAGAAAAAAAATGTTGCTGCAGAACATTATACATATCTGATTTATTTTGCCATGCTGATAACAAATTTTTGAAAAGTTGTTAGCTTGCGATATCATGACTTCTATGTTTTTAGTTTCCACCCTGTTTCTTTCTTCTTTGCAAAAGAAGATTATGCTTCAAAATTTTAATTCGAATTGCCTTGTTCTTGTTGCAATTATTAGCTGTAGAACATGGAAATTACACTTGCATGTGTAATTCCAGATCTTAAGGCCTGTTACACAATGAATTCGTATCCGATCAACACAGTAAAAATATGTGCTGAAAGAGGAAAAACATATTTATTCAACAGTTAAAATTTTTTACAATTCAGATGAACTTAAGATTTTTGAAAAAATCTAATAAAACTCAAGAAAACATGATTTTCGCGAAAATCTCGAAAACGATTCTTGGGAGAAACAAATGAGTGTCATCAGGGCTGCCAGATAAATTTATGAGTAAATCGTCAATTTCATTAGAAAAAATTAAAAAATCGTCTTTCACGTTTCGAAAAATCTTCAAAAAAAATCGGACAACTTAAAATTAAATTTTTTTTAAACAAATTTTGTTTGATTTTTATAAAAAAAAAACATTCAAACAGAAACATAATTTCTTCCTACCCAGCTAGCATTTTCAATAGTGTAAGAGATACTGGGAGTCTCATAATGAGCGCCTTCGATCGTCGATGGCCGCGTTTTATAATCGGGAAAAACTGTAACACGACTGAGATTCTTCCATAGCCCAGCAAAAGACGCTTCTTCAATCGTTGTGGGAATCGTTTAAGACGTGGGTAATAAAGATTATATAATGAGTCTTTCATGTCAAGAACCGTATGAGACTCATATAGATATTATCTTGCAACTCGTGAGATGTTCGCGGCATATTTATTGAAAATATGATTTATACAGGAAGTCGTAAAAGATAAACAAAGTGTAACATTGTTGTTTTTTTACTCTGAAAATAATCATTAAAAGATTTTCTTAAGACTTGCATATTACAACCGCACCTAAACAAAGGCGGCACGCGTTTTCTATTTTTTGAATAGAGCGGCCTCAACGCTTTGCAATTGGAAAACCCGTTTTTGACAGCTCGTTTAATAGTGAAGTTTGCAGCTATTATTATTTAATAATGGCAATTTAGCTATTATTTGGTCAATCTAGCGTTTTTATCTCTATTTTAATTTATAATTTGTGGGTTTTATTAAAAAAGAAAGATATCACTACTGTTCGTAACACAACGTTGACGCTTTTGCTTATGAATGGCATATCAGCATAAAAGCTTAGCGAAAGAAAACGTTCCGCCTTCCGCTCTTGTTAAGGTACGGCTGTTAAACACACAACTTACCGATAGCTAAAAGTAGACTTTATAAAAATTTATATATTTAATAAGTCTCTTGCATGTAATCAACGACATTTTGTTTTTATTTTTATGTTTAACTAAATAACAATAATAAGGTCCGTTTTCAAAACTTGGTGCTTAAAAATGGGCTCAATATAGCTCGAAAAGGGTTAAGTTGACATCACTGCAATAAGATACCATTGTGGAAAAATTCGTAACATGGGTTCTTCACCTGACAATATTTTGCCATACCAAACGTCAAAGGCAATTAAAAAATAAAACTCTAAAATTTTTGACAGCGTTTTTTTTTATATGAAGTTTGACGTTTATTAAGACAAAAAATTGGCAGGTAAAGACCCCATGTAATAAACAATTTTTAAATGTGGCATCTTACTTTTGGCATAAAAACATGTTTAAAGACTTCCCCCCGTATTTATAAACGATTATTAAATTTAACAAACGTTTATTAAGGCAAATTTTCATACAAAATTTGTTTTGTAAACCTTTATTAAATTTAAAAATTTTTTATAAATACGGGCGTTCGACTGTAATTTTACGATTGGATCAAATATGGCATAATATTAATGTGCGGTTTTCACAACACAAGTGATTAAATGTGTAGTAAAATTTATTTTAAAAACACTAAAATAAAACTAAATGCATATCATTTAAATTTTATTACACGTTCAATCACTTGTATTGTGAAAACAGCACATAAGGTTTTTGTAAAACAATGGAAAAATCTTTAAAAAATGTAATTTTTAACTCAGTCATGTTCTCAAAGTAGAGTTTCAGTAGAATTGAAATCGAACAAATAAATGTTGGAAACATTCCTGTATGAAAGTTTAAAAAAATGTTTGCCTTATTTATACTGCATATTTTGAGTATCACTTGTCTTTAACAGTACATACTGATCTTAAAAATTAGATCTGCCGTCATTAAAAAAAATAACTGAAAATCTCCACTGATTTTTAATACACTCGATTTACACTACCAGGACATGCCATAAACAAAAATTTATTATAGTTTCAAGCACTGTTCCTTAATTTTTTGTAAAATTTAATCGCTTAAAAGTCTTTTATGCTGATTTTTATTTTATTGGGGAAGTCTTGCATTAAAATGTACAAAATAAATAGCAGGGCACACAGAAGAAATTTTAAATTGATTTCAATTAAAAAAATATGTGATATTAATCAAAAAATTAATTAAAATTGCACTGGTAAACAAATTAAATATATTAATTAAATATTTTTTTAATTTAAGAATATTTTCTGCAGTAATGTTGTTGATACAAATATACGTTTAATTCACTTGATTAAAGTTTTAACTAAAACTGTTCAATTGAAAAAAAAACACTGAGGAAAATTTTTTTCTGTGTACACTCAACAGATATGAACTCAGTTACTTTGTTAATCCAGTCTGGAAATTGAGTATGTGTTCTTTTTAAACGTTCTTCAATATTTTAAAAAAAATTAAGCCATCCGAATTCTCTTGCGTGGCACATTTATCAACTTTAGACACCAACAAATCTTTGAAGATCTGTACTGCTCTTAGATTTTTTTTTTCTTACTGTAAGAGTTACATAAGTAATATTCATAAAATAAATATTGTGAAAAAATTAAAGAGCAGCTTAGGGTTAGCCATACTTTAAGTTACTCTGTTTAACTCAGATTAGGATCTTTCGGATTTTTTTATTTTAAAATACGTTTTTGTTTTAGTATCGAAATGTTTCACTACAACGAACCACTGTGTTCCTGCTTGAAAATAAAATTTGTGGTTAAGCTCTTTTTTTCTCTACCAATATTTAAAGTGCAGCTTGGTGTATTTTTTTTTTATTGCCATGTAAACTATTCGATTTCTTTCTTTTAGTTTTTCTCATCCGAAAGTATTTGGGTGTGTATGTGTGTGTGTGTTTGTTGATTTAGGGCTGACAAATGAGAGTTGAGGAGTGTGTTTTTGTGTGCGTGATTTAATATAAAATAATATTTGATGCAAGGACATTTTATATGCAAATTATATGAAGGATTTACTTGAATTTTTCGTTTCTTCTGTTTTTTTTTTTTTTTTTTTGTGAAAATATAAAACGCAAGTAACTAACTTTTATTTTTTTTTTATTAATCATAAATTTACATTTTAGATTTTAAGTATAGAATTTAGAAAGTGCTAACGATTTGTTGAAATTTTAAAATGTATAAAAAAATTTTTGTGGGATCTGGTAATTTGCATTTTTTTCTTGAATTTTATGAGTTATTTTTTAACAACAATATTAAAATAAAATAACCCTTTACCCGCCAATGTCCTTTTTTGGGACGCATTTAAAAAAAGTCTGTGTGTTATTGTTAAAACAGATGTTTTTTAATGCGTACCAAAAAAGAACATTGGAGGGCAAGGGGTTAAGTATTATTTTATCAAAACATAAAAGAGTTTTGAGATAAACATTTATTATGTATAAATTTTGCACTAGCTTTCTTTAATGATTGAATTTTTATAAAAATATACAAAGATTTAAAAAAAAACCTAAAAAAGCGTTATTTAACAGCAAACTATTTTCCAAATTTCATGGGTTGTTCATGGAAGGCTGGTTATCAGGTTATGTGGCCATTTATTTATATTAACAATAACAATATAAATTTATTAAACTTTTTTTTTAATATATTTTGTTGTTGTTAATATAGCTGCATAACCAAATAACCATAAAACCTGACAATCTGCCTTCCGTGAACAACCCAAATTATTTTTCCCTTTTTTAATTTTCAAATCAAATGTTATCCTTTCTAATTTTACCCTAGTTTTGCTCTCTAATTTTCAAAATATTAATCAATTAAATTCGCAATTAGTAACTAATTTAACAAATCACTTACCTTTTTTTTAATATCACTTTAAGTAGAACGGATCTATTGCATTTAAAAAAAAAAAAAACTAGATTTCAATATTCATCCCACTTTTCAAAACTTATTTACTGCACATGTTTCTTCAAACTTTTTCACCATTAATTTAAATCTAACGTTCTTAACACCAGCTCGGTTTGCTTAAAACTAATTTTGTCATAAAAAAAATTAACTTTATTTGATCATTTTGCAATTGTTTCTAAACAATGAGCGAAATGCATGTTCTTTGCAACTACATGCAAGTAAAATTTGCTGAGGTTTCAAAATATTTCTGTGGCATTTTGACAAAACATCTTAAGTCAAATTTATAAAGTTAAAAAAACATGTTGTTAATCGTACGAATTTTCATGCAAAAAAAAACATTTTTTTTACGTTTTTAAAATTTTGTATTTTAAACGAAATATTTCCTTAATTTTGGTTTATTTAAATATTTAATAAAAATGATTTTTCCACCAAGTTTTTTTTTGTAAAACTTTTTTGTTATCTTATCTCGACTTAAGATGTTTTGTCAAAATGCCACAAATTTAAAATATAAAAAATATTTATGTATATTAATAAATTTCTTGTATATATGTTAAAAGGAAAAAGACATAATTAAGTCTTTTTCACATGCATACATAAAATATTATCAATACAGATATGTTCTGAAAATAGCAGTGCTTCAAAATAGAATTAGAATATTTTTTAAATAATTTTAAGTATTTCGAGCACCTTTTTTTTAAAAGAGAATACAGATATGTCCTATCCTGTGTTTAAAGATTATACAAATATTTCCTTTTATGTGACTTGGACCACATGAAAATAATAGTAAAGGCTCAGTTAGCCGGGAGTAACAGTAACAATGCAAATCAACCGCTTCATTTCGTTGTATGTAAACCAATTAGAACGATTATAGTTAGCAGTAAGATGTTACACCTCACTCTGTTAGAAATACATTGGTCTTACTTTTTTACGGTATTTAAGAACCTCTATACTAAACTTATACAAAAAAGAAAAAATACCAAAAATATTTTCCAATTTTTTACGTTTTTACATCATTAAAAGTACACTCACCCAGAGAAATTAAGCAGGCAGAGAAAAAACACGTTTAAATATGTTCACCTCCAACAATAGAATGTTTAAAGAAAATGTTAACTATATTATATTTAATTTAACCATATTATTGTCAACGACAACCATATTATGGTTAAATAAGTCACCTATCAAGAAGCCGGAAAAAATAGTAGTTAAAGCTGGTAAAAAAGAGTGCAAACTACCCCCAACTATGACCAAGAGTACCAGCTTCTTCGCAATTAAGGCCCCCAGAATGTTCACTGTATGTTGATGTAGGCTATAATATGTATGTGTTTCAAATTTATTGAAAAGAAAAAAAGTACCAATTTTGTCTCGTTTTTACCTCTTTTATCCCATGACCATATGCATTCGTTATAACGAATTTAACGAAAAGAGAAAAAGTACCAATTTTTCCCGCGCTTAAAATTTAGATTTCTACCGACAGTTATGACGTATCAATGAACACAGCATTGACATTTTTATTTTGTTTGAAACACAACAACATTAATTTTAAACAACAACACTCTTACGAGTTTGACCAGAAGTAAATTGTCATCTTGAATTTGAACGGAAACGTTCATTTTTTATTCTTTGTGAAGAAAGTTGATATTGGTAATAGAAAAAATAATACTTCAAAGCTTTAGATCGGGCCGAAAAAATCACAGGTGTCTATCTTAACGCTCAATTGAAATAAATAATAAGTAGAAACTGGGAATTATTTCCTTCTGAAGGTTACTTTATATTATATTCAACATTTTTTATTTTTCGAATTTATTCTATGAGCTAAATTTCAGTTATGTATTTTATAAAGCTTTTTTGTAAAAAGTCATTTCTGAAAAATTGAAGGAATATGACTATTACAAAAAAGCTTTATAAAATACATAACTGAAATTTAGCTCATAGAATAAATTCGAAAAATAAAAAATGTTGAATATAAATAATAAGTTTTTATTTAAAAAAAAATACTAATTGCTATTAAGTATGGATGTTTCTGCTGCAACCCGTCTGGAGGCGGACTGGGGAATTACACAGAAAATTCTGGGATGTATATCAAAATCTTATCTTAACTTAACTTATCTTAAATTATTACGATAATGCCCAACTCCGCCTCGAGGCGGACTTAACAGTTTGACCCCTTACAGGTCAACGAGTACTCAAAAGAAAAAACTAAGTCAGATTCATGTTTCTCACCGTAAAATTAGCTTAATTTGAATTTTTCAAGGCAAACAAAAAATGTGGCATTAGAGGGTTAAGTAAAGTGCAAAACTGATCGCACTTTCCGTACGGAATCAAATGTTAAATTTTTTTTATTCATTTGATGGTCTTTCTGTTCATTTTTGACAGAAGCTTAAGCAATATTATGTATATTATAGTTGGGCCTTAACTTTTTTTATTGGCGGAAATTTTATAAAAATTATAACATAATAATAACTTTTTTAAAACAACTCTAATATTTTTTTTAATAAAAGTTAAAAAAGCATATTTTTACTGTGCTATTTTTCCACCCTCCACTGTTTACAAGACAAACATGGAATTTGAATATTATTGCATATTTCTTCTACTGTTACATAAACCTACAAACACAATTGCCAATTTTTAAGTTAAAAAATTCATAATTTGTTTTAATAACTAACACCACACATATACATATATAATAATTATGAATGAAATATAGAAACATGTATATGTATGTATGTATATAAAACATACATGAACTTGAATCTGTAACAGTTATACATACATTCTTACATACACACTTATGAACATAAATTGATCTTTAACGGCCAAGTGCACCAAGTTCAGTTACAACTAATTATGTTTTAGTTATAAGTAACTGTCAAAAACTGGAAGTTAAAGTAAAAGTTACTTATAACTGAACTTTTTGAAACTGGCCTTAAATCAAATAAAGTTTTAAGAATTTTTATAATTAGAATTGTGGTTATTTTGTTGAACTATTTATGGTTTTTAATCCAAATTTTTAATGTTATTTCGGCTCAAGTTCATCAAATTTAATTTTTATTAAATTATTTTTATGAAGAAAGGAATTTTACAATATGAAAATTAATTAAAATTATTATTGATAATCATTCATTCTTGACTGACCTGAGATTCGAACCCAGGCGGCTGGTTACCATGACATGTTTCAATCGCAACCACTCGATCTCCTCAGATGGATTTGCCGTCTTACACTCGCAGCCATCGACGACTGCTGACGTCAATAGTCAAACATTGATCCTTAAACCAAATTGTATTTTAACCCTTTGGTAGATCGAAATTTGCTTTTTTGAATGATTATCCATTTTTAATTGATTTTACATGTTTGTCCTTTACCTCTGTTTTTTCGTACTTTTTGTCAATAATTCTTATTGAAGTCCAAAGTACATTTTTTTTTTGTTTTTTCATGTTGTCTTTCTTTTTCTTGTTGACCTTTTTCAGCACAACTTGAAGGACACATACACACATAGAGCTCGTGCCTTAGCTTTAACAATAATTAGAATTGTGGTTATTTTGTTGAACTATTTATGGGTTTTAATATAATTTTTATTTTAATATCAACTCAAGCATTTTTAATTAAATTATTGAGATATTATTGTCATCGTCCGTCCAGACTTGCAATTTTTGATACCTCAATCTTTTAAATTTTTTTTGAAATTTCACTTTAGATTATAAAATTCTAGGGTTGTAATTTTTGTATTTTTATCTTGTCGTTTTCATATTTTATACGCACCATATACGTTTCAATTCAATTGTCAGCTTTGTCTTTCAACTGAATTAATACTTGGCCACACACTTCATCAACTGAATTGAATGATTTTAAATTAATTTTAAAATTAAATGAAATAAAAGACAATTTTTAAAATACTTAACTTTGCAACTTAGCAAAAGAAAACTACAAACATTATTTAAGACAGCTGATGAAGAGACTCGAGCACACACAGTACAATCGAATTGAAGGACTAAGTAGTCAACTAAAAAAAATCAAAA
This sequence comes from Pollenia labialis, assembly GCA_949318255.1. Taxonomy (NCBI): domain Eukaryota; kingdom Metazoa; phylum Arthropoda; class Insecta; order Diptera; family Polleniidae; genus Pollenia; species Pollenia labialis. The sequence goes on along the minus strand of OX439143.1, from coordinate 135,317,072 downwards.
ATCTTTTGATTTTTCTTTAACCAACAAAGCCATACACGCTTTGATTTGGACAACAACCGGCTCAGTTGACAATTTAATTGAATCGTGTATGGGCTGCTTTATATTATAAATACAAATACACCTGCAGCCGACTTCAAGTTTAAGTGTGAGAATTACACAACAAAACAGAATTGCAGAATATATAAAACTGAGTACCACTTCCCAATCCTCTTACCTCTCTCACCCATAAACTGAAGAATTTCAGCAACAAGAATTGCAAATCTGGACTTTAAGTTCATATACATATTTATTTTATTTTTCTGTTGAAATCCGAAATTTTAAGACCAAAAGCATATTTTGAAAAAAATCAAAGAAGAAAAGGTGTCGTGTAAAAAGTGACGCCATCTTGCAAAAATGAGTATTGTTAATATAAATTTTTCTTATTCGTCCTTTATTACTTAAACATAATTTAATTTTTAAAGCTTGATATTCTTAGTATATATATGATGATATTTATATCAAAGTATATTTTGCCACATTTAATGGAAGACCGCCTTGATGTCTTTTTTAAATTAATTTTATTACACAATTTTTTTTTTGTTAAAATAAAATAAATTTTTTCATATAGAAAAAAAATTTATATAAATTAAAATAATTTTTGCAATATTATTTAAGTGCTTATTTTCAAAAAAAATAAAAAAAAATATTTTAGTGTTTATTATTAATTACATATTTAATTCTTTTACTTAAATTATTATTTGCTACCATTTCACAAACTTAGGGGGTAATTTTGAAAATTCAAAAAATTTTATATGAAAATTTTCTCAACGCAAGGTGAAGTGAACAACAAAATTACCCCCTTAATTTCTTTCCCACATAATTTGCTTCTATTTTTTTTCTTTTTGCTTCTTTTTTAAGGTCCAAATACACTGATCAAAATACTCATCAAGCATTGTGGTAGTATTAGTGAAAATGTGTTTGTATGTGTCACACGGACGATGCTGGATGGAAAATCAAATAATTTAAGGGCCAAATACACTTGTCAGATGCTTGTCTAGCCGGCGAATCCAACGTGTACGTATGCTTGACGTAATATTCGCCGTCATATCTAAAGATCAACTATAATTTCATTTTTTTGTGTACATACAATCAAATTTGTATGTAGCTTTCTGTTTCCCATAAATATTTAATTACATTTAAAAAATTCCTGTTGGGACAACAACAAATTTGTCTTGCTGAGTTTTATTAAGGCAACCGGAAACCATTATTAAGTGACAAAAAAATATAAGAATCCAAAAAAAATTATTATCTACTGATAAGATATGTAATTAAATATTTTCAAAAATGTTACGAAAAACAATGTTTAACTTTAATTTTAAAATAAAATTAAAAACTAATGCCAAAAACGTTTGGAAAACAACAAGTTTTTACAATAAAATATATGTATGTATGTATATCATTTAATTAATTGAAAGTATGTGCATATGTAATTATTTTAAAGATGTAGGTAGTCAAAACAAGAAATGTTTTTACCTGCACAAAAGTTGTTCTGAAATTAAGTTAATTTCCTTTTTAACACAAATTTCTTATTTGTATTACGCTGGGTCTACACGTAGCAATTTTTTTTTTTTTTTTGCTAGGCACAAGAACATGTGAAATTGCTTTGCCATAAACAAACGTACAGAGAAATGAAATGTCAGATAAATGACAACTCATTTTACTTCAGATTGCTAAGCAATAATTGCTCCAGCAATCATTGCGCAATGGATTGCCACTCATGGCAAAATGCGCAAAAAATACGTCGCAAATTTAATGGAGCAATCAAATTTGATGTTTGCTGCAATAAATATTGCTACGTAGAGACCCGGGTCTAAGCGATTTATTTATTTTGTTTTTATCTTTTTAACATTACAATATGAACCGGCTACGCATTAAAATGTTGCTGCGCTCTTTGTTTAGCAAAAATTCAAATTACATAATTTCTTTAAATTTCTAACGGTTAAAACCACCCTGCTTATTGTTTACCCCAGGCACAAACCATAACAAGCAAAACTTATTAACCGTTTTGTAAAGTTGCCCTATTGGTCAAAAACATTGCAATTACAATCAGTCCAGCAACCTTTTTCATATTTTCTTTAAAGGGCGTTTCTACATATTGGCCACACGTGTGATTGATTTGTTTATTTACATTCGTTGACGGAACAGAGTAGACATTTTTGTAAATATAATCGATTTATTTTTTAATTTGAAGAAAATGAAGTTTTTTGTGCCCTCCGAATTTGATAAAAATACAGAGACAGTTAAATTTAAACCCATTCAAATCACAAGTGAACAAAATGCTGAAAAATCTAAAAAAAAGAAAAAGAATAGAAAGAAAAACAAAAAAAATGCAGCTGTCGAAGGCTCTGTTTTTCCTAAAGGCAAGGGCCCTTTAGCTCCCAAATTATTGGATAGTGAGGATGAAACTATGCCCGCAATAAATAAAGTGAAGAAGGGCAAAATAGAGAAAAAGAAGAATAACAAAAAAGAACAGTCACAGAAACTTAAACCCTCGCCGGCTTTAAGTAAAGCCATACAAAACACTATTGACTTGGCCAAAAATGAACAAGATGAAAGTATGGAGGAGGATACACAACAACCAGAAACTTCCGTAAGTTTGTTTGAAGCTAAGCTCAAGCAACAACTAATGGGAGGACGTTTTCGGTTTCTCAACGAACAACTTTATACCATGAACAGTCAAAAGGCTGAAAATTTGTTTAAACAAGATCCCGACGCCTTTAAAGCCTATCACGATGGCTATCGCCATCAGGTTGAAAAATGGCCTTTGAATCCATTAGATCGTATTGTAAAAATGATAAAGAAATTACCGAAATCGTTAGAAATAGGGGATTTTGGCTGCGGTGAGGGAAAATTGGCTAAATCTGTACCCCACAAAGTAATTTCCATGGATTTGGTTAGTTGTCGCGATGATATTATTGCCTGTGATATGGCGGAGACACCTTTATCCACCCATTCGCTTGATGTTGCAGTCTATTGTCTTTCCCTTATGGGTACTAATTTAAAAGATTATCTTTTGGAAGCTAATCGTGTTTTGAAAATAGATGGTTTGATTTATATTGCTGAGATACAATCACGTTTTGATAACGTTAAAGATTTCATCAAAAAATTAGACACATTTGGTTTTCAATTAGTGCGACAAGACGTAGGCCATAAAATATTTTATTTCTTCCAATTTAAAAAAGTGCGTAATGTAGGCAAAGTGGCCAATGTACCGCAATTAGCTTTAAAGCCGTGTTTGTACAGAAAACGATAAGAGGGTTCTGCAATTTATTTAAGTTGAATTATATGTATAAAAGAAATTATATAAATAAACAAACAATTATATTTTAGAATTTAATTTGTATGGTTTTTAATTCTTTGAAGAATTGGAAGCAGTAGTGCTAGGTAGGTATAATAAAAATAAATAAAACAAGAGTGCTATATTCGGCTATTCCGAATCTTATACACCCTTAACTATCAGGTATGTTCTGAAAATCACGTGATTTCAAATCACATGTGCTTTTAAAATCACACGTGTGATTTTGTGGTGTTCTGTAAATCACACCGTTTTTGTGTTTTTCGGTGTGATTTTCAATTGTCGAAAGCACATGTAAACACAAAGGGTTTGTTTTTCAAAATTATAGCTAATTTTTATTTAACGCTTTTTATGTTATTTTTCGACAATTTGTTTTTTTAACCGATTTAGCGATATCAAATTAGTTTTAGTTTTGTTTCAAATATTGTATTTTTTTGCGAATTTTAGCCATGTTGCGATAGAAGCGATTTGTTCCTGTAAGTTTTCGGATTTTTTTCAGCTTTAACGATTTATATTAAAAAGTAGACTCTGCTATCATGCCGCTGTTAGCAAATTTTTGCAAGTTTCCGCTAATTTAGCAATTTTTACCGAATTTTTGCCATTCCTTACAGTTTTAGGGAGTTTTAATCAATTTTATGGCTTGTTTGATAAATAAAATTTTTTCGCTATTGTGCAAATTTTTTTTTTGACATTTTGTTTTTTTAATCCATTTAGAGATTTCAAATAGATTTTAGGGTTAGTTTCAAATTTTGCAATTTTTTGCGAATTTTAGCCATATTAGAGATAGAAGCAATTTTTCCCTGTGATACTTTACAGCTTTTACGATTTTTAATAAATATTAGACTTTGCTTTCATGCCGCTGTTAGCAAAAAAGCGAACTTTAATTCAACTAAAAAAACATACCTGAAATCACAACAGAAGTCACAAAAGCAAATATCATTTTGTAGTTTCATCGAATTTTCTTAATTTTAAACGATTTGTTGTAAATAAAATAGCTTATTGCATAAAAAATTAATAAACAACACATGGAATATTTTATTTAAGAAATTTATTGTAACGGCCAACTTACAATAGTCGCAAAAATAACAAAGTGATTTCAAAAAGTTGTTTACGTAGCTGAACGTTTTGAAATCACAAAATAATCAGGGGTGTCATGGAAATCGAAAACGTAAAACGAAAGAATTTAGCAGTTCTTTTTATTATACTTTTAACCAAATTTTTACAATTTTTGTTAAAGAATTCTGTTTAATAGAGCATTATCTGTATAATAATTGTAAAAAAAATTTTTATTGCAGAAATCTTATTGAAAAACGACTCTTAAAATTCTTTCGTTTTATTTTTTCGATTTCCATGACACCCCTGAATATGCCCAGAACACCTTTCTTGTGATTTGAAATCACTTTCAAAAAATGTGATTTTCAGAACAGGCCTGTATGGCTACTAGCGGTTAAATTACTTATAGCTTCCATAATATCTTAAGCAACATTTCCTAGCTTGAGCTTTTCACTGCCAATGTTAGTTTGCTCAAAATATTTTATAGAAGGGGCCAAATTTCTATATAGGTACTAGACTTATTTTTGTGGCATCTGCTTGAGCCAATTATTTAGCTTTCTGCTTTCGTTATTAAAATAGGTTTTGTTTAACTAAAAATACAGTTCAACAAAAATAACCAAAATACTTAAAAAAATACTCTCAATAATGCAGATTTATACCTATAACCAGTTTTGCCCAACTAACTTCTTTAGATTATGTATCTCGTTTAAAATGAGTTCAAACAAACTATATTTTTATTTCTTTGATAGGTATAACATATTTATATCAACTTTGGTTATCTTTAACATTCTCCACTAGGGAAACATTATTATTAATTTTTATATCAAGAGAATCTAAAGATGTTTTATCTTCTTTAACTAATTCCTGAATGGTTTTGTCATGTTCTTTCTCATAAATCGTAGGCACTAAATCATTTTCTTCCGAAACAGCAGTTTTTTTAAGTTTAGCTCCTTTTCTGGGTGGTATAGTTTGTAATATGGCATCAGCCCAGCTTTTTCCTTCGGCTACACGTACTAATATTTCAAAAACTAAAACAAAAATAATAAAATACATATTTTAATAAATATATAGGAGATTGCTAAGAAAAAATGTTAATACCAACCATGATATGTAGTCAACACTGTTCTTGTTTTCATATCCACATTCTCTCCTAAAGGTAAACGGGCAGTACGTAAGCCCTCCCTTGTAGCTTTATCATGACAATAATTTTTATGGTGATTATGATCAACTAAGCCACCAATGCAATAAACATTTGTTGGCTCTAATTTTTCTAATACAGTATCCGATTCACTTGTTAAATACATCAATTCCTTATTGGGTTGAAAAACTTTTAAATGATCCTCATCAAAGTGATATTTTACTTGCCAGTTTTCCCAACCATCATTTTTCTTTAGACACTTATGAATATTTCCATTTGATTTTATGCCGGTAAAATATAAATTAACTGGCTTCTCTGACCTTCTATTTATGGTGTAGATGCGTAAACATTGTTTTACACATTTTGCCACGTCTTTTTCACTCATCATGTCATCGCAGTCCAAATCAATTGCAACACGTAGAGAGTTCTCACTGTCAGCAACCGCCTGTTGTTTTTTCTTTAATTCTTTGCGTGAAGGTCCTATGCGTATAGGCAGCCCTTTCTCGGCCGCTTCTTTGCGTTTTTGCTTTTGCCTTTCCTTTTCTTTTTGTCGCTTTTCTTTGCGTAGTTTTTCATATTGGGCTAATTTTTTTTGCTTTTTTAGTTGATTTTTACTAAATGGTGTCGGTGGAGTATATCCTGGATTGTTTTCTAACACAGTTGGAATAATGGATTTTACAGATTCGATACATTCATCTTCTTTCAATCTTTTTACATCTGGTGGACAATCTTCGAAAGTTTCCATTGTGGATAAAAAGCAAGTATAAATAAGATACTAAAAAATGTAAACACGTGAATAAAACAATCGCGATATTATTATTTATATAGACACAAAGTGGAACGGAACATAAGCACTGAAGGTGATTTCAGACGACATGTAAAATATTGTACAAGTAACGAATATGACTTTTTAGGCGAATTGGGTTTAAAAATGTTCCATACCATACGCGGTTTCTAAGCAAAGTAAAAGTAAAAAATCGTCATCTGGCGTAGTAATACCACCTGTTTATTTCATCATAAGCACTACTAAATAAAAAAAAAATTATTAATAAAAAATTTTAGTTATTACAAAGTGGTCTCGAAAAACAGCGATCTGTTCAAGGCGAATTCATAGCAGGTAATCTCGATACTACAACAAGTACAAAACAGAAACAAAGATAATAAACAAAATATTGACATCAAACAATAAAAAAACTAAAAAAAAGTAATCAGCAAGGCTTTTAAGACTACCTGTAATAAATTCGCCTTGGAACTGTTATTGGGTTGCATGTTGTTGTTGTGTTGTTGTAATATTGAGGCCATCTTGCTAAGTTATGTACAATGGAATCAAGTTCAATTTAAATTTACAAGCTTGGTGAATTAAGTTACAATATAAGTGCATAAGTGTAAGTGTTTAGTGAAAAACAGAATTTTGTGTTTAAAAGAATTAAAAATATAAATGTGATGTAAAATCAAACTTAAAAATTGGCCGTAAAAACAATTTTAAAAAGCACATTTAAAAAAAACTTAAAATTTCTGGCCTGACCAAAAAAAAAAAACGCTTGTCTTTTCGCCGGCACCCGCGTTGCTTGTTAAACTTAAAAAATTTTTATTTAAAACAATACAGATTTGCAAATAAGGAGTTAAGTAAGGTAAGGAGTTTTTATAATTATTATAAATGTATGATTTTCTTTAAAATAGATTTATTTACCTATACGCGTTTCATTATTTTGATTAAATCGTTTTGTGTTTTGCTTCTATTAAACAACGAAATAATGTTGTAACTGAAAGAAATAATATTGAAAAATTCAATTATACATGTGCATACCTACTTAAAATTTAAAATTGCCTTGGGTAAAGTCTTAAAAATGGGGTATAGCCAGAAGTAGTCGGATCTAAGATTTTTGAACTACGGTCGGAGAATTGAGAGAAAAGGGGGTGTGGCAAAACTGTGTTATTTTGCTTTTCAGCTAATTTTGAAGCCCCTTACAGACCAATTAAACTTAGAATTGCCAAGCATATGGTACTGACGTTGGGCCTGACCTTAAAGTAGTTTTTCTTCCTGCCAGGAGGGGACAGGCTTAGTAGCTAGTTAAAAATAAATAGGTTGGTTATAAACGCATGGCATCGGCAAATGTATAAATTTGTTATAAATAGATATGTATGTAGGTTAACAATACATATTTATCCAATAGCGATTGAATTGTAAAAGTGGGCACGACAACTCTATATGTATGTAGTAGGTAAGGTTAGGTTAGGTTAGGTTAGGTTAAGAAGGGTTATGTGCCCAAGGGCACACTTCCATTATGTAGGTATCCCTTCAATGAAGAGAAAAGTAAAGAAAATAAATACCTATTAGGTGGATAGAATTAAGAAACGGTTGCTGTTAGTTTTTAAGGTTGGATCAAATGCCAAAAGTGGGCTGGATTGGAAAAGTATCCATGGCAGCTTTCATATATGTATGTAGATACAAAATAGAATTCTGTAACCTGGAGAACGGTTAAAAATTAAGTACAAATTAATTCGTTAGCAAAACAATCTCGTGTTTTAAAAAACGTTTTCTGATTATTTTCAACGGGGTAGCGAAGCTCACCGGGTCAAGCTAGGGAGCTTTAATATAAGTTAAAATGTTAAAAAATTAAATAAAAAACCGGCTACGTTAGGATTTGGCCAAGGTGTTTTACGAAGTATATCTATGCAAGGCAATTTTCAGCTTTCTAGCCCATCAGTGGTCTTCAGAAAGCTCTGGATAGACAAACAAGAGGAACCCACAAATAAGGAAATTATATAAATAGATAGGTATAGATTTGTAAACTGTAGCTGTCGCCGCTCTCTAGCTATGTATGTATATAGAACTCTAGTTTGTGTCATGCCCACTTCTCGAATCTCATCCATATTTACGGTGACCATTCATAATTTTTTTTAAAAGGGCAATCCTTTTTTTGATACGATGTCCTTTAAGATTTTTTTCAAAATAAAGGACAGTAGTGAATTGCCCTTTTGTTAGATTCGAATTCTAAAATTGTTCGTTCCATTGAATGAACCATTTCTCTCTCAACAAAGGAGCCCTATGATATTGCAAAAATTATTTTGATGATCCATGTGCTGGATTGTGGTTACTTAAAAATCACGTTTAATAACAAAGTGCAAAGTTCAAATGGACTGTAGGGAATTTAAATTAGTATTATGTAAAATCAGTTATATTTAAAAAAATTACTTCTACAGAAATACTTACATAAATCAATTATTTTTTATATTGATTTTTTCATAGACAATTATATAAAATAATAAGGGAATAATTTTGTTGTTCACTTCACCTTGCGTTGAGAAAATTTTCATATAAAATTTTTTGAAATTTGAAATTGAGAAAATTTTTTTCAACGCAAGGTGAAGTGAACAACAAAATTACCCCCTAAATTTCGAAATGTCCTTTTTTCGTTTGAAAAATATGGTAACCGTACCCATATTTGACAGATGTTATGGTTTGTTAACCACTCTATTAGTACCTTATATGGACATTTTTACACTAACAGCAATAGATATATATGTATATAATTATATTTTGTGCCACGCCCACTTATCTAATCCCGTCCAATTTTTGACTGATGTTGCGTATCTAAAACCAAGATATTCGAACTAAATATGGAAAATTTAGCTATTGCCGTTTTCTGGATATGTATACAGAATTGTATATCTGTGAATTTATAATGTTCCCACTTTGAAGCTATACATTTTTACACAGAAAGCGCTTTTTCAAAGCAGATAAATAAAAAAAAGTTTTTAATAAAAAAAAATTTTTTAAATTTTTTTATGGAAACTGTTAGTTAGGCCTTTTGTAGCCATTTGTGGTATACATCAGAATCAATGAAAAAAGCGATTTTTAACTTTTGGTTAGTTAGGGCCTTTTGCATTTTAGGTAGCGATGTGTACTTTACGCGGATGTTTAGAAATTAATTTTAACGAAAAATTTCTACAAATAATGAACATAAATTTTTTAGGTAATTTCTGTTAAAAATGTTCCACACCATACTCGGTTTCATAACAAAGTCAAATTTTTTTTGTATTGTTAAGTATTTTAAAATTCATCTATTTTCAATTGCTATATGAAATTAATTTTAAATATAAAGTATGTGATGATTTTACACAATAGCAAAATGTTCTGCACAATTTAAAAAGCAATGTTCTGCAAAGAGGTTGCTTCGCTGAGGTTCCTTAATAGCTGATCGTTTTGTTAACAAATATCTGAGAAAACATTAATTTGGCTTACAGGACAATGTTTTTGTAGTGTGGCGAAATTTTTTTTTTGTTTACAGTATGATCAGAAAACCAGCCTTCTCTCTAAGCATCACATACAAATTACAAATATATATGTACCTATATGAGGAGCTTCATAACAAAACGGAACAATTCCAACTTTACAATATTTGGATAAATGAACAAAAAAATGTATTCAAGTCAATACGATGATATATGAGTACATATGTATGTATGCAAAATTGTTGCGTTTTTATCCTATTCAAAGTAAATTAATTCGTTAAAAAAATGACTAGAAGGATTTTAGTTTGTACAATATTAGTAAAAAAACTTTACATTTAAAAAGTGTAATTGCAATAACACATGGTATTCAAATAAACCATAAATTGGTAAAACAGTTTTGCATACATTTTTTGTATAATGAAACTGTTTACAAAGTTCTTGGTAAAATTAATATAATTTTTAATGCTTTAATTTGCAAATATTTGAAACGATTTTTGATTTACAAATATTATTTATTATTGATTATTAATATTTATTTATATAAAATGCATAGACACTGGTCAAGTAATTGAGATGTGATTGTATCAGACCGTTATAAATCATTAATTTTGATTTTTCACTTATTGTGTTTTATTTTATGAATGTATAAAATGTCTTGTCAACCCTGTAGTAATGCAAACAACAAATATGTTTGACAAAAAGTTCCTTTTTCATCATTATAGCTAATTTTTAACGCTTTTTATCTTATTTTCCGACATTTTGTATTTTTAATCGATTCAGCGATTTGAAATAAATTTCAGGGTTTGTTTTTATTTTTTGCATTTTTTTTTGCGAATTTTTGCCATGTTCGCCATAAAAACAATTTTTTCCCTGTAAGTTTTCTGATTCGCTTTTTTGCAAACTTGTTTAGGTTAATTTCAGAACTTTGAATTTAAATTGTACAAATTTAAACTGACGAAGAAAAAGAAAAGCCAAATATTTTTACATAAAAACGTGTAGCATTAGTTATGGCGATTTCTTTTCTGAGAAATCGCCATTAGTTTAAGAAAATTCGATATAAAAAAATAAGAAACATTTTATTGATTTGCTAAACATGTCGATTCAAATAAAAATGAATTGATTAAAACCATAGTATAATAAGTACCAGGTATGTTCGTTAGGTATAGTTTTCATTATTTACCCATTTAACGTCAAAATAATAGGTATGTTCATTAGGGAGAGTTTTCATTATTAACCCATGTAACGTCAAAATAATTTATTTGATTTTTGACGCTTGTTTTAATTTTTTTTCCTATATTTTCTTTTGTTTGACGTTGTATGGGTTTTGAAATTGAGAACAATATTTCTAATGAATATTCTACCATGATTAAAACCATGATACAAATACACAAGGTAGTTCCACTTCTCTCTCAGAAATTATTTTTTGAAGTTTATTGGAATTATTTGAAGTTTTTATTTGTATCAAGCTTCAAATAATTCCGACAAACTTCAAAAAATAATTTCTGAGAGAGAAGTGGAACTACCTTGTGTATTTGTATCATGATTAAAACTAAGTTTTCTTTAGAATGTTATGAAAAATTTAAAGAAATTCCTATCATTTGTGTCTTGATGCAAGAAATTCGATTCTTTTTAAAAATCAAGAACACCAGACTAATATTAAATTAAAGCAGCTCAGAACACAGAAAAATCTTTCTTATTTTTAATAAAAACCAGCTACTTATATATATTTGGTTTTAAGAAATTTTTGATCATATACCAAAGACGTGAATTTTTTAATCATGAGAAAATGTTTCTAAGTCGAGAGGCGCGGACTAGGACTTTGTTTTAGACCCATGGTTTCTTCGGAGAATTTTCGTAGAATTTTATGTTGATTACGTTTTTGCTATACGATTTTTAATTTTTTTTCATCCATACAAATCGACCCGCCCTAATGTACATATATTGCGCTTGTTTTTATACATACATACATATGTATATATATTTTTTTTTACAAAATGCTAATATTTATAAAAGACTTTTTTGAATTCAACGTTATAAATTTTCTTGTTCCTTTTTAAAACACATTCCAACACCATATGACTAGTTTACGTATTTAAAGTAAATAGTAACAATTTCAGTTGACCGCCATGTTTATGTGTCCGCAAGAATAACGTATAATCAACGGGTCCTTAAGTTATTTCAGCCGAAGACAAAACCACGTTCTATTTATTTTATTTGCACTACAAAAAAAAATAAAATAGGTCAAATCAATATTTGTTTATACACAAATATTTTAAATAATAAATTGACAATTAACCTTAAACTGTTTATTATTTATTTTTCTTGTGAAAACTAACAGTTGTTTTGACAATAAACAATGTTGCATATTATGCAAACTGTTAGTTAGGGCCTTTTGTTTTTTGCTAATAAAATCGCAAATTATGATCAAAAGATTCCACAATTTTTTGTGGGCATTTATGAAGATGCAATACATCAGAATCAATGAAAAAGTCGATTTTTACTTTTTGGTTAGCTAGGGCCTTTTGCGTTTCAGGTAACGATAAAATGCCTCGTCTACAATGCAGAAACTATTTGATGAGTAAGAACAGTATTTTTTGAATATAAACCCTCGATATATACAGCTACTCACACTATAAAGCCCCCGGGGGCACGTTAAAAAGTCTCATGTTTCTATGTGTGGAACTCAAAATAAAAGGTTAATGTGCGGTTTCCATAAAACAAGTTATTGAACTTGTAGTAAAATTTATATAACAAGTACTCAGTTTTTTGAGTGTTTTCATATAAATTTTTCTACAAGTTCCATTAGAGCCCATGTACCATATTTCAACAAATTATGTATCTCTAAAATTGTGGCCTGCACTTTACGCACAAGATCAGACAGACAGCCAGCCGGACGGACAGATAGATCGGCTCAGAATGTGATTCTTCAAGGTGGGTCTAGGACCAATATTTTAAGGTGTTACAAACATCAGCATTTTTATTACTCTTCACTTTTCATGTTTATTTTTAAATATGGGCATTTCCATTTTGACGTTTCGTGATATTTGTACAACAAAATGTAAAAAATTAAATGAAGAAGTCAAATTTGTAAAAATGGTTTTTATATATACAAAGTAATGAAGTAGCACTATATTAAGAAAAAACATTACAGTTGTCGGCGCTAAGGATTTGCAGATATAAGCAAAAATCTGCGCTGGCGTGATGTTAAAAAAACAGAAGTGGATTTTGACTTGCATTACAAAACTGAATAAGACTGCGAATTGAACAAGATGTTTTTTTTAAAACCTTTTTTAGTAAACTTTGGACTAATACAGATTTATTTTTCAAGCTATACAATTTATAAATCTTTGCTCGTTTTAAGGTAAATATGGGCATTTTCAGCGAAAAGTCTCTTTTTTTTATTGTAACGTCAGATTGCAAATAAGGTTGTATTTTCGGACCTGTTGTTCAATCGTTATCCCTTTTGTTAATTAATGTAGAGCTAGTTGCGCTTTACAACAAAATATAAAAAAGTAATCTATACAAATAAAATTTTTTGAGAAACAATTTAAAATATTTCTGGCGTTACGTTACAAAAAGTGGACTTTTCGCTTGAAATGCCCATATCCTTTTGGGCCCCTTTTCAAGTTTTCAAACGGTTAAGCTCGACAATATCAATTTTTAAAGAGTCCTATCCCTAAAGGTTTTAAGAGCAATTGTGTTTTGTGCAAGAAAAAGAGAAGGTTATCAAAATATAATTTTTTTCATGTTCTTCACGTTTAGTTACTTATATAAAAAGCAATAATAACCATCAAGGTTTTAGATATCTCTGTGAAAACTAGTATTTGAACCACGCTGTTTAAAACGAACAAAAGATCGACAACAGCGGTTGGTTCATGTGAGACAAGAAATTGTATGTTGTTCGCGCATAGTGATAGCTCGAGAAAAGGTACGCGACTCGATTTTCCCTAATTTAACTGTTAATTTGATTTTGTACAGTTCTTTGTTTCTAAACTAAATAAAATCTATTTTTATTGAATTCAAGCATTGTTTTATATCTTTAAAAAACTTTTAGTTTTTGTTTATTTGCCCCACATAATTTCTTTTAAATTATATATATTTAGCCATTCCTGAAATATTGTGCTTGAAACGAAAACATGAAGCAGCTGCTTAAACAAGCTTTGCAAGTAAACATTTTGCTAGCAAACATTTTTAACAATTTTTCTTGTCTTTAACTTCAACGCTCTGTTATGCTCCCTTTTTTCAAGTATGCACCCGGTGTTGCCTGATTCCAAATTCGGTTTTACACATACATACATACATACATCAAAACTATCCAAAATTATATAAATTACGCAAAACAAATGTTGTGTCTAATAAAATGTATGCGATTATTAATAATTCATCTTCACCACAGCATAGGGATTTGGATTTAAAAAAAAAAAATTGTATAAACCTTCAAAACATACATAATTAAAAATTTCGATCAAATTTTTTAATGTTTAAAAAATAAAATACATAAGTTTGGTTAAATTAAATTTTTTATTAAACATATGTACATATGTATACAATCAGTAAATTCAAACAATTGTAACTACAATTTTTATACTTTTATCTCACAAATTTTGTTTTTGTTTTTTTCTTCTTTATATCCGAAATGGTGGGAGCGCTTCCTCTGCTTCTACATACTGACCATTTTGTGGTTCGGCCAAAGCTGCAGCTAAGATCAGGGCAATAATAAAACTTGTTAGAAATTTCATTTTCTTGCGGTAAAACTCAATCTATTTTCCAAACAGTTTCAAAATTTAATGACAAAGTCAATGAATTCTTTCTTGAATAGTACTTAAGATCTTTGCTATTGCGTTTAGTATTTATAGTAAAATGTTGTGATTATGTATTGTAGATCTACACAAAAGCAGAGTTATTTAATAGATAGTACATATTCATTTAAAACAAATATTTGTTTTAATGTTTTAAGTTTTTAATCATAAAATAGTTTCTGTTTTGTAGACGTGGTGATATTATATAAATAAGCTTAAACAGATATTGACTTGACTTATTTTATTTAAAAAGTTTTGTATAGAATTTATGAAATTAATTAAAAATTGTATTTCTAGAGCAAATTAGTACAAATTTGTTTAGCTATTTTTAATATTTTGTTAAGTCTTATAATATTTTTTTCTAAAAACCCCGAGCTTTTAAAGACTGTTTAATTGCTATATTTTTAATACAAAAATTTTAAACTTTTTATGCAAAATTAATTTAATAAATATTTAAAAAAATAAATTCTAAGCTTGGTGTGTTTTTTTAAATGGCAGGTTTTTTCTCCAAATTGGTGCGTTTTGAAATGTCATATTTGACAACGCCGGCCATTACACTTCAAAACGTGTATTTACAAATTTCTATCACAATGTACTGCCTATTTTGACTGAAGGAGTGCCGTAAAGTTAGTATATTTTTTTTTAGTTTTTTGTACAGGGTGGCACAGCATGAGATATATGGTTTGAATTCTTTATAACTAGTTTTATTATTATTTTTTCTTTGCTTTTTCAGCATTTTGTGAAGAAGAAAAAATTATGTCCTGTTAGTGATTACTAGGGATGAGATTTGCAAGCACTTAAAAACCCCAAAATATGCGTTAAACAAAATATGCACTAAACACTTAAAAATTTTTAATAAAAAAAGTTTTTTTTTTTTTAATTTTATTTAAAACAAAATAAATTAATGTGCTGTTTTCACAACACAAATGACTGAACGTGTAGTAAAATTTATATGGAAAACACTCAAAAAAACTGAGTGCTGAGTCACTTGTGTTGTGAAATATGCAAAAACCAATTTTATGATTTGGAAAGATAATTGGCCGACATCGTTCTTTGCATTGAAATCGCATCCCTAGTGATTACCATTTTCTGCTTCGCACATATGTACGTGCTCTTTTCCACATACTTTTCCTAACTTTAAGAAAAATTTCGGGTGATATTATTTTTGTTTGATTGTGTAGTTATTCATAATCAATTCCCCAAGTCTTCTTCACAAAAAGCTAAAAAAACAAACAAAAAGTAGTAATTGAAAAACTTATAAAAAGTCAGCTCATTCTGCGCCACGTTGTACTAAAAACTAACTACGAAATATACTAACTTCCCGGAACTCCTACAGTTGTCTGTCTGTACATTGTGATAGAAATTTTTAATTATGTATGTCTGAATTTACACGTTTCATATTTTGATGCTCAACTTGTTTTCAATTCCCTTTTAATGATTCCAATATAATCACACGCAGCAATCGGTTTAAATTTTTTTCGGTTCAAAACAACAACAATTTTATCAATAGCGAATCAAAGAGAAAAGGAAAAGAAAAAAATTACATGCAGCCATCGTTGTGCATATACCAACGAATAAAAATACAAAGCGTACTGACCGAGTACAGGCATCTCCGTACTAACTCCTTTCTTGTTTCTTCTCTCACCTAAAAACATAAAAGATGAAACGTATGAAAGCAGACTAAATACACGTTTTGAAGTGTAATGGGCAGCGTTGTCATATATGACATTTCAAAACGCACCAAATAGGAGAAAAACCTGCCATTTAAAAAAACACACCAAGCTAAGAATTTATTTTTTTAAATATTTATTGAATTAATTTTGCATAAAAAGTTTAAAATTTTTGTATTAAAAATATAGCAATTAAAAAGTCTTTAAAAGCTCGGGGTTTTTAGAAAAAAATATTAAAAAACAACAAAATATTAAAAATAGCTAAACAAATTTGTACTTATTTGCTCTAGAAATACAATTTTTAATTAATTTCTTAAATTCTATACAAAACTTTTTAAATAAAATAAGTCAAGTCAATATCTGTTTAAGCTTATTTATATAATATCACCACGTCTACAAAACAGAAACTATTTTATGATTAAAAACTAAAAACATTAAAACAAATATTTGTTTTAAATGAATATGTACTATCTATTAAATAACTCTGTTTTTGTGTAGATCTACAATACATAATCACAAAATTTTACTATAAATACTAAACCCAAAAGCAAAGATCTTTAGTACTATTCAAGAAAGAATTCATTGACTTTGTCATTAAATTTTGAAACTGTTTGGAAAATAGATTGAGAGAAAATGAAATTTATAACAAGTTTTATTATTGCCCTGATCTTAGCTGCAGCTTTGGCCGAACCACAAAATGGTCAGTATGTAGAAGCAGAGGAAGCGCTCCCACCATTTCGGATATAAAGAAGAAAAAAACAAAAACAAAATTTGTGAGATAAAAGTATAAAAATTGTAGTTACAATTGTTTGAATTTACTGATTGTATACATATGTATGTTTAATAAAAAATTTAATTTAACCAAACTTATGTATTTTATTTTATAAACATTTAAAAAATTTGATCGAAATTTTTAATTATGTATGTTTTGAAGGTTTATAAACATTTTTTTTTTTAAATCCAAATCCCTATGCTGTGGTGAAGGTGAATTATTAATAATCGCATACATTTTATTAGACACAACACAAGGCGAATTCAAACAGGTAAACTCATCTCGTCAGCCGTTCATCAGCTGTTTCCACGGCGAATTAAAAAATATGGTCAAACGTCAAAACATGATTTTGTTTTGAGAAGAAGTTGAATGAAAAGTGTTACAAATATTATTTTTATAATAAAAAAATTTCAAAACTGCGAATGATTGAAGTGAATTTATTAATTTCTTTTACAAAAAAGTGATAATTTTAATTTGCAATTAAAAAATTTTGACAACCAACCAGAAAATTGTATAAACAAAATACATGGGGCTTTTTGTAGTTGTAGAGATGAGTTTACCTGTTTCAATTCGCCTTGACACAACATTTGTTTTGCGTAATTTATATAATTTTGGATAGTTTTGATGTATGTATGTATGTATGTGTAAAACCGAATTTGGAATCAGGCAACACCGGGTGCATACTTGAAAAAAGGGAGCATAACAGAGCGTTGAAGTTAAAGACAAGAAAAATTGTTAAAAATGTTTGCTAGCAAAATGTTTACTTGCAAAGCTTGTTTAAGCAGCTGCTTCATGTTTTTGTTTCAAGCACAATATTTCAGGAATGGCTAAATATATAAATTTGAAGAAATTATGTGGGGCAAATAAGCACAAACAAAAAGTTTTTAAAAGATATAAAACAATGCTTGAATTAAATAAAAATAGATTTTATTTAGTTTAGAAACAAAGAACTGTACAAAATCAAATTAACAGTTAAATTAGGGAAAATCGAGTCGCGTACCTTTTCTCGAGCTATCACTATGCGCGAACAACATACAATTTCTTGTCTCACATGAACCAACCGCTGTTGTCGATCTTTTGTTCGTTTTAAACAGCGTGGTTCAAATACTAGTTTGCACAGAGATATCTAAAGCCTTGATGGTTATTATTGCTTTTTATTTAAGTAACTAAACGTGAAAAACATGAACAAATTATAATATTTTGATAACCTTCTCTTATTCTTGCACAAAACACAATTGCTCTTAAAAGCTTTAGGGATAGAATGCTTTAAAAATGGATATTGTCGAGCTTAACCGTTTGAAAACTTGAAAAGGGGCCCAAAAAGGGAGTAGCACTACCTTTATTCTTTTTCGTCAACTGCTTTTCTATATAAGTGCGCTCGACTAGGAAACTTTGTTATTTCTTTCTGGATTTTCAACGTACATATCTCTTGTTCCTTGTACTCTTAAGGTTGCTTGTTCAGCGTGAACGATAACATCATTTCCAACAGTTGGCCGGCTTTCCTCGGTTTTTCGACGTTTGCTTCGTTCACCTAATTCGTGAAGATTTCGAATTAACGATTTAAACAGGAAGTTGAAAAGTTCCTTTCAACCAAGACTCATTATTTTTAAAAAAGCCTCTTTCTTTCTGTGGCATTTTTCCAATTTAATTTGTCTTTACACCACTTTAAATAAAGAACATCTTTGTTTGAAATCTTTTGTCCTCGTCTCTATTGGCATACTATAAACATGACTAAACTTCAACAAAGTACCTTCAATAACGAAAAGCAACGATTACCTAACTGAACAGAAAATTTTTTTTTATAAAATCTTTATGTTTACAAAAGTCCCCACTTTTGTCAGCTGCACTCTTCTGCAGCCAATTTTTGTGCATTCTTTTGGTTCAAGAATTGTACTTAAATATAAAAAAGGAATGATGATCGTATCTGATCGAAAAATACAATAAATTGACCTTTAAAGTTAAAAAATACGTCAAAAAGCGTCTAAAAAACACCATGTGTTTGAAATTACCAAATTATTTGAATTATGCATTCTGACTAAGTAAACAATAATAAAAATAAAGAATCATATGTGTGTTATCGGAATTCATCACTTTCACTTCAAGAGCTGGCACAGGAAAAAAATATAAACGTTGTAACTTTGGTTTATTACTTTAAGCAATAAAAACGAGGGCACGTTTTGACACTCAAGTTCCGACTGCCTGTATGCGGTCGGGGTGTATCCCAGATAGGTGGCATGGTTCAGTTAGGATTCTCAGAACGGTATTCTTTCCAGAAACGTGTTATTTTATGTCTTAACCGTACTTTTTAAAATTCAATTTTTATCGCGTAAATATTGAATTTTGACCTACATATGTACAGCGTTTGTTTGAAAATATTTTTTTTGTGTTTGATATAATTTTTTACAAGTAAAAGTTTCATCAATTCGAAAATTTTAATAAGCCGATAGCACTGTTAAACAAAAATTAAAATGTGCTATAATGAAAATTAATTGAGACTTTAATTTAAAAAGCATGCATTTTTATTGAAATAAAAAGTTTTTTAATACATGATTTTCATTCGGCAAACTTAAACATGAGTACGGTACTAGCAAGCCCTTTTATTTGATACCCATATTGAAGAAGTGCGTGGCCTTCATAATCTACTTCATTACTTAATTTTGACAAAATCTACTCAAAATATAGTAGTAGGCACTTCGTGTTGCAACTTATGTTTTTGGTATGTATGTCAAAAAATTACAACGTTAACGCAATAGATGTTGTGGAAGAGTTCAATTTCGGTGCATTGAAAACGGGCTTTTATGAAAATCTGAACAAATTTTTTAATGTTTATAAAATAAAATACATAAGTTTGGTTAAATTAAATTTTTTATTAAACATACATATGTATACAACCAGTAAATTCAAACAATTGTAACTACAATTTTATACTTTTATCTCCAAAATTTTGTTTTTTTTTCTTCTTCTTTATATCCAAAATGGTGGGAGCGCTTCCTCTGCTTCTACATACTGGCCATTATGTGGTTCGGCCGAAGCTGCAGCTAAGATCAGGGCAATAATAAAACTTGTTATAAATTTCATTTTCTTCCGGTAATACTCAATCTATTTTCCAAACAGTTTCAAAATTTAATGACAAAGTCAATGAATTCTTTCTTGAATAGTACTAAAGATCTTTACTATTGGGTTTAGTATTTATAGTAAAATTTTGTGATTATGTATTCCAGATCTGCACAAAACCAGAGTTTATAAATAGATAGTATATATTCATTTAAAACAAATATTTGTTTTAATGTTTTCATCAAATAGTTCCTGTTTTGTAGACGAGGTGATATTATATAAATGTGTTTAAACAGATATTGACTTGACTTATTTTATTTAAAAAGTTTTGTATAGAATTTATGAAATTAAAAATTGTATTTATAGAACAAATGAGAACAAATTTGGTTAGCTTTTTTTAATATTTCGTTAAGTTTAAATGATTTTGTTATTCGTGATTAATTTCCCAATTTTTATTTTTGATAAAAACACTGAAATTTATTGTTGATGAGATAAGCTATTCCTATAAGTATTTCAAGATTTTAGAAAAACTTAAGATATTAAACCAAATAGAACTGTTTAGTGTATAAGAATTACAGAAACAGTTCTATTTGTAACAATATCAAAGTTTAAACAAAATTATCAACAAAAACAGTGAGTTCATCTCTCCTTACATTCCCCACTACAATTGATTGGAATTCTTCCAACATTAATTGTAGTTGTAAGTAGGTTAAGAAAAAACAAAATAAAAACAAAAACAACTCGCTTTACTATTTTTGCAAACAAAATATAAAGCGGGCTGCAAGTCACTTTTCTAAGGCCGTGCACTTGCCAGTTTATTATCAAAATAATTTTCGCGGGAATACAAAATTTAATTTTACATGATTTTGTTATTCGTGCTTAATTTCCCAATTTTTATTTTTGATAAAAACACTGAAATTTATTGTTGATGGGATAAGCTATTCCTATGCCCATTTTACTGGTTGCTTATGCCAGATCATCAGGAAACTTCATACATAAAGATTTTAGAAAAACTAAAGATATTAAGCCAAATAAAACTGTTAAGTGTATAAGAATTACCGCAACTGTTCTATTTGTAACAATATCAAAGTTTAAACAAAATCATCAACAATAAACATTGAGTTCATCTCACCTTAAGTTTTATAATATTTTTTTTCTAAAAACCCCGAGCTTTTAAAAACTGTTTAATTGCTATATTTTTAATACAAAAATTTTAAATTTTGTATGCAAAATTAATTCAATAAATATTTAAAAAAATAAATTCTAAGCTTGGTGTGTTTTTTTAAATGGCAGGTTTTTTCTCCAATTTGGTGCGTTTTGAAATGTCATATTGGACAACACTGGCCATTACACTTCAAAACGTGTATTTACAAATTTCGCTCACTATGACTGAAGGAGTGCCGGAAAGTTAGTATATTTTTTTTAGTTTTTTGTACAGGGTGGCACAGCATGAGATATATGGTTTGAATTCTTTATAACTATTTTTATTATTATTTTTTCTTTGCTTTTTCAGCATTTTGTGAAGAAGAAAAAATTATGTCCTGTTAGTGATTACTAGGGACAGTGATGCCAGGAGAAATTTAAGAAAATCCCTACGTGTCTAAACAAAAAATCCCTTTTTTCCCTACAAACAAAAAAAATTCCCTACACTTTTCCCGTCGTTAAAAATCTCTTGTTTTTAGCAACAGGAAAACAAATATATATTTTGTAAACATTTTTTTAAATATTATAATAAAATATTGAAGTACAGTCATTGAAACAGGAGTGATTTCAGACCAACGTGTCTCAGTTAATGAATGGCGTTGTTAAATTATTTATTAATAACAAGAAAAAAAAACCAAAATAAATATGTAAATGCCATTGACACACTTATAAAAATTTATTTTCAAAAATAAAATTGTGTGAGAAATTTACTCTAGTTCTTTTTGGCAGACAAAACATAGTCAAACTTCGTATTTGATCTTTCATTTCCTCATCTTTTGTCCTTTTAAGAGATCTTACTAATTTTCTAGAATTCTTATTTTAAATACTTTTTTTTAATATGTATAAGTATCTAATAATTTGTCAGTTCCCCTGAAGAAAAATATAAACAAAATTTCCTTATAAAATGAAATCCTTTGTTGTCCTTAAAAGTTTTCATTACAAATTCGAAATTGTATATTTTCATTTCTCTGGTGTGATTGCTTTTTTTTATATAAATTTTTATGTAGAAATTTCAATTATTATATATTCGCTTTTAATATTAGCATTTATTTTAGCGAATGTGAGTGCGAATACAAATAGCAAAAATAAGAGAATAGTTCGCAAATGCGAATAAATGTCGCCCCATAATTACATAACTATTAGAAGGTTCGACGAATATTCGGAAACATGGTTTTAATACATGGATTGCCAGGCTATTTGTTTTAAAAAATACTACATTTGTGCTTAAATGCTATTGGATATGAAAAATTTTAATTTTTAAATGCAAATATGTCGAATATAACGTATTTAAGACAATTTAATATTGAAAATCAGATATTTTCAAAATTCCCTACAGTTGCCTTTAAATAAAAAATCTGTACTTTTTCCCTACGCTTCAAATTTTCCGAAAAAATCCCTACAAAAAGGGAAAATTCCCTACTGTTGGCATCACTGACTAGGGATGAGATTTGCATGCACTCAAAAACCCCAAAATATGCGTTAAACAAAATATTCACTAAACACTTAAACATTTTTTATAAAAAAAGCTTTTTTTTAATTTTATTTATATATTAGTTCCTTTAAACTCCTACAAGGAGCATAGGAGCATATTTAAAACAAAATAAATAAAATATTCAGTCTATTGTTCAAAGGTACAATATTTTTTAAAACTAATGCGCTGTTTTCACAACCAAAGTGATTGAACGTGTAGAAAAATTTATATGGAAAACACTCAAAAAACTGAGCGATTTTCATATGCATTTTACTACACTCTCTTTCACTTGTGTAGTTAAAACAGCACATTAATTTAAATAACGTTTTTAAATTTTTGGTTGCATTAACAAATAAATACTGTTTTATATCAAAAGTTAACCTTTGTCTGTTCGGACGTAAAAAATGTTTGTGCATGGAAAATTATGTCTCAACGTCAACCGAAATTATAGTAGCATATTTGAAGGATTTAAATTAATTTGTAGAATATTCATTTTCTAATTAAGATCTCACATTTGATTCAAGATTAAAAATAGTTGATATTTGTTTTATTTTTTTAAAATCCTAATTTTTGTAAAACGTTTTAGGATTTGTTTTTTAATTTCTTGGGCAATTCTTCCTTCCACATTGGTTATTTAACTTTCTGCAAAATCAATTAATTTGAGCTGACTATTAGGTGAACTTAATCCCTCTAATTTCAGTTTCAACAATTTATACGTAGTTGGAAAATACAAATGCTAAACGACGATGTTATTTAAATTTAATATTACTTTTACATCCTTTTTTAATTGCATAAGCTGCAAGTTTTTGAATAGTATTTTAAGATGGGGAACCTGGCAAGATCCACATCTTGTTAATACAGGCTGAGGTGGTAAAGGTGCCAATGGATACATTTTTATTATTGTAAAAAATTGCAATTATGAAACCTATGTATAAATCAATATTATCGAATTGGCTTCCAAATTCCTCTGCAACTTGGTGTAACCCATGTGCCAAGCAAGCAACTAACATGTAACAGTTTTGGATAAAACATGTTAAACCCATTGGCAGCCTTAACCATGTAAGGTGCTGCATCGGTTAAAAAGAGAAGGATATCTTGTTATAAAAAAACTTGTATTTTAATAAGAGCTCCAAAAATGTATTCATTGATTTTAAATTTTTTTGGAAATTTAAAAATACATATGTCACTCAAAAATGATAAAATATTCAAAAATATGCATTCAGAGCCAAAATATGCAAAAATATGAATTTTCACCAAAATATATATTGTATATTGCAAAAACAAATCAATGCCATTCTAACGCAAATTTTATGATTCGGAAAGATAATTGGCCGACATCGTTCTTAGGCTATCAACAAAAAACATGCATTTGCATGGAAATCGTATAACTAATGATTACCATTTTCTGCTTCGTACATACGTGACCTTTTCCACATACTTTTCCTAACTTTTAGAAAAATTTCGGGTGACATTATTTTTGTTTGGTTGTGTAGTTATTCATAATAAATTCCCCAAGTTTTCTTCACAAAATGCTGAAAAAAACAAACAAAAAAAAGTTATTAAAAATGTTATAAAAAGTCAACCCATTCTGCGCCACGTTGTACTAAAAACTAACTTCGAAATATACTAACTTCCCGGAACTCCTACAGTTGTCTGCCTGTACATTGTGATAGAAATTTTTAGTTATGTATGTCTGAATATACACGTTTCATCTTTTGATGCTCAACTTGTTTTCAATTCCCTTTTAAGATGTCAATATAATCACACGTAGCAATCGGTTTCAACTTTTTTCGGTTCAAAACAACAACATTTTTATCAATAGCGAATCAAAGAGAAAAGGAAAAGAAAAAAATTACATGCAGCCATCATTGTGCATATACCAACGAATAAAAATACAAAGCGTACTGACCGAGTTCAGGCATCTCCGTACTAACCTCCTTTCTTGTTTCTTCTCTCACCTAAAAACATAAGAGGTGATCATCAAAAGATGAAACGTATGAAAGCAGACTAAATACACGTTTTGAAGTGTAATGGGCAGCGTTGTCAAATATGAAATTTCAAAGTGCACCAAATTGGAGAAAAACCTGCCATTTAAAAAAACACACCAAGCTAAGAATTTATTTTTTTAAATATTTATTGAATTAATTTTGCATAAAAAGTTTAAAATTTTTGTATTAAAAATATAGCAATTAAAAAGTCTTTAAAAGCTCGGGGTTTTTAGAAAAAAAATATTATAAAACTTAGGGTGAGATGAACTCAATGTTTATTGTTGATGATTTTGTTTAAACTTTGATATTGTTACAAATAGAACAGTTGCGGTAATTCTTATACACTTAACAGTTTTATTTGGCTTAATATCTTTAGTTTTTCTAAAATCTTTATGTATGAAGTTTCCTGATGATCTGGCATAAGCAACCAGTAAAATGGGCATAGGAATAGCTTATCCCATCAACAATAAATTTCAGTGTTTTTATCAAAAATAAAAATTGGGAAATTAAGCACGAATAACAAAATCATGTAAAATTAAATTTTGTATTCCCGCGAAAATTATTTTGATAATAAACTGGCAAGTGCACGGCCTTAGAAAAGTGACTTGCAGCCCGCTTTATATTTTGTTTGCAAAAATAGTAAAGCGAGTTGTTTTGGTTTTTATTTTGTTTTTTCTTAACCTACTTACAACTACAATTAATGTTGGAAGAATTCCAATCAATTGTAGTGGGGAATGTAAGGAGAGATGAACTCACTGTTTTTGTTGATAATTTTGTTTAAACTTTGATATTGTTACAAATAGAACTGTTTCTGTAATTCTTATATACTAAACAGTTCTATTTGGTTTAATAACTTAAGTTTTTCTAAAATCTTGAAATACTTATAGGAATAGCTTATCTCGTCAACAATAAATTTCAGTGTTTTTATCAAAAATAAAAATTGGGAAATTAATCACGAATAACAAAATCATTTAAACTTAACGAAATATTAAAAAAAGCTAAACAAATTTGTTCTCATTTGTTCTATAAATACAATTTTTAATTTCATAAATTCTATACAAAACTTTTTAAATAAAATAAGTCATGTCAATATCTGTTTAAACACATTTATATAATATCACCTCGTCTACAAAACAGGAACTATTTGATGAAAACATTAAAACAAATATTTGTTTTAAATGAATATATACTATCTATTTATAAACTCTGGTTTTGTGCAGATCTGGAATACATAATCACAAAATTTTACTATAAATACTAAACCCAATAGTAAAGATCTTTAGTACTATTCAAGAAAGAATTCATTGACTTTGTCATTAAATTTTGAAACTGTTTGGAAAATAGATTGAGTATTACCGGAAGAAAATGAAATTTATAACAAGTTTTATTATTGCCCTGATCTTAGCTGCAGCTTTGGCCGAACCACATAATGGTCAGTATGTAGAAGCAGAGGAAGCGCTCCCACCATTTTGGATATAAAGAAGAAGAAAAAAAAACAAAATTTTGGAGATAAAAGTATAAAATTGTAGTTACAATTGTTTGAATTTACTGATTGTATACATATGTATGTTTAATAAAAAATTTAATTTAACCAAACTTATGTATTTTATTTTATAAACATTTAAAAAATTTGATCGAAATTTTTAATTATGTATGTTTTGAAGGTTTATAAAAATTTTTTTTTTTTTTTAATCCAAATCCCTATGCTGTGGTGAAGGTGAATTATTAATAATCGCATACATTTTATTAGACACAACATTTGTTTTGCGTAATTTATATAATTTTGGATAGTTTTGATGTATGTATGTATGTGTAAAACCGAATTTGGATTCAGGCAACACTGGGCGCATTCTTGAAAAAAGGGAGCAAAACGTTGAAGTTAAAGCTGGGATCACACGATTGCCGCAATGCACCAATTTTCACACTTTTTAATACCCCAATCGTGTGACTGCACAACCAAATGGCTCTTGTACCAATCGAGGACAATATTGTGCTTACTTTTACCAATCAAATGCAACCCTGGTGCGGCAATCGTGTGACTGTTTGCTATGCAACCGCGCGTCAATAAAAATGACAAAAATGCACCAATATTTATTGTGTTCTTGTGCGGCAATCAAACAACACAATACGCGCCAATATTTGCCTTTTTTATTAGATTTACTTTTTTGTGTTTCTTTTAGTAGGTAATGAAAATAAATATGTATGTATTTATTTACTTTGCATTTAAATTTTTTTAATTAATTATTTTAAGTATGTATGTGCACAAGCATATTGAGCTGTTCTGTGCGAATATTTTTATTAAAGATATTTCTATTCGAACCTAAACATACGAAATTGTTAAACAGACTGTTAATTTTTGGAATATCTTAAAAAATTAAATAAAACTATTCAACAATAATTTGTTTAAGTATATGATTTGTATCATTTATCATTTAATTTTTTTCAATGAACAATCCAACAAGAACTTTCAAACAAATAAAAAAGCTACCACAACAGCTGTTTTCGCAGTTAATATACATAAGTAAGAACAATCGTGTGACTGTTCTGCGGCAATTGTTGTAACCATTTCGCTTTGTACCAACACGCGGCAATTAAATTTGTATAAAACAGGGCAATCGTGTGATTTCAGAAAATTTGGTTGGGGCAATTTCATTATTGTGCGTCAATAAAGCACAATAATAATTGTGTCATATTGGTGCATTTGCGGCAATCGTGTGATCCCAGCTTAAAGACAAGAAAAATTGTTAAAAATGTTTGCTAGCAAAATGTTTACTTGCAAAGCTTGTTTAAGCAGCTGCTTCATGTTTTTGTTTCAAGCACAATATTTCAGGAATGGCTAAATATATAAATTTGAAGAAATTATGTGGGGCAAATAAGCACAAACAAAAAGTTTTTAAAAGATATAAAACAATGCTTGAATTAAATAAAAATAGATTTTATTTAGTTTAGAAACAAAGAACTGTACAAAATCAAATTAACAGTTAAATTAGGGAAAATCGAGTCGCGTACCTTTTCTCGAGCTATCACTATGCGCGAACAACATACAATTTCTTGTCTCACATGAACCAACCGCTGTTGTCGATCTTTTGTTCGTTTTAAACAGCGTGGTTCAAATACTAGTTTGCACAGAGATATCTAAAGCCTTGATGGTTATTATTGCTTTTTATTTAAGTAACTAAACGTGAAAAACATGAACAAATTATAATATTTTGATAACCTTCTCTTATTCTTGCACAAAACACAATTGCTCTTAAAAGCTTTAGGGATAGAATGCTTTAAAAATGGATATTGTCGAGCTTAACCGTTTGAAAACTTGAAAAGGGGCCCAAAAAGGGAGTAGCACTACCTTTATTTTTTTTCGTCAACTGCTTTTCTATATAAGTGCGCTCGACTAGGAAACTTTGTTATTTCTTTCTGGATTTTCAACGTACATATCTCTTGTTCCTTGTACTCTTAAGGTTGCTTGTTCAGCGTGAACGATAACATCATTTCCAACAGTTGGCCGGCTTTCCTCGGTTTTTCGACGTTTGCTTCGTTCACCTAATTCGTGAAGATTTCGAATTAACGATTTAAACAGGAAGTTGAAAAGTTCCTTTCAACCAAGACTCATTATTTTTAAAAAAGCCTCTTTCTTTCTGTGGCATTTTTCCAATTTAATTTGTCTTTACACCACTTTAAATAAAGAACATCTTTGTTTGAAATCTTTTGTCCTCGTCTCTATTGGCATACTATAAACATGACTAAACTTCAACAAAGTACCTTCAATAACGAAAAGCAACGATTACCTAACTGAACAGACAATTTTTTTTTATAAAATCTTTATGTTTACAAAAGTCCCCACTTTTGTCAGCTGCACTCTTCTGCAGCCAATTTTTGTGCATTCTTTTGGTTCAAGAATTGTACTTAAATATAAAAAAGGAATGATGATCGTATCTGATCGAAAAATACAATAAATTGACCTTTAAAGTTAAAAAATACGTCAAAAAGCGTCTAAAAAACACCATGTGTTTGAAATTACCAAATTATTTGAATTATGCATTCTGACTAAGTAAACAATAATAAAAATAAAGAATCATATGTGTGTTATCGGAATTCATCACTTTCACTTCAAGAGCTGGCACAGGAAAAAAATATAAACGTTGTAACTTTGGTTTATTACTTTAAGCAATAAAAACGAGGGCACGTTTTGACACTCAAGTTCCGACTGCCTGTATGCGGTCGGGGTGTATCCCAGATAGGTGGCATGGTTCAGTTAGGATTCTCAGAACGGTATTCTTTCCAGAAACGTGTTATTTTATGTCTTAACCGTACTTTTTAAAATTCAATTTTTATCGCGTAAATATTGAATTTTGACCTACATATGTACAGCGTTTGTTTGAAAATATTTTTTTTGTGTTTGATATAATATTTTACAAGTAAAAGTTTCATCAATTCGAAAATTTTAATAAGCCGATAGCACTGTTAAACAAAAATTAAAATGTGCTATAATGAAAATTAATTGAGACTTTAATTTAAAAAGCATGCATTTTTATTGAAATAAAAAGTTTTTTAATACATGATTTTCATTCGGCAAACTTAAACATGAGTACGGTACTAGCAAGCCCTTTTATTTGATACCCATATTGAAGAAGTGCGTGGCCTTCATAATCTACTTCATTACTTAATTTTGACAAAATCTACTCAAAATATAGTAGTAGGCACTTCGTGTTGCAACTTATGTTTTTGGTATGTATGTCAAAAAATTACAACGTTAACGCAATAGATGTTGTGGAAGAGTTCAATTTCGGTGCATTGTAAACGGGCTTTTATGAAAATCTGAACAAATTTTTTAATGTTTATAAAATAAAATACATAAGTTTGGTTAAATTAAATTTTTTATTAAACATACATATGTATACAACCAGTAAATTCAAACAATTGTAACTACAATTTTATACTTTTATCTCCAAAATTTTGTTTTTTTTTCTTCTTCTTTATATCCAAAATGGTGGGAGCGCTTCCTCTGCTTCCACATACTGACCATTATGTGGTTCGGCCAAAGCTGCAGCTAAGATCAGGGCAATAATAAAACTTGTTATAAATTTCATTTTCTTCCGGTAATATTCCAAAAAATTTCAAAATTTAATGGCAAAGTCAATGAATTCTTTCTTGAATAGTACTAAAGATCTTTACTATTGGGTTTAGTATTTATAGTAAAATTTTGTTATTATGTATTCCAGATCTGCACAAAACCAGAGTTTATTAATAGATAGTATATATTCATTTAAAACAAATATTTGTTTTAATGTTTTCATCAAATAGTTCCTGCTTTGTAGACGAGGTGATATTATATAAATGTGTTTAAACAGATATTGACATGACTTATTTTATTTAAAAAGTTTTGTATAGAATTTATGAAATTAAAAATTGTATTTATAGAACAAATGAGAACAAATTTGTTTAGCTTTTTTTAATATTTCGTTAAGTTTAAATGATTTTGTTATTCGTGATTAATTTCCCAATTTTTATTTTTGATAAAAACACTGAAATTTATTGTTGATGGGATAAGCTATTCCTATAAGTAT
Source organism: Pollenia labialis (assembly GCA_949318255.1). NCBI lineage: Eukaryota > Metazoa > Arthropoda > Insecta > Diptera > Polleniidae > Pollenia > Pollenia labialis. The sequence goes on along the minus strand of OX439143.1, from coordinate 135,286,790 downwards.
TTCAAGATTTTAGAAAAACTTAAGATATTAAACCAAATAGAACTGTTTAGTGTATAAGAATTACAGAAACAGTTCTATTTGTAACAATATCAAAGTTTAAACAAAATTATCAACAAAAACAATGAGTTCATCTCTCCTTACATTCCCCACTACAATTGATTGGAATTCTTCCAACATTAATTGTAGTTGTAAGTAGGTTAAGGAAAAACAAAATAAAAACAAAAACAACTCGCTTTACTATTTTTGCAAACAAAATATAAAGCGGGCTGCAAGTCACTTTTCTAAGGCCGTGCACTTGCCAGTTTATTATCAAAATAATTTTCGCGGGAATACAAAATTTAATTTTACATGATTTTGTTATTCGTGCTTAATTTCCCAATTTTTATTTTTGATAAAAACACTGAAATTTATTGTTGATCGGATAAGCTATTCCTATGCCCATTTTACTGGTTGCTTATGCCAGATCATCAGGAAACTTCATACATAAAGATTTTAGAAAAACTAAAGATATTAAGCCAAATAAAACTGTTAAGTGTATAAGAATTACCGCAACTGTTCTATTTGTAACAATATCAAAGTTTAAACAAAATCATCAACAATAAACATTGAGTTCATCTCACCTTAAGTTTTATAATATTTTTTTTCTAAAAACCCCGAGCTTTTAAAAACTGTTTAATTGCTATATTTTTAATACAAAAATTTTAAACTTTTTATGCAAAATTAATTCAATAAATATTTAAAAAATTAAATTCTAAGCTTGGTGTGTTTTTTTAAATGGCAGGTTTTTTCTCCAATTTGGTGCGTTTTGAAATGTCATATTGGACAACACTGGCCATTACACTTCAAAACGTGTATTTACAAATTTCGCTCACTATGACTGAAGGAGTGCCGGAAAGTTAGTATATTTTTTTTTAGTTTTTTGTACAGGGTGGCACAGCATGAGATATATGGTTTGAATTCTTTATAACTATTTTTATTATTATTTTTTCTTTGCTTTTTCAGCATTTTGTGAAGAAGAAAAAATTATGTCCTGTTAGTGATTACTAGGGACAGTGATGCCAGGAGAAATTTAAGAAAATCCCTACGTGTCTAAACAAAAAATCCCTTTTTTCCCTACAAACAAAAAAAAAATTCCCTACACTTTTACCGTCGTTAAAAATCTCTTGTTTTTAGCAACAGGCAAACAAATATATATTTTGTAAACATTTTTTTAAATATTATAATAAAATATTGAAGTACAATCATTGAAACAGGAGTGATTTCAGACCAACGTGTCTCAGTTAATGAATGGCGTTATTAAATTATTTATTAATAACAAGAAAAAAAAACCAAAATAAATATGTAAATGCCATTGACACACTTATAAAAATTTATTTTCAAAAATAAAATTGTGTGAGAAATTTACTCTAGTTCTTTTTGGCAGACAAAACATAGTCAAACTTCGTATTTGATCTTTCATTTCCTCATCTTTTGTCCTTTTAAGAGATCTTACTAATTTTCTAGAATTCTTATTTTAAATACTTTTTTTTAATATGTATAAGTATCTAATAATTTGTCAGTTCCCCTGAAGAAAAATATAAACAAAATTTCCTTATAAAATGAAATCCTTTGTTGTCCTTAAAAGTTTTCATTACAAATTCGAAATTGTATATTTTCATTTCTCTGGTGTGATTGCTTTTTTTTATATAAATTTTTATGTAGAAATTTCAATTATTATATATTCGCTTTTAATATTAGCATTTATTTTAGCGAATGTGAGTGCGAATACAAATAGCAAAAAGAAGAGAATAGTTCGCAAATGTGAATAAATGTCGCCCCATAATTACATAACTATTAGAAGGTTCGACGAATATTCGGCAACATGGTTTTAATACATGCATTGCCAGGCTATTAGGACTCATAGTATAGGGTTTGTTTTAAAAAATACTGCATTTGTGCTTAAATGCTATTGGATATGAAAAATTTTAATTTTTAAATGCAAATATGTCGAATATAACGTATTTAAGACAATTTAATATTAAAAATCCCTACAAAAAGGGAAAATTCCCTACTGTTGGCATCACTGACTAGGGATGAGATTTGCATGCACTCAAAAACCCCAAAATATGCGTTAAACAAAATATTCACTAAACACTTAAACATTTTTTATAAAAAAAACTTTTTTTTAATTTTATTTATATATTAGTTCCTTTAAACTCCTACAAGGAGCATAGGAGCATATTTAAAACAAAATAAATAAAATATTCAGTCTATTGTTCAAAGGTACAATATTTTTTAAAACTAATGTGCTGTTTTCACAACCCAAGTGATTGAACGTGTAGAAAAATTTATATGGAAAACACTCAAAAAACTGTGCGATTTTCATATACATTTTACTACACTCTCTTTCACTTGTGTAGTTAAAACAGCACATTAATTTAAATAACGTTTTTAAATTTTTGTTTGCATTAACAAATAAATACTGTTTTATATCAAAAGTTAACCTTAGTCTGTTCGGACGTAAAAAATGTTTGTGCATGGAAAATTATGTCTCAACGTCAACCGAAATTATAGTAGCATATTTGAAGGATTTAAATTAATTTGTAGAATATTCATTTTCTAATTAAGATCTCACATTTGATTCAAGATTAAAAATAGTTGATATTTGTTTTATTTTTTTAAAATCCTAATTTTTGTAAAACGTTTTAGGATTTTTTTTTAATTTCTTGGGCAATTCTTCCTTCCACATTGGTTATTTAACTTTCTGCAATATCAATTAATTTGAGCTGACTATTAGGTGAACTTAATCCCTCCAATTTCAGTTTCAACAATATATACGTAGTTGGAAAATACAAATGCTAAACGACGATGTTATTTAAATTTAATATTACTTTTACATTCTTTTTTAATTGCATAAGCTGCAAGTTTTTGAATAGTATTTTAAGATGGGGAACCTGGCAAGATCCACATCTTGTTAATACAGGCTGAGGTGGTAAAGGTGCCAATGGATACATTTTTATTATTGTAAAAAATTGCAATTATGAAACCTATGTATAAATCAATATTATCGAATTGGCTTCCAAATTCCTCTGCAACTTGGTGTAACACATGTGCCAAGCAAGCAACTAACATGTAACAGTTTTGGATAAAACATGTTAAACCCATTGGCAGCCTTAACCATGTAAGGTGCTGCATCGGTTAAAAAGAGAAGGATATCTTGTTATAAAAAAACTTGTATTTTAATAAGAGCTCCAAAAATGTATTTATTGATTTTAAATTTTTTTTGGAAATTTAAAAATATGTCACTCAAAATTGATAAAATATTCAAAAATATGCATTCAGAGCCAAAATATGCAAAAATATGAATTTTCACCAAAATATATATTGTATATTGCAAAAACAAATCAATGCCATTCTAACGCAAATTTTATGATTCGGAAAGATAATTGGCCGACATCGTTCTTATGGCCAATTTTCAGGATTGATATTAAAACACATTTATTTTTAAAATCGTTTTAAATACAAAATTCTCTTCTTCACTAAAAACTTAAGTGAAACTTAAGTCACCGATGTGGTACACTTAATTTCAACTTAAGTTTCCATTGTAATATTTTAGCAAGGTCGCCTCAATATCACAACAATACAACAACAACAGGCAAAGCATTAACAGTCAGCTGTTTTCTCAGACCATCTTGTAGATAATTACACTTTTTTTTCTGTGGCATTTTTCCAATTTAATTTGTCTTTACACCACTTTAAATAAAAAACATCTTTGTTTGAAATCTTTTGTCCTCGTCTCTATTGGCATACTATAAACATGACTAAACTTCAACAAAGTACCTTCAATAACGAAAAGCAACGATTACCTAACTGAACAGAAAATTTTTTTTTTATAAAATCTTTATGTTTACAAAAGTCCCCACTTTTGTCAGCTGCACTCTTCTGCAGCCAATTTTTGTGCATTCTGTTGGTTCAAGAATTGTACTTAAATATAAAAAAAGAATGATGATCGTATCTGATCGAAAAATATAATAAATTGACCTTTAAAGTTAAAAAATACGTCAAAAAGCGTCTAAAAAAACACCATGTGTTTGAAATTACCAAATTATTTGAATTATGCATTCTGACTAAGTAAACAATAATAAAAATAAAGAATCATATGTGTGTTATCGGAATTCATCACTTTCACTTCAAGATCTGGCACAGGAAAAAAATATAAACGTTGTAACTTTGGTTTATTACTTTAAGCAATAAAAACGAGGGCACGTTTTGACAGTCAAGTTCCGACTGCCTGTATGCGGTCGGGGTGTATCCCAGATAGGTGGCATGGTTCAGTTAGGATTCTCAGAACGGTATTCTTTCCAGAAATGTGTTATTTTATGTCTTTACCGTACTTTTTAAAATTCAATTTTTACCGCGTAAATATTGAATTTTGACCTACATATGTATAGCGTTTGTTTGAAAATATTTTTTTGTGTTTGATATAATTTTTTACAAGTAAAAGTTTCATCAATTCGAAAATTTTAATAAGCCGATAGCACTGTTAAACAAAAATTAAAATGTGCTATAATGAAAATTAATTGAGACTTTAATTTAAATAGCATGCATTTTTATTGAAATAAAAAGTTTTTTAAAACATGATTTTCATTCGGCAAACTTAAACATGAGTACGGTACTAGCAAGCCCTTTCATTTGATACCCATATTGAAGAAGTGCGTGGCCTTCATAATCTACTTCATTACTTAATTTTGACAAAATCTACTCAAAATATAGTAGTAGGCACTTCGTGTTGCAACTTATGTTTTTGCCATGTATGCCAAAAAGTTACAACGTAAACGCAATAGATTTTGTGGAAGAGTTCAATTTCGGTGCATTGTAAACGGGCTTTTATGAAAATCTGAACAAATTTTTTAATGTTTATAAAATAAAATACATAAGTTTGGTTAAATTAAATTTTTTATTAAACATACATATGTATACAACCAGTAAATTCAAACAATTGTAACTACAATTTTATACTTTTATCTCCAAAATTTTGTTTTTTTTCTTCTTCTTTATATCCAAAATGGTGGGAGCGCTTCCTCTGCTTCTACATACTGACCATTATGTGGTTCGGCCAAAGCTGCAGCTAAGATCAGGGCAATAATAAAACTTGTTATAAATTTCATTTTCTTGCGGTAAAACTCAATCTATTTTCCAAACAGTTTCAAAATTTCTTGAATAGTACTAAAGATCTTTACTATTGGGTTTAGTATTTATAGTAAAATTTTGTGATTATGTATTGTAGATCTACACAAAAACAGAGTTATTTAATAGATAGTACATATTCATTTAAAACAAATATTTGTTTTAATGTTTTTAGTTTTTAATCATCAAATAGTTTCTGTTTTGTAGACGTGGTGATATTATATAAATGTGTTTAAACAGATATTGACTTGACTTATTTTATTTAAAAAGTTTTGTATAGAATTTATGAAATGAAAAATTTTATTTATAGAACAAATGAGTACAAATTTGTTTAGCTTTTTTAATATTTCGTTAAGTTTAAATGATTTTGTTTTTCGTGTTTAATTTTCAAATTTTTATTTTTGATAAAAACACTGAAACTTATTGTTGATGAGATAAGCTATTCTTATGCGCATTTCACTGGTTGCTAAGGCCAGATCATCAGGAAACTTCATCCACAAAGATTTTAGAAAAACTAAAGATATTAAACCAAATAAAACTGTTAAGCTTATAAGAATTACAGCAATAGTTCTACTTGTAACAATATCAAAGTTTAAACAAAATCATCAACAAAAACAGTGAGTTCATCTCTCCATTCATTCCCCACTACAATTGATTGGAATTTTTCCAACATTAATTGTAGTTGTAAGTAGGTTAAGAAAAAACAAAATAAAAACAAAAACAACTCGCTATATTTAAAAAGCGGGTTGCCAGTCAGTTTTTTTAGGCCGTGCACCTGCCTGTTTATTGTATTCCCACGAAAATTATTTTGATAAAATCTTTATGTTTAAAAAAGTCCCCAATTTTGTCAGCTGCACTCTTCTGCTGGAAATTTTTGTGCATTCTTTTGGTTCAAGAATTGTACATTAATACAAAAAAAAAAAAGAATGATGATCTTATCTCATAGAAAAATACAATAAATGAACCTTTAAAGTTAAAAAATACGTCAAAAAGCGTCTAAAATACACCATGTGTTTGAAACTACCAAATTATTTGATTTATGCATTCTGACTAAGTAATAAAAATAAAGAATCATATGTGTGTTATCGGAATCCATCACCTTCACTTCAAGTGCTGGCACAGAAAAAAATATAAACGTTGTAACTTTGGTTTGGTTTATTACTTTAAGCAATACAAATATGGGCACGTTTTGACGGTCAAGTTCCGACTGCTTGTATGCGGTCGGGGTGTATCCCATGTATGTCAAAAAATTACAATAGATTTTGTGGAAGAGTTCAATTTCGGCGCATTGTAAACTTGCTTTTATGAAAATCTGAACAAATTTTTTAATATTTTTTAAATAAAATACATAAGTTTGGTTAAATTAAATTTTTTATTAAATATACATATGCATACAATCAGTATATTCAAACAATCGTTACTACAATTTTTATACTTTTATCTCCCAAATTTGGTTTTGGTTTTTTTCTTCTTTATATCCGAAATGGTGGGAGCGCTTCTTCTGCTTCTACATACTGACCATTATGTGGTTCGGCCAAAGCTGCAGCTAAGATCAGGGCAATAATAAAACTTGTTATAAATTTCATTTTCTTGCGGTAAAACTCAATCTATTTTCCAAACAGTTTCAAAATTTAATGACAAAGTCAATGAATTCTTTCTTGAATAGTACTAAAGATCTTTGCTATTGGGTTTAGTATTTATAGTAAAATTTTGTGATTATGTATTGTAGATCTACACAAAAACAGAGTTATTTAATAGATAGTACATATTCATTTAAAACAAATATTTGTTTTAATGTTTTTAGTTTTTAATCATCAAATAGTTTCTGTTTTGTAGACGTGGTGATATTATATAAATAAGCTTAAACAGATATTGACTTGACTTATTTTATTTAAAAAGTTTTGTATAGAATTTATGAAATTAATTAAAAATTGTATTTCTAGAGCAAATGAGTACAAATTTGTTTAGCTATTTTTAATATTTTGTTAAGTCTTATAATATTTTTTTTCTAAAAACCCCGAGCTTTTAAAGACTGTTAAATTGCTATATTTTTAATACAAACATTTTAAACTTTTTATGCAAAATTAATTCAATAAATATTTAAAAAAATAAATTCTAAGCTTGGTGTGTTTTTTTAAATGGCAGATTTTTTCTCCAATTTGGTGCGTTTTGAAATGTCATATTTGACACCGCTGGCCATTACACTTCAAAACGTGTATTTACAAATTTCGCTCACAATGTACTGCGTACTTTGACTGAAGCAGTGCCGGAAAGTTAGCATATTTTTTTTAGTTTTTTGTACAGGGTGGCACAGAATGAGATATATGGTTTGAATTCTTTATAACTATTTTTATTATTATTTTTCTTTGCTTTTTCAGCATTTTGTAAAGAAGAAAAAATTATGTCCTGTTAGTGATTACTAGGGATGAGATTTGCATGCACTCAAAAACCCCAAAATATGCGTTAAACAAAATATTCACTAAACACTTAAACATTTTTAATAAAAAAAGTTTTTTTTTAATTTTATTTAAAACAAAATAAATAAAATATTCAGTCTATTGTTCAAAGGTACAATATTTTTTAAAACTAATGCGCTGTTTTCACAACCCAAGTGATTGAACGTGTAGAAAAATTTATATGGAAAACACTCAAAAAACTGAGCGATTTTCATATGCATTTTACTACACTCTCTTTCACTTGTGTAGTTAAAACAGCACATTAATTTAAATAACGTTTTTAAATTTTTGGTTGCATTAACAAATAAATACTGTTTTAAATCAAAAGTAAACCTTTGTCTGTTCGGACGTAAAAATTTTTGTGCATGGAAAATTATCTCTCAACGTCAACCGAATTTATAGTAGCATACTTGAAGGATGTAAATTAATTTTGTAATTCAGATCTCACATTTGATTCAAGATTAAAAATATGTAGGTGATATTTGTTTTATTTTTTTAAAATCCTAATTTTTGCAAAACGTTTTAGGATTATTTTTTTAATTTCTTGGGCAATTCTTCCTTCCACATTGGTTATTTTACTTTCTGCAATATCAATTAATTTGAGCTGACTATTAGGTGAACTTAATCCCTCCAATTTCAGTTTCAACAATATATACGTAGTTGGAAAATACAAATGCTAAACGACGATGTTATTTAAATTTAATATTACTTTTACATTCTTTTTTAATTGCATAAGCTGCAAGTTTTTGAATAGTATTTTAAGATGGGGAACATGGCAAGATCCACATCTTGTTAATACTGGCTGAGGTGGTAAAGGTGCCAATGGATACATTTTTATTATTGTAAAAATTGCATTTTTGAAACCTGTAAATCAATATTATCGAATTGGCTTCCAAATTCCTCTGCAACTTGGTGTAACCCATGTGCCAAGCAAGCAACTAACATGTAACAGTTTTGGATAGAACATGTTAAGGCCATTTTCAGCCTTAACCATGTAAGGTGCTGCATCGGTTAAAAAGAGAAGGATATCTTGTTATAAAAAAACTTGTATTTTAATAAGAGCTCCAAAAATGTATTTATTGATTTTAAATTTTTTTTGGAAATTTAAAAATATGTCACTCAAAAATGATAAAATATTCAAAAATATGCATTCAGAGCCAAAATATGCAAAAATATGAATTTTCACCAAAATATATATTGTATATTGCAAAAACAAATCAATGCCATTCTAACGCAAATTTTATGATTCGGAAAGATAATTGGCCGACATCGTTCTTAGGCTATCAACAAAAAACATGCATTTGCATGGAAATCGTATAACTAATGATTACCATTTTCTGCTTCGTACATACGTGACCTTTTCCACATACTTTTCCTAACTTTTAGAAAAATTTCGGGTGACATTATTTTTGTTTGGTTGTGTAGTTATTCATAATCAATTCCCCAAGTCTTCTTCACAAAAAGCTAAAAAAACAAACAAAAAGTAGTAATTGAAAAACTTATAAAAAGTCAGCTCATTCTGCGCCACGTTGTACTAAAAACTAACTACGAAATATACTAACTTCCCGGAACTCCTACAGTTGTCTGTCTGTACATTGTGATAGAAATTTTTAATTATGTATGTCTGAATTTACACGTTTCATATTTTGATGCTCAACTTGTTTTCAATTCCCTTTTAATGATTCCAATATAATCACACGCAGCAATCGGTTTAAATTTTTTTCGGTTCAAAACAACAACAATTTTATCAATAGCGAATCAAAGAGAAAAGGAAAAGAAAAAAATTACATGCAGCCATCGTTGTGCATATACCAACGAATAAAAATACAAAGCGTACTGACCGAGTACAGGCATCTCCGTACTAACCTCCTTTCTTGTTTCTTCTCTCACCTAAAAACATAAGAGGTGATCATCAAAAGATGAAACGTATGAAAGCAGACTAAATACACGTTTTGAAGTGTAATGGGCAGCGTTGTCAAATATGAAATTTCAAAGCGCACCAAATTGGAGAAAAAATCTGCCATTTAAAAAAACACACCAAGCTAAGAATTTATTTTTTTTAAAAATTTATTGAATTAATTTTGCATAAAAAGTTTAAAATGTTTGTATTAAAAATATAGCAATTAAACAGTCTTTAAAAGCTCGGGGTTTTTAGAAAAAAAATATTATAAGACTTAACAAAATATTAAAAATAGCTAAACAAATTTGTACTCATTTGCTCTAGAAATACAATTTTTAATTAATTTCATAAATTCTATACAAAACTTTTTAAATAAAATAAGTCAAGTCAATATCTGTTTAAGCTTATTTATATAATATCACCACGTCTACAAAACAGAAACTATTTTATGATTAAAAACTAAAAACATTAAAACAAATATTTGTTTTAAATGAATATGTACTATCTATTAAATAACTCTGTTTTTGTGTAGATCTACAATACATAATCACAAAATTTTACTATAAATACTAAACCCAAAAGCAAAGATCTTTAGTACTATTCAAGAAAGAATTCATTGACTTTGTCATTAAATTTTGAAACTGTTAGGAAAATAGATTGAGTTTTAACGCAATAGAAAATGAAATTTATAACAAGTTTTATTATTGCCCTGATCTTAGCTGCAGCTTTGGCCGAACCACAAAATGGTCAGTATGTAGAAGCAGAGGAAGCGCTCCCACCATTTCGGATATAAAGAAGAACAAAACAAAAACAAAATTTGTGAGATAAAAGTATAAAAATAGTAGTAACAAATGTTTGAATTTACTGATTGTATACATATGTATGTTTAATAAAAAATTTAATTTAACCAAACTTATGTACATATTATATTTTGTAAACATTAACCCCCTTGTTCATAATAAAAAAAAACAGGTTTATAGAAGGTTTTTTAAACCGATTTTCATACAAAATTCGTTTCATAAAACTTTTATTAGCCTGTTTTATTTTGTATGAATTAGGCCGTAAAAAATTTGATCGAAATTATTAATTATGTATGTTTTGAAGTTGTATATAATTTTTTTAAAAAAATTCAAATCCCTATGCTGCGGTGAAGGTGAATTATTAATAATCGCATACATTTTATTAGACACAAAATTTGTTTTGCGTAATTTATATAATTTTGGATAGTTTTGGTGTACATATGTGTGCAAGTGTAAAACCGAAATTGGATTCAGGCAACACTGGGTGCATTCTTGAAAAAAGGTAGTAAAACTGAGCGTTTAAGTTAAAGACAAGAAAAATTGTTAAAAATGTTTGCTAGCAAAATGTTTACTTGCAAAGCTTGTTTAAGCAGCTGCTTCATGTTTTTGTTTCAAGCACAATATTTCCGGAATGGCTAAATATATTAATTTGAAGAAATTATGTGGGGCAAATAAGCACAAACAAAAAGTTTTTAAAAGATATAAAACAATGCTTGAATTAAATAAAAATATATGTATTTTATTTAGTTTAGAAACAAAGAACTGTACAAAAACAAATTAAAACAGTTGAATTGGGGAAAATCGAGTCGCGTACCTTTTCTCGAGCTATCACTATGCGCGAACAACATACAATTTCTTGTGTCACATGACCTAACCGCTGTTGTCGATCTTTTGTTCGTTTTAAACAGAGATATCTAAAACCTTGATGGTTATTATTGCTTTTTATATAAGTAACTAAATGTGAAGAACATGAAAAAATTATAATATTTTAATAACCTTCTGTTTTTCTTGCACAAAACACAATTGCTCTTAAAACCTTTAAGGATAGGATGCTTTAAAAATGGCTGTTGTAGAGCTTTGCTGTTTGAAAACTTAAAAAGGGACTCTGATAGGATATTTAGCAATAAAGGAGAAAGTTCTTTATAAACAAACGATAAATCATTTATTAATTTATTTATTCTATTTATTGCACCACAAGACTGGGTCTTATTTTTATAGCCCAGGAACGTATTACGTTACGAAACAATCTTGATACAAGTAAAAAAACCAGTATTGATATTAAAAAAAAATAAAGTTAAATAAATTATAAATTAATATTAAAAATTAAAATAGTAAAAAGTAAACATTATTTACATAAAAAAATTTAATAAAAATTGTTTGAAACTATTAGCATTGCTGTTTAATTGTTGACTTTGTGGAAGATTGTTTCAAAGACGAGCGGAAGAAATAATGTCGATGTTTTTCAATATTTCGATTTCGTGGCGATTGCAAAAAACGTATTTTGCCGAATATATGTATATTTAGGTTTGTTTGAATTATTTTATTATATTGTTTTAAAAAATTAAGAGTGCAAATTTGTATCCGATATTCAAAGGAAAATTCATAAAGATTATTGGCAACAGAGGAAACATGATCACACCGTGTTAATCCATACACATATCTTATTATGTTATTGAACAAGACATTCACTTTTACCTTACTAACTGAGTCACAGCTTCCCAATAATTTACACCCATAGATCAGGGCAGGAATCAAGGGTATTGTGTGGACCAGAGAACTCGTAACTTCACATAAGTTTGACCAACCAGTAAGTTTACATGACCAGTCTAGGTCAAATTGCCATTGACAATTTAAATTTTCACGCCATTTACAACAATATCCTCAGATATGGAGGGAATTAAGTTTTTTTTTTACATATTGCAATGCATTTGCTTTTGTGCGTATTCAAACGGAGACAGTTTGCACTAGCCCAAAAGTAGATTATCGGCCATGTTCTCACAATCGCACGATTTAAAATTGCAAATCGCCAGATTTTTTTTATGTTGTTCTGAAACTCGTGCGTTTAACATGCGATCTAGCATAGTTTCTTACAAATATTCTAGTTCCCTTGAGCATACTTTTGCAATTTGAAGTAACGAAACTTCTTGATAATGCGACTTACGGAACAGCTAGTATGCGATTATAAGTCCGAATCGCCAATGTTGAGCGTTTTGTGATTGCCAGAACTTGCCCGTATATTTAAGTCTTCATTTGTGTAGGATATACCCAAAGCAATATTTTGAATTGAACACTTAAATTGAGCTGCACGACATCGGCTTATAAATGGATGTTACATTTAGTGAGTTGTTTTGGCAAATCATTGTTATGTGGTTAACATTTATGAAAAAAATTATTGTGCCGTATATAATTTAGATATTTTGATCTATATATGTATACTTTTGAGGTTTTTTGTTTTTAAGTGGTTTTAGGATAAGGGCTTATATGGGACCTATGGCTGTTTTTGGATCTACCAGCACTAAATTTTGTCATGAGATAGTTGATGTCGCTAATTTTTATGGTAATGCCAACATTTATAAGAAAACTACATTAAAAGTCAAATTTGGACCGATTCCAAAAAATTTCATAAGTTGCTTACGATTGTATGTAATAAATAAATACCAACATATTCTCATTTCCCATTTTCAAAAGACTGGGTCCCTGTGCCAATTAGAACCTACTACATATGTACCAAATTTTATCAAATTATCCCCAAAATCGCAATCTGTACTTTGCGCTCAAGGTTTACATGGACAGCCAGCCAGACAGCTTGGACAGTAGGCAATTTTCCCTTTTTGTATGAATTTTTTTTCGGAAAATATCAAAGGACAGATTTTTTATTTTACGGCAAATATAGGAAATTTTCAAAATATCTCATTTTCAATATATTGACTAAAAATACCTTAATATTCGTCTTATTCTTATTTAAAAATTAAAATATTGTACATACAATAGCATTAAATACAAATGTAGCATTTTTTTAACAGAAACCCTTTACAAGCCGAATTCATACAGGTGACATTTACGAGTCCTCTGTTTATGTTTTTTTTGTCTATGTATACTGAATGTGAAGCTTTGTTTACATTTTGTGAACAAATTAGTTAAAATTTAACTCCATAAAAATCTAAATACTTGAAAAAAAACTCATTTCAATTTTTTAAAAGAAAAAAGTTAACATAGAATATAAACACAAGGATTAAAAAAGGCGTAAGGAATAAGAGAAGCCACAATAAATTTGCAATACATGAAAAAGATTTACCTTCTAAAGCAATTGCGTATAAACAAAAAAAATTACCTCTTTTATATTTTCAACAAATAATTTTGACATGCACTTTAACTTTTTAGAAAAACAAAATACATACTAGGTACATACTTTTAAAAAGAGTAGCTAGCATAACTGAATCTCATGATGCGGTCAGCTGTATGAATTCGCCTTGGCCGAGACCATGTACCCGAATATTCGTCGACCCCTTAATAAAAAGGGTGATTAAATTTTAAGGGCCGATGTTGATTTTAAATAAAATACAAATTATTTTGGAAATTATTGTCATTTTTTTTATTATGATAATATTGGTAAAGCTAGTTGATGATTGTAGGAGGGCTTTGGAAGAAGTCTTAGGGGAGTATACGCTAAGGTTGTGCTGGGTGCCGGGTCACTGCGACATAGGTGGCAATGAAGTTGCTGACGAGTTAGCAAGACAGGGCTCGGAGATGGAGGACCCTAACTGTATGGAGGCGGTTAGACCTGCAATAGGCTTCTATTTTGGAATGATCAGGGAGTGGATTCTGGGCGCGACCAATCGGGCCTGGGGGAACCGGACGGACTGCCGGGTATCACGGACGCTGTGGCCGGTGCTTAGGAAGTCCGATTCGGGGTTGCTGCTGGGCAGGAGTAGGGTCTGCGTGAGCACCATGATAGGAATGATCACGGGCCACTGTATGATAGGCAGGATGGCGGTGAGGATAGGATCCGAATTATCGGATATGTGCAGGTTGTGTGAGGACCCTGAGGAGTTAGAGACAGTCGAGCACTTTCTGTCCCACTGTCCCAGGTTGCAGGGCAGCAGGCTGAGGTGGCTGGGCAGTAGATTCCTGAACGAATTAGGGGATGTCTCGGGTTGTGGACTTGAGAATCTGATAAGATTCGTAATGGGGATGGCCTGGCTGCGCGAGAGGAGGCTGGGTGCTGGCCACACGTAGGTCGAATTTGGTTGGTCAGGATTTCTTTCGGGGCTGGTCCGAAACCTTCTTTTATATCCATCTTTCTTTTCTGACTTGTGCTTTCGCTGTTTATTTCACCTATTTTCCTTCTCTACATATCTTTCTCTAATTAAGGCGTCACAATGGACCATACTGGTCTCTGGGTGAAGGTGTGAGGGAGACTTCACACCAGCCTTTCAACCTACCTACATACCTAATATTGGTATGGTTCAATTATGTATGGAACAAAATATCTCCCGAATGGCAGCCGCAACCCCGGCGGCACACTCTATCCGACGGTCGAAATTTTCAATGACGCTGAGGCATAATTGAGGTTCTATGCCGTTAATGTAAACATATCAAGGGCTTAAGGCAGTATTAGTCTTTACGTTCTGTTCTGTGACGTTTTGTTACGAAATTGTTATAGTTACTTTTTCTGTAGCAACTTATCAGCCATTTATGACAAATTAATAAGTTTTGCACTGTCCATTGTTTTATTTCAATAACTTTAATGCACATACAATTTTAAGAAATTATGTAAATTCTATGAATTCTTAAAATCAAAAAATAGTTTATTTCCATATAAATATGTATTTTTTATTACAATTACAATTCCTTAACAAGTTTTTGATTTTAACAAACTGAACCGCAACAGAACAGAAAAACTTATCAATTTCACAGGTTTTTTAATAACAAAAACAAATCAGCTGATTCGCAAGGGAACAGAAAGTAAAGACTAATTCTGCCTTTATATTCAAATAGAGCTACCTGCAATATTTCGAAAATGTGTTTTTTAAAGCAACGCCTTTACTGACTACTGTCATTTTAATTTAATGAAAAAAAGTTAACCAAAACGGGTTTTTAAATAAATTTTTTGTTGTGCTATCTCACAAACTTGTTGTTAGTTTAAAAATGCTGTCTACGTTCCGATTTGTGATCAACAGACAAAATAAATTCCCTATAATACTCTGTATTAACTGTTTATAAAGGGTCCGCCAAATAACTTTTTTTTTATATGCTATAAAAAAAAACTACTGAATATTTTCACAAATTTCTTTTTTTATTTGAAAGTACAATCCTTCCGGTTAATAATATCCTCCTCTTCAATTATTGTGAACAAAAATTCGTTCAACATGGCCCGATAACGATCGCCATTGACTGTAACGGCCACTCCTTGCTAATTTTCGAAGAAAAATGGCCCAATTATGCCTCTGGACCAAAATCCGCACCAAACAGTGACTCGTTTTGGGTGCAACGGCTTTTCAATGTATGCGTGCGGGTTTTCTGTGTCCCAAATGCGACAATTTTGCTTGTTCACATACCCGCCAAGATCAAAATGAGCTTCATCTGAAAAGATGATTTTTTTTGGCAAAATCGGCATCTTCTGTAAGTCGATCGCAGGCCCACTTAGCGAAGCGAAAACGCATTGGATGGTCAGTTGTTCAAGCGTATACACAACCAAATTCGTTCAGCGGAAAGATAAAACTAATTATCTGTCAAATCAGACATGAGCTAAGTGTTACCATTCACTAAATAAGCACTAGTTAAAAAAAAAAATTTAGATGGCGGACCCGTTATTTCATTTAAAGAAGATGAGGACAATCTTTTAACCGGTCTATTGTTCAAAATTCGTCTCAGTTATAATTGTAACTAAAAATTTACTTTAGCTTTCAGGAATGGATATATTGTTACGAAAGTAACTTTAGTTAAGAATTAGATTAAGTTATTTGTCTTGCATTGATTAGTTTTTTAGTATTTGGTAGTTATTTTATTAGTTTAAATTGTAATTGTATTAGTTATGTACACTTCTAATGTAAAAATCACTGTACAGAATTTTCTACACCATTTTTCACTGAAAATGAGAAAATTCCGAATGAAAATGAGAATTTCAATTTGAAATTGAGAAAATTCCAATTGAAATTGAGAGTTTCAATTTGAAATTAAGAAAATTCCAAATGAAATTTAAAAGTTTTAATTTGAAATTGAGAAAATTCCAAATGAAATTGAGAATTTTAATTTGAATTCATTTGGAATTTTCTCAATTTCAATTAGAATTTTCTCATTTTAAATGAAAAATGGTGTAGTACAAATGTAATGTTAAAATTGTTGTGCATAATTGTACTTTAATTACACGGTGCTACAGTGTAAAAAAACTTGGAAAACGACCTAGCGTGGGTTATTGGTCTTGTTGAGTACATAAAAAATTGTGTCAAAAAATTTCAGAAACACCCTCAAATTCAGAAGTTATTTTAAAAAAACCGTTTTCAGTGATGTTCGTCAACTTATCGACCTGTAACTCAGTCAGTTCTTGTCCGATTTTTTGTAAATTATAAGTATTGTTTTTGTTAAGAATATCTACAAAAATAACGAAAATGATAAACTTTTTTGATTTTAGTAGCTTTTCATTGCTTATTTTAATATGAAAGCTTATAAAAATTTATATTAGCGTATGAAGAAAATTTAGTTCTTAACAAAACATGGTTTTAATTTTTCAAATCGGATAAAAATTGTATAAGTTATTCAACTTTTCATTAACACCTATTTTTAGTATTTTCTCCCTCCGCGCAAAAAATATGAATAAAAACAAGTTAGAGTGCTATATTCAGCTGTGCCGAATTTTTAATACCCTCCACCGACTGTTCGAATATTTCAGGAGGGATATCTATATGATGTCTATTTATTATTAATTTATCTTTATAAAAACAGACATCAGCATTAAAATTGGTTGGTTTGAGGTTTAGATCTATATTAAATTATTTAGCAATTTAAACTAGCTTGAGTAACAGTTTCAATTCAAATTTTGTTATGATAGCATTATTTTTTATCGGTTTTAGGCGTACTAAACTATTTTCCGGGAGTAGTGTTAATATGGGGCCTAGGGTAAATTATGAACGGATCTTCACGAAATTTTACAGCGTAATTTCCAGTCGAATAAAACAAATTTTTGCAAAATCTTATCTCATTCCGTGCCTTGTTCCACCATTTATGTTATTTTTTATAATAAAGTTATAACTTTTTTTTAGGTGATGGTTCCACATTTTGATTCATAGCTCTGGTCCTACTGCACCGATTTTGCTGAATTTAAATCGCAAACTGCTTAGGATAACTGCAAGCAATTTGGCACCAAGTTTGTTCATTTCTTTTGAGTTGTTCGAAAGTGAGCGTGTTTTCAACAGACGAACAGATGGACAGACAGACATATGTTTGCGGTTTATTCGCTGACAAAAAACATTGCTTTGATCTGAAGAAAAATAAAGCCTTGGTAAATGCCTTCAATACAGTTTTTAACTGTTCATACTGTTCTAGCAAATGTTATGAACCCGAAAGTATTTGTACAAGCTGTTCCAGTATGCTTAAGAAAACTAAGTCCGAAAAGTTTATAAGCCAGCCATTACCGTTATCTTTCCCAATGATTTGGCATCATCAAATATTCCATAAACCACAAGACTGTTATTTTTGCCAAACAAACATCACTGGGTATCAATATAAAAATCGTGATATCATTAAGCATGCTAATGTGTTAACTGTTACTAAGCCAGTATTAAGTGCAATTAAATGTAATGAAACCTAACATAAACAAAGTGATGATGAATCTGGAATATTTACCAAAATCGGCTGAGCCACATTTTGAGACAAATGCATATTTTTGCGATCTTGTGCGTGATTTAAAACTTTAGTAACTTTTGTAAATATAAGCCGATTTTAACAAATGATATCTCGTTTTTTTCTACACAAAATTATCTTTAAAATACAGTGCAAACAAAGATAGGTTTTCATAGAAAAAAATTAAAATAACTCTTGCTGAATTTGAAAAATTATGAAAAAAAATAAAAAAAATTAGAAACTTTTGATAAACACTCACCTAATTTCCTGGAATATATTTTTTATAAATACATTTCATAAAAGCTTACTTCTTTGCCTTTTCAAAACTGTTTAAAATTTTGAAATCGATCAAAAAATGTATGAGTTAGAGGTACTAAAGTGCTACGACCTACCCTAAAACAGTTTTTTGAAAATAACTCAAAATTTTGAGGGTGTTTCAAAATTTTTGAAAACGGTTTTTGTATGTCCTCACCTAGGCCTACAACCCCCACTAGGTCGGGTTTCAAGTTCTGACAAAAAGTGTTTTTTTGTAGCAGTGTGTTATACTAACTTACAATTTATTGTTACTCCTTAAAATATGCTTTAGAAAAATTCAGTATTTTGGTACTTTTTTCAGTACTTTTTCATATAAACCCTGCAAGCTCAATGTTATTTTTTATGCGTTATGCCCAATGTTAGTTGATTCGACTAACATCTCGAAAAATCAATTCTATGATGCCAAAGATTAGCCTTATTTTTAAAAAGGCACCAAACAAGTAAAATTCTGTACATTTGTGTTTAGAAAAATTAAACTTTCTAATATTTGGTTTGATTTTAGGTTTATTTTAAATGAGATCACTTTTTGTTCTTCTTCAGTCGTAGCATGCAGGGTTAAAAATAACACAGTACCCCCGCGTTGTTTTTAGTTCTTCTTTATCCTTTGAACTTTTTAACTGTGATGTGATGATTTTAATAGCAGGCTTTGGTCATCATGTGTTTGTTGCAAAATTTAAGTTTTTTTTTTTTTTTTTTTTTTTGTAATAAACAATTAACGACGTTAATATTGAAATGCAAAGCGTGGACCGCAGGAGTCATATTTTGCTTTCCAGAATGGTATATTTGTTCTTACAAGTGGCAAGAAAATTAATAAAAAGGGAAACATTGGCTAATATGTTATTGGAAAATTTTAATGAAAGCCATATTTATAGAAACATGCAATGTTTAGGAAATGGTTTATAAAGTAAAAGAAACTGCGAAATCATTTAATTCGACAACTTGCGAAACATTAAGAACTAAATCTTATTTTGAAAATAAAACCTGTAAAGTAGTAACTAGCTTCACTCCTAAAGCATTTCAGAACTAAAAATATTTAAATTCTCTTGGATAAATAGAAAATATTCAGAACGAAACTAATGTTTGCTGACATTTCACATATTGCGTTTACTATTTTATCGATACCACATTTCTGAGCATCAATTGAACGCAAATTTTCAAATGCAAAATGATGTAAAAAGCAAAGGAAGAAATCGTATACAACTGGTAGTTGCTGTTGTAGTTATAATATTATGGACGGGGCGCTTGACGCTTATGTACAACAGATATATTATTTACATGCGTTCCTCAAATATAAATACTGTTCGATATTAAAAACTTAGATAACTGAATTCCAATAAAATATTTGTTGTTCCTTTTATTTTTATAAATTACTAGATTAACCCGGTGCGCTTTGCTACCCCATCGAAATACAATTAGTAAAAATTTTTTAAAATAGATCTCGTGTACCAAATTTTAATGCTTTTACAGTATCCGTTCTACTGATATGTATACAGAAATCTCATGAGCTCGTATGGGAGGTGCCATGACTCCTATTTCCTATTCCTATTGAACCTACTTTTGGAAGATGTTGTGTACTATTATCTAAGCTATTTGTAAAAAATTGGAACACCTTCACTGTAACAGTACTCCAACTATGAAGAAATCTTTATTGTCATTGTATGAGAGGTGCCACCCCCACTTAAAAATTGTAAAATATTAATTGCCTATGTTAAGAGCCGGGTTATCAGAAAATTACTGTGAAAATTTTGGGAAAATCGGCTCTGTTGTTTAGAAGTCTATAGGGAATAAAATTTCATAAGCTTTTTTACTTATATATTATTGATTGCTCCTCCTGCACCTTACCCCTTTATTTTTATTTTGAAAGAATTTGGAATTTAATAATTTCGTTCTATGGGAGGTACTGCTCTTCCTTTCTCTACCCCGCCGATTGTTAATTAAAAATTTATAGTTCACTATAATAGTGGCTTTAACTACGTTTGAAGACTCTTGCTAAGATAGTTCTTGAGTTACGCGATATTTAATATATACATCCTATGTGGGCATTGCTCCAGCTGCGCCTTCCCCCTTAATTTTTTTTCAAATGTGTAGTTTACTATAAGAGGGAATCCTACCAAGTTTGACCATTCTCACTATAACAGTTCTTTAGATATGCGATATTAAATATTGGCGTCCTATTGGGGGCACCACTTAACCCGCTGCTATTTTATTTCAATTTTGGGGCTCAGAAGATCCTTCTACCAAAAGTTCACCAAAATGCGTGCAGCGGATCGTAAGATATGCGATAGTTAATATTGGCATCATATGGGGGGTACCAATTTCCATGCCCCTATCGATAAAATAAGTAGCCTATTTTATTTTTAGGGCTCACGTGATGTTACTGTAAAAATTTCAAGAAAATCGGTTCAGTAGCTTGGGTCTATAAGCCAACAAACAAACAAACATACAAACATTTTTCAATTTTATATACATACTAGCTTAACCCGGTGCGCTTCGCTACACTTCATTCACCACCTTTGAAGACTCTCCCTTTAATAGTTCTTCAGTTGAGCGATATTTAATGTATGCATCCTATGGGAGGTATTTCCCCCTGCGCCTACCCGCTTAATTTACGCAGCTGTCAAAAAAGTAGAATCTGTGTAGTTATACGTAGAAAGTTACATGCACAAAAGCGTATATGCCTTGAGGCGAAAACTAGGTTTACTTTCTACTTTTGTAAGCGTCACAAGCAGCGTTCTTACAAACTAGCTGATTTTGACAAATTAAATTTTATTTTTACTTGTGCTGCTGCTGCATAAAAATCGTTGCATGTAACTTGAAACGTAGAACGCAAGTAAGGTAAGAAAAGCATGCACTGCGTGGAGGCGAAAAAGCGTGATATGGACCTCCAGCTGAAGTGTTGTACTATGTTCACACTTGGGTTTTTAAACGCAATTTAATAAACGCGTTTTAGTAAAATGTTGGGTTAGCTAATAAAAACCGTTCAAATTACATTGAGATGATAGCCTTAGGCTGGGTTTTTGAAATCTCAGTTAAACAAGGTTTAGTTAATCTGAAAACAGATTTGTGCCGCCATTACCAAATTTGTATATAAAATTTTGACGAAACAGCTAATAGCCATACCTAAACAAGAGCGGAAAGCGTTTTCTAGCTGTCAAAAATTCTCATGCCCATACAATTTGTTTGAAGCATCCCTAAATAGCGCGGCGTCAACGCCTTACAATTGGAAAATCCGACAGCGCGTTTATTAGTGAAGTAGGCCGTTATTAATAATAAATAATGACAATTTAGCTATTTTTTGTCAATCTAGCGAGTTTTTCTCTTCTTTTTATTTCTGTTGTATGGGTTTTATTAAACAAGAAAGTTAACACTACTGTTTGTGGCACAACGTTGACGCTCTTGTTTAGGTATGGCATATCAGCGTAAAAGCTTAGCGGAAGAAAACGTTCCGCCTTCCGCTCTTGTTTAGGTATGGCTTTAAGTTTTGCTTAAACCGGAAAAATCCGAGTTTAAACTTAATCCACATCTTAAAAACTCGGCCTAAGATGATAGTTTATTAAGAAAAAAAAAACACAACAAACAAGTTATTGGAAGATTTTTTTAACATATTAATGATGAAATTGTGAAAATTTATGAATTATTTAAAAAATAAAAACATTAAGAAGAAATCGTGGAAAGCAAACGTGAGGGGTACGTTCATGATAGCCGATCCCACATTATACTCAGTTTGAGGTATGTTCAGAGGATTATATGTGGTTAATTAAGTGATTAATGCATACGATATTAGCCGTTAAGATAATAAAAGTTCGAAATTTCCGAAAACGGTTTGAAGCCTTGGAAAAAGTATAAATCCTTGCGAAAAATTACATTGAAAAGTCAGTAATAGTTTTAACATTAAAGTGTGCAGATCACAATAGTTTGCTGTGAATAAAAGCTGTAAATTACTTTTGTCAAAGCGACTAAGTTTTTAATAAAAGTTTGTACATTATCAACAGTGTTTAAAGTGTTGTGCTTATATAATTTTCTTAAAGTTACAAGAAAAGAACTCGTAAGGTGTATTTTAAAGAAAATAAACCAAAAACGTTATTCAAAAGGCAGTAACGTTACAATATTAACCATAAGGTAGTCTCTTGTCGTAGAAAAAAGGATCTGCAATATTTCGGATTTTCGGCAGTATAGTCAGCGTCGCCGTTGTGACACTAAAGTATCACTTTCATTTCAACAAAATGTATGACACTTTTTGAACCTTTTTGAAAATAAGTACAAGTTTCCATTTTTCTTACGAAAGTTCTAATGAATTTTGCGAACATACATATACAAATTGGTAGCATGTCATAACGTCCTGTGTCATAGTGTCCACAGACACTATTTAAAAACAAACATAAAATAGAAACTTGTAAGTCCATGCTTTCCTCTCTCAATTTACTCGAATGGGAGCTGGAAGAATAGACTGCAAGTGAATAATTAATTACAAACTATGCAATAATTATTTTTAAAAAGCGATAAACATTATGAAAGGTTTTTGTAAAAGTAACTTCTTTTATTTTTTTGATAATATGACTAATTTTGGACATTGATTTATAATTCAAGTATGTATAATTACTTTTATTTTAGTCTAATGTATTTAATTTATACATAATAATAAACTTTGACCTTTTTTTTAAATACCCTTTTGTTGACACTTTTTCGAAATGTTTAACGGCAACCCTGAGTATAGTTTTATGTAAAATTAATTAACTTTAATTTCGAATTCTGTTATGCGTTTCTTATGGCCAATTTCACCAATTCTATTTTTTCATATAATTTTATTTGCTATGCAAATTGATTTTTATATAATGGGTTATTCATTAAGTAGTTCCAAAACCATCTGTGTATCATCGCACGTACGCACCGCAAAAAAGTGTGAAAGAACAAATATCGTCAAGTCAGAGCGCTATGATAACTGACGTTTTGGCCAGCAATTGAAGGTTATGAAACTACGTTAAATCCAACATTCTTCAAGTAATCGCCGAGATACCGCCAGAAATGTGCGATAAAGTGGTCGAGAACATACTCAAAAGGATCGACTGCTGCAACCAATCTAAAGGCGGTCATTTTTAATAACGTTGTATTTCGTACGCAAAGGCAATCATGATAATGAAATACATATTTCGTCGAAGTTATAGCTTAATGTTTGTTTTATTTAACTTGACTATTGCAACCCATAACTGGATAACCCTGTATTTAGAAGAATTAAGGAATTAATTTTGAATAACTACACAATCGAACAAAAAAATAAATAACACCCGAGATTTTGCTAAACGTATGGAAAGTGTATTGAAAAGAGCACGTATGTACGAAGCAGAAAATCAACATCACTACCAGGAAAAAATTTGTTTTTCTTCACAAAATGCTGAAAAAAAGAAAAAATAATAGCTCTGTTTCTTTATTTTTTTGGGTTAAGTTCGTGAAAATGAGAGCAAGCATTACTTTCTCTCATAAAGAGACAAAATTACACAAAAGTACGGGGAAAAAAACACAACTTTAACCTCCCGTTTCCACATGCAAGTACAAGTTCGAAAAACTGAATACACTCACACTTTTTCACTTACATTCACACAATTTTTTTACTTTCAGCCAATCGGCTGTTTCCTTGATTTTTCGTTGATAATACGTATACACTACTTGCAAGTAATTACTTGCATGTGGAAACGCCGGGTAAGAACAAAATAAAAATTCAGTGTTTTGACAGTCTTAACAGTCCAAAAAAAACTTGCGCCACTTTTGAAAAATGCTATGCGTATTGGCTCTAGAAATAAACTACTTTTACCAAAAAACAAAAACCCTTTTACAATAACTAACATTATGTTTTCCCTTATATTTCAGTGCAAAACTTTCTTTTTAAGTACATTATTTTATTCCACAACACTTTTTCCAGAATTTGGATCAAGAACTTTTTTCATTTGCCTTTTTTGTTTTGTTTATGTTTTAAAGATATTTGAAAATTTAGAGTCTGAACACAATACAACGATAATTTATTGCGGTGCGATTTTTCATACTATTTTGAAGCAAAAAATCGCAGTGCGGGACGGCATAATATTAAAATCTATTTTATTTTCATTGCGGACTTTGTTGTTCTTTCCATTTTTGATACTCTTTCTCTTTCTGATGCTGCCATTGCCAATAATTGGCGATGTTCATAACATAATTGTAAACAAAAAACATGATAAAAAATGTATGCACAAATAATCATGACAGGGTAGCATTTTCGTAAATTACTAAAGACTTTGTGGGATAGTGTAAAACGGCTTTAAACACTTAAATAAAACTTAATTCACTGAAGTGGTACATTTAAATTTAACTTAAGTTTCCATTGTAATAACTTTTAAAATATATTTTCAATTATTGAGAAATATTAAAACATTGATATTTATTTATTTTGTTAATAATAACAATTTAATGCGAAAAACCCTATGTTGTTTCTGTTGTTCTTGGATTATTGTATTACCGACACCACCTGTAGTTGAATTCGCCTTGTATCCATCATGATGAAAAAAAAGCCTTAAACAAGGCGAATTCATCACAGGTAGTCTCGGTACTACAACAAGTACAACTCGTACAAAAACCACAAGCAATTTGTTGTTGTAAAATCATTGTACAATGTCAAAAACAGAAACAAAGATTATAAACACATTTTGATTTAAGCTAAAAAAAAAGTTATCAGCAGTGCTTTTAAGACCACCTGCAATAAATTCGCCTTGGCCTTAAACGATAAATATCACAAAAAAAAGATTGTCAAATAATTATTTTCTTTAAATTTTTCAAATTTTGAACTTGAATTTTTTTTCTAAACAAAAATTCTTATATAAAGCAACTAAAATTCGTAAATTATAGAAGAATCCCAATCGTTTTTAACTCCGCCCAAAAAAGAGGGATGTTACAAGTTTGAAGTGTTCATCTTTGTAAAGAATCAAAACGGGTGAACCGATTTTCATTTTTATTTTGTTTGTTTGAAAGGTTGCGATGGAGAGTGTTCTTAGCTTTGTTTGAAGAAAATCGGCACAACCGATTAGAAGTTATCTCCTCTTTTCTAGCTGTATTCTTTTGAATATGTGTGTTGCTTCCAAATGCCTATATCGATTATAATTTAGTCAAAGAAACAAGATTGCGCATTGCGCAGGTCTGTTAATTTTTGTGTGACGAAGAAATATAATGTGCATTTGTGTGTGTCTTACATTTTTTACAACAAACACTCATTTTTATTCTATGATGACGTAGATGCGCAGTAGAAATTTTTTTTGTACGGCTCAGTGCGAAATCTTGTTTTTTTGATTCATTATTTTATCTTACTGTTTTCCTTATATAATTTTTTCTTACAACACATTTTTATTATATTTAAATTTTTTCATCCGATGAAAAAAGATGAAAATAATTTTCAACTTTTGTGGCAAATAGCATTAACGATTTTTATTTAATTTTTTTCGAAAAAAAACTAAAATATTTTTTCTCCGAACTTAAAAATCCAGATGGATAAATAAAACTTTTTTTATCATAATTTTTTTTATTTTTATATGAAAAAAACAAAAAAGATGGATTTAAAAATATTAAAATACGGTCTCTGGTTTATCACATGTGTTATATCGTCTACAAAACAGAAACTATTTGATGAGTAAAAACAAAAAAAAAAAAAACAGTTAAATATTTGTATTAAATGAATAAACAATGAAAGTCATTGACGTTATTAAATTTTGGAACTGTTTAGAAAATAGATTGATTAATACAACAACAAAATGAAAATTATGACAAGTTTTATTTTTGGCCTGATCTTAGCTGCAGGTTTGGCCGAATCACATAAATAGGGAACAAAGGTAGCTATAGTTACACTAAGTAAAAGTGCTCTTTTAGGCTCTATTGAATCTTACATACCCTTCACCATAGTTTGATAAGAATAAAAAGTTATTGAAAGTTAAGCATTAATATTAGGTAATGGGAATATATCAACATATAGATCTGTGCTTTAAAGAAGTTGAAAATTAAGAGAAAGAAGTTTTTTGATGTACTGAAAAATCACCAGTTTTATAAATTGTCATCATCAAAGTGTAATGAACAACTATTAAATTTACTATTAATTAACTATTAAATTTATTAAATTTTTTTCTAAACAAAAATTCTTATATAAAGCAACTAAAATTCGTAAATTATAGAAGAATCCCAATCGTTTTTAACTCCGCTCAAAAAAGAGGGATGTTACAAGTTTGTAGTGGTCATCTGTGTGAAGAATCAAAACAGGTGAACCGATTTTCATTTTTATTTTGTTTGTTTGAAAGGTTGCGATCGAGTGTGTTCTTAGCTTTGTTTGAAGAAAATCGGTACAACCGATTAGAAGTTATCACCTCTTTTTTTCGAAAAGAAAAGATAAAATATTTTTTTCCAAAATTAAAAATCCAGATAGGTTAGGTTAGGTTCCATGGGCAGCCATCAAAAGACAGCTCACTTAGGTCCTTTATTGGTCCCTTTGTGATACCCGGCGCCAATGCCCATCCCTTAGAGCATTTACTCAGATGGCGTCACCGCAAAGTCCAGTTCTCTTCCTAGTGAAGAGAAGGAGCGATTTGAGTTCTATCCCAGATAGATCCTCCAAGCAGGCAAACACCGGTTCCCCCAGGTATTCTTCCTGTGAAGCACAGTCTTCTCTTCCTTCTCGTTTTGACAACTTCTACAGTAGTCGTTAAATTCCAGACCCATTCTTCCAGCACGAGTCCCCACCGGCCAGTGTCCAGTCACAACCGATATCACCGTCCTAATCTAGTCCCTGCTGAACCCAAGTAGAGAGCTAGTTCTCCGTCCATCATATCCAGGCCAAAGGATCCTGGATATCGAGCAGGTGAACTCATAGGTCCACCGCATCTGCGCAACTCTTTAAGACTCGCGCCCTATAAGTGATTTACAGTGAGCCATTGGAAGGTCAAAGAATTGGTCAATGAATCATGCGACCACCATGTTTGGCCAGCTCATCTGCAACCTGATTGCCCGGGCACCCTGTGTGCCCCGGTATCCATATTAGCGTTACCCTTGAATGCTTCGCAATCTCATCCAAAGACATCCGACATTCTACAGTTAACCTAGATGTCGTGTAGATACAAGCTAGGGAAGCAAGGGCAGCCTTGCTGTCAGTAAATATACGTATAACTCCCGATATGCGATGGTACCTCAGCCAGTTTGCCGCACGCCTTAATGACGAGATTTCCGCATGCAGGACACAACATCCATCCGGCAGACGAAAGGAAACCTTCACATCCAGTTCCTCTATGAAGAAACTTCCGCCAACCCTCTCACCTTTCCTCAAACCATCAGTATAAACCCTTAGGGTTGGTTCACGGAAAGTTTCCGACAGCACATTGCCGTGCGCCACTTGTGTCACGAACCCTGCACCAAAGAACGGCACCGGGGTGCAGTAATCCACTCCATCAGGGACAATCGTACATTTAATTATCCCGGCGTGTCCATAGTCACGGGTCGACCAGCAGTTCACCGCGTGCAGCCGTGTCGCCGAACAAAGAGCCAACTGTCTGGCAGTTATGTCCACTGGGAGCCAATTCAATATCGTGAACAGCGCCTTCAGGGGAGAAGATCGCATTGATTCCGTGATCATCAACGCGACAAGTCTGTATACTTTCTCAAGCATCGCGCGGTGTATACCCTTATCCAATGCAGTCCACCATACAACGACCCCATAGTACAGGGTCGGCTTTACCACAGCCTAAAATATCCAATTGACACACCGGGACCACATGATGCACTCCAGATGCTGAGTACCTTCAAAGCAGCCTCCATACACTGGGACATTTCGCCCAAATGCCTCCCTGTGGTGGATCATAATTTTTTTTATTTTTATATGAAAAAAACAAAAAAAATGGATTTAAAAATATTAAAATACGGTCTCTCTGGTTTATCACATTTATATAATAACTCGTCTACAAAACATAAACTATTTGATGAGTAAAAACCAAGGACCGGAAAATTTTTTTTTATTTTGTTTCTAAAAAAATATTTACTGTGGAAGTTTAAAATATTCTACACTTTACAGAAAATAAAAAATTTTTAAATAGTAATGAAAAAATAGTTGTCGAAAAAAATAAATAAAGTTCTAAAAATAAAACGTTTTCTAAAAAACTTTTGTACAAAAAAAAAAATAAAATTAAAAAAATTTTAAATTTCTTAAAACAAAATAAATATATTTAAACGTTGTCATATAAAATTACAATCTTCAAAACAAATTTAAATAAAATTTGTGAAAAGTTTTCTAAGAATATGGGTCGTTTTAACCCATTAAAGATGGGGTGTCAGTCCGATTCGTGGTCCGATTTTGATGAAATTTTACACATTTGATATTATGGGAATTTATATTGACACTGAATTGTTTTTTTTTTTTACCTGTCAAACCTTGGCCCCTAGACTATGGGTATTTTTCCACCCATTTCGCTATTAAAGAGTTCTAAAACACAAGATTTTTTGAAAGCAAAAAAAATTAAAAATTGCATGCATGATATGAGTGTTGTGAGCTTATTTCACTATGTACGGAGAATCTGTCCCAGCGGGAAAAACAAGAAGTACGGATACTTTCTAGAAGGCCTTTGTACTGCTTCTTTTGGATGGACAAGGTTGGGTTGTTTTACATATGTACATCTGAAGGGTGTTTTTAAGCCTGATAGAACTTGAAATAGTAAAAATAAAACAAAAAATTTAACTATAATCAACAAATTTTTGTTTTTAAAAAGTTATACACGGCAGTAACTTTTGAAAATGATTGGGCATATGGGATGTTCTTGACGACACGCATTCTTGACGTCTAACTTTCTTAATTTTTAATCGCAGATATGTCTAGCGTGTAAACCGCACCAAATTTTTCTGGATATATCCATTAGGAGTCGGTAGGGTCTGTTGTGGATTGGTCTACTCCAAATGCAGCAATTTTGCTTATGAACAAATAACATATAAGTCATCAAGAGGGTTTTCCGTTTTTCTTCTCTCGCAATTTTCCAGAGCCGTTGTCGTTCACTTTTTCCAAATATGTATTAAAAATTTCTTACTTTTAAGCCAAATTTTTTTAAAGTAGTCCTATCCTTTCTTGATCTTTCTGTAAAAACCAATTTCCCATGCCTCTTACCTGAAGTACGCCAGAATTTTTTGGTATTTAAATACCCATTAGTCGTTAATGGGTTAAGCTCTTTAATATGGAATCATATTAAGTTCTGGATGCCACTGATTCAGGAAATTGCTTATTGTGTGATAAAACCCTCAAAGCTCATGCTGGTAACATAAAGCGCCATTATTTAGTAATGCACAATAAGAACATAACTCGTGAAGAAGTCCCCATTGCTTATTCCTCACAATCACCATACAAAACAAGTTAGAGTGCTATATTCGGCTGTGCCAAATCTTTAATACCCTTCACCGACAGCTCAGTGGGCTTTATATGGGGCCTATAGTAAATTATGAACCGAGCATCACGAAATTTATTAGTGTGAGTAGTGAAGTATTTAATTTTATTTTGATAGCATTATTTATTACTATTTGTGAAATATATTTTTATTTTTGAACACTTTCATTAAATAATTATTTGATGCAAATATTTGTTTTAGTCTGAACGCATGGCAAACATGAGTTAATTTATTTTATTTGACACTTTTTGCCAACTGTTTCAACAAACAAAAATTGTCAAATATTTGAGCTTAGTTTAAACATCAAACAAAATATTTTTTTGTTTCACACAGTTTGAAGCAAATATCAGAACAAATATTTTTGTCAAATATTTCATTAGTCTGAACGTACCTTAAAAGTTTTGTTTTCAAAGAAATTTTTTTTTCTTTTTTCGTTTCTATTTAAACTCAGAAAAAAAATATTCCTTTTTTCACACACAAAAATGTTTAATTTAAAAAATAAAATTTAATTTTGTGTTTTTCGTTCGTAATTTCCGGTCCTTGGTAAAAACTAAAAAAAAAAAACAGTTAAATATTTGTATTAAATGAATAAACAATGAAAGTCATTGACGTTATTAATTTTTGGAACTGTTTAGAAAATAGATTGATTAATGCAACAACAAAATGAAAATTATGACAAGTTTTATTTTTGGCCTGATCTTAGCTGCAGGTTTGGCCGAATCACATAAATAGGGAACAAAGGTAGCTATAGTTACACTAAGTAAAAGTGCTCTTTTAGGCTCTATTGAATCTTACATACCCTTCACCATAGTTTGATAAGAATAAAAAGTTATTAAAAGTAAAGCATTAATGTTAGTTAATGGGAATATATCAACATATAGATCTGTGCTTTAAAGAAGTTGAAAATTTAGAGAAAGAAGTTTTTTGATGTACTGAAAAATCGACAGTTTTATAAATTGTCATCATCAAAGTGTAATGAACAACTATTTCCGTATATTTTTTGGCAAAATTGGTGTCAAACAGCACTCAATTTTACGCCATATCGGATCTGTCATTTTGAATTTTTAGAAACTTACATCAGATTCATAATCAGCGACATTAAAAACTTTAAGGTACTTAGTTTTATTAAATTTTATTGAATCTATATGAAGCACTTAATTTTCAAAATATCCCTGTGTGTGACGGCCCATATTTTCAATGACTCTGAAACATAATTGCGGTTCAATTGTTGAATTGATCTTGGCTTATTGTCGTACAATTTTTCTTTCGAATTTCCCCAAAGTAAGAATTCTAACTGTGTCAAATCACATAATCGTGACGGCCAATTAACATCGCAATGACGTGAGATAACACGGCCATTGAATTTCACGCACAAAAGAGCCATTGTTTCGTTGCCTGTGTGGCAGGTCCATATCCTCCATTTCTGGTCATAAAAAGTCCGTTATCAACTCGCAATAGCGAGCACTAAACGCGGTAACTGCTTGGCCGACTTCATTTTCACAGAAGTATGGACCGATGATGCCGCCAGCTCATAAACCGCAACAAACAGCCACTCTTTGTGGTTGTATCGGCTTTTCAACAGTCACTCGTGGATCCTTATTTGTTCAAATGCGGCAATTCCGCTTGTTAACGGATCCATTGAGGTGAAAGTGTGCCTCGTCGCTAAAGATGAGTTTCTTTGTAAAGTCACCATTCACTTCTGTGTGTTCTACCAACCATTCGGCGTATGCTCAATTGTGTACCTATCCATGGCTAAATTTGCCAAACACTGAACCAAAGAAATATAAAATTAATTTGGACAAAAAACTTGACGTTTAGGTGTGACTCACAGTTACCATCGTTACCAACCACAATGCTGTGGTCCAAACCACCCTTTATATTTGTTCTGGAATGTCTATACACTCGTTCTAAAGTGCATTCTGCTTCCGTTGTAGGCTTTTTAAATATATTCTCATGAATCTCTTTATATCCAACCAAGTAGGGTTTAAAAGCTTGTAAATATTTTATTTTGTTCACACTTATTGGGACCTACAACATTCACGAAATAATTTGATTAGGGACAAGTATTACACCAGTAAAAGGCCGCCACTTGACATCTTTCTGCACTTAACAGGTTTTCTCGGCTTTGCTACACCATCATATGGGGAAATGCTTTTGCATTAAACGATGTATTAACCTTTACGAAAATGTCATATTTACGTACATGCCCATACTTTCTAAGTGTATTTCTTTAAATTATTATTGTTTCGTATTGAATCAAAAGTTTAAAATTGCTCCTTACAATAACTCCCAAGTACAATAAGTAAAAAAAAAATTAAATTGGCCCCATAATTTTTTTTATTTGTGGCATAACAGCAACGGTTTCGCTAACAAAGCTTCTCTGCAATGCTGGGCTTCAGCTCGTAGCAAGGATTATTTTCTCTATGGTATAACACCGAGTTAAACTCTACTTAATGTTTGATCTTTGTGAAGATTGTCAACCCTACACTTGCATTAGTGAAGTTGAAATATACTTGCAAAAAAAATCTTCTAACGACACAATAACAGAATGCCAGGAGTTCAATATTACTAGATAATAAATATACAGGCATGTTCTGAAAATCGCAAGATTTCAAAACACAATTGTCGGTGTTTTGAAAACCAGAAGAGTTTTAACTTGGTTTAAAATAATGAACAAATAAGCAAGTCATTTTAAATCGGCGGCCACTTAGCTGACCGCTTTGAATTCTCAATTACGAAAAAAGATTTTTGTCCCGAACACCTTTCTTGTGATTTAGCGTTTTTAAAGTATCTTTCGATATTGGAGACAGTATACGTTACGAAATTTTGTTATTTTACTTTTTTTTAAGTAAAATTTAATCAAGCTAAGCTCGAATACGAGTATTCCACTCAAAGATTATTTTATTTTTGTGATTTATTAAATTTAAAGTTATTTATTTTTCATATATGGACGGACATAAGTTATTTTCTTTACAAACATTTTTATTGCAAACACACCATGATTTAAATGCTCACGGAATTATCCCCATACTCTGATTATGTTGTTCCTCCAGCCCCTGGTAGTAGGATGTGCCCCGCATAACCTTCTGCATGGATTTGCTCTGCATTGTGCCGTCAAAGCCAAAGCAAAGGTAAGCCAAATTATTTTTGAAATCTTCATCTTCTTCTTGTTGCTATTTCGATCTTTTTCTATTTGGCTCCTTAATGTTCTTTGATAAACTTTTGAATTGAAATAAAAGTCTTTGCAATCGGGGTTTGTATTTATAGAAATATAAATTCAATGTCAAACAGATATTTATTTTAAAAAGCTTTTATTTAACTTGAAATGTTGTTACCTTGAAATTTTCAAAAGCTTTTATTTAGCTTTGTTCGAGAGAAATTTTGCAGCAGATACCTTCAACCGATTGAGCTGAAACTTTGTATACGCGTTCAGTTTGGATAAAAATTCATGGTTAACTATGTGACGTTATTCTTGATGCAACATGGTGGACCACCCAATATTGCGGACTATTTAGTTTTAACGCAATTTTGCAATATGGGTATAAAATGAAAGGGGTTTCCAAGAACAAGTCTAAAAAAAGTCACGTCGATCAAAATCCAATATGGCGGATTTCTTAAGCTTGAAACTCAATTTTGAAGCTGATTGAGCTGAATTTTTGTATACACATTCAGTTTGGGTGATTATACATACATGGTAAGCTGTGTGACGTTATTCTAGATCCAACATGGTGGAACACCTAAGATGGCGGACTAATTGTGTTTAATGCATTCCTACAATATGGGTATCATATGAAAGGGCTTGCTGAGAATACCTCGAAAATAAAGTGACTTCATTCTTAATCAAATATGGCGGACTAAGTTTTTAATGCTTGCCAACAATATGCGTATCAAATGAAAGGACTTAGAGAGATAACAAACTTTTACTACCAAATTATGGTATTTATTTTTTGGCGAAATATGGCCCCAAAAAATAAATGGAAATTGATCTCAAATTTGGGGCTAATTTTCATAATGCAATATGACCCTATTTTCCGATGAAAAATTACCCCAAAAAAATGAAAAATAACCCTAAAAATAAAATGAAGTATGACCCTAAATTTGGGGTAATTCTTGATTATGAAAAATCAACTCAAAATTTATAATAAATTTTAAACCCAAAAAAGAACACAAAGAAAGGATTTTCTTTTTATGTTATAACGAACACTGGCTTCGCTCAGTAAAGCTTCTCTAAATAGCCAAGGATTTTTCCTCAAACTTTTTCACTAATACATGCAAACTTATCCAACTGTCTTGTCTACTGTCTAGCAAATTTTGCAGACAGTAAAATTGGACAGTGATTTGACATTTGCTAACAGTAATTTGAAGTTTTGTTTGTAAAAGGGAAACAAATCAAAATGTAAAAAAAATTTAACATATTTTGCTTTGATTTCTTATATTTTAGTTAAGTGTTATGTTTGTTAACACAATTTAGTTACTTTAAGCTATTTTTAAATTTGTTTAGTTAATGTAAAACACCTTTAGCTGGACTTGCACTGCAACATTCACGTTTAACATATTTTTAATAGTAAACTGTCTTAACTACTGTCTGGACGCCTACGTCACGAAGACAGTTAGTAGTATTTTTGGCAACTTAAATGTACATATATTCCTTCTGTCTTGCCAGTTCTGTCAAATGTAAACGCAGTGTAAGGATTTAAGAATTGCCCCAAAATTGCGAGTTGTTGTGTCTCATGTAACATTTTGGCGCTGTTGTTCACTTTCCTTTTAGGGCCATATTTCCTGGTGTCATTTTGCGCACCGCGCCATATTATAACGTCATTACACAAATTAAATGATATAAAATCTTATTTACTTGTGCAGACAAATAAACAAGTAAATAATATAAAATAACATGATGTGATTGATTTTAACTAATAAAATTTTTAAACTAAGTAAATACGAGTACGTAAATCTCGCGACAAGCTCTTATCTCCTACAAATTGTGTAATGACGTTAAAGTTGATACTAAACGTTTTAAAGCAAAGGTTTACTATTTTCATTTTAACGCATTTAAAAAAAATTGGTTTTTTAAAAAGTTTTTTATTTTTGTTTGTTTCGAGAGTCTCTCGATAGACTGAGTGTGAAAACTGCTTAGTTTATCATTCCGTATGAAACATTTTAATATCATCAAAGACCCAATATATATGTGACCTTCTCCGAGAAAAGGGACCTAGTGTGTGAAAATGAATATTTGAGAAAAACGCATTTAAAGTTATTGTACACCCTTTTAGGTACCAGAATCCACTCTTAAGCCCAACCCCTTTTCGCGGAGAAGGTCACATATTCTGGGTCGTTGAGTAATTCTAACTCGATTTTGCCATGTCCGTCTGTTGAAATCATACACAGTTGCAAACGACTCAAAATAAAAGAACAAAATTGTTGTCAAAATGTTTATAGTTCTCCTAAGCAGTTTGGGATTGAAAATCGACAGTTCAACTAAAACATCACAATTTTTCTAAACAAAAATAAAATGGCGAGAATTATTTATGTGCAAAACAAAAATTGCTATTGTTATAAATTTTAATCTGTAATATTTTTTTATGAATAGAAATTACACTGTAAAATTTCGTGTAGATCGGTCCATAGTTTACCAAAGGCTCCATATATAGCCCATTCCTAAAATATCCTTGCTGTCAGTAGGGAGTATCAAAGATTCGTATATGTAAACATTTGAAAAAGCATTGTCACATATAAAAATTATTTCGAGACATTAGTCATAGATAAAATAACTAGATATGAAACTCGGATTTTTTTGAAAAATATATAAATTAACCTCTTCACACATATAGGAGGGAACATATTAATTGCCGTTATTAAAATTGTTCCTTAAGATTTAGGCTGGAAAGTACCGTTGTTTTGGTAAATATAGGTTGTTGTTGGTTCGTCGTATTGTTTTTGTAATTTTTCTTTTATGCAGAAATTTTGATAGCTATACAGGCCGCGTGTGGCAGAATCACAGATTTCTCTTCTCTACAGTGGCTTTCTTTTCTATTGACTTGAATCGCAATCGGATCAAGCCTTAAGTTTTGTGACAACATACATCATTCAGCAACAGCTGCTCCAGAAGTCCGCTATCGTATTAAAGTGCATACGATTTTTTAAAAACCGCATAGACTATAGCGGGGCATTGTTGAAGCCATATGTAACCTTAACTCAATTTCATAATACGAAAGAATAAAGTTTTTGACGATCAACTCTAAATATTTCAATATCAGGGGTGTCATGGAAATCGAAAACGTAAAACAAAAGAATTTGGCAGTTCGTTTTATTAAACTTTTAATCTAATTTTTACAATTTTTGTTAAAGAATTCTGTTTAATAGAGCATTATTTGAATAATAATTGTCATAAAATGTTTTTATTACAGAAACCTTATTGAAAAACGACTCTTAAAATTCTTTCGTTTTACGTTCCCGATTTCCATGACATCCCTGTATATGTATGTATGTAATTTAAAAGTTACAGTGGTAGCTTTACTTTTTATTACTCGTATGTACATACATATATTAGAAATAAACTATATTCGAAGTAAATATAAATTTTGAAGTTATTTAATTACAAAATCGAGGTTTCCTTTTATAAAACATTGGTCAACTTTGGATAAACTATGTTTACTAACTAAAACCTCAACTTAAATTTGAATATACAATTTTTATCATTTCGAATAACTTTTTTCTATCAGGTATGTGATGTAAACCGATCGATTACAAAACGAACGTTTTTAAAAGGTGTGATGAATTTCGAGGGATTTTAAAATCCATTTCTGAATTAAAGGATTAAGTTTTCGGTCAGAATGCAATTCAGTTAACGTATAAAATATAATATTTTAAAGAATAAAGACTGAAAATAAAAGGAGCAAATCCATTTAAAAAGATACTAAAAACGATATTTTCGGTTTAAAATCGTTTCGTTTTTAAAATCGATTTCCATCACATACCTGTATAATAGACCTTGAAGCGCTGTAAAATATAACTTCTTTTTAAAATATTTTTTTTAAATGGATTTTTTTTATTGGCATTTTTTAACATGATTTTGTTTTATAATTTTATAAATTTATTTACTATGTATATAACTTTAATATATAATATAATCGTATAAAGTAGATCTAATATCTACTATTTTATTTACTTTTTCGGCTTGGAAAATTGCTTTCGTTTTTAAATTTTTTTTTAAATATTTTTTCCTTTTCTTTTTAACAAAAATCACATAATTTATATAAAAAAATTTACAAATTTGTTTTAGAATTGTTTGATCTCACGTTGTTGGCAAACAAATTAATTATTTGGTTAAATGTTTGGATGGCTAAAGAAGACTTGGCTTTATTTTGTAATGGTTTTTCTTTGAATGAAAAAAAAAACAAAATTTATTAAATTTGAGTTACCAATTTTCTTATATCTAAATAAAAATTATGTCTAAATGTTTAGCGCAATAATTAAACAATAATAAAACAAAAAATTTAACTATAATCAACAAATTTTTGTTTTTAAAAAGTTATACACGGCAGTAACTTTTGAAAATGATTGGGCATATGGGATGTTCTTGACGACACGCATTCTGGACGTCTAACTTTCTTAATTTTTAATCGCAGATATGTCTAGCGTGTAAACCGCACCAAATTTTTCTGGATATATCCATTAGGAGTCGGTAGGGTCTGTTGTGGATTGGTCTACTCCAAATGCAGCAATTTTGCTTATGAACAAATAACATATAAGTCATCAAGAGGGTTTTCCGTTTTTCTTCTCTCGCAATTTTCCAGAGCCGTTGTCGTTCACTTTTTCCAAATATGTATTAAAAATTTCTTACTTTTAAGCCAAATTTTTTTAAAGTAGTCCTATCCTTTCTTGATCTTTCTGTAAAAACCAATTTCCCATGCCTCTTACCTGAAGTACGCCAGAATTTTTTGGTATTTAAATACCCATTAGTCGTTAATGGGTTAAGCTCTTTAATATGGAATCATATTAAGTTCTGGATGCCACTGATTCAGGAAATTGCTTATTGTGTGATAAAACCCTCAAAGCTCATGCTGGTAACATAAAGCGCCATTATTTAGTAATGCACAATAAGAACATAACTCGTGAAGAAGTCCCCATTGCTTATTCCTCACAATCACCATACAAAACAAGTTAGAGTGCTATATTCGGCTGTGCCAAATCTTTAATACCCTTCACCGACAGCTCAGTGGGCTTTATATGGGGCCTATAGTAAATTATGAACCGAGCATCACGAAATTTATTAGTGTGAGTAGTGAAGTATTTAATTTTATTTTGATAGCATTATTTATTACTATTTGTGAAATATATTTTTATTTTTGAACACTTTCATTAAATAATTATTTGATGCAAATATTTGTTTTAGTCTGAACGCATGGCAAACATGAGTTAATTTATTTTATTTGACACTTTTTGCCAACTGTTTCAACAAACAAAAATTGTCAAATATTTGAGCTTAGTTTAAACATCAAACAAAATATTTTTTTGTTTCACACAGTTTGAAGCAAATATCAGAACAAATATTTTTGTCAAATATTTCATTAGTCTGAACGTACCTTAAAAGTTTTGTTTTCAAAGAAATTTTTTTTTCTTTTTTCGTTTCTATTTAAACTCAGAAAAAAAATATTCCTTTTTTCACACACAAAAATGTTTAATTTAAAAAATAAAATTTAATTTTGTGTTTTTCGTTCGTAATTTCCGGTCCTTGGTAAAAACTAAAAAAAAAAAACAGTTAAATATTTGTATTAAATGAATAAACAATGAAAGTCATTGACGTTATTAATTTTTGGAACTGTTTAGAAAATAGATTGATTAATGCAACAACAAAATGAAAATTATGACAAGTTTTATTTTTGGCCTGATCTTAGCTGCAGGTTTGGCCGAATCACATAAATAGGGAACAAAGGTAGCTATAGTTACACTAAGTAAAAGTGCTCTTTTAGGCTCTATTGAATCTTACATACCCTTCACCATAGTTTGATAAGAATAAAAAGTTATTAAAAGTAAAGCATTAATGTTAGTTAATGGGAATATATCAACATATAGATCTGTGCTTTAAAGAAGTTGAAAATTTAGAGAAAGAAGTTTTTTGATGTACTGAAAAATCGACAGTTTTATAAATTGTCATCATCAAAGTGTAATGAACAACTATTTCCGTATATTTTTTGGCAAAATTGGTGTCAAACAGCACTCAATTTTACGCCATATCGGATCTGTCATTTTGAATTTTTAGAAACTTACATCAGATTCATAATCAGCGACATTAAAAACTTTAAGGTACTTAGTTTTATTAAATTTTATTGAATCTATATGAAGCACTTAATTTTCAAAATATCCCTGTGTGTGACGGCCCATATTTTCAATGACTCTGAAACATAATTGCGGTTCAATTGTTGAATTGATCTTGGCTTATTGTCGTACAATTTTTCTTTCGAATTTCCCCAAAGTAAGAATTCTAACTGTGTCAAATCACATAATCGTGACGGCCAATTAACATCGCAATGACGTGAGATAACACGGCCATTGAATTTCACGCACAAAAGAGCCATTGTTTCGTTGCCTGTGTGGCAGGTCCATATCCTCCATTTCTGGTCATAAAAAGTCCGTTATCAACTCGCAATAGCGAGCACTAAACGCGGTAACTGCTTGGCCGACTTCATTTTCACAGAAGTATGGACCGATGATGCCGCCAGCTCATAAACCGCAACAAACAGCCACTCTTTGTGGTTGTATCGGCTTTTCAACAGTCACTCGTGGATCCTTATTTGTTCAAATGCGGCAATTCCGCTTGTTAACGGATCCATTGAGGTGAAAGTGTGCCTTGTCGCTAAAGATGAGCTTCTTTGTAAAGTCACCATTCACTTCTGTGTGTTCTACCAACCATTCGGCGTATGCTCAATTGTGTACCTATCCATGGCTAAATTTGCCAAACACTGAACCAAAGAAATATAAAATTAATTTGGACAAAAAACTTGACGTTTAGGTGTGACTCACAGTTACCATCGTGCATTGTCCAACCACAATGCTGTGGTCCAAACCACCCTTTATATTTGTTCTGGAATGTCGATACACTCGTTCTAAAGTGCATTCTGCTTCCGTTGTAGGCTTTTTAAATATATTCTCATGAATCTCTTTATATCCAACCAAGTAGGGTTTAAGAGCTTGTAAATATTTTATTTTGTTCACACTTATTGGGACCTACAACATTCACGAAAAAATTTGATTAGGGACAAGTATTACACCAGTGAAAGGCCGCCACTTGACATCTTTCTGCACTTAACAGGTTTTCTCGGCTTTGCTACACCATCATATGGGGAAATGCTTTTGCATTAAACGATGTATTAACCTTTACGAAAATGTCATATTTACGTACATGCCCATACTTTCTAAGTGTATTTCTTTAAATTATTATTGTTTCGTATTGAATCAAAAGTTTAAAATGGCTCCTTACAATAACTCCCAAGTACAATAAGTAAAAAAAAAATTAAATTGGCCCCATAATTTTTTTTATTTGTGGCATAACAGCAACGGTTTCGCTAACAAAGCTTCTCTGCAATGCTGGGCTTCAGCTCGTAGCAAGGATTATTTTCTCTATGGTATAACACCGAGTAAAACTCTACTTAATGTTTGATCTTTGTGAAGATTATCAAACCTACACTTGCATTAGTGAAGTTGAAATATACTTGCAAAAAAAAATCTTCTAACGACACAATAACAGAATGCCAGGAGTTCAATATTACTAGATAATACATATACAGGCATGTTCTGAAAATCGCAAGATTTCAAAACACAATTGTCGGTGTTTTGAAAACCAGAAGAGTTTTAACTTGGTTTAAAATAATGAACAAATAAGCAAGTCATTTTAAATCGGCGGCCACTTAGCTGACCGCTTTGAATTCTCAATTACGAAAAAAGATTTTTGTCCCGAACACCTTTCTTGTGATTTAGCGTTTTTAAAGTATCTTTCGATATTGGAGACAGTATACGTTACGAAATTTTGTTATTTTACTTCTTTTTAAGTAAAATTTAATCAAGCTAAGCTCGAATACGAGTATTCCACTCAAAGATTATTTTATTTTTGTGATTTATTAAATTTAAAGTTATTGTTTTTTCATATATGGACGGACATAAGTTATTTTCTTTACAAACATTTTTATTGCAAACACACCATGATTTAAATGCTCACGGAATTATCCCCATACTCTGATTATGTTGTTTCTCCAGCCCCTGGTAGTAGGATGTGCCCCGCATAACCTTCTGCATGGATTTGCTCTGCATTGTGCCGTCAAAGCCAAAGCAAAGGTAAGCCAAATTATTTTTGAAATCTTCATCTTCTTCTTGTTGCTATTTCGATCTTTTTCTATTTGGCTCCTTAATGTTCTTTGATAAACTTTTGAATTGAAATAAAAGTCTTTGCAATCGGGGTTTGTATTTATAGAAATATAAATTCAATGTCAAACAGATATTTATTTTAAAAAGCTTTTATTTAACTTGAAATGTTGTTACCTTGAAATTTTCAAAAGCTTTTATTTAGCTTTGTTCGAGTGAAATTTTGCAGCAGATACCTTCAACCGATTGAGCTGAAACTTTGTATACGCGTTCAGTTTGGATAAAAATTCATGGTTAACTATGTGACGTTATTCTTGATGCAACATGGTGGACCACCCAATATTGCGGACTATTTAGTTTTAACGCAATTTTGCAATATGGGTATAAAATGAAAGGGGTTTCCAAGAACAAGTCTAAAAAAAGTCACGTCGATCAAAATCCAATATGGCGGATTTCTTAAGCTTGAAACTCAATTTTGAAGCTGATTGAGCTGAATTTTTGTATACACATTCAGTTTGGGTGATTATACATACATGGTAAGCTGTGTGACGTTATTCTAGATCCAACATGGTGGAACACCTAAGATGGCGGACTAATTGTGTTTAATGCATTCCTACAATATGTGTATCAAATGAAAGGACTTCAGCGGCCCATGTACTTGAAATATTCTTGTATATGATATACCCAATATTATTTCCATTTTATCCTACATTATGCCATAAGTCGCACAATGGTTTCATTCATTCAATAAAAAGGTGAACATAGCCTATACGAATAACATAAACAGCATTGTTCAATGTTGCCAACACACATCACTTTATTTTCGTTGTGCAATAAAAATCAAAAGTCTTTTGATTGTTGCCAATATATTGTGCCACCTTCGAATATCACATACAAATTGGCGCTATAATTGTACTATACGTAAAATTGAACAATCTTATTGCAAGTGTATGGGCCGCTTTAGAGGGATAACAAACGTTTACAACCAACTTATGGTATTTATTTTTTGGCGAAATATGGCCCCAAAAAATAAATGGAAATTGATCTCAAATTTGGGGCTAATTTTCATAATGCAATATGACCCTATTTTCCGATGAAAAATTACCCCAAAAAAATGAAAAATAACCCTAAAAATAAAATGAAGTATGACCCTAAATTTGGGGTAATTCTTGATTATGAAAAATTAACTCAAAATTTATAATAAATTTCAAACCCAAAAAAGACCACAAAGAAAGGATTTTCTTTTTTATGTTATAACGAACACTGGCTTAGCCCAGTAAAGCTTCTCTAAATAGCCAAGGATATTATACATGAAAACAGACATGTTTGGAAAGACATCGGGAAAGACAAAAGGTTTTTGGTAGCATGTTTAAAAGAGAATGTCAAAAACAGACATGTCTGGAAAGACACCGTGTAAACTTCCTCTAATTCTTACTCGACTTAGCCATGTCCGTCTGGTGAAATCATACACAGTTGCATGCGACTCAAAATAAAAGAACAAAATTGTTGTCAAAATGTGTATAGTTCTCCTAAGCAGTTGGGGATTGATAATCGACAGTTCAACTAAAAAATCCCAGTTGTTCTAAACAAAAAAAAAAAAAAAATGGCGAGAATTCTTTCTGTGCATAACAAAAATTGCTATTGTAATAAATTTTAATCTGTAACATTTTTATATGAATAGAAATTACACTATCAAATTTCGTGAAGATCGGTCCATAATTTACCAAAGGCCCCATTTATAACCCATTCCTGAAATATCCTTGCTGTCAGTAGGTTGTAGTAGATTTCTCTTCTCTACTGTGGCTTTCTTTTTAATTGACTTGCATCGCAATCGGATCACGCCTTACAAGCCTTGACAACATACATCATTCAGCAACAGCTGCTTCAGAAGTCCGCTATCATACGATTTTTTAACAACCGCATAGACTATAACGGGGCATTGTTGAAGCCATATGTAACCTTAACTCAATTTCATAATACGAAAGAATAAAGTTTTTGACGATCAATTCTAAATATTTCAATATCAGGGGTGTCATGGAAATCGAAACGTAAAACAAAAGAATTTGGCAGTTCGTTTTATTAAACTTTTAATCTAATTTTTACAATTTTTGTTAAAGAATTCTGTTTAATAGAGCATTATTTGAATAAAAATTGTCATAAAATGTTTTTATTACAGAAACCTTATTGAAAAACGACTCTTAAAATTCTTTCGTTTTACGTTCCCGATTTCCATGGCACCCCTGTATGGATAAACTATGTTTACTAACTAAAACCTCAACTTAAATTTGAATATAAAATTTTTATCATTTCGAATAACTTTTTTCTATAATAGACCTTGAAGCGCTGTAAAATATAACTTCTTTTTAAAATATTTTTTTTAAATGGATTTTTTTTATTGGCATTTTTTAACATGATTTTGTTTTATAATTTTATAAATTTATTTACTATATATATAACTTAAATATATAATATAATCGTATAAAGTAGATCTAATATCTACTATTTTATTTACTTTTTCGGCTTTAAAAATTGCTTTCGTTTTTAAATTTTTTTTTTAATATTTTTTCCTTTTCTTTTTAACAAAAATCACATAATTTATATAAAAAAATTTACAAATTTGTTTTAGAATTGTTTGATCTCACGTTGTTGGCAAACAAATAAACAAATTAATTATTTGGTTAAATGTTTGGATGGCTAAAGAAGACTTGGCTTTATTTTGTAATGGTTTTTCTTTGAATGAAAAAAAAAAAAACAAAATTTATTAAATTTGAGTTACCAATTTTCTTATATCTAAATAAAAATTATGTCTAAATGTTTAGCGCAATAATTAAGCTGGAATATATTTAAATTTATATTTGTGTATTTTTTTAGTTTTTTTTTCAAAATTTTTGTATATGTTTAATAATAATATTTTATAAATTGTGGTTCCATACAATATAAAATGTAGGCTTTAAAAGCAACATTTCTTTTTTACTTCGAGTGTAATTGAAATTTTGTTTTGTTGTTTTTTGTTCTAGGATTGACTAAAGATGAAGATTTTTAGGGAGATTTTGTGTATTAAAAAAAAAAATCTAGTGTTGTCCCATGTAAACACTCTTGAAACATAATGGTGGTTTGAAGCAATAATATTTCTCGAAAATTCTTTAATAATTTCTCGTTAATTGTGTAATAGATTAATATTCAACTCATTTGCATATTTTTAGGCTTATATCCTTCTTTACCCTTTTATACCCAAGTACTCTAGCATACATCCAACTACAT
Source organism: Pollenia labialis (assembly GCA_949318255.1). Classification (NCBI taxonomy): domain Eukaryota; kingdom Metazoa; phylum Arthropoda; class Insecta; order Diptera; family Polleniidae; genus Pollenia; species Pollenia labialis. The sequence continues at coordinate 135,242,281 of OX439143.1, read as the reverse complement.
ATTTCTGTATGTATTTTCAATTAAAGCATAGTACTCTGTTCAAATTTGTGAAAAATGTTGAGCAACATTAATTATTCCACACGAAAATTTTTACATGCATCAATGATACCTATCATGCGAGTTTGTACAATTTAACGTTTTAATGCATGCAAAGTATGCGACATTGTTTTCGTATGTAAACAAACCCCACATGTATTTTTTTTTTTTTAATAAAACATTTTATAAAAAAGAAAGTAAATATGGATAAAAAAAACTGTTACCGGTTGTGTTATTTTAATTTTTTATTTCTTTTTAATAATCAGTTCATACTTTTTTGCGTTTGCTTAAAATTCCACGTGAAATAAGTGCAGCTTACATTATTTCGCAGTTGTAAAAAAAATGTTGCCAGAAACATTTCGGAACTTTTTCACAAAATGAACAGAGTACTACTCTATCAACATTTCTTCATAGATATTCCGCACAAGTTTTTTTCATATGCTTTTTGACAGCATTTCACGTGAAATGTTGAACATAGTACCAGGCTTAACATAAACCATATAAATTTTCATATTTGTGGGTTTTTCGAAACAGGCTTTTGAATAAACCGAAAAGTATACAGCATATTTTAAATTTTGCCTGAAGGCATGCAATAATATTTCAAGAAACAAAAATATAAAAAATATTAAATCGATTAATTTTATTTACGCTAACTGAGAGATGTACAAATTTTGCGAGTGCTTTACCGTTTTCTCATTTTTACAACTCACATTGAATCAGTGTTACCGCTGTGATACTAATTAATTTGACCATTTTTTGTGACTCTTTTAGAAAATTTCCAACAGCAACTCTGCGTTGAATAGCAAAAATTAGAGACGGAAGAAATTCCCTGGGAGTTTTTATTCATAATGGGATAATTTGGCATTGACATCATAATGATTTTAACCAAATTGGTTTTATTTTTGGATTTGAAATAATTTCAGATTTCATAATTAAATCTTGCGAAAATAGCAAAATATTGTGATTGCAGTGATTTTAAAATTATTATTTTTTTAGAAGAGAGAGCTAAACAAATATGTTAACGGGAATCGTGATCAGGAAGGCATTGGCAGGTAGTTAACTTAGGAATAAGAAATAGATTTGATTAATAATTACTTAGATGAAGATTTAATTAATAAATTATGAAAAAAAAATTCTTTTATGAAATTATTGAATGCAATTAATTTAATTGCAATCAAAATTTTTATTGAAATCAGTAAACGTAAAACGAATTAATATACACTTGGAATCTAGCGGTTGTAAACCAAAATTTAAATTTTTTTTTCAATTCGAAATTATCAGAGTCACCTTTATTTCCAGAATAAAACGAAGATTTTGATTCTGATTTAATTTTAAAATCAATAACTCGCTTCCAAATCAATTAAAGTATTGCAATCAAATTGATGGCTATCAATTTCAAAAAATTAATTTTTTGAAATTGATTTCATCTTTTTTTTTTATCGTATTTCATCATTTTAAATTGAAATCATACAATTTATTTTTCTATTGTGAATGCAATTAGAAAATTAGTAATCTTTAACGAGAAATCAGTTAATAACAATTAAATCGATTGCAAACTTTTAAAGCTCTGATATTCCGTATGCAATGTTTCCAATGAATACATTTTCGTAAACAGTTTTTGAACTTTTACTGAAATATAGTGAATTTAGGACAGAGGGCTACTATAAATATATTGCGTTGCGAATTCAATTTTATTAAAGAGTACCAATCTCAAGATTTGCTACTATTTTCTTTTGCATCGCAATAGAGAGTAACCCCCCCGTAACGAGTTGCAGTTTTTGTGATTTTTAACATTAAATATATACAATACCATTGTTTTTAGCCTTTTATCTGGTGGAGAACAAAGAAACTCGGATGTGACTTGGTGGAGTACCTTATATAATTCAGTCGAATTACGGGTGGAGAAAACTTCTAGACAACAATTTAAAAGTTAGCAAACATTAATTTAAGAATAAAAAAATATTTTAGAAAATTGTTGACAATTCTACCAAATTTGTGTAGAAGATATCTTAAAAGCCCTTACTCCATTTTCAAAACATTTTGCGAAAGTGATAGAGTACCAAGTTGGCATTTGGGTTTCGCATCGAAATTGTTTTCGCATCGCAATAGAGAGTAGCACCCTGTTTTGTTTCGGTTTTTCACATTGCACAATGATTTTACAAAAAAAAATTTACTTGTAGTTTTTGTTGTACTTGTTGTAGTACCGAGATTGCCTGTAATGAGTTCTGCTTAGTAGAAAGTAGAAAATATTTACTTTGGTAAAAAATGTTAATAAGAACTCAAATTGACCTAGATTTTATTCAAATACAAAAGTACCAAAATAATAGAAAATAAATTGTCCTTTTTTAATTAAAAGTACCAAAATAAAATAAAATAAATTGTTTATAATCTTCATATAATAATCATTGACGGAAATTGTTGAGACCATTAAAACATTAAAACCCAACAAAACCCCACATAATGTAATATATCTGCTGAGCTCTTTAAATCACCCAACAGCAGCGCTCAGTTACTTCTTATTATCCAGAATTCTGGAACTCTGGTTAATGTTAAAGTGCCTAAGAAAGGGGATCTTACCAAATGCCAGAACTGGAGAGGGATAACATTGCTTATCATAAGACAATTGAAAGCATTATAAATTGTAGATTTTCCACAACGTTGTGTGGCGAGTTGCGACAAGAACAAGCAGCATTTCGTGCTGGACAATCCTGTGTGGACTACGCAAATAGCCTGAGAATAATCATCGCTCTCCCCTTAACCTAACGTTCATTTACTTCGACAAAGCTTTCGATACTCTCTCACATACAGCAGTATGGACGTCGACACGGTGCAAGGATGTCGCGGAGAAAACAATAGAGCTCATAAAAAGTCCTTACTATGAGGCCAGTTGCCGAGTACAGCACGAAAATATAGTTGGCGGCATAATTGCACTCAAGAAGGGCTTTAGGCAAGGCTGTGTATTATCACACACATATATTATTTAATATTGTTCATTACGTCATTTTGGCAGATGCAACACGTACCAATAGAGGCGTAAGCTGGGGACAGCAGGAATGTTTACAAGACCTCGATATTTTCCTTCTCGCTCACAGATACTCTGACATGCAAGACATACTCCGTACCATAGAGGAAATGCCCGCATAAAGAACAAAACATTACGCATAAATGCATCAAATACAACCGGCGGCTCATCTTAGGATGTGAAAACCAGATTAAAAAAGGCGATATGAGCTTTTGCCATGCTAAATCCTTTATTGCGATCCACCAAGCTATCTACCAACACCATACTCAGAATTTTTAATTCCAAGTCTATATTGCTGTCTGGCAGTGAATCTTAGAATGCTGCACCCAAACGCATCAGTAGCATCCAAGTATTTGTAAACGAATGTCTCTGTAGAATCCTACGTATTATTTGGCCTGCAAAAATAAGCACGTTTGCTGATATAAAAATATTTAATATTTATTAGTTGTAGACGCTTTATTATGAGGCATAAGTCGTTCATCTGAAGGGGTTTGTAATTCAACAAAATTGTCGCACCTGGTGTGAGACCAATCCACATCAGACCCTACAGACTCCATTAAATCCAGAAATATGCACCGTTTGTTGCGGTTAATACTCTGGAGGCATCATCGGACCTGATTTCATTGCGATCAATGATTTTTTGTTTAAAAATATGGATGACATTAATCCGGGTGAGATATGGTTTCACAATGATCGCGCTTTGTGCCATACTGCGACCGCAACCATCCACCTTTTGAAATTAAAATTTGGCGTCAAGATGATTTCAGCTAGCGCTGGGAAGCTATCGATAGTACTATCGATATCGATATTATTATTATTATTTAAAATACAGCTAAAAAGACATCTAACAACAGCTTTACACACACAGTTTTTTGCCGCAAATATTACTTGCTATTATTAATTCGCGCTGAATTAGTGGTATGGATTGCTTAGCTGTGCTTTTTAAAGGCATTGAAGTCGAAATTTGTACATGTTTATATGGGGACTGAAATGTCAAATAGCATAGGACAAAACAATGAACGACCATTAGAGGATAAGTCCGCTAAATTGATTACCTTTTTGGGCTGAGAATCAAAACCAATTCAGAAAATTATTTAAAGTTGCAATAGAATATCTTATAGTCGCTGCTGCTTCGGTTTCTTCAGAAAGGTACTGGTACTGGAGTGCCCCGGTAGGCTAGCTGGTAGAGAGCTAGTCTAACAGCGCCGGGGTTGCGGGTTCGATTCCCGCCAGATACTCTGATTTCTTTCTTGCAGACAAGCGTAGAGCTTCGTGGAATTAGCTTAGGAAAATTTAAAAAAAAAAAAAAAAACATAAATTTATCCAAACTTTCAATATTTTTAATCAGGCTTATGATTATCAATAACAATTTTAATTAATTTTCATGTTGTAAAATTCCTTTCTCCATAAAAATAATTTAATGAAAATTAAATTTTGATGAACTTAAGCCTGATTAAAAATATTGAAAGTTTGGATAAAAGACCATAAATAGTTCAACAAAATAACCACAATACTAATTAAAAACATGAATTTTTAAAAAACTGTCATCTAAAATAACGTGCGTATATACATACGTCTCATACGTTTAATAAAGTGATAAAAACAACGAACTGTAGACTGATAAAAACTGGTTAAAGTTTTCCTGCACAAGTAAAAACATTCAGTCGATAGTAATATCGATATAACGATAGTAAAATCTGAACTATCGATAGGTCTTGTGATTTGACACTTCTCGATTATTTCCTGTAGGGTACAAAAAGTCACTGATTTATAATGATCAATAAGCAACAATTGATGCCTTAAATACCAACATTGATCGTGTTAGCCGAGACATACGGCCAGCACTGCTCTTTCGAACAGAAAAATGTTATGATTAAACTAGGGTTGCCAGACGGCCTGGAATGCCCTGGATTGTCTAGTTTTTTTGCGTCTTGTCCAGTTACCAGCTCAAATACAATTTGTCCAGTTAAAATAGAAATATTTTTTTTTTATTAATTACATATTTAATTTAAATGATTAATTTATATCTTGCCCAAAGATATTTCAATTTATATCTAAACTGCGTAAAAGTAACGTTCAAAATCTTTATACGTAAATAAATCTCGTTTGTATTTTCCATACCAATTTCAAGGCTTTTTCGAAAGTACTTTAAGTGTTTGAAATAATCTACACTCTTAAGAAAAGCAAAGGATGTCCTTTGGAAATGATAATAAGACTTAATTTTGATGATAGTTTGAAAAATGTTCAAATATATTTGATAACAACTAACAAAAAGATTTAGGAAATTCTATAAATCGTAAGAGACACCCAGTAAGAGGTTTAAGAACAAAAAAGGGGATTTTTCTGGACTTTATAAACGGTTAGTCCGATAATGAAACAAATTCCAGATGCTAATTAAGTACTTGTATTCCAGTTAGGGTAAAGGATTAGGGATCTATAGACATATTCCCAATTAGGGCACATTAAATATTACAAAAATTAACAACAATCCGAAATTCTTCATTTTAATCCGATTTAAGAAATCTTATTAGATCTTAAATCGTGCTCAAATAATTTTGGATTTTCGGATAGATATAAGATAAGATAATTCGAAAAAATCTTCTTAGGTTAAATTCGTGGTTGTGCTTATTTCGCAAATAAAGTAGATTTTGAATTTGTTTGTTACTTATGCCCTTTTTGAGTTTAGGTGACGATATGTAATATGACGTAAAACTGAATTTTTATTGTTTTTACATTACGCAAAAAAAATATATGAAGTTTTTTTTTGCACTTTTTAGATTGTCCAGTTATTTTTACAAAATCCAGTGCCGATGTTATGTAAATCTCGCGTCGAGAAACTTTTCGATTGAAATGTCATAAATGCCATAAAATGAAATAAACAGCTGTTTTTCTCACTAAACTGTGTCTGTAAAGTTTTTTTGGCAAGTACTTGTTGTCACGTAAGAAAATTACTCGCCAATTTAAAGAAAAAGTGTATCTGTAACATTTTTGTAAGAAAAGTTCCCGCTTTAAACTGTCAATAAACTCACGAATAAAAATGGGGCAAGAAAAATTTCAACACTAAAAACAATTAAAAATGCAAAGAATAATAATAAATACATATATTTTGTTCTTGGCACATTTTTTCATTGTTTAATTATTTTGCTTTTAACATTTTTTATAAAATATACGAATTTTTTCAAATCTCTATTGCAAACAACAAACATTAAAATCGCACTTTAAATTATTTGGTGTAGCCGACCAAAAAACGCGTAACGACGTAATCTCTTTTGATAGGTTTCAACACAAGTTACATACACAGGTTTTCCTCACTTTTCGAGAAACAATGGAATATTTTGTTTCACATCTATTCGATGCAAGAAGTTTTCACTAAAGTTACAGAACATGGGTACAGGTGAATTTTTTACATTGTAAAGTTTTTTGGATATTCGTTTCTGGCAAACCTATCTATATAGGGCTTATAAAAACACCTGATGATATTATTTATGCCGTCTTGTGTGAACGTCAACTTTAATAATGGGAGCAAATACTTTAATTTTTATTGGCGCAGGATTTCTAAGAGTCCTTCATCTAGAAACATTTTAAGGCTTATCTGTTTCATCAAGCAAATCAAGTCTTAGGAACTAAAAAGAAAAGTCTCAGAAAGAAATGAATATAGAAATATTTCTAAATTAGTTTTGTTCAGTTTTTAATAAAAAATGTTTCAACTTATACCACCACTATGCTTTTTGTCTTAAAAAAAAAAAAATTTGTAAATAATTGAATTTGAATAATTTTGCCATTTTTTTAAGAGTTTCATTTTATATTTTTCTTTGTTTTCTGTTAAATAATATACTTTATGGAAAATATTTATACTAGTTTTTTTTTTTGTTTAATATGAAATTTTGTAAATATGTTTTTTTTATATTATTCTTTTAACAACTACTAAAGTAATTAAAAATTGTCTACAAAACTACGTTTTATTAATATTTTAATTATTTTATGATTTTGTTTTAATTTTTTGCATATTTTTTAATTTTTTTATACTTGTCATTTTATATGGTTTGTTGTCATTTTATTTAAAATTATCATACGCTTTTGTTTCAATAGAAATAATTACAAATGTTTGTGGTAAAAATTTAAAGTAATAAAAGTTGGTTCTCATAATTCAAGTGATTTTTTTTTTATTTTACCTTTTTCTGTTTTTTTTTTGTTTCTTTTTTCAATAAATTTACAAATAACAAATATCACCAATTATTTTTTTTTTGTGTGTTTTTATTTAAATTAAAATAATAAAAAAAATATTCGTTTTTAAACAAAATAAAAAAAAATCATTTACAAAAAATAAAATTTTGTTTTAATAAATTTTCTTAAATTAATTTTTTTTATATAAATTATATAAAATATTGCATATTGTTGTTTTAAAAAAGTTAACTAAAAAAGTTTGTAATTTTTGTAATAAATTAATTGGTCAATGTGGGGAATTGTTTAAAAATGTAATGATTTTATTATGTCTTTTTTTAAACTTAAGTACATTAATAAACCAAAATTTATAATGAAATTCAAATCAATTTTAATAACAACAACAGATATGTTTTTTGTTTAAATTTATTCAATATGAATTTTTTTTAAATTTTACTAGTTTGAAATTAAGTCTGTTTCTATAAAATAATTGCCCAAGATTTTATTCGAAAATTTTCCGATATTAAGAAAAAGTACGAAAAGCACGCAAATTTATTAAATTCATTTTTTCACCAAAAATAATTTTTTTTTTATATATTTTTTCGATTTCATACGTTTCATAACAAAACTGCAAATATTGTCTTCTTCTAGCTCTTGTTTTTTATTTTGGGTGGAATACATTTTTTCGATTGATGCCTAACTGAATGCGAAAAATAATTTTTACCGGAATTTGAAAAACTGATTATTTTTCGATTCTATTTTTATTGCAAATTGCAAAAATGCAATACGTAAAATTCGAGAAGTAGTAACTAAAAGTTGGCCATACTTTGCGAAAAGCAGAAGGTATGGATAAAGATCAATCCCTAAAACACCTAAGGGGGACAAATTAATAACGAGTGAAAAAAACTTTTAAACAGAACTGCATAAATGGAAGTCTTTCGTTGAGGTCCTCTGTTCCGCTGAGGAATTTAAATTGTATAAATAAAATGCATATTACATACAGGGATGTAATGAAAAAATCTATCGATTTAAAAACAATCGTTGTTAACAGCTGCAATGAGTAATAATCTTAATGCTTGGTTCAAAAAACAATTCCAATTAATGCGTGTTTTAGACTATACGACATAATCCTGCAATAATATTCACAAATTCTTTTGGTGTCCCTCCGAAAATTCGTACACAGTCATACGTTACGTTTTTTGTTTACCTTGTAAATTCAAATCTTAATATTAAATGTTTAAATGTATGCGAAACATTCTTTTATGCGAAACATATTAAAGACGAAAATCCAATTTCATGCTACATTCTTTGACTCTATACCCTTCGCCCCTGATTCACCCAAGATCGGCAACTCACGTACAGTTTAAACTGTTCAGTTAAAACTTTTAAAAATATATAAACATTTTATATTTCTCAGTTATACTGAACCGTTAAGTTGAACTGTCATTTATTACCCACGTACGAACAGTTTTAACTGAACAGTTGAAACTGACAGTTTAAACTGTTCATGAGTACTGACCAAAAATTAAAAATCGATATTATACAGCCCAATTAAGAATACAAATTCCACGGGAGTTTTTTTCCCATTTCCCATTTTTACAATTGAATTTACATAGGAAAAATGGAAGAAAACTCCCGGGAAATTTTCATTCATAATTGGTTTGTATAATATCGATTAAGAAATATTGCACTGTTATTCTGCCGACATTATTACCAACTTGCTGAGATAATTATCTTTAGTGTTAAGCTTTAATCAAATACAAGATTTTATCATAAGAAGTTATACATAATTTTTTTAAAGATTTTTTGAAAAACTAATCAAACTTTATTTTCCAAATATTTTTAAAAAAAAAGTTTTTAATACGGATTATTGAATAAACATAAATTATCAAATTAACAAAAATTATACATTTATACATCTTTATAATTAGGTTGGATTTTAGAAATTTTGTACAATCATAATTTTTTAAGAATAAGTTTAAAAAAAAATCTTTTTAAAACTTGATCAAATTTGTTGAATAAAACCTTGAAGAGGTATGCATAAAGAAATTAAGACACCATGACCAAACTTAAACTTTATTTTAAACTGAATAAGTTTATTTTAAATTGCATTTACGAAATATCAATTAACTTTTAATGCAAATTTTTAAGTTAAAAAACTTGATTGTCTCTTTAAATCCACATTCTTATATAACAATATTAATTCAGTTATAGGTACAGTTTATTATTTTTGAATGTCCTAAGAGTACTATATATTAAGTATTTCGCAAATATGATTAAATAAATGTGACATATTTTGGTAAATCACGACACAACTAATTGTCTATGTGGTTGTTGGAATTTCGCAAGGGTGAAACTTGTGTCGTGAATTACCTTATTGTTAACTTAATCGTATACAATCTTGAAATATAAGTGCGAAATTTTGGTTTTAGATCAGCCAAGTCTGTTAAAAATATTTATAAAAAAAAAAAAATAACGAAAATAAAAAAAACAGAAAATGGGAAAAAGTTTAATGACACTTTTACGGTTTACAACTCAACTTAGTTGCCACGGTGTTTATTTAAAAACTAATTGCTCGTGTGGTCGGGGGGTCGGGGGGTTACAACTGCTAGTGATGACTTATAAGTGTTGTAAATTTTTATTAACCACTCTTACACAGTGCTGTGAACCATTCGGAGGCAGCTACGCGTCTTTGTCGTTATCTTTTTGAGACAAAGAGGTTGAATTTATTGGCTAATGGCCTGGCGTCGCAAAACTGTACCGATTTGCAGTTTTAGCATTAACCATATGCAATCGTTTATAATCTTAATATTTTAACGTTTTCTTCTTAATAAAGATCCTAGTATTAAAATCAGAGTAACTGGTGGGGTACCATAAAAAACTTAGACGTTATACTGGTTATACCAATATACTCTGTAGCGGATTCTGGAAGCTGTCGTCTTCCTATTCGAATGGTCGACCGCGGACTTGTAGATGAGGCTCCAAAAACTGTGAAACACCCTGGCGATATGACTAAACATAGTTAGCCAAAAACTTAGTTGTAAAATGAAAAAAGGGTTGTGAACAATAATACCAAGACCCCCATTTCCGTAAAAGGGTCTATACACGATCAAAATGCTTAACAAGTTTACTTATACTATGAGTTAAAAATTTGCTAGAATGTGTTACACCGACGGTGCTAGTTTTAAATCAAACCAATTTAGATATTACGCCAATCACACGTACACGAGTTGGACATCAAGCATTTTGATCGTGTTTAGACCCTTTTACAGAAATGGAAAGGCTGACAGACAAAGTTTGTGGGTGAAAAAGGAAAAAGAGTTTAAAAGAATAAAATTTAAACTGACCTAGAGTTGAGTTGTGAACCATAATAGGGTTATTAGAAATGGTTTTTTCCATTTTAAACGGTGTTTTTCTGTAGTGAACTTTAAAATTCTGGGAAATTCAATACAACATTTTCAAATTAAACTAATTTTGCGCAAAACATGATAAAATTATAAAATAGAAAACAGACTTTTACCGCATTTAGACAGACTATTGCCCGTATTCATAAAAATATTTTAAATTTAATAAAGGTTTTCAAAAAAAATTTTCTATGAAAATTTCCGTTAAAAAACGTTTTTTAAATTTAATAATCGTTTATTAATACGGGGGTATGCAATTAACGCCGAGTTTTTTTTCTATTTTCTTTTAAATCAGTTGCTTTAAATTTTTTTCAAGCATTTTTTCAACTATTTCAATTCCGTTTTCTTTCCTACAACTCTTGCTAACAAACAAAATGTTGCATACGAAAGTTGCGGCGTTAATTGCATGGTGTAAATATGGTATTTTTCTTTAAAATATATTCTTTATAGCATTTGGAACATTAGAAAATTTAAAAAGTAGTGAAAAAATTTGCTAATAAAGCAAATAATTATATAATACATCTTAAGGGGATAGTTTTAAACATTTATTTTGTTGTTGTTTTCTTTTTTTTTTACAAAAATATTTGAGTGAGAACACGAATTGCGTAAAAATTTCGTTTTAACAAAAAGTTACGGTTTTTACATTACAATGATTTTATAGGAAATAAAAAAAAATAAATTATGGTAAAATTTGTCCATATAATGTCATGTATGTAGTTACATATATAGTAAATAATAATTTGTATGTGTGAAGGTTTCTATGTATATAATGTCAATATATGTATGTATGTATGCAGTATAAATGGTTTCTATAAACATAATAAAATAATATATTGGCAAATGGAATGTTTTTTTCTTTTTGTTGTGTGAGAAAAAAAATTATAACTTATAATTTTAATACTACATTTTTAGTAAAATTTTTAAAACAACAAATGTCAATATATATAAAATAAAATGAAAGGTAACTATTATTAAATAAAAAATAATAAATTCTAATACACTCTTCATAACTATTTAATAAAAAATTTTTATATTTTTTATGTTTTTGTATAATAAAAAAACCCCCAAATAAACTTTTGGTAAAGTTTAATAATTAATAATATGTTTCTTTTCTTTTTTTTTTTTTTTAAATAACTCAACAGTAATAATTGAAATTTACAAACAAAAAAGTAACTAATTCAAACTAACAATATTTTCTTAAATGTTATTAAAACATTTCCGTAAATACACTGTAAAAAATGTAAAAAATTTAAAGAAAATACTGTCAGTGAAATCTTATATTCTTTAAGTAATATAAGTTTCAATTAATATCAACAACAAAGCAACAATAAAATTTTTTTTTATATTAATTTCATTTCGAATCTTTTTGATATTCGAATATTTAAAAAAAAAATTACTTTTCCAGACCAGTGTAATGTGTTTATTGCAAAATATCTTGTATATTGAAATTATCATTATCCAAAGAATTGATTAGATCTTGTGTTGAAAAGTTACCACCGTCGACTGGTAAATTATCTAAAAATTCGAGACATAAATCATTCGAGTTGCCAACCACCGAATTGATGGTTTGATTAATGCTATTGTTAGCTGAGCTAGATGTGGCCACAACAGAGGCCGATGCCACAGATACCGAGGAGGATACAAGAGCATTATTGTTGCCTACCGGCACTGGACCGTTTGGTCCTGAACCAGGACCGACGCTTGCGTTACCGGGACCATGTGACATCTGTAACATTTGTTGCTGTTGATGAGTGGTGGTGGTAGTTTGTTGTACGAATTGTTGCTGCTGTTGCATTGTGATTTGCTGTTGAGTTTGTGACATATGCATGCTGGCCATTTGCATTTGTGTCATCATGCTATTCGGACCGCCGGGGCCTTGTGGTCCTCCTTGCTGCTGTAGGCTTTGTTGTTGCATCATTTGTTGCATTTGCATGGCATTGGGATTTGGACCATTCGGTCCTCCCATCATTTGTTGTGATTGCAACTGTTGTTGACGCATCATTTGTTGCTGCATTTGGGCTGGAGTTAACTGCATGCCAGGATTTGGACCACCCATGCCTCCTGCACCCGCACCGTTCGGTCCATTTGGCATAGGTCCATTAGGATTGCCCATAAAACCTGAAAAGTAAATATATAAATATGCATATACATAGTTTTTCTTTAACAATTGCTAAACAGCAATAAAATATTATTTTTTTGCGGAGACAATGAACTAGAGCTCAATATCGATTACATTTTTTATAAGCCGATTTCGGTTTTGCTATTGTAGGCCCTGTACATCTTGCAGGTTTGTTAAATTTAGATTTAAAACACGACAACAACAAAATGCATGAATTTTAAATTTACTATGTTTACAGCTTCTACAAAACTTAAATTTAAAATGAATTCATTTTGTTGATGTCGTGTTTTAAATCAAGATTTACAAGCCTACAATATGTACCAGGTCATCAAAAGCAAACCGTGAATTCGGCTTTAGTTACGTACATAATTCAAATGACTTTAAAAACCTGCAATGCATTTTAAATATTCCCGTTTTGAATTTATCAATCTTTTTCTCTATCTCACTCACCACTATTGAAACCTCCTGCGCTTTGTCTCATAGGGCCACCAGGTCCAGGACCACCGGCGAAACCCATTTGCTGTTGCTGCATCATCATATGACGCCATTCCTGTTGGGAACCAATCGGCATACCATCGGGGGCAACTTGAACATTCGGCGGTCGCTGAGGACCACCTGGTCCCATTGGGCCACCATAGGGACCCATAGCAGAACGGGGACCACCTGCTGCGGAATGCTGCATATACATAGAATGTTGCGGACGCATCATAGGACCTAATTCAAGAAATAGTTATTTGATTATTAAAAACCAAAAAAATATATTTTTTTTTACTTACCCGATGGTGGTATTGGCTGTTGAGTCATCCTACGCATAGCAGCTGCTTGGGCAGCAGCATTTGGAAAACGTCCGCCTCCGCCTACTGTTTGTTGCATCATTTGTGCCTGCATCAGTTGAGCTTGTGTGGCCTTATATTCGGGTGGCGGCGGTCGTGAGCCTGCCATACCATGCTGTTGCATTGCTTGGGCACGCATCATTTGCTGTTGTTGCAGGAATTTAGCTTGACTTATGTTCATTGGAGGACCGTTCGGTCCACCAGGACCACCCATCATCATGCCAGGATTGGGACCAGAAGGACCATTAGGATTCATATTAGCCGCGGACATCATTTGATTGGGATTACCACCCATACCTGGACCCATGCCACCCATGCCGGGTACATTAGGACCACCCATACCGGGTACATTAGGACCAGTTACATTGGGGCCACCCGGGCCAGACATAGGATTCATAGGACCAATATTAGGACCAGAGGTATTAGGACCACCCGGCACCTGTTGATTGCCCATAAGACCAGCATTGTTTGGTACTGTGTTGGGGCCACCGCTTTGTGTGTTGTTAGGACCATTGGGACCATTATTACCAGCCGCCGTGCCAGAGGGATTTTGGTTTGGATTTTGTCTTTGTCTCATATTTGGTGGTACTTGTTGTTGTGCTGTGCCAGGATTCTGTTGTTGCTGCTGCTGTTGTGAAAAATTCATGGACTGAGTTTGTGACATGGTAAAACCACCATCGGAAGCACCTTTAATAAGTTCAAAAATTGTAAATATAGTTTACGTATGTATATATTTAAATACAAATTTTAATTTACTTACCATTATTGTTATTTATATTTTGATTTGGTTGTTGCTGCTGCTGTGGATTATTGGGATTATTATTGTTGCCACCCTGTGGCTGTTGAGAATTTTGAGTATTTTGTTGCTGTTGCTGCTGCTGCTGCTGTTGTTGTTGATTAAAGAACACTCCCTGTTGAGCTGCCACCGATACATTACTTTTCATATCACCACTGAGATGTAAATGTTGTCCAGCAGAGACCTAAAATTTGTCACAAAAATACCGAATGGAATTAATTGAGAGAAATTTAAAAATATAGCAACATTTGAAATATTAAAATATTTTGATCGATTGTAGCAAAATTACAAAGGTTTACTGACTATTGTACTTAAATAATTGAGCTCTAAGAGTAGTTAATAATATTACTTGATTGGAAAGGTGGTAAAGCACAATATTTAGGGATTGTTCACACTTAAATACATGTCGCACAGAAATCTTTCATGAAACAGAAGATTAGTGAAGAAGGATGTAGAGACGATTGAATAAAAAATGTGGCACGAAAAGTAAAATCAAGCAACAATTTTAAGTTCGCCTTTTATAAGTTTCGTATGAATTTTTAAAATTAAATCTTGTTGCAGGGTTATGTCGAAAAGTGTAAAACATATTACATATTTAGAATTATTAGCAAAGGACCAAAAGCAAAATAACTCCAAGAAAAAAAATATTTTATGTCTTTTCAGTTTTAAACTGGAAAATTCAAGTATTTTCATAGAAAATTCGTTTTATCAACCTGGAATTTTTCTATGAATAAGGAAGGCATTTAAACTTTATAAATTTTTACTAAAAATAAAAAAAGGTTTACGAAACGAATTTTCTATTAAAATTTGTTTACAACCCATAAAAAAAGCCCTTCTTCGCCTCTGTGCATAGAAAATAAATAATAAAATTTATCGTTTTTCGTTCTATGCCAGGCTTGGACAACTTTGTACTACATATTGCCCTTTTTTAAAAGAGAATATACCCCATACACTTTTCAACAAGTAATGTCTAACACGAAAAGTAACTAAAGAACACATTTTAAAATTAATTTAAGATTTAAAAGGGCAAAGCTTTAAAGATAAATATTGTGGCAGGATGGTTAAAACACTTTTTTTGCCATGACAAGTGCTACGCAGAAACACTTGGACTATTATAAGGATAATAAAATTACAGTAATTTCAGTTAAAAATCAGATTGAAGTGAAGTTGATAACGCCTGGACCTAAAAGGAAACATATCGCTAGTTTGGCAAATTTACCGAAAGGGGAAAAACATAGAAATATTAACGAAATGGAAAACTGAGACTTTTTGGACGACCTGTCTAGCAAAAAGGTTGTGGTATGCCACTCAACACCTTTAATGTGTCCCATGACATATTTAAAGCAAAAGCACAAAATACGCATAAGTATTATAAAATGTGTATGCATTTTCCAAAAACAAAATGGTTAATATTAAAGAAATTATTTCGAAAACGAAAAATTTTTAAAAAAACATGTACATACAATTTTTAAGAGGGACGTTTTTCTCTTTTTGCTTTATTTAACGCCCTAAATGTAACAATTTAAGCCTTAAGTTCTTTCAAGACTTGAAACTACCTTCGGATAATTAATTAAAAAGACATGGTGGGGGAGCTTTAACCCGTTTTGCCCTATATTACGCTCTAAATGTTGCACTTTCAAAAAAATATATGTCTTTAAGTTCCTTTCAGATGTTACAGTGTCTGCATGTCAAATTTTAAGCAACTCGGTTGATTAGTTAAGAAGATATTGGGAGGAGGATCATTTACCCCTCATGCCCTATTTCACGTCCTTAATACTAATGTAACACTATTTGCCTGAATAATTTCAGGAAATCGGCTGATTAGTTTATAAAAGAGGGCGAGCTTTTACCCCCTTTGCCCTATTTTACGCCCTCTAGCGATATGAAATATACTTTACGAACTCTCATACCCAACATATACACATGCAAAATTTCATAAATATCGGTCAAGACGTTTTGGAGGAGTTCAATTACATGCACCGTGACACGAGAATTTTATATATGTACATACATACATAGTGTATAGAATATAAAGAAAAAGATAGCGAACAATTTGCGTCACTAACTTCAAAGTTTTATTTTTTGAGTTAGGACGACTTTGCTGGAAATAAGCCATATGTATTTGTGTTAGAATTTTTAATTTTTTTCTCCAAAATGATTTTACATTTAAACTTTCCATCTCTGTTGTATGCTTCATTTAAAAAAATTAAATACAAAAACCTTCAAAGTGAGAGAAAGATTTATGAGCACGCACTCATGTTAAGAACAGAGCACAAGAAAAGCAATAAAAAACCCTACACAATAGGCAACACTTTTTGTGCAAATATTCGAATAAAAAAAACAATGAAGCCAATAAATATTCTATGATAATTTAGAGGAAAAATATATTTGTATAACATACGCAATTCCTGCTGTTTAATGGAATTTTTGCTCACTTTCTAGCTGATTTATACAACGTGTACCGCTTAATTTAGGCAAATATTAAAGTTTATTTAATAAAATAATTGTTTTATATGTAAAATAAAAGAAGTTGTTTAACATTTAATTGACGGTGAAAGAAAGCAATCGAAACAATTTGTGTTAAAATTTAAATTATTTGATAAATTTTGTTTTCTGTAAGTTTTTCATTCAATTGTTTTTCTAGTTATTTCCAAAAAATGATTATGGTTTGTTAAATAACTATCACCTAATTAAACTATCGTCATAATTAAAAAAAAAAATATTGGTGTTAGTGATGCAGGATTGTTCGCTATGTTCTTCTTTATATTGTGTATACAATTCAGCTTTATATTTTAATTACTTTTTGTATGTCGTTTCTAATGGCCAATATCACCAATTAACTTAACCCGCCAATAATGACGCAAATTTGAATTTGTTTAATGGTGACGCCGGTCTCACGCGCCGGGGTTTTCAACTGACGATTTTTTTAAAACGTGTTACTAAAAAAGTTTTTAATTAGAGCATTAAAAATAACAATGTTTTTCGTAAAACATTTTTTAAAATTAAGAAAATAAATGAAAAAAAATTAGTCTGTGTTTATTTTATCTACAAATACAGTGGCAAACGGTCTCACGCACCGGGTTACCAATAAAAATACACAACGTGGGGGACGTGAAATGCGGCAGCTACTCGAAATTGCAACCAAAACCAATAACGTAGAGTAAAGTTATTTGAATTTTTTAAATGGCGGGTTAAATATCAATTTATGTGTAACATTCCATTTTCATATCAAATAAAAATCATGTGAAAAACTATATTTAAATATGAATTGATATTTCAAAAAGTATTGGTGAAATTGGCCATAAGTATTGCGAGCAAATAAAAAAACTCGTTTATTTCGAAATGTATTTATTTGAGTTAAGACGACGTTGCAGCAAATGAGCGATGTATTATAATTATAAATTATTTTTTAAACCTCAGCATTTTTGAAAATAAAAAATTATCCATTTGGTTTGCTTTAATTTTTTTTTTATTTTTTTGACCGCCTATATTTTCTTACTTATTTGTTTTTAGTTTTTGTATATATGTATGTACATATGTATTAACAAAAAATATTTTTTATACCCAAAACACTTCCATTTTATATCACGTACGATATGCACCTATTTTGCTTCGATATTTTGGACAACAAGGTTCCGAATGTGATTTTTTTTCATATGTAGTATCCTCAAAATGAAAAATGTTGATAAAAATTGTTTTTCAGTTACTACTAATTTTGCAAAATATTTATCTCTCTTAAGGCGTACAAATGTCACGTAAGATGGCAAGGAAAGGCCCATATGTACTATCACTTTCAAGACTGACCTAACGAAGTCCATCCGTCCAACTTGATAAGCCCAGTGGCTGGCTGATTGTCTGTCTATCTATTAAAACAAAACTGTTTTTTTTTTGTCTGAGTATGGTGGCAAGATCCTTCACTTATAACATTTGTCTGGCATAATCGGTGGGATTGAAACGTTTCTCCTGTGTGTATGTCGAAAAGCAACCGAGCCAAAATTTGCTGTTCTTTGAGTATGACGAAAAAGGAGTTTGTTTCAAATAGTTTCCGGACAGGAGGATTTCCTTTAGTAGTCTTTTTGGACTTTGCCAAAGAGGAGAAAGCTCGAAGGCCGGCCATGTAAAAAGCTATTGTAAGCAAAACGATTATTTCTATTAATTTGCTTTATTAAGTTAGACTAAAATTTTGTAATATTTATATTGCTTGGAGCCTAATATCTCCCTACATACCATTTCACACCCTTCTCTTAAAAAAAATTTTATGTCGACTGTTTCCCTAACCAAAAAAGTCGTAATAAACAATCAAGTCGTAGTGGTATATTAAAAAGCCACTCATCAAACTATTGCAATATCTTCAACAATACCGCCATTACTAAAATATTTTACAATTTATTAATGGAAAGATTTTTAAAGGGGTTAAGCATTAATAAATCAAAAAGAGTTCTTGTTATGTAAACTAAAGTCTCTACATCTATCTGTACCAAAGAAAATCCGTTTTCTGTAAACAATCCCATTAAGTTTTTAATGTTTGTATAAAATACTGATTAATAATATAGATAATAAAAAAAAATTTAGTATTTTCATTTTGAATATGACACATTCACGGCATTTTACCATCCATTCGCTAACTTATGCCTGCACATAAGACATTAAAACATACAGCCATTAACAAATAAGTTTGCATACTTTCAGGATATTCTTAACAGAAATATGTATATTTTATATAATAAAATACAATGCAATCTAAGAAAATCATATATCAATTTTTTGGAAAATATAATTTATGCTAAACGTTATTCAGCCAAGACCAGAAAGAAAATCATTTCAAATTATGTATATTGAAAGAGAACCCTTAAGAAAATCTTAGAATAAAGGTAGTTAGAACGGCTTTTACAAGTTAAGCTTTTAACCTTTTTTCCTCCTAGTGTTTACTTCTCCTAGTCAAGTTCTAACAAATTTGTACGGGGGTAAAGGTTGGAGGGTGGTGGTATATATGAATGTGTTGCTTTGACACTCACTGACTGTTTAGATAGATGGGAAGGAGAAGGAAAAAGCTTTTGCTGTTGAAAACAAATACAACAGTATACAAACCACTTAAAATAATTGGAAAATTTTGTTTTGTTGTTTAGCTCTTGCTGTTTTTGTTGTTGGTATTGTAAAAATAAGAAACGGAAATAAAAAAAACCCACCATAAGCAGAGAAAAATAGTAGGAGAGCACGAAAATAGAGAAATGGCAGTCATGTTAATATATAAATTTAAAAATTTTTCTTTAAGTAAATCTATTTCAAATAAAATACAAAAAAAATAGTTAATACACGTACATTGTTTTAGTTTCGTGTTAGAGTTTGTCTGTGTGTTTGTGTATGTAGAGTAAAATGAAAAAGATTTGTTCAATTTTTTGGAAGAACCGTAAATAGTTTTTTAATAATAGGATTATAATTTGCTATATAGATTTAGTTTTATTTAATCAAGAAACTTTGCTTAAAATTTTATAGTGTTAACTTTTAGGGGCCAATGTTAATGAATGTTAATTTAGTATGAATTTAGGAAAAGTTTATTAATTATAAAAATATATGTATTCAATTAATTAAAAAGTAAGGTTATTATGAATACAATACTTATAAGCAAACTTACCACCGTATACTTAAAACTTTATTAAATTCAACAAACGTTTTTTTAATTAAATTTTTAAAGAAAATTAGTTTTGTAAACTTTTATTACATATAAAATATGTTTGTGAGTTCTGACATTGAAGTTAAAAGAAATACCCTCTTATTCATAAAAAATATATTTCAGTTTTATAAAACAAATTTTTATAGTAAATTTGTTTTATAAATCTGAAATATTTTTTATAAAAAAGGGCTATAAAATTTAAAAATACATTTTTCTTTCCTTTATTAAAAAATTTAAAAAAAACTTGATTTTTAGTTGAACTGTTAATTTTAATTTTGATATTATTTTTTTAGTTAGTCTTGAGTTCATCAAATTTAATTTTCATTAAATTATTTTTACTGAAGGAAGGAATTTTTACAATTTGGAATTTTATTAAAATTTATTGATAATTTTAATCAAATTCCAAGTTGTAAAAATTCCTTCCTTCAGTAAAAATAATTTAATGAAAATTAAATTTGATGAACTCAAGCCTAACTAAAAAATATCGAATTTAATTTAAAAAAACTTTAAATTTTCCATAAAAGTATTTCGCAGTAACCAGAAAACAACTTATTTAAAGTGAAAAACATTTTCGAATGTTATACTCCGCACTACCAAGAATTATTTTTCCTATTTCCTTCTCCAGGAATCATAAATACAAGAAAATTAATGAAATTAAAGATTCGAAAAAATAAAAAAAAACTTGTGAGCATTAAAGGAGTAATTTTCAAGAATTGGTCCTATTTAGAACGTCTAACCCAGCGGTTCCCAAATATAAGGACGCAGAACCCTTATTGTCCCTGACAAATTTCCAGGTGGTCCACAAAAGAATATACAGACAATGTTTTTTTTTTTATTGAAAAAAATTCTACAATATTGATCTTAGACCCTATAAAGTATATACATATGTATATTCTGGGTCCTTATGAGAAGCGCAGTTTATTAAACGATGTTCGTC
The DNA here is from genome assembly GCA_949318255.1 of Pollenia labialis. NCBI lineage: Eukaryota > Metazoa > Arthropoda > Insecta > Diptera > Polleniidae > Pollenia > Pollenia labialis. The sequence continues at coordinate 135,221,302 of OX439143.1, read as the reverse complement.
TCTCCGTTAAAAAAGGTTTTCCGAACGCCCCTGATATGATGGGGACCAGGTAAACATTAATGTCACATATAGTCCGGAATTGTTTGATATTGAAATTAAGCCAGATCGGTTCATAAATGACTGAGATAAGAGCAAAATATAGGAGGGATTTGAGAAATGGGCGTGGCACAAAATAGATTTATTTATATTTTTAGAAAGGTATTTGTATTAGTTTCCGTTCTTATTACACCACGGTGAATGGTATATAAGATTCGGCATAGCTAAATAAGCATTTTTACTTGTTTTTATTTGAATTAAAAATTAATTTATCGAATTAAGGAGGATTCCAATCGACATGATATCCAAGAGCAATACATTCCAAAAAAATTATTGTTTTGTGTTGATTTTTGGCAGTGACGCCTGTTTCCATTTTCTTTGAGAACGACGTTGACCAGGCCACTACTGCTATGGTTATTAACTTATTTTGGCCTGACCTGGATCGTATGGACACCAACGATATGTGGTTTCAACAGGACTACGCTACGTGCCACACATCTTTCAATATTTTTTGTTAAATTAACAATTTCAATTGGTGTTTTCTAAATTTCTTATTTAAAAAAAAAGTTTCTTGAAATTGTTTAGAAATAATATGAAATTGAAAACAGTAAAATCATATTGAAATATCTCATTTCAAATAGATTTTTACTGCAATTTATGTTAAAAATTTAAAATTGAAAAATCTAATTTCCAAACGCTCTTTTCTAAAATTTATTTAAAATAATCAAATTTGCAAAAGATTTTTTTGTTTTTTTGAAATACATATAAAGCAAAATTTCTTAATTTCAATTGTTATATCGAGCCAGTGTTGCCAAAACTTGGTGACCAAAAATGGCTAAATTTACGGGAAAAATGGCTAAAAAAATGGTTAAAAATTTTTTATAAATAAAAACACGTAAAAATTAAATAACAAAACAGTAATAATCTATTTAAAGCTGTTTACGATGAAATTGTAAGTTGATATCAATTTCTTAAGCAAGAATAAACGTAAATTAATATTTTGAAAGATATTTAAGAAATTGAGTCATCGATAAATTCGATGTCGTTATTGTTCGTCTCTTAGGAATCACTAGAGCCTATTAGTTTTTACTAATTTGAAGGTAAATCATAATCACTACATTATTTACCCAACCTTTTGAGTCCAGATCTTCAATAAAAAACAAGTAAGAAAGTATAGTCGATCAACCCCAACTATATGATACCGTACACCACATTAGAACCTATATGTACCAAATTTTATTAAATTACCTGCAAATTTGCGACCTGTACTTTGCGCACAAAGCTTACATGGACAGACAGCCGGACAAACATCGTTAATTCGACTCAGAAAGTGATTTTGACTCAATCGGTACACGTAAATATGGGCTTAGGACCAATATTTTTAGGTGTTACAAACATCAGCACAAACGCATAGTAACCTCTCCACTATTGTGGTGTTGGTATAAATATTTTATTGTTATGGTAAACATATTTACCCAATTGATAAAATCGAATTAACGGTTGCTAAATATAACCTATTTCTCAAATTACTTTTAACGATGTTTACTTGGCAAAATACCCTCTCTACTTTAGCATTAGACCATGGAAGTGAGACCAACTTTATAGTCAATTCTGAAATTTCTAAAAAAAATGTTGTTGCCTCCTGCATCTCTTTATTGAAATACTTGCAACCAGAAAGAAACACCGATGTTTGTGTTGATCCATTTTATAAATTTAATATAGGAACGCAGTTCCTTTATTTTGAAATCATCATCATTGTTTATAGCGATTTTCAACATTTGTAAAAGTTGTGATTTCAATTAAAGGCGTTTTAATTGTTAAAATGTTTGTTTTACTTTTATAAATTTTTATAATAAAATGGCTAAACTCGTTTTTTAACGGCTAAACAGGTTGAAAAATGGCTAAATCTAGCCACTAAATGGCTAAATTGGCAACACTGTATCAAGCCCTTACCGCAAAAAATTTTAAGCGATAGATTTACTTATATTTTTAGAAAGGTATTTATATAAGTTTCCGTTCTTATTGCACCATGGTGAATGGTAAATACGATTCGGCATTGCTAAATAAGCTTTCTTACTTGTTTTTATTGGAATTAAAAATTCATTTATCTAAAAAAAATTTCCTAAAACTGTCAGTTAATTTTAAAGAAGAAAAAAAACTCTAAAACATATGCGAAATTTTCTTCATAGCTGTATGTAATAGAAATGTTATACACTTTATAATCACGTATACTAAACATTTCGTTGAAAAATATATTTAAAATTTTCAGTAAAGCAAAAACTCATGCATAAATTAAGGCCAATACGCTTAATAAACAAAATTTAATGCCTACTTTAGGGATTTTAGTGTATGTGTGCGCGTGTATTCACATACAGATTCAAATAATTTTCCAGTAATTTTAAGCTATTTTTTGTTTAGTATAAATGTATGTGTTCTTATTTTTTTCCTCTATAGATTTATAGAGAAATAAAAATGATTCTAGGTTTTATTTTTTTTTTTAATTAAATTATCACGGAAATTTTACCCCTGACATTTGACCTATTTCATGGGTGTTTGCTTATCATAATATTTATAACGAAAAATAATGTTTTATGTATGTATGTATTAGTTTGTGCTTAAAAGTTTATATAGATATATAACTTGTGTGTTATAAAAAAAATATAAATTGATATTTTTCTTGGTTTTTTATGACTCTTTAACACAATGTATCAGACATCTACACAATAACGAGAGTAATTTTATTAAAAAAAAATCAAGAATCAGTGATTAATCATTATTATCTCTTACTATTTATATGATTTTTGCCTCTAATATCTGTTTTAATTAAAGCAAATGCATTTGTTTGTTTGTATGAGTTTGTTGTTAATTAACTTTTTTATTTTTAATTTGTTTCCTTAATGTTTCTTATTCTTCTTTTCGTTATTGTAATTGTTATTTGGATTTAGTAACATATGTACATAAAATATAAGCAAAAACCCATAAATATGTCAAATAATACAATACAATATTGCAAATAAGTTGCTGCTGTCTTAAGGTCTTAGAATATTAATTAAATAATTATTCATAGAAATTTAATGATTTGTAATTAAATTTACAAGTAACGTAAGATGTTTATTTTGATTGTAATGTAATAAATGGATAGATACTGTGTAACAAGCCTAAATGTAGATAATGAAAATAATCAATATTGCGAAGCCCTAAAGTATGCTATAAATTGTCGTTTTTTGCTGCCTTATATAATTTAATGTTTAATAATTGGCAAAATTTATTTAAAATGGATTTAAATTAAGCAGAAACTGCTGGAACCATAATTCTCTCTAAAATTTTACAGGAGAAGCAAAAATTATTTATGATCATAAATTGATAAATTGCATACAACTGTTTTTAATTTTTTTTCTTCTATTTTTCTTATAAAACCTACCAGTTGTTTTAACAATTAACAATTTTGCATATTATGCAAACTGCTTACAAGGTACTTTAGCGTTTGTCATATAATCTTTTGTAGATAGGGCCGTTTGTTTTTGCTCATTAAATCGCTAAATTTGTTCGAAAGATTAAAAAATTTGTTGACTGGTGTTGATGCAAAATATCATAATCCATGAAAAAGACGACTTTTAATTCTTTAGCTAGTTAGAGCCTTTTGCGTTTTAGGTAACGATATGGGAAATAAATTGAAATAATAAATAAAAAAATGTTTGAGACATTTTAACTTAAAGTTTAAAAAAAAACTCCTGTTTTTCGCCATATTCCATATTATTTATAATGCCTGATATGTCGTCTGAACATCCTATCAATTAAGCTTCAAAATAAATGTCTAACCTTTTTAATCAGGGACCGAAAATAACAGTTAATTTGGAATTTTAAAATAAAAAGGCATATAGATGTAAATGTCGGAAAACTGATTTAAGTATTGATCCCTATACACTTGTCTATGATAAATATATTTTTAAAATTTTAGTTATTAATTTTTAGAACAAAAATAACAGATTGTTTTGAACCAAAATATGTAACAGTTTTTTTTTTGCTTTTTATATATTCTATCATTTTTTAAAATTAGATAACTTTCGAAAACCAATATGCGTGCATACGCTTGTGTTTATAAAAGGTTGTTGTAGACACAACAACAACACTACAAGAAAAAAAATTTAGATTTTCTTCATGTTCAACAAGTTAAATAAGAAGCAATAATTCCCATATTCTTTTTGTTATATTATTTAGTTAAATACTTTATGTCTGTATTTACAAAAATTTTTTAAATTTAATAAACGTTTAAAGAACAAATTAACTACGATAAGTATACTTAATAAAAGTTCATTAAATTTAATAATCATTTATGAAGACGGGGATTAAAATTTTACGGAAGCCATATTGCTTCCGGCGTCTTCTAATTGAGAATTTTTCTGTAAGCAAAGGGCGGAATACAACAAAAGTAAAATAAACATGTGTAACGAGTAAGTAAAATATGTAATAATATTCTCTCTCATTCTGTGGGGTAAGTGTTTAGGTTAGAATCAATCTAATCTCAATTTCATATTATTCAGTACGAATCGAGATTAAACCGTCTTAGAAATTCTTGATTCAAGCACAGTGTGAGATTAATTTTATCTCACTTTTAATTAAGTCAATCTTGTTTTCGGATTTTGTTTTATACGAATTCGGGATTAAAATTGGATAAGTTAAATATTTCCCACTCGAACTTGAATCAAGCGCTCTGTACATGAGTTAAGGAAATCCGTACTAACCGTACTATTGACACCACTTCGGCTTAATTTTAGTACCGATGGATTGATTGTTTTTTTCTTTCAGTGTATGTATTATAATAATTATAACATTTAAAGTCAACTAAATTATTAAAACACAAAAATTTCTTTAAAAAATACCTTTTATTTTTGCTCAAAAAATAAAAATCAAAAAATAATAGTTATTTTTTAGTTCTCCAATAGAGATTTTAAAATAAGACAGTTACCAATCGATACCAAAAAGTACCAACTTTTTTTGGCCTGACCTAGATAATATGGACACCAACGATATGTAGTTTCAACTGAACGACGCTACGCGCCACACAGCTTATGCCGTTTACATATTTATTAAATTTTCAACATTTTTGTTAAATTAATAATTTCAATTAGTGTTTTCTAAACTTCTTATGTTAAAAAGAAGTTTCTTGAAATTGATTAGAAAAAAATTAAATTGAAAACAGTAAAATCACATTGAAATGTCTCATTTAAAATAGATTTTTACTGGAATTCATGTTAAAAATTGCCATATTTAGAATATAAAATTGAAAAATCTAATTCCCAAACGCTCTTTTCTAAAACTTATTTAAAATAATCAAATTTGCAAAAGATTTTTTTTTGGAAATTTAAAGCAAACTTCTTAATTTCAATTCCTATATGAAGCCCTTACAGCAAAAAAGCTTACGCGACGTCATTTTCAATTTTGGTTTTTTTTTTTTTTAATAAATAACTTTTTTGGCAACACTTTCATTATTCCCTAAAATATCATGGCAACATAAGGTATCGTTACGATTTTATACCAAAAAGAATTGTATCTTAAACGACAACCTTAACAACAAAATTTTTATAAAATAAAATAAAAAAAAACCTTCTCCTGAAAAATATGGTTTTTGTCGCTTAAACAACTGTCACACTAGTCAAATATGTTGGGGGGAAAAACGTGACCAACAGGTAAATTAACATACGGGCATGTCCTTGCAATCAATTAATTACAAAATGACCGTAGTGTTTCCTGGTTTTAAGAGCTGTTCTTGTAAAGCTTATTGGTACTCACAAAATGAAATTGATAAAATGGAATATTCGTATGAACTTTCCGTATAGAATATCGATTTCAAATCCACTTCATTTCAATTTCTAGGCCATGCCCGATAATTTGTTTATAATTCCAATTTTATTTTGATTATAATTCCACATATTGCAAAAAATAGTTTTTTGTGGGGTCAGAAACGAAGACACTTGTCGTCATAGTACTGATTATTTTTTGGGCGAATAAAATTATCAGTTCTTTTAGAGCAGGCTCTTAGCTATCCAGAAATCCACTTTTTTCGAAACGCAAAAATTTTATGACGTTTGTCCAGCTAGATTCAGTATTAGTACCAATGTGCGGCGTATAAAATAGTATTAGATTTAGGACGTAAATACGTGTTTATATTTGCGCCAGCTATTTTGTGCCTTTGCATAATTTATTATACATTTTAATTTGACAACGTATCTACTTCATAAGCTAAGACGATCATACGGTGCAATTGTGTTCCTACGGCAAGTCAGATTTATTACATTCTTGATCTCAATTTTCAAAAACTTTAAACAATATTTTGCTAAATGGCTCAATAAATTTTATAATGGCAAAACGAAACAAAAAAAAATAGCTAAATTTTGACACGAATGTTAAAACAACATACTTAATTGGCAACACTGTGCAATAGCAATCAAAAATTTACATTAATGTTACGTGTATTTTTACATGTGTAAATTTTTATATATTCAATTTATATAATCATACATACATACATACATATGTAATATAAAAACAAATAATGCTTGCATGGATGTGCATTTGCTTTTCTACAAACATTTGTGTATAAAAAATATTTCTTCCTTAAATGCATTAAATATTCAACATTTTGGTTGTAAACTAGATTTATTACAGTTTGTTGATGTTGTTTTACAATATTCATAACATAATTTAGGGAAAAATATAAAAAGTCAATTTAATAAAACTATCGCGTTAAAGAAAATTTTAGTTTGCAGAAATGTTTATTAGAGTGCGACCGATGTTCGGGTTTGGTGTCGGAGTTTTACTTAATAATATGTTCGGCGTTTGGTAAATTTGTTAAACTAGTAATATAGAACAATTTGTATACCCTTCACCACAGGTGGAAAAGGGTATATATAAGTATGTCATTCCGTTTGTAATTTCTACAATATACATGGGTCCTTATGAGGAGAGATTTAATTTAACGATGTCCAGACATGATAGCGGCTAGGTTGTTTTACATTTATATCACATATAGTCTACCGTCGGTTGCTATTCAAATTCAGCAAGATCGGTCCATAAATGGCTGAGATATGACCAAAAAACCACGACTGCTTCTAAATGTTCCAAAAAATCCCTTGTGGTTGTTGTTTTTTTGTTGTTTTATTTTAAACAAACATTTATACAAACCCATAAACATTTATGTACGTACATGATATGCCGCTCAAATAAAGAAACAATCCTGTAGACTCAATATATTTTAATTAAACACTCCCACAGTAAAAGTGTTCGTAGCCGAGTTGTATAACTTTATGCCTTAAGTCCCAACCACAATGTGCTTAAGTTGGCTTAAGCAAATGTGCGGATACATGTTAATTATATGAGGCAAACCATGTTGAACTTAAGCAAACTTTTTGCTAAGTTTTATGAAACTGTCATTTGCTTAAGCAAGGTGCGAATCTAATCGCACATTCCGTACGGAATCAAATGTTTTTTATTTTGTTTTTTTTTTTTTAAATAAATTTGAGAGACTTTTTGTTAATTTTTGACAGTACGTTAAGCAAGGCTATGCGTATAATGGTTAGGCCTTAAGACTCGTGAGGTTTCAAGTTCGAGTACTGGTTGCTCCAGATTTTAAAAAAAAGTTTTTTTTACTGTACCATTCACCACAGGTGATTTTTATTTAATTTGCTTGTGTCCTAAACCCGATGTTAAAATAACCTATAAAGCTTATCGATATTTTCATTTTATTGGCAATGGCCCAGTGTTTTATTTTATTTCGGAAAGCTTATGCATAGGTACATACATAATTTAATTAAATCCGTACGTATTGCAAATACATATGTATGTACATTAGACTGGTCGCATCTTGTATGGGATTTTTTTTTTTAAATTTAAATGTTTGCGCTGCTTAAAATATGAGGTTTGGTGTAAGAAATCAAGTCCTAATTTTTCAGCTCAATCCGACGGTGCCTAGTCGTGCCAAGTGGAGCCCAAAGTTCCCCATATGATGAAAAAAACATCTATTTAATCAGATACTAGTTGAAAAGCCGGTCCCAAAGACAGAAAATCAAAAATCTGGCTTCGTTACGATCTTCCGCAGAGAAAGTACTTTAAGTATGCCAAATTTCAGCTTCATATGTCATCCGATGGCTTCAGAAAGTTGCGGAAATAATAGGACATACATACAAACATCCGCAAATACTAAGAAATTATATATTGTATAGATAGATTAAAGTATCTGCTAATTAATATTTTAGTATGATACGAACGAACGATTTTTAACCTAATTCAGGTACGCTGAATTCAGTGGTGCTAGCCGTTTTTTTAGGTTAGCTCTGGTTTTCGAGATATGGGCATTTCCAGCGAAAAGTCTACTTTTTGTCACGTAACGCCAGAAGTATTTTAAATTGTTTCTCAAAAAATTTTATATGTATCGTTTACTTTTTTGTATTTAATTGTAAAGCGCAACAAGCTCTACATTAAGTAACAAAAGGGATAACGATTGAACAACATGGTCCGAAAATACAACCGTATATGCAATCTGGCGATACATTAAAAAAAGTAGACTTTTAGCTGAAAATTCCCATATTTACCTTAAAACGAGCAAAGATTTTTAAATTTGATAGCTTGAAAAATAAATCTATATAAGTTCTTAGTTTACTAAAAAAGGTTTTGCACAAAACTTCTTGCTCAATTCGCAGTATTTTTCAGTTTTGTAATGCAATCAAAACCCACTTCCGTTTTTTTATCGTCACGCCAGGACAGATTTTTGCTTATATCTGCAAATCCTTAGCGTCGATTACTGTAATTTTTTTTCTAAATGTAGAGCTACTTCATTACTTTGTATATATAAAAACCCTTTTTACAAATTTGACTTCGTCATTTAATTTTTTTACATTTTGTGCTACAAATATCACGACACGTCAAAATGGAAATGCCCATATACCGTTATTTCGAAAATGAAGGAGGCTGCACAACATATGTTGGGGTTACTCAAAAACGCTTTAGCTTATTGAAAAAAACTAAAAAAATCCGAAATTCCGCAATAAAATTTACTTTACCCAATAAAAAATTTTATCATTTTGCGAAGCACTAAAGTTACATTTAAAAAAATAAGCGCTTCAACAGATTTGCCAAAAATTGGAAACACATTGAAGCTAGCACCTTCAAAAGTTTAATTTTGGACGAAGAAGTGGTACGAATTTTAACAACATCGCACTTAGATTTTTTGAAAAATTTTTGTATAAATGCGTTAAAATTCCATTACGTGCGTGCAGATTATAAAGAGTTGCTTGAGTTAACACTCCATTTTATTGGGGAGCGGGTACCAGATTTTTCACAATTTCGTTTGCCTGGTGCAACATCGCATGCACGATTCATGTCAAAGTGCATTTATTGTTACAAAATATTTCTATTTCGCGAACAGTTTAAATTGACAGCAGCAGAATTGAAAAGTCTTCGGAGCATTTGCTTGTTTTTGACTATCATATATGTACCTTATTGGTTCCGATGTGTGAATGCTATAGAAGCGCCAAAACTGGATCTTGATTTCATTCAAAACGTTGTATCTTATTTTGATAATGAAGTTTCGACTGCATTGTTGCAAAAAATAAGAAAGCATTTGTGGTATTTGACAGAAGAAACAGTTGGCCTTGCATTTTTTGATGAAAGCGTGCCGTTGGAAATAAAAAAGATGATGGTCCAAAAACTCGACATCGGCAATGACATACATGGAAATTATGAAAAAATTTCGAAAAGGAATGTTGTCAATATGGATGAAATTTTCTCTTACGTGTCAAGAGATATATCCGATTTTGTTTCTCCACTGACAAAGAAATTTTTTTTCCCGATTAGCCATAGATCCAACATTTTTAGAATCGGAACCTTCTAAATGGCAGCAGAGGGATGATTACTGCGCTGGAAAAGCTGTCTGTCAACATTTAAACGTTGTAAATGATGCGGCAGAAAGAGCAATTAAACTCATCACGGATTACAATAAATCGTTAACATACGATGAGACAGATAAGCAGTACCTACTCCAAGTTGTTGAGCACTATCGTCATTTATATCCGTCCCACAACAAATCTTCTCTTTAAAAATAATCAACTTAATAAAAACATTCAAATAAATTTATAAATTTTTTTTTTAAATTATTGTAGAAGCCTAGCTGCACTTTCCAATTTTTAATGATTTTTTTAAAAATAAAAATTTCGAAATTTTTATAAAAAAAATTATTTTTTTTTTTCAAAAAAAAAATTATTTATTATGTTTCTAAAACGACTGCGCATATAAGAAAATAGTTTTACCTTTCTAAAAGTAAATTTTATTGCGGAATTTCGGATTTTTTTCAATAAGCTAAACCGTTTTTGAGTAACCCGAACATATGTTGTGCAGCCTCCTTCATTTTTGAAATAACGGTATATCACGAAAACCAGAGCTAACCTAAAAAAAAAACGGCTAGCACCACTGGATTCAGCGTACCTGAATTAGGTTAAAAATCTTTCGTTCGTATCATACTAAAATATTAATTAGCAGATACTTTAATCTATCTATACAATATATAATTTCTTAGTGTTTGCGGATGTTTGTATGTATGTCCTATTATTTCCGCAACTTTCTGAAGCCATCGGATGACATATGAAGCTGAAATTTGACATACTTAAAGTACTTTCTCTGCGGAAGATCGTAACGAAGCCAGGCTTTTCAACTAGTATCTGATTAAATAGATGTTTTTTTCATCATATGGGGAACTTTGGGCCCCACTTGGCACGACTAGGCACCGTCGGATCGAGCTGAAAAATTAGGACATGATTTCTTACACCAAACCTCATATTTTAAGTAGCGCAAACAATTAAATTAAAAAAAAAAAAATTGCGACCAGTCTAATGTGTATGTGCTTCCCTGCAAATATTATTGGACCACCTGATCCAATTTCATAAAATGGACTACTGCATGGACTGGTCCGATGTAATGCAATCATGGACCATGTCATTGCTAAAAAGTGTTTGTAGTGAGACGACATGTCTTCGTTTTTTAACGACATGTTTTCGTTTTTAAACGAAGTTAAAACTAATCCTCTTGTGTACAGAATGGAGTAGTATTTAAACTACTCCTTTGTAGTCCACAGCTGGGTTATATGGTCCTGCCCTAGGACATCGTAATGTTAAATACACCATGTTTTTCCATACGTTTGGGTTGCTTTTGGACTAGTCCTAGTCCCTTGTGGGCTACTCTTTACACGCGTGTTTGGACTGGTCCCATTATTTGCAGGGTTTCGTTATTGTTGTTATTGGGGTTTGTTTTAGAAATGGAGCGTGTTTCTATTTTAATCTCTTATTGCCAGTGTTGGGCAAAATACATGGTTTGAAGTATTTAAAATACAAAATACTTGCTGGTCATGTATTTAAAATACAAAATACAAAATACTTTCAGGTTATGTATTTAAAATACAAAATACAAAATATTTACACATCTGTATGTATTTAAAGTACAAAATACAAAATACTTCCATTTATTGTACGTATTTCAAATACAAAATACTTTCACGTCATGTACCTGTAGCGATTCGTTAGCAATTTGTGATTCGGGAAAGTGGGCTGCTAACCCTCGTCCCCTAGATTGGTGATAGGGCTGCTATCTACGTGTCCAATCCCACGATGCAACCATGTTTCAGCGGTTATCGCCTAATTTCCTGAGACGTCCTTTCGACCATTCAGGATACATGGTTGTGGCGCCTTCTAACTCTGGCTAGCCTTAAAGCGGATGCTACAAAGCCATTGCCCGGGGGTACTTGGTCTAAGACCGGAAGTAGTTAGCTGCTTGGACAGTTCAACAAAGGAATCGTCCTGGCCACTCCCAGTGTGTGGCAAATCAGAAACTTTCCACCTCTGCGAAAAGTCCCACCACAAAAGCGCCCTATGCTCCAATGGGAGTTAGAGGAACACATATATATATATGTACCTGTATGCATTTAAAATACGAAATAAACTATTTTTATTGAAACCAAAAAATAAATTAGATAAAACTAATAAACAAAACAATTGTTTCCTTTCATAAATATCAGATTTTTGAATGTAGCATAAAACAGTTTCTTGTTGAAGAAAAAATAAAACCTGCTGAAGAAAAAAATCTTTCTACAGGTCCTGATGAGCACAAACTTGTATTAAATTCTATTATACTCTTTTTATATTTGGAAAGCTGTCAAGAGTAATAATGTCTTTGCTCTTGTCACTGAGGAAACTGACAAATTCCAACTCCAAATTTGATGTCCTAGATTCACCATTATCCCTATCTATGTATTTAAAATACAAAATACAAACTACTTCTATTTATTGTATGTATTTAAAATACAAAATACAAAATACTTGCACGTCATGTATTTAAAATACAAATACAAAATACGTATTTGTATTTTAAATACGTATTTCCAATACTGCCCAGCCCTGCTTATTGCAATGCCTTTAGGCATTGCTTTAGTAGTTGTTGTTGTTTGTGTTTTTTAGAAGCTGTTGCTACGTTTTATCTCTCTTCTTGCATTTTTCTTGGTTGTGGATTTTTTTTTGTTTTCGCCACAAGTGGTGGATTTTATTTTAATGTGTTTAATTTTACGCATACAAATACACATTTATGTATTCAATATATTTTAATTTAACACTTTTCCAGTAAGAGCGTTCGTAGGCGAGTTGTCTTAGTTCTTGCCTGTGACTCATGAGGTTGCCGGTTCGAGTCTCAAAAAGAATTTTTTTTTATTTTTATTTAATTTTTTTATGTTCTAAAAAACGATATTAAGATTATAAAATTTTAATACGAATTTCAAACATTTACTTTGGCAAAAGAGGAAACGGACTTAGGTACATATACATAAGTATACATTTTTTGATTTTGTCATATTCTTCGGCATGACGAAATGAAAAGTTGGCGTGGCTCAATTCATATTTATTTATATCTAAAGAACATTATTTATATAACTTTTTGTTCTTATCTCACCATGGTGAAGGGTATATAAGATTCGGCATAGCCGAATATAGCATTCTTACTTGTTTAATAATAACTTCATTCTTTTGAAAACACTCAGAGGCAGAAAATCGTAGAAAAAAATCATTAATAACGTACAGGTTCATCTTAATAAGCCAGTAGCCAAAAAGTAGCACCGACGAACGTTTCTATTGAGAGGATTTTTCGTGCTGCTGGAAAACTTTTAATATACCACTTTGGGTTTTCTAAGTTTTTGTTTATTTTTAGCTGCCTCACATTAGGGTATGAATACTTTTTAATACCATGATTTTTTTAGTTTTGTTTTTTATTAACTTTATAAATCATAAGTGTTTCCTACATGACTCAAAATACTCAACGCGTTTAATTTTAATTTAATCAACTTCCTAACGAAAACTCATCAAAATGTTCAGAGAAAACAAATTTTGTATTTCCAAAAGTTACTTTGATAATAAACTGGCAAGTGCACGGCTAAGAAAAAAAAAATGAAACTGGCAACATGCTTTGCGAGAGCAATAAAGCAGGTTTTTTTTGTTTTTATTTTGTTTTTTCTTGACATACTTACAACTACAATTAATGTTGGAAGAATTCCAACCAATTGTAGTGGAGAATGTTAGAAAAGATAAACTCACTGTTTATTGTTGATGTTTTTGTTAAAACTTTGATTTGCTACGAGTAGAACTGTTGCTTATAATTCTAATACGCTTAACAGTTTTATTTGTTTAATATCTTTAGTTTTTCGAAAACCTTTGAATGAAGTTTCCTGACGATCTGTCCTTAGCAACCAGGGAAATGCGTATAAAAATAGCTTATCGCATCAACAATAAATTTCAGTGTTTTTATCAAGAATAAAAATTGGGAATTAAGAACGACAAACAAAATCATGTAAATTAAAATTTTATATTCCCAAAAGATACTTTGATAAAAAAGTTAATGCAACAAAAAATTATTATAAAAAATTTCGTCAAATTATATTTTTAATTTTCTAAAGGGTTAGCTGAAAAACAAACTTTTACCCTTTTGTAATTCAACAAAATTATCGCATATGCAATAGTATCAATCCTTAGCATGCCCTACAGACTTCATTACATTTAGAAAAATGCACCGTTTGGCGCGGTTGACACTCTGGTGGCATCATTATTTCTTAAAAAATAAGGCCGGCCACGGTCAATGAAGATCTTTTCCCTATCATGATCAATAATTTTTTGGTTTGGAAATATATGACTTTGATCCGGGGTAGATGTGGTTTTAACAGAATGACACTTTGTGTTGTAAATTTAGCGATAATTTATTATCAAGACATAAACCTGTCAGTTGGCCTTCAAAATCGTGTGATTTGGCACCTCTCGATTTTTTTCTTATGGGAATAAGTGAAGTTATTAATTTATGCTGATAAACCAGCAGCAATGGACGGCTTGGTGGCCAACATTGTTCGAGTTCTTCGTGAATCACGAAAAGCAATGCTTCACAAAGACACCCTTTATTTAAAACGCACACCCGAAAAATTCTTTTAAGTAGATTTACCTAAGTTAGTTTTAAATATATGACAAACATATTTTAGGTTTATAACAATAACCTATTCTAGGGAAAATTTAAGATAATGCTTTTTGAATTTAAGCCCTCAATACTTTTAACTGTCATATGCTGCAAAGAATGTTTCCATTATTCTCTAGAGTATTCGTTATTATTTTTATTAAACAAAACTATAAATTTTTAAAATACAAAACAAAATTTTATTTGCAAAAATTTTAAACCTGCAGCATAAAACCATTAAACAGTCCCTCTTTGATCGAGCTTATAATAATTTTTACTGTATTTTTTAATTATTGTTTTATAACAAGGACACGTTAAAAAGAGAAAAAGAGAGAGAGGGTGAACAAATTTTGTTTTTTTGTTTTGTTAATTTTTTAATACAGAGATGGGCACAATCAATAATTCTGTTGATTCTTCAAAGCTAATTTTTTTCTGCTGTAAGCATTCAGTCACAAATATTGTAGAATGCGTGTTGCCCACCACTAATGTATATACATACAACTATTTATTGCATTTTGTGTATAAGTGTATGAGCCAAAAAATATGAATTTATTATTATTATAATGGTTTCAAATGGACTTGACCAAAATTTATGACCCTTTTCGTTGTCATTTTAATGTATTCGATTACAATATTTTGCACACTTTACTACTCCACACACACTCTCTCTCTCCCTCTCTCTATTTCTTTTCTTCCACCCTCTTTCGCTTATTTTGTAGCCGCGTTCAAAGGTACTTTATGTTTTGTTAATTTAATGCACTTCGCAGGATTAACAATTTATGCAGGGAGTTATTGATGCCAGGCAGAAGTGGAAACCTTTCTCCTTTGCTGTCTTGTATTAGATTTAGGGTGGAGCGTTGTGTTAATAATGTCATTTATTTGACTGGGTGTAATATTTAGCATATTTGCAATTTGAATTTTAAAAAGATTATACGTAAATTTATGATTTCGATTGGTATAAAACGAAAATTTTGGAAAAAAAAATCATAAAAAAAATTTTAAACACCTTAAAATATGCAATATCTTTTTAATTGTAATAATAATTTTTGATTAAAATTAAGTAGCATTAAATTGACTTTTGCATACTAAATTAGTTGAGATGTAAGATAAAAATATTTTGCAATATAAATGTAAATTAAATATGCATTTGTTAGACAGAGATCAGAGGCAGTAATATGAAAATGAAATTAATATTTAATTCAAATTACAAAAAAAAACAAAATGTCTTTTTGAACACTTTTCTAAATTTACATAATTTTTTAAAAATTTTTTTGCAAGTAGAAGAAGATTAATAATATTGATTCAGCTTATTAAGGAAGGAATTCATACATTTATTGCTAGTTGAACGTTTATATACAAACTGAATAAAAATTGTCCTAAGGATGCTGAATTTATCCAAAATTGTATGCTTTCATAAGTAAAATAAGGGAATGTACGAAAATACAAATCACGGGTCTACTCACTGCATACGATATCAAGCAAAATTTATCCAAATTTTTTATTTAAGTACAATGACACTCAATATCCAATGAAATGTATCGTAATTTGAGATCATATCATTTGATATCGACTAACCAAAGACATCACTCCAGTTTTCATGCGATACGTATGCATCAAAATAAGATAGTTCACTCGATATCGAATGCGGTGATTAGACGCCAGGGTTGGCGGATATGGCGATTTTTAAACGGGTTTATCGGGGGTATTTTCCATTTGGCGACTGGCGATTGATCTACTTGTCTATTTTTACTATTTATATTATTTTTTCTCCGTTTTTGGCGGATTTGTTAGTGAAATATTATACATACTAGCTATTTTGTATGCAAAATTTAATTAAAAAAAAAAAAAAATTTTACCAAAACAGAACAAAATTGACGTTTGGCGATTTCTGACATCCGGTTTGGCGATTGAGCTCAAAGCTCAGCTAGCTGAATTGTAATGTTGTTGTATTTTTTTATTTGTTGCATATAATTCTTTTATATTTGAAATTTTTTGGCGAAAGAATTAATTTTGTTTTCATTCCTTTTTTTTAAACCATTTCACCTGATTTTTATATTTTGCTGAAATTTTCGGCAATTAGCTAAAATTTAAAATTACACAAAATATGAATTTAGGCAGCTTCCTTAAACTTATCTACAAATATTCTGGCAATTCTATTCAGAAAACTGTCTCAATAACTTAAATATAAAACGTACGACAGTTTAAATTAATCTTGGTGAGTTGTGACTTTTCAGTAGTTTTGTTGAATTTATATAAAAGGATATTTAAAAAGAGACTTCCTAACTTTCAAAGTTAATAGCGGTCATATTGTTGAGACCACATCTTTCGAATTAGCTGTCATTTATTTAGTCTGTTTTGCCGAATCACGTCGACACAATATTAAGTATAAGTATATTTCAAATAAACTCATTTTCCTATATAACTTTCTAAATATATTAAACCTTAAAAAAAGTCAGCCAATAACAATTAGTTATAAATCTAATAAAATCACAAGCAATATAACAAAACTAATTTTTGTAATCAATGGTTCTTGAACAAGTCACAAAACAAACAAAATGAAATAAAATAAATCAAACGACAAAATAAACAGCAACAACAAAATTTTTCGAAATACATATACAAAATAGCAACAAATGTACAAAAAAAAACCTAAAATGAAATATTCTACTTATCCAAATTAACACTAAAACCAAACATCCAACATTTTACGCCACCTCTTTTCAGCCCCCGAAACCCCACCCGCACAAATTGAAACACAATAGTCATGCATAAAATGAAGAAAAAATAAAGTTAAATAAAGAATAGACAGAAACCCAAACAGACACATACAACTAAAAGTATGCAAAAAATAAACCAAGAAGGCTCTTTTTTATTGTTCAGTGTTGCCAGAAGTTTTTTTTAAGATTTTTAAAAATCTGGTAAATTAAAAAATATTTTTTTAATACGATTTTGCTGGGCGATTAGCTATAATTTATCTATTTTTTTTTTTTTTTTAATTATAAAATTTTAATGAAAACAGCAAAATTTGGTTAATTTGCCAAATCAATTTTCTAAACCTAACACAAAACTTTGCCGATATGGCAACATTGATATACTTGGCTTTACTTTCGGTGCAGCCGAATACTGACTTGAACGCCTCATGTATTTGTTTTCATAAATAACAGTGATATAAGAACCCATCGACAAAAAATTTTTGTATCTTTTAAAAGGCGTTCGCTTTTCTTTCTAAAATATACAATTTTCATTTCATTCTTGTTTCTTAAATATGGCATTTTAATGCTCTTAAATTTATATTCTAAAACACCGCTTAACATTCTAATTTTTGTTAGATCTGAGGTGCAGTGATGGACTGATTCTTAATTTCTCAGAACGTTTACTATAAAAATATTTTACTCTGATCTGTACCTATTATTTGAATCTTACATTCCAAAACATTAACTAGTTTTCGCTCTATTGAAAACACATACAGTTTTAATGTAATAAATAATATGTGTGTTGTCCACCACTGCTTTAATGTGTGTTCACAAGTCCCGTAAAAGTTTTTGAGAGAACTTTTAAAAGCAAAGCGACTAAGTAATGCAACGATACGGTGTGTAAAATGGAAATATGTTAAGAACGAGGAGTGGTTTCATGGTTTAAAAATGAGGGCAACTACAAGGACTTGTTTTTTCTCTCTTTAAATTCTGATATATTCTTGTGGAAGTTTGTGCTTTGTTGGCATTTAGCACACCAAAGTAGAATTAATATTAATTAAAATTAGATAATTAATCCCCAACAAAAACAAATTCGTTCTTAAAAAGCGATAAAGAGTTAGTTAAAAAAAATCAAATGTTTCAATGCTGCAAAAAAAGTCCTCGTCCATATTATGAAACATTTGCTGCAGAAACTTTCTTTAATTGTTTTTTGAAATTGCATTCTGGTCCACGCAATAAAACTTTTATTTTGCAGCATTTTATCATTTTGTATGGCTTCTCTGTTTTACTTTCAATAACAAACTCACAAAAACTGCTTGTACATTGAACAAAGTACACTTTTCCTTTCGACTTGCCCCTTTCATCACAAACTCAAATGTTTTGCAACAAATTTTTCATAATATGTACGAGGACTAAACGAACAAAAGTAAATAGAATTGTTAATTTTATTCCTATATAAATAAATTTTTCCGAATTTGTTTTCTTTAAGTGTATTTCTACCCCTTTTTTAATTTCTACACCATTTTATTGTTTTTTTTTACAACAACTCATAAAATCGTACAAGTGCGTAAATTATTTTCCATTAGAGTTTATGGAGAGAAAAACTAAGAAATTTTACACTAGAAAACCAATAAATTTATATAAAGTAAAAGGAAAAAACATATATAGAGCAAATATAATGGCTAAAATTCCAAAACTTAATATGTATGGGAATTCTTTTTTCGGTTTGTTTCTTTTTTAATTTTGGCCTTAAATCAAGCCAAAGATTTTAGAATACACCATTAAGAAAAGAAAGAAATAAAAATAATGCTAAAAGCCATTTGAAATTATGGTAAATATTGTAGTGTGATGTTGAAATTACTTTTACACCCAAAATTCAAATAAAAAAGTAAATATCAGATTAAAAGAATATTTTTATGTATTCACCACCAGAATTGCAAAAGTTTGTAAAATTTTCCAATATTTTATAGAACAAACAACAAAATTTGGTGGTCAAATTCGTATTCAGCTAGAATTTCAATATTTT
Organism: Pollenia labialis; assembly: GCA_949318255.1. Classification (NCBI taxonomy): domain Eukaryota; kingdom Metazoa; phylum Arthropoda; class Insecta; order Diptera; family Polleniidae; genus Pollenia; species Pollenia labialis. The sequence goes on along the minus strand of OX439143.1, from coordinate 135,202,027 downwards.
ATTTTTTATTTTATAGCTTTCCTTAATTGAAGTTTGGCGAAAGGTACAAATTTATTTAGCTTTATTGGATATTTTCGTTTTCAAAATTCAAAAATTTCAAGGCCCGGAATTTCGAAAATCCATTTTACATACATTGCACTATTTTTTGGTCTTAGAAGACCCATAGGCCCATAGTGATTAAATTTAATGCAAAAAATATTCGTCGAACGTTTTATTAACCCTTTAAAGTTCGGTTTAAGTATACTTTTGCGTAGAAGTTAAAAAAAGGACCAAAATTACCCCTTAAAATGAGTGCTAGAGGGTTAATATATTCTAAGTAAAGAATCGCTATACAATTCTACTGAAGACATCTGAAATAGTCTTTAAGCTCAGATGTGCATTTAGTATATTTTTTTGACTTGTACCAAACGCCTTTTCAAGAAATTCAAAAATTCCAATGCCCGAAACTTCGAAAATCCGTTTTATATACATTACACGAACTTTTGGTCTTAGAAGACTTCTAAAAAAATTTGATGCAGAAAATATTCTTGGAACATTTTAACCCTCTAAAGTGCAGTTTTAGTATACATTTGTGTGGAAGTTAAAAAAGGACAAAAATTGCACCTTAAAATAAGTGTTAGAGGGTTAATTTAACCTAAGAAAATAATCGGCATACAATTCTACTGGAGACATCTGAAATAGTATTTTAGCTCAGAAGTACATTTGGTATATTTTTTTTGACTTATACCAAACGTCTTTTCAAAAACTTTAGGCGCCGATATTTCGGGAACCCGATCTAACTTTTCCAAACCCGTTGGCAGATTTACTCTACCAATAGTCTAGTTTCATTTCGCGTTGAAAGTATTGAGGCTGGTTTTTTCTTTGTTGCACACTGTAATTTGTTAATTTAAAAAACAAATAACAACTGCATCTTAAATTTAATTTTATTTATTTATTTAATTAGTGTACATTGGTCAGTAATAAGCCTTAAAGGGCAATTAACTGCAGATAGCTCAAATTAAACATACAATTTTGAAGATAAAACTGGTATTCAGCTAGCTGAATTGTAAAAGTTATTGAGCATTTTAGTTTTTACAAACTAAAAATATACAATTGCTTACATATGTATGTAATAATTCAGAAATCTACAAAAAAATTAAAATTCAGCTAGCTGAATTCTAACATCATGTCATTTTTTTTATTTTAATATAAGTTTTATTTTTTTTTCTTATTTGAAATGCCTATTGGGTTGCTTTTTATTAGTATTAGTATCTGTATGTTTCTATTAGTGCGTTTTTTTTTTTGTAACTTGAAAATCCAGCAAAAAATACTAATATGTACAATTGTTTGTAGTTCCTTTTTCACTTTTACAACAACATGAGTTATTTTATTGGATTTTGGTCTAGTAATTTTTTTTTGTGACTTTATGACTTTCTTTTTTCAGGAATTCCAATAGATTTTGGATGTGTGTGTGTTACAACGCTTAGGGCTGATTTTAATTTTCTGTAGTCAATTGTTCTTTGAGTACTTATAAGTGTTGGAAATATATTGAGTTTTAATTGTGTAAACTGAGTTAATTTGAATAATATTCATTGAATAACACAAAAATAGACTGCTAGAAGCTTTGTATACAATTCTTTCATAAACTAAATAAGATTTAGATTAAACTAAGCTAGCTGAATTGTTATACTAATTAATATTAAATAGGATTTAATATATTTTTTTATTATTATTCAATTTCTCGTTATAATTGCAAATTTTAAAACAAACTCATTATTTTAGTTAGCTGAATGGTAATTATTTTGATTTAAGAATTATTGCTTATTTCTTTCATGCACTAATTGTATGTGTGGAACAATACTTTTTAAAGGAAATTTCTCATTTCTAACTTTAATTTTTTGCAAAACAAAGTGTAATACAAACAAAGTTTGTAGTCCCTTACTTTAGCTTTGCTTTCAGCTTGCATATAAGTCAATGCTTTTTGTGTTTCATATTTAACTTATGAAAAAATAAAACTCCAACAAAACCGTTTGGTGCATGAACACTTTAGAAAATTCAGCTAGATAAACAAACTAAAAAAAATGTTCATTATCAGCTAAATTTATACTTTTTTTTAACTTTAACTTTTTCAATGCAATGTTAAACTATAAATTAAAGAAGCAAAACTAAACGTATACAGCTAGCTGAATTAATTGTTCATAATAGAAAATTGAAATTTAACTTTGTTCTAAACTTTTGCATTCTTAAAATCACACTATAAAAATCAATTCAAATGTATTTATTGCTTATAAAAGATTTTTATTCGATTCGGATAAGTATATTAAAACTTATAATAAAGTACAAATGAATTTAGTAAATAGTATAAATTTTTCCTTTATATAGATAGCTGAATTACTTGTAGAATTTTGAGAAATTTAAATTCATTTCATTCTAATAACTTTTTTACTTATTTCGCTTATTTCAGCTTGTTAAATTGTTGTAAATTTATCTTCAATTAAGAAAAACAAAGAAATTTCCTTTATTTAGCTTCTACTTTGAATTTCAACATAACTTTAGAATTTGTTATTAATTTTAAAGACATTTATTACATTAATAAAAGTTTAAGATGTTCTATAGAAATTAACTACAAGTGATTTAAGAAAGATCAGCCAAAACTTTACTAAAAAGTAATAATTTTTGTTACTATTCATCTGGCTGAATTTGGCTGGTAAATAATTCTCGCTCAAATTTCATTCGAAAAATAGAAATTTGTACAAAAAATACATATTCAGCTAGCTGAATTGAAGTTAAACTTCTCCATTAACAAATTATTAAAACATACATTAAATAAATCGATATCATTTGAAATTTTATTATAATTTTCTGTTGAAGTTTGAACAAATTTTTTTTTATAAATTAAATGAAAACATTGGAAAGTTGACAAAAATACTTATTCGGCAAGCTAAATAAAAATAAAACTTTAATTAATTTTTGCCAGCCGAAAGAAAATTAAAATTCTAAATTTTAATAAAGATTTTTTTTAAAAAGATTTTAAGCAAATTAAATAAAATGAAAATCGACTTTAAACAATTTTCTAAACCGCCTAAAAAATTGGACTAAATAAACTTTAACAAAAAAACACAATTTGTATTACAAAAAAAAAAGTTAGTTCTTAAATCACTACAAATTAATCAAATGTCTTTTTGTACTCTTTTGTTTATTTAATATTATAATTTATATTTATGCAACTGAATATAAAATGAAGAACTAAAGAAAGCATACAATTAGGCGGCAAAAAACAAATGCATTAATATACTCATTTTTGTGTCTTTTTTGCAAACAATTTCGTGTTTTGTTGTTTTAACTCAAACTTTTAATGAAATATAACAATAGTAGCAACAAAAAAAAAAAAAAATTTACTGGGATGGAGAAGTTGAAAAAGTTGGATGTCGGTGTGGCATGCTTTGTGGTAATTAAAAAAGGAAATGTAATTCAAATGGTATTTCACTCTCATATAACTCTCTTTAAACGTTTTGCTGGAAAAGAGTGGAAAGAGGAACAATTTTATTTGTTCTTCTTTGAAACTTAATCCACATATAGACGTGTAAGAATAGAGCCAAAAAGGCACAAAATAATTATAATTAAGCAACAAATACTGGCTGAGTTACAATTTTTAAAAATGTTGTGGTCTGTAATGTCTTCTTATGCAATTTTAAACTGTAGATACATTTTATGAAAGAAATTTAAAGCATATGTTGAGGCTTAATTATTACTCAAGAAACTGTTGCATATAAATAGAGTTACTTATAATTTTCAATTATATTTTGTTTTTCATATAATAATTTTTTATCATTAAATATTTTTTTCAATATCATGTCAGGAAGCACCAAAAAGATCTTATAAAATTCGCAACTGAAGTAGCAAATGGCAAGGAAAGAAATTATTATCATAAACTTCCATTAAATTAGATTATCTAATAAAAACGTAGTAAATATGTATATGAAATTTCTACGTACATTTATGCGTACGAGAGTATTCGTAGTGCCCCCACAACCCAAAGGTAATAGTAAAAGTAAAAAAATAAACATAAAAATAAATATTCTAATTCCCATAAAATTATTTAGTTATATATTAAATTAAGTATTCTCATTCGTATACTTATTCTCATACTCTATTTTGTGTTTATCATTTCCTTCAGCGCTAACTGCTAACGAAGTAAGTAAAAGAACTTAATGTTAATCTTGCAAATTTAAAAAAAATGTTTTTTTTTTTTGAAAATTCATAAAGCAAATTTTGTGGTAATTGATAAATTTTCTATGAGAAATGAAATAATATTTTGCAAAAACACTCAATTTTTTTATTTCTGTAATCGAGAAATTGTCTTAGAAAAGATCCAGATTACGAGCAATTTTCGAGGTAAAATTTATGTAAATGGGAAACTTTTCAAAGAAAATTCATAGAAAATTCGATTAATCTCTTCTTTAGAAAATTAAATTATTCGCAAAATTTCCTATAGAAAATTCAAGTAATCGAAAAATTTTTTTATAGAATGTAAGGAGAGATAAACTCACTGTTTATTGTTGATGATTTTGTTTAAACTTTGATATTGTTACAAGTAGACCTGTTGCTGTAATTCTTATACGCTTAACAGTTTTATTTGGTTTAATATCTTTAGTTTTTCTAAAATCTTTATGGATGAAGTTTCCTGATGATCTGGCCTAAGCAACCAGTGCGTATAGGAATAGCTTATCCCATCAACAATAAATTTCAGTGTTTTTATCAAATAATAAAAATTGGGAATTAAGCACGAATAACAAAATTATTTAAATTAAATTTTGTATTCCCACGAAAATTATTTTGATAAGAAAACACGAATTATCAAAAAAATTTATAAGCAAATAATAAACATTAATCCAAAAAATTGGTATGGAAAATTTATCAAGAATTTACTTTAAATTATATATATAAAAGAAACCGAGTATTACCGAAATTTTATTAAGACACTTGCTGTTAGTAATAATAATAATAATAATAATAATAATAATAATAATAATAATAATAATAATAATAATAATAATAATAATAATAATAATAATAATAATAATAATAAAATAATATTAGTGAGAAATTTTGTATAGAGAACTGTTTTTATTAAGAAGTTTTTAATAAGAAATTGTTGTTATCGAGAAATTTGCTTTAAAAACTCTTTTTATAGAGGAAGTTTCAGTATATAATTTTTTCTTTATAAAATTATAGCTATCGATAAATGTTTTATAGAAACTTGTTGCTACCCAGGAATATCCTACAGAAATTTCTGTAAACGATAAACTTTCTTCAGGAAAATCGTTTTTTTTTTCGAGAAATTATCTAAAACAGTTGTTTTACTGAGAAATTTTCTATTAAAAGTTTTAGGTATTCGAAAGTTCTCTATAAAAAAATTTGAGTAATCGATATATTTTATTTAGAAAATGCTAGTTATCAATAAATTTTCTTTAAAAAACTGTTGTAATTGACAAATTTTCTATCGAAAATTGTTGTTATCAAAAAGTTTTCTATAGAAAGTTGTTTTTTCAATTTTAATTATCGATAAATTTTCGTTAGAAAATTCTAGTTATCAATATATGTTTTATAGGAAATTGTTGATACCGAGGAATTTCTTACAGAAATGTGAGTTATCGAGTTATACTCGTTTGGATATTCCAGTTATCGACAAATTTTCTATGGAAAGTTTAAAGTAATTTCATAAATAAATTTAAATTTTTATAATAATAAATTTAAAAAATAGTTAATTTTATTTATGAAATTCTAGCTATCGATTTATTTTCTTTAGAAAACTGTTGTTATTGACAAACTTCTGTAAAAAATTGTTGTTATCAAAATTGTTTTCATTGAAGTATTATCTATAGAAAATTTTAGTTATCGATAAATTTTCTTTGGAAATTCTAGTTATCGATACATTTTCTTCAGAAAATTCTAGTCATCTAGTTATGTATTTGTTATAGAAAATTTTAGGGTTATCAATTAGTTTTCTTTAGAAAATTTTAGTTTTCGTCAAATTTGCATTAGAAAATTGTTGTTACCGAGGAATTTCTTACCGAAATTTAATTTTTCGATTAATTTTCTAAAGTCAATTCTAGTTATCGACAAATTATTATTTTTTTTGTAGAATTATCTATAGGAAATTTTAGTTATTGCGAAATTCTTTACACAAAGTTTTATTCATCGCTAACTATCAAGAAACTTTCTATTGAAAATTGTAGGATTTGATTAATTTTCGAGGAATTTTCTAATAGAAAAGTGCAGTTTTTTATACTTTTTTATACACAATTTCACTTATGAAACAATTGACCATGGAACATTGTATTTAATATAAATTTCGTACTTCTTACGTTTTAAAAAAGTTCCATATTATGTCTTGTTTGAAACATTGAAATTTTAAACAAATATTTCTTTTTCAAAGAATAAACTCTTTGAAATCCTTGAAAAATTGTTAAAAAAAAAATAAAAAAATCTGCGAATATTTTTTCTGTTTGCTGATGTTCTATAAAACAAACGATTACAAGCATTATAATTTCTTATAATGGTAACTTTAATACAACACCTCAGATGTAACAGATACAACTTTGCTTACCTACACAAATTACTAACATACATTTATCACAACAAACTCCCTACACTCTCCCATTCTCCATTCATCCAACAAATTTTTTTCTATTTTCATTTACAATCAAAAAGAAAATGAAACAAAAAAGCAACAATTTTTATAACCAACATAAAATTTTATTGAACAACAACAAAAAACATATTTCTTTGGAAAGGGAGGCTAGAGAGACAAAAATAATATTCTACAAACAAAAAGCAGGTAATCAGCAAAAACAAACACTAACACACACACACACACATATTACAGAAAAATCAAAATCTTGTCAAGAATTAAAGGTGAATCAAAATGCATAGTAAAAATTGCCTAAAATTAGGAACAAACACAAGAGAAATCACAATAAAAACTTATCTTTATGTGTGAAAATGTTCAGAGATAAGCGGAAATCGGAAGTAAAATATTAAAAGTGGAATAGAATTACTAAAATAATGCGGGCAACAAAAACAAATTGCAAAACATACACACACATGTACACAAGCGTTCACAAGCCATAACGCGAATAGAGAAGGCGCAGGAGTGCAATAAATTGTTATTAAAACAATACAAAATTTATCTAAGAAAAAACAACTTTTTACACACTAAGAATCTAAAAAATAGCACAAAAATCTCAGTCCCTACAGAGAGAAATCAGGGAGGCAAACCCTTTACGAAACAGAATTAAAAATTCTAATTAAAAGTTTATTTATTTAATAGAGTCTTTTTATAAAATGTTACAACTACAATTATAAATTATATTCTAGCTTAATTTTACGAGCAATAGAAACGTAGACCTTCGGCCCGTTTTAGTGAAACAGACCAGAGTATCTGATAAAATTCAAACCCAAACACCTCGCACTAGAAAATGGAATAGCAAACTACCCGTATCCGAAATGAAGTGTTTTGGACTAAAAATATAGTTTCTTAAACTCGAGCTTTTATACTCTTTTAAAATTCACAGCTGATTCTTTTCCATTTAAATTTACCCCCGTTCTATTAATAACATTAAAAGTGTAAGAGAGTTTAATAAGGACGTGTGTATTTATATGCAAATGAAAAAAAGTAAAAGAAATTGCAATAGAAGTGATTACTTTGTTTGGAAAAGGAAAAAAAAATTACCTGTCACACGTACACGTTTCATGTCATAGAAGGTGAACAATTTAAAGAGAAAATTTCTATAAAAATTACTTAATGAAATAAAACCAGTAAATTTTCTTAGATAATAAGGAAATTTGCTTAAATTTTTTTAATAAAATGTAAGTACAGTCAAATCCCGATAAATCGTAATTCCCGATAATTCGTAATAAACTGTCGGTCCCTTGAAAAAATCTCGTTAATTCGTAAAATTTCCATACATTTTGGTCCCCTCGCTAATTCGTAATTTTTTTTTTCATATAAAATCTTCTTTGCCCCTTATAAATCGTAATTGTTTGCTAACTACCACTTATAATTCGTAATAAAAACAACAGAAACATGGAAAGAATTAATTTTTTGTTTACCGCTATTTTTTTTGCGTGGGTGTTTTTCCTTGTGTGTTTCTTTATTTTCTTAAGATCAGTTTGTTACATGAAAAATTTTTATATATTTTTTCTTTTTAACCATTTTGTATGTTCTTTTTTATCGTTTTAGTAAATAAATTGAAAACCCCCGTTAATTCGAATTTATTTTATTTTAACCCCGTTAAATCGAAACCCCGCTAAATCGATTACCCATATAATTCGTAAGAAATGGCCGATCCCTCGCGATTACGAATTATCGGGATTCTACTGTATATGGGGTTTTCCACAGAAAATTTTCCCTTATAGCTCAAAAATTAAATTATTATTTAGAATTTTTGTCCGCTAATATTACACAAAATAAATGTATCTGCCATTTTCCGAAAGATTAACTTAAATTAAATATAATTCGTAATAGCGGTAAACAAAAAATTAAATTTTCATTATACAAACAAATATGCTACTTTGAGTTGCCCATATAAATGAATTCAAACACAAAAAACTGTCAACTTTACTTTGGTTTGAAAATAAATCCATTCCTTAAGCAAAACATTTCAAAGAATTTAATCAGATATTTTACTTCACATATCATGCGCAAAATTTTACAATACATGATGTGTGTATCCGACATTTGAAAACAGCACATTTATAAAGTAACGACCGTTACTTTTTTAAAGGTCAAAAAAAGTATTGAAATTACATTTTTTATGAATTCTTCGGTTGCTGCCGTTGCTTGAACTTTCGTTAGCCTAAATGGAGCAATCTTCGAGGCATATTTGGGTAGGTTGGAATTTTATTTAAAAAATCTCCAAAAAACGGTAACACCCATACGTAAAATTTTCTTTAGAACATTTAAATAATTGTAAAATATTTTACACAAAAATTTTGATAGTTGCAAAATTTTTTTAGAGAAAAGTTATTGTAAAATTGTTTTAAGAAAATGTAAGTAATTAAATTTTCTATAGAAAAAAATTCAAGTATGTAATTTAAAAATGTTTTATTGAAAATTAAGTAATGGTAACATTTTCTTTAGAAAATTTAAGCAAACGTTAAATTTTAGTACAGTCGATCTTCTATAAGAGAGTACGTCTCTACAATGAAGCTCTCCCTATTATGAATTGATTTTTGAAACACTGCTTTTTTGTATAAATTTTAGTGTAATTTGATCATGTTAAAATCAATTTACACACAGAGAAATTTTCTTTACAATTACCAAATTTGTTAAATAAAAATTTTACTCACATGCATTTTTGTCTTAATATATTGAATTATTTTATTAAGTGGGTTTTCAGAGATTAAAATAAGAACAAAAGAAAGTAGTCTAAAAAAATGTCGCTCGGATGTGGCATTTCTTTAAAAAATATTTTCACAGCCGTGTTCAAAAAAACTTATTTATGATTAATAACCCATATTTAAGGAAAAATTGCTAATGTTGTATTTATATTTTAAACCTTTAATAAACCATTAATAAAGCAAGAAAATTTATTGTTGGATTTACCCTTCTTTAAACCTAAAATAAAATAACATTTTGATAAATGATTGCATTTTATGATATTATTTTTGTGAAATATGTTTAAAAATAATGAAAAAAAACGTTTAATTTATTAATATGGAGATTTTTAATTATTTTTTTTTTCATTTCAGACAACCAATTTAAAGGTATGTATATTGGTAAATATTTTTTATATGATATAAATTCGAGTACTTTCTTATTGTATTAAAAAAAAAAAACGTTCAAACAAACATTTTTATAATACCTTTCGGCAAAATTTGGTTCAAAAACTAAAATAATATGTATTTGAGTAATTAAAGAATGTTAGAAGGGCTTGTTGATACCGATGATGATGCAATTGGAAAAGTAAAAGAAATGTTAAATTTAAATTTGTGGCATTTTGACAAAACATCTTAAGTCGAGATAAGATAGCAAAAAAGTTAAAAAAAACTCGGTGAAAAAATCATTTTCATTAAATAATAAAATAAACCAAAGTTAAATAAAAATTTCGCTTATAATACAAAATTTTAAAAACGTAAATTAAAATGTTTTTTGAAAGAAAATTCGTATGATTAACATCATTTTATTCAACTTATTAAATATGACTTAAGATGTTTTGTCAAAATGCCACAGAAATAATAGCCGAAGTCAATTAACATTTGTATTTTCCAACTACGCATATATTGTTGAACCAATAACTAATTAGGAATAAAAAATAAATTTCAAACATTTGCGATCTGATCTGGAATCAAAGTGGGATCTGAAAATAATTTTTTTCATAATAGATTGGCATTCTTCAAGTACAAGACAAAGTTTTACTTTTAATTTAACAGTACTTATTTGTTTAAACAAACAAAAATTTGAATTATGGTGTTTTCTTTTCTACAAAAAAATGTGATATTTTATTAAAAAAATGGAATTTTGTGTTCGTTTTTGAAAAATGTTTTGCTCTCTAAAAGGGCAGCATGTTTTATTCTAAAACATTCACCCTTAATTGTGGCATAAGGCATTGCAGTTTTCGCCCCGAATAAATCGAGAGTGTTGTTAGTACCCTGTAAAAAAATCCATAATGAGCCATAAAATTGATTAAAAAAAAGTCATAGTTTTAAGGACAATGGCAAAAATTCGGTAAAAATTGTTAAATAAGCGGAAATTCGCAAAAATTTGCTAACCCAAAAATTTATTTGTAATCGCTAAATCGGTTAAAAAACAAATTGTCAGAAAATAAAGAAAAATAGCGTTAACATTTTAGTTGTAATGACGAAGAACAATTTTTGTTGTTGTGTAGAAAAGAAAACACGATTAGTTATTTAAGTTTTTTAAAGATATTTGAATAACAATAGACTGAATTTTATATATTTTTGTTTTTAGTAAAATCAAAAAACGATTTTTTATGGAAATTTTTAAAGTTTTTAGTGCATATTTTTTATTTTTTGATTGCATATTTTCGATTTTTAAGCGCATGAAAATCTCATTACTAGTTATAACATATGTACATTAAACTTAAAATAAGAACTTTTTATGACTATGGCCGTTAGTATTTAATAAAGTTGTAAAAAGCAATGCAGATATTCTAAAAATGTAGAAGACAAGAATATCCGAAGCAATGGATATCCGCCGAGTGAAAGAACTTAATCTAAATTAAAACATTTTTTTATATTATTTTAAAAAAAAGTGAAAGCAATATAAATTCTGTATAATGAAGTGATTTTATGGTCCAATGCAGATTCATTATAGGGAAGATCGACTGTAATTGTGAAATTTTAAGGATCTGTTAAATTTTTACTTGCAAATTCAATTTGTTCTAAATAAAACAATGCAATGAAATTTTATTAAGAAAATTATTTTCTAGAAAAAAATTCAAGTAATCGTTATATTTTTAAAACATTCAAGTAATCGTTAATTCGGAAAAAACAGAAGTAAGGAAAAACATGTAAAATCAATTAAAATGGATAATCATTCAAAAAAGCAAATTTCGGTATACCAAAGTTAAAATACAATTTGGTTTAAGGATTGATGTTTGACTATTGACGTCAGCAGTCGTCGATGGCTGCGAGTGTAAGACGGCAAATCCATCTGAGGAGATCAAGTGGTTGCGATCGATACATGTCATGCTAACCTGCCGGCCACGGTTCGAGCCCCGGCCACGGTCAAGAATGAAAGATTATCAATAACAATTTTAATTTATTTTCATGTTGTAAAATTCCTTTCTTCATAAAAATAATTTAATGAAAATTAAATTTGATAAACTTGAGCCGAAATAATATTAAAAATTTGGATTAAAAACCATAAATAGTTCAACAAAATAACCACAATACTAGGAATGCCAATCCCGAAATCCCAATTAATTATAAAACCTTCGTTTGTAAACTTCTTTTAAAAACGTTTTTTTTAAATAAATATCTATAAAAAGCATTTATCTCTTAATTTTCAAAAATCCCGAATCACGAAAAATCCCGTAAAATCCTGGGTTCCCGTAAAATCCCGGGATCCCGGGATTTGATTTTTTGTAATCCCGAATCCCCGGATTTGCGTAAACCAGTCCCGATTGGCATCCTTACACAATACTTATTAATTCAAGAAAATACAAATAGTCTTTAGTATAATTTTTTATAGAAATTTCAAGCAGGGCTGTGGAGTCGTCCGAAAAAAAGACTCCAAACGCTGAAATTTTTTAAGTGCGACTCCGACTCACGACTCCGACTCCTACTATAATCTTGATGCTAAATGTATATGAGACTCAGTGATGTTAACTTTTATTTTATCATTACCGTACGGCCTTCTAAAAATTCGAGTTTTGGAGAAGAAATTACCGTACGCAAACATTAACGTGCTGTTTCCAAATGACAGGCGATTGATTATGTAGTTAAATTTATATGAAAAGCACTCAGTCCATCGCCTGTCATTTGGAAACAGCACATAAGAGCAGTATTTATAAACCATTTATTTAAATTTTAAATGTGTTTTAAGAAGATAATTTTTATTTTGGAAAATTTTTTTAAAATTTTTTATGCCGAAAAACTTTGGAGTCGGAGTCGCGAGTATTGTGGGTACTACGGCTCCGACTCCGGCACCAAAACCTCAACTCCGACTCCACAGCCCTGATTTCAAGTAATGGTACAATTTTCTTAAGTAAACGTAATTTTTCTATAGTTTTCTATAAATAATTCTAGCAATCGTTTTATTTAAAAAAAAAAAATTAAAGTAATCGTTAATTTAAGAAAATTCAAATAGACTATTGTGTGGTTTATAGAACACGAGTGCAAAACTCGTCCGTTTAACTTACATTTAAAACAAAAACAAATTTGGAAATTTGAACGGACGAGTTTTGCGCTCGTGTTCTATAAAAAATTTTAATAATTGATTTTTTTTTTTTTTTATGAATTTACTTGAATAATTGTAAAATTTTCTATAGAAAATTCAAGTATTTGTTAAATTTTTTATTAAAAATTGAAGTCAATCTAAAATTTTCTATAGTAATTTTTTATAGAAAATATAAAAATCTAATTAGAACATTTTATTTAGAAAAATTAAGTAATCTTGAATTTTTTAAAACTTTTAATAAAAATATGTATTATAAAAAAAATTCAAATAATCTAAAAACTGTCTATATAACGGGTCCGCCATCTAACGTTTTTTTTCAACTAGTGCTTATTTCGTGATCTGTCACTCTGAGTTGACAGAAAATTAGTTTTATCCTTCCGCTGAACGAATATGGTTGTGTATATGCGACATTGTCGCATTTGAGGCACAGAAAACCCGCACACATAGATTGAAAAGCCGATGCACCCAAAACGAGTCACTGTTTGGTGCGGATTTTCATCCAGAGGCATAATTGTGCCATTTTTCTTCGAAAATGAGCAAATAATGGCCGTTACAGTCAACGGCGATCGTTATCGGGCCATGTTGATCGAATTTTTGTTCACAAAAATTGAAGAGGAGGATATTGGCAACATTTGGTTTCAACAGGACGGCGCTACGTGCCACACAGCCGAAGATACACTCGATGTTTTGCGCCCTGTTTTTGAAGATCGCATTATTAGCCGCGAATTGACACCGTTGGACTATTATATGTGGGGTGCCGTCAAAGATAAGTGTTACGCCGACAAGCCAGAGAGAATTGACGCTTTAAAGGACAATATTCGTGAAGCCATTGGTAAAATACAGCTGCACAATATCGATAATGTGCTTAAAAATTGGACCGATCATGTAGGCTACTGCATGGCCAGCCGTGGCAGCCATTTGAATGAAATTATTTTCCATTATTAACCGGAAGGATTGTACTTTCAAATAAAAAAAGAAATTTGAGAAAAAATTCAGTAGATTTTTTTTATAGCATTTTCAAAAAAAAAAGTTATTTGGCGGACCCTGTAGATTTAAAGATATCTCAAAGATTCTTATTGTAGATGAATTTGTATTTTTTTTTTAGTTAAGTTTTACTAAATTTTAACATTTTTAGCTTACACATTAGAACATTGTCATTTTGTCAGATGTTGACTGAAATTAGCCAAGCAAAACGTCTGGATGGCTGGCTGGCTTTTTACAATGCCAATAAATTATTTACCTTAGACATTTTATATGTAATTTATTTAAAAGTTTAAATTCGTTAATTTATTATTCAAGGACTCAATTCTCATTACTGATTTAAAATCAAAGTGAATAACAAAAAATAAAATATAATAGAAATAAACCAAATTCAAAAACATTAGAAAATGAATTTTCCACTATGGGGTGAAAGCGGTTATATTTCTACATACATAATATTAGCAAATACATAATAGAATATAAAAAATTTCTCTCCATGTGATTGAAGTATAAATATTTTTTTCCCCATTTAATACTACCATTTTTTCCATGTGTACAATTAGTAATTCCTATCTTTTTTTTTTTTTGTTTAAAAATAAAACATTCCAAACATTGAAGTCTCTAAACAATTTGTTTGTGTTTATAATTGACGTATTTTTTCTATTTAAATAATCCAATACTCAATATATAAAAATAGCACAACAATAGGAATTCTTTTCTCAAAAAAAAAATGCAATCGATGATGACGTTATTTTTTTCCAGTGTGTGTAAATTGCTTGCATTTTCTTGCACACTTTTCACAATAATGTTGAGTTTGTCTCCGCTTGCAAATATTCTATTTTACAAAAACAAAAAGAAAACAAGAAAAATCTAATAAAGGAAAGCTAAAAAACAAACAAAAAAAAAAAGACACAGTCTGTCGTTTCAAGTCAATTTCTTGAGGCAAAATAATTAAAGAAAAAAGAAGAAGATAGAAATGAATAAAAAGAGAGCTAGAAAAAGTATTTTAACGGTGCTGTAATTGGCAGGGCTGTCAGATATGGCGATTTCTCGCCAAACTTGCCGATTTTAAAACGTGTTTGGCGGTGGGATTTTCCATTTGGCGACTGGCGATTTTTTTTTTGGCTATTTTTGATATAACTGGCGATTTACTTGGCTATTTTTACCATATATATTATTTCAGCGATTTTTGTAACAGTTTGTCATTTTTTGTTGTCACTACTAACTTAAAAAACATCTGGTAACTTATTCACATTATATCAAAACATCAGTAATAAAATTGATGGGACTGAAGTGTACGATATTTTAGACTTGTTTACTTAATTTTAGTGTTTTTTTTATCTATTTTATGTTATTTAAAAAACAAAAATAACATAAGCTATATCGGCGACTTTTTTGATTGAAATATTATACATACTAGCTTTTCTCTTAGTATGCAAAATTTAACTTAAGAAAAAAAATGTTACAAAAACTGAACAAAATTGTCGTTTGACGATTTCTGACATCCGGTTTGGCGATGGAGCTCAAAAAAATCTGCAACTCTGGTAATTGGTCTTCAATGTATTTTAATAAAAAAAAAATTACAAAAACACTTTGAAAAAAAAATAAATTATGAGAAATTAGTTTTCAGTGTAATTAAAAAATTCCGGAATATCTTTTGGTATAATTCTTGTTAAAAGGCAACATGAACAATACCGATTTTAATTTAGTATGTACATATATGTACATATATGTGTGTGTATTTGCATTTTAAATGTCGACAATGACAGCAATATAAACAGTTAATAAAACTGAGTAATCGAGAAATGTGCTATGAATAATTCTTCAATGCCAATATTGGTGCTGAGGCTTTAAAATATTTTTGTGATACAAAATTATTTAAAATAAAAAAAAAAAAAAATTCAAATAATCAAGAAATTATAACAATATCAAAAATTAAAGCAATCGATAAATTTCCTAAAAAATACTCAAGTAATCGATTTTATTAAAACCGGGTAATGGAGAAATTTTCTATACATATGTGTGTGTATCGAGAAATCGAGAGAGTTTCTGGGCGAAAATTCGATTAAAGGGGGGGGAGGATTTACTGGGGAAAATAAAGTAATTCCAAAAATTTTCTAAATAAAAGCAAATGTTTTTATTAAAAATCGAGAATGTTTTTTTAGAAAATGCCTTTATACAAAATTCCAAAAATCGGAAAAGAGTCGATATTGGGGAAAACCTTCTAAATTCGAAGACGCGAGATTGTTTGATTAAAAAACTAAAGTAGTCGATAATGTTTTAATACAGAACTCGAGTTATAAAACATTTTCTTTTACTCTCCGATTAGTGAGTCTAAAAGGTTCGCAGGGACTTTTAAAAAACTGGATGGATGATTTTAGAGCAGTCGGGAAATTTTCTTTAGAAAATTAAAGTAATCGAAAAAGTTTCTTTAAAAACTCAAGTAATCTAAAATCTATGTTTAGAAAAGTTAAACAATCGAGAGAGCTTCCTTAAAATAAAGAAAATTTCAAAGAACATGCGTGATAAAAAAAATATTTTCTATTGAAGATTTGATACGAGAGTTTTTTTTTTATTCGAATAAACATTTTGGGTCGGAAAAAAACACAAACAATTGCAGTAGGGAAAGTAAGAATAGAAAAACTCACTATTTATGGTTGGTGTTTTGCATAAGCTTTGATATCGTTGCAAATAAGACTTCAGTGTTTGTAATTCTCATTCGCTTTACAGTTTTATTTGTATAAATACTTTAGCTTTTCCAAAATCTTTGGAAAAAGGTTTCCTGATGATCCGGCCTAAGCAACCAGTGATATGCGCTTAGGAACAGCTTATCCCCCAACAATAAATTTCAGTACATATATTAAGAACAAAAATTTGGAATTTAGCACAAAAGAAAACCTTTTTAATGAATAATGAATAAACAAATGTTGTGTTCCCGAAAATAATTTTGATACAAAAGTTTTTTCTTTACAAAATCCTAGCACTCGTGAAATTTTCTATAAAAAATTCAACCAACCGAGAAATTTTCTATTAAAAAATTCAACAATTTATCCAGATTAATCATTAAAGATTTAATACAAAATTTCTACACGCAGAGAAAAACATTTTTCAATATACATATATGTGATCTTCTCCGAAAAAAGGGACCTAGTGTGTCATAAAACGGGTTTGGAATTAAGAGTGGATTCTGTTACCTAAAAGGGTGCAAAATAAAGATAAGATAAAATGAGTTTTTCTCAAAACTTCACTAGTGTTCCCTTTTCTCGGAGATGGTCACATATAAAGATAATTGGAGTTGGCTAAAAAATTTCTAAAAAATACGAGTAATCAAAAATGTTTCAATAGAAAAAATAAATAACCGAGAATATACCGAAAGATCGAGTAACCAAAAAGTTTCTTTTAACAATTCGCATAATAGAAAGATTTTGTTAAGAATGATTACATGTGTTAATTTTCATTCCTGCATATATTAGAATAGCTATAAGAAAATCTATGATACTAACATTTAATTAACTAAATGTGTTTCACATTGTTAAATGATGATGCAACCATCGTTTTGTGTTGCAAGAATCTCGTCGCTAATAATGCTAAGAAATACAATTGACATTAAATATTAAAAACGCTTCAAAGATTTTATTTAAAAAAAATTTAATTTTGTTATTTAAAAATGTTTTAATTGCTTATTTTATTTAAAACATTTTTCATTTTATTTCTATGTTTTATTTATAAGGAAAAAAATTAAAATCTGAACGTAGTTTTTTTTGGTTTTCTTCTAGTATTTTTTTCTTTTTAAATAAAATTAAACATGATAAAACACGTACAGGACATTAAGAACCAAACGCGGTATAATTTATGAGTCTACAGAGACTAGAATTTCTTTTTTTAATTTCCATGATACACATGTAGCACATACACATTTACCATACTTCACTCGGTAACAAGAAACTACTCAAACCTGGGGGGGGGGGGAGTTGCGCACTCGGGAGTCTGCGCAATGTCCTTTCAAACTTTAGAAAAAAAACTCACTCATTTATTTTTAAATTCTCTTAGTCTCGAAAGGTTTTACTCTCATTTTTAGGAAACACTGTTAACAGACACCCCTTCGTGGAACATCATCACTGTCACACACTTCGCTTCTTCCTTCTTAAGGTTAAAATACCGTTAACATGACGCGTCGTTAGTTATTAAACTCGTATTTGTTTTAACAAATAAATTATTTATACGATGTTGTCGTGCAAATATGTATAGTAATTGCAGAAGCCCACCAAAGAGCGACGGTGGGAGAGTATTAAATGGTATGAGCACTACCATAGAAAAGAGTACAGGCCATTTGAGGTAACGGTAATTCAGCGAAGAAAATAAAAGTTGTTGAGGGCGGCTGGCACTGTAGGGTGGGTTAAGGTGAATGGTATACGTAAAAGTAAAGTTTAATTTTTATCACTCTTTCTTTTCTATAGTTCGCTTAGTTGTTCGGCCGCTCGTTCGTTTTACTTTAAAAACAGGAACGTTTTTTCTATTCGCTTTACAATCAGTTGGAAAAATTATGCGTTTGTAATTTTAAATACTGGAAAAAACGCTGATGAAATATGCACATAAATGAATTTTTATACGGTTTAAAGGCAAAATTTTATTTATTTTTTTTTTTTTGAAATTTAAAAAATTGAGAAATTAATGTTAACAATAAATTTCTTATAAAAAATTTAAGAGGGTAAATGTTATCGATTATCTTTCCATAGAAAATTAATGTTATTAATACATTTTCTATAAAAATATAATGTTATCGATAAATTTTATATAAAAAATTAATAATACCGATAAATTTTCTACAGAAAATTGGCAACATAGTCATTTTTTTTATAGAAAATTAACGTCATTGTCAAATTTTCTAAAGAAAATTAACGATAGCTAATTATTTTCTATAGAAAATTAACGATATCAATAGTTTTTATAGAAAATTAACGATATCCACAAATTTTCTATGGAAAATGAACGATATAAACAAATTTTCTATAAAAAATAAACGTAGTGACAAATATTCTACAGAAAGTTATCGACAAATTTTTTATAGAAAATTAAGGATATCGAAAAATTTCTATAGAAAAACTTTATCGATACACATATACATATTTATACCGATAATTTTCTGTAGAAACTTAACGATATCAATACAGTTTCTATCAAAAATTACCGATATCGATATATTTTCTATAGAAATATAACGATATAAATTTATTTTCTATATAAAAATAACAATATCGATATATGTTCTTTAGAAAATTAACGATATCGAACATTTTATTTACAAAATTAACAATATCGATAAATTTTCAATAGAAATTAAAGATATCGAAAAATTTTTAATTTCAAAAGTTATTGTTATTCGTGCTCAATTCCCAGTTTTTATTCTTGATAAAAACACTTGATATCGAAAAATTTTATATAGAAATAAACGATATCGATTAATTTTCTATAAAACATTTCAACAAATTTTCTATAGAAAATAAACGAATTTATGATATCAATAGATTTTTTGAAGAAAATTGATTTTATTGAAAACTTTCTATATGCTGTTATCGACTGTTATTTTCTATAAACAATTAATGTTATCATAAATCGATAAGATAAATTCACGACATCTATAAATTTTTTGCGGGAAATTAATACTACAGTCGAACTTCCTTATAGTGAACTTCTATATAATGAAGTTCTCCTTATTATGAACTTAAATCAAGAACACAACTTTTTCGTTCTACTTTGAATGTATTTTGATCTCCGTATAATGAATTTCCATACAGTGAATTTTTCTTTACAATAAACACAATTTTGGAACCAAAAATACATTTCACGTGTGTTTTTGTCTCCATATAGTGAACTATTTTTTGCAGCTTTATTTTTCACTTGTTAGCAACACTATTTATTAAGAAAATAAGAAATGTACCGTACATGAAAACAAAAAATTTAATGATTTGACTTTTAACACCAGTTGCCCGAGTTCAGTGAACGAAAATGACGCACCGGAGTAGCATTTCTCTTGAAAAAAGTTATTAGTAATTAATAAAGTTGAAGAAGGGACATCAAAGAAAAAAGATATAAGTAGCTAAAGAGTTTGTATTTCTTCCCAGTACATTATCAAACATTTTAAAAAACAAGTCAGTAATTCAAACAAAAATATCAGATAAATAAATAAAAAAAAAAAAAAAATTTCTTTATAATGAAGTTTCTATATAGTGAAATAATTGTCTGTCCCCGTGGAGATTCATTATAGGGAAGTTCGACTGTATCAATAAATTTTGTATTGAAGCTTAATTTCATCAACAAATATTCTGTAAAAAATTAATGTTATCGATAAATGTTTATAGATAATTAAAGTTATCGGCAAACTTTTTATAAAAGATTAACGTTATCATTAAATTTCCAATAGAAATTTTTTGTTTTTGATAAATTTTCTATAAAGAATTAATGTAATCAATAAATTTGTATCGATAATTAATGTTATCGACAACATTTTAAAAAGAAGAATTATGTTATCGTAAAATTTCCAGTAGAAAATTTTCTTTATCGATAAATTTGCTATAGCAAATTAATGTTCTTGATGAATTTAAAAAAAATATCCAAATAATGACAAATATTTTTGGTAAAATTCTTATATTATCGATAATCATCCTTATTAAAAATAAAGTTATCAATAAAGTATTCCTCAATTTGTTTTCTACAAAATTTGTTTGAAATTTTTATATTATCAAATTTTTAAGAGTTTTAACCCCCCTCCATCTTAAAAATTTTATTCTTTTAAAACTATTTTGCTATCTTAATAAACTATTTTATATTCTTTTGATGTTTTTCATTCTGGCCCAAAAAGAAATACATTTATTTTTTTTTTGTTTTGTTTAAATATTCTTGTAATTTTCTTGTTTTTTTATTTTTTGTTGTTTTCCAAAAAGGACATTAGAAAAAGATTTCAAAAATACATTTAAAACTTTTCTAAGTTGTTGCTACAAAACGTAACACACCATTACATTAGGAAAAAGTTCGTTTTTCTTGAGATTTAAAAACAGAAAGAAAATAAATTAATTTTCTATAAAGTTGGAATTTTCCAAGATTTTATTTAAATAAACTTTAAGGCATCTATTGAATTTGAGCTTTTTATAAAATCGTTATTATAGGTATCATGGTTGACTGGTTAACGTGGTAGCACATAGACAACTAAGCGTATCATTAAGTAGAGTTAATTGTTCTTTCGTTTTGATAGGAATCACACCACCAGCCAAGTATACGGATCGGACTTGATGCTGGATATTTTAAATAATTGCCGAGATTAACCGGCGATACCTTAAGAATCTCTCTAACATTTGTCTAGTAAAATTAAAAGCTGGACAGTCACAAAAGAGATGCTATTATATATCCTCAGTACCAAGTCCTTTGCATCTGCGACATGATTCATTAAAAGGGAGACCGATTCTGCTAGCGTGTCTAGGTACAGATCGTCCAAACCTTGTTTAGTTTCATATTAACTATAAGTATGTAGTATAATACATATAAAGTATACATATATATGCGCTTATCACACACATGTGTAAACATTCGTTATATTTAATAAAAATAGTTTAATATTAGTATAAAGAGTTTTAATAACTGTTTAAGTAACATGTTTTACATACAATTCCAATTATATTTAAAAACCGCCTTAACGTATGATTATTATTAAATGCATATTAATCATACGTCATATGGTACAAACTATACACACAAGCGGACAAAGTCATATTGGACTTTTAATTTAATTAAACCTTTTTTTACATTTTAATATTTGGTTTTTGTTATTTATACTGAACATTGATTTTTACTTGTGATAAATTTTAAATTTATTGTTAAAAAATAATGGCCTTGTAGTTTATAGAATGAAAAACAAAAAACTAATTAGCGGGCATTGAACTTTTCATAAACTAAGTTAAAATTACAGTTTTTCTATAATCGAATTATTGAATGTGATTAATGAACACCTCCCATTCATAAAAAGTATTCAGGTTATATAAAAGGTTTCCCATATGAGTTTTTCGGTTGTAAAAAATTTTATAAACCTAAAATATGTTTTACTCTTTAGTTTGCTTTGTATGCATTATTTTATTCATTTAATATTAAACAAAGTCATTTTAAATAATACAATTTTAATTTCAAAAACAAATAGATAGCAACAAAATCTAGGACACTTCAATTAAATTAGCTCCATTTAACTTACTAACAAATTACTTCAGTTTAATTAAATATTTCTCATTTCTTTAACAAGACTTTTATTTAAATAAATAATTTTTAAACAACATTGTCTCTGTTTTCATTACTAAATTATTTAAATCAATTTAAAG
The DNA here is from genome assembly GCA_949318255.1 of Pollenia labialis. Classification (NCBI taxonomy): domain Eukaryota; kingdom Metazoa; phylum Arthropoda; class Insecta; order Diptera; family Polleniidae; genus Pollenia; species Pollenia labialis. The sequence continues at coordinate 135,179,779 of OX439143.1, read as the reverse complement.
GTAATTTTCTTAATATTAATATAAAACAAACATGCAAGGTCTCCTTTGTACCAGCTACAAATGACAAAACAACAACTTACTCGTAGTGGCTTTCCAAGCAAAACTATTTAATGTTCAAATGCATTTAAAATGTAAAATAAAAAAAATCGATTAATAAACTAGTTGGAGTTTTAGAAATGTGACGATAAATATAATTTTTCTGAAAAAAATTGTACGACTTCTTTAATTATTTTTTGAAATTTTTAATTTCAAAAGTTTTTGTTGTTCGTGCTCAATTCCCAGTTTTTATTCTTGATAAAAACACTTGAAATTTATTGTTGATGGGATAAGCTATTCCTATGCGCATTTCACTGGTTGCTTAGGCCAGATCATCAGGAAACTTCATCCATAAAGATTTTAGAAAAACTAAAGATATTAAACCAAATAAAAATGTTAAACGTATAAGACTTATAGCAACAGTTCTACTTGTAATAATATCAAAGCTTAAACAAAACAACATCAACAATAAACAGTGGCTTTATCTCATCTTACATTCCCCGCACGAACAACAAAAACTTTTGAAATTAAAAATTTTGTATTCCCAAAAATTGAAATTACTTTTTTGAAATTTTTTAATTTTCTATAGAAAATTTCACAATTAACTACGTTTTCCTAAAAAAAATTATTGAATTTTACTTGAGTTTTCTTTTGAAAATTCTTTTGACACTTGTTTTTTCTCTAAAAAATTTAAAGTTATTTGATTTTTAAAAGAAAATTATTCAAGCAGTTAAATGTTTTTATAAAAACTTAACAACTACATACTTGTATTTTCTAGAGAAAACTCCTCACAGTTACTTGAGTTTTCTATCGATAATTTGAAGATTACTTACAGGGTTGTGCTGGAAATCGGAAACACAAAACTCAAGAATTTTTAAACGTCGTTTTATAATAAGATTACTGTAATAAGAGAATTTTATGACAAATATTTCTCTATTAAACAGAATTTAATAACAAAAATCATAAAAATTAGGTTAAAATTCTTGCGTTTTACGTTTTCGATTTTCAGCACACCATTTTAAATTTTCTTAAAAAAGATTACAATTAATTAAATTTGGAAAAGAAAACTTAAGAAACTTTCTAAAGAAATTTCAAATAATTATGAAATTTTTTATAGAAAAATTAAAAATAAAGCAATAACTAAATATTTAAATAGAAAATTTTCCGAATACAAACTTAAATTGTGTATATAAAATTTTACAATCAATTGAATTTTATATAGAAAATCTTATAATTAATAAAATTTTCTTCAGAATAATTAACAACTGGCACAATTTTCTGTAGAAAATTTTACAATTGAATGAGTTTTTTTTAGTAAAAATTTCACAATTACTTGAATTTTTTGTAGCTATTTTCGAAATTACTGTAGTTTTTGCAAAAAATTTTACAATTCCTTTAATTTTGTATGGATAATTTCATGGTTACCTAAATTTTTTTTTAAAAAATTTTGCGAAATCTTGAATATTCCTTAGAAAATTTTACAATGAATTAGAATTTTTTATAGACTATTTCACATCTATAAGAAATTTTTTATAAAAAAAAACTTGAATTTTCTATAAAAAATTCATCGATTAATTAAATTTTCTGTAGAATATTTAGCGATTTTTTAAATTTTTAATAGAAACTAAAGACCTGCACAGATACATCTGTTTATATCTGTTTCTGTGTGTTTTCTAAAGTGGATATGTATGGATGAGTGCTCTTGTGTTTCTGATATAAGTTGATATTGATATGAATTGTAAAAGAGTGGATGTAAGTTGATACAAAAGCGAAAGAGAGTATCATATCTGTTAATATCTGCTTTGCAAAAGCAGATACTAGTGGATACTGATGGAATACAATAAGTTACTTATTGTACGATGCCGTTATTTTCAATTATTTTTCAACGAAAAAGAGCGTGAATGTATTACGAGCGAAAAAAAAGCCAAACAAAAAATTTTACAAAAACAAAATCCACAGGCTGCTTGTACTATGGTCGTACAAATTGCCAAGCAACAACAACACTACAAGTTACGTATTATACCTACGACGAAAATACAAGTGGAAGCGCTTGCAATCTTTCTTGATGAGCAGCACGATTAGCCTTTGTGTCTGCTGCGTACATGATTTGTTCTTGTAAACATGTGTATGCTGCTTTTTTTAAAGCAAACATTTTTGAAGATTTTAGTAGCGGTAATATTTTTTTTCTTAAATTCTTTGATGCCTATGGTTATTTTGTTAAAAAGACATGTAGACAAAAATTATTGTAAAAAAAAATTACTGAACACATGTAATTTGTTTTTGTAAAAAAAACTTGGGTTTTTACCAACCAAAACTGTTTTTTTCGTTTAAAGCATTTTCTTAAATATTTAAACATTTGAAAATATTAAAAAAGAAGTATGCTACATTTTATGTGGAAATAACCTACATACATAAAGGCAAATGTTACAGTAAGTATAATTGTTGGGTTAGAAAAATTAAAAAACGCACCGAAATTTAAAAAAAAATAGCAATTCATATTAACGTTTTGAAATATTTTTATTTTGAAAAAAATTGTTTGACTAATAGTTGAATTTGAGCCCTAACCGCGAAAATAACGTAAGCGGCATCATTTTAGATTTTTGTTTTTTTCTAAATAAATGACTTTAACGATTTTATGGCAAAAACTATTTTATCCAGGGACCCTATAAAGGAAACGACAAAAAATCATATAAATATAACCATTAATATTGATGAATTATAGGTACCTAAAGGTTAAAAATTACAATTATCATTTAATATATATATTTTATTCTGGTTATCGTAACCAATTAAAGTAAAAAATTTTTTTTTTTGGTTATACCTTCATAAATAACCATTAATTCAACTAAAAAATTTTTTTGGTTACAAACCAATAATGACGAATAATTTATTAACCAAAATGCAATCTGGTTTCCGACCCAAACATAGCTGTACTACTGCACTTATTGGAGTGACGGAGGAAATTCGAGGCTATATAGATAACGGAAATGTTACCTTGTTGGTGCTGTTGGATCACTCCAAAGCATTTGATATGGTTGATCATGACATGCTTCGTATTAAATTAACTAAGTTTTTCCATTTTACCTCCTCAGCGGCTGATCTCATCTCATCATATCTAAGTAACCGCTATCAGTATGTAAGTTCAAACAATAAGCAATCATTGCCGTTGCCTGTGACCAAAGGTGTTCCTCAAGGGTCCATATTAGGTCCTCTACTTTTTACAATGTATATAAACGATTTGCCAAAACAGTTATCACATTGCAAAATTCATATGTATGCCGATGATGTTCAGGTTTATATATGTAGTGAACCTGATAAGACGGATGAGTATATTTCAAGATTAAACTTTGATCTATCAAAAATTGAAGCCTGGGCAAAGGCAAATGGTCTTTGTCTAAATCCTGCTAAATCTAAGTGCCTTGTAATTTCCAGGAACAATACACAAATAACTATTGAGAACAATATAATCTTGAACTCGCAGCAAATAGAAATTGTCAAGAAGACTAAAAACCTTGGCATTATTTTTAATTCTTCACTTACTTGGTCAGATCATATAAACGCTGCTGCAGGGAAAGTATTTGTGATGCTTCGTTCGCTTTGGGCAACTCAACACTCAACCCCGTTCAGCATACGTATGCTTTTGGCTAAGACATATCTTGTTCCAGCTTTATTATATGGCAGCGAGGTTTTTGCAAGCTGTGACCAAAAAAGCACCAGGAAATTAACGTCTACGTATAATGCCATTTTGAGATATGTCTTCAACTTAGGACGTTTCTCTCATGTTACACCCTACGAAAGTAAACTTTATGGAGTGCGTTTTTCTGACATGTTAAATATTCGATGTCTTACTCTTTTGCATAAAATTATCTATACAGGCGAGCCGACGTATCTATTTGAACGTGTTACTTTTACGCAGTCAAGAAGAAATAACAATCTGATCCCGATAAGATTCAAGAAGTTAGTATCTGAATGGCAGTTTTTCGTTCACAGTATTCGTCTTTGGAACACTCTACCAGCAACTGTTCAATTTACTAGTAATGCAACGCAGTTTAGGAAATGTATTTTTAATTTTTATTCCCGTACTTGAAAATGTGTAATCTATTCTATTTAAAAACGCTTTTGAATGTCCTTATGTTTAAAATTGTTTGATCTTCTCACTTTAAAAATTGCTTTAATGTATTAAATTCTTTTATTTTAATGTTTATTGTTAAAATCTTTTATTGTGTGACACATAAGAAATTGCTACGAATTTTTTATCCTGTACTATAATTATAAGACTTTAAGTCCTGTTGTATAGGAATACCAATAAATAAATAAATAAAATAAATAAATAAATAAATAAAATAAACAACTATTAAACCAAATAATTAATTTTTTGGTTACAAATAACCATTTTAACAAATAATAAATTAATTTGGTTACAAATAACCATTAAAACAAGTAATTTATTTTTTGGTTACAAATATAAATTATACATAAGTAAGAAAGTATAGTCGGTTACTATTTGGGACCCTTGGGCAATAATTTTTCCGGCAAAAGCAAAAAAACTGTTTTTAAGTAAAGACGGTGATTCTAGCGGTTTAGAATTGCCTCTCAAGTCACGCACAACAGTTGACACGTTCACTCCTTCTTCTTAGTCATCGAAATAATAAATGCACGGAAATAATCATACATATAAATACCCTAGAGGGAAGCGAACTGACACTGAAGTAGTCCCTTGATAGGTCTTTGGTGGTAGGGACCGGTTCCAGTTCTAACACTTTATATGAATAAGACCTATCACTTTTACATGGGGTTGTCATTGAAGGGGAAATACTATGTAGTATTATTTCAATAAAACTAGTCTAAGAATTAAATTTAAGAGCCAAATTTTAAAAATTACCAAAAAATGTGTCACATCACCTCTGAAGACTGTTCTGAAATTCATTACTTTTTCTACCTTTTTGTTCTTTATAAACCAGTTAAGGGATTGGATCTTCTTTCACTGGTCATGAGTCCTTTCTTTTTGTACTTGTTCTATTTTCACAAATCCCAGGACCAGTCGCTTGGACCAATTGACACAAATTTTCCGCAGGTTACATATGCACAGAAAAAAATATCTGAAGAAAATTTTTAACCTGTGTCGTTGTTAAAAAAATCGCTTGTTTTAATGGTTATTTGAAACCAAATAAATTAATTATTTTTTAAAATGGTTATTTGTAACCAAAAAATTAATTATTTGGTTTAATAGTTGTTTGTAACAAAAAAAAATTGTGGTTGAAGTAATGGTTATTTATGTGTAACAAAACAAAAAAATGTTTTTTACTTTAATTGGTTACGATAACTAGTTTAAAATATATGTAACGATAATGGTTAAAAATAACCAAATGAAAATAAAAGGAATTTTCCAGTAAACTCAAATAAAATACAATAACCATTATGTTTGGTCCCTGATTTTATCGTGAGCAACAAATTTAATACAAAATTTATATGAATTAGAATAAAAAAAACTCTCACCTATAAAATTTATTTTGGTGCTTACGTTATTTTCGCGGTAAAGGCTCGAATAATAAAAATGTTTCACACGAAATGACAAACTAAGTATACCCAGCTAGTTGTGGCGGAGGGTATACATAACAAAAAGCCAATAAAAAACCACACATGTTACACACACACATACACTGTGTGTTGTGCTGTGGCAGTACAAATTGCCGAGCAACAACTGCAACACAAGCGAGAATCGTTGTTATCAGGCCATATTTCACGATTTTTGGCGATATTTTCCTCTAAATTGTCAAAGTGCCTATTTTTTGAGAAATACTTACAACACGGTAATTTTTGGTTTGTTTTATATATATTACACTACGCTAGTTGGAAAAACAGACAAGCTGGGCACCTGGCGTTTTAACCTAATTCGGATACGTTGAATCCAGTGGTGCTCGCCGTTTTTAAGATTGGCTCTGGTTTTCGAGATATACCGTTATTTCGAAAATGGAGGAGGTTGCACAACATACACCTATTAGCGTAACTCAAAAACGGTTTAGTTTACTGAAATTACTAAAAAAAACCGAAACTCCGCAATTTTTTTTGTTTTGTTTGCAGCTTCGTTTTTTATATGTCTGCAAAAAATTAGAACCCTTGCTGCATTTTTGAATTTTTTATGAATTTTTAAAAAACAAAAATTTCGAAATTAATTTTTTTTTTCAATAAAAAAAAATTATGTTTCAAAAACGACTGCTCACATTAGAAAAAAGTTTTACTTTTCTTAAAGGAAATTTTATCGCAAAAGCGTGTTTGAGTTACGCGAACATATGTTATGCAACCTCCTCCATTTTCGAAATAACGGTATATCTCGAAAACCAGAGCCAATCTTAAAAGCGACGAGCACCGCTGGATTCAACGTATCCGAATTAGGTTAAAACGCCAGGTGCCGAGCTTGTCTCAAAAAAAGTGTAAATTTCTTGCACAGTGTTATTAATTTTGGGCAACTTGTTACATTACAAAGAGACAACTGTTATTAATTCAGCGCTTATATCTACTTAAGGAAAAAATGGTTATATGTATTCCATATATGCAGTATGTATTTGTATTGTATGTCTAACCATGCAAAAACATTTTGAGAAATATACAACTACATATGAGGGGCTTAAGGCACAAGGGGAATCGATCTAAAGAAATCCACCCGTCCGGTTGGCTGTCCGTGTAAGCCTTGTAGGCAAAGTTCAAGTGGCAATTTTGAAGATAAATTGCTGAAATTCGGTACATAGGTTCTTATTGCCCTAAGAATTAAGCCTACGATAAATGGTAATAACATTGACCTGAATCTTAACTTTATAATATTATTTTTTTTCCTGGGTCCATGATTGCCCATTGGTCCCAAATAAGGTACACTCTTGAAAAGTTGTCTAAATGATGTGGTGTGGAGTATCATAGGGTCGGGATTGAAGAACTTTACTTTCTTATTTGTTTAAATTGGATATTTGTACCCAAAAAATAAAAAAATATAACCAGAAAAAAATATATTTTTTCCAATAGATATTTGTAACAAATTTGGTTATCATTAACCAAAAAAAAATAAATTTTACTTTCATTGGTTACCACCAACAAAATAAAATATATATAACGATAATGGTTAAATATTCCCAATTGAAAATAAAGGAATATTTCTCGTAACCTTTACAAAAAATAATATATGCAGTAATTATTTTCAGTCCCTGAGTTATTTTTTTATTTTAAAAACCAACAAGTCCATATAAAACAGTCATTTTTCAACGTAAAAATAAAAGGTAAAATTTAACTCTTAAAAAGAGAGTTTTATTAAGCCGTCATAAATTAAAACTCAGTTGAGGAATAAAATATCGAATAAAACTGTTAAAACGAGAATTTATGCAGCCGTCAAAATATAAAACTCATTTCAGGAGTTTGATTTAAACCAGCATTTTATTCAACTAATTTTTTGTACATTAACAACCAAAGCTTGTCGCTGGTCAGATCACTACAATTTCAACGTAAAAATAAAAAAAGAAGAAAAACATAATGAGTATTTTAGACGTAAAAATTAAAATCCTTAAAAGAGTTGTATTTGTTGATGGTGTGAGTTCTATTTTAGGGCGAATATGTTATGATTGCGGAAAAAACTCTGTTTTTAAGAGTTTATCCAAACTTTTATTTTTTCGTTGAAAAATGATTTTTAACTGTGGAGTTGAGATTTTTTTTTCTAGATCACCATAGGTTCTTAAAGAGAACTTTAGAACAAACCTATTGGTTGACTCCGTTTTTAAGCTAACATTTTATGGATAACTCTTATTTACGGTCCTTGCGATTTTTTAATTAACTAAAATTTATTTCTTAAAAGTTTATTTTTATTAATTTTTTTAAAGCATTAGGTAATGGTTAATTGTTTTGCTTTTTTATTTTTGTTAATGTTTTATTGTGTTAAAAATCGTAATAGTAATTTGCCGATTTTTTTATTTAATTTAATTTCTGATTTGTTTTTGAAAATATGCCGATTTCTTACCAAAACGATCTGGCACCCCTGGTTGAGATCGTATACAAGTTTTTATAAACTTTCTTATTTTCATAAACTCGCCAACAATATTTTAAAATACAACATAACACCACAGATATTGTAGAAATACTTATGGTGACAACAGATATTTGTAAGCAAGAAAAAAATGTTATGTCATACTCAATACAAAACCATAAGCAACAGTTTTTGTTTTTAAGATATGGTGAGTGGACAAAAGCAAACCCATACAATATCAGTTACACTCATTCTCTCATTTATATCAGTAGTAACAGATAAATATCTGGTGTATCTGTTTCAACAATACTTACTGATACACTCGTGCAGGTCTTTAATAGAAACTTTAACGAATGTTTACATTTTGTATAAGAAATTTCACAACTTCTAAAATTTTCAATTACTGAAATTTTTTAAAAGAAAATTTTACAATTACTTTAATTTTCTATAGAAAATGTTACGATTACTTGATTTTTTTTATAGAAAATTTTATTATTACTTGGAATTTTTACAATTACATGAAAGAATTTACAATAACTTTAATTTGCTATAGAAAATTTTATCAAATTTCAGAATTACTTAGAATTAGAATTTTTTTTTAGAAAAATACTATAGAAAATTTCATGAAAATTTTTCAGAAGTTTTAACAATTAGGTAGGTACTTAAATTTTTTTTTTTTTTAGAAAATTTTTTGTAATTACTTAAATTTTCTATAGATTTTGCGATTACTCGAATTTTCTTTTAACAAATTTATAATTACTTGAATTTTCTTTTAAAAATTTCACAAAATCTAAAATATTCTATACGAATTTTCATAATTATTTAAACTTTTTTAACGAAATTTCTTCAATTACTTGAAGAAAATGTCTTGATACTTAAAATTTTTTATAGAAAACTTTTTAACAACTAAAATTTTCGACAGAATATATCGTCGGTCACAGGTTTTTGATGCCAAAAGACTGTATTTGTCCTTCTGCATGTTAGTACCTTTGCTTTCTTTACACCATCTTACAATAAATATCTCCTACTAATTTTGGTTTTTTTTTTTATTTACTTCCAACACGGTTCAGTAACGGAGTAATAACGTTTTTTTTTGTCTCCTGAAAAGTACAAAAAACATGTTAAGAGTTGTCAACCTGTGACCGACGATATCTCGTTTCTACGAATTTTTTATAGCAAAAATTTCGATAATTTAAAGTTTATTCGATAGCCTTCTGTTTGCAGTACAAAACATATTTATACAAATATTTTGTTAAGGGCCTGTTCGTCGATAACGAACGAATGCCCCTATTACGGTTCACAACACAACTCAGTTGAGTTGTAATTTTTTAATTTTTGTATTATGGTTTACAACTTTGCTATATTGCGGCGAACAAAAACATCAAAAAAATAATAACTCAACACAACCAGTTGTCTTATTTACAACGCAACTGAGTTGAGTTGTGAACCGTTACATGCTCCGAAGACTTCGTTCGCTTAAAAAACATTTAAAACAAAAACAAATTATAAAATATTGTTTTTGTTTTTCATGTAAGTTAAGCGAACGAAGTCTTCATTCGTTATCGACGAACAGGCCATAAAAATTATGTTTGTGTTTAAAACAAAACAGCTAAATAATTCGGTTTGCACACAGAAACTTGAAACTCTACAGCGGAAATAGCTAAAAATTCAAAAGCTTTAACTATACATTTATTTTAGAAATGATTCAATAGTTTAGAAATTAATTTGTAGTATCAAGAGGCTTTCATATACGACAATACATCGCTTTGCGTCGTTTCGATTTGCGGTTTTCGAAGTTGCGTCTTCGCTGATTGAGTACTTATTTTCACTGTGCGTCGTTAGATTTTTGTAGTTGCATTGTTTTGGGTTTGAGTCTTTAATTTTTTGTTTTTTTTTATGAAATTTTCTTTCTTTTTCTAAAAGATGCCATCAAAACTCAGGGATTCCCTTTCTAACTGAAAATCAACGCAATTTGAATACTGTTTTATTTTGACTTTATTTTGCTAATGTTAGAGTTCAGTTTCAATGAGTGTGTTGTGCCTTTTGTAACGTTGTGTTTTTTTTTTTTTTTTGTCAAATAAAGCCGACTTACGACAACAGCCACTATGGACTCATCAGACAGTGATTAATTTTTTTTTTTTTAATAAATAAAACATTTTATTTTGTTTTAATTGAATTTGATTTTTGTTTTTTGTATGTATATTTTATGTTATTTTTGTTTTTTAACCCTGAAAGGTTACTCTTCAAAAACTCTTAATTAAAAAAAAAAATCAAGCCAACGATTTTTATAGTAAAAAACCAAGAAAAACTTATTAAGTTAAGCATTTTACTAAAAAAAAATAAACTAAAATAAAAAAAAAAGTTCTTCATCTATCTCAAAATTTGGTACGAATTTTAGTACTTTTTTGTGTTTTCAAATTAATAACTTTTTTAAAGCTACGTTGTTGAAAAAAAGAGCGTAATTTGAACACACAGAAAAAAGTTATACGATAAAATGTAAATATGCTTCGTCGATTCGGCGAAAAGTAACCATCTTGGGTTAAATGTTTACATTGTTCAGATTTCTTTTTCGATCTTTACATGATTTGCTATAGAAAATACGTCGAGTTTTTTTTGGACGTAACCACAATGCAAAGTGAGGTATTGGTGTACTGACATTCTTTTCCGGGCCAATAAAAAAAGGAATATTAAACATATGGCTTAATAAAAATAATTTTTCAAATAAATTAAAATCATACTAAATCTTCATCATCATATTCAAAGGGACAATTTTATTTCATTTAACATGAGAAAATCTTTTTTTTAAAGAGAGTAATTCTTTCTCTTTTTGCGTGTAAAATTTAATGCAGTAAAATGTTTTATTTAACATTTACATATGCTTTCAGAATGTTCTGAAATTCTTGTCAACTAACCGGTTTATTAGAAAGTCAAGTATATTGTGGACCATAGTAATTTCTAGCAGGCATTTATGTATATCTTGTTGAATTTGGGAGGAAGTGAAGTTAACAAATTTCTAACCCCCATGATTGTCAACTTTTCAATTTAGCTAATTTGAGTACATTTTTTCTTTATTAACCGGCAAAAGTTTTGGGGTATGAAAGAGAGTAACGATAACGAAACTTTTTACCAAAGAAAAACAAACAAATGTAATGAGTCTTTTTTTTATTTTAGTTTGAGTGAAATCAAGAAGAGCGTTTTTAAAATGTTATTCGTGAGATTATATTGATATTTTAAAAAAAGTTTGTGGTTGAAATCATGCTAAATGACTTTTAGCTTAAAAAGTAAGGTGGCTAAAGGGAAATTCATGATATAAATGGAAAAAGGGTCTATAGAATCTTAATTTTGATTTGTTGGGATCTTGCTTTTTAAAGAAAAATTTGGATATTATCGCGACATTCTTACATTTGTATGTGTTATGAATAAAAAAAATGAATTATCTATGTAAATTTTTGGCTAATTTTAATTAACATAAATTTTAAAGTTTAAAATTGTTTTGTTTTTTTTTTACCACAAGTTAATATTATTAAAATCATATTAGTATATTAAGAATTGGCTGGCCACCCTAAACTTTAACCCATAAAAAAAAAAAAAAAACATCCTGTATAATCAAATAGACAAATTTAAAAAAAAGCAAATATTCTCTTGAAAACATGCTCATTGAAAAACTACTCAACATGAGAACAGACAACTCAGGGATGGAAAATAAAGAAAATTTAAATGGAACAATTTTGAAAAAGACGTATTTTAACATTTTTTAGACGAGGAAGGTACTTCGTATCATGAATGTCTCAAAATAAAACGTTATGAAATAACAGTTTTCTGACGACGACGGCGTCCACAATGGGCTTTTGTTAATACCTTTTCTGATTTGTGGTTGTACACAAACGTGTTGTACACACATTTGATGTTCAAATGCAGGCCTTTTGTATTGAAAAACGAGAACATATGAAAAAAGCAAAAATTTCTCTACAAATGTTTAATCAGTTAAATAAGTAGAAAAAAATGTTCTATTGCATCAACTTTTCCATCTCTGATAGAACTATTTCAGTGGTTGGCAAGCAGAGAATATAACTTTTTGTGAATGTTTTTGCTCTAATACTTATGTACTTATACTTTTGGCACTTTTCGGTACAAAAATATAAAAACAAGTATACGGCTATGCCGAATCTTATAGACCCTTCACAATGGAGCGATAAAACCGAAAGTTATATTAATAAATCGAATGATCAATTTGGCATCAGACATTTAGGTACATGGAACTCCGGGAAAATGTTGCAAGAATGCTCATTTGACTTAAATATGCTGCAAAAGGTTAAATACAAGCGAATCAATGTGAGGAAAATACCAAATGTATTAAGGTATGTTGAGACCAAACAAATATTAGACAAAAAAATAAAAAAAAAACAGTTAATTGATAAATTTTTAGATCTATTTTTAACAATTTCTATTGATTTCAAATATTTATTTGTTGTATAATGTAATTTAAAAACTAGAATCTGGGAATTTATTTCTCATTTTATTACACAGTGCAATAAATTTCGGGTCATCGCCACCCGCCTCAACACTTGCAACGCGAAATGAAAGTAGACTAAGTAGAATCTGCCAAAGTGTTTGAAAAGTTAGCTCGGGCTCCCGAAATATGGGCCCCTAAAGTAGTTGAATTTTTTGAAAAGGCGTTTGGTATAAGTCGAATAAAATATACTAAATGTACTTCTGAGCTAAAAAATAATTTCAGATGTCTTCAGTAGAATCGTATGGCGATTCTTTTCTTAGGATATATTAACCCTCTAGCACTCATTTAAAATATAATCACACGGGCAATTTCTTTCGATTTCGGTTAAAACCGAACAGCAATCCCTAGTTTTTGCCTTTATTCGTCGCATAATAAAAAACATGCAATTGCATATTTACGGTTACCCTGGTTATGAAGCTTGCTGAAGTTTAATAACAACTCTTATTGTAGAAATAAGTTGGAAAGAAAATAATATTAGAAAAAAATACAAATAAATAAAATATGTTGAGTACGGTTGTTCGTTTAATACACATTTCTCTATTAAATATCTCTATTTTTTTTTATCTGTAAAAAAGGCAAAAAAAAAACTGAGCACATTAAAATAAAAACAACAACAACAACAAGGGATTTTATGGGTAAACATTCGAGGCAGTCGTGGGTTTTGGCTCAGCCATTTGTGGACCATCATGCCTGGGGTCTTTAACGGAAATACGGACATCGTTAAATCAACTACGATACTCATAAGGTCGCAGAATAGGATGTAACATAAATATTGTGCCAATAACAAACGGAATGGCGAACTTATATATACTTTTTCAACCTTTGGTGAGAGCATAAAATAATGGCAAGAAAAATTACTTCAGTTTGATTAAGCTGAGGCAGCCCGTTTTGGTAGGAAAGTTGCATATAATCGGTTACAGAATCTTACTATAAATTGCAACAACCGATCATGTTTAACCCTCAGTTTGAACAACAAACTGGATTTAAAACTAGTTGCCCTAAATGACCGAAATTCAATCCTTTAGGTGCGACATTATCTTTTAAAGGTGACAGATTTATTATTTGTCTGATTAATAATAGTCTAATTACTTATTTTATATCCGCAGATAAGATGCTTATAACTCTACTTTAGATATTTCAGAATAAAGATTGGAAACATACATGGTATTTTGCAAAATTAAGGTTCTGGGCTTTACTATAGAAAATTTAATCTCGTTTAGATCAATGACTTGTGTTAAGTTGTCAAGCAATTTGTGGATTAGCTCAGATTAGGGGAAACTATAAAGAATAAATGGGCTGTGAACGGAAAGTGCCTGCAGTCCACAGCCCATATGTGGGCTGTTCACCCATACAATTTTCAAGAGCTCTAGAATTGTGATCGTTGAGAGAGCATCGTTTATTTGACTTGGACTTCACAGCACAGGCCATAGAAAGGAAAATATGTGCTGGGACATGGAGGATGTCGTGGTTTACACCAAATACACCGATAATGAAAAACAAAAAAACGGACGTGCGAAGCATTTCTCAGTCTCTGCTCTGGACTGTTAACGTGTTAAAAGAAAAAGTGTACGTCAATAAGCCAAGAACAATTCAAGAGCTAACGGATTAGATAATTCGGCACATTAACGACATTGAACCTCAATTAGGTCTCAGAGTCATTGAGGATAGAGGTATGGCACCGAAGCCGTGGAGAGTATTTGGCTGATATTTTGTTTCACACATAATTGCCATAGATCCTTCTATAATAATAAAAAATATTGAGATACTTCCCTGAAAACGTTTTCTGTTTTATTTACAGTTAACATCGTGCGTTTTGGTTGGGCCACCCTTTGTAACTTATATTTTGAGTACCACTTATATTTTTAGAATCACTCTAAAAATCATGAGAATCTAAAATCATTTTTAAAAAAATTTAACTGAAAATTTCTTGGGAATTAAGCACGAATAACAAAATCATTTAAATTAAAATTTAATTTTACTCGATTTCGATTTCCAGAACATGGTCGGCCATTCTTTCTTATTCCCTTTTTTTAAACTCTCTTGTCGTTAACATTCGGATTGCTCTCAGGTTAATAACGATTGTATTTCGCGACCTAACTGAAATGAATGCCGGCTACTGTTACAAATTAATTGTTTTTGCACTCTTAACAAAAAGAAAAAAAATTTATAAAAGCAAAAGCTTATAAAAAAGACATTTCAAAGTAATTGATAACATTAAAAAGCTTAAAATTTTTCACATCTTTTTCTCCCAAAAAAAAACAACAATTACACAAGTTTTACATTGTATGAAAAGAAGAAAACAGCAAGAAGAGAAAGTTCAAATTAAACAATAAGACAGGAGGCAAATTATGGGATTCAATATCGATAGAAATTTGCTTTATGATTTCATTGTAATTTCGTTAAATATCGAATGCCGTGATTCGCCACAAGATTTTTTTTTCTAATTTCGCTTTCATATACATCACAATTTAACTTTATTCTACAGCTCTTCTTAACTCTTTTATTTTTTGGACAGCCATCTAAATGTTTGTCAAATAATACTTGTCCTTCTAGTGATTTTTCTATAAATGTGAATTTACGTTCGAAAAAAGTATAAAAAATTTATCTTAAAATTGTTTGAAAGTTGATTTGATTAATGGGACGCAATTTTATTTCTTCACATTAAAATATTTTAGTTAAATTAATTTTAATTTAAACAATTAATTTAATGCTGAAAAACTTTTCGCATTTGTAATTTCCCTTCAAACTTAAAAACCTAATTTTCAATATTCCATGGAATATTCATGATAATATTGGTTTTTATTTTAAACTTAATGGTAAAAACTCCAGTGTGAATTTAATTTAGGGGTGGTTTTTTCTTTTTTTTTTACATTGTGTAAAATAAACTTTTAAATTCGAAATTTTTTAGTACCTTTAAAGTTTAAGAGAGGGGTTTTCGGTGCACAATAATTGCTGCTATAAATTTTGCTATTAGCAAGTTGAAAGTTAAGTCGTTTTTTTTTTTGGCAAAAACTTTTAGAAAAAATATGGAGAAAAATGCCAACATAAGCTTCTTTAACTCGTTTCATTTAGAACACAATTCCATTTGAGCAAAATACAAATATAAAATTTCAGAGTTAATTGAAAGCAATATCTATAAATTTGTTTAAATACGGACCGATGCCGATAAAACCGGCCTTATTACGAGAGTAGTTGTCGTGGTCAAAGTCGTAGTGATTTGAAATGTTTGTCCATTTAAATTAAAATATACGAAAATGACTATAAGCCAATTCACAAAGTGCTCTATTGTGTAATATTAATTGTATTTTATATAATTTTTGAATGTAACCAGTGATGGAAAATTGAAAAATCGAGATTGTACTGACCAATAAGCAAAAGAGTACCTTTTCCAATATTCTTGTACTTTTTTCAAAATTTTTTTTCTTTGAATTTTTTTTTTTTTTTTGAAAAACAAACTTAAAAATTAAAACAAATTAATTTTAATAAAAAAAAATATATATTATTTTGGTTAAGTAACTTAAAATTATTTCATTTTTAATATAAACATTTATGTAAAAGCTTATGTATGTAAATACATACATACATATGTGTTTGCTAATGATTTAATATAAGGTACACAAGTAAAACGATTTTGCAGATACCTTCTTGACTTTGTCAACAATGCAAAAAGCAGATCAGCATTTTTACATCAAAAAACATGAACGAAAAAAACAACAATAAATTTTGTGGAGGCAATGTTGTCAATGTTAGAAAAAATAGAAACGTTAAATTTCTCAACAAAGAAGCATAACAAGAGGAGAGTACTAAAACTGACGTGGGGGTACCGTGGTATTTTTGAAATGAAAAGGTACTGAAAAAAGTACCATAGTACTCAATTTTCCATCACTGAAAGTAACAGTCATAAAATTATAGCAAATACAACCATAATGACCAGTCTTCGAAAATAAACAGAACATTATTTAGCGTACGAATCGCACACCCAGAAACGATATCCATTTTTTTTAGTGTTTGTGTATACCAACACAACCCTTAATGCCGTTCGTAACTATTTTCAAGAAAGTAAACAGTTATAAAACAGAACAATTGTAGTGGTTCCGTAGACATGTATTATATTTTAACGTTCTATAGTGTTTTTTTTTACATTGATAAAGAAATGATCAAACAAAACTTAACAACGACCACAGCACGAATAGGTTGTATGTGTATTGTGCACATGTCTTGTTTGTGTAAAATTGTTCTGCTAAGCAGAACTGAAACGGCAGAATATTAATGTGAGAACAGAACACAACGAAGTTTGTGAACGCAGGTAAATGTTATCATCTTTTTGTTGAGTTGGATAAGTACAGTAATATTTTTCTGTTCGAAGATTACAAACAGAGAAACGATATTTTTTTAACGCTGTTCTACACAAACACTATTAGCGTTTGTGTTTTTCACAAATCTACCGAACCGAACACTAAGGAACGATACCTAATGTTTATTTTCGGACACTGATAAGAAAACAAAAGAACACTTTGTGAATTGCCTAAATGTAAAAAGCATAGAAAGTTTCTCGTATTTGAGTCGTTTACGACAATCATAATAACAATTTTTTAAACCGTCTGGATGTTGACTTCGACAGCGACACTCCTAAAAGTCCGAATAAATCACCACAGTTACGGTGGTATATTACAACGCAATTTTTTGAAAGGGACCTTTTTGGAACCTACACCAAGAGGTTGATTTTTCGATTTTAGCAAAATGTTTAACTAGAATTTTTATTGTTGTAACAGCTGTCTACCGTTTGCTACGGGAACGTAGCTTCTGTGGCTATGATTTTCTCTAATGCAGACATTTAAAAGAAATTTGTCGAAGTTAACTTAAGCTGTGCCAGACGAGCTAAAGGTTGGAACAATGCGAATGCAGGGTATTTAAGGTTCAGGCTTGATTTTTTTCTTTTGACATATTAATTTTATTAATTTTGACAGCTGTCAAATGTAAAGTTTACAATTGACTGAGTTGATTAAGTGTCAGTCAAAAGCCTCTTAAAAGTAATTAAAATCCACAACGAAGATGGTAAATCAGTAAAAAACTCTTTTCCCCAAATTTGAGTGTATTTTATTTTGTCATAACAATCGTTGTCCAATAGAGGCTGGAACATGAAAGGTCGTTGAAAAATTTTAGTCGACTGACTTGAGACAAAACGGAGAACAAAATACTTGAATAAAACTATCATTTTGCTGCTGTTAGGGAAAGCATTGAAAGAGATTAAAATTTTTCAACTGCAAAATTTTAGCAGAAAGTTCTAGCAGCATTAGCGACACTGCGAATTTTGCGTTCAGTTAGCATACGAATTGAAGCCAGCGTTAAACAGCAACGACGTCAATTCATTAATTTCATTGAAAAACATCGAAAGTTTGTGCTAAATGCAAACAAATCTTATTTTCATTTGGGCTCGAAAACAAAAAAATTTCTAAATTTCTTTTGTATAACAAGCTCAAAGTTAACTTAAAGAAGCTGGAATTAATAATTTTGCCATCAAGAGTTGGTAACACTGAATTTTTACAACACATAAACTCTTTATATTTACTTTAAGCTTTCTTATGAGACTCTGTTTGCTCTTTTTTTCAAAGCCATAATTCTCTCATATAGATTTGCAAAACTTTCTAACTCTAAATTCGACTTACCTGTATGCCATGAGCGCCACCCTGCTGACTTATGTGCAATTGTTGGGTCTGTTTCATTTGCAATGTGGTTGTAGTTGTTTGCTGTTGTGTCATATTTGGATTATTCTGTTGCGAGGCGGGACCATTGCCAGGGCTAGGTCCCACATTGGGACCAGAATTAGGTCCATTTGGATTTGCTTGGTTGGGCTGATTGTTGTTGTTGCCACCCATGTTTGGCGTATTTTGTTGTGAATTTGGTCCCCTGGAATTGGCTGTTTGGGGCTGCTGCTGTTGTTGGGGCTGTTGCTGCTGCTGTTGGGCTGAAGACATTGAGGGTGGTACATTTGATGGACCACCTTGATTTGGACCCGTACCAGGACCACGTGGCGGTCCTTGCATGAAATTGGGACCAGCTGGACTTGGATTTCCAGCACCGGCTGGACCCATAGGAGAATTAAAGGGCGAGTATTGTGGCTGTTGTGAAGGATTTTGTGTTTGAGATTGTTGCTGTTGACCAGGGGCGTTCGGCTTAGGGAAATTGCCTACACCCCCCATTGGACCATTGGGACCCATTTTAGCCATATTGGCTTGGGACATGTGCTGTTGCTGCTGATGTTGTTGTTGTTGTTGTTGTTGTTGCTGCTGATGTTGCATTTGCTGTTGATGCTGAAGACGTTTGAGATCGAATTCGCTGTGTTGAGAAGAATAATAGAGTTCCTGTTTGATGTCAAGAAAAGATTGCTGAACATTATTGCCGCCCATGGGAACTCCTGGATTTGGCTTTTGTTGGAATTGTGGTGGAAGATTTTGATGTTGAGGATGTTGCTGAGGCCCATTGGGACCTTGCATGAAATCATTGGGACCACCAAAACCGCCGCCATAGTCATTGTAGCGTGCATTAGCACCAGCACCACCCATTAATTGACTTTGCTGGCTTTGATGCATGGGCGGCCGTGGGAAATTCATGCCACCCATAGCATTTTTATGCTGATGTTGTTCGGCCATTTGCTTAAGAGTTTGGGCGGCCAAAGAAAGCTCAGACATGGGTCCTGCATTCGGATTATTTTGAAATTGAGAACGCATTTTATTCATGCCTTGCGGATCATTGTTGGGACAACCCATGGGACCGCCTCCCATGCCACCTGCGCCGTTATTAGGTCCTCCAAAGGCTGCATTAAACTGAGCCATGGCATTTTCGGACTTAACATTTAAACTATTGATTAAATCTTGAACATTGGGTGGTTCCACCTTAATACCATCTTCAGTTTTTATGTCCAACAGAGGCTTTTCATCCAACGAATCCAAAAAGCCCGGATTAAAATCTTGCAAATCATTAATGAGATCCTTAAAGGTTTCATTACCTTCTGTGGTGTCATCACCCATGAACTCGGGAAACCCGGGAAAATTACTATTCGGACCACCCTCCTTCTCCAAACCTGCCAAATCAGGAAAATCATGTTCCAGCTCTCGCTTGCACTCCACCAAATTGCCTAAACCACCCATATTCGATTTTTGTTGCTGTTGAGCTGCATTCATATTATGGCCACCCATTAAATTTGTAGCACTATTTGGACCACCGCCACTACCCATATGCATGCCTCCACCGCCACCTCGATTGTTACCATTATGTTGGGGATCATTGACACCTTGACCCTGTCCTCCTCCACCGCCACCACTACCTCCCGGGCCGCCTGCTGCACCAACACCGGGTTCACTTTTAACGGAGGTATTGGTTAGGGCTTTTACAGTAACATTGGTGCTTATCTGTTGGGGTTGTGAATTGGCCGCGGATGTTGTAAATTCCAATTGTTGTACAATTTCTACGGAAAATTTTAGATTTTCAGAACCATTATTGGTATTGTTGCTATTATTATTATTGTTGTTGTTGTTGCTGTTGTTGTTATTATTGTTATTGGGCAATTTATGAGGCGGCTCAAAGTTTTCAGCACCATTGTCGGCATCGTCTGCGGGTCGTTTTAAGAACTTTTGTTGCTGGAAAGAAAAATTAAAAATGGTTAATTAGGGCAATTGTGCTATTAACGAACCGATATTCATATTGAGATTAAAAAATTAAATGTCGATTTTTATAAATTATGATTCGAATTTTCGACTTCAATGGATGTCTATGCAATGTGCTTATCGGATCAAACTATCATTTCTAAAACTAGAGACGCAAGTTTTTTTTTTAATAATACAATTCTCCTATTTCTTTTAGTCATAAATTATTAAAACCCTTAAGGTTTTAAATTTGGATGGCGGCTTTTTCAAATATTTGTTCCTGAAGAAGTGTTGGCAACACTGCTAAAATAATGATTTACTTAGCGGCCACACGATCCAAGGATTAAAGAATTATTGATAAAGACATGCACATAATTTTCCGTTAGATACAAGAAAACATCTGATTGAAATTTTAATGAGCAAGTTTTTTTGTTGTCTTTATAAATTTTTCCTTGATGATATCTTGAAAATAAATTGCTTAAAAATTGAATGTGTGACTGCAGCGTTAGAGAATTTTATTTTAAAATTTGTAGTCTAATAAAAACAATCATGGTACAATAATAGAAGGTTTCCTCAAAGGGCCAGCTGACATTTTGTTTTGCTTGTTTTGTGATATGATCTGTTAAATGTTTTTATAAATTGTAAATAACTTGTATTTGTTGATGTTTTTTTTTATTTTCCTTTCATTACACTAAGCTGCAGTTTGACAGTTCTCAGCACATAACAAACGTAAAAAGCGCTGTTGTTTTTTTATTGTACATTTGTTGTAATCTCGCGGCTATCTTCTTTTATTGTACCATGCATAAAACGTTAAGATTATTCTATCTTAAAAAGGGGCAGCTCAGCAAGGTGGCCGCATTATCACAACAACACAAAAAATAACAGGCATAACACATCCAAGCAAAAACAATTAGCAGTTCTTCTTTGAAGCCAACTTGAGGATGCACTTAAAAAAATGTCGTTCGTTTGGTAAAACAGTTTCATTTATTATTTAAAAACTTAAAAATTCGATATAAAAATTACCCAAATATTCATTAAAATTGTTTAACAGCTTAAGAGATTCCTTTAAGAATATAAAGAGTTTATTCTGTGTAGAGATGTAAAATTTTGCTGTGGTTGATACCGGAGATCTTTGTAAGTAGTATTACGATCTTTTTGTAGCAGGAATTGTTGATTTGGCGTTTTTCAATGTTTTTGTTTTTATTTAAAGACAAAGGCAGGGTTGTATGTAGAGCAGGCGGCAGAGTTGTGTTTTTAGTTAAGTAAAAAAAATTGTTAATAAATTTATAATTTACGCAGATGTCGTCGTAAAGTTTTTTGCAATACTTTATAATTTAACGACATTTTTTGTGAAGTATTTAAGTCTTTCATGATTTGCCTGCTGGTGATTTGTTTTGATATTTTCAATCTTTGGTTTTAAATTTTTATAATTATTTGGTTGATTCTAGGAGTCTGTTTTTAACTTTTTTTAAAAAAAAATGCTGGAATTTCTTTTCAAATTATTTTAATTCATTTATTAGTTTTATTTATTTTTGGTATTGTAAAAAAGTGTTTGCGGTCTATTTTAAGATTAGCTTTAGTAATTTTATTTATTATTAATTGTTTATTATTTTAATTTAGTAGTATTTTGTTGTATTTAAGTTACGCTTTGTTTATTTCCAATTTTTTTTTTTTTTTTTTTTTTTTTTTTAAATTAAATTAAAAATAGTTTAATTGTTGTCTGTTAAGAAAACCTTTTTAAATGCCATAAATCAAAAAAATTAAAAAAAAGAAAATGCTTGAATGATTTTTAAATTTATGCAAAGGTTTTTTTAAACTTGAATTAATTTGTTAAGGGTGTTCCAAAACTAATGCAAGACTAGAATTTTCCGTTATTTGGGCAGTTTAAGGTTAGTGAAAATTTGGCTTAAGGCCGAACTACAATACGCATGAGTTTTCTACTGTCAAAAATTAATATAAATCCTCTCGAATGCATTAAAAAAAATCAAAAGCATTTGATTCCGTACGAAACGTGTGATCATATTCGCACTTTGCTTAATCAAATGTTAGTTTCATTGCCTAAGAAGCCATTTTCCAGATGTAGTAGTCCATAAATAAAATTTTTTTCAGAATAAAAACATTTTTTTTTTTAATAATTTAAATCGTGCGTTAATCTTGAAACACCCTTTTTTGAATTAAATGTTTTAAAATTTTTTTTGCAGTTACAGGGAAAAAAATACATTTATTTATATTAAAAAAAATTAAAAACTTTCATTGACTTTACGAATGTTGCATGGCAACCTGCTCAGTTGTTTTCAAGCCAGGTTCGTATAAATAAATTTGCAATTCTTCGCTACTCATCTACAAACAAAAACATAATTTAAAAAAAAAAAAACAACATTAAAGTTGCAATAGCAAAAATAACTTAAAAACAAATAAAGAAACAGATAAACAACAGCAGAATTATAAAAATCAACAATAATAAATCAAGGTTTTACGATGAGCAACACTTTGGTCTTAATATAGTATGTGTGCATAGTACAGAGTTGGAAAACTTCGTAGTAATTCAAATTTCAAAAAAAAAAAAATTATAATATCAAACTAATGTGGCGTTGAAAGTCAGCCACGATAACGAGAGGACGAATATAATTGGATTTTATTAGATAAGCAACAGACACAAACATGATTGATTGATGGAAACTCCTTAATTTTATACAAAACTTTCATTTACCGTATTATTTAAAGCCTTCTCCATTGGTATCTAACTATGTAACAATATAAAATTTTTTTTATTTCTTTTAATTTCAGAAACAATTCGGATGATTTTTTTTACCGTCATCCAAATTGAAGTTAATAAATTTAAGGTCTAACCTGTAAATCAAATGAGGCAAAACCTCTGATTCTTTGTTTTCTGTATGGTTTTTTATTTTTACTGATGCAGTGTTAAAGACTTTACTACTAAAACGAATAGATTTTATCACTAAATACGAATATACATATGTATGTATATTATAAAAAAAACTAACAAAATTTTTTTATTACACTAAAAATACACAAAGGTAAAAAAAATTTCCAGAATTATTTTTTTAAATGAAATTTCACATAATAGATAATTTTGTTTGTTTAAATACATTTTTAATTTAAGAATATATAATAAATAAAAACAACCGATGGCCAAAATAATTTTTTTATAGCTAAACGAGATAAAAAAAAATGGCTAAATCGGCCTAAATGAAATTCTACAGCCCAATGATTTTACTGGAAACAACGGGAAATTTATATATTCTGACCAAAGTTGACTGATCCCTTGTGATTTCTGACAAGATCTTAGTAGCTCCAATTAAGGCAATGCCCATTATTTGCTAAAACTTTTTCTCATCAGAAATAATTCGAAAATTTTAAAACATTAGCAGCAAGCAAAAAGTATTGACTGGCGGTTATTTAAATCGCCAGTTTCAAACTTTCCCCGTGGTATTTCACACATAATTTTTTATACATAGTAAATTTCTTGATTTTTGCACACTCCCCCAGTGATCACCCCATATGAGTAAAAAATAAATTTTGTATATGGACGTTGGTGTAATTACTAAATTTTTTTAAATTTAAACAGAACTGCTTTGAAAATGAAAACTTAAACCTTTCCATCTCTGTTATTAATGTATCTAAATGTTGTTGCCGTTTCTGCTGCTACTTTATTTCTATTTATCTACTTTTTTTCAAAATAATAAAAGTTTTAAATCTTGTTTTTATAGATTAAAATAAAAACACTTTTTTATTTATGCATTCAGTGATACCAGAGTAAAATAATTAAATTTTACGTGACATCAACAAAGAAATTTTTATCTTCTTTTATATTGTTTTTGTTTCATAAACTTTGTAAAGCAACAAATATTTTTAGGGAAATCAAATGTTGATATTAAAAAAAAAAAAAAATAAAACAAATAATTGCAAGCAAAATTTTCTTTCTTATAAAAACGAACATTAATCTAAAAAAAAATTGTTTGTGTATTTTCAGCATAGATAATGAACTCAGGGTTGGTGTGCACAATTTTAAAGAGTCAGACATGGGAAATACAAAACCCTTAATTAATTTTGTCATTCCGTTAGAAGCACAATAATGAAATAATTGTTGAGATCTGGGTCATCGTTAAGTTAAAAAATCGTTTGTTTATTGTATTCTCTTGTTTTTTTGGCACTCTAAAGGTCGTAATTTACGACCTTAATAAAGTATACTCTATACAAATACAGAAAGAAGTCCCTTGAATGAGCAAAGTCAATGAAATTAAGACCTGAGTTAGGTATTAAAAACGGGTATATTTTTCGGTTAATTTTTTTTTAGTAAGTACTCATACAAATGCCCTCTGTTTTGAAAGAAAAGTGGCAACACCGGATCAGCTAAGGTGACGAAATGTGTCGAAGTATTTTGATTTTTTTTTTTGTATTAAAAAACAGAATCAAATTGGTTTTTAATTTTTTGCTAGCCCTCATACAAAATTCCTTCCGGAATAGAAGCTTTTGCACGGTATTAGCAGCAAGAGATAAACTCATAAGTATTATGTTCGCCACCAGTAACCAACTAAAATTTTGAATAGTACGTTACTAGTACAAATTCGTCTGAGTGTTATACGTCACATTTAAATAGTAGGGTTGCAAACGAATGCATATGGTTAATGTTGAAAGACCCAAAACTAGAACTCGTTAGAGTTATATGACGCCAAGCCATGAGCCAACACAAAATTTAAACGCAAAACGTCTAAACGTCTAAAAGCAGACAAACGGGGACGATCTGAATGCCCTTAGAAGATAATAACAGTGACACGCAAGCTGCTTCCACGCCAAAGAAATCTTACGAATAAATACTTTTATGTATCAAAAGTTAAACATCAGCATTATTTTTTTTTTGTTTCTTTTTTTCGATAAAGTAAATGTTAAATGTTACCAGATTGTAATTTTATTTGAAAAAAACAACTTAAATTAATGTTTAATGATTTTATTTTCCTAATTTGTTTTAATTATTGAAACTTTTTGACACGTTTAAAACCACACGTAATTGCAGCACAATTTTGCTTTAAATAACAATTTAAATAATACAGTACACAAGTGTTTTCACGAAATATCTAATTTAAATTTAGAAATATAGGTGTTTCTATACAAAATCTGTAAAAAAAAAAAAAAACTTAACGTTTTTCAAAACATGTATAAAAACTCATCATCAGTAATTCGGCAAGCAATTTTTCAATGTAAATATCACTGTCCATACGAGCAACATTTCGGGACAAAGATGGCTCTACAGACGACATCGCTTTCAAATGAAATGTGCAAATTCTTAAATTTTCTTAAAATAAGAACAACCCTTTCGAAATTAAAGATGTATCTTTCTTTTTTAAAAATTTCCCACTATGCTTTAAAAAATTTCCTTTTGTAGTTTATGGAGTCGCCCATAGAGTTTATCTTTCGTAAAAGAGTAGAAAAAATTATAAATGTTTTTTGTGTGTATGTATACGGGAAAACTAAAAAAGTAATTTACATTTTTACGACTCCATTGGTAATAAAATAAAATGAAAATTATATTATTTTACAAACAAATTCTTAAGTTAACCAGACAATGAGTTCAAGCGAAATACACTTAAAAAATTTATATTAAAAAAATAATAATAATAATAAAATAATACTAAACACTATTTTTGCAGGTTTGTTTACAAACAAACTGAAATCAAAGATGACAAAAATAGTTTACAAAACAGATGAGAATAAATCGATTTTTTGATAAGACTAAAAAAATCTTTTGTAAGCCTGGGTTAACCTACGATAATTTTTTTTCAGAAAGTTTGTCTTTATTGGTGAAAGCGGGAGAGAACGTGCTATTCATCTCTTATCAATCAACTCTGAAAGTAAACATTTATAGTGTAAACCCAGACCAACAATAGAAAAAAATTCTACAAAAATAAAACCATCAGTATTATCGATTTAATAATGAGAATAAAAGACAACATGAAGTTATTTACCATAAGACTGAAAGATTTTTTTTAATTGTATGTATATCATTTTTTTTATTTACTTTAAAATTTAATTATGGACTTAATAATGCAAAGTGAGTAACTTTTTTTTTAAATACGGAAGTATTTTTGCATTATTCTAAAAATGCTTTTTAGCCACTTTATAGCAATTTCAATTAAAGAATTTGTTGTTTATCTAACGAAAATTGTGCAAAGGCAAAAGAAAAAAAAATTATAGAACACTCGAATAAGAAACGTTTTTTTTTAACTTGTGTTTAATGAAATTAATCAGAAAATAAGATTTATAAATAAATAAATAATCAGAAATAGACATACGAGTGTACTGTAAGATGAATGGAGACAAAAAAAAGCCAAGGCTAAAAACCACAAAATAAATTATGTTCTTAAATAAAACGACTAAACACAAAAGAACGACAAGCAGCAGGCGACACTAAGTAAAGCATTTCGCTACTATAATTAAGTAATTGGCCCCTTTTATGAGTGGTAATCGACAAACGATTTTCCTGGCTATCGAACATCGACTATTGAATTTAAAATTGGAATTATGACCTTTCACTGCTGTTGCATATTTCGTTGTACGGCGATTTTTTTTACGAAAATAGTTTTGCTTTCGACACTACTAAATCCTCGTCCATATTATGAAACATTTCTGCAAAAACTTTCATTCGTGTCTATAAAACAAAAACTTTGTTCTGCAGCAATGAGGCATTTTGTATGACTTCTCTCTTTCTTTCAATTACAAACTCACAAAAACTGCTTGTACACGAAACAAATAACACCTATCCATTCGTCTATATAGCACAAAGGACTTTTGAATTATTGTTGTTAATTTCATGATGTGTGTGAAGTTAAACCCGTCCATTTCCTCCCGTATTCCTGGAATTCATCTAACAGTGAATTTAAAATTTTGAAAATATGGACGAATTGAAAAATTCGTAAAAAGACGCAACACCTTTAAGCTTCTGATAATTAATTTTGATAAAAGACCACATTGTCCACAAATGCCTCCTCCCGTTTACCTGGAATTCGGGAAAATTTTCCAGAGAAATTGTTAATTTAAAAAATTAAAAAAAAACATGAAAAGTCCTATTATATGTATGCCTAAAATAATAAAAGTTTGTGATAAGCGGGATAAGTGTTAAGCCCTATATTTTTTTTCCAGTCCATTTGATCCAAAAATGTAGGTATACTTTCAATTTGAATACATGTATCACAATTCTATATGGTTAACAGTCTTATGTTAGCGCTTTAACAGCGCTCTGTTATGCAATAAATTTCGAAATTTAACTTCACACACATAATTTCATGTAGGCCTTAGGTTGTAAGTAGAACTAAATCCTTTAGTGCTAGTTTACACTCTTCAAGTTCTACACGTCAAATCACATAGCCCCATACAAGCTTCTTTCCGGAATAAGATCTTTGGTATGATAAAACAATTTGTTTATGTTACCGTACAAAAAAACCGATCTGGGCCGAAATTCGCGTTTAACGCAGGCCCATAGGGAGTAAATTTCTAAGACCGACCCCAACTATTTTATGTAACCAACATTTCTTTTTAAGGATTATATGCTCTTTCTCTGCTCCTAATAGAAGCTCCCATACAAACCGTACAATGTATAGCAAAACATGAAATTTGTCGAATTTGAGTTATTTTTGTAATTTTTAGAACGAAAATTTTCACGTTGCGATGCATAAAACATGATTTTGTCAATGTTAAGAGTCATAATCTTGAGGATTAAGAATAAGACCCCTTTCAGGCAAGTTATTTGCCGAGTACAACAAAGTCTGTACTTTTTCCTTTAACCCGACCTACCCGCTGACGTCTACAAACCAAGAGTTGCGCAAGTAACTTGCCGATTGTGAAAGGGTTGTAATGAAGTATAAATAAATTAAAAATTTAATTTAATTTGCAAGTTGCTATTTGCAAAAAAACACGTTAACTACAAATTTAGTCCAAACATGTTTCCAAACCCTTCAGAGAGTTGTAAAGCCATGTTTTGTAAACAAAAGTTTTGCTTTAAAACCCATGTTTTCTGAGAAATGAGTTGTTGGGGCTAACATAGATTTATTCCCCAAATACATATTTAAGATTTTTGGATATCCCTTCTTAGTTTTTTTTCTTGGAACTACATTTATACGTACAAGGTACATATTATGATTTTATGCAACAATTACTTGTCGTCTGCAGTCTAACGCGGCAATTGTAATTGAGAACTTTAAAGCAATTACTTTTACAAAAATAACAATAATAAAAATATATGTATGTATGTTCTTACATCGTACACTTAAAGAAATTATAACTAAAATCAAAAAATAAAGAAGCAAACACACATAATCTCAATGTTAATTTAATAAAAACAACAACAATAATAAATAAAATATTTTATTGTTTTTATTTTTATGATTTTGTTGTGTTTTTGCATTCTACTTTATCACAACAAAAACAATAATAAACAAAACAGAGTAAAGTGAATAATTGTTGGTATTTAGTTATTTTTGTTGTTGTTATTAAGACTGCTAATTTTGTTGCTGCTGTCGTTTTTGTTGTTGCGTACATTTTACAACATCGAAATCGAAATAATTTCTTCATGTTGTTTTTGTGCTGTTGCTGCTGCTACTTCTAAAATTTTTGTTGTTTCTGCTGTATGTATTTATTTAATTTTTGCTGTTATTTTGTTGTTTTTGTTTTATTGTGTCAAGGTTCGCGGCACAATTCTACCGTGCACAACATTGTAGAAAGAAAACAGCAGCAACAACAACAACAACAACAACACAAAACCATATTTTTTCTTCTTCTTATATTATTTGCGTTTGTTTTTTACTGCTTTTGCTGCTGCTGCTGCCGCTGCCACTAAATGTGTGTTGTTTGACTTTTATTATTATTATTTAAAATTTTGTGAAATTTCAACTACATAATTTTTTTATTTTTATAATTTTGTGAAATAGAATTATGAAATATTTTAATTGGTTGTTACTTTTTATGATTAATTTAAGGTGATTTAATGCTAGTTAAAATTTTTCAAGCCATAGGGATTTTAAATAGAACAAAGAAAATCGCTAAGCGGCAGATAAGGAAAAGTAAGGTGGCAACTTCAAACAGGTGTAGATTTGAGTAACGAAAGAAAACAAGAGTAGAAACAAAGTTGCCAGAAATTGTAGGTCATTGAATAAAAAAAAAATAATTTTTTTTTTGTTTTTTCTTAAAAAATTAATTAATTACCTATGTACTAAGGTACACATAATAATATAATATGTATATAATAATATGTATGTATGTGCATACAAACATATGCAAGTAAAATGACTATGAACTAATTTTATAATTTATTATTGAAAATGCCTCTTGAGAATTAATTTCACAATTTCTCAGCAATTTGATTTCTATGAGTTTATTTTTCCTAAGTAATTGACACTTATCGTGAATATTAAATGAATTAGGTATAAAAAAATAATAAAAGGAGGTAGGTACGTACCTACCTACAGTAGAATCGAGAAAAATAAACTTGCTCAAAAGTTAATCTTGCGGTAAGCTTAACTGAATTTCAGCATTCGTGATCCGCTATGAAAAATTAGCTCGGTTAACTTTTCTGAACGTAATGTCAACAAATCAGTACAAAGCTTTGCAAATAAGATATAAAGCAGAAAGTTGATTATTTTAAAAAACGACATGTCTTCGTTTTTTAACATGTTTTCGTTTTTAAACGACTTCAAAACTAATTCTCTTAAGTAAACCATGGAGTAGTTTTAAGACTACTGCTTTGGTCCTGCCCTAGGATATCGTAATGTTAAATAGACCATGTTTTTTCCATACGTTTGGGTTACTTTTGGACTAGACCAAAAGTAACCCAAATATAACCCAGCTTTGGATTACAAAGGAGAAGTATTAAAACTACTCCATTGTATACAAAAGAGGATTAGTTTTAACTTCGTTTAAAAACAAAAACATGTTTTTAAAAAACGAAGACATGTCGTCTCACGTCAAACGCTTTTTAACAATGACATGGTCCATGCTTGCGTTACATCGGACCAGTCCATGGGGAGTAGTCCATTTAATCAAAATGGATCAGGTGGTACAATATTATTTGCGGGTTATTAGAGGATAGCATACGACCCATTCATATGACACCCTGCACCACGAGTTGGGACCAATGGACAATCATGTACCCGTTTTTGTGCCAATTATTATTTAGAGATTTGGTTGCCTTTAAGTGATTTTAGGAAGGGGTTTTATATGGGACCTTTGGTTAATTTGTGACCTGTCAGCACAACATTTTGTCACGACATGACATGAATATTTCTATGTCCAAATATGGAATTATTTCAAAAAATTTTGTAAAATTATCAAAAAAAAACTAAACCAAATTTAATCTAAATGCCAACCTAATCATGGTTTATGGGCACAAAGACTATATTTTGGAAAGAAGCTTGTATGGGGCCTATGTGAAATTATGGACCGATGCTCACAATTTTCAGTAGTTTTCATCCTTATGACAATTGAAATGTTTGTAGCAAATTTCATTAAATAATCTTCAAAATTGCGCACAAGCTTACATGGGTATTCAACCAACCAGCGAGCCTGACATCGTTAGACGAACGACCACCGTTAGATCGACTCAGAAAGTGATTATGAGTCGATCCGTTTATTTAAAAGTGGTTCTAGAATAATTTTAAATGTTACACACACCAGCGCAAACGCATAATACCCTCTCCACTATTATGGTGTGGTTATAATAATACCTCATAATAATTCACCCATTATAAAAATATGAAGTCCAATCAACCATATTTAAATTTAACGGAAATTAATATTCAGCCATGTTGTTTTCTATATAAACTAACAAATCTCTAAACATTTGACATGTGTTTGTGAAATTGGGTGTTACTGTGTATGTGTGTGCAAAAGTTTGTAAAAGGATTAAAATACTAGTAAGTGTCTGCCATGAACTAATAATTTAACGTTTGACATACTAATAAAAGTTTTACAATTTTCATTTCCTGTGGAAATATGCATGTATTTTTTTTTATTGAATTAAGCAAAATTTTTAGAAAGCTATTTGCAACGTTGTTTTGCAGTAAAATGAATTAAATTCTTATAGGACGCATGTTTTCTGCTAAAGGCAATAATAATCCTTAACTTAAAAACGAGAAACCAGATTAGAGTTGCAAAAATTTTGTTACAAGGTTAAATAATCTAACTAGTAATCCTGGTTTAATCTCTAAGTCAAAAACTTACTGTACGTCCCGTTAAGTTGTAGTAACGGTCCTTTAAAGTTCATGTTTGTAAAAGTTAGGTTTAGCTAAAGTATCTAAGAAATAATGTGGGCTTTTAATAGTATTCGTTATTATAACTTCGCTGTAAGATATACATATATATAGATATATGGCAATACAAAAGCAAATATCAAATTCTTTTGACATTTGTTTATTTGTTTACATCCAACACATTTTGGTGTTAATATGGCAACTCTAAATGCTTAACGTTATAATTTTAAGGTAAGATGATCTCCATTTTAGCTTATTATTCACTTTTAGCTTAAAGTAAAGTTATAATAATGAAAAAACAAATTATCTGCCCGATAATATTCTTACTTTTACTATCGGCCAGTTGTAATAATGGCCCTTAAGGTGGAAGTACATAACATGCGTTAGTGGGCGCGCGCTCTGTAGACTTCTGTCAAAAAAAGTTAAGCTAGTGTTTTTCCAATAGAACAAGTTACATGCAAAATATTTTGACGCGTTTGCGCCAGAAAGTTGGTCAACTTTGAACTTTTTAACGCGTTGTGTATTTTTGACAAGTAATCAGCTGGCAATAATAGAGAATAATTTAAAAATTTTGTGAATCATGAAAGAAAAACTTATTGGAGAGGTTTAAAGACATAAAATATATACAAATAGAACATAATAGAAATAGATCTTAATATATTTTCGAATCCATTTTCTATGAACAAATAAGTTAACAAATTAAAAACCGCTGTCAGGAATGGCTTTTGAAACGCGCGTTTTGCAACTTGCAATTTTTCATGCGCTAAAGTTTTAAAACGCACGACACATGTCGACGAATTAACGCGTGTTATGTTGTTCTACCTAAAGTGTTATGAATTTATTAAAAAAAAATGGTCGTTGAATACATGAAGTAGCCTAATTCATATTTAATATGGTCTTACGACCAAATTCACCATGTCCAGTTATAATTAAATATCAGTTATAACTGTCAAAAGCATGTTGTAATCTGTAAGTTAAAGTAATAGTTAATTTTAACTGAAAGTGTTGAAAATTTCCTTTAACGAGATAATCGTTGTTGTTTAAGCTACATAACACCTGACGAGTTATTCTTAACAATTAATTCTCACGAATCATACAAAAAGTCACATAGATATTAATTAATAAATGAAAGCAAATATGATTGATTGTATAATTTGTTTAAGGATTTTCGATTTTAAGGTTTAATTTGTTTATTACGAAGAAAATGTTTTTTATTTATTTCTTCTTTTGTTTTGTTATGCGAAATTGTTTATTGAATTGACATTTTTAAACATAATTCATCTATTGCAAATATAATATTTATATTTAATTAATGGCAATTGTTTATATTCACCCTTTTTTCATTAAAGGTCATCATTTTAATTTTTAGTATTTAAAATTTAAATTTTAAATATTGTGTATTTATTGTGTATTTAAAAACGAAATTATGTTTTCCAGTACCTTTTTAAATGATTCTTAAATAGTACACGATGTTTATTTAAAGTCTATTTAAAGCGGTCCATACACTTGCAATATAATTGTTAAATTCTTCGTATTGTACATTCGAAGGTGGCACAATATATCGGCAACATCAAAAATACTTTTGATTTTTGTGGCACAACGAAAAAAGAAGTGCAATACATATACTACTGTGAAATGAGTTGGCAACATTGTCAAAGTTGTTTTGCTTTATGGAAAGTTGCGACAAATTTTAACTGAGACTATTGCGCAACTTATTGCTTAATATGGATCAAAATGACAATAATATGGCGAATAACATATACTTTAACATTGTATCACTGCAGAAAACAAGACTAGTCCATACTTTTATGTAAAGAGTAGTCCAAAACGGAGTAGGAGTACTCCAAAGGTAACCCAAATGCATTAAAAAACAGGGTATATTCAACATTAGGATGTCATAGGGCTGAACCATACGAAAACATTTCGTTTAAAAACGAAAACATGTTTCACTACAAACTCTTTTTAACAATGACATGGTCCATGCTTGCATAACATTGGAGCAGTCCAGGCAGTAGTCCACTTGATCAAAATGGATCACGTAGTCCTATATTATCTGCAGGGATAATGGATGGTACTTGACAATGTGGCCTCCATATCACAACAGGCAAAACAAAAAACCAATCAGCTGTAACTTTAAAGCCACCGTATAAATAAATATATTTTACAAGCAGGGCTGCCAGATTTGACGATATATCGTCATTTTGACGATTTTTTGTTCCGAAATTAGCAAAGTGCCGATTTGCTGATTTTTTTCTAAAAAGTGACGTTTTTTTCAGTCTCCAAAGTCTGAATAAAACATTACATTTCCTGACAATTTCGGTTTTAAATCTTGGAAAGTTTAACAGCGGTATCTTAACAAGAGCGGAAGGCGGATCGTTTTCTTTCGCTTAGCTTTTAATCTGATATGCCATACCAAAGCAAGAGCGTCAACGTTGTATTACGAACAGTAGTGATAGCTTTCTTGTTTAATAAAACCCACAAATTATACAGATAAAAATGCAAGATTGACCAAAAAATATCTAAATTGCCATTGTTAATTAACAATAGCAGCAAACTTCACTACTAAACGAGCTGTGAAAATCGGGTTTTCCAATTGCAAAGCGTTCAGGTCGCCCTATTCCGCTTTTGTTTATGTACGGCTGTAATATGCATATCTTAAAAATTCTTTGATAATTTTCAGAGTACAAAAACAACAATGTTACACTTTGTTTATCTTTCGTCAAACCATCATCGAATGAACGCACCATTAACGGCTCTCTGTATAAATCAAATTTTCAGCAATTATACGGCAAGCATTTCACGAGTTGTAAGGCAATATTTACATGAGTCTCACATGATTCTTGACATGAAAGTCTCGTTGGATTATCTTTGCCCACGTCTTAAACGTTTCCCACAACGATTTATGAAGTGTCTTTCGCTGTGCTATGGAAGAATCTCACTGGTGATACAGTTTTCCCGTGAAAGGAATCTTCTACGATTAAAAAAATACTGTCATCGACGATCAAAGACGCTCTCCATGAGACTTCCTGTTACTCTTACACGATTGAAAATGCTAGCTGGGAATGAAGTCATTATGTTTTTGTTTGAATATTTTTTTATAAAAATTGAACAAAAATTGTTTAATAAAAATACTAAATTCTAAGTTGTCCGATTTTTTTGACGATTTTTCGAAACGATAAAGACGATTTTTTTATTTTTTCTCAGGAAACTGACGATTTTCTCACAAATTTATCTGGCAGCCCTGTTTACAAGTTTTTTTGATTTCATTAAACAGCTGTTTTATGATATTGTTGATACCTACGGCCATTTTCACCAAGTTCGGTTATAATTAACTATCGGTTATAGCTGTCAAAACATATTGGTAACCGGAACTTTAATTGAAAGTTAGTTTTAACAGAACTTGGTGAAAATGGCCGTTAGTAGTGTTACCATATTTTTGTCTTAATTAAATAAGATAAATCAAGTAGCAATTAAAAAACTGAAACCATATTCAAATGCAACTTAAACTTAAAGAAAAATTAACTACATATGTAAATACAAAGTCAAATCATCATTAAAAATTTTGCGTTAATGTGTGTAGGTATGAATGTATTTTGTTTGATAATGCTTTTTTATAGGTACTTATTTATTTTATCAGCAAATTTTAAACATTATTGCCATTATTTTTCTAAAATTTATACTTTAAAATGCACTTTAAGTTCCATGCACATTTTGCTTTAGCATAGATTTTACTTTTGACACATTTTCTTTGTTAAGATTTTTATTTAAAAATTTTTTTTTTTTTTATAAATAACCAAAAACAAAGCATTCAACTGGCTTTGGCATTAAAATGCTGGCATTTAATTATTAATATTGTTTTAAGATAACATACAACATTTTTAAAAATAAATCTTTATACGCCTTACAAGTAATCAAATAAGTAATAAGAAATAAATATTAGTATGAAAGCAATAGGCGCAGCATACAACTCTGTGCGTTCGCACATACACACATACGCACTTGTAAGTATACATATCTTTGGAGTTGTTGTGTCAAATGCACTCTTACTCAATAATGCACTCCGAGAAAAGTACATATGTACATATGTTACATACATACCCCGTTTTTTGTTTTGTATGCTAAACATTTTTATTAGAATTATAAGTAAAAGCAACAATTATAAAAAAAAATCAAAACAAATTGAAAATTAAGAAGATGGCTTTATGCTTAACAAAAACAACAGCAAATAGTCAAAACAACAACAATTTACGGTACAATAAAAGCAAAAGAAAACAACAACGAAACAAATAATACAAAAAAATCACGCATTAATCGCACATTTTGTTTTTATTTAGATTAGTTTTTGTTATTGTTTTGCAGTTCAAACAGTGGGGAATTTTCAAAAAAAAAAAAAAAAAAATTTATTTAGTGCAATTTACAATTTTAACAAAACTTAAAAACAATATTTATTAAATGAAATGTAGAGATTTTTTTTTTTTATGTGCTGTTTTCATAACACAAGTGAATGAACGTGTAATAAAATTTATATGAAAAGCACTAAGTTTTTCAGTGTTTTTCATATAAATTTAACACACGAGTGATTGCGTTATGTTTTTATCAAACATGGAACTAAAATGTTAAAAAACTGAAACAAAAATGTTGAAATCAGTAATTTAAGCTGTTATGTTTCGAGTAACACTATTTTCTGAACATTGATTAAGTTTTTATTGAAAAATTTACTGCCTGTTTTTAGAATACGAGCGCAGCATTTTGCATACTCTATAGTAACATTATTTAAATTTATAATTAATTATAATTACAATGTAATTTAACATAAAATCTTTATACAGGTATGTGTAAATGTAAAAAAAAATATTTAGTATTGGTGTGTAAAGAAAAATTTCGTTTAATATTTTAACAAAATGCCTCTGTCGACAACCACAACACAAGTTACTGATTTTGCCATTTGTGGTCGCTTTCAAATTTTTATGAAAATCGTTACGTTATCGTTCGCTTACAATGTCAATCGACTTGTCATACTAAAAATTGTTTCTGAGGCGCAAATCAGCTGTTTGTTATTGAAAATGCAAGGAAAGATACAAAATATTTAGGCAAAGTCTAGAGTTATCCCCAAAAAAGGTTGTTTTTTAAAGCCCGATAGACCTTGAAAAAGGGTTAGGGGTTTTGAAAATTATTATCAGTGTAATCAGGCAAATCAGATTATATGCTTAAACAACGATACCAAGTTATCTAAATTGACTTTGAAACTCAGTCATCGATTCATGCTACTTATATATAAGACTTTGTGATGTTTATAGCGAACACATTTTTTTGTGCTAACGGGCTTGGTAATAAAAAAATAACTGAAGTGAGACAAAAGACTTGATTTCATCCAGAAAAATGGACCGTTAAGTTAGGTTTTCACGAAATTAAGAAAATTAGACGTCTAGACCGATATAAATTTTAATGCCATGTATTAAAACGAGAAGTTATCTGTCAAGATATCGAAAGGTATACACGTGACGTGAATTTGTCGTTTCAGAGTAAATTTTTTGTTTCAAATATTTATCACGCGTGAGGGAGTCATCGTTGCGTACGTGCAATTTCTCATGCATTCACGAACACTTTTTAAAAAAACTATTAAGTAAATACAAATTTGCACCAATTTTTAGTTAGTGTGAACGCAGACTTAAAAATATTTATAATAATTAAATTGTATTTCACTGGAAAAAAGTTTTTTTAATAAAATAATTCGTGAGTGATATTGTAAATGATTCGTCGCAGATCGACCAAGAGAGCGTATGTGATTGGTAGAATAAAGATGATGGTTTTTGTATAATTTTTATAAGGAAATTATGGTTAGTAAAACATTCGCTTATAACGCTCTGTTTCAATACCCTACGTGCATTGAAATTATTTGAGTTGAGATCATGTTCTTTTCTTGCAGGCAAATGAAAATATTTAATAACACACGACAATTATAAAACTCTCATAATTGCGTACGTTTTAATAACCAATATTGACTGACGTGAGAGCTTATTTTATTCTCTCTCGAAGAAAGAAAGAATTAAGTGACGATTTTTTTTTTTTGAAGTTCCCATATATAATTACGCACGCTCACTCACGAATGAATTTAATTTTATTGCCATTGCGAAAGTTTACGAAGTAATTAACAGTTCACAAATAATAGAAATATGCAATGTTTCGTGCCAACAATATTTTCGGAGCCGTTCTTAGGAATCTCTAATCTCTAATCTCAATCTAATAAATTGTGTTTAAATTATTTTACAAATAACATTTTTTAAACTAAACTGTATAAATTTGAGGATTTTTCTTAAATATAAGTTTCACAATATAAATCCTTAAGAAAAATATATGTCAAATATTTCATTATAGTATTACTATGAAAAATCGAGTTAGAAATTTACAATATTTTGACTTTTCTGACAACATTATACTTATACAACTTGATATTGATTAAATTTCATGAAAATCCTTTGAACTTTCAATACAAGTTCAATTTTTTTTTATACCGGGCTTATAAAAAAATTTATTGATGTGATCAAATACTGTTTCACCATTTTTTTTATAATAACTCATATATATTTGATCGAGAAGTGTTGGTAACACTGTGTTTTAAAAACTAGTATTTCATTTATAGTTAGATCGGATCAAATATATATTTCAGGTGCCCTATTTTATGGTCGTATAGGAAATTATTTTCATTTAGAAACTTTTAGATTTAATTTTTTTTCTGTTTATTTTAAACGTTACCCACTGTGCCAGTCATTTAAATGATAGTGTTGTGTCGTTGTTGCTGTTTGCATATTCTAATAATTTTAATGTTTTGATTTTTCACTTTATTTTGATTTTTTTTTTTTTGGTTTGTGTTTTTATATCGTACACTTAAAAAGATATAATCATGAAGTAAATAATGAATATAAAGCAACAACAAAATTAGAAATGTTTACATTTTTTAACACTGTACAATACCAAATTAAATAAAACTAAAGAATTGTTTTGAATAAATTAAAGTACTTTTTTTCAATTTTACACTATGTTTTCAAAAACTATCGGCTTGTTATTGTTTTATGTTTTTTTAATTAAATTTTATTAAATTATGATGATGATGATTAGATTAACTTTGACATCTGGTCTCACAGTGTATGAGCCAGAGCTGGGCAGATGTAAATGTCAGCACTTTTTGTTTTGAAATAATAACAGAAAAAAATTCAATATTGTTTTTAATAGTACTGAATTTTTTTAATTTTATTTTTTAGCTTATTATGTTAATATGGTTGCTATCTGTGTATTTTATTTTACTTGATTTTATTATTATTATTATGATTTTTTTGTTGTATTAAAACAATTGTAGCAATTGCTTGTATCGGTACGGTCGGGTCGTTTATAAATTTTGTATCCGAATGCGCGCTTGGGGCAGAAAAATAATAATTGTGTGCGCCGTGTATGGCTGTCAATTGAGTACTAGAGTGGCACGAGCCGCTATACATTTATCGCATGCATAAAATGAAAATGTAGCAGCAGCCAGCCAGCAGCAGTCAAGCCAGTCCGTCAGCCAAGCAATGAAACACAAACCATCCAACCGACCAACCAGCCAGCCAGTCATGTAGATACATTCAGTCAGTCAGTCCAAAATGTTTTTTTTTAACAGAGCAGAGTAGCAGCGTCGCAGTGCAAAAAGAAAACAAACAAAGAAAGAAAGTTGTCGGTTTTTCTTTTATTTATTATAGAAAATTTCGAATTTTCTCTATGATTTTTGTAGTTAACAGTCCAAAAGGTTTTTTCTTTTGGTGCTTGTAAAGATTTTGTGCCAAGAAGTGGAGATTGAGTGAGTTTATAATTGAAGGCAATGTTCTCAATTCGTTCAGTTTCTCATTGAAATACTTAAAATGAGTGATTTTATTTTTCTTTCAAAAAACGTTTGTGAGATAAAAATGCTGTTGCACGTTTAAATGTTATTGAAATCTAATAAGAATTTTATAGTATTTTATTTAATTTTTTAACAAAACAGTGGGCTCAAAACGAAAACAAAATGTAAAAAAGTTTTCTATGAAGTTTATATTCTTGAATCAAATAAA
Source organism: Pollenia labialis (assembly GCA_949318255.1). Classification (NCBI taxonomy): domain Eukaryota; kingdom Metazoa; phylum Arthropoda; class Insecta; order Diptera; family Polleniidae; genus Pollenia; species Pollenia labialis. The sequence continues at coordinate 135,140,249 of OX439143.1, read as the reverse complement.
ACAGTACACAAGTAATTATGTAACCTAATTTTATTTTTACATTTTAGTCATGTAGGTATGTCTAGAAGTTGGTCTTTCTATTTAAAAGTTGGCAACTATGACACAAAGACTTATCAAACTAAAACACGGCATTTATGATTTTGTATCAAAATTATAATTATTTAACTGCTGAAAGAAACCGATAATTATTTTTAAGAAAATTTTATGAAAATATTGTTTGAATGATATTTCAGGATGTCCAATCAAGACAATAGTGTACCGTTAGGGTTGCCAGAAACCAAAGTTTAAATTAAATAACTGGACAATGTTAAAAATTCGCCTGGCTTTTGAAAAACTAACTGGACAATTAAAAACTACTTATTTAATTTGTTTTACACGCCAGAATTAAAATTCAGACTTACATAAATAATATTAGATATCGTCACCTAAGTACTTTTTGATTAGTTATGATGTACTTTGTATTTATTATATCATCAGGGAAGCCGTAAATATGCAATTGCATGTTTTTCCTAGTTTTAGAGCTTTTTATGAATTTTGTAATCGATTTGTTAGAGCATACGAAATCAATTTATAAATATAGGTTTTGTACTTTATTTATGTATTTAGTATACTTTTGTATACATATGTATGTAAACAAATTATAATAATAAATGAATTGAATTGAAAAAAAAAATAAAAAAATTATTATTTGAAATTAAACAATTTTTTTTATCTGAAAGATTTTATTTAAGCTGGTAACTGGGCAAGACCCGAAAAAAACTAGATACTCCAGGCCATTACAAGCCGTCTGGCAAACCTATGTGCCGTGAAGTCTCGTGACTTACACTCAGCGAAAATAGTTACAAATTCGAAGGAAATAGCCAGACACCTAATAGATTCATTTGGCAAGCTTAATTGCTATTTTTTTATAATTACAATTGTCACTTTGTGATTTATATTTATAAATTCCAAGCCATTTTCCAAAAATAATACTTGATTCTGACTTGATTTTTTTTTAAATTGTATTACTTTTTTTTACAAAACAAGCGAGAACATATGCTGTATAATCTTACAATAACTTGCTTGACCTTAGCTGTGACTTTTCTCTGTCTTTCAAACATTAAATAAGTAATAGTGGAAATTAAAGATACGTATTTAAGGTGAAGTTTCATATCGAATGAAGCAATTAAACGGGTAATTATCAAAATTTTGAAATCATTAAAAATAAATTACAAGCCAAGATTTCAAATGTACAGAGACGTTAGTTGACAATTTTGATTATTTTTTAAACTAAAAATTATTTTTTTCTTTTCCTCATAACTAAAATAATAAAACAGCAAACAGAAATATTTAAAGTGGGGCTATGAGCAAACTAAAAGAAAAATTTTCATGAGGTTAGAAGGATTATTTTTCATATTTATGTAGGTATGAAGACAATTTTGACAAGCAGCATGTCTAAATGTACCCTGATATGTTCTATAGAAAACAAATCGTTCAGCTCAAGATATACATACATAAGTCAAAAAAAAAAAAACCTTGAACAGGTTTAAGGTCCAACTAGAAGTGACATAAACATAATGCCACAGTCGTAACGATAACGTAGACCCCAAAATTGTATTGGTTTGTATGGTTATGAAAATCAAAAATATTCTAACATCAATTTTAACTTTAACGCATTGTTTCTACTTATTCTTTCATTCAAGTCCACTGTTCATTTGCAAATAAACTTCCGTTTCCTCTTTGCCCTTCTTGATTTAACGAGTGCTGGAGAACAACAACATTAAATTCAACAAACCAACAACAAAATTGTCATGTAACTTTATGTAAAAAACAACTACAAAACTAAAACCAGTTTAATGCAGTTTATAAAATAGCGTACACAAGAATTCTGTCTGTAAAACGCTCTCTATTAAACTCAATGTTATAAGATTTTCTCTCTCTCTCTTAAACCCTTATTTTAAATCTCGCGCTCTTATGAAAACTCTTTTAACACAAGCAAATTAACAAAAAACTAAATATTCCTCATGTTTGAGTGATATTTTGTTAAAATTGTTGTTGTTTTTCTGTTTAATTTTAATGTGTTTGTTGCTGTTTTGCTATATGCATACAAACATACTTGTGTACCAGCAATGACAATGATGACGACAAAAACAATAATGATGATGACGATGAGGTTGGTGATAAAAATTTACACTCATACAAACATCCATATTCGTGTTTGCCTGCCAGCCTGCATGATGTGTTGGTTTGCTCAATGTTGTTGTCGTTAGCTGTAAGAGCCAGAAGGTGGTTTTATTTTCATAAGTGTGTTTTAATTTGAAAATCATATTTAGTCGAACGAAAATTCATGTAAATTTGTATACCTATCGGACCTAAGATTCATACATACATACATTTGCACATTTGTATCTACAACACTCGTAAGTCGTGTCTACAATTTAATTGTCATTTGTTTTTAAAGAGGCGCAAATGTTTACAAAAATTTGTTGCTTCTTCTAAGGCATTTTTTCAGCTAATAAATAAAAAAAGTATCTTCCAAATACGAGTACTCTGTAATGAGAGGGAGACATTTTTTCTGTTTTCGTTGGTTGTGAAACCAATTCAATAGAGCGAGATTAGTTGAAAAAAGTTAATTTAGACCGAGAGTGGGTGGGGTGGTGGGAGAAAGTTTAAAATGGGTTTTTAGAAATTATCAAAACATATGGCTGTATTTTATTTCATTTGATTTCATTGTGATTTTATATTTTGGCCACAAGGGGTCATTGTTTTTAATATTAACAAAATTGTTTGTTTTTGTACAGTGTTGCCTATTAATTTATGTCACTTATTAAATACCTTAAGACCCCTAAAATCGCCATTTTAAATTCTTAATTTTCAATTGTTGTGGAAATTAACACGTCGCACACCTTGTTTAACTCAAAATATGTACAGTCGAATCGCGAAAAAGTTAACTCTCGGAAAAGTTAATCTCGTGGATAAGTTAACCGAATTTTAGAGTGCCTCTGCAGCTCCAAAAAGTTAACTTTTAGTTAACTTTTCCGAAATCTTTGAAAAAAAACATCGGAAATGAGCAGAAAATAGAGAATTTGAACAAAATTAATAAAGATATTCAGGGAAAACTAATAGCGTTAGAATATGGATCTCAAAAATTAGCTCAGCCAAGAAAAATTATCAATAAATGTTAATAAAAATTCCAAGTTGTAAAAAATTTCATCCTCAGTGAAAATAATTTAATGAAAATTAAATTTGATGAACTCAAGCCTAATTAAAGAATATCAAGAAATTAGAAAAAAATGTTTGAAATTCTCGAGGCTGTGGCGAATAAATATGAAAAATCTGAGTTTCTTTTTTGTTATTATAAAAATTAAGCCATTGGAATAAGTTAGGTTGTTATATCTGGAAAATCCATGTTTATTATTGTATATTTCCTAAATTCAAGCCCACTTAGAAGAGTTTATAGTTCGAAAAAGTAAAAACCCCTTGGGGCATTTTGGTTAACTTTTTCACGATTTAAAAATTCAAAAAAAAAACAGTAAAAATTTTAAGTTTTAAAAGTTATTTTTTCTATTAATTTATAGTAAAAACAAAAGAAAGCATTACATTTTTAATGGTAGGTTGTCAGTGGTATAACATTTAAATGAATTCGGTGTAAAAATTTGGTGTTAATAAATCGGCAATCTGGCAAAGGTATTTTCTTGTTTTCATATTTTATGAGAAACAAACTAAAGAAATTGGAATTTCGTCATTCAATTTGTTCATTTATTTATTTATTTAATATCAACAAATTTGGGTTTATGTATATTTTTTTTTTATATTTTGAAGAACATACTTTTTGATTTATGAGCAAACTTTTTGTCAGCTGTTAAAAACAGGGCGATCCAATTTTGTGTTTTGTTCTCGTCAAATAAAAATTTAAGTATTACATGTTCGGCAAGACATTTTATACATGCACCTTTTAAAATGTGGTATTTTTTTTTTGTAGAAAAGAAAACACCATTAATATGTAGTTTTTGCCAAAATGGGGCAAGTTGTGATATTTATATAGGCCGGAATATATATTTCTAGTTTTGGCACTTGTACACTTTTGATTTTCATCCCCTCAATTATGCACGTTTAATGAAATTTATTAAGTTATAATTTTTAAAATGAATATGCGTTCTTTTAAAAAAGTGGGATTATCCATTGTTGCCCTCGGTACGCTACAACTTCCTGTTTCCTCTTGAACAGAAAATTTTACAACAATCTAGTTTTAAAAAAAAATCAGTTTTACAGTAGAACAGCAATTTCCGTAGTTTTTACGGTCAACCACGTAGGTATGTTCATTTTATTTCGACTTTATGATGTTAATGCCATATTTTTTAACGAAATAACAAAGTTAAAAAAGTGCAATAACTAGGCGTTAGTTATATCTAAAATGGTTATTCGGAATTCCTTAAAACTTGGATTTTAAGACATACGCGGTTGTAAAATTTATATGCAAAGCACTGAGTTTCTTTTTTGTTTTTCATATAAATTTTACTACACGTTCAGTAACTTTTGTTGTGAAAACAGCACAATAATTGAAACCGTTTTAAAATGTTGGATAGGCGAAAATCATTTTAAAATGTTTTTTACACTCGTTGTTGTTGTTGTTTACATTTCGAAATCTGAAAAACAGAATCAATGACTAACCGAAAATTCAAAAAAGTCGGTATATATAAGATTTATTTGGTATAAAAAAATCTTCAAAATCGACCCATACAAATATGCTCTCGGAATAAGGATCATGGCACGATAGCGGCCATCCTATTTCAACAAGGGAACCACTTCCTTTGCAATACTATGGTGAAAAATATATAAGATTCGTTACGGCCAAATATAGCACTTTTACCTGTTTCCCTCTTATATTGATAAGTTCCTTAAAAAATTTTTTCTCGATAATTTTTTATAGAAAATTTCTAACTTCGATACTTTTCTATAGTTAATTTCTTAATCGACAATTTGTAAGATTTTTTTTTGTCTAGATGCAAAAGTTTTGGATCTCAAGCTTAAATATTTTTCCTTATCTTATTAATTAAAAATTATATATTCCCAAAGATTACTTTGATAATTTTTCCGAAATATTTTTTAGAAATTTAATTTCATATTGATATCACTGTCCAGTTTTCAGTTACATAGTGTTAAAGGATATTTTACTTTTTCCTTTTTAAGGTAAATCGTTAAACTGTCAAAACTTAATTCATCTTGGTTATCAAATAAAAAAGTTTCCTTAAAGGCTGGTAATTTAAATTTGATATTCTTTTTTTAATTATAAAATTAAATTCTTTCTTACTTCAGAAGTAACAGCTAAGAAATGTAAAAAATCGAAAGGTTCGGTATTGACAACGAGTCAATAAGGAGTATTAATGTTTTATTAAAGAAAAAAAAATATCGAACATTATTACATGGATACTTCCCTAGAAAATTCCTTGCATTCCAAAGATCAACAAAGACAGGTGTCTACAAAGAGTATTCAACAAAGTTAATGTGCTTATACCGAAATAATCTTTTATCCTCTATTGAATACTCTCAATTTGGCAAAAACAAAATCTCTTCTTTCTTCTTTATTGACTTTGATAATCAATTTAACATGATAAATTGTAAACGGGGAGGTTTATTTTACTTCTTGTCATCCCATCTAATGACTGATATTGATCTAGTGTTTATTTTCAAACAATCAACCCTCAATCTCATAAACAATCTAATCATGTCAAAGCATGTTTCCTTAAAACCTTAAATTGCCAACAAATCAACAGAGAAATTTTTAATCAAATTTAAACCCCCCCAAATACCCAGCTGTAGTGAAAAAGAGAGAGTGAGAATATTTTAGAGAGAGAACCCATATTCAATAAATCTTTAACGAAGTTTGCATTACATGAAAGAGGATAATAATGAAGTTTTTAATGATTGTAAAATAAATTATTTACTGTTGCTCCTTTTTTTGTTGGGAGTTTTAAAGAACTTGTTTGTTGGCGTTCTATTAAACAACTGCTGCTCTGGCCAGCCAACTTTAAAAAAATTATGGCATTGATTATTGAGTTTTATACTCGTTTTTAAATATGAGTTAAAAAAAATATACAACACTACGCTAAAACTCAATAATGATTCGGCGCATTCCAAAGTTTATTTTTGTAAATTTATTTTGTTTTATACGATAGAGAGTGACCGAATACAGTATGAACAGAGAGTGTACATCCAACAGATACACTTTTATTCTATGAAAAATATTTGTTATTTATTTTAGTCATCGTATTTTGCAATTCATTCGTGAAGTCGATGGTAATGTACAGTGGGTGCGGTGTTTTTTTTTTTAATATAAAAAAAGAACTTAAATTCTCGTTATCGATTTTTATAAATTTTTTTGTGCCATATAGAAAAAATTATCGTATTTTTTGACAACAAATAACTACCTAAGGCGTCACAATGGACCATTGTGGACGCTGGGCGAGGTTGGGAAGATCAACTTCGCATTAGCCTTTCTACCTATCAACAAATTTCTAAACTGGCAGAAAATATAATTATTTATTTCCCTGTTACACATGCTACACATGTTTCACATTTTTTGTATTCCCCTTTGTTTAACCCTAAAGCGCGAATAATCGATTTTTTTTAACTAATTTGCTTTTAAATTGGTGCCTAAAACTCTGAAATTTTGTTTGATATTAGAAGATAACTTATTTTTTAAGTTCTTGTATTGACTAAAAAGGTCCCACAAAGATTAATAACATTTTTAAAAAAGTATATTTGGTTTCAAGCCATAGTTATAGACGGTAAAAAAATACATCGTCGAATCGACGATCATTCCTTAAAACATACGTAAAATATGGTTCGTACTCGTTCGTACAAAAATGAAAGACACCAGCAGAATGGCCCGATATGGTTTTCGGTATCATTCTACTTTGAAAATTAAGTGTACAGCCAGGGCTGACAGATAAATTTGTGAGAAAATCGTCAGTTTCCTGAGAAAAAATGAAAATCTAGCGCTTTTATCTCTATTTTTAGTTATATTTCGTGGGTTTTATTTAACAAGAAAGCTGGCACTACTGTTCATGACACTACGTTGACGCTCTTGCTTTGGTATGGCATAACAGTGTAAAAGCTAAGCGAAAGAATACGTTCCGCTTTCCGCTCTTGTTAAGGTACTGCTGGTAGACATTCCAAGATAACAAACGAACGTGTCATAAAATTTTATGTTTTATTCAGACTTTGGAGACTGAAAAAATCGTCACTTTCAAGAAAAAAATCAGTAAATCGGCACTTTGCTAATTTTGGAACAAAAATCTGCAAATCGGCACTTTGCTAATTTTGGAACAAAATCTCGTCAAATCTGTCAGCCCTGTGTTCAGCTAATTAATTAAACAAATACGGGATTTTTTTTTAACACGAAAATAAAAAAATGCATGTTTTTCTGCTGGTAGTGTTGTTGTTGTTTCCACACAAAACAAGTTAAACAAGATATTTGGACAAATTTGCACAAAGTTCACCAGTTGCGTCTAATCTTAAGTTTTAATTGTTTAAAAAAAAAAAAATTAATAATATTGATGGTATTATTTATGTTTCAGAGTTTTTAGTAGGTATTTTAACCCTTGACCCTACTTTTTATCTTTACCAATATAAAAGTAAGTTTTTTTGCTAACCTTTTTGCTTACATTTTCTATGATCTTAGTATTTTTTCTTGTATTATGTATATAGTTATCTAATAGAAAAATAACTTTATTTAATAAATATTATACTTGAGAGCTCGTTAAAATGGGACTTTGTATATAGAAATAAGCTATATTTATACTTTTTGTTTATTTGAAGTTTGTAATTATATACTCATATCACTAAATAAACGTTTAAAAAAAAAAAAAAAAAAAAAAGAGTTTTTAGTAGATATTAAAAGTTTTCGGTTAACATTTACAACCGCTTTTTACCCACTGTTTCTTGTCGTTTATTAAAGCGTCGTATGTAGAATTTACAATGTCGATGACGCTGTTGGCGATGATGTCGTTACTGAGGATGATGATGACAATGACGCGATTGCTTTGTTGCGCTGAGCTTTTACAACCATGAAGAAGACTTAAAAAGTCACGTTAATTTAGTAGGAAATTACAATGTTTGCGAGTTAGTTCGTTTGTATTGTAGAACATTCTACAGTTTCATTTTATTTTTTCGTTTATTATAAGACAAATACGAACGCAAATGTTGCCATTTGTGATTGTGTTTTTAACTACACCAGAGATGCCAGATGATTTTAAAGAAAATATGGCAATATTTTATATCCAAAAGTTGTTAAAATAATATTTAACGATTTCTAAATCATATTTTTATAAATATACCAATTTGCTTTTTTTTATAATTTGGTTGTATTTTGAAAGCGTGTTTGTTAGCTTTAAAACAATGTCTGGCAACCATGAATTTTTTATGCTTATATTTATATTATCGTTTTTTTTCTATTCATTTTGGTTTAGCAATTGCTTTTATTATTATTTACAACAATTCTTGCAATGTTTAATTATAAGGTTTTGTATATTGTACATCCGTGAGTTGGCAAAGAAAATATTCAAAACAGCGGCGGAGTTTTAAAGAGGACTAAAAGTTTTAATTCCAGAAACATTAAGAAGGGAACTGAAAAATAGTGGCTTTACTTGTGAAAGAATTAGTTAATTTATTGCATCAAAATGGAATTTTTTTTTGTTTTGTTCATTATCTTTTTATACAGAAAAGTCTGTTTCTCTATCCCGAAAATCAACTATTGCTTTCGGAGGAAGTTAAAAAAAAGTTGAAGATAAAGGATTAGAGTAATCTGGAATATTAGGATGTCTGGGCGTAAGCTTAGTCCCAACATTACATGTTTTATTCAACCAGTTTATAGCCAATGATCGCCAATACTTCATTGAAACTAGGCCATATTTTTGTGTCCGCTTATTCAATTCAAATGTTAAAATAGGAAATGTTAAAGGCTCAGTTAGCCGGGAGTAGCAGTAACGTTTCAAATCAGCTGCTAACTACTACTACCGGCTAACTGAGCCTTATGAGTTCCAAAATGTATGATAGGGACTAAATTTTTCGTTATAAAACTCCAAGATATTAAAAAAAAAAATTCCAAAAATGTATTTAAGAACTTGCCCCTTCCTTTCCATTTTTCCCTCTCCGCTCCTGCTGTTGTTTAAAAATCCCAAGCTAATGATAAATGACTTCTTTTTATTTGATTTTTTTTTTTGTTTTGCTAACTATTCTCCACCCAACTGTCAAATATCTGTTCAAATACGCCGCTTACACAGGCCTGCATAAAAGTGAACCCAGCAAAACCCATCATCTACACAATCACAACAAATAAAAACACATTCACACTCGCACACAAATATTGAAACAAACATCGGTTTTACGAATAACAAAATTTAGCATGCAACGAAGCGTTTACGAAGTTTTTTTTTTAGTAAAAAAAAAAGAAGAGAAATTGAGTTTTTTGCTCTTCATGAACTTAAAAAAACATGGAGTTGAACAACAATGTGTTTATTTGAGCAAATTTGTTCTTTAATTTCAATGCAATTCATTGACACGAAAAGACAACAACAATAAAGCTTAATAAACCGAATAAAAGTTCAGTCAACGAATGCGCAAGATTTATAAACGAGACATAGGTACACAACAATCACAGCAACAGCAGTATTAAAAACAATGTTAAAATCAGCGTTGCCATTTGTGTATATGTATGTAAATACATATTTGTTTTGTTTCTTATCGAAAAATTTATTTTTTTGCAATTAGCAAATTTTTCCCTTTTCACCTTTTTTATTTTCTACCGTTAGGAAAAGAAGCTAAAGGTAGGATTTTATCGGCCGTTAAAAAAATGTTTCGTTTTACAACTTAACTTTTACCAAGAGTTTGCTAAAAACCGTAAAAATGTGACACCGCGGTTTCGGGTTTAAAATGATTAAAACCGGTCGGTGTCGGTTCGGTTTTCGAAATATCCAAGTAAAACTACATACATAATGTCGGCTTAATATGCAAACCTGCTTTCTGCCTTTCAACACACTTTACAGGAGAGAGAAAGACTGTTTATTTTTCTTTTTTGCTGCTTTAGAGGAAGCCCAAAAATATAGTTGATTTGACACACTTAAAGACTCTATTGAAGAAAAACTACATGAGAATGATACGTCTTTACCACACTGCACCGAAATCTCAATTTACTTAAAAAATGGATTTAGCAGGTTTTCATATTAAACCGACGGTATATTTCTTTGTATGTGATTCAATTTTTTAAATTTGTTTCAATTTAGGTACTTTTATTAAAAAAGAAACATTTGTTATTTTTAGTACTTATGTACATACATATGTATATATGTATTTTAAATTTAAAGAATTTTGTTCCAGACTGTTAGGTATAAAGTTTTTTGATATGAAGTACTAAGTATTCTGTATAATTTGCAATTGTTTAGCATAAATATATGTATATTTAAAGTAAAAACTAAAACCGAGTTTTTTTTGTCGGTTTTCGCTTTTTAGGCATTAAAACCATGACACCGAACAACAATCCCTACTTTCTAAAGGTTCATCCTACCTGGTAGTTTCAAGTAATGCTTTAAACATAGGTACGCTCGAAGCGCCAGCTGATTATTTTTTCTTTGCTTTTTTCAATGCCTTTTATTGTTGTTTTGTAAAAGGAACTGTCAAATGTTGTTTAGACATACTCATACTTTATAATAAAATAAACCACGTTGGCCAGTTCCTATTATAAAGCACCAATACATATAAAGAAAAATACATACATATGTATGTATGTGTTTTTAATTTAAAACAAAAAAATAAATTCTTACTGGGGCACCCTTTATATGTATAAAACAAATTTGTAAGCCATCCTAGACAATTATTTTCAGACTTGCAAAGTATAATTGCTGGATTTAAACACTGCTTACACAATGACAAAATGACATTGGTCTTACTTTTTTACGGTATGGTTACAGTTACTCCCGTTTAACTGAGCCTTAAGGCAGGCAACTTGCTTAATTTTCAGTTTAAAAAGAAAACATATATAGGGCAACATTGGTGTAAAAGAGGAACTAATTTAACAATAACAGCAACAGAAATTTCCGTTAACATTCTTGCGAAGAGGATGAAAGAGACAACAAAATGTTGTGTGATTAACAGTTAAATGTTACAAAAATTTGTTTGTGTAACCATTTAAGGAATTAGGTGACAAGATTTAAGGATTAGAGGTTATGATTTTTTTCTTCATTTATTTTTAGAACAACTCAGGAGGGAATGAGGAGCAAGCAAATGATTTTTTTAAGTTTTTAAAAAATTAAAAAAACTACATTTTTTTAAATTTTAAGTTAACAAATCTCTTTTAAAATATCAGCCGTATTCATAAAAACTTATTTATGATTAATTAACCATATTTAAGGAAGAATGGCTAAAGTTGTATTCATAACCATTCATAAAGTAAGAAAATTTATTGTTGAATTCACCTTCTTAAACCAAAAACTAAATTACATTTTGATAAATGTTTGCATTTTATGATATTATTTTTGTGAAATATGTTGAAAAATAATGAAAAAATGTTTTATTTATTAATATGGACATGTAAAATACATTTACTAATTTTTTTTTATTTTAGACATCCAATTTAAAGTTGAAGGGTTAATTATTTAAAAATTTTTTTATATAATTTAAAAGAACATGTTCGGGGGAAAATGCAGATACATATACTCTTTAATAGCTTATTAAATTATTGCAACTTGTTGTTTTTTTTTATTTAAAACAACAAATAATTGTTCAAAAATATTTAAAAAAAAATAGAATAAACAAATCATAATAATAGTGATGTGAATAAAAAGTAAACAAACTTTTTATTCGAATACTTTCTTATCGTATATTTAAAAAATCTAAAATAAAATTTATACTTAAACACAAAATCTCTACAAACAGTTAATAGTAAAATATGTATGTGTGTACATTGTACACTGTACAAATGGAATTGTGCAGGCCTCTAAGAATAATTTTACTCTAATACAAATACCACTCCTGAAAAGTACTTTCACATAATTTTTATAAAAAAGTTGGCGGCGAGATAAAAATTGATAACAGCTTAGATGTCATAGCATAAAAAAAATTGTTACAAAGAACTTGGAAGGACCCATATAAGCCGTCCTCGTGTCGGCTGCCTATTGAACCAACGACTCATTAGAAAAATTTGATACCGTTGACTCATAATAAACTAGTACATATGTATGTATATAACATTTAAAAGAACCCATTTTCAAAAATTAATTAATTTTTTAATTATGATTTTAATTAATTTTATGCCTAAACGTAGTTAAGACTCTACCATGCCCTACACTTCTTTCTTATTTGATAAATAACAAAAAAAAAGTGCTGGATATTAAACAAAATTATTTTTATTTTCTATAAAACTACGCGTTGACTATGTTTAATTCTATTTTATTTTTGTTTCTTAACAATTTTCCTTTTCTAATCAAAATTTGTTTATTATTAATTAAATTAACTTTTCTTGTTTGCAATTAAAAGCGTTTTAAGTCAGTGTGACATCAATGTTGTTGTAAACAAAAAAAAAAGGAGCAACAAATAGTATTTATAAATGAACTTTGTTGTAATTACATTTATTGATGCAATAAAGTGATTAAATTAGAAAATCTAGGTAGGCAGTCGGTAGGTGTACAGTGTGCAAAAAAAGTCTGCAAGCAAAAATAATTTATTTAAAAAGATAAAGCGTAAAATCTCTTGAATAGCTATTAAGAAAGTGGTATAGAAATAAAGGCTGAAATCTTTATTTCTTATTAGTTTCTGTAATAAATAACAAAAATCTTTGTCTTCAAAGATATTCCCAACCAATTAGAAGAAGAGTTATGTAATACTTTTGTCATGCACTGTTTAAGATTTATACAACATAACGAATTTATGAGTTTACTACAGGCGGTTTATTATGACTTCAAATAACTTCCAACAATAACGCCGTTAGACATCAATTTATATGAAGAAACTGGAATAACAGAAAATTTTGCGAAAGAATTACTGTCTCTACATTTATCTTGGGGTGGCAGCTACTAAATATGTAAGTGGAAAGTGCAAACATTTCTATTACTTGGCTACGAAGAGTGTGCGTGATACAAAACTCGTAACACAGTTATTGATTATAATGATACTAACATAATGAAATATTAATGCGAAATTAAAGTTTTTACGAAATAAAAATTAAAGAAAATTATGAAAAATTACATAGAATAAAATTATTAGCAAGTGGGAAATTTAAGGGCAAATTAATAACGATTTTCTTTTAAAATGTTTTCTATTTTACTAAAACAGAACTTTTCTTTATTCAAAAAAGTATTCTTTAGAAATTGTTTTTTATTGAAAACAGATATTTTATATAAAAAAGATTGACGAAAATACAAATTTTCTATAGAAAAGTTTTTGGCGAAAATAGAATTTTCTTAAAAAAGTTACTGGCGAATATACCCATTTTCTATAAAAAATTGTCTCTAGCGAAAAAATAAACGAAATTTTCATACAGAAAATTTTAAAAAGAAAATAGCAATATTTTGTAGAAAAATTTTCTTTTAAAATAGAAACTTTCTATAGAAATATTTTCTTAAGAAAATAGAAATTTTCTATAGAAAAATTTTCTTAAGAAAAAAGAAATTTTCTATAGAAAAATTTTCTTAAAGAAATAGAAATTTTCTATAGAACAATTTTTTTAAGAAAATTAAAATTTTCTATAGAATAATTTTCTTAAGAAAATAGAAATTTTTTATAGAAAATTTTTCGGTAGAAAATTAAATTAGGAAATTAAAATTTTCTATAGAAAAGTTTTTTTAAGAAAATAGAAATTTTCTATAAAAAAATTTTTTTAAGAAAATAAAAATTTTCTATTGAAAATTTTTTATAAAAAATGTTTCTACCAAATATTTTCAAACAAGAGTAAAATTTTCTATAGAAGAATACAAATTCTAATATTTTTTTTTTTTTTAATAAATATTTTCGTATCAAAATTTTCTATAAAATTATTTTTAAAAAACATAAATCTCAAAAAAAAAAAAAATCAACAAAAAAAAATTTGTTTGGGGTTAGCGAAGATGATGGCCTTATGGACTTTGACTAACGTCCTTTGAACTCTTCCAGAACAAGTTAGGGGTGTCTAAGTCATCGTCCAGACTTGCAAAAATTGTTTCCAGTAATTAATGACAAATCAAATTTTTTTATTATAAAAAAAAATTTCTTAAAAAGGGTAACCTGTCAAACGGACTGACATACTGTGCTCACGTTTTGACATATATATTCGGTATACTCTGAGAAATCATCAAGAATAGATTCAAGCTTGAGCAACGCTTTCAAATTATTAAAATTTTCTTTGAAAATGGTTAATTGATGACTAACCAGTTAAGACTTCGCCTACAAAATAATTTGTTGAGTAATCAGGAAAAAGTAAAAACTCTACTTGCAATTCTACTGAAAGAAAACCAATGAATTTTACAAGGGATATCCCAAAATGAACGCATTCCAAAGTAAGTCATTATTTTTTACCTATATATGTATGTATGCATGTATGTATGTATATACATATCTATATGTATATCTGAAAAAAAAGTTATTCCTTAATTATCTTTCGGACCTTCGTGTACGCTCATTTGCAAGCCGAATTAACACTAGGTAACCTTAGCTTGTTACGTAAGCTACAGCTGATAACTAACCAGATGTCAAAATGGTATACCGTTCTGTTGGTTCTGAGGAATCTTTTATAAATTCTGTAATTTTTACTTAGAATTATGAAATTTTAAACGTTTTGAAATAATTACATTTCAAAATACACAATTAAAAATTAAAAACAAAATGATATGTGACAGCATAGGCACATATATTTTTGACACACAGCTTATTTGTTTACTACAGTGTTGTATTTTTTTGACACAAGTTAAAGTATTTTACAGTGTTGTATCTGTTTTCAAAATAAGACCACTTTGTACGAATTCGCCTTGCATATGCAATCTGTTTTTGTCGTAAATTTTCTTGTTCTTTACCTTATTTAGCATATTACGAATAAAAATCAAAGGGAAAACAGAAAATTGACAAGTTCGGTCGAGTTTTCATTCTCTTTTCCGTTTTCTTGACGAGTCAAAATTTATGTGAGTGAACCAGTACTTTCTTCATTACAATTGACGTTTTCTTGGGTGGAAAAACAGAAATTAGAAAATAAATAAGAAACTCAGCAATTAGCAATAACTTTTGCCTTGGTTTTTTTTCTAAAATCATTTAAATAATGTACATATGTATGTAGGTACCTACCCATAATAAATAAATTTCTTCTTAACAAAATCAGTTATTTACACAAAATCCATAAATTAAAAAAGAATTTAACACTCAAAATTATGATGGCTTCATTTTACTTTGTTTAAATTCTTAGAATTAAATGTTTTCTATCAAGCAAAAATAAAAGTTCAATAACTTGAAAAAAAATCGCAAAAAATTAAGAATAATAAAAAATGCTGGTAATGCAAAACAAAAAAATGGAAAAGTGCAAAGAAATGCAAAAAGCAGGAAAATTAAAAAAAAAAAATTTTTTAATAATGAATTGTATGTAATTGAATTGAAATAAAATAAAACGGCGCCAAAGAAGACAGCAGCTAAAAAATATTGAAAAAAAAATACACACAATGACTTTTTTTTTTAATAACAAAAGAATACACATGTTGCAAAAAGGAAATTTAAAAAAATATGGTATTTTTAACAAATGTAGGTATTTAAAGTTAAAATTTTAAACAAAGTAAAACAATAATATTTGGGAAAGGGAAACTCTTTAATAAGCTGGTGGGAATTTTAAAGAAAATATGAGCAATTTTTTTCAAAAACTGTTAAAAAGTTTGTTATTGTTTATTTACAGTAGAATCTCTTATTACCGGGCACGAATGGGACCATTAAAATTTGTCCGTACGAGGGGAATGCCCTGTCTTAAAAACGCTGACAATACCAAACAACATTGTCCGAAAGGGGGTGCTAAGGATAGTTCCCGTTTAGGGTGTAATCCTTACGGTCTTATTTATAACAATACAACAGTTTTATAAAAAGCTTATGAAACGCATTTTCTATGAAAATTTAATTAATAAACCCTTTATAAACCTGTTTTATTTTTAATAAATAAGATGGTACCTAAATGCTTTATATAATTTTCAATTGATTTGTTAAAAAAGTCACAATAATATAAACGCAAAACTCAAAATAAATGAATTAAAAAGAATTTTCCTCCCTTTTCGCACTCAAATAATTAAAATGCAACGTTGCCTTATTTCTCCCACAAGTTTCATTATTTCATGTTAAGTGATGGTTGGTCACTCACGTAACGTACTCTGTACTCACCACAACATTTGATATTTATACATTTGATTTATTTTCATATTTCATTTTGCAAACACAAGAACAATAACAATAACAAAAACAAAACAAAAAGCAATATCACATCACAAAAAAAAAATTATAACAAAAACAACCAAAGTCCAATAAAACAAAAACCAACAAAATAAAAACAAACAAGGTGAAATATTTTCATATCCCAACAAACACGGAGGTTTGATTTCAAATTGAAAATGATTTGATTTTCTCAAACGTCAAACGTTTGATTATGATTTGAAAATCATAGCATTTTCAACAAAAAGGGGAAATTATTATCAAATTGAAAAATGCCTTTATTTTCAACATGCTTTCAAACTTAAATCTCAAATGTTTTTTAAATGTGGATTACAGCACAATGTGAAACATAAATAAAAATATTTAATTTTTTTAATTAAAATTCATTATTTATTTAAATAAACATTCGGCAACACAGCTAAAAGATGTAATAATGTTCTTTCCGATGAAACAATTGGCTCCTTTTTATTTTGAGGATTTTAGCACTTTGCCGTTTTATTTTTTTAAATTCGTATTCTTAATCATTGTACCTAGTTGCACAAAAATAAATTTTTATTTTTCACAAGAAATAATTCGTTCACTTGTAAAACACATTAAACCACAAAGTAAAATTGTAACTTTAATCGCCATTTTTTTTGTTTACAATTATTTTTCGCTTTAGTATTGCCAAGTTTAGTTTTGATTTGAATTTAGCCTTTGATATCAATTTGACATCAAATTGATAAAACATTTAATGTCAAATGTTTATTTTCAAATCATTATCAATTTGAATTTAAATGTTAAAATCAAACAATTGTATAACGTTTGAGAATTGTGTTTGATGTCAAATGATAAAGTAATTTCATATCAAAGGTTAGACCTCGTGTTTGTTGGGATAAAATTAAACAATCACACATGCACACTTTATATCTCTCGCTCTCCCAAAATAATGTAAGAAAAAGAGAAGTGCAAAAAATCTCAAATGCCTTAAAATCCAACAATTAAATCATTTTGGCAAAATGAGTTAAAGAGCATAATCAAAGAATCATATAAAGAGAGCACATAACAGAGATTTGTGAGGAATTTGTTTTGAGAACCAGTGATGCCAACTTTTTGAGAGCAAAAAGCACTTTAAAATTTAAAAAAAGCACTAAAAAGCACTATTTCGAGCAAAAAAAAGCGTAAAAAAGCACTTAGCCATTTTTTCAATTTAATTAAACACAAAACAAGTTGCTTTCGGCTATGACGAATATTATATACCTTCAAAATTTAAAAAAAAGGCGATGGCGTTTATGGGGACTATTTTTTAAGATTAAATAATAAATACATATATTTACATTTGTATTAAAACATTTTTATTTGTATTATTATTATCTTCAATAAAAATAATATCATCCAAATCATGATGATCCATCAGCTATGTTTGAATTGGCCATAAGATCGTTTTAAAGTAATACAGTGCGAGCTCGATTTTAGTAACTCGATAAAAATCTTGCCTGTTGCAATTACCGAAAATTTGCAATGACCGACCAATAACTTTATATTTATATCGTTTAAATAAATCTGAATTAAAATCGTGCAAAGTTTAATAAAAGAATTGGCGTATGATATTATCCAATTATTTTAACCTATGTACGCTTCAAAATAAAAAACACACATAAGGTGTTATATAGAAAATCATGTACATATGTTTGCATTCTGATACTTAGTCAAACCTTTTTGCAGTAGGACTAGAGGCAGAAGTGCACAACACGCGGTTATTTGGTGACGAGTGTTGTGCGTTTGAAAACTAAAACTCATGAAAAATGGCGAATTACATAACGCTTGTCATAAAAGCATTTTCTGTCAACTTTTTTTTAATTTATTTAACACTTTGGTTATACTAAGTTTCAACTTTTTATATGTTTTTAAAGTCTTTTCGTTCTTTTGTACGGTTTCCAACTGCATGTTTTTTAACTTTTCTACTCAAAATCGTTGTTTATTTTTCCATTCACAATTCCTAATATTTTCCAAGTCATTTTCAATTTTTGACACAGTGTCTACATCTTTAAAAAAATGTTTATCGCCAACAAATACATCGTTGTTATTACGATTACTAAATATGTTGCCATCGCTAAAAAGTGAAACCTTTTGTAAAATTTCCAAATTGCTAGGAAGCCTAGCTCTAACATCGTAAATAAAGTTTTTGGCAAAACGAATGCCACTTTTCTTTATCTCTTTTTTTATCATTTGAAATCTTAAAATCTTTACAGGCTTTCTCAAAATTGTAATCCAAATAGCAAAGCTTATCTTAATCCTCTATTCCTATAATCGTATTTTTAAAAAACGGTAGAAAAAAAATTAAAATTAAAAAAGCACTAAATGCACTAACGAAAAATTGAAAAAGCACCAAGTTAGTGCTTTTTCTAGGTTTGGCACTACAGATAAAATTTTGGCGTTTTAAGTCATCAAAAAGCACCATAAATAGTGCCAAAAGCACTAAGTTGGCATCGCTGTTGAGAACAAGCGATAGAAGAATGTCCTAAAAAAAATGTAGCAACAAATAAGAATATAAAAAATAGTCCTTAAGACCACGTACAACAAACTAAATTAAAGAAAATTTATTTTTTTATCACTTCATCAATTAAAGTAAAACATTTTCTAGATGTAATGGAGTCTGTAAAGTGTGTTGTGCGGAAAATTTTGTGTATTAGCAAATTCGTTAAGCAAAAAATGAGCCTCACCGATTAACATAATTTTGCGATAAAACATCAGTTCAGTTTCTAACAGCCGTACCTAACCGTACCGCTTAGCTTTTACGCTGATATGCCATACGTAAACAAGAGCGTAAACGTTGTGTCACAAACAGAAGTGTAAACTTTCTTGTTAAATAAAACCTACATAATAGAAATAAAAAGAAGAGAAAAAACCGCTAGATTGACAAAAAAAACAGCTAAATTGCCATTATTTATTAACACTAACTCTAACACACACTCTAACGTAAAAGTATACGTTGCGGATCAGTTCCCTGCAAATAATTTTAGACCATCTGATCCAATTTGATTAAATGGACTTTTCCATGGACTGATCCGATGTAATGCATGCATGGACCATGTCTTTGTTAAAAAGTGTTTGTAGTGAGACGACATATCTTTGTTTTTAAACGAAGTTAAAACTAATCCTCTTGTGTATACAATGGAGTAGTTTTAAAACTACTCTTTTGTAATCCAAAGCTGGGTTATATGGTCCTTCTCTAGGACATCGTAATGTTAAATAGACCATGTTTTTCCATATGTTTGGGTTACTTTTGGACTAGTCTTAGTCCCTTGTGGGCTAAATTTTACAGGCGTGTTTGGACTAGTCCTATTATTTGCAGGGTTGTACCATTTTCCTTACCAAGCTTATGTAAAAAAGGTGCTCTAACGATAAAATATAAATTTTTCTCCGTTTTTATGTTAAAACATTTTATGTTAATTGATACAACGAATGTTTTATCGAAGTATGTATATGAGTTTTTTTTATACAAAACGCACAAATAACAAAAGCTAAAATTTATAAATTTTAAAACTATTGGAAAAATTTTTGATTTCTTTTAAACACCTTTTAACACGTTTTCATATTTTTTGTAACTACTATCCGCAACGTTAACGTTTCAGCAATATTAATGCATAAGTAACGAGGACCTTAGTGTTGCTGCATCATTTAGAGAGACATATAACTTTGATAGACGATTATTTTTGTCGGGTGAAAATTTTTCTTTAGAAATTTTTTTTGTGAAAATCTTTTCTATAGAAAATTTTGTAGATTGAAAATATTTTCTATAGAAAATTTTGTCAAGTGAAAATATTTTATGTAGAACATTTTGTAGAGGGAAAATATTTTCTATAGAAAATTTTGTCTGGTGAAAATATTTTTCAACGAAAATTTCGTCGAGTGAATATATTTTCTATCTAGAAAGATTTTCTATAGAAAACTTTGTTGATTAGAAAAAATTTCCTTTCAAATAGAAAGATTTTCTTTTCTATATAGAAGTTGGAGAAATTTTCTATAGAAAATTTTGTAGATTAGAAAAGTTTTCTATAGAAAAGTTTGTTGATTAGAAAAGTTTTCTATAGAAAATTTTGTCGATTAGAAAAGTTTTCTATAGAAAATTTGATGATTAGCAAAATTTGATCGATTTCCAAGAATTTCTATAGAACATTTTGTTGATTAAAAAAAATCTTCTATAGAAAATTTTGTCGAATAGAAAGATTTTTGTCGAACAGAAAAACTTTAAATAGATAAAATGGAAAATCTTTTGTAAAAAAATGGTCCTGTGAAATTTTTTAACAATAGAAAAATTAAATTTTTGTTGCACAAAATGTGTTAAAATCGGTAATTTTAAAAACTTTTTCACAGCTATTTAAATAACTGCCTGACAAATTAATTGTTTTGTACATTTTCCAAGTCAAAAATAAATTTTATTACAGTCATTAATTTTTGTAAACAAAAATTAAGTTGACATTTTTTTATTTATCAATTTGTTTTAAAAATGAATTGTGCACAAATAAATTTTCAACTCGTTAGTCTAGTGTTTACTTAAGGCATAAAATTTGCATAACTACACCTGGAGAAAATCGTTTGAAAAACATGTTACGAAAAATAATTGAAATATGTTTATAAAGAATAAGAAAATGCTGTTAGTTTAATAAAGTCGTTGAAAAATGCCAGTTTATTATTATTAACAATTTTAGTTAATTTTATAGTTCATTCAAATTTTGTTTCACTGTATATTTACATTCTGTTACACTTTGTTTGTGGAAGTCTTGACATGAATATTTGTAAACTTTTAGCTTAAACGCCTGCAGCTTAAATAAAAAAAAAAATTATAAACAAACGTAAAAAGCAAAAAAGATTTTTTTTGTTTAATAAATGTAATAAAGTTGACAGTTTTTAATTAATTTAATTTCAGATTTTCTCACATCATTGCGTTACAGGAATACATGTTTTATAGAAAATTTTCATTAGAGTAAACAAATTTTCGAGGGTTAAGAAGTATGTATGTAACAAAAGCACTGGAGATAACAAAAATTTATATAGAAAATCCTCGGAACAAAAAATTTTCTATAATAATTTTAGTACATAAAATTATAAAGAAACCATAAATTTTTATAAAAAAAAATAAATCTTGAGAGAACGATATTTCCTAAAGATAATCTACGGAAACCGTAAGTTTTTTTCATCCAAAATTGAGAGCCCAGAATTGTCTATAGAAAATTTTTTGGAGACTTGAAATTTTCTATAGAAAATTTTTTGGAGACCTGAATTTTTCTATATACAATTTTTAGGAGACCAGAATTTTTCTATAGAAAATGTTTAGAAGACCAGAATTTTTCTATAAAAAATTTTTGGGAGACCAGAATTTTTCTATAGAAAATTTTTGGAAGACCATAATTTTTCTGTAGAAAAATTTTGGGAGACCAAAATTTTTACCAAAACTCAACTCATTACTGGTTTGGCGAATATCGCGGTGAAATGGACGAAAAGTCTCAAGTTTTTAAAATATTTTGTAGAAAATCTGCAAGACCCATGGAAATTCCTTTATATTTTCTACAGAAAAACTTTTGTACTTAAAAATTTTCAACAGAAAATATTCAAGAGGCAAACAAATTTCTTCAGAAAATATCCGACACAATTAAATTTTCATTGAAACATTTTTGAAAACCTCAATTTTCTTTTGAAAATTGTAATAGAAGAACTGTATTGTTGCCTTTTAATTTGATTAATTTTTTTGACCTAAAGTTTAAATAAAACGGAAGAAAGCAAAATTATAATGAAACTAAATCAATAAAAAATAAACAAATTAACAAGAAATTATTGCAACTTGTAAGTTAAATGCAAAAAACAATCGCAATTGTAAATAAAAGCGCTAAAAAATAGCAAATCAAGCCAATTAAATTAATCACTCTCCATGGAGTTATTCTTCATTTATTCAGTTATTCATTCATTGATGACACGAAAGTTGTCAATGGTTGATTCCCTTTTTTGTTTGATTTCAATTATTTTTTTTTTCCTCAAGGAAGAGAATTTCTTAAAAACGTTTTAACCAGAGATGCCAGCTTTAAAGAAAATTCTCACTTTAGTCTTGGATTTTGAACAGTGATCTTTTATCGTTAAGTTGGTTAAACAAACAAAGTGTGTATTCTCAATTGCTCAAAGTTTTAACTAGAATCGTAAAATAAGTACCAAAAAAGAGGTTTTTGCTAGTACTGGCATCACTGCTCAGCAACCTCATAGCGTAATATATAAAATACTAATTGATAATAAAGGGGCGAGCAGACATACACACAAATATGTGGCATATGGCAATTACAAATTGTTCGTGAGTTTTTTTTTTTACTTTATTACAATTTTTTACTACAATATTAAAATAAATATGAGTACAGATGTTAAATGATTTTAAAGACTTTACTAGAGCGGAAATGGCAAATTAACTGCAAACTTACACATACGGACGCACTCAGTTTCTCAGAGAGGAGGAAGGAAAAATCTTTATAATAAAGCAAAAAAGTTAACATAAAATAGTCATCATCAGAGACGGGATATATGAATATTTTTTAATTATTCCAAGAAAATATTGGAAATTTTGAACATTTAGACAAAATATTGAAAATTTCGAGAGTTAAAAAAAACATTGAAAATATTTTATAAGTAGTGCTAATTTCAATATTTCCTCGGGATTTTTTTTTTCTTTTTTTTACATTAAACCATTAATCATATATAAAATCAGTTTTATTTCAAAATTAAATCAGGTTTATTCAACGTTTATTAATATTAACAACACAGAAAATGTAAGATAAAATGCAACCTTTGCTCAACAACCCAAATGTATACAACTTTGAATAGTTTTGTAACTGTCAAAATGTAACTCTTATGTTTAGTCATTCCTTTATTATAACCTAATCGTATAACATGAATAAAATCTTGTACTGCATTAAACTTAAATTAAACAAATTATCCGTAATTTTGCTTTGGTTCTGAGGAGTTTCGATTGATTTTCCCTGTTAGGATCTGTTGTGAAACACAAAAATTTTCCAACAGAAAAAATTAAAAATTGTCTCACCAAATTCATAGAATCAAGCAAGCAATTTGTTGATTTTACAACTGTTACCAAAGTGATTATATAGATTACTAAAAATTTTAAAATTGTGAATATTTTTTTTTTCAATAATTACATATTTAATTTTAATAACAAAAATTATTAAAATATTTTGCTCGGGTGTTGACAATTCCCAACATCAATCAATTAAGATTTTGTGTTTTTAAATTTAAAATTTATTTCAAAACAACTTATTATATTTTTAATTTTCTTTCAACATTAAAAACAATTGATTCAATTATCACATAAATGAAATTTAAATACTTTTCAAACAATTTTTTTAATTGATAAAAAACAACTGATAATTATAATTTTTTCTGTGAACATTACTGCAGAAAACGTTGTTAATATCAAAAAATATTTAATTGATACTACTAATTTATTGACTGGGGGCAAAATTAATAATTTAAATTTTTGGTTAACATCTCAAATTTTTTAATTGAAATTTACTTTCTTTTTTTTCGATGAAGAGAGTTTTATCATTTGGGACATGAACATAAAAACTTGTGTCCAAAACAGTTTATTATAACTTCGGCCGATTTGGGCCTTAACAAATGATAAATAGGGATTGTTGCTATGAAATTATTTTTGTGTGCGATAGGAAATTTTTTTTTTTATTAATTAATGGTTAAAGTATTTAAAATATTGCTCCACTCTGACCTGTGGTTATTCTCGATTTTCCTTCCCTGACTCAAAATGGTCAATGTTTTTATTGTTTTTGTTTTCCATAAAGCTTTTTTTTTTGATGTTTTAGTCTCTTAAAATACTTTAAGTGGAAAATAGTAAAAAATCCAATTTGTGAAAAAACACTTTTAAAGGTTTATTTTAACTCAAAAGGATTATAAATAATAAATAAGTTGCTATTGTTAATAATACACGCCCATCTTCTCAATGCCAAAAACAATACTCAAAATGAATATTCATTTGAATGCATGATTTCATATGCAAACTATTAAAATTACAATAACAGAAACTACAAAAAAACAAGTAAATAAATTTCATGGTGCATAATTTCAGACTCGTTAGTATAAAATACAAAAAATATAGAATAATAAAACACTTAAACATTTTTTTTTTGATTATTTAAAAAAAAACAAATTTTTTTTCTTTTATAAATCTTTGCAATTTTATCGAAATATGTATTTACATTTGTTCACATACATATGTATTTAAAATTTGTTTTTATTTTCTTTTCAAAAACAAAACGGTTTAAATTAAAAAACATTTTTCTTTAAATGTAATCATTATTTACAAAAAGAAATAAAAAAAATTAGTACAATTGAAATCATTTCTACATATTCATGCAATCACACTTCCAAAAACATACACACATCCATACATACAATATAAATGCACTTATGTAAATCTTCCATTTTATATTACCGCACTCTCCTTCATAGCCAACCACCCACTAACTCACTCTCAGCATTTTTTCAGAGCTTTTACTTTTTCGTATTTAATCAACATCATCGTCATCATGATGATGTTTTTAATGATTTGTTTAATTTTTAGGCTGGCTTGATTTCTTTTCTCTCTGTTTGTCTTTGTTTTGATTTAGTTTTTGTTGTTGCTTTTTGTAATGCAGAAGTTGTAATCATAGAAATGAAGATGACCAAGTGTCCCGAGTGTACGGGGGTAATAATAGAGGACACAAAACAAATTGAAGGCAATAAAAGAATCATTGCAAAACTATTTGCATTTCAAATTGTTCGTACTCTGCAAGCATTTTTCATCATATAATTGATAAAAAAAAAAGAGTTGCCATATCCTTAAAATCATTGCAGCCATATGTTGTAGCTATAATCACTTTAATGGCCGTTTTCTCATTACACGATTAACCTTTTTCCCCAACGAAAAACTGCACATTAAAGAAATTTGGTTTTCTCAATGTCTAATTTTCTTCTATTCTGCCGCAAAACTAACCAGCACTCATTTTCCTTTTATTTGCCGTAAACATAAATTCAATCAGCTGACTCCCCACATTTACATGTATTTTGAGAGGTGTTGCCAACTTAAAACCATGTTTTTTGTCGGTATATTGAGAAACCCAAAATTGTTAAGAGACAGTTTATCGGTCTAATAAATTTATGTTGACATTTAGTAACAGGCAGTTTGACGGTACATTGAGAAAATGGCCATAAGTCTGGTTTTCTGCGCTTTTACGTATCCTACGCATCTATTAAAGTACAGTGCACTCGGGAAAACGTCAACACTTGTTTACGTCAACATCCCAAAACGTCAACCCGTTTTTTTTTACATTGCCTACTCTAAAACGTCAACCCAACCATAAAGCTCTAAAACGTCAACTCTGAATAAAATAAAATTTCGAATTTAGCAGCAGTTAAAATACACACATTTGTACACACACACATTTATTTTATGAAATCAATTCAGATATTGGGGATCCACCTGGATAATGTTTCTAATTCGTGTGAAATTGAGGAGTTGGAAGTGATCGAATTAAGCCAAGCGAAGCCGTCGAAATATTTAACAGGGCTTTGGATTGGGCTCAATGCGAGAATGTTGAGCAAAATGACTTAAATGTATTAAGACGTTTAAGAGAGAAGGCTCTCTTCCAAGTGTTGGATAGAAAAAAACAGCAGAAAAAAATAACAGATTTTTTTTAAATGCATATGTGTGCATGTAAAACTAAAAATATGATCTCATTTATAATGTATTCTTTTAGTTCCAGTTGTCTTCTATGGTTTTAGTCAGGTTGAATGCCTTTTTTATTTCCTTTTTGAATTTGTTTATGTTTGGATTTAGTTTATAATTAATAAAAACGTTTAAAAGCACATTATCGATATGTTTTTTATTTAAAAATTTAGAAATTCGTAAACGTCAACAATTTGTTAAACGTCAACACCCGCGGTTTTAATTAGTTGACGTTTTCCAGAGTGCACTGTATAACCTATGAAATTATTTATGCATAGCAATGTAAATGCACAAAAGCGTAGGATGCCTTAACGCGTAAAATGCTCAAAGCAAGACCAGTTTTTACTTTTCTAAGCGTCGCATGCGGCGTTAAAATAAATCAGATGATTTTAACCCAATCATATTTTATACTTAAAATACTTGCGGTGATACCACAGAAAATCTATTGACCTGAAAACACCTACAGTGGAACTCCAGCTTAATATTTTAGTATAAACCCTTTACCTGGTTACTTTTGATCAGCTTGGTCACACAAATAAGGCCCCTCTTGGTGACAACTGAACTGTTTGTTGTTTTTTTTTGCACTTTTTTTCAAAATATGAACAACAAAATTTTTTTTTTTGTTTTTGTAAAATATAAACAATTGTTATTCTGTCGTCAAGAAGTAACGAAGAAGGTATCAATCTAGAGATAAAATGCTATTATGTGTATTTTTTGTTGTTTTCTGTAACTTGAAGTTCAGTAGATTTTTTACAGTCAATCAGAACCTGAGCATGACTTTTTTTTAGAAATTATTATTTAAATGGTTTCGTTAAAAATTTTCACGTACATTGGTTTGAGGTAAAAAAAAGAATTAACTTTAGTCGTTAACAAATTACTTACGATGTTTTTTAAAGTTAAAACACTGAGCAAAAGGTTTTTCAAACACTTACCTGAAAAGAAACAAAGAGATAAATTTATTTAAAATAAAATGAAAAAGAGGGATAATATAAAAAATATTTAGTGACTATGAATGAAAAAGAATTTTAGGGTTTATATTTAAAATACTTTATATGAAAAAATTAAAAAGTTTTTTCTTATAAATTTAAAAATAGTTATTCCACTTATAGTTATTGAAAAGCTAGTCATCTTCACTCGCCGCGCTGTTGCATTATTCGCCGCACTATTTTTTCTTAGATGCTTAAATTTTATTTAATATTTGAACAAGACCAATTAAGTATGGTCTAACTGGCACAAAATTATGTGGTAAATTTTTAATATTTTTAACGCTTCTTTAAGTTAAATTTGGTCTAGATAATAAATTTTTGGAGATATTTATGGGTGCTAAAGTATTAATTTTTTTGGGTGTAGGGTTTTTATGGCAGCTATCGTCGTTTGTTATGGACTTTTTGTTGGTTGGTTAACGTGGTAGCACGCACAGAACTTGTCGGGCTGCAAGTAGAGTAGACAGTGACTCCGTTTTGACACCACACAACTAATCGGGAATTGGAACCCCCAATCAAACTTGGCCCAGGGGCTATACTGAGGTGGCTAGAGCCAGCCCGTTGCGGTTCAGCAAGTTCTGCACAAGTACTTGAAACGGTTTGACGTTATTCGTGGTTAAATTGTATCTGGATTTTCGAAAGTGTGGTTTATGTCCACTGTGTCAAAGGGTCAAGGACCATTATTTTTAGGGGTTGCAAACATAAAATACATAAGGGTAAAAAAAAAATTGTAAAGTTTGATTTAATAGCAAAAACAATTTTAGTTTTAGTCATCAACTCTTAAGTTTTTATGAAAGAGAGAGGAAAAGAGCTCAAGCTCAAGACTTGACGGCTACAATTTGAAGAGTGTAGACCAGCACTAAATTTTAGGTCACCAGAAATACGATGATATAAAAAGTTCTTATTGAATACGAATGTGATAATTTAAGAAATGCCGGTAACAAATTTCGGCATTCGATATTGATCGAAATTTCGATTTAAATTGTCTTGTTATTTTGGGCGGTATCGAATGCCGTAATTTGCCCCCAGTTTATTTTTATTATCGAAAATTTTAAACAATTATTTTTACAATTTTGTAAACTGTGAATAGGTCTATTATTTTATTGGCTTTGCATCAACCTTTGCATAATATTATTACTAAAAAACATTTTTAATTATATACTAAAAAAATATATCAACATTTTCCAAAACAAGTTAAATTAACACTTATAAAATATTTCCTAAAACATCTAAAAATTAAATCTTCAAGAATACACAATCAATGAATTTATGATTTGAAGTTCCAGTTAATAATTCACTTGCGTTTTTATTAAGAGTATTTGGGGTATTTCGTATTACATACATAATATAAAAAAAAATAATAATAACTTCAAAAACTAACTGCAGGAAATCTTAAACAATTTAAATAGTTTATTTTTAGAAAAAAGAAATTTTGAAAATTTTGTAAGAAAATCTTTAAATACGAAATGCCCTTTTAAAAGCTGTTTGTGCGTAAACATTTTCAAGCATCTAAAAATCAATCTTTTTTAATGTAAGAAATATACAAAATATGGAATAAATTCTCATGTATACCAACACATAGATTTTTCTAATATGTACGTGTATTTGTAGTTTGCATAAGGCAAACATTTATAAACATGCCGCCTAACTAGCAATCAATGTTGCCGGAGGTAAACAAATTAACAATATTTAACCCTTAAAATTAAAGCAAAGAGAACAAAAAAAAAAAAAAAGACTTGAATACAAAGTAAAAAAACACAAATAAATCGAACAGAGTCGAGCAAAGTGTGTGTTTTATAGGATCTTTGTTAAATTTTTTCAATACCAACATTTATAAAAAAGGTATGGTTTTAAACAATTATTGGTCATATATGGACCGATTTCAATAAAATACAGTAAGATGGTCTAGGTTGAATTGAAATAAGATTGGAATAAATTAAATCTTATTACCAACATAACATGATGGCTAATCGGCACAAAAATTCTATTACAGAAATAAGCTTGTATGGGGGCTACTTGAAATTATAGACCGATTCTCAACATTTTTAATTAGAACCTATGTGCCAAATTTTATTAAATTATCTTTAAAATTGTGACCTCTAAAGTACTTTACGCACAAGGTAAACACAGACAGCCAGCGGGACGGCCTGACATTGTTAGATCGTTTCAGGTTGAATGTGAACCACACCTTAGCGTCAAGTTTTTTTCTGCATTTCATTTGACATTTCTTAATTTCAGACTAACTCAATTTGAACCATGGAAAGATACACAATCGAACAACACGTTTAAGTTATTCAGGCTTATTATGGAAATTGGCGTTCAAATCAAAATGCATATCGAAGAAAATCATCTTCAGTGATGAGGCATATTTTCACCTCAGGAGATTCGTCAATAATGATTATCCAAGAGTGATTGTCGAAAAACCAATGCACCCACAAAGAGTGACTGTTTGGTGCGGTTTATGGGCTGGCGGCATCATCGGGCCGTATTTTTTTTCAAAATAAGGCCGGTCAGGCAGTTACTGTGATTGGTGTTCGTTATCGTGAGATGGTAACGAACTTTTTATGGCCTAAATTGAAATATATAGATATGTGGTGGGGGACGATATTTGGTTTCAACAGAACGGTGCCACTTTCTTTCCACACAGCTAACGAAACAATGGCTCTTTTCGCGACAAATTCAATGGCCGTGTTATCTCACGTGGTGGCGATGTCAATTGGCCGCCAAGATCATGTGATTTGACACCGCTGGACTTCTGGCTTTGGGGTTATTTGAAAGAAAAGATGTACGTCGATAAGCCAGCAACAATTCACGAGGTAAAGGATGAGATAACTCGGCATTTTAACGGCATAGAACCTCAATTATGCCTCAGCGTCATCAAAAATTTGGACCATCGGATGGTCCCGGCGGTCATTTGGCTGATATTTTGTTCCATGCATACTTGAACCATAAAAAATTGTCATAATAAAAAGAAATTACAATAATTTCCTAAATAATTTGTGTTTTATTCAAAATCAACATCGGCCCTTAAAATTTAACCACCCTTCATTTCAGTTAAATTGAATTAGAAAAAGAACAGTGACAGACATGTATTTACATGTTTGAAGTATATGCGGGTGCAGAGAAAAAAATCTCCAAAATTGATTACCTATTAAATAATTAATTAAAAATAATATCAGTTTTAATTAAAAATTTAATCAAGTTAATTAAACGTTTAATTGATACTATTAATTTGTTAACTGGTGCAAATTCAATTAATTTTTTAATTAATATCACAAATTTTTCTAATTGAAATTAATTTTTATTTTTTTTTTCTGTGTGACTTAAGGGGTTATGTCATTAAATTTGTACAGTTAACACTATTTCCTTTACAAATCGTCGGCAAAATTAACAATATTCTTTAAATTTCCTTTTCCAGCCTTAAGTTTTCAATTTAAAAATCACTTTGAAATTTCCAAGGAAAAAAAATATATTTCTTTTTTTATTTTTGCAAATTTAATATTTGTTAAGGACAAATCTGTATATCTACTTTGGTATGCATATAAATTAGTTTAAAGTAAAATGAAAACACACGCACACGAACACATTAAAATACACAGAAGAGGCACATACTCACGCCAAATTACAACAATAAAACATTTACACAAACACCAGGAATGGAAAATGTAGTACTTTTATACTTTTTTCTGGACCTTTTTTAACACAAATTTTTTCAGTAGCCAAGCGGCATTAAAAGTTTAATTTTATTTATTAAGGTCCGTTTTCACTACTTACCGATAGCCGGCCTTATAAAAAGTGTTCCATTATCAAAACTTTACTTTAATCTGAAATGAGCTATTAAAAACATTATGGTTCATCCTACCTCTTTGATTAAAGTAAAGTTGTAATAATGGATTCATTTTTATACGGCGGATAAAATCCTACCTTTAGATACCGGGTAGTTGTGAAAACGGGTGTTAATAATCCATGCCATAGTAACTTAGACCTTCAGCCCGCAAGCCTCGTACTGACCCCCCCTCCCCCCACCCCCCTTAATGGAACATGCAAGGGCAAGTTCGAAAAACTCAATACACACATTTTCACTAACATTCACCCAATTTTTGTACTTTCCGCCAATCGGCTGTTTCCTCGATTTTTCTTTGATAATACTTATACACTACTTGCAAGTAATTACTTGTATGTGGAAACTTAGGGTGTAAGACTAGATGTCTACTAACTATCCTGCCGCGTTACCCACTTTCATTCTAGGCGAATTTAACATTTAATAATAGGAAATCAATGGGCATATTTATAATTAAAGATTTTATTTTTCACTTGCTACTTTTTAATTGTCTAATCGGCACCGCTTCGACAACTTTTACTCTGGCAATAATTTTTGAAATTGTTACAGGCATTAAGTCAAGGTTAGGTTAAGTACATTAATTTATAAATTATTTTTAGTTACGAGTTGACTGCCTGTTTAAAATCTAAATTTTCCATCCCTGGCAAACACTGTATTCTAACTTTCAACATAAAAGCGTCTCTTTGAATGTTTGTTTGTACGGTGCAGTATTTCACTCGCTTGTACTCGGCTTTACTGCTATAGCCTTCTTCGTATGGCAGACGCCCTCGTACAATTCGTAATACGAGTAAACTACATTAACAAGTGAGTGGGTGTTTTAGGGTTCATTGCTCACTATTATGTGATTGTGTTGGTTTTCGTACTCGTTTTCAAAAAAAAAAAAATAAAAAGAGTGCAAAGAATGGGCGGCGTGGGAGCAACAGTATTCGAAAATAATTAAGCAGTGAGAGAAAGTAGATCATAGTTGAATGCAAAAAAAATATATGTATAAACAAAAACAGAATTTGCTTCAAGCATTTTTAAAGCCAAAATATATTCTCTTTGCCTCAAATTTTACTCCGACTTTGATTTTTATATTTTTTTTTTTCTTTTTTATGTAAAAAGTGAAATGAAAAGATGTAAACAACAACAAACACATGAAGTGGAGAGAACAGATTTGCATGTGTCTTAATATGGGATTTGAATATTTCATCGATGAAGAAGTTAATTTTCAAATATTTTTAGTTTTCAAATGAATGCAAGAATTAAAAGTGATTTTGGTAAATTGAAAGGTGTAATGCAGGTGTTATTAGGCACTCAAATGCAGTGTTAACATTAAGTAGGATATGTATATTTTGTTAAAAATATATAAAAAATTTTGTCTCACGCAGAAAACGAAAAATTTAGTCAAAAATGAGATAGACTTTTATGGACACAATAATAATCACTAATTCGTCTATAAGTTGCGCGAATCGATGTCTGATTTTCAAGGTATGTCTAGGTTATTTGGTTGCGTTGCTTAAGCGTGAATCAATTTTTGATGATTTGCTAATCATGTATGACAGTTCGTTTGACATTATAAAATCGGCAGAAAAAATCGTGTTTTTTGAAGCGCCTATGAAAAACAATTGTGAGCTTCTAATAAAAAAGCGCATATTATGCTGCAAAGAAGATTTTAAATACAACAATTTCTGCAAATATGCATGCGTATGACAACTAATGTCAATAACGACACAAACATCAACGATACATTCTCAGTAATTATGGTTTTTTCACAAACATACAAGTTCTTTAAAAAACAAAAAAGGAAATTTCATGTTCCATTAAAACTATAAAAACAAGCGCTTATATTCTGCAGATAGAAGTCCTCCAAATCGGGAACTCCCCACACAAAAATCTTTTTCTTTTGGTGCACATTTTTGACTGGGCAAACCTTTCGTAAATTTTATCGGAAGTAAAAGCACATTCGTTATAGGCTACAAAAATTTACCGCTTAGGAAAAATTGGCAGTGATGTTCTGCAAATCGAATTTTAGTGAAATGGAAATCGAACAAAAATTTTTTTTAACTATTCACAGAGGACTTTGAGGACCACTTATCTTTAGCATTGTCCATGTTCTCTAACTTCCGCGTCGAGAAACCTGTGCTGTGAAATGTGAGAAATTGAACAAAAATGCCATAAATTTAAACAAACAACTGTTTTTCTCACTTATAGGATTTTTACACTGATTCCCATCTAACATCTACCATCAAAGATGTAGAAAATGTGAACCACTCGTTCACGTTGCTCACACGTAACATCTGCCATTAAACAAAAATGTCACCATTTAAAAAAAAATGTTTTTAAATAAAAAATGTCTTTTTCTAAAAAAATGCCAAAAGTTAAAAAGAAAACACAAAAATGTATTTGAAGTTCAATTCGTTCAAAAATATAACAAAAATTACTTAGCAAAAAAACATTGCAATAAAAGAGAAAACTTGATAAATGGTAACTCTGCTTTCAAAACAAACTTCTTTTTGTCAGTGATGCCACAATTATAATAGAACTTATTGCCACTTTTGTAGTGATGACACTAAGATAATGGAAAGATGTAGAATGGAATAAAATGAGATAGGAACATCCTTTAAAGATGTTGGTTTTTAGCCGTGTGTATTTCTTATGGAAAAATGTTAACATTTTCGCAAATTGATGGTAGATGTTGATCAGTGTAAAAAGGCTATTACCTGCGTCTGTAACATTTTTGGCGCTTTATAGCTGTCACATAAGCAAATTACTCGCCCATTTACAGAAAAAGTGTGTCTTTAAAATGTTTGTTAGAAAGTTCCCGCATTGAATTGTCAAATAAACTCACAAATAAAAACAGGGTGAGAAAAAATTTGAAATTAAAAATGCATAATGCAATAAATAATAACACGGATGAGGTAAGTAGTTTGTTATTGGCAGATTTGTTCATTGTTTAATTATTTTGCTTTTAACATTTTGGAAAAATATACGAATGTTTTCAAAGCCATTTCGTAAACAACAAACATTAAAGTAGCACTTTACATTATACGGCATAGCCTACGGTTGTATTTTTGCCGCCGTCGTTGAATTTCACACCTCCGAGTAGAATATTATGACATTTATAGCGTAACGACCCAATCTCTTTTGATACTCATTTTATTCTCACATTTCGATAATGATATTTTGTTTAACATATTCTCGATGCGAGAAGTTCTCACCAAAGTTACAGAACATGGGTACACCGCTACTTCTACAATTAGGAACAAATACGTTCATTTTTTTTTTAAATTGAATTGAAAATCTCCATCGATCTTTATTGCACCTGATTTCGATTTCCAGAACTCGGCTGAATGGCTATAAAATTGCCTGTGAATGCCCTAGTTTGAATCCAGTAAAGGATGATTCAAAGTCGTTGTTGGTTTTTTTGAACAAAAAAAAAAAAAAAAAAAAAAAAAACACAAATAAATTGTCTGTAACTTTTAATTTTATATAATTTATTTGTTAGTAAAAAATTTTCCATTGATATTCTTTTTATTACATTTTTTGTTGCTTTCATTCTGTTTTTATATTTTTTAACAGTCACTAAATAATGTGATTTTTTTTTTTTTTTGAAAATACAGTAAAATCTTTTTAAGCAAGCCAATGGTTAATCTATTAAGCTCTTCTTATTATAAACTAGTTTTATTCCCATGAAGAAGCTTTGATATCATTGCAAATAAGACTTGAGAGTTTGGAATTCTCATTCACTCCGCCGTTTTATTTGCATATTATCTTTAGCTTTTCTAAAGTCTTTGGGAAAAGGTTTCCTGATGAGCTGGCCTAAGCAACCGGTGATATGCGCATAGGAACTAACTTATCCTCTAACAATAAATATCAATGTTTTTATCAAGAATGAATATTTGGAATTTAGCACAACTAGCAAAATCTTATTATTGAAAAAAGAAAATGTATTCCATTTGACACTGAGAAACTATTGCCAAAATGTTTACCAACGTTAGTTGCCCATTTATAAGAGTTTGCACTTTAATTGTGTGTGTAGATGGCGGAGAAAACCTACAAGCAACAGCCAAACAATAACAATAACAAAAACATTATACATATAATATAAATAAATAAACTACGTAATTACAGCAACATGTTGTGACATCATCACAAAAACAAGCTGATGCCATTACAACACACACACACACACTGTTACGCATTTCTAGTTAACTGTTTTTTCTGAAATATTTTCACTCATACAAACAGAAGCAGCATACACTGAACCAAAATTGGTGGTTAAGTAAAGTAAAGTGTGTTTTAGAATTGAAGACACATGGGTGACTATCATTTTAATGGCCATTTTCTCAATGCATCGACAAACTGTCTGTTACTTAATGTCAACATAAATTTATTAAACCGACAAACCGTCCGTTAACGATTTTGGGTTTCTTAATATACCGACAAAAAATATTGTTTTCAGTTGGCAACACCTCTCAATATACATGTAAAAGTTGGGAGTCAGCTGTTTGAATTTATCTGTACGTCAAATAAAAGAAAAATAATTATTTGACAGATGAGTGCTGGTTAGCTTTGCTACAGAATAAAAGAAAATTAGACGTTGAGAAAACCAAATTTCTTAAATGTGCAGTTTTTCGTTGGGAAAAAAGATAATCGTGTAATGAGATAACGGCCATAAGTTTACATCTTGTGAGCGTTCTTTTAACTTTCCCAAATTAAATATTAAAAATATGACTAGGTTAGATTCATATTACAGTTTTCGCCTCATTCAATGGATCCTTAAATAAGATAAGATTTATGAATTTTTAACATTTTTGTGTCTTGAGCGTTACATTTGCTCTCAAGGTTTATTATTACACAAAAATTAAGAATAGGGTTTGAAAGCGATATATATCTACTCTCTAAAATAAGTAATCGTAGCTGGAAATTAAAAGTTACGACTATTTTTTATTTAATTTTAACCTGGAATCCCATGGAAAAGTTCAAAATGAGAATTTTTAAAAATAATTCTTTTGAAAAATTTGTATGTATGTATATGAATAATTTTACTAAAACCGACCTAGAATTTTTATGTCTCTACCAGCATTTATAAGGAAATTATAATTTTTAAAACTATTTTCAGGAGAAGTATTTATTTGTATTGAACCTATTTCTGAAATATGGGCGATTGGAATATAATATGGTTTATGTTCACAAGGACCCTATTTCGGAAAGACGCTTGTATGGGGGCTATGCAAAACAATGGACCTCTTCTCACCATTCTCAGTAGGCTTGGTGATTGTGAATATTAGAACATAAGTACCATATTTCATCAAATTACGGACGGACGGACGGACATAGTTGGATCGATTCCAAAAGGGGTTCTAAGTCGAGCGGTATACGTAAAGGTGTAACAAACATCAGAACAAAGGCATAATACCCTCTTCACTATTGTGGTGTGTCATAGTTCGAGCAAAGGAATCTGTTTTATTAAAAAAAAACATAAAAGTAATTCGCTTCAATAAAATAATACACCGTTTATGCCTTTCTGCTAGTGCTAACTTTTATTGCCGTTCTAAACATTACAAATACTTTTTAACTCTCAATACATTTTTGTACGAATTACTAGTTTTTCACATTACGAACAATATCTTGAATTCATAGCAATCGCGGTGTAAAATCTCAAAATAATAATTAAAAATTTTAATTGATTAAAAAGATTTTGGATAACACTCAATAAATTGTTTTAGTATACAAACTATTATCGATTCTTAGCATTTTTAATGACAAACCGACGCTGTTATTTTATGTCGCAGTTTATTTAAAAAAAATGCAATTTGGTGTTCGTTTCTTAAAAATGCTTTGCTCTGTAAAAGGGCAGCGTGTTTTATTCTAAAAAAAAATCACCCTTAAATGTCATAAATCGAGAGTGTTGATAATGCCTTGTAAGAAGTTGTTTATATATAGGGTTACCAGACGAAGTTGGGAAAAAATCGCCACCAATCAGCACAGTAAAAATTTTAAGGCCCTAATTTTGTAAAACACAACGCACACGAAAATATTATATTAAAAACAAAAACAAATTCATAAATTTTTTTGAAATTTTGTTGTTGCTTTGTACGGAAATTTATTTACCGTTTTAAAATTTTCAACGCCACAAGCAATGAGGCGTATGAAATCTTAAAAACCAATGTGAATTTCTGTTAGAGGCAACAACAAAATTAAAAAATATTTATGAATTAGTTTTTGCTCTCAATGTAATTCTTTGTCGTTGCGTTGTGTTTTACAAAATTAGGGCCTAAGTTTTAATAGTTACATATTTTTCTATTATTTTATAGCAAAAACAAAAGAAATCATTTTATGTTAATGGAAGGTTGTCAGCGATATAAATTTTAAATGGATTCGGTGTTATAAAACTGTTTTTGAAAAAAAAAACGTCAAATCAAAAAATCGTAAAAACTTGGTGTTAATAAATCGGCAATCTGGCAAAGGTATTTTCTTGTTTACATATTTTATGAAAAATAAAATTAATGGCCTGTTCAACGATTTCGAAAGAACGACTTCGATCGCATTCTAAGCGATCGAAAACTATTTTGGGTTCAACTAACTTTATTCTATACGAACATTCGTTTAGACGACAACTCGAAAGAAAACGTAAGTACTTTCATACAAAAAGCGGTTTATTAATATCGAAGGTATTGTCGACATTACGAAAACAAATGTCAAAACCACTCACTTGTTGTTTTGTTGTCGAATCATGGTATTTATAACAAACAAGAAATATTTAAGGGTAATTTAAATAAATTATAAATAAAAATAGAGAACAATTTTTAATTTTTTTTTTTGATTACAATACGCCACAACAAATTAGACTTAAAAATTAGATTTTTTTTAAGCTTAATGGGGCGGGTAAACTGAAATATTGCACTCATTTATTTCTCTTATAATCGTTTTCGAGTTATTCGCGAAAATCGTGTTTGTCTGGATTAATATTATATTTCCAAAATTTCGAATAAATATGTTTATCCTCCTTTCTTTATAGTGTGTTGATCGGATAAAAATTAACTGAATTACAAGCCTTTTAATTTGAAAAAAATGCCTTAATGGAGAGACTGAAAACGTTTAATATTGAAAAACATAAAAAAATAATTTTCTTAAATCGAATGGCCTGTAGCACAGTAAATTTTTATCCGATCAACACAGTATAAATATGTGCTGAAAGAGGAAAACATTTTTATTCAATAGTTTTTACAATTCAGATGAACAATTCAATTTTCAAAATAACGAGCTTAAACAACTGCAGAAAAACATGATTTTCGCGACTATCTCGAAAACGCTTCTTGAGAGAAATAAATGAGTGACATATTGCTTACATTAGGCGAATAAATGGAGGAACATCCTAAGATGGCGCAAGGTGCACCAGTGTTTGGAGCAAATAAATTTTCAATGGGCGAGTAATGAAAAATAATAGGCCTTAAACTAAGCGTCATTGGTCCATCCGTTCTATTCAAGGCGGGAAATTTTATCCCACATAATAATTAAAGGCAGAAAACAACCATAGCTTGAATTGGTTTTGAAAATATTACATATTTTTACAGACATGGGAAGATTTGAAATGTATGACAAAAATAAATTTTAGAAAATAAAAAAAGCCTGCAAGAAACCGGTGGTGGTACCTATAAACAAAACT
Organism: Pollenia labialis; assembly: GCA_949318255.1. NCBI lineage: Eukaryota > Metazoa > Arthropoda > Insecta > Diptera > Polleniidae > Pollenia > Pollenia labialis. The sequence continues at coordinate 135,101,625 of OX439143.1, read as the reverse complement.
ATTTAACTTCCCTAGATCATACAAATGATCGGACGCTGCTTTGGTCTTCGGCTGCAGCACCTTGTTGTAGAGTGTTGGCGGGTAAAGTTAAATGTAATGAAACTCAGTCAGCAGATATCAGAATCACCGCCAAAAGTTTCTAAAGCTGCGACGGTGGTTGCACAAGAAAGCAAATATTATGTGAAACACTACAAATTCTAAAGGAAAACATTAAAAATTTTAAAACTTCATCCAAACGAAGAAGGATAGAGTAAGAAATAAAATACAAACTGCTCTACAGGTAAAAAAGAGGAATATGGTTGTTGAGGAACAACTGTCGTTAATTTGTCGTCAAATGAAACAAATGTAACTACTTCCAAGGAGCAAGCTGATGCTAGCAAAATATTGACTTGGTACTTATTTAACTTTTTTTACGTTTGGTTTGATTGACTTATATATTTATTTTTTTGTACATATCTCTTTATTTAAAATTTGTAATTATGTTTATATTATCTATTAAATAAATAAAATAAATAAATAATAATAATATTTATTTTTTTGTATCATTAATTTTTTTTGCTTGAATATTTTGTTTTGTATAAAATTCAATTTTTGTTTACACTTTTCTTTAGTTTTGGTTTCAACAAAAACGGTTTTTTTTTATTTTTTGACATTTTTATACAGCTGATAAAATTTCAAACGAGGTTGTATTTGTCAACAAGCAATTTAGTATTATTTTTCATACTTTTGAACAAAAAAGCAACAAAATATAGAAATATCTAATATGGCAATACTTAATTATTTTAATACGTAAGTAACGAATATTTACAAGCGTAAGAGCAAGCGATCGAAAGCTGTCGAAATTGTTGAACCCAATCTGATTCGAAATCGAGCGAATAGATGGCGATCGCTTCGTTTTGCTGTCGAGATAGTTGAACAGGCCATAAGAAATTGGAATTTCGTCATTCATTTTGTTCATTTAATTATTTATTTAATATCAATCTCTAAACAAATTTGGGATTTTGTATATTTTTTTTATATTTTGAAAAACACACTTTTTGATTTATGTACATATTTTTTAAATATTAAAGAACAAACTTTTTGTGAGCTGTTAAAACAGGGTGATCCAATTTTGTGTTTTTTTCTCGTCAAATAAAAAAAATTGCAGTATTTCATGGTAGGCAATACATTTAAACATGCATCTTTTAAAATGTGGTATTTTTTTTTGTAGAAAAGTGTATGTTGTTAATGTGAGTTAAACAATTAAAGCATAGTAAAATACAATAACGCTCAATAGACAAAATTGAGAACAACAAAAAAATAAAACAAATTATAATAATTATCATTTTCGATATATGTATGTATTTGAAGTGTAAAATAATAAAAGCAAATGCAAATATTTTAAAATCGTTATAAATTCACTCTCGTACTTTGTGATATTCATAGTTTCTTAATGTGGATCAGCGCCAGCAAGCAAAACGAACACGTTATTTTGTATGAAGAGAGAGTAAAACAAGTGTTTTCGTTCTTTGTGGTTAACACAGTCTTACACTAAAAAAAACTTATGTTAATTTATTTATAACATTTCAAACCACGCTTAAGCTGATTTCACTTTCAAATTTCTGTGTTTATTTATGAAATATTTTAACCATCTTTCATCGGCTACGATAAAGGAATTTAAAATCTAATCCATCCACTTTACAGTGCTAGGCATTATAATACTACTACTACAGTCCTTTTTTTTGTTGATACGATGTCCTTTAAGATTTAAAAAAAAACGGACAGCAGATTGTCCTTTTTTTTAGTGAATTGTCCTTTTTAAATTTAATATAGCAAAACACACTGGTAAACACTAATGCCAGCGTTAAATCGAATTCTAAAATTGGTCGTTCCAATGAAAGAGTATTTTCTTTCTCAACAAAAGAGCCCTATGATATTGCAAAAATTATTTTGATGATCCATGTGCTGGATCGTGGTTACTTAAGAATCACTTTTAATAAAAAAAAGTGCAAAATTCAAATGGACTGTACGGAATTTAAATTAGTTTTGTGTAAAAACAGTCATATTAAAAAAATTACTTCAACAGAAATATTCCAATTATTTTTAATTATAAAATTTTTTTGTTTTAAAGACGTTTACATAATTTTGTTTTAAAGACGTTTACATAAAGTTTACATAATTTTTTTTTTAATGAATTTTTTAGGTAATTTTATTGATTTTTTATAGACAATTATACCGCATTTAGACTATGCAATTAACGCCGAGTTTTTTTTCTATTTTCTTTTAAAGTAGTTGCTACGAAACTCTTTTCACATTTAGAGTTATTTTTTTTTTTCAAGCATTTTTCAACTTTTTCAACCCCGTTTTCTTCCCTACACCTCTTGCTAACAAACAGAAAGTTGCATGCGAAAGTTGCGGCGTTAATTGCATAATGTAAATCTGGCATAAATCAAAAAAATAATAAATTTCGACATGTCATTTGTTTTCGTTTGAAAAATATGATCACCGTACCCATATGGTGAAGGCTAACAAAACTGATTTTAAAGAACAACTTTTAAATATATTATGACTACTTCAACCATATTCAAAACGGAAAATATTAATTGAAATTACATATTTAAATTAATTTTAAGTTGATATAAAATTAATTAGCTTGCAGAAGTTTATATAAAAGCAAGCAAGATTGCTATATTCGGCAATGGCGAATCTTATGTAAATACCGTTCTTTAGATATAAATTAATCTTTTTTTGCCAAGCCCACTTTACAAATTCCGCCCACATTTTGTCGGATGTTGTGTAATGATAACCAAGATGCTTGTTTTATATAAAAACAAAATAGGACCGATCTGGCTGAACGGAGCAGATGTGACAAAAATATACAACAACTAGGGAATGGTAAATGGATTCTAAAATCGATTTTCGATTTTTCGATAGAATTTTTTTATTTCGGTTTTTTAAATCGATTAATCGAACCTCAAAATTGATTTTAAAATCGATTTCAAAATTGTTAAAGATTAATTTGCAAACTTATTCCTTATATCACAGAATGTTTTTGGCAAACTACCAGAGAAATTGAACTAAGATTTTAACAGTGTGTAAATATGACTACTGTATATAATTTCCATGCAAAAAGTGAAAATGTGTAAATTTTGAGACGGCCTTTAGAGGATCAAGTGCGATATGTATGTACATTTCACATTAGAATTGTGCTCTTGTGTTGTAATCAGACCTGTCACATAAATCAATTCCGACCGAAAGTGATTTCGTATCTTGCTTCGCATAAAACGAAGTCACTTTTGATCGGAATTGATTTCTGTGACAAGCCATATTCAACACCATATTCAGTAAAAACGATTAAATATTCAGTTATTTATTAAAATTTTACTGTCAATTTTTTACTGTCAAATTGACCCCATATTCAGTAAAAACAATTAAATATTCAGTTATTTTATATAATTTTACTACCAAAAATTAATTTTTACTTATCTTTAAAAAATGAATTGCTTGTTTTGTGTAAGCAATACCCATTTTCTATTTGTTAAAATAATTTAGTTAAATACATCAAATTTTAAAAGTAAAATAATTGCGAAGCCATATCGGTCATGCTGCTGGTGTCTTATAATTGAGAGTTCTTCTGTAAACAACGTGGTCAGTACAACAAAAGTAAAACAAACGTGTGTAACTGGGTAAGTAAATAAAAATATTCTCCCTCTCTCGCTTATAAGAAAAACAAGCGGACAGGTGTCTGTCTGGTATTTTTTAGAAATTCGGCTCTTTTGTGGAGTAAACGAAAATTTAATAAAATAACTGAATATTTAATTGTTTTTACTGAATATGGGGTCAATTTGACAGTAAAAAATTGACAGTAAAATTTTAATAAATAACTGAATATTTAATCGTTTTTACTGAATATGGTGTTGAATTTTTGACAGTAAAAATTAAATGAACTTTTTGTTAAAAGTAAATGAAAAATAGGTAGACCTTCATTTATTTTATATTACAATTTCAGTTAATTTTACGTACAGAATATTGTGAGTGCGTGGTTTAATTCACCTGTGTTGTGTTTCTATAATATGTTGCTTTTCACAAAGCTGACTTTCAGTGTTTGTTTCGGTACGATATGTTTGGACTATTTTGTTCACTGTCCTTTGATGACTTTAATTTCTGAAGAACAAGAGCCCCTATATTAAAATTGAAAGTATACTAACGGTACCAATTGGTAAATATGTAAAACTACAACTTTAAACTGAGAAAACTGCATAAAAATACCACCTACACACGTAAGAACGCACAATATTTTGATAAAAATAAAAAAATCGATTTTAAAAGTCCAATAATCGATTTCAGTATAAAATCGCATACGTAAATTCGATTGCAAAAATTCGATTTTTTTTACCACAAAATCGATTTTCGATTGGAATCGAAATCGATTTACCATTCCCTAACAACAACCAAGTCCCCATAGTATCTGGGGTCTTCGGAAAACCTTTTCCAACAGACAGACGGACATCGTTTAATCAATTTCGCTACTCATAAGAACCTTAGACTTGTCATATCGCACTGGTTCCTCTAAAGAGAGTCAACACAAAATTTATATATTTTCAGTAGAGACAAAAAATCTGTTTCTTTTTATATCTAGTCTCATACTACAAAAGGGGAAACAATTGTATTTTTCTGGAAAAATACTGGAAGAATTTAAATAAGTGCGTAGATATGGCCATTGTTCATCCATTTCTTGCAAAAAGGGGAAATTGAAAAATTTTGAGTTAACTCTCTTTAGAGGATCAAGTGCGATTTGTACTGTTTATACCTGTGGTGAAGAGTATACAAATCTGTTGCTTTAATTGTGTTTTCCTTAAAGATATTTTTAAAATTGTTCGTTAATATGTGCTTCCTACGAGTTTAGGTTCAGTGTACTTTTAGTTTAATAAAATGTTTTATAAAAAAAAAAAAAAAATTAGAAAAATTGAACGAAAAAAAGTTTTTCTTTTTAATATTAATAAAAATAATTTTTTTTATACGTATGTCTATTTTTTGGAATGAGTATAATTTATAAAATCAAGAGCATTTGTGCTGATATCTTTTTTATAAATGTGTGTATTGGTAATCCCAGTTGGCCAAATTGTCGTAGACGTCATTATAATCGTTGATTTATGTAGGAAAATTTTAAATTTGTCTATCCGCATCGCCATCCGATTATATATGATATTCTGAGCGAAAACTTCTATTCGATTTACTGTCTACAATGTCTGTTTGGGAACAAGAATAGCGACAAAGTTCTCTTTTGACAGCCCTTAGTGGTTGTTTAGAAATGTTCATTGTCCTGGAGAATTTTTTAAGGTCAATTGGGATATGAATTGAAAAATATGTATTATGTGTATGACGCCTATTAAGGATATCACGGTTTGTCAGATAAAATTTTTAATGATTTTTTTTTTAAAATTCGGAGTAAAAATATTGAATTACGTTAAGACTAAATCCGTATACAAAATGCAACTACTAATTTGAAGAAATTTTTGGAATTTTTTTAAAACATTTCTAAAATAAAAGTACCACCCTACAGTACGTAAGTAACGCTTATGTATTGCTGTTAGTGGAAGAATATCGGTGTGTATGTGTGTGTAAGATTTAATGCATTTGCGTTTGTTAATGTTGGTACTTATTGTTTAAGGGTGTCAATGTGTTATAATAAATAATAAAACATTATAAGCTAATTGCGTACATTTAATTTATTTTCTTAAGTTAATATTTATGTGAGCAGAATAATAAAAAAAATTATTAATTAAATATTAAAGGCATAATGATTAAAAGGCCTTTGAAATAAATAATAAAAGTAACATTCTTTTTAATTTTTTATTTATTCCTCGTGGGAACATGGAGTATCAACAATACATTTGAGTCTTAGTTTTCAACCAGAATTATGTCTTCAACTTCAGGAAATAAATCCTATAGCCCATCATTAAATAGTCGACAATAACTTTAAATTATCTCTCATTTCTTTCTTTTTATTTTGTTCTTATTTTGTTCTTTTTTTTTTTTTGTTTATAAAATGTTTGAAATTTAATGAAAGTATGGCAGCATTGTTAACGTAATAAGTGTCTAAAAGTGAGAACATAAGAAAAAACTTCTCAAAATAAAAGAGATTTTATTTTAAGACGGCTTTCTACGAAAAATTCGTGTGGCAAATTTAATGGAAAATTTGTCCTCGACGCAGTTCTGTTTTAACATTAACTTGATCATCTACAGCTGCGGATCGATTTACACGAGCCCCTGCATAATGACCCAATCCTGCTGTAGATCTCAACCACATGGCGTGTTATTATTAAGCATTAGCTGGAGCTGGAGCTATATTACCGCCGCTGCTTAAGGAATAGCCAGCAGCTGCTGGTGAATAGCAACATCCTCTCAAATCGAACTACTTCACTGATTCTCATTGCAACTCAGGAACATTCTACCCGCGTAATTTTGGGTTTTAACTTTTTAAACAAAATACACTCTTTGTGAGTAGCTAACGCTCTTCAACCGTTTTGCACACTTCGACCTCCGGTAGCTCAATTCTATCATCCACCTTTCAATTTCACAACCGACCCTGTCGTCATTTTCCGACTCTTCTTCTACCAAAACAGACTAGGTACTAAAATCTTTACCAACATGTACCAGCACAACACCAACGCACATCCAGTAGATCAGACTTGCCACGATACTGTCGTGTATGCGCCAAGGTACTCGAACGCCACTAACAGCATCAACTCTACTCTCTAGAAAGAAGGCTACTTAGTCCTCACTACTACACCAACGCACAGCACTCCTACTCCACATAAAATGTAGTTATTACAGAACTCAGCTTAACGCCAAAGACACCTTAAGGCCTGGTATAGAATTAAAATTATTGTAAAAGTAGCTCAAGCTGAGGAATGTGTAGCGCAACAAAGTTCAAAATTTCGAATTTTGCGCTTCGACTTCAATTGCAACGACTACTACAACTACGAAACTGCCGTTTTTAAAGTTTGACAGCTTGCATAAAGCATACACTTTACAAAAGTCCTAGCATTTGATTATTTACCGCAAGCTTGGAACGCATCACAAATTTTCCCCAGCGGATGTAACACCAAGATTTCTGACTCCTCAGCCACTTAACAGGCGCAGCACTTTAATCGGGGGATCAACCACCTACAATATGTTAAATAACATCCCAGTTTTTATCTACTGCACTTAAATCTAGGAAGTTATCTTCTCTAGTTCGACTTAGGGCGTCCTAGCCGTCACCTTGTGGATTCCGGTCCAAAGCAGTCCTACTAACCGAGTCGGAAGGTCCAGTCCGTCATGGAGGACTGGGCTCTGGGCGAACATAGGGGATACTGGGTATCGCTTCCGGGAATGCGTCAGGCAAGGAGATTTATCTCTCCCGGGAAAGTAATGAGGACGAATGGTCTCGGCAGACGGGATCTGCGACTGCTGGTGGCCTACTTGACTGGTCACCACACGATCAAATACCACCTTTATCGGATGGGCCTGGCTGAGGATCAGGAATGCAGACTATGTCTAGACGGGGACGAGACGACGGAGCATATACAGTGTGACTGCCCGGCGCTAGCATGGGCCAGGAGGAGGCACTTGGGGCATGGTATAATGTGGGCGTCCCAAATCGGTGATATACCGGCAAAGGCCCTGGTTGGGTTCCTATGGGAAGCAGAGGGTCTTTTGGCCAACTAAGGGGAGTGGGTACAATAGACCTAACCTGGTCGCGGTACCTGTCACTGTGGGGAAACCTCCTCGTTCCATCGTGGGAAAAAAAACCGAGTCGGAAGGCTTTGTTTAGGTATGGCCTATAAACTTCCATTTTCTTCTTTTGCAATTTGTCACAAATCGTCGTTAAAGTTGTAACTAGGCCAAAATATACCCCCAGTGTTACGAAGGCATTTAAATATGAACTTCTTTTTTACTTACAAGAACACATACGGGAATCTAAATATTCCGTCCCTGATCCCCTTGTAACATAATCTTAGTTTCCTCTCTCACATGCTTACATGCATTAAGTGAGTAGTACAGAATTACTTAAGAATAATTTATAGCATACCTTAGGGCAGTTACATGTATTTTAAATTAAAGTATTTATAAAACTGTTATTTCCTTTCTTTATAAAATTGCTCATTGATAAGCAGTGACATTATTAAATCGATAAAAAGGTAAGAAAACAAGTCCCTGTATTCTTTAATATAAAGTGTTTGAAAATCTAGTTTTTTCCATTAATTTTTCTAGGTATGAGCTTTTTTACAACATATTAAACTTATTGTACGATTACAAATGAACATTTTACAAAACTTTTTATTACAGCCAGGGGTTTACTTCTTCTTTCTGCTCATCCTACGACTGAAGGACTAGTTGGTGGCTGTTAAACATTTTGCTAAATGTATAACAGTAATAACAACAAAAAAAAAACTTAGGGTAAGTACAACGACCTGTTAAAGTTTTACAAAATAGGGAAAAAATATTTAACAAAAAAATATACAATTTTTATAATAAAAAAAAAACAAAATCAGTTGCTATACAAAAACGTTTTTTTTTTTTGTACTATTTTCTTTTTTATTTTTAATATAAAAAGAGGCAAGAGCGTGTAAGAATTTTGTAATTTACACTATTTACATAATCGTGTAAATTATGGGAATTATAAGGGCTAAAAATATATGTAAAAGGTTTCACATGCATACATACATTTAAGTTTGAATTTCTTGGTAAAAGCATTTAGATTTATTTAGAATTATTTAAGGGGAAATATTTATCAAAGGCAATATTGTAATTGATTTGCACATAATTTAACTAGAGGGCAAGTTAAGAGCATCAAGACGTATGAGAAATATTTGTTAAACATAAAGTTCAACATTAAACATACGCAGCCCTTCAAACTGATCCCGATATTCTTATTTAGCAGAGAATATTTTTCAAAAGGCTTTTTCAAAAACCATGTTCTTATTATTTTAATCAGGTTAAGACTTCATTTCGTAGTCAGTTGGTTCGAAATAGAGTTTTTTCCAGATTATGGCGCATAACTCATGCAAAATTTAACCAATGCCTTATCTTGTCTTTAAGGCAAAACAATTGATAATACTATCGTAGTTTCGATTTATTTTTGGCGGACTATCGATGGTTTTTATTACTATCGATTCTATCGGAAAATTTTACAAGTAACTGCAAAGTTGATAACATGTTGTCAACAAAACATTTTTAACAACTCATTCGCTGCAAGTTTTAAGCAGCGCATAAACTAGTTCTTTGGAAATAAGGAATGGGAAAAAGAACTAAAGTTGGCTTAACCTAAATTTGAGTTTTTTTTAGCTCTTCATATTCAAAAGTACACATGCAACAACAACTAGAAACAATGGCACCCTTGAGATCTTCACAATAAAAAGAACACACGGGTATAATTTCAATTATGTTGTACGACTTTTCAGGAAGCTATAGCAAAATTACTCTTTGCCGATAAGACATTGCAGACGTGAGAACGTCAGTAACACATATCGTTGACGGCAACCAAAATTTACTAAAATTGAAAATTTTTCAACGAAGGCGGCGAAAAAAATACAACCGCTGGCTATACCAAATAATGCAAAGTGCGACTTTAATGTTTGTTGTTCGTAAACGAGCCTTAAAAAATTCGTATACACTTAGGTCTGTTTTTATGCGGTTTTTTATGCGGTTTTCAATTCGATTTTTTTTTACATATTTTTTTTTATTGATTTTTTATATTTTTTTGTCGTATTAAACCTTTTTAAACGTTGGCATCACTTCTGGATAGTACTTTTCAAAAATTAATGACGAATTATTTAAAAAAAAACTGGCGAAACTCTTCCAAATAAAGATTGTATGGATGTTCCGACTTTACCAACTGCTAATGTGTATGTTGTCTTATCTAGCGACGAGGATTTGATTGGGTCCTCTAGCGATGAAAGTGATTTTGCAGCAATTAAAAAGCGGATTAGAACGGTGGCATGCCATAACGTATAGTGTCATAGTATCCATGGACACTATGACACTTTCAAAAGTGTCATAATGTCCATCAGAAAAGTGACATAACCTCCACGGACGTTATAACACTTTGCATAAATATTTTTTTTAGTTTCTTATTCATTACTAATTTACGTATTAATTAAAATATTATGCCTTTAACTATTTGTTAACTTTCATTAAACTGGTTTATATTGTAGTTTTTCTCTTCTTATATATTTTTTATAATAAATAATGAATTGTTTTTGGTTAATTTTGTTATATAATGACTTTTTTATGCGGTTTTGGTTTAATTTTAACTCCCAGATTTGAAGTTATGCGGTTTTTTAACTTTTCGGAACGAATCATCCGTTTTGTTTGAAAATGGAGTCTTTTTTATGCGGATTTCATTTATGCGGTTTTTTTGGAACGCATCTACCGCATAAAAAAAGACCTGAGTTTTTTTTGTAAAAATGTTAAAAGCAAAATAATTAAACACTGAAAAAATGTGCCAAGAGCAAAATATTATTATTATTATTCTTTACATTTTGCATTTTTAATTGTTTTTTAGTGTTGAAATGTTTTCTCGCCCCATTTTTATTTGTGAGTTTTTTTTGATAGTTCAAAGCGGGAATTTTTTTCTCGTTTTACAGACACACTTTTTCTGCAAATTGGCGAGTAATTTCCTTATGCGACAGCTAATACTCGCCAAAAAAGTAACAGACACAGTTTGTTTCAATATATGGCATTTTTGTTTCATTTCACACATTTCAATCGAATAGTTTCTCTACGCGAGAGTTAGTGCCCATTCACATTATACGATTTTTGTCGTTGCGATTCTTACTTTATTGGCAAGAGGGGTGAGAGGAATTATAAGGGGTACACAAGCGAGTGTACTCTTCGATTCGTTTTGTTCGCTCATTCGTTCTCTCAATGTTCTCTCATTTGACGAAAAATGTATTGAAGTTCGGTTGCACAGAAAAAGTCGTAACGACAAAAATCGTACAATGTAAACATCAGACCGACTTCAAAGAGGAAACGACAATAATCGCAACGACAAAAATCGTATAATGTGAATTGGGACTTACAGAACACGGGCACAGGGTTCTTAGAAGTGGTGTTTTCTCGCTAAATGTGGATATTTTTTTTAACTGTTTGTAATTTTTTTCTTAACGAAAATAAATCGGGTTATTTTGTAAAAGACTTTATTCTACATTCTTGAAAAAAAATTTATAAAAATTTTTTAAAATCCAAAAAATTTTACATGAATAAATTTGGAACCCAAGGGGTTCTTTTAAATTTCTAGAATTAAGTTGAAAATTTTGGCGTCGAAGGTGAAAAAAACGGACAGCCCTGATAACAATTAACCATCTCTATATCTATAAAAAGTTTATATTAATTATAACTATAGATGACACTGAAATTTAAAGTGAATTTGCTGGTCTGAATAACGTTTTCTGCAAATGCAGTTTTAAAACTTTTTAATTTTTTACCATCTTCGTGGACTACCGTGTCCATAGAAGCACATAGAAAGCTTTCGATACTATCGATAGTACCGATAGTTTTAAAGATAACTATCGAAACTATCGATTGGGCCGACTATCGATAGTTTTGCAGCTCTACTTTGAGAGCCGCTGTTGTTAGTTGCTTTTTCGCATAGACCAGCGACTTTAGAAAACCCCACCGGAAAAAGTCTAACGGAATCGAATCGCACGATCTCTACATTCGACAGTTTTGTTTGTTGACGTTCTAGGGAGATCGATTATTCTGACTTTTTCAATAACCGGTTTTCGATTAAGCATTAAAAACCCGGTTAACCGGGTCTATTCAAATAAATAATAAAACAAGATTCAAAGTAGTTATTGAAATAAAACTCATTTGAATGAAGGCCTCCTAAGGGGTGGAAATAAGGTGCAAGTATGTTTTTAGAAAATGTTTAGGACAAAAAAGCAGGGCCGTGGAGCCGGAGTTGGAGAGTCGAGTTGAGATCGAACAACGTGCTAAGACAATTGAATTTTTAATTTTCAAAAAGAATAGAGAAAAATCCAGACTTAATCATAATTTAAAAATGATCGATGGAGCCCAATGGCAAATGGCTACGTTAACCAGCATTATTTAAGCTACGGAGCAATTCATCAGCTCCTTAGTGTTCGGTTCGGTAGATTTGTAGAAATCATAAACGCATATAAAAAAAAAAAAAAAAAAAAAATTGTGTGTGTGTAGAAAATCATTAAAAAAAAAACGTTTTTCTGTTTGTGATCTTAAAAGATACAAAAATACTATACTTATCCAACTCAACGAAAGGATGAGAACATTTAATTCCGTTCGGTTTTTTTGTTAAACCACAAACTTTATTGTGTTCGGCTCAGCTCATTAATGTTCGTTCGTTTCGGCTGGTTAAAAAAACCAAATATTTTTTACAAAAGCATAATATACACATACAAAAAAAAAAAACAAGAAGCCAGCAGATAATTTTACACAAGCAAAACATATACACAAAACACACACAAGCTGTTCGTGTTGCGGTCGTTGCCTTAAATTTTGTTTTTGTTCATTTCTTTATCAATGCAAAAAAGAAACATTATACATAATATTTGTCTACAGTATCACTACATTTGTTCTGTTTTTTAACGACGAACAGAACACTATAAAATGTTTGGCTCTTTCTTGAAAATAGTTACGAACGGTATTAATGGTTGTGTTCGTCTACACAAAATCTAAAAAAAAATAGATATTGTTCCTGGGCTAAATAATGTTCTGTTTATTTTCGAACACTGATATACTGCCTGTTTTTAGAAAACGTAAACAAGTGAGTGAGTGAGAAATTATATTAAAACCAAAAACAAAATGTCGTTTTTTATTGTTGTTTTGAATACAATTTCTCACTACCGCACTTGTTTACGTTTTCTAAAAACAGACAGTTAAACAACAAAATATGACTACTTTCCAACTTTATTAAAACTTAATGTTTATTAATATTTTAATTATAAAATCTTTTCTTTTTAAGTAAAACATTGCTCATATTTTTACATTTTAGTCTTAGTTTAAATTTATTTAAATATTTTGCTTACAAAAACCCCTTGATAAATTTAATACTTGCAAAAACATTCAATTAATAAATTAAATGAAATACAAAACCCTAAAGTGAAATTAAATCTATTCGGGCGAAGGATGGAGTTTGCTGGCACAAAGCGGATCGTAAGGGGTGTCAAAGTGGTTTAATTTGAAATATTGTAGAGAAGGAACATCCCATATAAACTAAAGAGAATAAATTTGTAAGTGTGTTTGTTCAACTCTGTGCACGGGTAAGCATATAAATTCATTAGGGTAGTGTAAATTATTCCAAAAAAAGAATAATAATTTAATTTAAATAATTTAAGTAAAAATTATATGCCATAAGAAGTTGTTGATTTTAATTAAAAATTACAAAAAACAAAAAAAAACTCTAAGCCCAAAATTAGTACCTCCCTATTGATTTCGTTATACATATATATTATTCCCTGAATAAACATATAACAAAATCTTTTTAAAAAAATTTTGTACTTATTAGCTTGATTTTGCTAAAAACTTTTTTCAAAATTAAAAAAAAAACAATTTAGACTTTGATCTGTATTTAAGAAAAAATCAAATATAAACCAGGAAAAAGCAAACAAAAACTCCTCTTTTAGCCAGATATAATAAAAAACAAGAACAATATTAAAAATCTTAACAGCCCCTGTCTTTTGCACTCATTTTTCTTTAATGATATTGTTAAGAAGGGTATATAAAATCACACACACACACACATAAGCAAACATATGTATGTATATGGACCCACACAAGAACTCATGTTACTCCTCTTCTTTCAGTATAAAAGGACAGACATAAAACAAAACGTACAAACAAACATACAAACTACAAGTTTAAAATCGATAAAAACTCATTTCGATGTTTTACAACCTGAGATACTTGTACTCTATTGCCATCACTACTACCCAAAAACAAAACACATCCACACATTTGTGTACCTCTACCTCGATGACTTTGTCCTCTTATTTACTTTGCACTACATACAGAGAGCAACAGCAAGAACTACACAGAACCGGAACAATTTATTAAATAGATTTGTGTTTAGTTCAGGGAACATATTGAGCTCAGTGGTGGTTAGAGTTGCCAGATTGTATAAATTACTAACCCCTTATTGTGTTTGGCGTATTTTAAATACGCCCACAATTGTTTGGTAGTAGATTAAAGAGAACGGAACTTTTTTCCTTAAATCTATTTCCAAACAGACGTAGGCGTATATATTTTAAATACTCCAAACACAATAACGGTGATTATCTTTTCAACTTTTCCAAACGTAGTTGGTGCTTTTTGGCAAATGTTTTAATTAGAAAGGTACTATTTTAACAAACGCAATACGCAATTTTTTTAATAAAAATTTTTCTTAAAAATGCACAATATGTATGTACAAAACTTGTTATGCAAAACATAAATAAAAATTGTTTTAAAAGTCCATATCTATATTGTTTTAAAAGTATCAATACTTTTTATTGAAACTTACTCTAAACGCCAATTTTTCTAAATTAAATAGACAATTTCTTTTTAAAAAGTACTTATTAATAATATTAAAATTTGAATTAAGAGGGGGTTTTTGAAATAAAAAGTACTTTTGGTTTTCTAAAAGCAAAAAAATAATTTTGAGTTTTCAATACATAATCTTTAAAAAAATTTATTTTTTTAAACGTAAAGTCCTTTTTTGAAAAAATAAAAAAAAGAAATATTTTTTCTAAAAATGCATTTTTTTTAAAAAGTACAATCATGTTAACATAAAAAGGTATTTTTTCAGAAAAGTAATGTTTTCCAAAAAAAATTTCTCAGAAAATCATTTTTTCTTGAAAATGTTCTTATATGTATCTTAAAAGAAGAGTGGACTTTCAAAACGTACTTTTTAAAAATTAAATATTTTTGCTTAAAAATTTGAATACAAAAAAAAAAAAAAATAAAAAAAAATACCAACTGCTTTTTAGAAAATTTAGTTACTTTTTCGTTTCTTTTATTGGCTAAAAAGTTACATTTTTCCAAAAAGTACATTTTTGTAAAATAAAAATAATAGTGTTCTTAAACAAGACACTTTTTGTAATATTGAAATTTTTCTTAAGAATATATGCTTTTTTTTTTTATTAAAACTCTAGGTACTTTTAAAATGACTTTGTTAAAAAAAGGTACTTTTTGCAAATAATACACTTATGAAAAAAATATTACAGTTTTTTTTTTAATTCTTGCAATTTTTGCTAAGAAAAAATTAGTTTCTGTTAAAAAATAAGTAATTATTCTTTTGTTAAGGTACTTTTTGTAAAAACGACTCATTTTAACCTGTAGGGCTGTTTAAAAATATTACAGTTTGTTTCAAAAGATTTTCTATTCACAAATACTTGTTAACAATGAAGTAGTTTTCGCTAAAATATAGTATTTTTTGAAGAGTGTTTTGTTTAAAAATGCACTTTAAAACTGAATCTTTAAAAAAGGTATTGTTTGCTACAGCGATACTGCTGGGTAAAATGATTCTTTGTTAAACATTTTTAGTTCAAGAAACTTAAATAAAAAGGGTTCTTTCTTTATTCTTGAAAATCGTTCCTTTGTTTTAACTAAAAAAAGAAAATAGTTAAATCTTCAAAAGAAACTTTTTGTAAATAAGGTACGTTTTGAAAATAAAGTACTTTTTGTTAAAAAGATATTCTTTATATGTATTTAAATATACTATTGTTTTTAAAACAAGTCCTTTTCACACAAAAAAAAAGTAACAAGGTGTTCAAAATTTCTTCTCAATGTACTTTTAGTAAACCATTTCACTTTTGACAGAAGACTTTTTTTTACAAAAAGCTTAAAAACGTACTTTTTGATAGAGGAATTTTTTGTAAGAAAAGCATCCGTTTTTGGTACTTTTAGTATTTAGTTTAATTTTTTTTTAAGTACTTTAGCTTAGAATATAACTTTTGGATACAAAAAACGTTTAGAAAATTTATTTAAAAAAGGGTCAAAACTTTTTAAAACCTTTTCATAATAATCGGGAATCAACTCAATATTTGTATATAAAAAGTACATAAACACCCTTATCGTGATTAGCAAATTAAAAATACGCCTGCACCTCATTGGTAATGGATTAAAGGAAATAAGTTTACGTTCTCTTTAATCTATTACCAAATAGTCGCAGACGTATTTATAATTCTTCAGTCACGATAAGGGTGATTATTTAAAACCGTTTTCTTCAAAAACAACAGTATATTTTTTTAAAATAAAATTTTATGTTTAAAGAAGCAATAGTATTAACACGATTACTTTTGGCCAAATAAGAAAAAGAATAAAATTAAAAAAATAATTCCTATTAAAATGCCTTTTATTAATAATCGGTACTATTTTTCCGAAGCCTGATTTCAGAAAGTACCTTTTGTTACAAAAACTTCTTGTTTTCAACAAAAATACTTTTTGTTTTTATTAAGTACTTGTGTTATTAATATTAGCCTCTTTTTACAAAATAATTTTTAGAAATGGTTACTTTTAATTATTACAAAGGTACTTTTAATTGAAAACAATTAGCTTTTTGTTATCACAAAAGGTATTTTTGGTCTTAAAAATATTATTTTCTATTTCCTAATCTCTTTAATTTCTAAAAAGTTAACTTTGGTTTGAAACGTACATTTTCTTTCAATAAAGTACTTTTGATTTTTGGGGTAAAAAAGACTAATTTTGGGATTTTTTACCCCATTTCATTTTATAGTTAAATTTATAAAATTATTCTTTCTCTTAAAATGTTACTTTCTTTTTCTGAAAAAATTAACTTTTTGTTACAAAAAAAAGTACTTTTTTTAAAGAAGTACTAATATTGATTTTCTAAAAGGTACTTCTTGTTTTACAAGAAAGGTATTTTTTGGGAAATAAGTTTTTTTTTTTTTTTTGTTGCAAAAAAAGGAATAGTTTTTTTTTCAAAGTTTTATCAAAAATTGTTCCTTTTTATGACAATAATTTGGCAACTTTCTTCAAGATTGGAGACTTTTTGTTTCTCACTATGCACCAGCAGAGTGTTTGCATTTATTTTTCTGCTTTTTCTCCCTCCCTTCAGTATGAGGTGTCATTTTGTCTACGTGTTTTGAAAAACTCCTGCTTACGAATTTGCTTGAAGTGTATGAAGAGCAATTTTAGATTATATTTTGCTATTTTTTTTCTGTCTGTCAACAGCGAATTTAATGAATTGTTTTTTTTATTTAATTGTTTAAAAAATATATTTTTTTAAATAAATTTTAGTTTAGGGATAAGAAAAGTTTAATGTCAGAGAATTATTATAGTCTGGAGAATTTTCCCTGCGATAGAATCACAACAATCCAGGCGGAAAATTATTGAAATATGGATAATGACTTATAGAATTATCTAAGCAATTTTGGAGATTTTTTTTAATAACTTTTACTTTGCCCACAGCTTTTTCGAGTAAAATTAACTTAAATTTAATATTTTCCCCTCTTTTTTAAATTTATTTCACTTAAAAAAAGAGTTGATAATTTCGCAAACTTTATGATGATTACAAAATGTTTTTCGTTGGCACGTTTTTTATTTATCCTCCGCTTCTTTTCTTTTTAAAAAAATTATTAATTTTAGTAACTTTTTTCACTGAATAATATAAGTTTTGCTTTAAGCCATTTGTAAGTTGCAATAATCAGCCAAAAAAAATGAAATAAAGAGAAAATTTGTGGTAAATTCCAATAGATTCTGTTTAACTTCTTCATTTTTCTCGGTTGGCTAAATTTATTGAACATGAATTGCTGACATTGATAATGATGAGAAGACGTGAACCCGGGCAATTGACATATGAGACAGTGGGTTTAAAATTTGCCCAAAAATTATCTCGTTTCTTTTAACTGAAGAAATTTTATTAATAGCAACGAAAAGTAACGAAACTCAGTACCAGAATTAATTTAAAAAAAACTGTAATGCGCATATAAGAATTTTATAAAAAAGTACTATTTCTAAGAAAGCAGTCCTTTTTTTAAATAAAATCACCTCTTTTTACAACAAGAAACCACCATCTTCTAACTAAAGTGCCTTTCAAGTACATAATACACATTTTCTTCCATTTTCCGCTTTCAAATGCCCACTGTGTTCGTCTCCTGTATCGCCGAATAGCAATTGTTGTTGCTGTTTTTGTCAATGTGGTCAAATGTTGTTGGCCGATAAACAGCTTAAAGCTTTTTTCCCCAACAAAGAACCAAAACATTTCAATTCATTAGATTTGATCAACAAAAAATTTAATACTTTATTAAACAATTTTCTCTACGGAAAAAAAATTGTATGTTTATTTAAACATTAAAATCATTTATATTAAATTAAATGTCATAAATTTGCAACATTTTATTATGCCATCCATTATAATTTTATGTTTTTTTTTTTTTTTTGTTTAATTAAGAATATTGATGGCTTTAATGCCTAATTGACCAAAGGGGATTTGATGTTGAATTTGAGGTTAGAAATTAAATGTTTTCGAATTTACCTAAAATAAAATTACTTAACTAAATTAAATTAAATTCTATACAATTTTTAGACACTTTGTTGAAATTTAATTTCATTAATTAACATTTTTTTTTTTAATTTAATTGCTAAAAATAAAATTGAAACGTATTGTGATCAATGGGAATGGCAGTGGAACCCCCAGGGTAACAATTAGTTTTTAGGAAAATTTAATTAAATGAAATATTGATTTTTGACAAGAAAAAAAGAACCCCTGCAACAAAATGTTTTAAAAACAGGTGTAAAATTAACATGATATTAAATGAGTGTTTAGAAAAAGTTTTATTTAAACTTCACACCCCATGTATTGAAAACTAAAATTTGTAATTATTTATATTATAAGACAAGAATGAAACATTCTTGGAAAAAAGTTTACTTTAGAGGAAATTTACAAAGGGGCTAATTTATTAAAAGAATTATAGCATATTTCGTAGCCAAAACTCATCTTGATAGACCAATAACCAATTTATTAAAGGACTTTTGTAGGATGGCTATAGAGATTTTTTTTATTAATTTGGTCCAAACCAGTGAAGTCTAGAGGCTGTTTCTATATCGAGCCATAACCGCAAAAAAAGCTTAAGCGACAAAAACAAAGATTTACAGAAAATATTTATTTTTTTTTATTTCATTTTGTACGAAGGTTGTCGCTTGAGATAAAATTGTTTTTGCTAAAAAATTGTAACGGTACCTTATGTGACCATGATATTTTAGGAGATGATGCAAGTGTTGCTCTGACACTTTTTGTGCGACTTTTTCAAATCGGTATTTAACAATTTTATGAATGAAACAGACTTTTATTAACGAATTTAAGTTGTTAGAAAGTAAATCCAATGATAAATCATACAATAACATTTTTAAAATTACAAATGTTTGCCACATTTGGCATACAGCAGGAAGTTTAAAAATTGCTTTTAATTAACCATTGTACCTTAATTTCGACAAATAAACAGCGCATGTATTAACTCTGCCGTACAACAGTGCGTGCGGTAAATTTTTTTTTCAAAACTAAAATTAATGAAAAATAACTTTACCAACAGGTTAAAAGTAGAAACTTATGGGTCCATGCTATCAACTCTAAATTTTCTAGATACTAAAAAAGAAGGTTGGATGCCAAGTAATGAACTTGTGCGAAAATACAAAAAAAAAGTTTTAAAACATACAACGTAAAGTTTATACATCCCAAAAGTATATACAAACCAGTGTTCGAAAATAAACACTAAATATCGCTCCTTAGTGTTCGGTTCGGTAGATTTGTGGAATACACAAACGCTTATAGTGTTTATGTAGAAAATCATTACAACAAAAAAAATAACGTTTCCCTGTTAGTCATCTTTCGAGCACAAAAATACTACTGTTTTTATCAAACTCAACAAAAGATCTGAACATTTAATTCTGTTCTTTTTTTTCAAATCCACAAACTTCAGTGTGTTCGGTTCGGCTCATTAATGTTCGTCCCTTTTGGGCATTTTGACATAACAACTTATGTCGAATTTATTCAAAAATTAAATCAAATTTACGATTTTGTTTACGCTTTTAAAATTTTTCTTTAATTTTGGTTTATTTTATTGTTTAATAAAAATGATTTTTTTACCGGATTTTTTTTCAAAAACTTTTTTGTTATCTGCCACAGAAATATAAATGTAATTCAAAATCAAACATACAAATTGGCTATAAGAAAGTCATTTAGTTTACGAGAAGCTGTATCTACCGCAAAGGTGAAAATGATCTGCCTTATGAGTAAAAAATTACGAATCCCTTTTATCATCAAAATAGGCCGTGCACTTGCCAGTTTATTATGAAAATAATTTTCGTGGGAATACAAAATTTAATTTAAATGATCAACAATAAATTTCAGTGTTTTTATCAAAAATAAAAATTGGGAAATTAAGCACGAATAACAAAATCATTTAAATTAAATTTTGTATTCCCACGAAAATTATTTTCATAATAAACTGACAAGTGCACGGCCTAAAAAACTGAATGGCAGCCCGCTTTATATTTTGTTTGCGAAAACAGTAAAGCGAGTTGTTTTTCTTTTTATTTTGTTTTTTCTTAACCTACTTACAATTACAATTAATGTTGGCAGAATTCAAATCAATTGTAGTGGGAAATGTAAGGAGAGATGAACTCCCTGTTTATTGTTGATGATTTTGTTTAAAGTTTGATATTGTTACAAATAGAACTGCTGCTGTAATTCTTATACGCTTAACAGTTTTATTTGGTTTTAAATCTTAAGTTTTTCTAAAATCTTTATGGATGAAGTTTCCTGATGATCTGGCCTAAGCAACCAGTGAAATGCGCATAGGAATAGCTTATCCCATCAAACAATAAATTTCAGTGTTTTTTTATCAAAAATAAAAATTGGGAAATTAAGCACGAATAACAAAATCATTTAAATCCCTTTTATCTTTAACTTACGAATCCCTTTTACTTATAATTTATGAAATTTTTTTTTTACATTTACCTTAAGTAAACTTAGAAGTATACTAGCAAAAATTATCGTAATTGACTTATAAATAACGGAGTTGAGGCAAATATTTCTTTCGTAAATAATGATTTTTTCACAAAAGTGCTTTTTCCATATTCTGAGTTTTTAGTTAACATTTTGAAAAGTTTATTTTTAATCCACATGTTTTTGTTTTGCACATTTATTCCACATTTACACACAACGTGTGTGTGTAAAACACCAAACATCATACATTTACCGTTATAATAGTTTAAAAATGTTTCTATTATGAACAGGAAAGGAGAAAAATAAAATATAAATGAGTAAAATAATGCGTTATGAAAGTCGCGTGTGGAAAATAAATAATCAAAATAATTTGTGATCCCTGCCCAACCCCCCTCCACCCGGTTAATAAACAACAATAATAATAATAACTGGATATTAATGTTGTTGGTAATTGTTTTTAGCAATTTTGTATTGTTCCCCTTCATTTTAAATTAAATTCAGTAAAATAGGTATACATTTTATTACTTGATTACAAAGACATATTTCAATATACAGTGGGTGACAAAAAAACAACGATTCTGCTCTTAAGCTAAAGCAAGTAAAATAAAGGTATTTTAATGAAGAGAAAACGAATTTTTTGTTGTTACAAAATTAGGTTTTCTTGCATCGCATTGTGGCTGGAGATAAAAAATGGATTTATTAAGACAATTCAAAACATTAAGCCCATACTGGATTATAAGCGGTTCAAAACTGGCCAGACTCTCGCAGGATAATACAACATATTTAAACATCAAGAGATCCATTTCGTTCGCATTTCAGTTGTGCCTAAACCAACTGGAATAATGTACGCTAAATAAAAATTTGATTGAAATTCTAACATACATATTTCATTCGTTTTTTCTTTTTTCATTAAGCGCGTATGTCTTAAAAGCGAAAATTTCCCAGGAGCAAAAACCCGCTTTCTATGTATTTAAACTGTGGACGCGGTATAAAATTTTTTGTTTTTTAAATTAGAATTATTGTATTTCTTGGGATTCCTACCACGCGATTCCACAGAAAATGCAATTGCATTTAAATTCCGCTTTCCCGCTTTACTTTATTTCACTTAAATCTCCAGACAAAAATTACCAAGACTTAATATCGTCTTGAAAATGTATGTATTAAAAACTTAAAAAAAATTTCTAAGGCCGAGTTTTTGAAATGTGGATTAAGTTTAAGCTTAGTTTAACTCGTCGAAATGTTTTTTTTTTATTATTCCATAAAATACGAACATATTAAGCAAAATTAAGATGCGTCAAAATTTTATATAAAAACTTGGTAAAACTGAGAGTAACTGAGATCTCAAAAACCGAGCATAAGACAAAAAAGTCGTAGTGATACCCATAAACACTTATAAAGAATTTCAAAGGCTCATACGTATGAACATACAGAAGAAGCTGTTTGGTATTTTTCTTAAATATAATTGCGTAGAAAAATTCCTTTTCCCCAGAGTCATAAGACAGATCCTGGAGCCTCCCTGAAAAAACCGGATCGACAACAGAATGCCGCGATAAACCATTTTAATCGTCCATTTTAGTCTCTTATTATCATTGTGTCTGCCTGAAGCAATTAATCCCTACATATGTACGACCAGTTGCAACTTGTAGGGGCCTCATAATAATATATAGTTTTCTTGCCAATAACAATGAATCTTTAATAGAAAACTATTTCAAAATATTAGAAGTAGAAAGGATACAAATGTTTGGGAATCTAGAACTGGCGACGTATCTTAATTAAGATCAATAATCATTGGAATTGGAAATGTTTAAAAAGTAAAAAAATTGGGTATAACATAAACTGAAGCAGAGATATCGAACGCCTATTGTAGAAAGAAAAGTGGTGAAAAAATTGATCAAATAAGACGGCACCAACGAGCATATTAAACGCCAAAAATATAATTAAGCATATTTTGTAATATGAACTGCTAAGATATAAATAACTGCCAATAAAATAAAAGAAAATATCTAAGAAAATAAAACAAAACGTTAAATTATATTGAAAACATTTCTAAAGCTGTTAAAAATTTGTCATTTAAAAAATCGTAAAATTTAGGGTATAAATCGTCAATAGCCAATTTTTTAACCAAAATCGTCATAATAACGATAAATCGTCAAATCTGGCAATCGTGGTCTTAAGTGTTCCATATTAACGAAAGAGTAGCATTGCAGTAAATTTTGTTTCTCTAGAGTAAAAATCTAATGTGTCCAAATTTGAGGTTTACTTGACCGACATAATTTTTAATTTTTAACCGAAACCTATTTTTAAGCAACTGAAATAAAAATATTTTGAATATGTCATGTCGCTCACAAAAATCAATGAATCAATAGCTGTAACGTAGTTATTTTTCAATCCCATTCAAATTCGTTATATTGAAGTTTTACTGTAAACATATTTATTTACAATTTTTTTCTGAATCGTTTATTGCTTTTGTTATTGTCGTCATCATCGTCAGTAGGGCGGCAGGGAGTAACGAAGATGTTTATTTTTGCCAATTTTCACTTCATTGTCGTGTCACACTTTGACTTATATGTTCTTGCTATTGCTGCTGACTTTTTTAACTCTCTTTCCAACCCCACCCCACCTCTCTAAAGCAAATTGTAGTTGTTGTTATTGTAATATTTTGCACTCAAGCAAAATAAGTGTAATTGTTGTAACTGTTATTAGTAATTCATAGGTGCTTTATATGTACAAACAGAGTTGTTTTATTTTGTATGATTTTTTTTTTGTTTTTTAATTTAATTTTAGTTATAAGTGTTGAAGTAAAGAGTCATAAATACTCTGACATGTGTCAGACATTTGAACTGTTTGTTCGTCAGTTAGTCATTATTTTAGTTTTTATTTAAAAAGTAGTTAAAAGCAGCTTTTTACTTTTGAATTTTTTTCCTTCGTTTTTTTATTTAATAGAAAATATTAAAAAAAAAAATTAAATAAATTAATACCTTGAGGGATATTTATTTAGTGGCCCTGTTTTATTTAAAACTCGTTCTATGAATTTTTTTTTCAAGTTGTTCTCTTACTTTTGTTTTTTGTACATTTTCTATATTTAATTCTATGGGAAATAAATTGCCATGGCGTTATTCTTATTATAAAAAAATGACTGACAGTTGACACATCGTGCGATTTGTTGATGTGTTTGGTATTTTATTAGCAAAATATTTTTTCTTTACATAATATTAAAAATAATTTTAGAAATTTTACTCAAAATAAAATTTTTGTAATAGTTTTATTAAAGGTTTTGTGTTATTTAATACTTGTCACATACATCTTATGTTCGTTTATAAATGTCAATTATTTAGGGTTTAAAATTTTTTTCTAAAGATAAAAAAAATAAAATCAATACCGATATGCAGTACTGCATCTTATATATGTACATAATTTGCAAGTCGCTAAGAAGAGACACGGGGAATAAAAATAGGAAAATATTTAAAGTTGTAATATTATTGGTCAAAAAAAGTTTTCGCACTTTTAATTTTTATATTTTTTTTTAATTTGGCTTTATTTCTTTCAAAATATTGATCAACATAAGCTGTGACTTTTATTTATCTTTCTGCTTCTAAAGAACTACTGAATTGGCCGCAGTGTTGCCAACTCTATTTAAGCAAAAATGATTAATTTTGAGATCAAAGCTTGCTAAAATATGCCTAAATTGTTGTTTAAAAATCGCTTAAGGCTAGTTTCCATAATACTTTGTGAGATAGAAATCTAATGAGTTTTGTTACGACTGTCAGAAAATCTAATTTAACATGACAGTTTGTGTTCACACCATCACACAAAGTATACACACTCCAGTGATGCCAGGAGAATTTTCAACAATTCCCTACGTGTCCAAGAAAAAAGTCCCGTTTTTCCATACAACTAAAAAAATGTTCCCTACGTTAAAAATTTTTAGCAACAGGCAAACAACAACATAATTTGTTAAAATTTTGTACATATTGTAATTAAAGCATTTATTAACAAAAAGAAAAAGCCAAAATAAATTTGTTAATGTCATACATGCACGTATAAAAATTCAATTTTAAAAATAACACTGTGTGACAAATTTAAAATTTTCTTTTTGACAGAAATGCCTGTATATATCGGTTAATCTAGAGACAAAACATAGTCAAGCTTCGTATTTTATTTCTTATTTCTTCATCTTATGCCCTTTTTAAAGAGCTTAATATTTTTCAAGAATACTAATTTTAAATAATTTTTATTTTTAGCAAAGTAAATACCAAATAAAAGGGGAAGGCTCTGTAAAATTGTAAAAAATGTTTATTTCAGTTCCCTTGAACTAAAATAAAAAAAAATTATTTTTAATAATATATATCCCTCCTTATCCTTAAAAGTTTTCATTAAACATTCGAAATAATATTGATTTTTCTCTTAGTTCAGAAGGTGTGATTGTTTTTTTTACAAATTAATTTCTATTAAGAAAGCTCGTTTATATATTAGGATGGGTACATGGTTTTGGCAATTGCTGAAGATTGCCAGGCTTTTACGACTCATAGTATAGGGTTTCTGTTTAAAAATGCTATTTTATATAAAAAAATTAAATTTTAAAATGGAAATAAGCTGAATATATACGTGTTTTTGAACAACATATTGAAAATGAGATATTTTGAATATTCCCTACATTTGCCTTAAAAGAAAAAAATCTGTCCTTTTATCCCTACGCTTGAAATTTTCCAAAAAAATCCCTACAAAAAGGGAAAATTACCTACTATTGGCATCACTAAGACACTCACACATGAAATAAAATGCAACCCTGATTCACAATATAAAGTATTATTGTTTAGAAATTTTTCAAAAAACGATGAAGTCGTATGGGATTTCTAACTTTCTTTCATAATACTTGTCATTTTCATCACACATGCAGTCACACTATCAGACTTTAAAATATTACTTAAGTTGTTGACATGTATTAATACAAAGTATAATAGTGTTAACTAGCCTTTAGCAAGATCGTATCAAAAAATTACAAATTTTATTTTTCATAAAATTAAGGCAAGGAGAAGATTTTTCTTCATACCAATTTTGTTGGCACAAACTTTTACATTTTCAACTGTTCACTATGTTCAGTTGTGCTGACCATATGTTTGCTGCATTTGAGTTTTATATAAATGATATTGCATGTGAAATAGGTACAAGAAAATACGGAACACGTATGCTACAAGAACACTACACGTTCGTTAAAACAAGATCGGTACCCTTTCTTAGTATTTCTGTTCACAATCGTTTTGTACCGTATTTAGTTGGAGTACAAATTCACAGTAGCAAATTTTTTTTGATTTGGTATTATTGCATTGAATGAGTATGTGTACTGTACAACGCAAAATACGGTACTATAAATTAACTTGTTGAATCTTACAGCCGTATTCATAAAAACTTATTTATGATAAATTAACCATATTTGAGGAAAAATTACTAAAGTTGTATTCATAAACGAAAAATAGTCAATTAAACCTTTAATAAACCATTCATAAAGTAAGAAAATTTATTGTTGAATCAACCTTATTCTCTATAATTATTTTTAAAATTATATTGCAATTAGTTTTTTAATGTTTCAAAGTACGAATTGTTGTTCAAAAATATAAAAAAAAATAAGAAAAATATTAAACCAAAATAATGGTGATTAGAGTGGGGCGATTAGTATGGAAGGAAAAAATCTCAATGCGCGCTTCACGTTTCTGATTATTGGGATTGTACTGATCAAAAAAGTCGACTAGACCATACATCTACGGTGAAAATCGAGGTTTCCGATTTTGACTTGTAGTTTTTTCACACACTTTTGTCACGTTTTTTAGATATTTTGGCCTATAACAGCCAAAACATTGAGAAAACCGTCTCATTACACGATTCCTATAAACCAGCGACCCGTTATGATCCATATTAGTGTTCTTATTTGATCACCTTCAAACCGATGCAGAACATATTTTCCAAGGTCCAAAAATTTATTTTTGGTACATACAATTTATTTTAAGAATAATTTTTTTATTTCTTTAATTTAAGTTGGTTGCCTTTTATTTTACCAGTTTTTCAATTCATTATTTGTAGATTTCAAATCTCTTGGTATTTTTTCTTTTTGCTAAACTTTTCCAATGTCATAGTTAAGTTATTGTATTTGACAGTTGTCATTTATATTTTTGATACATAAGTACATGTTTTATGAAATTCTTGCAACATTTTTAATGAAGATACATGTCAAATGTATAAATAAAAAATTTTAATATTACAATATAGTTTTCTAATTTAAAAAAAATATAAATAAAATAAAATGGGATTGTTTGTTGATGATGGTTAATAATTTTTATACTTTGACATTTAATGGAGAACAGTTAAAAATAAACAAAAAATTATAAGATACGACTTAAGATAAAAATAATAAAAATTATTAACAAATTTTTAAAGTGTATGTTATAAGTTAATGTATGTGCGTAAATAACTAGCAGAGACATACACCACAATTTTCATAACAGCACACTGCTAGCAGTTAACTTTGCATTTAACAGTGCAACTGAACTGGAGTCAGATCGACATAAGAAACCAGTTCTAAAAAATAATTATGGAATTTAAAAAATTTAAATTTCAAAAACTGAATTTATTTAAAAAAAATGGATTAGGGACCAATTTGGACAAAAATAAAATGTTACTCACAACACACTACATATCACTCCGTTATTGCAACAGAGTTAATCTCGAAAAATCAAATATTTGAAGTTACATTAGCAAAACTGCTCCTTCATGCCTCCCTCTATATGTAGAACAAAAATCAGTGTTTTATCTCAAACTGAACCGCTGTTATAGCAAAATATATTTTATTGAATCTGTATAAAAAGAAACATGTTGAAAACTTTAATAGCATTTGGCCAATGCTATTAAATGCAATGAGATATCCTCTATAGGACTCTATACTTAAGTGGTATATCTGAAATCATTTTCGAAAATAAGAAAATTAAATTCAACATTTTTTTTTTTTTTTTTTTTTTTTTTTTCGAATTTATTCTATGAGCTAAATTTCAGTTATGTATTTTATAAAGCTTTTTTGTAATAGTCATATTCCTTCAATTTTTCAGAAATGACTTTATACACTATCAGACTGAAATTTAGCTCATA
This sequence comes from Pollenia labialis, assembly GCA_949318255.1. Lineage (NCBI taxonomy): Eukaryota > Metazoa > Arthropoda > Insecta > Diptera > Polleniidae > Pollenia > Pollenia labialis. The sequence continues at coordinate 135,073,544 of OX439143.1, read as the reverse complement.
GAATAAATTCGAAAAATAAAAAAAAAAAAAAAAAAAAATGTTGAATATAATATAAAGTAACCTCCAGAAGGAAATAATTCCCAGTTTCTATTTAAGAAAATTAAATTTAAAATAAATGCTTTTTTGGAAAATGTCTAAAGTAAAGTTTATAGCAGTGTTCGAAAATTAACAGAACATTATTTAGCGTTCGGCTCACACACCCAAGAACAATAACTATTTTTTTAGTGTTTGTGTAGACGAACACAATCCTTAATGCCGTTCGTAACTATTTTCAAGAAAGAACCGAACATTATATAATGTTCTGTTCTTTGTTAAAAAAAACAGAACAATTGTAGTGATACTGTAGACAAACATTATATTTTAATGTTCCATAATGTTATTTTTTTACATTGATATATAAATGAACAAACAAAAAATTTTAGCAACGACCGCACCACGAACAGCTAGTGTGTGTATATGTTTTGCTTGTGTAAAATTATTTTGCTGGATTTTTGTTTTTGTATGTGTGTTTTGTTTTTGTAAAAAATGTTTGGTTTTTTTCCAGCCAAAAGGGACGAACATTAATGAGCCGAATCATGGTGAAATTACTAGAAGGTGGCAGCACTAGGAGTTGTTGTACAACAATACAACAAAAACAGGCAAATTTGTTTGTGTAAAATAGTCCATTATGTCAAAAATATGGATTTTCACCACACCAAAATATTATTGTTTTTATTTAATGAATCGTCATAAACCTGAATATTAACATCGAGAAATTTTACAAAGGAATGAAGTGGAAGCTCCCCGCAGTTTAAATGAACTATAGGCGAAGTTTTCCCGGGAACAAAAGCTTTTACTTTGGTTTTAGGCAATAAAGACCAAAAGCAACAGTAAGGTAGTAGCCAAAAAGGCAATGTTAAAGAAGACAATTTTACATGACACAAATATCAAGAACAAAGAATACTTTGAAATAATTATTTAAGAAAGTAATGGCTTTATCATGGAAAGCAAAGCTGACTAGCATATTAGACAAGGGATTTCCAATGAAACGGAGGACTTAAATAAATTTGCCTTTACACTATCTCAAATTTGACTTACGATGATTAGCATCCCATTAAGGGATTCTCTCAACATTCACGACTGTCGATATCAATTTGTCATGTGTTCACATTGTTGGTAACACTTTGCATGGCATTTTTAGGTGACATATAGATGCGTCTACGTCTACCCTTTACATGCTCCTCTGGCGCACCGGTAATAATAGGTTTAAAACTTTAAAAGAAACCATTTCTTAAAAACAATCTTTTAGCATGGGCGGGTGATTTAAAGTTGTAGTTTTTGGTGGAAAAGTTATGTAGCGGTACAACGATGTTATTCATATTCCACTTTAGCTGTTGTTGGGTGGTTCACAAATCAACAAACCCAACCAAACCAGTTCACATACACAAAATTCTCAAATTCACTTACACTACACTTTCAATTTTGTGTTTTTATCTAGAAGAATAATTTGTATAATCTTTTGTGTATTTAAGTGGCATTACATCAAAAAACAAACAAATGATTTTGACATAATGAAAGTTCACCATGAATTGAGCAAAAAATAATAGATTCCGTAGTGCTGCCACCTTCTAATTATTTCACCATGAGCCGAATCAAACACAATTAAGTTTGTTGACTTAAAAAAAACTAAAAGGAATCAAATGTTCTCATCTTTTGGTGAGTTTGATAAAAACCGTATTTTTTTTGTGTTCGAAAAATGACTATCATGAAAACGTTATTATTTTTAATGATTTTCTACAAAAACACTATTAGCGTTTGTGTTTTCTACAAATCTACCGAATCGAACACTAAGGAACGATATTTAGTGTTTATTTTCGAACACTGCTTTTTAGACGTAACACAATATGGTGACATCTTGAGGGGCATTCTTATTGCACCATATAGGAATGGGAGAGAAGGGAGTTCTAAAGTTAAAACTTTTTAAAAGCTGAGTTAGGTGTTTTTTTCTCCTGTCTTTCGGCATCTACAGTCTGTTTCAAAAAGGTTTTTTTATATGGTTCATTTTAGCCTTGACAGTTCGTTAACATAAAAATATTGAAATTTTTGATTTACCGTAGGAACACAGTTGCACCGTATGAACGTAGCAGCGGATGACGTTGATACCTTGTTAAAAAAAAACGTATAAAATTTTATACAAGGCCACAATAGCTGGTGCAAATGCTAAAGTGTATCCACGTCGTACGTCGATATATCGCTACTTCCGGTATTGTGAACGTTCTTGATCGAATTTCGAATTTAATAGCATTTTATTTAAAGTGAAAATTATTGTTTACTGCCGCATACGCCGCTTTTCTAAACTTATTTTTAAAAAATAATTTTTTGTGCTGCATACGTATACTTACTGCCCAATAAAAAACTTTATCATTTCGCAAAGTACTAACGGTACATTTAAAGATATAACCCCACAATTATGCGCTACGCAGTAAGACATACAGCGATGCAGAAAAGTAAGTGAGGGAACTCTTAAAATGTGTAAAATGTATAACAAGTGTCATAAAAGATAAAATAATATTTCAAGTGCCTGGCATTCCGTTGCCACGAATCAGGTTTGTAAGGGAGAACATCAAAAATAACTGTAAAAAACATTCAGTCTGTAAAGCTGATAGCTACGTTCACCAGTTTTTATATGCATTGAATAAACCGCATTTTGTGTCAAAAATATGTTGCTTCAAAGTGGGAACTCGCCATATAAAATGCATGTCCTCCGTAAGCGGTATGGAACAAACCTGCTTCTTTTGAAGCTCAATTTTTTATTGGGTACTGTGTATTTAGTTGTTGACATCTGATTTTTTTTTACTGTAACTGCTAATTTTCATACGGCAAAGAAGCGAAGCAAAAGTGAAATTTTTTTTGTTATCATTTTGTTATGGTTTTGCTTTAACTTAATCTTCTTACGGCAATGAAGCAAAGTAAGAGTGAAATTTATTCTAAATGTTTTTTTATGAAGAATTTTCTGCATTCGTCAAAAAGTGGCGTATGAAGCAAAATGAATTCTTAATATCTTAGAAACCATACAAAATATCGCAAAACCGGTTTTGAATTTAGAAAGAGGATATTCAAATATATATAACGCATATCCAACCCAACTTTTTTTTAATACTGATCGGTAGGTCATAACAATAATAAGCTGACGATATGTATTTCTAATTCCATTTTATAAGCTGGTCGCGACCGTTAGTCTGTGTTCATACGTCTCATGTTTTAATGACTTGATTGCTACTTTATAGGCGTGAGGGATGAGGGGAAAAGAAACGAGTACACAGATGCATGTACTGTCAGTACGCTTTGCTTTTTCATTCGTTGTTTAATTTTGTTTTTGTTTTCAATATCAAAAAAGCACACATGCATACGCACGACTATACAAAATAAAAAAAATGTCGTCAACATTACATGAATCATTTGAACGCCAATTCATGTTGAAAGAAGCAGAAGGCAGAATCATGTCAATAAGACATGAGCCATATGAACTCAGACTAAGCTAAATTAAGTAAATAAATGAACTGATTTTTGCGTATTTAAATTGAATATTTGAAAACAAAATAAAAAAAGCAAAGCATAAACAACAAATTAAAAAAAATTTGACTTTTCTGGTATGATTTTTAAAAGAAAACAAAATATGTTCAAGAAGGAATTGTTGGTCTCAAGACGTATGACCCAATTGTGTATCGAAATTAGTCACATCGTATACATATATATAAAAATATACATAAATTTTCCTATTGGATTTAACTAATAACAAAATATTTCTCCCACACTTTAAACTGTTAAAGTGCTTCCAATAAATTATTTTAACCATAATTCAATTTAATTTTTTGGCTTGCAATTTATAAATAATTTTTATTTAAATTTAATATTTACAGCCACCTAAAGTCTAAACCAATTGCCAAAGCACGCATTTAATAAACAATTACATTTAATTTTATTTCAATTTCACTTTAAAGATTTAAGCTTCAGTTCATTTCTTTTGCTTAAGTCGATGTAAATATTTTTTGCAGCAACAAAATAAATTTAAACATTTGCAAGCAAATACAAAATGGAAATAGGATTTGAAGAGCCAACCATCTAGCTATGCCACATCAAACTAAGCTCGCAAAACTTTGCACTTACGTAGTCGTCCCTCTCCGCCTTCTGCCAACCCATCCGGACACAAGTGAATAGCAAAGCAAACCGAACTGCATTCGAGCAACAATGACTTGTGAGTGAGTATCATTAGTGAAATTAAAGTGAAATTAAGTATAAAAAAGTGCACAAAATTAATTTATAAGATAAGGGCAATAGTAATTTCGATCAATTTGTGGAGTTATCTGGTATATTTGAGAGTCATACTTTAGCAGCGGATAAGAAAGTAGTCGTCTATCTAATGTGTATCATGAAATTAATATTTAAAATAATATCGGGCATCGCGGCTGTTTTTGAAGAAGGGCGTTCTGAACGTCTAATTCTGTGCCACTTTTTCGAGCAATGCTAACCGTATGTCACGAAAAAGCCGTCAATTGTTGCTGGTTTATCTGCATTGACCAGTGACTTCATGCAGTCGCACAGGAAACAATCGAGAGCTGTCAAATTGCAAATTGGAGGCCAATAGACAAGTCAACTTTTCTCGAATTTAACTTATCGTTAAGTTTTGTTTTCAATAAGCTGATGGTTGCAGTCGACGTATGGCATATAGCGCCATCCTGTCGCCCGAATCGATATCATTCATATTTTCAAACAAAAAATCATTGATAATGTACCGACTTCATTTTTGAAGAGATAAGGATCGATTATGCCTGCGTGTCAACTGAAGCAAACGGTATATTTTTTTGAATGTCATGGAATCTGTTAGGCCTGTTGTCGACTGGTCTCACTCCGTATGTTTAAACTTTGTTTATCAACGCACCCGTTAAGTTAAAAATAAGCCTCACCTCCAAACACATCTCCGTGATAAAACACCGGTGACTGAATTTCAAAGCAAATTTTAACAATTTGGTTGTTTAAAAGAACAGTGCCATTCTATAAGCAAATTTATACTTTAAAATTACATTTGTCATGCCTGTTATAAAATGGAAAGAAGTATGCTTTAATTAAAACCTCCCAGAAGTCCTTAACATTCTCATATAAAACATAAATAACTTTTACCGCTACCCAACATTCGTTTATGTGCAAATTTTAAATACGAACATGTTTAAAAAAAAGCAACGCGTGTATGGCAAACCATTATGTATATACATACAAGCATTTTTTCCAATGTAATGGAAATTTGCTTTTCCATTTCGGTTTTTCACTTTTTTTTTAATGAATAAAAATAATGGAAAAATACAAAACAAATAACGCGAGAAATAAATTATTCGTTGAAAACACTAAGCAAATAGAAAATGTTAGATAGAGAAAGATACCAAGAAAACGGCAGAAGAGGGAAGGGAGATTTCAGAAAGAAATATTTTAAATACTGACATTGGTTCATCATGATGTTAATGTTGCATGTGCATGTTTACGTCGCAAGTTTTTGTTGCAGTAATTGTTGCTTTTACCGCTTGAGAATGAAAGTGAGTTTTATTAGCAGATTATTTTAGTGATATTAAATGAAAAAAAAAATTAAGAAGAAATGTTTTTATATTGAATATAATTTCTAGTTATATATGAATACCCCTAATGTTTTTATATGTTATATGTATATTTTCCAGTTTTCAAACAGTGTTTGTATCTTAAGCTATTTTAAACAGTTTAGTAATGCTTAAAGAATTAATTTTCTTTAGTTTCTAATGTCAAATCAATCACAAAACATTTTCATCACTCCTAACACAATGATTAATGTTTCATGAAAATAAAATCCGGGTAGATTAGATTTTCAACTTGGTTTTAAATTAAGAGAAAATATTCAAAAAATAAGTATGAAGAAATCGCATTTGGAAACGAATTGAAAATTACATTTAAATTTAAATAACTTTAAAAATTAACTTTAGTGATATTTAATATTTTTGGACAAGTAGATCGACCATAGGTCGAATCAAACCTTAAAAGATGTTCGTGTTAAATATTCTGACATTTTTGAAATATTTTTTTTTTAAATTATTGAAATATTAAAAATTCAAAAGAAATCGATTTTACAGTTGTATCATTTTCTTTTAAATCTTTTAATTTGATTTGTGCTGGAGTGATTGGCTTCCATATCTTTATTACTGGGGATTTAATAGTTTCTATCAATTCAATAGAGACGCTTTTAAATACTTCGCAAATTGTGCGGCAGTTGCGACCTTTATCCTAAAATATACACCAGAGTCAGGTACACTAGTACATTAAAAAAATGATATTAAATTGTTTGCATGCTTGCATTTTATTTCCTTCCATGAAATTATTTCGCAAATAATTTTAATAACGTCGTAATCAAATGTTTACGACAATTGTTTACACTTTTGACAGACAAATACGCCAAACACGGTACATACTGTTTTAACGTCGTTTTTGTAGTAGATTTGAAAAAGTTTCGTATTCATTGGCGTTTTTCGCCAATCACAGTACCATTTTTAAAAACCGACTAGTTTACGCCGCAAAAACGCCAAAGGCAATAAGGGTGAATATTCGAAAAACCAATATGAAAACGTTTTCCTAAGTTCTTTAAAGTTGCTATTAAAAAATAATTACTTTTAGTGAATGTTCGAAAATTCGAATGTAACTTCGAAAAACTTTTTACGAAAAATACTACCTTTCTATTGGTTTTTGTTAACCCTCTAGTGCCCAAGGCCGCCTTTAGACGGCCTATATATATGTATATTACGTGTGTAGTTTCCCTTTCTATTTATTTTTTCATGTTTTTCTAATTTAATGTGTTTTGAGGAATACCCGAATTTCTTTTGTTTGCATTTGCAACAAGTTCTGATGCGTACATCACCTGCAACAATCATTCTAATTTGGAATTTCGTGAAAATCAGTGAAAATAATTTTTTGGAAAAATCATAAATAAACAAAAAAATAATTAAAATATAATTCGTGCACATAGCTCAAAAAAAATTAATTGACGTATAGCCGTAAGTGTTAAGTCATACATATAAAATAACGTTAGTTAAAAAAAAAAGTTTTTGAAAGCTTTTAATTTGAGTTACAAGACAGGCTGCCTGCCTAAAGGCGGTCTTGGGACAAAGTGAGAAAAAAAATATTTCGAGTAAGTTTGTGGTTTGAATAAAAAATTAATTAAAACGGGGGTTATTCAATCCGGACTATAGAGTTGCAATTAATCCGGATTATAGAATATGCAATGAGCTGCAAAATTCCGTCCGGATTACCGAATATTCCGGATTAGTGGAGTTCGGATTATCGAATTTACACTGTACTTGAAAACTCTCAATTAATACAATTTAATAGGTTTTTCATATTTTAACGAATTTTGAAAATTCAAAATTTAAATTTAAAAAAAATTTGTCTAATACCATGTTCACACGGACAGCAATATTCGTGTATCGCTCTCTTATTCCTGTTTCGCGCCTCAAACATGATTGAAACGACTTGTTTTCCCATACAAAATTTAGAGAGCGAAATAGGTCGTTTCATTTTGAAACAGGCTGCGAAACAGGAAAAATGTACTATCATCTCCAATTTTGATAACAGTTATCGTTAGTTTATCTGAGCTAGCTCTCGAAAAAAACAAAGAAAAAACAAAATAAAAATTGAATTTTAATAAAATAAAGTGATAATTATAATATAATAATATTAATACAAGTATTAAATAATATATTCTTAAGTTTTATTTACTTTTTTATCTATTTAAAAAAAAATCACACTAACAACACAAAAAAAATTTCGAAATGAAACAGGAATAAATCGTATGAACAGCATGTTTGGCAATCTAGTTTCAGAGAGCGAAACCAGTGGTTTCTATCGTCGTATGAACATAGCATAAAGGCGGTCTTGGGACAAAGTGAGAAAAAAAATATTTCGAGTAAGTTTGTGGTTTGAATAAAAAATTAATAAAAAACGGGTGTTATTCAATCCAGACTATAGAGTTGCAATTAATCCGGATTATAGAATATGCAATGAGCTGCAAAATTCTGTCCGGATTGCTGAAAATTCCGGATTAGTGGAGTCCGGATTATCGAATTTGCACTGTACTTGAAAACTCTCAATTAATAAAATTTAATAGGTTTTTCATATTTTAACGAATTTTGAAAATTCAAAATTTAAATTTAAAAAAAATTTGAATTTTTATTTTTTTTTAATCTTTTTCTTATTAGTTTGAAATGTTCGAAACAAGAAATTTAAAAGAAAAATTAAAACAAAATATTTTTTTTATTTTATAGTAATATAGTATCAACAAATAATTATTTTTAGCGAATGTTCGAAAATTCGAACATAATTTCGAAAATTAGATTTTTATAGAAAAACTGTTCTTTATTATTCTTAGTTGAGAAAAAAAATACATTTTATAATTTTCTTGATATTTAAATGAATTTGTAATATTCAAAACTTTAAAAATTTTGTTTCTAAGCTTGAATTATGCAAAAATTATATATTTTTTTTGCGATGGTATTAAAAAGATACTAATTCTTAATATATTTTTTCTAAATAGCTTGCAATGTGCGAATCTTAGCCAAAGTTTAAACATTTTTTGTTTGACTTAAATTTTGGAAATACATATGTATGTATGTATGTAGTTTTATTAAAAATGTTTAATAATCATGATTATTAGAGCAACTTGACAATCATGACTTATTGACGAAATAATGTTGATTTTTTCCCCCTTTAACTCGCAATAATGTGCATTCATACGAAACGAATGTATTCTTACTTTAAGAAACTTAAGTTTGACGTTAACGTAACAATTTTAATTTAATTTACTAAGTATTATTACACTGTCGCACATTTTATGGATTTTAAATCAATTTCATTACGCTTTGAAACTTTTAAATACCAGAATGAAAATTGCGCATTTTCTTAAGTGAGTGCGAACCAAACAAAAAAATAAATATTAAATCAAACGTACAAGAGTTTTTATTAATTTTTTTTTTTTTTAACAAGAGCTCTAACTCCCTACTTTTCTTAAATTTTTAGCCAGCTAAAGTCATAAGAACAAAATGCAAACTGAATGAAAATGCAGAATCTAAAGACAACTAAATACAACAAACGCAAGGATGTAAAAAGACTAGAAAAAAACGCGAGGCAAAACGGAGCCTCACCTAAAAAAAAATGCGCAGGAATACAAACATACGAGTACGCACTACAATCTGTGTGGGAAATACAAAAAACTTATGCAAACACAATTTTGTGGTGTAATTGTTGTTATTCAGCTTTACAGTATATTAATTCGTAGGCTGTAAGAAAAAGCGAGAAAGTTGGGAACCACTTAAACTAAAGCCATATAACTCGAAAGCCGATTTTGTTTCACAAAAACTGCTTCAGATCTACAGAAAAAAAATTTTTATATCAAATTAAATGTTTCTAGAAAAAAATGGAACAGAATCGCATACATTTTTGTTGTCATTGCCGTCAAATCGTTTGCCGATTTGAGCCGTTTTGCTTCGATCCAAAATTTTCAGTTTTAGGTGAGGACTTTGTGTAGGAATTTCCAAAAATGTCCCCGCATAAAGTACTCGGAAAATTCGAAACAAAATTCCCCATCTTAAAATTTCCAAAAATTTAAAAAAATATCTGGACAATTCCTGCATTAAGAGGGATCAGAAGGATAGTTTGGATAACCAGGTGCTTAAACTATTTAAACGATTGAAAATTATTTTTAAGGTGACAATTTTCGCTCGTAACTTTAGGTTGAGTTCGGCCTGCTGGCGGACATCTTCTTGTACTGTTGCTTTTTAACAGAAGCTGGGCAACTTTTATGGAATTATACTGCTGAAAAAATCCCAAAGCTGTACAAATCTGACCAATTCTAATTACGATTATTTTATTGCTTAAAGGGACCTTTAATTCTCAGATGTAAATTTTATCTATATTGTTTTCTACCAAACAAATTTTGGAAGTGAAGAAATCAAAAAATGTATGTGTTCAAAAAGTATTAAATAATTTAACATGAAAAAAAATAACAAATGTTCAGATAGTGGTCGGTCTAAAAACGTCTTGCCAATATAAAACAAAACTTATTTTAATCCGGGTTGCTTTCCAAATTATTGTATTAAACTCATTTTAAAATTATGGCAGAGCAAGGAAACTTTGTGTACGGTCCTTTTAAACGATTTAGTCCTTATTAAAAGCATTGCAGAAGAGAGTGTAAATCAATCCCAAATACTGTCCCTGCTCATTTTAGTGATTTTTGAGCACAGGGTTCCCAGATGTTTTCCGAATCGTTTCCCAAATTTGAAACGTTGCATTTCCAAATTATGCCAAAAAGCAAATTATGTAGTCTCCAAAAATCCCAACTACAAATTATACTTTTAAAATTTTGTTTAATTGATTGATTTATTGGATTTGTGCAAACCATATGCTCTATAGTTATCGACATAAGAAAACGTTAAACGTTAAAACGTAAGCCTCAAAAAATCGTAAAAATATGTTTTTTACATGATTTCTAAAAAAAAAATATAGTGTCGATTGTTCTGGATCTCATATTTTACGACTTTTTGGCGCTGGTGAATATTTCGTGAATTGTGGTAAACAGCATTTAAGTTTTCCTACGCCGATTTACGTTTAATCCACTAATATATACATATATACGACTGATTCCCAAAATCAGAAGATTTAGATTTAAAATTATCTGCGTTCTTTTTCCAAATCAAAATTCCGGCACATAAAAAGTTAAGCTTTTTCTGCAGATGGATCCAATGTGCCTTAACTACTTTTTTTTTGTAAAAAAAAAAAACATCTAACTGTCAAAAATTTAAATTCTTGTACAAAATAAATGAAGAAAGCCCGAATATCGCGGCGTCGATGCTTAAAATTGGAAAATCCTGTTTTGACAGCGCGTTCAGCAGTGAAGTTGGCGGATATTATTAAAAAGTAATGGCAATTGGGACATTTGTAGGACAATCTAGCGGTTTTATCTAATTTTTTTTTATCAAATTTGGGTACAATTTGTTACACCCATTTTCTGAAAAAAATCCCCAATTTAGGAATAAATTCCCTGGTCCGACAACACATATAAGTTAGCATTACTGTTCATGACGCAATGTTAACGTAAAAACTTAGCTCTTGACGCTTTTTTACGTTGAACTGTTATTTGTTCTTATGTAAAATAAACATCCAGCAATTTAACGAAACTACGAAAATAATACCTTTTTTATTCGTATTTTTGTTTGGTGTTCCTTCGAAAACTCGGACACGTTCAGGCATCACGTTTTTTCGTTGCAAGCCATAAGTTATAATTTGACGTTTAAAATTTTTTAAAAGTTTATACGAAACATGTTAAAGAGGAACATAACCGCAAATTTCTATTTCATGAAATATTTCTGTGCGACATGTTTATCGCATAGTGTGCCTGTACATATAACAATAACATTTATTTTAATATAAAAAATTAATGTTAAATTAAAATTTTGTACATATTAAGAAAAAATCGCTAAAACACTCAGTGGTCTCCCATTTTCTAAATAAAATCTCCAATTTGTGAATAAATCCTATAATCTGACAACACTGCTTCTGTTACAATCTTCTCACTACTCGCAGTTAAATCGAGTACTTAATAGAAGAAGAAAAAAACAAACACATTTGTACGTACACTTGCATGCAGGCCTGCCATATTTGCCGATTTTCGGCATTTTGCCGATTTTTTGCCTCTTAATTATCAAAATGCCGATTTGACAATTTTTGCTCAAAAAATTTCGATTTTTCAATAAACAACTGAACCACGGTAACTTTTAGTTTCTTTTGGTATAACTTATTAATTTTGTGCAACACTTGTAAAATGTATAAAATATTATTCGATGGTCAATCTAATGTGGAGTAAATTTACTTTTTGTCAAAAATTCTTGTTTAAAAAGGTGAGAATTTTAGTGGTGCATTTCCAAAAAATTATTTCCTTTTAATCTTTCGAAAATTATGAAAGAATTTGTAGCCAAGTCAACCTAAATAACAAAATATCGATGGTCCCTGAAAAATTAAAATTTGGAATAAATTGTTCAAGTTTAATAATCCGAATTGTTTTGTAGCTGATTTCAGGGGGCTGATTCTGGCAGTCTTGATCGAATATGTTTTCTTTTCGAAAGCAATTTTATTTCTAATTCTTTCAGTCGATACTGAACGTAACGAAATCATTTTTAACTTAACTTAATAAACTTTAACTTAAATAAATGCTTAAAAAATAATTAGAAATAAAATTGCTTTTGAATCGAAAAAGTATTCGATCGCGACTGCCAGAATTAGCCAGTATGATTTAATAAAAATGTCACATGTAAATACTGGTTTATAATAAAAAAAGCTAAAAAAAAATTAGCCTAAAGTACAAAATACAAATATTTTTGTTTTTAATTAACTAAAATTTATTTATAAAACGTTTCTTTTTTTATTGATTATTTGGCCTTATTGTGGTTGTCGTTGTCGTATACGACTGTGTAATAGATTAAAGTAATACACAACATGTGTTCTTTAATCTACTACAAAAAACGACACGTTTGTTTACGAAAACGACAGCCACAATAAGGCTAATTATGTTTCAAACATTAGTTAATGATGCATTTTTCTATTTTGTTTAAAAAAAAAATGTTTTATTATATTTAAAAGAGGTATTTTATATTAAGTGCCGATAATGCCTATTTTTTTTTTTTTTTTGAAAATATGCCGATTTCTTATCAAAATCTTCTGGCACCCCTGCTTGTATGTACATCTACATAAACACTCACATGAATATCTGTATCTTGTAAGTTTGTATATCAATTTTATATGTATCTTTAGGTCTGTGGGCATTTAAAAATAAGACGAAAATACAAGTATGAGTAGGAAAAAATAATAATAATAATAGCAACAACAACAAAAACACAATGATGGAATAAAAATAAAATGAAGGAATCGAAAAAAATAATAAGCAACAAAAAATTATGTGACTCAATTGCAGAAAAAATTAAACTAAAAAAATAAGATTGTTTTCGACACTCAGTTGGTATTTAAATGTCTTCTTCTGTGTTTGTAAATTGGTCTGCATTTTTTTTTATATTTTTATTGGAATGTTGAAGATTTTTTTTCTAACTAAAAATGTTGACATAAAATTGCTAACAGCTTTTTTAACAAATAATGAAATATGTTATTTCAAAAGAATTTTAAAGGTAAAATGTTAAGAATGAAGACAAAGTTATTAGAAACAAAAGAAAGATTTTAAGGATTTTATTTAAAAACTTTCGAAAAATGTTATGTGACACCTGTCATTCCAAAGTTCAATTCAAATTCCAAAATAATTGTATGGTGGTAGACAAGCAGACAAGTGAAAGTTCTTTTTTGGCGCTGCCGATCGTATAGGTATATCCTTCACCATAGATTGAAAGAGGCAGTTGTCTCCTAGCTCATATACAGTAATATATTAATCGCTTATAAGCATGTCATAGTTTTCACACTATTTGGTGCTTTTAAACGAGAAATGCATTTATAAAAACTGGCTAATGTGCATATACTGAGCTTTATAAAAAAACTCGCATTTTTTATCAGTATCATAAAAAAAGCTATTCTACTTGCATGGAAAGTGCATTAATACATTCAAAATTTTATTAAAATTTTTGATACTTTAATTAGGCTTAAGTTTACCAAATTAAATTTTCATTAAATTATTTGTAGTGACGGTAGGAATTTACAACATAAATAAATTTAATTTTTATTCTTGACTGAACACGGACAAATTTAACAAATTTTGTTTTGACGAAATAATATTTGTGCGTTTTTAATTGTATTTGACATGAGTTTAATAAAACGATGCTTATAAGAAAACTATTTTTCATGCAATCTATTAAAATTTAATTATATTGTGATGCACTAATGCGGAATATGCATATAAGCAAATGCTTAAATAAGAAATAATTTCGGCTGTTTTAAAAAGCAAACTGTAATTGCACATGATTTAGATGCACAATAGCCCAAAATGCTTATAACCGGTAAGCAAATAAGCGTTTAATACTATTTTATGGGCGCTATCGTATTAAAATCCTTATTCCGGGAGAATATATTAATGGGCGCTGCGTAAAATAAATGATTGACTTTGCAGATTTTTTAAACCAGCAGATCTCATACATACAGGCCCGTCCTGAAAATGACTTTAGCTCAAATCACACGATTTTAAATTACATGTCCCATTTTAAATCACATGTGTGATGTTTAGGTGTTCCGTTTTTGTGTATTTTGGTGTGATCTGCAATTGCCGTAAGCACACCAAGAAATACAAAAACGGTATCACTTTCAGAACCCTACAAAATCAGAACAGACCCGTATGAGAATATTCAAGCCGAATTTAATCAACCTGGTTTGTTTTGTATGGACACTATCGCACCAATTGACTTATTTTGAATATTTAACACTTTTTATATTTAAGAAAAATCTTGTTGGCTCTATCATGGGAAGAAAAAATGCACATGGTTATTGGTCTATGACGTAGATCATTTAAGCCCGGTTTTGTAAACTTCATAGAATTTAAAATTTAAAAAAAGGTTTAATGGCAAAAATTCGAGATAAATGGGTAAAAGTAAGAAACGGTTGTGATTTTTTCTCATATCTCAGCAATTTGCGGACCGATCTAGATGAATTTCAAAAGCAGTCTATCGCAGACTCCCAAGGAATTTTTTTTCACGATAGCGGTGAATGTTTTGTCGGTATATTGAGAAAATCAAAAGCGTTAACGGACAGTATGGCTGAGTTCCAAAACATCATAATACTTTGCAGTCGAAGTCAAAAATGTACCATCAAGTTTAACGATGCACAGTTTGGTCATTGTGAACGCATCGGTAACTGTTTTGATGCACTGTGGGACAGATAACATTCTAAAATTTTACACGGTTGCATTTTAGAATGCGTTTAAAAAAGCGAGTTGCTTTGCAACTGACGTTTTGGAACTCACACTATCAGTAAATTTATGTCGAGATTAAGTAACAGGCAGTTTGTCGAAACATTGAGAAAACAGCCATATCGTCAGCTCATTATTGGTTTGACCTACCGACCATTTTTAAAAAAATCGAGGTAGGTATGAGGTATTAATTCTAAACCGGTTTCAACAATTTTTTAAAAATATTTTCTGAGATAATAAGTATTAATTTTGCTCCATATCAACTACTTTAAAGTTTTTAAGTATTGCTTTGCCCCTCACGCCACTGTTTGGCGAAGGCAGAAAATTCCTCATACAAAAACGTAAAAAATAAATTTAACTCTTGCTTTGCTTCATTCCCATATTCTTTTTGTTTAAATTATTTAGTCATCGAATTTTAAAAGTAGAATGCTTACGAAAATCATTTCGGGCACGCTGCTTGTTTCTTATAATTGAGAGTTCTTCTCTAAACAAAGGGGGGAATACAACAAAAGTGAAACAACCCTGAGTAGCGGGTAAGTAAATAATAGTATTATCTGATTTTGACCTAAATCAATTCCTATGACAAACTATCATTAAACTAAGACAAATGAGTAAATGAGTGGCATTTTTTATTTAACTGACTCTGATTCGTCACTTCTGTGATGCCGGTGTGTCATCCCATTGATGACAGTTTGGCCAAATGATGTTAAAGCTGGCATCAATATGATGCAAAGTGTCAGAAGCTCAAAAACGAAAACACTTGTCATAGAATTGATGTCAAAATACATCAGCTCTATAAAGCCTTTTCTATCAGTGAACATTGAATTGATATTTTTAAATTTTGACAATTAGCAATACGACAAAGTAACGATACAACAAATTTGCATATTCACAAGTGTATTAACAGCAATTGTAATTTTGTTAATGATAAGCCGTACGACAGAGCTTGGGAATTGGACAATTGTACTTCAAAGCAAAATAAATTGGAAAGCGAAAAATTGTGTGGTCTTAACACTAGGCGTTTTAAATGCTTTGGCTAGACAATAAGTCATAAAAATACAACTTTCCTGGACACTAATTTTTTCCGAGGACAGATATGAAAACAAGAGCACAGTGTCTGGGAAGTCCTAGTCATTCGCGAGATATAACTAAAACATGAGAAAATTGCGTAACATGGAAGTGCTACATACGTAAAACACCTCTGGGTGGGTAAGTAGTCTGCTCGGCATCGTCATTATTGTTAAAGGGCAATCTGGCTGTCCTTGTTTGTCAGGCTTTAAACGTTTTACGTTTCTTTCGCATTGGTTAAAAGTTTGGCTTCGCATAATAGTACTACGTTACAGGTTTTCGAGCCTTAACATTAGCCAAATGCATTCGTCTTAACCTAACTATTCGTATCGTGCTGTTCGAATACCAACCAAAGTTTTGGCTTTATACAGAAAGTTATAGACATTCGATAGCTTGTGAAAAAGGCTTCTTTGGCGCATGGCTTATGTGAAGCTATTTTTGGTGGCTTAATTCAAACTTTCGCGGTCAAACAATAGCTTTTCAGTGAGTTTGCTGTGGCACATATGCGCGTCTCATTAATCCAGTTTCGAAAGGTTAGACTTGATTCTAAAAAAATCGTAAAAACAATGTTGCAAAGAAAATTTACGGAACTGCAGAGGCCTGTAAAACCCATATCGAATTTGCAACAAAGTTACTTGATTGGCCGAATCTGCAATTGGGTCCTTTCAAAAAAAAAAAATACGAAAACTGGGGTTTAAAAATTCTCAAAATTTCTGAAGGTAAAAGAATTGTTATATTTTCATTTAAATTTTTCTTTCTCGTTTTTTAATTAGCTGCGTAAGTGTAATTTTAAAATTTTAAAGAGTTTTGCTTTAATTGAAAACTCAGAAATTGTAAAACAAATTTAAATACAATTTAAATGAAACTACATAAATTTTCCATTTTCTTTTACAAACACAACGTTGCAGCAAAAAGTAGTACGACTAGCTGTTGTTGCTACTGCTACAGCTGCTGCTAAAGAAGCTCCAGCCGATTCTGATTCTGTTCGGTTATATAATTGCATCATACATTTATTTCTATCTTCTTTAAGTTTTTTTTTTGTTTAAATTTCCACATAATCTTTAACGCCACCTTTTTTTAAATTATTTATACCGTATAAATACAATTTTATTTTTTATAGTAGAATTTTTTTTCTCCCCATTTAAGTTGAAGATAGAAAATCTTTATTTTTTTTTTTTTGTATCTGACAAATTTATTTGTTCAGTTGCTTGTTTGCTGGTGGTTGGTTGGTTGGCTGTTGTAGCGCACTCGTGTGTTTGAGTGTATGCATGCACTGGGTTGCATTTGTTCTAGACTCAAGTTTAGCTTAGATTAAAAAGATTTTTTAAATCTATTTTTTTATTTTTTCAATTTATATTTTTTAATTTGTTTAACTTTTTTAATTTGTTGTTACAGTTGGTGTTTTAAAAAGAAAAAAAAACAAGGTTTATTATATTTTTATGTAGAAATTAAACGTGATTTAAACGATTTTTTATTTCCGCTATTATTGCTAAAACTTAAAAAAAAACGCACGCAAAGTCAACTAAATTTATTTTTAATCTTTTGATGGAAATTCTAAGGCAAATTTGTGCTAAAGTTTTAGAAATAAATTTTATAAAAATTTTGTGAACCACCCAAATTTAAAAATAAAAAACTCGGAAATTTTTATAAAATTTAAAAAAACTTCACTCATTTATTGATAAAAAAAAATCCTTTTTTTAAAATATTTTTCTTTAAATTATGGCATTTTTTGTAAAACGGTTATATTATTTTTTTTTATTTCACAATTTAATGCAATTCGCATTTAGCAAATATTTGATAAAAAAATGTTTTGCTTTACTAAAAATATTTTTTAACAAAAAAGAGAGTAGATTCGGTCTAAACCAACCATTTGATACCCAAGACCGCAGTATATACAGAGACATTTTCGAGAATATAATCTTTTTGGATCCATGGGCAATCGTCGACCCACACAAAAAAATATAATTTTCATATTTGAATACGAAAATTGCGTATTTGGTAAAAAAAAAATTGAATTTTCTGCGATGGCAATTTTTGCGGTATTGATAAAAAAAACTTTGTAGGTACATATATTGATTGAATTTTTAGTCAAAAAAAGGCAATAAAAAAGTTGTTGCAAATATGATTTTTTTCAACAAAATGTTTATGTTAAAATAAATTGTTGGAAATGTTGAATAAATCAAACAAAATGTTTATCGGATTTTTATTTATTTATTAATTATGATGTGCTAAATTTACAAGGTTTTTTTTTTGAAAAACACACCAAAAATTTTTATGGGGGATAAGCTAGCAAGATCCTGGTTGCTAAGGCCAGATCATAAGGAAACCTTTTTTACAAATATAACTGTAAACCGAATAGGAATTAGGAGCTACAAAAACTGGACAAGAGTTTTGAAAATACTGTCTTTACTTTGATTCAGATATTGTATTTATTGAATATTAAGAAACATTTAATAATTTCAATTTTAAATATGTTTTCTTGAGTGCTATTTTGCAGAGGGTAAATTTTGATAAATTTTTTCATTGAATCAAATACAACGTTTGTTGATCTAAAATTTTATTTTTAACAAACTGTGTTGTTAAAATTTTTTTTTTTAAATATTTTTTTCTGTGCAGCCAAACCAAATTGTGTTATGGGGTTCAGATTTTTATAAGAGTTCATTGTATCGAATATTATCAATGAATTAATATCAATATCCTTGTAAAATTTTGTTTTTCATAAAGTCATTTCAGTAAGGGAGTTTTTATGGGACCTACATATATTCCATTCGGCGTTACATAAAGCTATCGTTAAAGTTATTGTCGTTAAATTTGATCTCAATACCAACATTTAAAAGGAAATTATGGCATTTGAAGTTATTTTCGGTAGTGGCATGGTCAATTATGATACTTTGCGCACAAGGAGAACATGGACAGACAACAAGCCGTACGAACGGACATTTGGACTCAGAAAGTGATTCCAAATCGATAGGTATTCTAACAGTTGTATTAAGAACCAATATTTGTATGTGTGACACACATCAGCATAAACTCATAATATCCTTTCCACTATAGAAGTGTGGGTATAAGTAGTGGTTACGTGAGAGGCAATAAATATTTCTTAAGAGTGAATATGCAAGTCTCTTGCGCAACTTTTCGTTTGTAGACGTCAGCGGTTAGGTCGGAGTAAGAAAAAAAAATTTAGTACAGACTTTATTGTGCTCGGCAAGTAACTTGTATGGCTAGAAATTAAACCATAGAATTTTGTGATAACACAGATCTGCGTTGAAACTCTTTTCTAAATAATTTCATTTGAAACCGAAAGATATTGGTCGATATAAAGGGTGGTTAAATTTTAAGGTAAACGTAAATTATTTAGGAAATTACATATTGTAATTTCTTTTTATTATGATAATATTGCTATGCTTCAATTATGTATTGATCAAAATATCGGCCAAATGCCACCTCCAATCCGATGGTCCAAATTTTCGATGACGCTGAACAAATTGCGGTTCTATGCCGTTAATGTGCCGAATTATCTCATCCTTTAGCTCTTGAATTGTTGCTGGCTTAACTATATCAACCTTTTCTTTCAAATAACTCCAAAGAAAGAAGTCCAACGGTGTCAAATCACATGATCTTGGCGGCCAATTTACATCGCCACCACGAGAGATAACATGGGAATTGAATATGACGCGTAAAAGAGCCATTGTTTCGTTAGCTGTGTTGCAAGTGGCACCGTCCTGTCCAGTTGAAACCACATATCGTCCACATCCATAACTTTCAACTCGGGCCATAAAAAGATCGTTATAATCTCACGATAGCGAACACGGTTCATAGTAACTGCCTGACCGGCCTTATTTTGGATATAATTCAATTGTATAGTCCATTTTATTATAAAAATGTTAAGCCATAACAGACAGAAATCGGATAAAAATTAAAAATCCTATATTAAAAACGAAGAGTGTAGCTAGCATTTGATACTATTTAGATTAGGGAACTGTGAGATTAAGATTGGCTTATAGATACCATATAAAGCCCTCTGCTGAAATATTCGAACTCTCGGTGGAGGGTATTAAAGATTCGGCAAAGCCGAAATAGCTCTTTTTCAACGTAGCCTTAGTTAGACTTTAATTAGGGACTTCAACGTGGTCGAACTAAGATCCAATACATCGGTGCAATAAGGGCTGAGACATCCTCTAGCAAAGACAATGACATACTCTTGGGATTCTGGTAGTGAAACCTTTAAGAAACCGACAGACACTTTTTGCATAGCACAACACAAAGAAGCCTTGCTAATACTTCGGCACCTAAACAAGTTGTCTTTCTTTGGCCTCCAAATTAGGGCGATAAATCGTCAAGGCTAGTGGATAACGGAATATGACTCTGAAATCCTTTATGAACGCAAAACCAATGAAGAGGACGTTAGCATGGTGGCCATTTAATGAAAAGCAGAAAAAAATTCAAATAGGGATAAACGAAAAAGACGAGGACAGAACAAAAAGGTACGAACCGAAAAAATATTCAAGATTTTGCTTGAAATCAAAAAATTTTATATTCCAATTTCATTTTATTAAACGTTTCTTAAAAATAGGAGAAGCATCATGCCCCCACTCACAAGGTGTAGATATAAAGTTTATAGAGTTTTGCCCATAGTTAAGTTTTAGCCGAAAACTTTAGGATGAAATTTCCGTTTAAAAATTCTCAGGAATTATAAATATTGGTTTTTAAAAACTGCACTTACCACATGAACACTGCTTTGCAAATTGCTCGACAACATGGTCGTAGCCGATTCTGTGGGTTTCTTTTCTGTCTTCTTGGCAGTACGTTTATTTTTGCTCTCCAGGAAACGTTTTTGCAAAGCGCTGGTCTCGTGATTCTGTTGCTCGCAAACGGTGCTGAAGGTTTGTTCATAGCGTGGCACACAATCGGTTTGACGGCGTCGATAGTTTTCCATGCGCCGGCGCAAACGTTCGAACATTTGTTGACGCTTGGGTGGCACCATATCGTTGCCGAGCAGGCCGCCGACTGAGCCCACGCCGCCATTGGGTGAGGGCACGGCATTGAGGCCAGCCTGCTGCTGTTGCTGTTGTTGTTGCTGTTGTGCTGCGACAGCGGCTGCTTGTTGCAGGCTCGTATTGTTATGGCTTGCTTGGCTAGAGCTGCCATTTCCGTTGCCGCCAGGGCCAAGGCCGCCGCCAATTCCGCCTCCCGCATTCGGGTTTCCTCCGCCAGCATTTGTATTGAAAGGTGATCTTTGTGCTTGCTGTTGTTGGTGTTGCTGCACTTGTATCTGTTGTTGCTGTTGCACATTGTGTACGTGTTGTTGTTGTGATGCTTGCAACTGTTGTTGCTGTTGCAAGTGTAAATTGATATTCTGTTGCTGTTGCAATTGTTGCTGATGATGTTGTAAGTGCTGTTGTTGCTGCAATTGTATAGACAATTGATGTTGACGCTGTTGCTGTTGTTGTTGCTGGGCGGCTGCCTGATTGGCGCTCTGGTACACTGGAAGACCTCCTGCATCCATAAATACAAATTTATCTATACGTTTGTTGCGGCATACAAACACACATACACACTTTAGATGTGTTGTCCTTCTTCTTTCGATTTATTTTTTTAAAGCTTCTCCTTTTGTTAAGTTTTAAGTTCTTTATTTTTCTTAATTAAATTTAAAGACCCAACCGAATTTTGGATTTCTTTTTCTTGTTTTTGGTAACAAATTAAGGAACAAGTAACTAAAACTCTGGTTCATTTAAAAATTTACTCTTTTTAGGAGTTTGGAAACAACTTTCTTATTTTGTTTTATATGTAGAGTTAAATTATTTGAAATACATAATATTTTCCTTTCGGCCACTTGTTATTTTGCTTTCAAATGTGTGTGTCTTTGTTGTTTTCCTTGGAGTTTGTGGTATTTCTTTAGTTTTTTTTTTTAATGTCTTTTGCAGCTTTTTTTCCTTTTTTATTTTTGTTTCTAGGCCGTCATTTATTTTTATAGACTTTGTCTGTTTCTTCGTTGTCTTTTTCGACTGTTTTGTGCTCTTTTCAAGAGGACGTCTTTTGATTCTTAATACTTCATTTTATTGTGGCTGCTTCTGCTGCTGTTGACATTTTTGGTCTTGTAGTTTGTAAAATTTTTTAAATTTTAAGCAAATTTTGCACGCCATTTTTGATTATCTAAAAATAAAAACAAACAAATATTTATAAATTTTAAAGTTGAAGTTTTTAAAATAAAAACGAAGTAAAAAAGCTAAAACCGCCTTTGACGAATATTTTGTAAAGTCGATATAAAATTTTTTAACGATGTAGGGAAAGCGTGCAGAACTGAAGATGTAAAAACTATTTGTAACAAATTTTCTCGATATATTTTATAGATTAAAAACCCAACTATAATATGCATAAGCTGGCTTAAGCCACTATGCGAATATATCGTCACTATAAATACGGGCGCAACTGCACTCTAATTTTCTTTACAAAAGCAATAATAATAAAGTATTCTTGGAGTTTGTAGTTCTTTAATAAAGTCGCTATTTTTGATCGCAGGGGTCTAAAACTATGGGTCTACATGTAGTTTGATAAAACGAGCCAGTTTTTTTTTTTTTTTTTTTTTTTTTTTTTTTTTGTAGTAACGTCCATTTTCATTTCAGGTGACGGTTTGTAAATCACATGTGTCAAACCATTTTGAACTTTTAGAACGATCTTGTTTAGTTTTAGGAAACTGGCACTTGCTTAAGCAAAGTGCGAAACTGATCGCACATTCCGTAGCCGTAGGAACCAGATGAGTTTTCATTTTGTTTTTGTTTTTTTTTTTTAAATACATTTAAGAGACGTTTTGGTAATTTTTGACAGAAGGTTAAGCAACCTCTTTAAAATTATTAGAAAATTTCTTGATATGTACTAACAATTTTCTATGGTATAAAAGAACAATTCTAAGGCCCGTTTTCACAACTTACCGATAGCTAAAGGTAGGATTTTATAGGTCGTATAAAAAGTGTTCCATTATTACAACTTTACTGTAACCTACTAGGTAGGATGAACCTTACTTTATCACTCACTTTAGGTTAAAGTAAAGTTTTAATAATGGAACATTTTTTTATAAGGCCGGTTAAAAAATACTTTTAGCTATCTGTATGTTGTGAAAACGGTCCTTAAAAACAAAAAAAAAAAACTACATTTATTTTGCAAATAATTGAAACAGAAATCTAGCTTGATTTTAATGCAACTTGATTTCGATTTCAATAACATCGTTGGGAGTTCTAAATGCAAGGGACAAATTTAAGAATCAAAAGTCCCACTCGCTGGCCTGCTGTACATGATGAATGTTAAGCTTTAGAACATGAGTAATCTGCAAAAATTTAATAATTGACAATATTTCAATTAAACATTTAATACACTTGATTAAATATTTAATCAACCTGATTAAATATTTAATTAAAACTGATTAAAGTTTTGATTAATTCTTTTACTGGCGCAAAAACTTTTTTCTGTGTGAATCAGGGGTAAATGAAAGAGCACAATTTTCTGGGCCAGAAAATTTTTGTACAAATTTTTTATTATCCCATTTTGGACACTTAAGTGTAAAGTTTTTGTAAAATTCAACTTTTTTGATTATTTATCTTAAATACATACAAATGAGTTTTGAGTTTAAGTAAATAAACTCGTCGAAAGGCATCCTGATAATCTAGAAAACACACTAGCAAATGAATGCATAGATTTACATTAACCACTCAACTCAGAAAAAATACTCGACATTTTTTGCAATTAAACTATTAATCAAAACTAAAATCAGCTTTAATCGAAAACTTAATCAAGTGAATTAAAAGTTACCGTATCTCAACAACATTATTGCAGAAAATGTTGTTGAAATCAAATTAATTGATTCTATTAATTTGTTTACTAGTGCAAATTTAACCAATTTTTTTAATTAAAATCACAAATTTTTTAATTAAAATAAATTTTAATTATTTTCTGTGTATTCAAAGAATGATAGGCAATCGTAAAAATATTTAAAAAATTTTAAAGGACTTAGCGAATTCAAAATATATGAGCAGAAGAAAAAAAATTAATGCAGAAATATGTGATTAGGGCTTAAACGTAAACGGTGGTTAAATTTTAAGGGCCGATGTTGAATGTGAACCACACCTAAACATCAAGTTTTTTTCTGCATTTCATTTGACATTTCTCAATTTCAGACTAACTCAATTTGAACCATGGAAAGATACACAATCAAGCAACACGTTAAAGCTATTCAGGCTTATTATAAAAATGGGCGTTTAAATCAAAATGCATATCGTGCATTTCGTGATTTTTTCGGTCAATTTAATCGTCCAAATGTTCGAACAATCGGAAAAATCGGGCAATAATTTGAGCAAACCGGGTCTGTAGGAGATGTGAAAACACTAGTGCATGCTCGTACTGAAGAAATATTGCTGCTATTCGCTGAGCAGCCGTCCACCTCAACTCGTCGTCGTGCCCTACAATTGCGCCTCTCACGCTTGTCGTTCATGAACATTATGGATAAAGACTTGCATTAACACGCTTGCAAGGTGCAATTGACTCAAGAACTAAAGCCTCTTGACCATTCCAAACGTCGTTAATGGTAAGAATGGTGGCAAGAAATGGCAACAGTGGGTGATCAATTTTCGAAGAAAATCATCTTCAGTGATGAGGCACATTTTCACCTCAGTAGATTCGTCAATAAGCAGTATTGCCGCATTTGGGAGAATGATAATTTAAGAGTGATTGTTGAAAAACCAATGCACCCACAAAAATTTACTGTTTGGTGCTGTTTACGGGCTGGCGACATCATCGGGCCGTATTTTTTCTAAAATGAGGCCAGTCAGGCAGTTACAGTGAATGGTGTTCGCTATCGTGAGATGATAACGTGTTATCTGGCGATTTCAATTGGCCGCCAGATCATATGATTTGACACCGTTGGACTTATTTCTTTGGGGTTATTTAAAAGAAAAGGTGTACGTCGTTAAGCCAGCAACAATTCAAGAGCTAGAGGATGAGATATTCGGCACATTAATGGCATAGCACCGCAATTATGCCTCAGCGTCATCGAAAATTTTGATATTTTCTTCCATACATAATTGAAACATACCAATAGTATCATAATAAAAAGAAATTACAGTAGTTTCCTAAATAATTTGTCTTTTATTCAAAATCAACACCGGCCCTTAAAATTTAACCACCCTGTTGATAAGACACTGTGCAACAAAAAAAAAACAGCCTCAACACTTGCAACGCGAAAGGAAAGTAGACTTCTAGTAGAGCAAATCTGCCAAAGGGTTTTGAAAAGTAAGATCGGGCTCCCGAAATATGGGCTCCAAAAGATTTTGAATTTTTTGAAAAGGCGTTTGGTATAAGATAAAAAAAATTTACTAAATGCACTTCTGAGCTAAAAAATAATTTCAGATGTCTGCAGTAGAATCGTATGACGATTCTTTTCTTTGAATTTATTAACTCTCTTACTCTCATTTTAAGGGGTCATTTTTGTCCTTTTTGCCAAATCTTACACTATTGGTCTTAGAGACCCCCAGTGAAATTTGATGCAGAAAATATTCGTAGAACATTTTAACCCTTAAAAGTGCCGTTTTCGTATACTTTTGTGGAAGAGTGTGCAAGTGTTGATTGAGACTGGCGGCGATGACCCGAATTTTGATGCACAGTATGAAAAATATGAAAAATAGATTTTATACAAGAATGTTTTTTTTGACGGTAGTACTAAATGTTCTCAAAATAAATAATTGTGCGTTTCTTGAACCATAGTTTTTAGCTTGCATATTAATGATGGGTACAAATAAAACGGCAATATAATTGTGAATTTTTTCGTATTGTACAACTAAAGACTTTTCAACAAGAAATTTGTAGCAAAATAACAAAAAAATTTAGATGATGATGAATAAAATTTTTATTATCGGCCATGTTCTAGAAATCGAAATCACGTGAAATTGAAATCGAACAAATTTTGAAAACTTTTCCGTGCTCAAGGTTCATAAAAATATTTCCTTTTAAATGCGTCATACTTTTAGGACCACTTTCATCTACCTAAACTACTTTTGAATTCAGCAAAAAGCTGCGTTCATTTTTACAAAAATTCAATTAAAAATCTTGATCGATTTCACTTTCACGTGGTTTCGATTTCCAGAACATGGCCGTATATGTATTACGAAGAGAAAAGTTCGGCAATTATGAAAAATGATGTCTACTGTTTTTTAACGAAGAACAGAACATTATATAATGTTCGGCTCTTTCTTGAAAATAGTTACAAACGGTATAAAGGGTTGTGTTCGTCTACACAATCACTAAAAAAATAGATATCGTTCTTGGGTGTGTGAGCCGAATGTTTATTTTCGAACCATGTTTGAAAGTTTCTTATATCCGATATCAACTGTAAAATGTAAAATCTTTTAATTTATAAAACATGCTGAAATTTATCTGTCAGCTAGAGCCGTTTTCCTTAATTACCCTGAATTTCTCTCACGATTTGTTTTCTAAATTTATTTGTAATGCGATGTGGAGATTTGTCGAAAATATAAAAAATGTTAATGTTATTTTACTTTAAAGCAGGAATTCCCGGGATCGTGGAAAATTTGAAGTTGGCTCCCGATCTGCTGGAAGTGAAAAAGTCCAGAAAAGAACACAATTGACAACTGTTTAAATTTCTTTAAGTATAAACCCGAATCATAATGTGCTTAGGTTGGCTTAAGCAAATGTGTGAATACATGTTAATTATATAAGGCAAACCATATTGAACTTAAGGAAACTTTTTGCTTAATTTAATGAAACTGTCATTTGCTTAAGCAAGGTGCGAATCGAATCGCACATTCCGTACGGAATCAAATGTTTTTTAATTTATTTTGGGGTTTTAAGTACATTTGAGCGAGTTTTTGTTAATTTTGGGTAGTAGGTTAAGCAAGGCTATGCATATTATGGTTGGGCCTTAAGGCTTTTAAGTGAGCGATATCGCCACAGATAGACAAATATCCCAGACGAATATCGCAAAATGATGGAGGCGTATTTGACATTTTTTTTAAAAACCCTCTTACACCATTTGTGATAGTAGAGGTGATTAAAAAGTGCATTTGAATAATTTAAATTAAATCACAAATTCCTAAAAGAAATAACGGATTTACATTTATGCTCGTTTATCGTACGAAAGTAGCGTGCGTATAGGAGGAATATTCTGTCGTAGTTGCAAAATACGTGACATGTAACACGAGTACGTTTAAAAATAAACACAAAAAACATCACAAAACAGATTTAAAAAAATAAAACATTAAAAAAAGTTAACATACATACATACGTACATAATTAATTTATAATTAAAAAAAAATTAACAAGTAAATTATTAAACGGAATTATAAAAATAATTATTTTAAACACAATATTTTCCAGATCTTTTTTATTTATTTATGTATGAAAGAAAAAACAACAATAATTCAAAAGTAAAACAAAACGGCCACTAAATTAAACACAAACAACAACAAAAAAATAACAAACAAAAAAAACAATTGCACTAAGAAGTTTTTTTTTCAAGACGATAACGAAAAAATTTGTTGTACTCGTATAGAAAAATATCGAGATAAAACGAAATTTAAAAATTATAAATTGACTGAATGAGTGACTGAAATTTTGTATAAAACTGGATTAGTTCGCTTTAATGACAGTGTATGACTGTCTGACTGGACGGCATGGATGAATGGATGTGGCTGTTGTTTTTGTTTTGTTTTCAGTTTCTTGTCTGCTTGACTGACTGACTGTGTATGTATGACTGGGTTGCTGCCTGCCTGCCTGCTTGGCTGTTTTGGTTGCTTCATTATGACTTCGATCCGTCTCTGACTCTGTAAACACCACACCAACTGCAAAATTTATGTATGTACAACAACAACAAGAGACAACAATATTAAACTCCCTTGTAGCAAAAGAATATGTATGAGTGTAATTGAAAATCAACATCTTACAGAGTTACCAGATGTAATAAACAATTTTAGAAATTTGTGTTTTTTTCTCTGCCACTGGAGCAGGCATTGCCAAATGTGCAGATTATCTGTTTTTTCCAGCTTTTTGAAGTGTAAGACCGTCTTGCAGATTTTTACTTCAAAAAACATCATTAAGTATAAATTTGTAAGACGATTATGTCGTATAGGCTAGGTTGCAGAAATTTAATAAGTAAATAAATAAATAAAAACAGTTTTTTGAATTCAAATAATACAGAAAGTAATTTAGTGACAAAGATTTATTCTAAAAGCTCATTTACACTTCAACGAAATCAAGTACTTACGAGATTTCGAGCAAAATCTAGTAGTTTTTGACTTGATTTCCCATAAAAAACAAAATCTACTTCGTGACTACATTTTTACGAAATCTAATGAATCTAGTGGTACTCAGTGATGCAACAATGGTTTTTTCCATAAAGGACTAAAATCACTTCCCTGCACAAGAAAAAAATTAAATTTTATTTAAAAACAAAAACAATATAGGCGGCTGTTAAGAAAATTTTGAGAAAAAAGAAAAAAAAATGAAAAAGATAAATCACACGGAATGGATTTCTCATACAG
Organism: Pollenia labialis; assembly: GCA_949318255.1. Classification (NCBI taxonomy): domain Eukaryota; kingdom Metazoa; phylum Arthropoda; class Insecta; order Diptera; family Polleniidae; genus Pollenia; species Pollenia labialis. The sequence continues at coordinate 135,045,002 of OX439143.1, read as the reverse complement.
GCCTGTACAATGGACAACGTAGATCTGAAGTTATCATAAAAAGAAAAACTTAACAAAATAAAAAAATTTAGTTAAAAAAAATACAAAAATTTACACAATTCGTTGCCAAGTAAAGCTCAAACGTCGCGACGATAGCTTTACTTGGTCACGAAAGGTGACAAAATTTCAAGAATATCCCGTTGTCCTTATGTTCACATTAGTTATCATTTTGACAACTTGCCGTTGGTGTATTGACACAACGTTGATCTTATCTCGACAACAAATTGTTACCATTTAAAAATTTAAGAACTACTGCGCACCCAACTAATTGAAAAACAACAGGGTATTTAAATATATATTTTCCTAATACTTTATTTACACCCGAATTAAAATTTTTAAAATAATTTCATAAAAAAGTGACCTTAAGCTTCAATAATTTTTTAAAGAATTCAAAAAAAAATTACAATAATCGCATAAATAAAAAAGTTATAAACAATATAGCCCATTCTACGCCACCCTGTATAACAAGCACTTTGCCACAAAAAATTTCGGTTTGCTCGAAAATAATCGTCTTTTCTATAAATAATTGTAAAAATCTGGCAAGCCCACATACAACATAAGAGTACAACACCAATGAGCATTGAGCTCAGTCAAATCTATCGAACAGATACAGATACACACACACACACACACATACATAAATTGCAGCAACAATAGCATTGTCTGATATTGAAACATAAATTATAAGGAGAGACTTTAGCCAAACAAACATGTGGAAGAGAATGAGGTGGAAAGTCAACGGAATTTATATTCCATACGAAGGCATAATTTTATTTAACAGTAAAACACGAGATTTTACGAATAAAGCGAATTGAAGAGCTTCAGTCAGGTGTAGAATATTTGTGGATTAAAAAATCTATTTTACTAACTTCTTTGGCCCTTTAGTAATAGATAGGAACAACAAAAGCTAACAACGGAACATATTCTTTCATATTAGAGAATTTATAAAGAACAGTAAGTCCAAAATGGTTATAGAAATATTACGGTACAACATCCTAAATGATTAATACATTTTACAAAAAGGAGTTGATCAATTTTATTAATGCAAATCGTGTTGTTAGATTCTTTCTTCTAAAATTTTAAATAGAAGTTCAACCAAGTTTCTGTCAGTAACGAAAACATAAACGAGTAACAAAAATTGCATACCTAGTTAGGATAACATTCAACCTTAGCATTCATTATGACCGAATTTAATAATATTGCAATTAAATTCCTTGGAAAAATTATTTTTTGAATTAAAATGCGACATTCAAAATTAGAGCCAGAGTAAATATTTTTGTACAGATAAATTAAAGTGTTGCCAACTGAAAATAATGTTTTCGTCGGTATATTGAGAAAACCGAAAACGTTCACTTACAGTTTGTTTTCTTAACAAATTTATGTCGACATTAAGTAACAGGCAGTTTGGCGATACAATGAGAAAATGGCCATAAGCTTACTTCCACTAAGACTATCGGGACATTCTTATTCTGCCATGTTCAGGTAATCGAAATCTCGTGAATTTTGAATCCATGAAAATTTTTAATAAAATGTTCTTAAAAATCAACTTAGCTTTTCTTGATTTCAAAAGTAGTTATGGTAAAGTTAACTGTGGTCCTCAACGTATGGGCTTTATGAGTATGAGCCAGGTGCGGATTCAGGAGGGGATAAGTAAATTTCCCCCCCCCCCCCCCGACCTAAATTATAAAAATATGTTTGGTTTATATCGATAATACAAGAATTCCCAATAACAATATTTTTTTATATGCACAAAATTTTAGGAAATCCCAGCAAGGTTTTTTTTTTGTTTTTTTTTACTGAATCTAACGAAATTTTCAATAAGTATCCAAATCTTTTCCAATCTAATTTTTGTTATAAATTTCTGTTTAATAAACAAATATTTTTATAATATTTGTCATCAAATTTTTTTATCAGGGAAATCTTATTAAAAACGACGTTTAAAATTCTTGCTATTTGCGTCTTCGATTTCTAGAACACCCCTGATAATCTCCTGTTATCACATAAAACAGTTCTATAAATGAAAAACAATCTTGCAACATCGCAAGATGTATTTGGAGCATATTTGAACATTAAAAGTTCAGATGGAGAAAGGTTGTCAATAAATTCATCCGTCTCAATTTCATTAAAACAAAATTGTGAGAAAATCGATTAAAACACTTTTTTAAAATTGAAATGCCAAGCCATATAGATTTTTCAGGAGTATTGAATAATTTACCACACGTATTACGATCTAAAACTTTTCAACAAAATCTTTTTTACTGACATCACACAGGACAATTTTTAAATTTTGTTCGATTTAAATTTCACTCAAATATAAATTGGATACGTAAATTTTTTTTCCATCTTTCCTGTTTCGTAGGTAATTAAAAACTCGGTTTCATAGACTTTTGTTTATACACAATTATTTAAGCGGTTCCCTTATTACGACATACATAAGCTGTTACCGCTCTCTAGATATACAGAAATCTATAATGTCTTCGCATGAGAGGTGCACGATCCCTTATCCACTACCACCCACTTTTTGATAGGTGTTGTGCATTGATATCCAAGCTTTTTGTACCAAATTTTAAAACTTTACCTATTGCCTTTCTCCAGATATAAATAATTCCATTTTGTGCTACGACCACAAACGGAGACCATATTGTCTTTGTATGGAAGGTGCTACGTCCACTTATCCAATAGCACGCACTTTTTACGGATTTTGTGTACTAAATTTCGACGGGTTTTCTCCTTCCATTTTATAGATATAAACAAATCTTGTTTGTGCCACGCCCACTTTTGCCAAGTGTTATGCATTGTCATCGAAGCTTTTTATCCACAAATCCAAGTTTTATTGACATAAAAATTCATCTATTAAAAAACCAATTAATTGATAATGCCATAAGATCTTAGTATAGTAGTAGTAGTATACACGTAAGGCCATGTGCACCCCGACCCAAAGGATCTTTTGTGATCTTAGTATACAACTACTATTGTTTGTAAGGAACTTCTCTTAAATTTTTTTTCTTTTTTTGTTAAGACCATCACGCAGCGAATGACTTCTACTACTGTATTGCATTGTGTTGGAACTACACAGAAAGAAAAACACTGGGGATAAATCAAGTTTTTTATGATTACTTTAAGTACGTTTCGTACTCAAAAATTCAAGTACGAATAACACTAAAACGTACTAAAAACCATCCTAAATGGGATTACTTTCGAAAATCAATCCCGGAATTTCTTGAAATTAGTATAAAATTCTTAAATCAACTAGAAAAAAAAGAGAAAACTTTTCGTTGTGTTTAACCCTCCGGCTTACGAATGTTTTGATTATCTGTACATATTGAAAAAGGTCCGGCCAGACATGTGTACCACAAAGGGTTAAAAAGTAAATTCGAACTCTTGCTTCTCATTTAGTTTATATTTTTGGTTAAATATGTACATAAGAATTCTAAAGTAAAAGCCATATCGCGCATAATGTTGATGTGTTATCATTCTGTAAGGTGTAATACAGGTAAGTTAAGTTAATTTTTCTTTCTAATTTCTTTTTTGGTTTTTTAAAGCACGAATTTTGAATAAAATCAACTGTATAATACCCGAATCATGCGCATTTTGAGATTGATTCAATCTTATTACTTAAAGCAATCACATTTTCGGATTATTTCGAGTACGAATTCGGATTAAAACAATTTTATAAATATTGAATCAATCGCATTTTGAGATTGATTCAATCTTGGTTAAACTTAAATCAATCTTATTTTCGGATTAGTTCAAGTACGAAATCGGGATTGAATATGGATAATTTAAGTATTTTGCGATTGAAAATCCGTACTTGAATCAATCTTTAAGATTCGTACGTACTCACCGTACTATTAATACCGCTTCGGATTGATTGATGAGTACGGATGGATTGATTTTTCTTTTGAGTGTAGAAAAATAGGTTATGGGAAGAAGGATAGAGGGAGTTGTCCTTGTGAACATTCGACTTGAACTTATTCATATTGATGGTAAGAAGGAAAATACTACAGCAGGAAGGTTATTCCACATACGAACAGTACGGCCAAAAAATGTATTGTCCTTCTTTTTAGCTAACATGCCTTCATTTCGTTTATGTGTAAAAATTTCTTAGGGGGTTTTCAACATAGAACTAAAAAAAAAAAATGGTGCGGTTTAATCCTATAGCGTTTAATTGATACATCAATAAATTGGATATGACTGATTGGTAAATCTAGATGTTGACAGGAATGATTTCATATGTCCTTTAGTGGTTACTTGCTCTTATTAACTAGAAAACTTGTGAAAATAGGTGAACAAACTAATTTTTATTTGGTACATTCGATAAAAAAACACACAATTGTGAATTTTGCTGATTTGAGGCCAAAGTGATTGGCATTCAATAAAGGGCAATGATTGAAAAGTTAAGGCCCAAGGTAAAGAGCAATCCAGAATTGTTGTTCCAACAAGATGGAGGCACAGCTCACAAAGCTCGGCCAAATTATGGCTCTTCTGCGCAAAATTTTTGGCGATCGAATAAGATCACGGTTTTCTGATCAGTTCGCCTGATTTAACGGCTTCCGATTTTTTTGTTTGGGTTACCTAAAAGATAAGGTGTGCGCCAATAAAGCAAGTACCAGTTTAAGGTTGATATCCAAAAAGGAGTGAGGGTGCTGGCACCTGAAACTATGTTACAAAGAAGAAAAGATATGTTAAATACTCTGGAAAGAGCAAACAAGGTCCCTGTTTTTCAAAACTACATGTTACAAATCTACAACTTAAATTCATTAAAAAAGCCCAAATTTTTTCGAATGCCCTGGTAGGCTAGTTGGTAGTGAGCTAGCCTATCAGCGCCGTGGTTGCGGGTTCGATTCCTGCCAGAGACTCTGGTTTTATTCCTGCAGATAAGTGTAGAGCTTCGCGGGATTAGCTTAAGAAATAAACAAAAAACTTGAAGATTTGTAGCTTGTAGTTTTGTGAAACTGGACCCAGGTCGAAGTAAACAATGGGCACCATCTTTCCAATATTTCCAAACTGTAATATAAACGTTAAATAAGATCAGAGAGAATAAAATGTTTCATTAAATAAATCATTACGTTACTTTAGCTCCACCCTATACTTACGACATTATACCTGCATAATATTAACAAAAGTAATTAAAAAAGTCGTTATTTGGTGAACAAGTTTTTTTTTTCATTTATTTGCAGAGCCGATAGCAAAATTGTTTTCGTTGAAAAATTCGACACACAACGAAATTTTCGACAGTACTGTCAACTCAGAATCAAATTTTACATTCCAGCTACCGAAAATCGTTTGTCGAATGCAACCCACAATAGGGGCCTTTATTTAATTAAAAATAAAATATAGTCGTTTGATTTTGAATTATAATACCCGACCTACATTAATTGAAGCCCCAACTATTTTAACAAATTTTACAGTACAAGTAAGTTTAAAAATAATGTTGTGTAGTTGTTGAATATAGAGAGCAGAGCTGCCATTTAAGGTTAGGTTCCTTGGGCAGCCTTCAAAAAAGACAGCTCACTTCGGTCCTGCACTGCTCCCCTTGTGTGATACACAGCGCCAATTCCCATCATAAGGAGCAGCTCCTGCGTAGGTGTCACTGCAGATTTCAACCAATTCGTTATCAAAATTAAGAATCAACATTAGATTCTATACAAGACAGATCATGAAACACATAAATGTTCAGGGCTAATTCTGGCAGTCGTGATTGAATAAAGTTTCGATTCGACGCAATTTTATTTTTACTTCTTTCAGTTGATACTGAACGAATTGAAATAATTTTTACAATGCCGTAAAGCATTTATTTGAGTTTTCACAATACTAAAAAAATAATTTCGATTCGATTGAATATTGCTTTCGAATCGACAAAGTATTCGATCACGACTACCAGCAGCCGTATTCTGTAATTCGCTTAAACTAAATCTCTATCGCTGAAAATTTATAAAGTAGATTTAGCGGTTTCTGGCTACGAATGCAATTCTGTAACGTGCATTGCTAAATTTGGAAATGCCATAAAAATTAAATTTGCCGCAATTTTAGCTTTTAATGTTTTAAATTTTGTATTTATTCTCTAAGGCATTTTAGCGATCGAGGTTTAGCTTTGGCTAAGCGAATTACAGAATACGGCAGCAGGATTAGCCTTCTCCCTCAAATGTCCTAAATTCCAGGACATTGATACAGAAAATGCAGAGCAAGATTTTTAAGTACATAAAATCATACATTTTTTGAAAATCTGTATAAAAGTTCTAGACTATAAATAGATGATCTATCTGTTGCATATAGTAAGTACATGCATTAAACATACATTTAGGTAACCTTAAACAGCAATAATTCTATGTTGCACTCCACATGTGTTTATAACAAAAAAACTTGCAACATTGTTGCAAGAATTAATTTCACTAAATATTTAAGCATTATGAGCCAAAGCGCTATATGTGTAGCCTATCATTTTTGTTAAAATGCATAACGTAAGATGTAATAATAAATTGTAATTGTAGATTTGATTTAAAGAGAGCAAAAAAAATCTACTTACTGTTCGTTTATCTAGCCATTCATTGCAACTGATTTTAAACAACTGTTGGGTCTGTTGGCCCAAGCTCAACAGTAACTAAAAACAAAAATTGTTCAGTATGTTGGGGTATGTTCGATGCAAGTTTTCGGACGCAAAGTAACGTACAGTTCGTGAGGTTCGTTCACTTTGATTTCCTTTCCTGTACGTGTTCGTTCGTTCACAAACCGTTTTGTCGTCGTCCGTAACACGTACGAACAAACCTAAACAACGTATTGGACCAGGCGAACAGCATTTTAAGGAAGACTACTAAGTTGCCCAACAATTTCTGCAATGTGGGTTAGAGCTACAAAAACAAAGGCGAAGAAGAAAAAACAGCTACAACAACCACTTTGAAAAATAACCGAAAACAATAATAACAATTATACGAATGGGAAAAAGGTGTACGAAGAAGCGCGTCGCTTTTATTTTTCTGTATTTCGTTTCGGTTAAGCATGCTCTTCCTTTCTCACTCTTTCTCTCACTGTTTCTAATCGTACACCATTTGTTTACATGCTGTTCGTTTGTCTCATTAATGTTTAGCTGTCATTGTGTTGGCTTGCTATTTTTTATTTATTTATTATTCATGTGTTCATTTGTGTTTAGAAAAATTAGAAACACTAGAAAAGCAAAAAAAAACCAACAATAAAAACCAAACGAAATCCATAAAAACTGTATTAGAAATAATAATACACTGTAGTGTGTTGTTGTTTTGAATTTGATTTTGTTTTATTTCTACTGGGAGACTAAAGTTAAAAGTTGGTGGATGCAGCAAGTCTTCTGTAGATATCGTTGCTATTTTACGGGTATAGGTGAAAAAAATTAAGCCAAAGTAGAAAAATCTGAAAGTTTAAAATAAAATATACACATACTCGGGGTTCATTTGTAATGAAAATAAAAACCAACAAAAAAAAAATAGCAAAATTTCCTTCTTTTGTCACACTAATTTGACATTTGTTTGGATTTTCAGCGCAATATTTAAATCAAACAGTAAATTTTAGTGCAAATCGTACAGAGTAAATTAAAAGTGGTATGTTGTATAAATAAATTCCCGCCATTTGTCATGTCAGATAACTTTACTTATCATCTATTAATGCGATACCATCAGGGTGCAAATTCGAGCAAAAGTTTTTCAGGAATTTTAAAGCAGAAATTTTGCGGAAAGCCTTTCACTTAATTCAATGTTGGCTAATAAATCAGTAAATGTTTTAACTATGGTTTAGTTGAACAAAACTTAAATTTATATGTAGTTTAAAGTCAACAGCTGTAAATCGCCTCATATATTATACATATGTATGTAGTTAAAAAAAAAAACAATATTTTGACAAGACTACGGTAAATGTTGTCAAATTTGTATGTTCTGTATTGGTAGTTAAAACGCGAATTTAATGCTTTGAGAGATGTTTGATATGATTACTTGTTTATAGAGTTCCTGGTTTAAACACATTTTAAACCGAAAAGATAGTAAAACATACACTGTTTTATTTTCCCTAAATGGTACGTACTTATTGCCAATTTTTACAAAAAAAAAAAGCTTTAATCAAGCCATACCTATAAAAATTGGTGAGTATAACAATCAGCTTAACCACTGAATTCTTTGTTGTTACAGCTATTTTTGTTAAACCTGCTTCGTTGTTAAGGAATGTCTTGGCCCTTTAAATGTTATTTTATATTTTTATAAAATTTGTTAAGAGTTCGTTCACTTATTCACCTGAGTATTTGTATGTCTTATGGGCCAAATACACGTTTCAATTCAATTGTCAACTGAGTCTTTCAACTAAATTGATGTTTGGCCACACACTTCATCAACTGAATTGAAAGATTTTAATGAAATTTTAAAATTTTATGAAATAAAAGACAATTTTTAAAAAACTTAATTTTTTTTTTTTTTTTTTCAAAAGAAAACTACAAACATTAATTTTGAAAGCTGATCAAGAGACTCGAGCACACACAGTACATCGAATTACCTCCCTTATTCATAAAAAATAATTCAGTTTTATAAGAGGTTTATTAAATACTCTTCTTATAAAATTTATCTTATAAGCCAGTTATTAACATGAAATATTTTTTATGTAGTCAACTTGAAAAAATAAAAATCTTTTGATTTTTCTTTAACCAACTCGACAACAGTCAAACTAATCAATTGGCAAAGCCATACACTTTGATTTGGACAACAACCGACTAATGTGACATTTGAATTGAATCGTGTATGGGCTGCTTTAAACTGGTGGTCCACAGCATGCGTTTAATGCGCTGATGAAGTAGAAACAGTGAAAAATAATATTGACAAGTTACATAGAAAAAGCGTAGGATTACTTTCTACTTTTGCATGCATCACAAGCGTCTTTAGAAAGGTCAAGAAATTATCAAACGCATAGAACGCGTGGACCTTCAGCTTTATTGCGTAGCGCATGAATCTGTTTTTTAAAGTGTAACATTAGTGTTTCGCAAAGTAAGAAAATTTTCTATTGGTAAATTGTATAAATTAAAGTGGCTGCGATATTTGCAGATTGCGTCAACTGACACCATTCTTTGACATTTATAACGTAGCTATATGTATATGTACTCTTCTTATATAGACAATTAAATAGTTGTCAACAAGTAATGAAGCAAGTTACTGATTATTATTTTTTTTTAAATCGCATTCGCTTGTTCTAACGTAGCATGAGTTTAAGCGTCGTTTTTCTCGTCGTCGTGCTCCATCTGCTAGAGCAATTATGCGTTTCATCGAGCGCCTCGTGCATACTGGTTCCATTACAGATGTCCCAAGAAGTTGCAGTCCTCGTATTATTCGTTGGGCCGATAACAACGCTGCTGTCTTCGACGTCAGAGAGAATATACAAACATTAACGAGACGATGATGCATACTATCACCAGACAGGGCAGCCAGGTACTTTTTTCTTGTCCCCAAAAAATTGAAGAAATATCCCCAAAAATCCCCAAATTAAAAAACAAAACCTTAAAAGTTAATATTTATTTTTTTTGTTTTTTTTTCTGACCACATTTTAAATTTTTTTAAAAAATAGTAAAAAAAAAATTTAATAAAATCCCCAAATAATAATTTTAAGTCAAAAAAATTTTAATTTTTATTTTAATTTGTTTGTAGCGACTGGTTTCGGTATGTTTTTTTAAATCCTTTTTATGCGATTCCAGTGAGGAATTACAAGCAGAACAATATGCTGTTATTGAAGACGAATGAGCCAATTTATAAGAATTTGGAGCTTGTTCAATCGGTTTAAGCCATCTTTATAATCAACGAAATCGAAATTTAATTTTTTGAATGATTATCCATTTCTAATTATTGTTAAAAGCTAAGGCACGAGCTCTATATGTACATTTGTCATTCAAGTTGTGCTGAAAAAGGTCAACAAGAAAAAGAAAGACAAAATGAAAAAACAAAAAATGTACTTTGGGCTTCAAGAAGAATTCTTGACATAAGTACGAAAAAACAGAAGTTAGGAAAAACATGTAAAATCAATTAAAATGAATAATCATTCAAAAACCCAAATTTCGATCTACCAAAGGTTAAAATACAATTTGGTTTAAGGATTGATGTTTGATGCGAGTGTAAGACGGCAATCCATCTGAGGAGATCGAGTGGTTGCGATCGACACATGTCATGGTAACCAGCCGCCTGGGTTCGAATCTCAGGTCAGTCAAGAATGAATGATTATCAATAACAATTTTAATTAATTTTCATTTGTAAAATTACTTTCTTCATAAAAATAATTTAATGAAAATTAAATTTGATGAACTTAAGCCTGATTAAAATATTAAACATTTGGATTAAAGATATCAAAAATTGTAAAATTCTCAAAAAATCCAAATTTTTTTTTTAAATCCCTAAAAAAAAAATCCCCAATCCCCAAATTACTTTTTTTGTCCTTTTTGCTAACATGGAATCCCCAACTTTTAGGATAAATCCCCAAGTCTGACAGACCTGTCAGCAGACATTCGTTGCAAAGAATTTTGGTTAAAAAAAATTTTAAATGTTCCTACAGAGTGCAAACTGTTCACGAATTGCAGACTGCTGACAAGAAAACCTTGTCCGACTTAATTTCTTATCAAAAATTAATGTGAGCAACGAAGCTAATTGTATTAAGTTTCTGTATTATACTTATTTATAGCAAAATAGCAGTTAATTAAAATTATAACATTACAGTTAAATCTGTCCTGGTGGACATCAAAAGGACCATTAAAATGTGTCCGTTCATGGAGAATGTCCTATCAAAAGAACTTAATACTTTCTTTTAGAACGCTGCCGGGACCCCAAGGAACAGTTTCCGTCGAAAGAGGGTGTACACTTAAGGATATGTCCATGAAGTGAGATAACACTATACTTTTGCGCAACCTTGAACTGTACGAAATTTAAAAAAAAAATAAATATGGCGTAAAATAATATAATAATAAAATAATAATGTCGCGTAAAATTCATAAATAGCAAGCAAAAATTTACAGTTTATAGCCTTTAACTCTGAATAATAAATGCACTTCTAATGCAAGTAAAACTGTAATAATTCATAATGCTAATGAATTGAGCCTGTTTCTGCATATAAGCGCATTTTTATAGATGCATTTCTCATTTGGGAGATTGAAAAATGGCACTTACGGAAGAAAATATTCTTCCGCTTTTCAGTTGTAGTAAATAGGAAGCTTTAGTACCAAAACTACAATTGTACCATGCTAGGCAAATTCATGTACAACAAGTACAACAGCAAAAATACAACATTGTATTTTATATTTTGTTTTCGTTGGTCGATATGTCAAGAACACAAGCAACTTTTGACAGTCCTATCTCTAAGTAAAAAAAGTAGCTCAGCTGTGCTTTCAACGCGACCTGAAAAATGAATTCGCCTCTGTACCGTGTCCCAAAAGCCTCCAGTTTTTGCTTAAAATTGAGCAATTTTTTTTTGTTGTCCACAATTACGCAACACTGGTGCTTAGAACAATGCAGATAGTCAATTCCTTTCGAATCTGTGCCCAAACAAATTCATAACTTCGAAGAAAATCCAATTAATTTCCACATGAAATCACTTAAAATTAATGCAATTAATTAAAGCACGCTTTTAACAAAATTCCTAATTTCATTTTAATTCTTTGTCCACACATCCATATGGATGGTGAGATAATTATACAAACCATCACATCCCTCATCTAACAATTGCCATTCAAACGTCTTAACACCCTTTTAAATTGTATCAATTTCTTAGCAATCACCCTAAAAATAAATCGGCAGAAAAGTATTTTTTATTTTCTAAATGCAGGACAAGTAAAAGATTTAGCAAAAGAAAAGGAAAAACAAAAAAAGAGAAGTTCAAAAGAAAAAAATGGAAAAAAAAAAGAAAATTAATTTACAATTTATATAAGTCCCTGTCCAGACTTGCAATTTTTGTTGCAGCAATTCTTGAGATTGTGGGTGAGACAGGAGAGGACAAAATTCGAACTCTTCAACTTGAAGTTTTTTAGGTGTATTTAACGTTTTGTATTACATACATATATGAAATATATAAAGCATAAAAAGAAAGACGGCATAAAAAGGCAAACATTTTAAAACTAGAATTTTATAATAAAGACACTTAGTCTGCGTTTATACGGCTCATGTTTTATTGACATGATTCTTCCTTTATCTTCTTTGAGCATGAATTGGCGTTCAAATGATTCATGTCATGTTGACGACATGTTTTTTATGTTGTATAGTCGTGCGTATGCATGTGTGCTTTTTGATATTGAACACAAAAACAAAATTAAACAACGAATGAAAAAACATAGCGTTCTGACAGTACACGCATCTGTGTACTTTTTTATTACCTCGTCCCTAACGCCTATAAAGTAGCAATCAAGTCATTAAAACATGAGCCGTATGAACACAGACTTATCAAATTTCAAAGCAGCAAGCAAAAATGCAAGTCTGGACGGAGACTAATAAAAAAATTACAATCAATACAAAAATATAGATACAACAGTGGGACACTTCAACCAATAGATAAGCGTCATCTCAAGGCAACAAAAAATAAATAAAAAATAGTGACAACAACAAAACACCCACTAATGAATGTAAATATTCAGTGAAATAAATCGGGAATGATATTAATTAAAAAAAAATTATTAATAATTTAAAGCAACGAAACCAATTTAAAAGTTATTACTTATATAACCAAGGCAAATTCACTTCATAGGTGACTTAGAAATAGGCTTGCCAGACGGTCTTAATTTTTCTTAATTTACAAGAATTTAGTGTTCATCAAAAATAAAAAAAAACAAATATGTTTTGTTGCGATTTTTTAAAGTCCAACCAAAAAACACGTTATTATTTTTTAAATTTGTTTACAGTTTTCCATAAAAAATATTTCATAGATTTGCTTCAATGCATTTGTTTAAAAATCTATCAAAACGACGTTTCCCATATTCAATATTCTGTAATGTTGATTTGAAACAGAAGGCCGTATTAACACTCGTACCTATTTCCATCTATACCAGGGTTTAAAAAACTGCAGTCAAGACCAAAAACTACCTAACAAAAACGAACATTTGTGTACAACTTTTCGCTTTTTGAGCAGCGACTGTTTACATTACATGAATCAGAAGTAAAAGCAACAGTGGCAATTTGTCTACTTTGACTGCAGTTTTTTAAACGCAGGTCTATACTCAACACTAATAATAATTTACTTGAATTTAAAATTTTTTTCTGTCAGTCAGGGCAACTGTACGCAAAATTCGTGTATGCTGACTCCAATGGTGCTAAGTTTTTTTTTTAGTTTAGCTCTGGTTTTCGAGATAAACCGTTATTTTGAAAATGGAAGACGTTGCGCAACATACATACATATATTCGGTTAACTCAAATAAAAAAAAAAATTTTAAATTTTAGAGGAATGTAAGAAAGATAAACTCACTGGTGTTTTGTTTAAGCTTTGATATTGTTACAAGTAAGACTTTGAGTGTTCATAATTCTTTTTCGCTTTAGCCCGGGTTTTTGAGATGTATATTAAGAATTAACTTAGTTTACCGTAGTATGAAACTCGGTTTTTTCCTGCGAAATGTGAATTTATTTATTTATTATTTCATTAAAGACCAACAGCCGTATTCAAAACGAAAATTTGTGTACTCCGACTATACTCCGCTCATCGAGTGAGCAACTTAAATGTTAATTAAGCTTAATCACCATTTAGTCAGGAGGTTATTCAAAACACTTTTAAATTGCCCGATTAAGACAAATTTGTACATCTCTGTTTTAGTGAAATTCAATTGATAGAAAACCCAAATTGACAGCAGTTAATCAGGAGTTCAAAAGTCTTTGATCAGCCGATAATCATAGTTTATTAAAAAGTGTTTTGAATAAGAAATCCTTAATCAGGGGATATGCAGTAACTAAATTTTTGTTTTGAATACGGGTGCAACATTTTAAGCAACACTAAGCTGTTCCATCAAAATTGTGTATACAAACTTGGTAATGGCGACACAAATCTGTTTTCAGATTAACTAAACCAAGTTTAACTACGATCTCAAAAACCCAGCCTCAAGGTTTAATTTGTATGATATTTTTAGCTTTTCTAAAATCTTTGAAAAAGGTTTCCTGATCATCTGACCTAAGCAACCAGTGAAATGCGCATAGAAGCTTGCTTTCCCTCAACAATAAATTTCAGTGTATTTATCAAATATGAAAAACTGGGAATTTAGCACGTCATATAGAAAAATAACTTTGAAAAACGCTTTAATTTATTGAATAACTAAAAAGCCAAAATTCCGTAAAACCAAACCGTTTACAGCGTTTAGTTAATTATTTTTTACTTTATTTTGTTTAGAATTTGAAGAAGTTGAGAAATTATGTTACCACGTAGCTGTTATAAATCGAACTGGTGGGTCTAGTGAATACATCGTAAGCCGAATAAAAAAGGCCACACAATCCTTAAGCTAGCTTAGTTAATTATAGCAATCGTCCTCATTATCAAGCCGCATTTAAATGAACATGTTTAGCACTAACGTAAAATAAACTCTGTAATAAGGATGTGAAACTTGAAAAGCTGCCCTCCGAGACATTAACACATTGCAAGTTTTTGTAAATAAATGTCTCCGAAGAGTTCTACGAAATTCCTGGCCACAAACCATCTCAAACAACAATCTGCGGGCTTTAACACGTCAAATACCGTTGTGTGTAGAAATACAGAGAAGAAAGAGGAACTGGATTGGACACACACTCCCTCCGTTAGCCACCGTCCGATCTTGCCAGGAATGCAATCGAATGGAGCGCGCAGGGAAGTTCCAGAAGAGGGCGACCAGCACACACATGGCGTAGGCAAATTGATAGCGAGGCTAGAAAGATGCACAAAAACTAGAGTGAAGAAAATGCAGCTGCGCTGAACAGATCTGAATGGAAGTAGTTTGTTGATTCCCTATGCTCCTTATGTGATCGAGAGGAATTATATATATCGGGTTTTTCAACAAGAACTTTGTTTTCTAAAACAAAATAAAACAAAAAATTTGGATGAAGATGATTGAAATTTTTATTGTATTACGAAGAGAAAAGTTCGGCAGTTATGAAATAAAAATGATATCTGGCAAATGTCCACTACGAGCACGCTAAAATATGTCGATTCTTTCATCAAAGTTTTTAATCACTTTTTGGCAAAATTACCGGTCTATTGCGTTAATAACTTCACGGGTTTGGAATTTTAAGGCTGCAATCGATTCGATTGGCCCCGTACAGACTCTGTCCGTAGCATAGCCCACAAAAAATAATCCAGTGGCGTTAAATTTGGCTGGCCACTTAATAGCTGATGTTCGTGAAATCATGCGATCGGGAAATTTGGTTTGCAATAAATTGATCGTATGACACCGTCCTGTTACTGTTGGCACAATTTGTATCGAGCCTGTCGACTCAAATTAAACTACCAAATTCTTAATAGCGGCCTCAGAAGGACGGTTATGTTGTCCGCAAATATCACGGATTTTAATTATTTTAATGCGATTTTCGAGCGAAATACACCAAAAAAAAAACTAAATGTCATGTTGTTGGTGTTGCCACAATTTAAAACCAAAGTTCTTGTTGAAAACCCCGATACTAATATGTATTTGAAAAGAATTTGTCCATTTAAAATTTATTTTTTAGCTGCATAGATAAACTTCTTCTTCGATTTAGAAGGAGGAATTGATGTGGGGTTTGTTTTAATCATTATTTTATCTTTATTAACAATTAAAATGTACAACAATTTTGCAAGCATCCCCACAGTGCGACACCAGCTATGCAATTGACTAGACATTAAGCAAAAAAAAAACAAAAAGATGGAGCTAAAAAATACAAAACAGAAAAATTCAAACCACACAAGTGGAGAATAACTATGTACCTACACTATACTCTTCATTGGTATAGCTCTCAGAGAGTATTATTTTTTAACATTCAACGTTATAAAAGTATTTCGATTGTTGCTTCTTCTTTGCAAAATCCAAGCAAAACAAAGAAAAGATATTTAGTTGCGAGCACTATGTGAGCAAGCTTTGTAGAAAATCGACTACATTTGCCGTTGAAATATTCTGTATGCCTGGTTAAATGCTTGCTCGTGTTCAGACGCGAATTTAACGTGACTATCGCACGTAAACTGCTCGTTGTTAAACGGTGTTGCTGCCTGACTTGCTTCTTACATGGTTGGTGGTTACCAACCAGCTCAAGCAGCAACAGCAGCATGACAAATAGATACACAACTAGACATTTATTTATTTATCCATCCAAACACCCGGACAGTCAGCCCGCAACAGCAAACCAACCACCAGTCAGTCACACTCCTCATAGTGTGGCTAGCTGGCGTTGCTGCTTACAGCTTACGAGAAGAGTCAGCTTAAGCTTGACTGCTTTATGCTCTCGGTTGGATGGTTGGTTTCTGACTTGCTAAAATACGTGTATATTTGGATATTTCTAGAGGATTATGCGCTTTATGTGTTGAATTTTTTACTCACATGTACAAATGAATGTATGTATGTACATACTTTGAACTTACTAATTTAAGACCGAATCTTTTGGCCGGTTCCCTCATCTGTATCTCTCAATTTTTTTTATTTACTCTATATAAAAAAAAAATAAAGAATTCTTTATAATTTCGTACTCTGTTATAATTGTTTATGGTTTTTTTTTTATTAAAAGTTAATTTGTTTTAGCACTGTTTATAAATAAAAGTGGAGTGAGTACCGCCTTATTGTTTGGGGAATCACTTCTCTACTCTTCTTTTAATATGTTTTCATTTATTTTTAATTACACGGTATTGGTTTTAATCAGTGTTGCCTGAAAGTGAAATGTAAAGAGTGCTGAAAAGCTCTTAGAAGCAAATAAGACGGCTGAAAATACTAAAATGGCATCACTGATTATTTGAAAAACCATGAAAAATTGGAGCGTTATTTAGTTGTTTGGTATTTATTATTAAAGAAAATTAAGAACGGTTAAGTAGGTATATTTAAGTTCATTATCAGTATGACCAGCACCCGTATTCCGTAATTCGCTTAGCTAAAGCTAAATCTCGATCGCTAAATACCCAAGAGAATACAAAATTTAAACATTTTAGCGATGGAATTAAATGCTAAAATTGCGGCGAATTAAGTTGGTATGGCATTGCCAAATTAAGCACGTTACAGTATTGCATTCATAGCCAATAATCGCTAAATCAACTTAATAGATTTTTAGCGATAGAGATTTAGCTTTAGCGAATTACAGAATACGGCCACAGATCTTATGACAATCAGCCCAATCATGAATAAAAATTCCCCGGGAGTTTTCTCCCTTCTCCCACTTTTCCCATGTCAATTCAATTGTAAAAATGGGAGAAGGGAAAAACTCCCGGGGAATTTTTATTCATAACTGGGCTGAATATCTAAACGAGTGGATCCATTTTGATAAAACGTCAAATATTAGGTGTCTTCCAAAAGAGACCTTCAAACTTTAGCAGCTATTGAAGATACACAGAAAGAAAAAACTCATACTAAATTTAAGTTTTTATTTCTTACTTTAGTACGGATCGTACTCACAAATTTTAGTACGGATAACACATAAAAGCACTTAAATCAATCCAAACGGGATAATCAGGGGTGTCATGTAAACCAACCTTATCGGTATTGGATTTGAAGCGGACAAAAAAATACGTTGGTGTCATGAAATCCAATGTTGTCGGTTTTTTGTTCGAACTAAAATTATTTTCGGTTTTAGGTGTCACAGAAAACAATGATATCGGGTTTTTATTGAAAATAAACCAAGCAGCTGTGGTTTTTTTTTTATTGGAAATAAAAATAGTTGTTAAAAGCAAATTTTTTTATTTTATTTTTTTCAACAGTTAGATTTTTTCCACAGATAGAAGTAAATAAAATTGCTAAATTGGTAAAATAGTAATTTTGCATGTTTCCGGTTGTCCCCGGCAGCGGGCTGCTGCAAATTCCAAAAGTCTTCTTCTCAGTTTTTCTGCTAACAGCAAATATGCAACAAGAGCAGTGGTCAATTTACTTATTTATAACGTTAAACAACAAATTTGTTTATACTTTTAATAAATTTTCTTTAAACCTACATATTTTTACAAAACAATAAAATTACACAAATTAAAACAACAAATGCAATGCAAGTAATACAACGATGGCATTTATTTCATATGTTTACTGTATTACCACTTCTTATTTTCTTTTCTATAATTTTCCTTTAATTAAAAACTCAGGTTTTAACAATATTTTAGCGCAAAAATCATAATTTACAAAATTGTCGAAAACAAAAATTGCATTTAAAGATGTAAACACATGATGCAAAAACATTAAACAGCTCATTCGAATATTGGTTTTATTTGTATTCGAAAATAGCAAATCCGACTTGTTTTCATGACACCAAATGAAAACAATATTGGTTTGCAAAACCGACTTGGATTCTATGACACCCGTGAATATTCGAAAACCAATATTCCTGCACACAAAAAGGAAAATATTATGTTCATGCTTAAAAAGTCAAATAGGACGCAATAATTCCCATATTCTATTTGTAAACATTATTTAGTTAAAACATAAAATTTTTAAAGGCATTCTGCTGGTTTCTTATAATTGAGAATTATTCTGAAAGCATAATGTGAAATAAACATGTGTAACGGGTATTCTCTCTGGCTCTGTGGGGTAAGTATTTAGGTTAGAATCAAACTAATCTCATTTTCGAATTATTTCAAGTACGAATCGAGATAAAACCGTCTTAGAAATTCTTGAATCAGACAAAGGTTGAGATTAATTTTTTCTCACTTTTAATTAAGTCAATCTTGTTTTCGGATTATTTTAAGTACGAATTCGGGATTAAATGTGGATAACTTAGGCCCCTATAACGGTTCAGAACTTAACTCAGTTGAGTTGCAATATTTAAATTTTTATTATATTATGGTTTATTTATTTATTTATTCACATATAATCGTAAGCCAATACTGCGGCGGCGAACGAAAACATCAAAAAATTACAGCTCAACACAGCCAGTTGTTTTATTTACAACTCAACCGAGTTGTATTAAGAGCAATGGAACTAATTCTTTACCATGTTGTAGTGAAACAGGAAATCGAAATCATCTAAAATTGAAATAGAACAAATTTTGAAAACTTTTCCGTAGTCAAAGTTCAAAAAAATACTTCCTTTTATATACCTCATACTTTTAGGACTACTTTTCTCTATCTAAACTACTTTTGAAATCGTTTAAAACTGCGTTCATTTTTTCAAAAATTCAATTAAACATTTTCGTCGATTTCAATTTCACGTGATTTCGATCTCCATCCTATGGCCGTATATCAGGCCGAAAAGCGGTTTCTATCTTTAACAATTCTAATGCTCATAAATCAAAATGTATGAAGTTAGCCCAACTAGCGCGGCGTCACCACTTTCAAATTCGGAAACCCGATTTTGTAGTTAAGCCGAGTAGTGACGTTGGCTGCTGTTTTTAAAAAGTAATTGTAGCTATTTTTTGGTCAATCCACTGGTTTTAACCCCATAAAATATAAACATAACATTTATAAATTTGATAAGGTGATGTTTTTTTAATGCTTAAAATACGTATGAAATTTACAGGGGGGCCACTCAAAAAGCAAAATGCCATTCATTCGTGTTTTACACACTTCGCCTTCCGCAGCAAAAGCATTAACCCCTTTAAAATATGAGTACAAGAGCTGAAATTTTGTTTGAACAACATGATGAGAGCGTTAAGAATTTTTTTTTTTACAAAAACTCTTAATATTTGTAAGGCGTCATACGCTTATTCTAGCAAATCAAAAAACTTATTTTTTAAAAAAGAAGCAGATTGATGTCTAAACACATCCATTAGCGGCCGGCATTACATTTTAAAGAAGATTGCGAGCATTTATAAAATCAAAACGACGTCAGCACTTTGAAATCGACAGAGCGACAACAGCCGTAAAAGCAGTATAATGTTGTTAGAAGCTTTACGAAAAACACAATGCTTTTTTTCTATGCATTTCGTTTAGTTAGCTTTGGGAAACCGTTGCGCTATGACTACATACAGTAGTGGTTTTTATATACATATGTAGGCAACTGTTTTTTTTTCAGCTACAAACGACAACGTCGCTCGCTGGGCAGGCATTTCAAACAAATGACGTATGTCAAAAGCGTTGCGCGTCTATCGCAAAATTTACCAGGCTCGCAGTTTTTTTAGTTAGACCCAACGTTCAAATAGCCTTTATAGCTGCCAAAGCAGTAATTTAACAAAGCAATCCAACACAACCAAAAAAAAATTGTTTATTTACATTATTCGTTTGAAAACAAGCAAATGAAAAGAAACTGAAAAAAAATATACGAAAGGGTGACGGGGGGTGGGTGTGGAACTTAGATATCTCTCTCTCAAATTATGTTTAATTTTTTTTTTAAATAAAGAGAAATTAGTTCACTCAATAAACTTAATAGAGGGACCAGAGAGCAACACTTGACGGAAGATGGGATTAATCGGGCTTTTATTAAAATCCCGTAAAGAATTGTTGATTATTTCGTATTGCTAAACAATGTGTGTACTTCTTAAATGAGTATTATACATAGAGAATTTAAGGTTTCCGACTCTCCAATGCAACTCATTTGACTCATGTTCTTAACTTGTGAGATGTTTGGTGGAAAGTCGGAGGTTGGGAGTTGGGTTGCTCGTTCAAAAACATATGTTCTGTAGAGGTTTTCCAGCACACTAAGCTCGTTACTATTGAGTTCATATTAATGGTACGATTTAATTATTTTTTTTTTTTTAACTCGACGGAAAATATTGAATTTTTCAGCATACGCTGCTTTAAAACGCGTAGTAAATAATGCTTTTCCTTTTAATGTTTTGCAGGAAGTACGTGGTGAATTAAAGAAATTATATACCTATACATACATACATACATTCATGCATATGTTTAGATGTTTAGATAAAAAAAGATTTAATTAACAGATTTAAAATATGTGAAGGAAAAATTTAATAAAAAATTCTTACAAGAAAAAAAGAAAAATCTTATTAAGAACTTAATAAGATAAACACTAACAACTAAGCGATAAATATTAGAAACTTTTGCAAGTACATATTTTTTTTTTTTATTAAAAAACAGAAGAAGGACTTTGCTTGAAATGTTGCAGCCCCGCACAGTGGGATGAATCCCGAATTTAGCTGAACAGTCTAGCTCATTTTTTTAAGAAATACGATAGAGTTTCGCTTGGCTCATATCTTGCAAACCGTTCGGAATTTTGATTTACACTTTGAGACAAAGTTGTAGGTCCTGCCATAAAGAACAAAAGTTGTGAATATATAAAATCTAAAAAAATTCATCTTTCAGATCAAAATCGCAAAAAACTTTAAAAAAATCGATTTTGTTTTACCTTTTTCCCCCTGTTTAGGTTCATAGGTAGCTAACAGTTCAAAATTCAAGGAAACAATCAACTACAAAAATATACTTAAGATCCCAATAAACAACTTTCTAGAACATACGAACTTCCTAGGAATGATTCCTAACACCGTTTAGGTAGCATAGTATGTATGTCAATGTTAAAGTAAAGAAAAAACCAATGAAATTAAAAAATTTTCGGGAAATTTTTTAATTTTGCGGCTACCTAAACGGTGTTAAGAATCATTCCTAGGAAGTTCATATGCTCAAGAAAGTTGTTTATTGAGATCTTAGGTACATTTTTGTAGTTGGTTGTTTCCTTGAACTTTTAACGGTTTGGACATGAACAGCGGAAAAAAGGTAAAAAATATCGAATTTTTTAAAGTTTCTTGCGATTTTGATCTGAAAGATGAATTTTTTTAGAGTTTATATATTCACAACTTTTGTTTTTTATGGCAAGAGCTACAACATTTGTCTCAAAGTGTAAATCAAAATTCCGAACGGTTTGCAAGATATGAGCCTGAGAAAATTATCACGTTTTTGCAAAA
Organism: Pollenia labialis; assembly: GCA_949318255.1. Classification (NCBI taxonomy): domain Eukaryota; kingdom Metazoa; phylum Arthropoda; class Insecta; order Diptera; family Polleniidae; genus Pollenia; species Pollenia labialis. The sequence goes on along the minus strand of OX439143.1, from coordinate 135,023,040 downwards.
ATGACACCAAGGCCCTAAATCTTTAAGGGCCCATAAAAAAAAGTGCATGACTTTGGGCGAAACTGTGAGACACGGGTCTTTTTTTTTTTTTGCACTATGTAATACCAACAGCAACTAAAAAAAAAATTGTATTTCCTTTTTATTTTTGGGTACAAAAGTCAAAGTCTTTTTTGTGTTACGAAAGCAGTGTGAAGTTATGTACACTATTTAAATAATATTGAAAACAATATTGATTTTTTTTTTTTTTTTGGTTATTTTAAATTATTACAATTAAAATCTTAGTCGATAAGCTCACAGACAAACAAAAATTACTTGCATAAAAAAAAAATAATAAAAGTAGAACAGTATAAAATTTACTGTTTGTACTCGTTTGAGTACACTAACAACATGCATACAATATTATGGTAAAATTAGTGCTCCACAACCATATTATGGTTGCATCAAAACATGTTATGGTTAAATGTGACAATAATTTGTTTTTAAACTAACAAAAGTATTTTGCTCATTTTCAAGAGCAACATGCCATAGATAGATATCCTTCCTGGGCGTGTGAGCCGAACGCTAAATAATGTTCTGTTTATTTTCGAACGCTGCTTTTTTTTTTTGCAATTGTAGTGATGCATTTTTTGTAAGAAAATCTTGTTTAGTAATTTTTTACCAAAAATTTAGCCATTTTTTTAAAAAAGATTTAGCCATTTTCAGTGGTACAAGAGTTGGCGGCACTGGACACAGCTCTACTAGTCAGCCTCGCTCAAGCTTTCCCAAATGATGGTTGTGTTATCGGTTGTTGCTTGCATTTGATGTTGGCATTTTGTTATGTTTTTATATATGTATATATTTATTTTAATAAACAAATCTGTCACGCACCCCAAGAGGTCTGCGGAGCCCCACTTACGTATCGTTAGTTTTCAAAGAATTTTTTTTAACAATTTTGAGTTCCAGAAGAAGTCACTTGGCAAGGCGGCTTACATTGATTTTGTTCTACTATTTCAAATATTTCAATTTACGTATGTACATATGGGTTTGCCAATCTCTGCTTGAAATTGTTAGGTACTCATAGTCTTTGAGCTCTTTCCATTAGCATACATAAAACTTTGGACATTTTTCTCCAAACCTTGTCTTCTGTTGGTATCTCACACTACTTAGTGTTTCAATAACCTTCATTATACTTCTACTTGATACGAATTCTTTAACTTAAATGGAACCGCCCAAGTCGCAAAAATCAGCTATTTTTTAAAACTTCCTTTTCGCAATTTGGGTATAAATCACATCCAGTAAAGGATCGTCCAATAACTAGGTCAACAGCCCCTAAGATTTCTGGTTCCATTGATTTAGTTAAATGGCTTTAAGTTTTATAGTTACCAAAATCCTTAAATAATATCTTGGAAATGCAATGTGAAAGCAAGTATTCTTTTGATGTTTCGATGCTTTACTCATCCCTACTGCTATATTTTAAATTTAAAACGTAAATATTTTAAAACAATTTAATTTTCTTTTTGCTTTATAAATTTCCTAGCGAAAATGTTGTAAATAACACTAATATTTTAAATAATAAATTACGGAAGTTTAAATTGCCACAAAATAATTGAAAACTATAAACAAACAAATGAACATATTAACAAAATTTCCTTCCAAATCCAATAATGAAAACCTCATCATCAACATTAAATAATCAATTAACAATAAATTGTTTGGCCAACAACAACAACAAAACACAACCTAATGAGTAATTTTACAAACATTGTAAATTATTATTGTGTTTGTTAAACATTTCCTTTTAATTTCAATTAACAAAATTGTACCCGTAGTCCTGGTAAATGCCAACAAGCAGAGAAAAAAAATCTTACACATGCGGCGAAATATATATAAATAATATATATGGCAAAAAGTTGAAAGATCAACTACGCATGTGCAATATTTTTTATTGGATTTTATTTTCCTAACAAAAAAAAAAAAAAAATATTAAAACGAAAGAGAAAAATTGTTTGAATATAAAACGACTATTGAGAGTAGTACACAAATATGTCTCAACAATTAGGAAGACAATTTCCTGCAGAATGAGAATTGTTTTAATCAAGTGAATTAAGCGTTTAATAAAGTGAATTAAGCGTTTAATAAAGTGAATTAAACTTTTAATCAAGTAAATTAAACGTTAAATTAATACTATTAATTTGTTTACTGGTGCAAATTTAACTACGTTTTTAATTAATATCACAAATTTTTTAATTGAAATAATTTTTTTCTGTGTACAATTTATAAAAGTCAATTTTCAAAAAAAAAAAAAAAAAAAAAAAAATAATAATTTTCAACAAAACAACTGTTGTCTAACTTGTACGACAAAAACAATTTTATAGTCTTTTTTAATTTTTACCCAGAAAAAATGTTGCACCAGTAAAAGCATTAATCAAAAATAAAATCAAGTGAATTAAACGTTTAATTAATATCATTAATTTGTTTACTGGTGCAAAATAATATTGTCATTTAAACGTTGAATACACTTGACTAAAAGTTTAATTCACTTGATTAAACGTTTAATTTACTTGATTAAATTTTTAATTAAAACTGATTTTATTTTTGATTACTGATTTTACTGGTGCAAAATGTTTTTCTGTGTATGTTAAAAATTACCCCTATTATTTAAATCGTTGTCGATGTCGCCATTAGTTTTAAACTGTTGTCATTAAAAGTGTATCAAAAACCACTTCCAAATTCTTGCGTTTTCGATTTCCAGAACACCCCTGGTTTTTGTTCTTTTTTTAACCGATTCAGCGATTTCAAATAGATTTTAGAGTTTGTTTCCAATTTTGCATTTTTTCGCGAATTTTTGCCATGTTCGCGATATGGGCAATTGTTTACTGTAATTTTTCTGATTCTTTACAGAGTTACCACTAATAATTAATAAAAGACTTTTTTTGCTATCATGCCGTTGTAAGCAAGTTTTAAAGGAAATTTCGCCATTCCTTATATTAGCGACTTTGAATCAATTAATTAAGTTTAAAATATTAAAAATGTTTGCTATTTTTCGATATTTTAGCAAAATTTGCAGAATTGTTGCAATTTTCGCGTAGCTTTGTTGCTCCCTGAGGAAATAGACACAAATTAAAAACTTCCGCTGTTTTAGCAAAATTTTTCGAATTAACTATTGCAATTTTCGCGGGTAATTTAAATGTGTGCCAATAGCTTATTTAAAATCTATATTCAATTCTATTTATAATTTCTTTAATTTTCAGTTGAGGCGTCACAAAATTTGCTGACGACTAAAACAGAGACAATTCTACTCGACGTCGACTTAAAAGCGCCTAAGCAAATATCAAGTGATTGTCAAAATTAATCTATTATAGTTAATAACGACTCAAAAAATACAAGTACTGTATCGGTGCCGTCGTCTTTCATAAAAGCAGTGAATTTTTCTTTTGTTGGATTTGTTTCAACAAAAAAAAATCAGATTGAACAAGGAAGAATTCCAAAATTTATTGCTCATGGTAACCCGACGTACGGCAAAAGCCTACAGACAGACTACAATGCTCCCACCACTAAAAGCGGCAATATTTTTTAAAGTTTTTAGCAAAATTTTTTTTTTTTTTTTTTCAAAATAACAACAGTGATGTCAGACGGTTTGTCAGAAGAAAATAGAGCACGCTCTAATTGAAATTTTGTCAGATGACATTGCGTCTGACTTACAGAAGCAAAGTTAAAAAGGTAACACACGACATGTATGTATTTTGCAGTGGGAACTTTGACAAGTCAGATGTAAAAAACATGTTTATTTATTTTATTTGTCAAATTTCAAAAAAAAACATAATTGTCGAACGATTTGAATATATTTAACGCTGAAATATTTTCTTGAAAACATGTTTATCCAAATTCATGTGTACCACCCTACTATTGAAAAGAGATACAAATAGAAAAAGTTATTATTATTACTCTCATGGTAGATTGAATTGAAAACAAACATGGCTATAAAATTTACGTAATAAAATATATACACAATTAAGCTAATTGAAGGGATTTTTGAATTAATACAATAAAAAAAATTATAATAATACATAATAAAAAAAAAAAATACTTTTAAACAATATCAACACATGTCCCCAAAAACAAACTTTTACACTCAACAAATTATTCATACGTAGTTGAAATGAATGAAACTTTTTTATTAATTTAAAATACAAAAATAACGTGTAGTTACTGAAATTGCATTAATTTCATTATTTGCCAAATTAAAATATTAAAAGAGTTTTTTTGTCATGTTAGAAATAAGAATTGTGGTGAATTTTTTGCACTTATAAATAAATAAACTGCTGATACATTTTTTTTTTTCTTAAATATTTTTTTTTAATTTATAACAAGTTTGTATGTAGGTAACGTAAAATTTTGAATTTAAAAGTTCTCTTTTTTTCTTTATCCAAACAAAGCTTTTTTAGTTCAAAAAATTTCTTTTATTTCCGATTTGTTTGTTTTGTTGGCGCGTTAGCTATAAAAAAATTTAAGATAAAAACGGATCTTTCTTAAAATTTCGAACAGGCTCTCAGCAATTGACTGCATGTGCTATTTTATCCACTTTTTACACTTTTTCTGACTGTCATTTTTATTTGTTTTGTGTTATTTTTATGCATTTTTTTATATTTTTTTTTTATTTTTTTTTTATTTACTTTTATTTTTTTCTTTTTGCGTTTTTTTTCATGTTTACATTTTGTGAGCTAAAAGCACATACACACTTAAGTTGTGTTCACACTAAACAAATATTTAACGAACAAATCCGACAAAGAGCATGACCACTAAACTAATCAATGTTGAACATACATACTTCTTAACAATTTTTGGTTATTAACTTAAAGCCACTTTTTGGGCTTGAGATTAAAAGTTAATTTAATTCTTTAGTTGGCTAATCTAAGAATTAAGTGAATCTAGTATTAATGGAATTAAATATTTTGGGGTGGTGGATATATACTACATATTTAAAAAAAAAAATTCCAGCAGCTATTTATGTGAAGCTTGTGTATGTTGACAGTTTAAGTTTAGGTTTAAAACACCACTATTGGCGGCTTAAACTGGCAAAAAATTTTTAAAAAAAAATACAACTCAAAAAGTGACTCTTGGACCAGCGATGCCAGAAGTGCAGACTTATCTGCATTTTGCAGATTTTATTCCCAAAATGATCAAAATGCAGATTTGAAGATTTTTGGGATAAAATTGCAGATTTTTTATTTCGGTGAAAATTTCTTTACATTCAGGTCTTTTCTGAAAATCACGTGGTTTCAAATAACATGTGATTTTGTGGTGTTCTATTAATCACACAGTTTTTCGGTTTTTCGGTGTGATTTTCAATTGTGGAACGCACAAGCAAACACAAAAAGTTTGTTCTATAAAAGGATAGCAAATTTTTTCACGCTCTTTAAGTTATTTTCCGACAACTGGTTTTAAGGGTTTGCTTAAAATTTTGCAAAAAGTTGTTTACGTATGTAGCTGAACGTTTTGTAATCATAAAATAATATGCCCAGAACACGTTTCATGTGGTTTCAAATCACTTTCATAAACTGTGATTTTTAGAACAGACCTGATTGGTAGGAATTTTATTTAGAAAAGATTACGTAAAAATTAAAAAAATTCGCATTGGTTTGACAAATTAATATCGCCGAACTTATGTTATCTACTTTTATGCGAAATAATATGCATATGTATGTACGTATATATTCATATGTACTTATGTATAAATATCTTTAATAGTTGCAATATTTGATCACTAGTAAATTTTCAATAAGACCTTTGATAATTTTTTGTTGAAAATAACAAAGGTTTGATAAACCCCAACGCAGCCTGAAAAATTCAACTTGAAAAGATATTTTTAATGTAAAAATATCCAAAAATTATCAGCCATGTTCTGAAAAACGCATTCGAGTGAAATGAAAATAGAACAAATTTGTAAAACTTTTCTGTGTTGAAAGTTTAATCAAATATTTCCATTTTTATCCGTTATACCTCGAGGACCACTTATAGATATTTACCTTCGATTTAAAACTCCAGAACATGGCCGTATATTTTGAAATGAACTGTTACATTGTTTTCTAAATACATACAAAATGTAATAAATGTGTTTTGAAGATTTATTGAAGATTTTTTAAATCTTGACTCAGATTTTGCAGATTTGTTGATGAAAAATTATTGTTTTTTGCTGATTTTCGCTCTAAAAGATCTGGCAACACTGTCTTAGACCCGTCTTACACTCGCAGCCATCGACGACTGCTGACGTCAATAGTCAAACATCAATTCTTAAACCAAATTGTATTTTAACCTTTTTGGTAGATCGAAATTTGCTTTTTTGAATGATTTTCCATTTCTAATTGATTTTACATGTTTTTTCTTTACCTCTGTTTTTTCTCGTGCTTACCAGCCGCCTGGGTTCGAATCTCAGGTCAGTCAAGAATGAATGATTATCAATAACAATTTTAATTAAATTTTATGTTGTAAAATTCCTTTCTTCATAAAAATAATTTAATGAAAATTAGATTTGATGAACTTAAGCCAGATTAAAAATATGGAATATTTTAAAAAATTAAAACGGACTGTAATGGCAAAATGGAAGATTTTATATGTTTAGAGAAATACTGGAAAAAGACTGAGAACTAAGATATTCTGTATTATGGGTTGCTTTCGATTTCTCCAACATCTTCGATAAGTAAAAAAACAATTTTTTTTGCCAGTTTTAGTCCAAGAATTGTTTCGTTGGTTATGTTATTGTTTGTTTTTTGCTAATAAACTCCAAATAATAAATAATTTTTGCATTTTTTATTTATTAAAATTACTTAATTTATAACAAAACTTTATTAATCGGTTAACCGATCAGTAGCAAAATTAACCAATTACTAACCGATTAAACCAAAACCTCGGATAATTAATCGAGCGGTTAACCGATTAAAGTAAAAGCTCGATTAAATGAATACCCTACTACTTAATCGCTCACTTTAGGTTAAAGTAAAGTTGTACAAGGCCGGTTAAAGTCTACTTTTAGCTATCGGTAAGTTTTAAAAACGAGCCGTAGGCTTTTTTCTGAAAAAACATTTTCGTGGAATCTGAAACGCTGTTTGATTAAGTATCCGGACTTACATACATTTAAGACAAAAACAAATTGTTAAATATTGTTTTTGTTTGAAATTTTAGATAAGCGAATGAAATTTTTGTTTGAAACCGTGGGACAGGCAGTAAATGTTATGCAGAATCAACCAAATGTTTAACAAAGTTATTGGCTACTTCTGGTTCGCCAAATATTTGTTAAGTGTGACCAAAGCTTTAGTCATGTGTACAAATTTATGCAAACATACTCTCAATATAAAAAGCCACCAACAAAATAGAAACAACAACAACCACAATAATGAATAATAAATATGCAAACTATTTGTTGCCAGAGTTGACTAACAAAAATCACCAATAACCCTACAAGAAGTGTGGCCGTCATTTTTCCGGTCATTTGACTGTCATTAATGACAGAATAATGGTAATCGCGTAGAACAAAGTTTCTATCACTTTCTTGAGGCCAACGTGAAAAAATTACCTAAACTTTTGCGTACGTGTGAATTAACGTTGCCACTAGCAAAGAATTCTTTCTAAAATATTTTTAACAAGAGCGATTCCCAAAATTCCACCACTTTTTTTAAATTAATTAATACAAATTTAGCTAAATTCTTATAATAATTGAAATTTAAGAAACGTATTAACAGATATATTCAACATATTATTAAGTTAATAATAAGAAGAATAGATTAAGAAAACTTGGGCTTTGAAAAATATTACTAATTTGGTATACAAACGCACACGAGTAACAACGCCAGTTGTAACAATAAAAAAATTTTTTGCGGGTGTATTAGATTTGGTCATTCATTTCTTGTAGGGAAGTAAATAGACTGCAGTGTGACCTTATGGGGTATTAAATAGGGATTTTTCCCCTCCGGCATTGTTCACTTTCCAGAAAAACGGAAAAAAGTTTTAAGTTTTTCGGGACCTCGGGGATTTATGCTTAAAAATAAAACAAAATAACACCCAAACCACACCGTGTATAAAAACCGATTATTTTGTTTACCCTTCACCGAACGTAAGAGGGTATATATAATATTAATCCTACGCCCTATCAAGCATAAGTATATATTCTGGGTCCTTATGAAAAGCAAAGTTGATTTAAAATTTGTTTTTATTTAGTTCTTGTCTTGTTTCTCTGTATTCTGCTGGGTCAATTGTGAAGGGTATATAGCATTCGGCACAGCCGAATATAGCACTCTTACTTGTTTTTAATAGCCTTTGAAAGTATCTTCTAAAAACATTCATGTTTTGGGTAAAACTAAATAATTTTTAGTCAAAATACCGAAATTTGTGATTGTTAAAAATTCATAAAAAATTAAAAATTATTAAAATCTGTCATCGACTTTTGATTTCATTCACAAAATACGAAAAAGTTTAATTAATTTAAGAATTTCATAAAACGCAATTGTTGTATAGGAGGCCTCCTAAGAACTGGGGATAAAGAGAAAGTATGTTTTGAGAAAATCTTAAGGATAAAAAATTAAGTGAATTGAGTTATGGGACTTTTACTTCAATATATTTCTAGTCCGTATTGAACATTTTGTAAGGAATGGATGTAGCAGGTAGGTATGTTAGAAATAATTGATTGAGATGAAAAATAAAGTGGGGTTGTTCATACATTTGACCCACCTAAGGCCATCCTAGGCACTGCAAGGGACAAATTTTAGAATTTCATTAAACCACATGATTCGTATGGGGGCTCCCTTAAGGGTTGGAGATAATTTTTTATGAATTTTTAAAAAACAAAAATTTCGAATTGTTGCTAAAAAAAATTTACTTAAAGGACCCTTAAGGGTTGGAGATAATTTTTTATGAATTTTTAAAAAACAAAAATTTCGAATTGTTGCTAAAAAAAAATTTACTTAAAGGACATTTTATTGCGGAATTTCGGTTCTTTAGTAATTTCAATAAACTAAGCCATTTTTAAGTTACGCGGATATATCGCTCATTTGCTGCAAGACCGGCATAAGGCAAAAAAATCCATTTCGAGATAAACGCGTTTAAAGTTTTTGATTTGCTCTAATCACTTAGAAAAAATAACGATACATTCTCTTCAAGTGAGGAAAGTATAAAAGATATAAAGATGAATTTTATACACAAAGAAAAACATTGCGAACAATTCTGCATCACTAACTCCAAAATTGTATTTTTTGATTTATGCCGGTCTTGCGGCAAATGAGCGATATGTTCTGCAACCTCCTCTACTTTCGATATAACGATTTATCTCGAAAACCATTGGATTGAGCGTACTCGAATTATTTTAAAACGCCAGGTGCCCGGCTGCCTTAAAAAAAGTGTCAAATGCTTAAGCTACGGTCACACTTATTAAACGTTTGACCAAATAAGCATAACCACTACTTTTTTTAATAGTAAGTCAGCTTTAACAAAGTCTTAATAACTCGAAATAAAACTTTTTTTATTGCATAATGTGGTATTTTAATCAAAATAATATTGGAATTAAAGAAAATTAAGTTTGCGTGTTGGTCCCGTTTTTTTCGTAAATTATTTGACAAGTGGACCGTAGCTTAAGACAGTGTAATTATTGCAAATATTAAAAATTAATAATAATTTTTATACTTACTGATATAAAACAGTTTGGGTAAAAACACGTACCTGAAAATAAAAACATTTAATTATATTATTGAATTTGCAGAATAGATTTTAAAATTGTATTTAAATAAGAAAATATTATTGGGGGATTCACAAGGTAGTCATAAAGTTGTAAAGTCATAAGTCTTAAAATAATTACAAGAAGGATATATGACTGCTGTGGGATACCGCTTATAATTAAGATTTCTACTGAACAGTTATGATGAATCAATAAACACAGCATACAAATTTTTATTTTGTTCGAGACACAACAACATTTATTTTAAACAATTGTAAAATATTATTTAGGACATTATGACCATATTACTTGATAGCAGACCTTGTGAATCCCCCATATATTTTTGGCTATGGCGAATCCTGATTAACCTTCGCCCTAGTATAATAAAAGCCGGTGCTTTTTTTACACTGCGTTTATCAATACCCAAAACAAATTTCAAATCTTTTATTAAAATAAATAGATACTTTAGATTAGTTGTCATAAATAGTTCAATTATGGACCACATCGTAGGAAAGAATTGCCAGTCGGTCTGCATTTATTTGATTTCTTAAATGTCTGCATTTCAGAAATAAATATTAATCTGTTTTTATAATTTTTTATTGATATATAAAGCAGTATGTAAAAAAAAATTAACTAAAGGGTCTTCCCAACGATACTTCCGAACTTTGACGCTTGATAGCCACCATATTGTTGACCCTACATCTACTGAATTGGCTGTAATTTATTCAGTCTGTTCACACAATTCAACAGCACGTGCAAACGACAAAATTGTTTTATTAAAACAAAATCCCAATTTTCATCGAAAAATTGTTTTCAGCAATTACACCGTTTTCTGGATGAATGGGTACGTCAACAAACAATATTTGGTAACAATTTGGTGCAAAACCAATCCACATGAGTAAGAGCGTCCAATGCATCTCGGAAAAAGTCACTGTTTAAGGTGTATTTTGGGCTATGGATGGGCAAATTAAAAAAATATATCGATATACATACATATATTAAATCGATATTTTTAAAGAGTATCGATATTTATAATTTAAAAAATATCGATATTTCGATATATCGATATATTACATGTAACTGCATTGAAACTTTTCATTGTTTCATTTCATTTAAAATTTAATAAAAACAAAAAAACGGAGAAGGATACAAAAAACAAGTTCGTTAGTTTCCAAGAGCACATTTTATTTATTTGCCATGTAAAATAAAAATAAGGAAATTACGAAAAATTTAAATAAGATTAAGTCACGGAAGAACCAACTTCCTTTGAAATTTTGATTGCACCACAAATAATAACAACATTGACTAGCAATGTTTAAATCATCAGATATGGATATCAGGAGTACTCTCTGTTTTATGTGATCTTCTGTTAATCTTCTTTTATCCAGCACTGCAAAATATACAGCCAAAATAACTTTTCGGACGATACTAAGACAGACGGCAGATCAAATATTTTAAAGCGAAAGAACAGTACTGAAATGTTGACAATTCATAAGAAACTTAACAGGATCTGATTTTCTTTTTAAATGCTTTGTATGTCCTTCTATAAAAATTGTAGGAAGAAGTAAGTTTTTTTTTTTTTTTGGTTTTTTGTAGAAAAACTTCCACAGGGAAGACATAATTCTTTACACAACAAACTATTGTTTACCAAAATCACATTAAAGAATTTTTTTTTAAATTTTTGCCTTGACTGTGTAAACTATTAAAATGTCCAATGGAAAAATCCCATTTTTATCTTATTATTATTTAGAAAATGTATGATGCAAATAAAAAAAAAACAATAGCATTGTTAGCCGTTTTAAATGGCTAAAATGTTGATATTTCTTATAGAGTTCTTACACTGATAGAAAAGGCGTCATAACGCATCAGTGTCGTTTTTGAACCCATGACAGTTTTCATCATTGTGAAGTCAACCTTAACATCACTTGGCCAAAGTGTCTTCAGGATCAAAATGAAATTATGCCATCAATGGGATGACACACTGCACAACAGAATTGACGAACATGTCCTCAATGCGATGACGCAGTAACATCGGAGAAAGGACACATTGGCATCAATTTAATGACAGTTTGTCATTAAGTCACAGTCATTGGAATTGACTTAAGTCAAAGTGTGAGAATATTATTTGTACTTGCCCCTACCAGATGTTCGTTTCACGTTTGTTGAATAACGACTTTTGTTTACAGCAGAACTCTCAATAATAAGACACCAGCACCATGCCCCATATGGTTTTCGTAGTCATTCTACTTTGAAAATTTGATGTATTTAACAAAATAATTTAAAAAAATAGAATATAGGAATTGTTGCTTCTTGAAATCATGAAAATAATGTGAATAATATACAAAATGTGGCATCGAATTGATGTCACTATAGTCATAAAATAGATGACACGTAAAAAATGACAAAATTGTACGAAGACGTTAGTCATTGGACTGATGTTACTTTTTGCATCATTGATGCCATTTGTAGTAACATTGATGTCACAATTCTGATGTCAGGGCATTATCAATATGAAGATGAATTTTTCTACCAGTGTAAAAATATCGAATTCGATAGTCGTAATTAATCGATATACATATATCGATTTTTTTTAAACATAGATATTTTTGCCCATTCCTATTTTGGACTTACGGTGTTATCGATTCATATTTCGTTGAGAAGGACGTTGGCTAGACCCCATCTGTGAACGGTGAGCGGTAAGGTCGATGAAGTGTTGTTGGCCTAAATTGATATGAACACCATGGACATGTTGTTTTACAGAACAACGGTGTAGTGATTTGTTCCTCTATGACGATGGGACAAAAATAGATGATGGTATGAAAGGAGCCATCCCAAGGATATTTCACCTTTTGCAGTTACATCTTCCGGAGAAAGCAGGTGCACTCAATACCTAAATTCGGCGGAGCTCAAAACTGGCAAATCTCTTGAGATCGCGCTGGACCAGAGAACTTATCTAGTACTACGAGAGGTTTTAGCCGCTGGGAATAAGGTCCCAGATGACTATTGATTAAGGGTCTTTTGAGGATCACATGGTGGTTGTGGTTTGGACCCATATTCGCCAAAGAGTAGTATTGAAAAGCCAGTTTCAAAAACTAATTTTCAACCACACCTTCCCCATGGTCGGCCTGCTGGCGGATATCTCTATGTGCTACTGCTATTCAACAGAAGCTGCTTGCTTGCTATAAAAATGTTGCGAAGTTTAGATAGCTGCAGCTCCTAAGCAAGGGGTGAATGTATAATTCTTCCGCGTTACGCTCTACCAGTGTGGGTGTTAGCGCGCACTTTCAGGATGGTTTGGTAAGTGCAATGCACCTAATGGTGGAGACCACCAATAAGCACTACGCAATAAGACATACACAGCTGCAGTCAAGTTAGTGAACGAACTCTTAACAAGTTCTATAATAAAATTACATTTCAAGAGCCACGGCATTCCCTTACTACGAAGCCGGTTTGTAAGGGAGAATATTAAAAAATAATTGTGACAAAACATTCAGTTTTTAAATCTGATAGCTACACTGAAAAGTTTTTAAATACGTTTTGTTTTCATACTGTTCATACTGTGTGGCATTTACCAGCAATTTAAACTCTATTTTTTTTTTTTTTTTATAATTTCCTAGCTTATCCCGCGAAGCTTTATGCTTGTCTGCAGGAAAGAAACCAGAGTCTGCTATTAGCTCCTTTTTGAATGACACAATTTAAGGGTTGTGAACAACCTTTTCACCTGAGAGATTAAGACCGCCGTAAAAAAGTGTCAAAAATGTATTGTATATTTAAAGGGGGGGCTCGCCATATAAAATTCATGCCTTTCGTATGTGAGATCGTAAACAAAACTCTGACATTTCTCCTTTTCAAACCTGTTTTATTTAAAGCTCAATTTTTTATTGGGTACCTACATTAAGATAAGAAACAATTAAGTTTTGAAAAAATCGGATTAAGGACACGCCTAAATTAAATATTAATTTGCAACATAAAATTGTGAAAACTTATATTTTTTATACCTTTTTATATCGCACTTTATGAGTTTGTATAAGACAAAGCACTGTGCGACGTGCTTGTTTATACAATTGTAAAATATTGTGAACAATATTAGAAATTTTATTTTGAAATGTCGATTTTTGGAAAATTCTAACTTGAAAATTGGGTTGCTATATGAAACAAAATTCTGGCAACACTGAATACAAATGACGTATTAAGTTCTACATTGAAATAAAAACACCCTCATGAATTTCAACCTATAGATAGATACACACATATTTACGGACATTTTGGGGTACAATAAGTCTTGATATTTAAAATATTGATTAATTGTTACATGGACTCTCAAACAACAGCCAAGGAAAAGGAGATTTCTTACAAATCTCTCAGTTAAGCCCTTTCTCTATCCATCCTTATTTACAGGGTAGTAGCCGTAAACATAAAAGAGAGGAATAAAATAATCAAAAAATATATTTACTGATATTTTAGTTGCCATCTAATTGGAAATCATGTTAAAACGAAAGTGTTTTTTTTTATCAGTGGCCAGACCAGTCCATCCTTTACAATTAATTTTTCGCTTTATTTTTGTTTTTAAAACAAAAAAGAATTAAAAGAATTTTTTTTTTGTCTACAATTTGTATTTAACTTTTTTTTTAAGGACGATAGAAATAAAAACAAAAGTTTTATATGCAATTAAGTAAAAAAAATTTAAATAAACATTTCGCAGTGTTTATTTTTCTCAATTCCTGTTCGATTTAAAGGGAAATAAAAAAAACATGTTCTATTGCGTTTCTATTTTATTTAAATAAAAATTGTTATTTTACTTTTTTGTGTGAATACTTCCGCATTTGTTTGTACCTATTTAATATTTATTTTTATTTATTCATTTGAAATAAAATTATTTACATATTAAAGCAGAAATAGTATGAATTTATTGTTGTTATTACTTCAATTTATGTGCATATGTATTTAGGCCAATTTTATCTACGATTAAGCTCGTGCCTAGAAAATGTGCTGTTTCTTTTACACCAGATAATTTACCGAGTAGACACAGTGGCGTAGCCAAAGAAACTTAATAAGCTGGATTTCGAGGGGCCTTTAATACTAATATTGATTATACCTCATACATCTGTAAATTATTTTAGTGCTAGTAGCGGGTGTTTCAACAAGAACTGTGTTTTCCAGCAGGGGCATATTGAATGGGGTATTTTACTTGTTCACACATCAGTACTACAGCGTGGCGCAGATTGAGTTAGATGGTTTGAATTCTTAATAACTTTTTTAATTGCAAATTGTTCCTTTGATTTAATACGAATAACTACACAGTCGAATTTTATTTTTTAAACTAACAATCCATTGTGGTTACACAGAGTTCATATTCGATGAAGCCCATTTTTAATTTGGTGTGTAAGTCACAAAGCAACACGGTGGGATTAAGGCTTCAGAGAATCGTAGGCCCTAATTCTGTTAAACGCAACCGCAGCGCCAAAAATAACATTAAAAGCAAAACCAATGTCAAAAATTTGTCATAGTTATAGTTTTGTTGTTGCTTTCTATACAATTTCATACTGCGTTTTAAAATTTTCAACGCCACAAGATATGCAGTGTTTGAAATTTAAAAATTCAATATGAATTTCTGTGGAAAACAACAACAAAATAATGAAATATTTTTATTTTGTTTTTGCTTTCAATGTAACTTTTGGCGTTGCGGTTGCGTTTTACAGAATTAGGGCCTAAGAGTTGTTCGTCAGCGATACTTAAGTGTATTAACAGTTTAGTGCGATGTAATTAAGATGAGAATAGTGTGTTAATCTCTTTAAACGGTGGTGCATATCGGACGATGTTGTACAATTCTCTAAGGCCAACAGTGGGAAATTATCTAAAATTGTGGTTTCACCAAGATGGATCCAAAGCATTTAATTTAAATCATCAAATATGGGAACCGTGGTTAAATCCCGAAATAAGAGCGAAATAATGCGTTCGCCAAATATGTCCCCTGTGAAAAACATTTAGGGAACATTCTCAGTTCCCAAATATATAGATTGTAGAATGAGTGCTTTGGTGTACAGTCGACTCTCGATAATGAGGGGTGTAACGCGCAAGAATTTGGAAGTTTTTTTTAATAAACTTGTAATGCAATTTTTATAATTTTTGTTATAAAATTCTGTTTTATAGAGAAATATTTGTATAATATTTGTCATAAAAGTATTTTATTACAGAAATCTTATTCAAATTCTACATTTAAAATTCTTGCGTTTTACGTTTATGCATTTCCAGCACACCGCTGAATATGAAATTTAAAGGACCAGAGAAAAAGTTCAAATAATCAAGATTATATATTGACAAGATTTTAAATTATCAAGATGGTGATAGAAAAATATCAATTTAACAAGTTTGATTAAAGCAGGAGATTTCAGTTATGATTTGTTTCAAAATCAAAAACATCTTTACTTTACCAGTTAAAATTTCAAAGTGTAGCAATAAGATGATATTCCTTAAGCAATGCATATAAACTAAAACAAATTATTATTTCGTTTATATTTTATTTTTTATAAAACACAGCACATTAGAATAATTTCAATTATTAAGTGTAGAGCTGAAAAAAAATCAAATTACAGCGTTTCAGCGAACAAGATGCCATTCAAATAACTTCAAATTACTGCGGGGATCAAAGTACATCGAGTTTTTTTTTTAATGTTTTTAAATGTTTTTCGAGGGACTTGGGAAACATTTTGAATTACCGAGATTTAAATAACAAGTTTTTAATTATCGAGAGTCGACTGTACCTGGTTTACATTTTATGTTTTTTTTTTGTCAGAGAAAGATACTTTATTTTATCTGGAGCGAAATCATATTTATTTACATGCATATAAAATTGCATTTGTTTGGTTTTTCCCTTAAGACTTCTAAATACCTGAACCGATTTTTCAAAGTGCTTTCCTGACTTCTAGTCGCTTAACCTAAATGATGTGAAAGTTCACACTATTAAAGTTTTCTTTCAGAAAGAAAATAATATCATGTTCTCTTTCCCTCTCACCAATTAATTAACTTCGACTTTCTTAAATAAAACTTTCAAAGTGGAAGCCCAGACAAAAAAAAAGTTTTTTGACACAAAAAAAAACCTTGTGGCTCTTATTTAAGTTGATCTGTTCCAAAAGCGATATTTGTAAAGTTACAAGTGGTCGGTGCCACGACCATAAACAGACAACATCAATTTATGTATATCTGGAGAACGATAGCAGTAGAAGTATCCAAAGTTGGTTCAAATCAGGAATACAATTATTAAAAACAAAAGAGCAGATCCGATCACCGATTCTAAACTAAATTCACAATTGTCTTTGATATGATTTTAATAATACAGATGACTAAGGCCCCCTTAAATGATATCCCTCGTTGTGACTTCCTGCCCCAAATACCACTACAAACGAAATGAGTTACACGAGCTTACAGTCCCTGTGTTGCCAGAGAGGGAAAGTTACATATAATTTAAAAAAAATATTACTGCCTGGCCCACAATGTCGACAAGAACATTTCTTTCCAATTTTTATATAACAAAAAGAAATTTTAGTTTTCTATTATTGTTTTCAATATAAAAATACGAAAGAAATGTTCGTGTCGACATTGTGGGCCAGGCAGTTAATTTTTGTTTTATTCTTTATTTTCTCATTTTAAGCAAAGAAAAATCCAAAAATATATTCAAGATTTTGGCTTGAAAAGCATGTATTCCAAGAGAATACTGTTTAATTTTTACAATTATGCACAGGTATAAAAAATAATTTCTTTTTAATTTAAAAAAAAAATAAAAAATAAAAAAAGTTCATAAGCAAATTAAACCCAAAGATTTAAGAACGGCATTTTTTTAATTACAACTTTAAGTGGAGGATATAACACAAACAGTTGCTGGCAACACTGTTTGGCTCTATTAAAGAAAAACCCTTCGCGCGCAGGGTTGTCATATGGTGTGATTTCTTAAACCATTTTGGCGATGCAGTTTTGTAGTTGGCAAAGTTTAGGCGATATTTAAATTCTACTGTAGGGTTTTCTAATTTTGCTGGTTTCTAATTTTCCCGGAAATAAGAAGAAGTAAACCAATTATTGACAATTAATAGCAATAATACGCAATTGAACGTGCTTAACTAGTAAAGGCTGCATCATTTGTATTAGAGATCAGAAGAAGCCATTCAGCTTGGCCTCGGTTCCAAAATGCTGGCCATTATCTTCAAATCTTCTTACCGCATTACAAAAGTTTTCACAAATTACGTTAGAGATTTCTAGTATTTATTTTAAGATATATATACAGGATGAGCATTTTACCAAAATAAAAGAACGTGTCCAAATGCATTTTCTTTGATTGCATTTCTGCCAAAGCTTTGTGG
The DNA here is from genome assembly GCA_949318255.1 of Pollenia labialis. Taxonomy (NCBI): domain Eukaryota; kingdom Metazoa; phylum Arthropoda; class Insecta; order Diptera; family Polleniidae; genus Pollenia; species Pollenia labialis. The sequence goes on along the minus strand of OX439143.1, from coordinate 135,005,010 downwards.
CAGGATGGCCAAGTGAACGGACGTGGACTTACATATAATTAGGCCGAAAGGCAGGTGCCCATGTTAATCAACAAATGACATTATCAATGCACAACAACGATTTCAACTGGTAATGACATGTATTGATCACTTGAATAAAACAATTCTTTGTTAAAATTGAATTTTTGTTATATTTTACAGGGTGGCGCAGAATGTGCTTTATGGTTTAAATGGTTTATAACTTTTGCGATTAATATAATTCTTTTTTTTAAATACAGTATAAATTTTTTGCAATAAGCTTTGAAAAATTGTATCCTGTAAGTGATGTCCACTTTCTGCTTCGCACATACATAAGTACGTGCTCTTTTTAGCATAGTTTCCATAACTTTTCGCAAAATTTTTCGGGTCATTATTTTTGTTCGATTGTATAGTTATTCATAGTTATTAATGCCAAGCCTTCTTCAAAATAGGCTGAAAAAAACAAAGAAAAAAACATGTAGCTCATTCTGCGCCACCCTGTACAATTTCAAGTTATATTTGGTTTAAAAAAATACTCTTTAAAATGCCTGTTTTGCGAAGTTATTAATTATTAAATAACAAATAAAAAGTTAAAGTTTGGCCATCATTAACAATTTGGAATATGCTTTTTGACGATTAGAAGAAAAATTATCCGACAACCCTGTGTGAGGGACGTACTCGCATATAAATTGGAAACATCTTTTTTTAATACTTCTACTTCTTTTTTTAATTTACTCTCCCACTCTCTTAAAGATTTTGTGGTAAGTGAAGAAAAATGATTTAAGCAAAACAAAAAAAAGTTTAGCCATAAAAAATTTGTTGCTGGTGTTTTTCTTTTTCTTCTTTTTTGTTTTTGTGTTATTTCTTTTCTATTCAGTCATTTGAAAGTGCCATTTTGTTTTAGTTGGTGAATTATTAGGTGCACAGAACTCGATTTAATGGGATGCAAAACTACACATTTAAAAAATATTTTTTTTTTTTCGTTTGTTTTGTACGAAATCAGCGAATATAACACACAAAAAAACTAGTACAAAAATAATAATAAACATTAAAGAAAACTAATAGAAAAAGACAAGAATAATAGAAAAAAACGACAAATTGAAAAAAAGTAAAGGCATACATGTTGAACATTTAAAAGATACAAGATATTTCAATTATATTTTAAGGATTTTGACCTATTTGACCTGAAAGCAACAAGAAGAGATGTAAGCATTTTGTTTTCTTGTGCTGGAAACTTAAAGGTGTTGCTAACCTACCCTTTTATACATACATATTTAAATTTTACTTGAACTTTTTTTAATTTATTAAAATTAAAAAACTTATATTTGCTTAATGTTTGTTTATGAAATTCCAAACACCTTTTCATTATACATACATACCTGGATACCAGTTTCCCTTAATTTCTGACTTTCTCCATTTTTTTTAGCCTTATGATGTCATTATATGGAAAATATCCTTGCCAGCAATAAACATTGAAAACATTTTTAATGAATATTTAAATAAATGGCAGTCATGAAATTAACACCATAAATAGCAATAAAAACTTCTCTTATATGCAGACTGGGAAAACGAAAAATAGCAACATGTTTAAGCGTTTTTGAAATTAGTTGAATTGGAGCCTAAGGAGTGACATAGAAGAATTAACGAAATACCCTTCAAGATTTTGTTGAAAACTTTTTAAAATTTTTTTACTCAAGCAAGATTTTCCAAAAGTATACAGAATTTTCGCTAATTTTAATTAAAAATTTAATCAAGTGAATTAAACGTTTGATCAAGCGAATTAAGCGTTTAATCAATTGAATTAAACGTTTAATTGATAATATTGATTTGTTTACTGGTGCAAATTTAATTAATTTTTTAATTAATATCACAAATTTTTTAATTGAAATCAATTTTTATTTTTTTCTGTGTATGTACCGTACCGCATTTAAATGTTATCTGCGATTTCACAAGTAAATAATTAATCCTAGAAAAAGATTTGTGTTAAATCGAATTGTTTTAATAGCACATTAAAAAGCTTTTAGCCAAACTAAATGATGATCAAACTAAGCCATATTATGGTAAAGTTTGACTTTGGTACTTTTTTGGAATTCGGCTCTTTTAGGTTGAAAACTGGAAAAACCTGAATTTTAATACGTTTTTGTCGGCCCATCTATCTTTTGAACCAATAAACCTAGAAATAAAGTTTATACCTCATTCGAAATTTATCAAAAAAAATATGAATACAAGTTTGGTACTTTTTCGAAATTCGAACGCTTAGTACCAAAAATAGTTACGATTTTCACCCCGTTACTGTTTTTTGTACTTTTTTACAAAACTTTTTGCTTCATTCATTGAATAAAATACTGCAATTTTTAATTATTTAAGGGGGGTCGAACAATAGTACCAAAATGGGAAATACGGGAAATTTAATATCTTTCTTCAGCTTTTGGTTAATTATCGGTAATATTAAACCTTCAAACCTTAAATTCAACATGTAATGTCCTGAGTGGATACGAAACTAAATTATGATCAAACTAAGCCATATTATGGTAAGGTTTGACTTTGGTACTTTTTTGGAATTCGGCTCTTTTAGGTTGAAAACGGGTAAAACCTGAATTTTAATACGTTTTTGTCGGCCCATCTATCTTTTATACCAATACCCCTAGAAATAAAGTTAATACCTCATTCGAACTGTTTTAAAAAAAATATGAATACTCGTTTGGTACTTTTTTGCAAAACAATTTGCTTCATTCAGTGACATATTTGTAATAAATTGTGGGCACCCAATAAAGTACTGCAATTTGTGATACTTTAATGGGGGGGGGGGGGGGGGTGGTAAAAGTACCAAAAATGGGAAATACGGGAAATGTAATAGCTGGTATTTTTTAATTATCGTTAATATTGGACCTTAAAACCTAAAATTCAACATGCAATGTCCTTTGTGGATACGAATCTATGAGGGAACTTTTTTGTTCTTTAATTGGTACTTTTTGAATTTTGGTAAGTATTGGACCTAAAAACATAAAATTCAAGATGCAAAGTCCTGCGAAAGTAAACTGTACATATTTTGGAATAATACGGGAAGTTTACTTTCTTTCAGTTCCTTTTGTCTTCTACGAATGGTACTTTTTTAATTTTCTATACTATTCAACTTAGAAACACAAAATTATAGGTTAAATTTTTTACAAACCTAGGAACACAAACTTTGGCATATAAATATGTTTATGAAACATATTTATTCACATTCATAGTGGGCATCCTTGAGTCATGAGGAACTGCTACATAAACATGACACTGAACAAACAAAACAAAACAAACAACTCCAGTTCAATGGGATCTCTAAATCGCGACTATCAAAAATTTTGAAAAATTAAATTAAAAATGTTCAATTTCTGTCTCAAAAGTTTTCGTTCTAATATGAGATTTTCTTGTATTATAATTCAAATCAGAATTTATCTCACAAATGAGACATATTATTTTTGTGTATTTTTAACCCTAGAAATATAATCTGCGTTAATTTTACGCAAGCACTTTTGAAATATTGATATTTATTTTTAATTAGCTTGAATAAGTTGATGTGCATTTCAGACATTTTATATGTACACAAATTTTAAATTTTGGTATTTTTATTAAATATAAATGGAGGGCTCAGAGCTGAAGCGAACCAAGTCAAAAAAGAAAATTTGAAAATATATTGAGTTTAAGCAAGTAAATTGCCATTAATTACTGGAGCCACTGACTTGGGTTTATTACCGTTACCTTAGGAAGGAAACTGTTTTTGATTTACCCCATTAAAGAACTGGATTGAGTTAAATTTTGCGGAGATTTTCGCACCAGATTTCAAATACCTATACGTGATATATTTTATGACTTGGTTCGGTTCAGCTCTGAGCCCTCCAAATGTAAAAATAAAATCCATATTAGTTTTGTTCTTAATAAATCAAAAAATACAACAATATAGCAGGTTAGTTAATGTATTCACACCTGTATTACATTTTAGTCTGTTAGGATTTATAATCTATTAACCAAATAAATAAATAAAATCATGCGTCAATTTTACTTTTGATTATCTTTTAAGGGTTGAAACAAATTTTAATTACAAAAAAACCACGTCAGCAGATTAAAACAATTAGAGATGTGCACTTACTATCTTGACAAAAACGATAAACACTCGACGCCTTCGCATTGTTGTTAGGGAATGTTAAGTTAATGTTAAAACAAAATGGGCCTGACACTAAAATGACTGGAATAAGGGTGATTATAAGTGATCATTTTTAAACTTGTTATAATCTCAAAGAGTTTTCCACAAAAGAAGTTTTGCATTCTCCTCTTTCGGAACGAATGGAAAATTTATAATTTTTAGAAATTTGATAGTAAAAATTACATTGACAATTAATTTCAATTTTAATTTTATTTATTTATTAAAAAAATTTATATACATAATTAATTATGAATATAAAGGTGAAATAGAAAAAGGTACTAACAACATAAAACTGATAAAAATAAAGTTATATCGAATTAAAATGTTCATTAAATAAATAACAATTGTAAATTTATTTTCACTATCGTATAATTGAAAAAATAACACTAACTGTATTTGAAATTTATTATGCCCATTCCAGACATGTAAAGTGCAAAATGTAATAAACAATTCCTTTAAACACCGAGAAACTTAAAACAAAAAAAAAAACAAAAAAAAAGCCAAAGGAGACCAAAGAAACTCCTTTTAAAATCCACCCCAAAAAGAAACAACCAAAAAAGTTAAAGGAGTAAAAATTAGACAAAAAGAGACGGGGAAGAAATCGTAGAGAGTTATGGCGAAATGAGAGCCAATTCTAAGCAGTACTATCAGCAATAAACGAGAATAACAAACAACAGCTGCTTGTTTACCATCAACATAAAAATACACGCAAATGCCATGGAATTGACAATAAACTGTTTTTTCTGTCTGCCTATCTTTCATGGAGCAGATAGCCGGAGCTGCAATTGCTGTTGCTGCTTGTTGTTGCTCCCAACAATTACGACGACACATCATGAATAAAAAAACATCATCATTTCAATAATGATGATACACAACTGCAACTACTTGACAACAGCAACAGCCAGCACCAAACAAATTTTTGTTTAAAGTTGCTTATTTTTGTCCATGTTCGAATTGCTACCAACGTATCTTCCAAACTTACAAGGAGAACAAGTGTAGTTAGTGTGTGTGTGTTATGATATAAGACAAGCAACAGAATTGAGCAACATTTTCTACTAGGAGCTCAGTAAATTTAATTGGTGTTTTGATGTTTCCATAATGTAAAACTACAGACTTTTTTCATTGGCGATGATGGACGACTGTAAGACTGGGAGTAGAGGAGAATAAAATTGAAAAATAAAAGGAAATAAATATGTAAACAGATTGAGAGAAGAGTTTTTAAAAATGGTAAGTTTCGTTGTTAGAAAAGAGCAGAGTTTTGTTGTTGGAGACAATACCGTTAGAGAAACAAATTTTTATTTAATTTTTTAGTAATTTTTGATGGGAATTAAAAGATTTCTCATACATTTATAGGAGTTGTGGTATTTTTCTTCTTTAACAACTACGGCTGAGTTATAAAACAACTCAGAGAAGTACAAGCTTTTGCGCCAATAGTATTTTCCATTATTATTATTTGCCAAAATGGAAAAAACTTTTTTGCCATGTCTTTGTACTGTGGATCGAACCCAAGATCCGAGAATGATTTTCAGGGACTCTGCTATTATTAGAATATTGCTAAATTATATGATTGTTTTGTGTTAACTTTAAGAATACCGTCGATTATTGCTTACTGGTAAGCGTAGCGAAAGATCTAATTAGCTATCTTTCTGATATTTTAATTTATCGAATCGTTAATGGTAAATGTTTTTACAGAACCGCAAATTGGCAAACGCATCCTTCAATTCGGCTCAGAAAAAGGATATCATTGGAGTTCCTATTAGGAAAACATTTTTGAGGAATTTCTGAACAAAAAAACTTTTAAATTTTAAGACGGAAAACTTCAGGAATATCTATGGAAAGTCTTTGGCTTAAAGTAAAGGTTTCGTTGGACGTACTAATTGCTAAAGTGATTTGAGCGATTTTTTAAGAATATACGCCTACGCATATATTAACAATTTTTCATTACGAAAATTATAAGGATTTGATGTTTAAGCAATATACTCTTATTTTAGAAGAAGAAGCAACATAAACGAGCTCTAAGACTTGAAGAGATCCCAAGCAAGTTTTGTCTAAACACACATATGTACTTTGATATTTGCATTTTCGAAAACAGCTTTCAAAGCTCTTACAATTTGTTATTGTTGTACTTTCTTTGCAATGTAAGCAGCAAGCATTGTTTTCACCGCGATCTAATTAGCTGTTGAGCTCCCGTCGGTGTGAAAGCACAAAAGCTCTTTTGTAAAACCTTGCCCATTTGGCATATGAGCTGGACGTAACTTTCCTAAACCATTAAGCATAAGTTTTTTATGTTAAGACGATATTCAATTATTAGTAATAGCATAAATCCTATTTTATTCACATAATTCAGTATCAAAATTTTCCGAAAATTCCCGGTTAAAATTTTCTAAATTCATGGAAGTGGAAAAAGTTCGGTAAAATAGAAAACCTAGTTTTCATTAATCTATCGTGCTCACTATGGGAGAAGCTCTGGGTTTTTTGAAGTTTTTTTAAAGCTCTCAAGCCATTGGGTGAATATTAAATAGCCAACTCTTAAATTCACTGAAACAAATAGGCGCAATTACAGATGCAAAGAATATTTACATGGATATAACCGTAAGGTCTACTATATGGCACTGTTGGAATCTGACAATTCTTAAATTGTACCGTCTTAATGGCAAAATTGTACCAAATTGACATAAATTGTACCAAAATTTCGCTATAAAATAAAAAAGCATACATAGTAAGAATTCATAGCACTTTTTTATTTAATAAAAACAAAAACAAAACAAGTAAGAAATTATAGTCCGTCAAGCCCAAGCATTTGATTCTCTACACAACAGTGTACACAGATCAAGAGTGAGACCCATGGGCAATCATGGACCCGCCAGAACAAAATGTTATGAGGTTAAGATTTATGTTAAAGTTTTTGTGTCGACTTTTATTAAGATATCTTCATCTATATGAGATTTATTTGCCTTAAAGTGATTTTAGGAAAAGGTTTTATATCGGACCTATGGATAATTTTGAACCCGTCAGCGCTATATTTTGTCTTTACAAAGTGTCTATCGTAAAAGTTATTGCCGCTAATTTTTATATCAATACCAACATTTGTAAGGTAGTCGCAAATATGGACCAATTCCATAAAAATTGCGAGCTCTACTTTACGCAGAAGGTAACATGAACGATAGCCAGCCAGCCGGAAGCAGGGACATCGTTAAATAGACTCAGAAAGTATTATTTTGTAGTGTGACACACATCAGCACAATCGCATAATATCCTCTCCTCTTTTGTGGTGTGGGTATAAAAATTATGAAAAAGCATACATTTTTCTATTTCTCTTGGTTGACAGTGTCACCAAAACAATGGACTAAAGTAGTGATTTGGAGGCACTTACTCCTAGGCTTCTGCAGGCATACGAGTACATATACCTATGTATGTATGTACTTTATATGTTGGTATTATATCCGAACATTAATTAACAATTATACAATTTTTGGTAGTTCTGCTCACGGCTGGAAATATGTTATTTAAAATTTTATTATAGAAAAGTGAGTTAATCCACCTCAAATAAATAATAAAACTTCGTCGATATTTTTTTTTAAATTGTACCAAAAAGGGATACATTGTACCAGTGTACCAATGAAGTTTCGATTGTACCAAATTTGGTACAATTGTACCACAAATCCCATCAGTGCTCTATGGTGGATCTTATCCACTGAATGACAATCAATGCGTTTATAAACCGCCTCCTAGTGGTCGAGCAACCAACACACCCAGGTAGCAATTTGAGTGCAGAATCTGCCAAAACTCGCCCCTGTTTAGAAGCTATAGCTATCTTACCTTCTCTGCTTTTGGCAAAAATGCTAACAGCATCTGTTGAGTAGCAACAGCACCTAGGGATGATCCTCCTTCAGGTCGAACTCTCCACCTGATCGCCGAAAGTTACTCTTTACCGGAACAGCTTAGCTTTAGCAAGGACAATCTTATTGAAAGACAGAAGGCAATTCTCACAAGAAGTATACTAACGGAGGCCTTAACCAATAGTCAGTCCGGTGCCGTGTCACCGGGAACTACTGATTCCCGCGGTACCAGATAGGATCTCTGGACAGCCGCGATCGCAAGAGATCGTTAACTTCTGTTGAGACCTGGCCATTTTGGATTTCACCGAAGGATGTAACCTCGAGAGTTGAAATATTCTAAGATGATCCCAAGAAACCATCGAGGAGACAATAAAAAAATTTTTGATAGTCAATTTATATCGTTAGATTTAAAGCTTAATCCTGTATCTTTACATTAAGATTAATCCGTCACAATCTTCGGTCATCTCTAATTTTCCATGGAGAAGGAAAGGTCGAAAGCGAATTTAATATGTCTTCGGAAAATACCAAATCTTTAGAGGTTACAAGATAAGAGTAAGTAAAGCGTCTTGGTATCATTTTGAACTGCAAGTTGTAGTGGAGTGTCTATTATCCACTATGTAAAAACCTTTTCAAAATCTATAATTATAGTCGAAAAATTTGCTCTTAGAGGCATTGAGACAAAGCAGCGGTTACAACCTAGATAAGGGCGGCCAAACTGTTTATATAAGGTAGAAAAATGTATGTTTAGGCAACAATACTGAGCACGGTTTGATGACATTAAGGTCTATATTGGACATCACAATTGGTTTGTAAATGACAGCATACATCAGAATGAAAAAAAAACGAAATGAATATTATCGGTCGTATTATTAGAGACTAGCGAAATAGAATATACCTGTATGCAACTGAGAGGAGTTCCGCTTTTATCATACTTCGCTTATAATTTTGGGAATCACAGTGACCTAAACGTGTCTGGTTGCCAGGACGGTTAGAGCAATATCGTGATGGAATATTGATTCTAGAAGTTGTTCGTTAATTAACGTTATAAACCTATCTTTTTTTTGTTGGCACCTAAGCCATAATAAAGGTTTGCCATTTCCTTTATTCCCGCTCGCATGAACTAATATTGCTCTACTTTTATTATTAAGACAATTGTCTGTATGTCTGTCTGCCTTTGTTGGTAGCATTCAACTTTGCTTAACCACCAACCAACCGGTTTTACAGGATTTTGTTTTAAAACTTTTTTTATCATCTCATACTTTGCACTTATTCCCTACGAACATGAAGCCAGTTAACTATACTAGTACTTCGTATGGCCAGTTGCCATTGTTTTAAGTAACGCTTCCCTTTTTCCTTTTCTTCAGAGGCAAACTAGACAGAGAGCCAGAGAAACCAGTCATTGACAAATTGCAATAAAAAATGAATAAGAAATATAAACTGGAAACAAAGAATTTACTCCACCACACTCTTTGTTTGAGCAACCACTTACTATTAGCAGGCTGATTACTGGTTCGACGGATGTGTTGGATGGAGATGTTGCTTTGTGTTTTTAAAGAAAAACTAAAAAGTTAATTTTTCTTAAGGATACTCTAAAAATGATAATGAAGTTGTTAGTAAAACTTTTGTTTTAAGTTTGTTTGCTAAATAAACTGAAAGCCTGGTAGTTGGTGGCACAAAACAACAACAGTTCCGCCCTTTGCAACAAACTTAAAATAATAAATACTCCTTCCTGTTCTTAAGTGAGCCTGCCACAAAATTATTGTCTGCATACAGCTGCCTTTAATGTTCCACAAACATATTTCACTAACAATTGCTCGTTACAATTGCTTAGCACGAACAACAGAAACTGCAGCAGCAGCAGCAGCAATCGGAGCAACATTAAAACATTAAGACATTGTTGCTTTCGCGCAATGTGTGTTAGAAATTGTGTTGTTTGCCATTAGAAGTACTTGCTAAAATTGCTGGTCTTCTAGTTTAGGGAAATAGTAAATGTTGCTTTTACTTTTTTCATATTGGCCTTCTGACTGTTGAATAGTGGTAACAAAATGTTGCATGCATCATTGTGCCACAACAACATATTAAAAATAAGCGAAAGAGCAGGATATTTTTGCAATGCTACAAAGAAAATATTGTTGCCACCTTTGCTGGTGGTAAGATAAGGCTGGTTTTCTGTACAAACTCTTTTATTTTTATTTTTAGAAGTACAAGCGTCCATCCGTCCGTCCGTCTTTTTAAATGTGGCATGCATCTGTGTCTGTCTGCTCAACAATACACATCTGTTAGGTTGTACCAAGTGATCGGTACTACAACAGACTAGCAGTGGTATATTGTACTGTATCCTATGTATATCTCCTGCTTTTAGTTAAGTACACATTTCATTCGTAATGAAATAAATATGTGTGTGTGTGTGTGTATGTCTATGCCACAGCTGCAGCTGTTTGTGCCACCTTATACCAAAGTGTATTCAACTTCAACAAATTGCATACATATGTGTGTGTATATATTTTAAGCTTTCAACACCACCATTACAGGCAACAATAGCAGCAACATCATCGACCACCACCAACCATCATCTTCATCCTCGTCTACTCTGCAAATTCATCGGTATTATTCTCTGACTCAGTAACATCATTAGTTGTTTTGTCTTGCGAGACTTGCAATGAAGCAAAATAAAGTATTTTTATTGAATTTTATTTAGGAATTTTAATAAATTGATAATGTCATTAATTTAAGAAAAAAATACACTCGCATTAAACCGAACACAAGGAAGGAAAAAAAATACTTTGAAAATTTAAACAGGTGCCGTAAATGTAGAAAAAAATAATAATTTAAAACAAAAAGTCTTATTTAACGATGATCCTTATGAATGCAGTAATCTAAACATATTGAAAAGGATTGAAAATATAACCTAAGCTACACAGGATATTTGGTAGGAAAATCGAACCGATCAACCCAGAAGACCGATCGACAATTCCATGTAAAATGTTAAAGCAAAAGACCAACGAGTCTTAGAAGTTTATAATACTAAACTAAAATGGAAGCAAACAACTTTAAAGGATAATCGAAAAAATCAACCCATGACTAATGGCAAAAAAAATCTCTAAAATCAAACTATCAAGATGGTAAATGGTTTTAATCGAGCTCGACAAGAGTCTCTATAAAAGCTGCAAAATAAAAATTCTTAACAAGAAAGAAAAAGAAAATCTGAGAGTCCGGCTGCTATTGGTTTCCGTGGCACGAAATATGTCCTTAATCTGCCTCAATTATTCAGCGATACAAACAAATTTAAGAACTTGCATACATTTATATTTCCCGAGACATGGTCGTACCTCTCTAAATTTACGGCCTTTGTCGTTATGGATTACATATACAAAAAATGTTTACGTTACTAATTGACTAATTCACAATCGCACAGCCTAAATGGCTGATGATAAATATGTTAAATTTGGACCCAGGGCTTGGAGTTAGACTCCAAACGCTGAAATATTTTAAGTGCGACTCCGACTGACGACTCCGACTGACGACTCCGACTCACGACTCCGACTCCTACTATAATCTTGATGCTAATTGTATATGAGACTCAGTGATGTTAACTACCGTACGTCCTTCTAAAAATTAGAGTTTTTGCGCAGAAATTACCGTACGCAAACATGAATGTGCTGTTTCCAAATGACAGGCGATTGATTATGTAGTAAAATTTATATGAAAAGCACTCAGTACATCGCCTGTCATTTGGAAACAGCACATAAGAGCAGTATTCGTAAACCATTTATTTAAATTTTAAATATGTTTTAAGAAGATAATTTTTATTTTGGAAATTTTTTTTTTTAAATATTTTATGCCGAAAAACTTTGGAGTCGGAGTCGCGAGTTTTTGTGGGTACTACGACTCCGACTCCGGCACAAAAATCTCAACTCCGACTCCACAGCCCTGTTTGGACCGGAGGTTGGTCTCTCACCATATTGATCCACTAAGAAGAGATTTATGGAAATTCAAATGTTAACGGGGTAAAAAACGGTTAAATTCGCTAACCTCATACATCCTTAACTAAAAGAGATACAAAACAATGTATTACTAAATGTTGTTCATTAATAAAAATAAGCTGACATGTGCCTGGTACTTTTTTTAAATTCGGTGGTTTTGGGTAGTAAACCGGTAAAACCCGTATTTTGATACTTTTTATCACGCCATCTATCTATTAAACCAATAAACAGTAGAACAAAACTTATTTAACATTAAATACAAACTTGGTACTTTTTCGAAATTCGAACGTTTAAGGGTTGAAAATCGTACCTATTTTTTGTAATTTTTTACATTTATTGACATACTCGTATTAAATTATAGACTCCTACTTCAATAGGGAGAAAAAAAGTATCAAAAAGGGAAAATACGGGAAATAATTTTTTTTTTTCTTTTACTTTTGTGTTCTACACAGAGCGAAAAAAAGACATTAAAAAATTGTCAACCAATGGTAATAAATTGATTACAAAGTGTTGTCAAATTAGGCCAAAAGATATAAAAACGAACCGTTGTTGTCAAATTGACAACACCTTTTTATCAAATATGTGACGCACTGTCATTATCAATAGCGTATAGGTATACAAACCACTTTAGTTTTCGCGAAAGTATAAAGCGCAAATATATTAAGTGAAATAAAATGAGTGAGAAATAAAATTTAAAACTAAAAAGTAATAAAAAAAATTTTATAAACAGCGAAGAAAGCATTATGTTCCTTGGATATGAAGGAGAACCTTGAAAAAAATATAAATGATGTACAAACAATGCAAGTGCAAAAGATTAATGACGATTAAGAGGCCAAACAATTGAAAAAATTTATATTAAATCTAATATTTAACAATGAAGTTCCTGTATTTTTAAAATTTGTATTGTACATTTTATTAAAATTAAACAGGTGAATTTTTTTAAGTTTTATTTTAAAAATTTGAAATAAATAAATAAAAATGCATCATATATTTTTATTGATTGTGTTCAGAATGGGTTATTTATTGCTATACTCAGAACATTGTGTTATCGAAATGACAACCGAATGTGATCAATATACCACCGGTGTGTTGTCAAAACTGATAACAGCATGTTGTCGAAATAACACCATTATTGTTATAATATATTAACATTTTGTTAACATAATGAGACCAAAAGGTGACAAAATCACAACGTGGTGGTTAAAAAATATTGACACCATCTGTTATTAAATTGAACACAAACGTAGTTGGCTCACTTTTGACAACGAATGGTGTCAATTTTGGTATTTTTATACCGGATTTTCCCCTCTGTGTACATGTGGTACTTTTTGAACGTTCTATAAAATTGAACTTAGAAACATGAGACTATGGGTGCAGGCAGGGTCTTGAGTGAATGAGAACCTATAAGATGAATATTGTTGGAACTTTTTTTTAAAAACCTAGAAACATATACTTTGGCATATAAATATGTTCATGAAAGAGAGGGAGGTGCTAACAAAGTAGCGGGTTATATGCTAGTGAAGTGTATTTAACCAATGTAGTCTTAGACTTTTCAGAAGTTTTTTAAAAACTTCTATTACATAACATAATGTAGCAGTAAAAATGTCCCGTTTCAAATGTCCCGGTGTAGGCTTTAGGTCCTGCTGAGTATACTCTATAGCTCATATTGTAATTGTTAAAATACGATTTTTTAAGGAGTTTATGGGCAAAATCATTTTAACTATGTCGCATCCAACGTTGCCTTGTTGGTTATTTTTCCCAATGTGTACTTGTGTACTTTTTTTTCTATTTTGGTTACTTTTTTCCATACAAAAAGAACCAATTTTTTGTTTTGGAACAAGAACTACCCGTTCCGCCTTTTGGACCCTTAAAATTGTATGTGGTATTTGTGCATTTAAAACCGATACTTTTTTTTATCTACTTAAAAAGCACCTATATATAAAAGACCTACCGCATAATTTAGCTCAATTTTGCACATTGGTACCATAACCCACAGCCAGACTTTATTTAGCTCTTTTTAAAAAATTTGAAAGCTCCAAAAGTTTTAAAATTGACGAAAATTAGTGTTGAATTTGTATAGGAGGGCCATTTCCATTAAAAATTTCGAAAGATTATATAGTATTTTCTTCTTTTCAGACCATCGTTAAAATACTGCCAAAACTTTAAAAAAATCGGTTAAGCGGTTTATGAGCCTTCCAGATATAAGCAACCACTATTTCTTCTTTAGACACACAATTTTACTTCCTTCGCTTTTGGTTATTTTATTTTTACATTTTGTTAACAATTTTTATTTGGTAGTGGCAACGCTGGTCACATCGGCTTCGAGTGCAATGTTATGACATTTATAACGTAACGACGTAATCGCTTTTGATTGTTTTCGACAAAACAAAGCCACAATAGCAAGTTCGTGTTGTGTGATGACGACAAAATTACGTCAGAACCACATGCGCATGTAGCTCTTTACATTCCGTTTACTACTGGCTTTAATCACACAGTTTTTTCTAGCTTATCGAGAAACGATGGAATATTTTGTTTCACATCTATCTCACTAAAGTTACAGAACATGGGTACTGGTATTGTAAATAGATTTATAGTTTGTTGATTTTTCAAAAGTTTAAAAACTCTTGCTTATACAGTTTTGAAAATAGACAGAAATAAGTGTTAGCTTTGTTTAAGAGATGCCAATTCCACCAAAAACATCGAAAAATTATAAAACCTATTGTACATAGCAAATAAAATATGTAGTGTTTTTTACATATAAATATTTTGGTTACTTTTTATTTGCGTTTAGTTACTTTATTTTTACATTTTGGTTAAAATTTTTTTTTTTGTTTGTGGCAACACTGATCAACGCATCAATTCATGTAATCAAAATAACATACACAGCTGTAAAAAAAAATCTAAAAGTGAACAAAACAAACAATAAAAACAACAATAACAAAAACAGGCAATATATTTTACACCACAAAATAGATTTGGTTTAACTCAACAACAAATTGGCAATATGACAACAACAATGAATACTCAAACAGACAGTGGGTCAAAAACCGTTTACACAAAAAAATATTTATAAATTTTTTTATCGGTTTGTATATAAAATACAAACGTTTCTTACTTTGTCCGTTATACACTCTGAAACCGATGTGCTCCAAATCGGTTTCATTTCAAAGGCAATTTTGTGCAGATGGTTTTAGGCTACAAATTTTTTTGTAACTAGGACAACGATGGGAGTGAGGGGGCAATTTCTGCCTCCGCGAAACTATCCAACAGATTTTTAAAACATTGACAGATCCCTATTTAGGTAGACACATAAGCTATGAATGTTTTTTAAAAATAGGACTGCAAGCAGGGGGAAAAAATTAAGCAAAATAAAAAACCAATATAACCCGATTTTATTACATATTTAGAAGATGTATACACACAGCAGCAAAAGTCTGCGTACAACCATTGATCTTTTTTCAGAACTAAATACTTAAAAACATTTTGTGGAAATTAATAAAAAAAATTTTATTTTATTTGTTTATTAGGATTAGTTCTAAAAATATTTGTTCTTATTTTTTACCAAAAACGAGGATCGATTTTTGGGAGAGACCAACCTCCGATCCCAATTAAAAATTTGTAGATTTAGGCGCTAATGCTGCGCGATGAAGAATCAGTCAATAACGTAAAAATTTTATATACCGGGTGTTTTTTTTTAACCAGCATGAGAACTTAAATTAATAGTACAAGACATAAAAAAAGTTTTTTTTATTCTCTTCTTATAATCAGGTAGATTACTTAATGACATTTATTTTTTTTTACATGATTATTTACATGGTTCATTCGATTAGTATAAGCTTTGACAACTTTTTCCAATAAATCTGGCTGCCAATGTTTGCTTGAATATCGGCGTCCAATCCTTCAAAAGCTGCTGATTTTTCGCCATAGCCCAAAGACATAATATAGCACCACGAACAGTAATCAAGAGGCGTAAAATTACACGAACGAGAGGCCCAGTGAACACGACCACTTCCGGAAATAAAGTTGTCACCAAATTGAGAAGGTAATAAATGGATTGTTAAGCGAGCTGTATGGTAAGTTGTGACATCTTGTTGGAACCAAATTTGGTTGAAGTTTAACTGATTAACTTTTGATAATAAAAATTATGTCGATAGCGGTCGTCATTTACCGTAATGGCAGCTCCATGCTTATTTCGAAAGAAAAAAAGGCTGATAATGCAGCGGACCAAACAGTAAATTTTAATGGATGGCGATTTGTTAACGGCTTAAGGTTAACATTTAGATAATATTTGGAACACAAATCTCTTATGGGAATCTTAACCTTACAACATATGTACTCTTTTTGGCGGAAACATGATCGCCCATAGGTCCCAAATAATACTGTAATGTAGGATTGGGCTTGATCGACTATACTTTCTTCCTTTTTTTATTTAAAAATAAGCTTCTTTACTTCATATTTTTAATCATTTACATTTAAGTAGTATCGTTATTGTTTCACAAGAACGTTGAAATTGTCAAAATTTCATAACAGAATTGCTCTTAATGACAATCATCGTTAACTAACGAATTTTGACTACTTAACGACAAACTTTGGTCGTTAAAAAGTTACAGAATTTCAGTACAGATACACCAAGGTACTACATATTTAAAAATATTAAATTATTTAGTTTACTAACTAAAGATTTAATTAATGTCGACGTCATTAATAGTAAAAAAAATATTAACAATAGGTAGGTATGTACCTACTTATAACAAATCAATTTACATTATAATTAATAATAACAAATTCAAAACTAATTTAGATGTAGAATTAAAAACAAAATAATACAAGAAAAAAAGTAAATAACGAAAACTTTATTAATTTTTTATTTAATAATTAAATTTAACTAGGTACATACAAAAGCATGTATGTAAATATGTACATATGTATGTACATAAGTATGTAGGTAGAATGCAACAACAAGAAATAACAAATAGAATTTTTAAAATTAAAATTTTAAATGTAAATAAACTAAAGTTCAAAAAACGCTGAGCCAAGCAAAAACAAAAAACGAACAGTACAGCAAAAACAAAATCAAGTAAAATTAAAATAAAATAATATAAAAAATGTTTTTTGTTGTTAAGCAAAAATTCTAAAATTAGAAGAAATATAATTTGCAGAGAGGTTAGTTAATTTATTTTAAGAGCAAGAGAATTTAAAAAAAATATTCTTTCCTCTCTTCGAAATAGAACAACTCTCTTTTAGTGATAAGAGAAAACTGTTATTTCTTTCGAAAACTGTTAATAACAGTGAAATATTCTTAAGAATTTCTGTTAAACGCGCAATAATTGGTTATTATTAACACTAAGTTTTCCATGAGCCTCTTTAGCTCAGTGGCAGAGCACTGGTCTTGTAAACCAGGGGTCGTGAGTTCAATCCTCACAGGAGGCAACTTCCAATTATTTTATTTATTTATATTTTTTTTTACAATTTTATACATATTTTTTTTATTTTTTTATAAAGGTTAAATTACATACCAGCAATAGTTCAATTTCCTACTTTTTGTGGCAAATAAGACTCAATGCTTTTAACGTAATATGATATCTCTTATGCCCAGTTTTCAGGATTGATATTAAAACACATTTATTTTTAAAATCGATTTAAATACAAAATTCTTTTCTTCACTAAAAACTTAAATCAAACTTAAGTCACCGATGTGGTACACTTAATTTCAATTTAAGTTTCCATTGTAATATTTTAGCAAGGTGGCCTGAATATCGCAAAAATACAACAACAACAGGCAAAGCATTAACAGTCAGCTGTTTTTTCAGACCACCTTGTAGATAATTACACTTTTTTATATTTTTTTTTTGTATTTAGTAGTGCTACCATACTTTTATCTTAATTAAATAAGACTTTTCAAATAAAACTCAAAAACACAATCTGTTTTAAATACGATTTAAGTTTGTTATGAAAATAAACTTAATATAGATTTAAATACTATCCTAAAAATTGGGCATTAGTCTCCTAAAACTCTCAAAATGTATGAGATTTTAAGACCGATTTTTACATACAAAGTTTGTGAAATCATGTCCAGGGTCTTTTAAAACCTTATTTAAAACGATTCTAGTTGTGAAGAGTTTGCAAAACTGATTTTTACTTCACTACCCAATAAAAACTTCGCTTACTTTTTTAAAATGAATAGCTTCTTCCACTCATTATTTAGTAGCTTTCTTCTATAACTACTTCTTTAATACCTTTTACTTGATGTATTTATGTAAGAAATAATGACTTACTTTTGACTGCGTTCATTTTGGGACTTCCCTTGTAACATTCATTGGTTCTTTCATTAGAATTGTAAGTAGTGCTTTTATGTTTTTCTGGTTTCTCAAACCATTATTTTGTAGGCGAAGTTTTTACTGGGTATTTGATAACACAAGGGAACAAAGTATTTGTTGTATAAGAACTGAATGTTGTTGGGACGCTGAATCCAAATCTGCACTTACCAGCTCGACTTTTTGAGATATACCGTTGTGTCCAAAATTAAGGTTCGACTCGTTGTTGGCTCGCATATCTTTCCATGATGAAATGGCAAACCGCACTGAAGAGAAATATCAAAAGAGCGGCAAAAAATATGGCGTCGTTTGGTAAACCTATCGGTCTACTTTTGTAGCGTAACTGTTGAAAAACGCTTTACCTGTAACTTAAAAATGCGAGCTGATGAAGTAAAACGGAGATTAGATTTGAAATCAGCGATCTGAAAGTAGTAAAAAATTGCATCAAACTTCCAATCAAGAATACACAAAAATAGAATGAAGAACGTTAAAATTCAGTCTCATAAACGTAAGTAAGTTACAAAAACCACAAAAGTAGAAGTTAAAATAAAAATAAAAGCAAATATATTTAGCAACATTAAGACAATCATATAAATTAAGTCACTTGAAAAGGTCCAACTATAATATACACAAGCTGGCTTGAGTAACTGTGCAAATACATGTTAATCATAAGTGTCAAACCATATTCAGCTTAAGAAAACTTTTTGTTAAATTTTTAAAACTGTCATTTGCTTAAGCAAAGTGCGAAACTGATCGCAATTACATTCGATCAACTGTTTATTGATTTTGTATTTTAAAATGCCTTTAGAGATATATTTGATATATGCAACAAAAATATGCAATATCAGCAATATATGGAAAAATATGCATTCAAAGCAAAATATGCAAAAATATGCACTAACAAATCGATGCCATTTTACTGCAAATTATTTGATTCGAAAAGATATTTTATATATGATAATCTCCGACTGACGAGAACAAATATGCATTTGCATAAAAATCCGGGCCTTGTT
Organism: Pollenia labialis; assembly: GCA_949318255.1. Classification (NCBI taxonomy): domain Eukaryota; kingdom Metazoa; phylum Arthropoda; class Insecta; order Diptera; family Polleniidae; genus Pollenia; species Pollenia labialis. The sequence continues at coordinate 134,985,681 of OX439143.1, read as the reverse complement.
GATAATAATTATTATTATTATTTTTTCTAATGCCTAATTATAAATTATTTGCCCAATCCGTTGAACTGAGAGTGGCCAGTCATAATCAGTAAAATTTACTATAGATAAACAATAGAATTGTTAGCCATTTGGAACAGATAATAATAATAAATCATAGATAATGGACGGCCATTTTGTTGGTGTTAGGAGGGTGTGTACATTGCTAGTTCCATTTTTGTTGCTAAAAGTTAAGATGTAAAAGGGTTAAAAATATTTTTGATAAAATTTTTAATAATATTCCATTTCATTGCTAAATGGGAGATATAATTCCAAGGAATAAATCTGTTGAATTTTCCAATGTAGATGAAGCAACACAAAAAAAAATGTCTAGAACTTAAAAAAAAATGTTTACTGTGGCCGTTAAGGATTTTTAGGAACGCATAAATTTAAACCTTTACTAACCTTTTTTACGCCAAACGGCATTTTAGTCTATAAACATTAATTAAAAAAACTTTAAGAGGTTTCTTGTAACAAATGTGTCTTGTATAGTGTTGCCAGACATTTTTTTTTTAAATAAAATTAACTTCCACAATTTTTGTACAAAAAATTCAATTAAAAACTAAAGTTTTTATCAATAAAATTATTTATTTCTAGATACATAATTTTGTTTTATAAATTAAAAAATTTTAACATCAAACTTTAATTTCAAAAGTTTTTTTATTTTTTTATTTTTCTAATTTAAAATTTTGTTTATCGAACTTAAAAAAAGTTTTAGCTTTTACAAAGAATTTACGAAATTCAAAGTTTTAATGGTATAAAAAATTATCTATGAAAAACTACAAGCAACTTCAAGAATTTAAAAGTTCTGTCCGATTCTCCCCACACTTCAATTTTAGAGAAGATAATTTTTACGTGTAGGATTTTGTTTTATGTACTTGTGGCAACGCTTGTCTTATACATGGGAAAAAAACTTAAGCTTAATATATGACCAGGATAATAATTTGTATATAGAGACACATGAGAACCCATTAAATACACATGTATGGCTTTAAATTTAATGTTCATTCAAATATCATTTGTTATTTAGTGCCACCAAAAAAAAAAATCGTGTGTCCTTTTGCAGATAGTTAAAGGAATAAAATTGAAATACCTTAAAAAAAAACAGCGAACATTTTTAATTTTAATAAAAATATGTATACCATTTAGTATGATAAAACGAGTCCATTAAAAAGTTATAGTTTTCCAGGAAAATGTTTAAAGGTCTTGACAAATTTAGGTTCTTTCAAAATTTCAAAAATAAACTAAAAGTAAAATGTCATACACGAGTTTTCAAAAAACTCAGGCATGCCCTTTTGTTTAAACCCACGCTACTTTTAAATGACTCAACAGGGAATAATAATTTAAGTGTGAAATTAATTCCAGTTCTCCTTAAAAGCTTGGGATTAAGAACCAGAAGAATCGGGTGAATATAAAAATATAAAAAAATGCCATTTGTTATTTTCTCCAGGTAACCTGGAGTTATAATGATATTCTAGATAAACCCGCTCATTTTACTGGGCGGTCATTCATCAAATGCTTCATTTCATGTTTTTTCAAAGCAAATTTAAAAAAAACTAGCACAAAATCGGTGGTGGAATTTCAATTTTATCATAAAATAAGGCCTAAAATACGTTTTTTAAACCTTAAAATTACACTGCAAAACTTTGTAATTTTCGTTTCGTAACGTTTGTTTTTTCCGCACTTTTTTCAATCCCGGGAAAGCTGGGAAAAAAATAATTTTCCCGGGATTAGGTGTGATTGTAATCTAGCAGGATCGGTTCAATTGGAAAAGAGTTTTACACCCAAATGTGGAATAACCTCCCTAAAAAATTAGCAAAAAACTTAAATAAATTGGTATCGGAATGCACTGATTGCCCTTAAACTGCAACAAATTCGTTATATATGTCATCGGTCCATAATTTTAATTAGGCCATATATTAAAACCCTTCTCGGAAATCATGTTAGTATGGCTACAAGCGTAACGAATAATTTTTTTGTTGTTGTGAAATTGAGTCTTATCTAGATTCATAGGACTCAAGATCACACGTCTAAATTTCGTGAAGAACGAGTCATAATTATTCAAAGGCCCCACATAAAACACACTCTCGGGCAGCACTTAAGTATGTATTTAACCGTAAATAAGAATAAAATAATTGTTGTTTCAACCTTTGGCCTGTTCGTTCTTTACATCTGAGGTGTAGCTATGTTTGGCAACTTTTTTGAACATTTTACGGCATTAACCCTCTTTCTTACTCCCTTTCATAACGGTAATTGTTGGCCCTATTCTGACAAATCGTAAAAACACCTCTACGTGGCTGGGTTGTACTGCATACTTGTGTTGTACAGTGTAATTTACCGGAACTACCAAGCAAAAAAATCAAAGAAAACGCATCAATACTTTAAATTCATTAAGAAATTGAGCACAAATTAGTTTTCAATGACTAAAAATTATATGAGGAGCTCCATAACAAGACGGGACAATTTCACTTTTACAATTTTTGGATAAATCAACAGAAAAAATGAATTTAAGCCAGCACGATGTATGTATGTAGGTATGTGAAATGGTTGCGTTTTGATCCGATTCAAAGTAAATAAATTCATTAAAACAATGACTATAAGGATTATAATATGTAAAATAATATTCAGGTAAAAAAAAAAACATTAAACTTAAAAAGTGGAATTGTTGCGTTTTGTTATGGACCTCCTCGTAGGTAATACAAAGTTCATCCCCGACTTTTTTGCTATAAGTGGTTATAAAAATCACACTTTAAAAAAATTTTCAACAAGAACTTTGTTTTTAAATTGTGGCAACACCAACAACATGATAGTTTTTTGACGTATTCGTAGTAGATGGATGCTTTGGCAATTGTTACATTGGATTCAATTTTCCTCGAAAATCTCATTAAACTTATGACAATCCACTATGAAAATGGTGCTTCTGTTAAAGTTACATTTCGTAAAATTCGTGATATTTTCAGACAACGTAATCATCCTTCTGAGACCGCTATTAAGAATTTGCTCTTGAAATTTGAGTCGACAGGCTCGATACAAAATGTGCCAACACCAAAAGGACGGTGCCATATGTCACACAACCAATGAAACGATAAATTTATTGCAAACCAAATTTCCCGATCGCATAATATCATGAATTTTTTGTCGGGCTATGTTAAGAACAGAGTCTATAGGGAGCCAACCGAATCGATTGCAGCCTTAAAATCTGCGATGTGATTAACGAAATAGACCCGCCCGCAATTTTGCCAAAAAGTGATTAAAAACTTTGATGAAAGAATCGACATCTGTCAGCGTGCTCGTGGTGGACATTTTCCAGAGATATCATTTTTCATTCATAATTGCCGGTTTTTTCTCTTCGTAATACAATTAAAATTTGAATTATCTTTATCTAAATTTTTTGTTTTATTTTGTCTTAGATAGCAAAGTTCTAGTTGAAAACTCCTTTACAATTCCTTAAAAAAATTTTAGTTTTTATTTTTTCTTTTCTTTTAAAAAGCTGTTTCTTTTCAAACAACTTTCAAAACTTCACATTCAGTACTTCAATTCACTCTTTGAACTTTCTGCCTGGAGACAAGTGTGTGTACTAGTGTGTGTGTGAGTGTGTATATGACAAAGAATGTGCTTAAAAATACCAACGGCCGTTTTCTCAATATATCGGCAAACTGTGTGTTACTCAATCTCGACATAATTTTACCGATTAACTCACCGTAAATGCTTTTTGTTTTCTCAATGTACTGACAAAAACATTCGGACACAGGGCTGCCAGAAATTTTCAGCAAAAAATCTTAATTTCACCAAAAATATCTTATTTTTAAAGAAAAAATCTTATTTTTGGAAAACAGAATTTTTTTTTATTATAAATAATAAAAACAATCCATATTTTATTTAATACATAAAATAAACAAGAAAAAAACATAACAAATCTTATACTTAATTGTATTATTTAGTTTAAAAATTTTTAAATGGGAACAAAGAAGGTTTTTTTAATTGAACTAACCTTCGTCTAGACAAAACAAAAAATCTTTTTTTTGGGGAAAAAATCTTAAAATCTATTTTAGGTTAAAAAATCTTAAAAAAATAAGGTAAAATCTTACTTCTGGCAGCACTGTTCGGACATGTTCTACAATTCGAAATGAAGTGGATGGAATTGAAATCGAACGAGATTTTGGTTTCAATTCTTTACAAAATAACTGTAGTTTTTCTTGTTTTTAAGAGATGTTCTTGTAAATATATTTGGTACTCAAAGTATGTAGTGTAAAAAGGAATATTAGTATGAACTTTCTTTACAGGCTCGTTTTTAAAATTGCTTCGGTTTAAATCCACTTCATTTCCATTTACAGAACATACCCGATTATTTTCAGTTGGCCTTAACACTCCTAATAGTTCTGAAGGTTTGAAGTCAGCTAATTGAATTTATTTGTATGGCAAATGAACGACAAAAAAATAATTGATAGAAGAGGGCTGGTTAGCTTTGCCGCAGAATAGAAGCAAATGAGACATTGAGAAAACCAAATTTCTTAAATCTGCAGATTTTCGTTGCGAAAAAAAGATAATCGCCTAATGAGAAAACGTCCACTACTTTTGTTTGTGAAGTAAGATTTGCTTGTATACACACACACACACGCACACAAACATAAAATCCAACTAGCAACCGTTAGTTAGTCGTATAAATAATAATTGTTTAGGGTTGCAAAAAATGGGGTTCCTTTGCCGTTACACTAATGCACACACACTAAAACACACATTTCGAAACAACAACAATAATAAAATTTATTAAGTACTCTTTTGCTTTATGTGACTGTGTTCACTAATTAAAGGGAAAAAATCAGCAGCAACAACAAGAGCACCACCAACATTTAAAAGGATTGCTTTCAATTAATTAAAATTTCATTGTTTGATTTAAAAATCATAATTACAAAAAAAAACCTGAAACTTTTAACGACAAGAAGAAGAGTAAAAGTTATGGAACATATTTTTCTGGGTCCATATTTTCTAGGACTATAGGAGTCTAGGAGGAAATAACCTATGTGTCCCATATATATCCCTTCCTAAAATCACTTAAAGATAAACAAATCTCATAATATTCGGATCAAAGAACTTTTACGTGAATCTTAACCACATAGCACAATTTTGCTGCCAGCTCCATGATTGCCCAATCCTTTTAGACTGCGATGCATCGATTGTGCGGGTGGGTTTCGGTCTCAATAGTATCGCTTGTATTTGACCAATGGCAAATAGACCGTTTGCGCTGATTGTTCTTTATGTTTATTTCACAAAATTTGCCGCTTTTCACTTTACCTTTACTTGAAGTATTGCGAAATTCCTGAGTTACGTTTCAGTTTTGTCAAAATGAGTCGCAGAATTAAGTTGTATTTGCAATTACAAAATTACTAATCGCTAACAAATAGTGACGTGGGTATATTTTAACTAAAAAAAGGATAAATTTTAATGTTTCAAATCATTTGAACTCTCATTTGATGCAATAAAAATGCGTTTTAGCTAAAAAATTTTACGAGATGCATCAATTGTGCGTGTCCTGAAAATCCTTGAAGGATATAAAAATGGGAAATAGAGACCATATATTCCAAAACTTATAACAAATTCCTATTAGTCAAGCGACAGGTCTGAGAGGAGGACTATGGGTGCCAAACAGGGAACACTCTAAAAAATGTATCTTTATATACTGTGGTGTAGGGTATCAAATGATCGGGCTTGGACGACTATACTTTCTTACTTGTTTTGGAGCACCATTAAACTAAGTACCAACATAATAAGCATACGAAATTATGGAACGATTACCCTTTTAAATGGGCTTCGTCCTTTTGACAATCGAAAGTTATGGACCGAATTTCATTAAATTATCTTCCAAATGGTGACCTTTACTGTTTTATCCACTCAGAAATGGAACTAAGTTCATATTCGGCTTTAGCATGCCAACAGACATAAGAATCAATTGGAGTGCTAAATGGTTCTGTGTAATATACGTATGTTTCTATAACTATGATAATTTTTGCCTTCAATTGATTTGTGTTAAAACACCTGAATTGTAGAATTTTTTTAATTTAAAAGCCAAACACAACTAGAAAAATAAATAAATATGTACATAGAAAAGTACAGTTGTGCAAAGTAAAATTTACCAAAAGCTGATTGTTTTTACCCTGTTTATTTAACAGTGAAATTTCAGCCATTTAATGTTTCAAAATATAAAATCTCTTAAACATTTTTTTAATTTTAATTTTATTTTGGCATTTTTAAACGTTATAAGATTATCAAAAAGTAATTTCAATTTTTGGGAATACAAAATTTAAATTTTCAAAAGATTCTGTTATTCGTGCTTAATTCCCAGTTTCTATTATTGATAAAAACACTTGATTATTTAAATAATAACGAAAAAGTCTCTCGGTGAAATTTCCCCCATTTATAAAAACGTGTAAGTTGCCTACATCCTATTGAATATTATGGATGATTTTAGTTTAATGTGTTCATATTAAATATTATGTTGTTTAAAAAAAAACAAAACAAAGGAAAGGAAGGAAACCCAGCGAAACGCCGGGACACGTATAACTTCTTTTTTACCGATATAACTTTCCCCGGTAGTTTGAACTCTTCCCGATCACTGACCCCTACCATATGTCGCACAGTGTAATCAGTATGGGTGATTTTTCACCCGAAGAACTTTCTTGCAAGTTATTTTGAGGAACGTATGAGGGTTAAATTTCGTATATGCATCTTAATTCGTTTAACCGTTATACCTTTCTTCGGGTAAAATTTCACACATTTTGCTCCTGTTAAAAAAAAAAAAATAAAAACACCTTCAATTAAGGAAAACTCCCATGTATATTTTCATTAAATAATCAGTATGGGTGATTTTTCACCCGAAGAACTTTCCTGCAAGTTATTTTGAGGAACGTATGAGGGTTAATTAACTAGTTTATAACTGGTTCATGATTTGCATGGTAAAATTTTACAAGAAACCAGAAAAGAAACTTGTCTATCACAATAAACTACACTTATAACCTGTTTATCGACCATGTGTAAATAGGCTATTGTACTATAGACCCAACGAAATAAAACAAATAAGTATGCTATATTTGCCGAATCTTGTATACTCTTCACCTTTGTAGTAAAAAAGACATTTTTGGGTTTTTTGTATTTCTTCTCAAATCGAATTTTAAGCTAAAATATTCTTGAAGTTAAATTACTACCAGCATTTTACAAAGCCTTGTGAGCTCAAGTGAAATAAGAAAGTTCATAAATTAAAAGAAGACTTAAAAAAGGAAGTTGTATGGGTAAACAGTATGGGTAGGCAGTCGTATTTTTTTTTTTTTTTTTGTTGATAGCTATTTTTTTAGGCTATATGTAATTTAATTAAATATAAAAATTTAATTAAATATATAACTGGGGACTTTGGAGTGCCCATTTCAACTAACATACGAACAGACAAATATACGGACGGACATAGTAAATCCAACTCCGCTACAAATAATGATCCAGAATATAAACATAATATAAAGTAGAGATATATTATATAAACGGATACATATTATACATCTACTTTATAGGGTCTTAGATCAACATTGTAGGAATTACAAACGGAATGACAAACTTATTTAAAAACAAAATTTCTGCCTGTGTTGACTTGTTGAGGGAAAGCTAGTTGCATAGGCCAGATCATCAGGAAATCTTTTTCCAAAGAATTTGAAAAAGCTTAAGATTTTATAAAATTAAACTGTAAAACAAACGAAAATTATAAAAGTTCAGGTCTTACTCGCAAACAATATCAAAGCTTAGACAAAACACAAACAATAAACTGTGAGTTTATCTTTTCTTACATCCCCCTAAATTGGTTGGCTTTTTTCCATCTCGAATTGTAGTTGTAAGTGGGTAAAAAACAAAATTAAAGAACTGTTGCTTCTTTTTTTTTTTGTTTTCGTAAAAACCCCAAAATAAAGCATTTTGCCAGTTCAGTTTTTTTGCACGACCACATACAAATTAATTATCAAAGTTATCATTGTCACAATTTTAAACGGCTAAAGTATATCGTAACTCTTTAAAGCAATCTAACGAAAATTCCTAGTATTTTGTTGTTAGATTTAAAAGAAGACCTAAGATTTATTGCATTTGATCTTTTAGAACTCCGCTAATGTAGTAAAAAAAAGTTATGTGTAAATTTTTAGAAATTACATTTGGTGCAGAAGGTTTTTCTGCCAAAATTACCAGGAAAGACGATTTTTATCACTAATTTAAATTGGCTATCACGTGGTGATAGGAACATTTTTTGTAAAAAATTATAAAGTTATTACCCTAATGCTTTTTTTACTAAAAATTTTTATTTGAGAATTTCTTTACTATAATTTTTCTTATTATTTTTTAAAAAAATTTTAAGTTTGGCCAGAAACAAAAACAAAAAAAATATAAACTTGTTAAGGTTTTGATTTTTAATTTGGGGATTTTTGGGTATTTTTTTATTTTTTGGAGACAAGGAAAAAAGTACCTGGCAGTCCTGCATTTGTACTCAAATGAATTATAATTTTTTAACCTTCTTTTAGTGTGTTGTTGGCCTACAATCACGAAATGGAAATGTTGAGAAGCGGTCCTTTATTTCCCATAGCGCCGGAATACTATTAATATTTGAAATTTGATCATATTCGGTTAAAAAATTTTAATTGTTAAGCTTCGTTTTGTTGGAAATGTTGAGAAGAGGTCCTTAATTTTCCATAGAGTCGAAATACTATTAAGATTTTAATTAAATTTGGCTTTAAATTATTTTAAAGCTCCCATAGAAATTTCATTCCGGAAAAAAGCTTTTAATGGCATAACTTACTAAAATCGCAGTAGGACAAAAAAATTTTTTGATTTCTAGATAATGAGCCTGATTGTGTTTGGCTATGGCGTAGACGCATAAGACTTTTTTGTAGTATAATAAGGAGCATAGGTCTGTTGCAAAAACGGCAAAATCAGTACAAATGTTCGGCACGAATAACTCTTTTATAAATTTTAACCCCATAACATAATTTTGTTTTGGTGGGTCCCTGACAGCCCCCGGATCGCCAATAGGGTACACTTTCAAAATATTGTCTGTAAACGTACTAAATTTCATTAGTTGTTTACAAAATAATATAACTGTTTTTTATGTTTCCCCGTACATATTGTAGAAATTACAAACGGAATGACAAACTTATATATACCCTTTTACCTTCGGTGAAGGGTATAAAAAAAGAGCGGTAGGACCAAGCCCCATTTAATAGTGCCAAAAATGGTCCAATTGTGCCATAAATCCCATCACTGTTGTTCCCGTGTACGTGCGAAAAAATAATAAGAGTATCGCTTCGTGCGCATGTTTTGCCGATAGCTGGTCTGAAAAACGTCGTTCTTAAGTAGACAAAAAAATATTGGTGTTAGATGAACCAACACCATACATAATTATTAAGGTCCGTTGGGTAGTGCTACTACTAATGCAAAATTTTTATTTTTTTTTAGTGTTGAAAAAAGTAACCATAATAAAAAAAAAGTATGTACACAAGTACACATTGAAAAAAATAGCAAATTTTGGTTAAAAGTAACCAAAACGGCAACGCTGATTGTTATTGTTTTTGTTCTTGCTGCAAACGGAAGAAAATCGGAAAGTAAAAGTAAACAAAAAACTGAAAAAAACAAGAGCATCCTGAAAACCGGTAAATTTTTTTAGGAGTGTAAAACAATCGTAATTCTCTTTTGAAATTTACAAAACAAACTCTTTATTTTATATTTGTCTCTCTTATACTGTTATTTATAAAAATTGGCCTATAAACAGGAAAAAAATTGTTAGAATAAGAAACTCGTTTGTAAAAATCTATTTTTAGAATGTATTTTCAAACATTAGCAAATAAGTAAAAAAAACTTCGTTTATATTGGCAAATAAATAACAAATAAAATTTCGCCGCTTGACATTACAAAGTTGAACATGAATATACATTTTGAAACTAGGCGACAATATTTTCTAAACAGCGAGATTCATATTTTGCTAACAACATTTTAATGCCTTTAATATTTTGAATAGGGTATTCTGCATATAATGGCGAACAAGCTATTTCTTTCCCCGAAACCACTTATGTACTTATGTATGTATATCGTCAGCTCATTATTAGTTTGGCGCATATCATGGTGAAATTACCATGATATGCGCCAAACCAATAATGATCTGACGATATAACAAAGAACGTTTGTGAAGACGAAGATATAAAATTTGGGGCATGACTTGATAAAAGACAGTGCAAAATACTAAGAAATTATACAAAATCAATAAGAATACTTCAGCCAGTTTTTTTGACCTTTGAAAACTTTAATGCCTTATAAAATGAAGGCCAAAGACACCGAACGTAAATTTTTCATTTTAGAAAATATACTTCAACGATACAAAAAGAAGGCTGTAAAATCGTATTGTGACTGGAGTGGAAAAAGGAATAAATAACAAAGCGAGCGACAACAAGTCACTCACTCTCTTAAGCGGTCCACGAACTATCGACTTGTCAGTCGACTTTTTTTACTTTTCTAACGTCATTGATTTATTTATTGTCAAATGACTATATACATATGTATATGTATTGCCACATCAGCAATTACACTATTAAAACGATAGCTTGGAAATAAAAATCGACAAAACATATAAATTAAGCCATTAAAATCGAACTCTGGTAGAATAGAAAGCAAAGGAGTAAACAAAATACAAACAAAGCAGTAAACAAAAAATATAGAATAGAGTTCTATGAAAAATATTTTAAGAATCTAAATAATTTTATAAGGGGTGGTGTTTTTGAAAAAATATACATAATAAAAAAAAATATTTAGTGTTTGTGTGTAAAGAAAAGTTTTGTTAAATATTTAAACAAAATGCCTCTATCGACAACTATACCACAAGCGACTGATTTATGACATTTGTGGTCGAATAATAAATATTTCTTAGTGGGCCGCAAATTTGCATGAAAACTTTTACGTTATTGGTCCCTTGCATTGTCGACCGACTTGTAGTGCTAAAAATACTTAGTGCCGCAAATCAGCTATTTGTCGTTGAAAATGCAAGCGAACGATAGCGGTCGACATCGGGGCCAGGCTGTAAATGGCTCTGCTATTTTTTTCAGGCATATTTTACATTCACAAACACTATTTCAAGAGGAATTAACGACGGACAATATAGAAAAGTATAATGCCTTTGAAAAGGTTGCCACGAACATTTCTTTAATCTCGCGATCTTTTTTACAGATGGTGTGTATTAATAACTATTCTTGTTTGAACAATTTTACTCTTACTGCTCTCCAGAAAAAAAAAATATTTTTTGTGCCACGCCTTCTTCTGCAATGCCGCCCACTGTTTTGTATTTATGATGTGTATTTATTACCTGTTTGTATTGAATTTGGAAACTGTAGCTGTTGTCGTTCTCTAGATATGTATATCCTGCAATTGATATTGTCTTTGTATGGGAGGTGCCACACACAAGAAAGTTCGGAATTTTCTTTTTTCCTAAAGCGATTATGAAAAAAACCGCAAAAGGATGTATACAATTTGGTCATAGCATTACCCTGCAGCCACACGTTCAATAAATCACTTTCAAGTTGTTCACACAAACTGCTTGTCAAAACTTGTTTGAATTGACTCTTAATTTAATAATTAATTCACTTTAAAAATGCCCTCGACGAAGACACAACTCAAAATAGTAGCTTGACTCGAAGTATTTTGTAAAAAAAGCACAGCGTCAGGACTGTCAGACAGTTGGGGAATTCATGTGAGCAAAAAGGACAAAGAAAGTCATTTCGGGATTTAAAAAAAAAAATCGGGAATTTTTTTGGATATTTTACACTTTTTTAATATATTTTCCCTTCTTTTATTAGTTACGCTTATTTTTCTTTGTTTCTTATATAAAGTATAAAAAAAGTAGCAAAACTTTTATCTTACTCTTATACAATGTAAAGTGTCCTTATTAAGATTACCATTTTTGTTAAGTATGTAAAAGGTACTTTAAAAACTTATGTTATTTTTCTTGAGTGAGTGTTTAAAACAAAGAATTTAAAAATAGCATCTAAAACCGTAGACAACACATAAAATTTTTGATTTTTTAAAGACAATTTTCAAGCGTATGTCTTCGCCAAAACTAAGAAAATATGAAAGACAATATAATAAAGTTTGGGAAAACGAATGCTAGCCTATTGGTTAGTAGTTATGATGCATCGAAGTATTTAATAAATGACGGATATGTTTATTTTTATTGTTGATTATAAGGATGGCTTACACCGATTGAACAAGCTCAAAATACTTATAAGTTGGCTCATTCGTCTTCAATAACAGCATATCGTTCTGCTTGTAATTCCTCACTGGAATCGCATAAAAACTATTTAAAAAAACATGCCGAAACCAGTCGCTACAAACTAAATAAAATAATTTTTTTGACTAGAAATCTTTATATGGGGATTTTTGGGGATTTCTTATTAAAATTTTTCTTACTATTTTTATACAAAAAAATTGAAATTTTATCAGAAAAAAAATATTAACTTTTTAAGGTTTTTTTTAATTTAGGGTTTTTTGGGGATATTTTTTTAATTTTTTGGGGTCAAGGAAAAAAGTACCTGGCAGCCCTGTTAAGCGACATCATTTTCAATTTTCGTTTTTTTTTTAATAAGTGACTCTATTGGCAACACTTGCATCATCTGCTAAAATATCACGGTCACATAAAGTACCATTACGATTTTATAGCAAAAACAATTGTATCTTAAGCGACAACCTTCATACAAAATTTTCATGAACTAAAATAAAAAAAAACCTTCTTCTGTAAAATTTTGTTTTTGTCGCTTGAGCTTTTTTGCGGTTATGACTCAATATGTTTATAGAATTTACATTTCGCTATTTTTATCCCCAACACTGTATGTTTAAAAATATTCATAAAGCAAATTGAAGTGATAATTAAATTAAGTTTAAATCTAAACGCAATAAAACTCAAAATGCGTGATTTTAATAAATTTCTTTAAAATTCTTATCATTAAATATATATTTTTGCTATTTGTATATAAGCAATTATATTTTGTACCTAAAAAAAAATAACAGGTGTAAATAAACTAATAATTTAAAATAAAAAAATAACTAATATGTATGTATGTATGTATGTATGTATATTATTGAAAATAGGTGCTTTAATAAGTGGCGCCAAATTTATTGCAAATTCCCACATTCATATCTCCCCGTGTATGATCTTAAAATCAGTGTTGCCATAAGATGAAAGAGTAAAAGTGCTAATATGTATTTTCTACCGCCAAAAAATAGTGCTGGATTTATTTTAAAACTTTTTTCTGTCTTAATATAAAAGCTATTTATCATTTTTAATTAACATTGATTAATTAAATAATTAATTTACAAATTTTCATTGTAATTTTTTCATTATTCAAGATTTTGTTTACAAAAATTGTATGGTACATCGAGCCCTTTTTGCGTAAGCGACAAAAGGCAAATTTTTTAGGAGGGGGTTTTTATTTCTTTTTTCTTAAATAGTGCAGCACTTTTTTTTGGTTTCATAGCATTTACTTATTTTTAAAATAATACTAGCGCGGTTAATTGTTTTTAGGAGCATGCTGAGATTCAATTGCTTAAATTTTAATTGACGACTGGTACTATTATCGTGTACGATAGTTTTAATGATGTCGCTTACGATAAAATCGCAAAAAGGGCTCGATAATTGTATACCCAGAAATGTTTTAATGCTAATACATATTAAATTGTTTAGAATATTCAAATTTCAATGATATCACCTTCATTTTTTGGTACTTGTTAGATAAACCGATTTTTAACCACATTCAGACGCTCTACTTCAGCGTTTGAAAAAAGAGACAGAACAAACTCTGAAAATTTCTTATTTTCGTTAATTGAATATCTGAAGTTATATACATTCTTATGTGAGGTTTCCAGGTGACAAACAATTGATTGTGTAGAAAAATGTATATGAAAATCACTCAGTTTTTTTAGTGCTTTTCATATAAATTTTACTACACAAGCAATTGCTTGTCACTTGGAAACAACACATTAGATCCAGAACTCAGTTGTATTCTTATTGGTATCTCAAATGTGCTCCCTAATATAGCAGCACCGGTTTTGAATTTTTTCCATTTTACCTGGATTGAAATTTATTTGTTCCACTATAAGAGTAATGGGCGACTAGATTAGTTTTAAATTAAAAATGTAGACATTTTCTTTAAGACCTTAATATTTTTCTTAAACCGATGTTTTGATTAATTTTCCAGTGTTCTTAAGAATTGCATATGTACATATTTGTCTGATGTTGAGTTAACTAATAAATTGCGAATAAATGATATTAAAACAAGTGAAAAATGCTTAAAATTTATAAAAAGCGCTAAACTGCTAAATTAGAAAAAGTGCTAAAATGGCAAGCCTTCACACATACTCACCACTTACTTATCTTCAACAACAACACTTTTACTTTTACATTCCGTCACACACACTCACCACTAACTTATCTCCAACTACAACACTTTTACTTAGTTACACTTAAAAAAAATGTTATCCGCTATCATAAAATCACTTGTGCTTCCAAAACAAAAATTTTAAAGAATGTTTGAAATTAAAAAAAAAGTAAATTTACTCGATTTGGCAGTACCGAATCTTTGATATACTCTACCGAGAGTTAGATTGTTTCAGTAGTTGGCTTTATATTGGATCTTAAAATTATGAAAACCAATCTTTATTCCACAAGTACAATTGATATGGGGTACGATTTATATCGATATGTGTTTTCTTTTCTTATAAGACCAAATTGTACAACAATACGCGACCTTAGGACAACAAGGATCTATTTGCAACTAAACTACATGTAATATATGGCCTTGTTTGCGAAATTCGACAATGTGATTTCTAGTTTAACAAGACTATGATTAACAAAATTTTACCACAATAGCGAACTAATTTTTTACAGTCCAACAGAACTAAAAATTCTAAAAAAAGAACGATAATTGAAAAACCTCATATTTCTACCCTTATGGACCTGTCGATTAGGGAAGGCGTTGTCGTAAGGTAAATAGTAAATATGGAAGACCCACTACCAGACCGGCCTTAAAAGTTGTTAGGTTGTAGTTTTGAATTACCAATTTTCAAAAAAAATCGAAGGATTCACTCAGTTGCAATGTCAAAATTCACCATGAAGGCCCTTTCGATATGTTCTAAAAAAAATATCACAAATTTGGGGATACAAAAAAACAATTTTTTTTTTAACCATTCGATTTGGCGTGAAAAGCCCCTTACACTTTACGGGGTCTTAGAATAATATCAAAAAAGTTTCACACGGTATCACAAACTTTGTATACCGCTATTCACCACTAGTGGTGGAGAGTATTAAATTCTAAATTTAGAAGATACACAATGGCGGTATGCGTTAGTTATTTAGTAGAAAAACGTGCCAAATATAAAAAATATTTTAGAAATGAGTGTCTACTGATAAGAATCGTTAAAAGCGCAATTTTAGAGATCACAAATTTAAGGTTTTTAATTATTTTTTCAATAAATATTAATTGAAGTTTTAAATACATGCAACTTAAAAACTTCCTAAAAATTCTAAGGCTGGTTTTGGCTACTAAATTTACTTTAGTTTCCGTAAAAAAATTGTTTATAAAAGAACAGTATCCTTTTTGATTCTATATCTATTCAATAGATTATAGGATAAGACCGAGTACAATCTAATCGGAATATAATTGGAAAAAAAAAATATTTTCAATAATAGAAACTGGGAATTATTTCCTTTCATAGGTTACTTTATTATATTCAACATTTTTATTTTTTCGAAATTATTCTATGAGCTAAATTTCAGTTATGTATGTTATAAAGCCAAAAAAATAAAAATGTTGAATATTTTCAATAATTTTTACAAAAAGCCAGTAAGAAAATATATTCGGTCAAGCACGTCCATTTAATACGCTACAGTACAGTATTTAAAAACAAATTGAGTGTAATTTCCGCCTCTTAACTAAAAACTCAATCGGTTTCTGTAGATTGACTCCTGTCAAAATTTTCATAAGTTGTGATTTAGACCGCAGTGACTATTTCTTGTCTCCTAGCCTGAAGAAACGGGTCGGCGAAAACAGATAAAATCATCTCAGCAACAAATACCTATTTTGATGACATCGACAAGTCTTACTATTTGAAAGGGATAAAACAATTTTATGAAACGTTGGCGAAGTCTATAGAGCTCAAAGAAGACTACGTTTAAAAATAAAATGATTTTTTGTCCACAAACCTGAATTACATTCAAAAAGTCACACCCGCCCTCATTGAACTCGATATCAATTGAAATTTAGGGAGTATGTCAAACTTTTAAAAGGAGCATTAAACGGAGGAATTTTTCATCAATCAAACAGGCCGACTAGTTTCATCAAAAGATTAAAACTGTACAGAGCGACAGTTTAGCTGCGTTTTGTTTTAGGTTGGAAACAATTTTTATTTGAACGAGTTATTCTTATGCTACGAGGAGACAATTTTACACTTACCTTTTATGTTTATCTGAAATTAGAAAAAAAAAATAACAGTTAATAAAATTAGTTATCGAAATTTTTAAGAAAAATATTTATTAACGATTTTTGCGCAAAACCGGGACCTATGGTCAGTTCTGGACCTACATATAAGTTCACAATTTTGCCATGACATAGTAGCTATTTTAAAAATTGTCGTCGCCAAAGCATTTGAATATATTTTGAGAGTGGTATTTGTATGGTAGCTATGTTTAAATATGGATCGTTTTTAAAATAAACCCCTAATAAGATTTTTTGGATCAACATAGTAAGAAAGTTTTTGGGCACAAGGACCCTCATCTGGAAATATGTTTGTATTGAGGACATGTGAAATTGTGAACCTATTCTTACCATTTCCAAAAGGCTTCAATAGCCTCATGACAATTGAAAAAAATGTCATCAAATTATCTTTAAAATTCCATCCAGTTCTTTGCACACAAGGTTAAGATGGACAGCCAACCTGCCAGCTAGGCGGACGGACATCGTTATACCGACTCGCAAAGTGATTCTGAGTCGATCGGTACATTTAAGGTTGATGTTCGTATAGAAACAATTTGGCTGAGCTTAAATTTGAACCCAGACAGCTTTATATATATATCGTGTATACTTGTTAGGCTTGAGTCCTACTCACTGCTTCGCATCCGAAGTTTTTAATAGATTCGTAACAAATGATTTTGAAACACAAGATGTATAAATCATATTATTTTAAAAAAATTACCTCCCTCAGTTAAGATTTGAACTTAAGGTTTTGTTTTTTTTTTTAGGATTTTTTAAGCTTTGCGCTAATGCCGATTGAGCTACATCGATACACGAATTACTATCTGAAAAACGATAAAGTAAAGTTCTTGCTGGGATGTTTAAAAAACTAACCATTATGTAGTTGCCAGATGTCAACCATTTATGATGATGAAATCAATGGCATCGCTAACAGTAAAAATCAAATAGTCATCTGTTAACAAAAAAGCAATACATAATTTAATAAATTTTAAATGAAATCTGCCTCTATTATATTCCCTCAATTTGCATTTATGATTAATTAAAGAAAAAATCTTTTAATTTTCTCTACAAGTTTAATATATTTTTGTTTAAATGTTTTTGTTTTTATTATTCCCCTGATAAGCTAATTGTTCATTAATTAATCTCTTTTTTGTATATTTCTTTTAATATTTTTTTATTTACTTAAGTCTATAACATTTTTGTAGAAACATACGATCATTTGTGACTTGGCATTGAAATTATCAATTTTACAAGGTTTTTTTAGTGTTTTAATTTTTTTTTATAAATGCCAAGCAAAAAAAATTTGTTTCAATGTTCTTAAAAAAGATTTAAAATAATTTTTTTTTTTTTAAATAAAATATTAAATGACAATAAACTAATGAAAATAAAACAAGAATTTATTCTTTCTTGAAAAAATATAAAACAAAACAAAAAAAGGATGGTAACTAAAGCAAATCGGATTTTTCCAGAGTAAATATGGCAACCCTTCTTATCTAGCGAATCGTACCAACGGTGTTTAGAAATTTTGCATTCTTTCCAAAGTTGTTGCAACAAAAAATTGTTAGTCAAAATTATGTTAATTTTTAAATAAAATAATAAATTGCATTAAATAATATGACTTGAAAGAAATTTTATCTTTATTGATTTTAATTAAGTTAAAAAAAAATTACAAGCGTCAAATGTGTAATAAATAAGAAGTTCTTGATCAATATTTGTGAAAAAATCAAAATTTTTTATTGGTTCCCATGGAAATAAAGAATAAAATTTGTATTATATTAAACATTTTGTCGACTGGGTTCTTTGAGTAAAATTTTTATGTATAAAGTTTTCTTCAAATAGTCCTATTCCCTCAATATATCACATAATTGCAGGCTTAAGCAAAAAGTATGTGAACTATAGAGGGAATACAACTACATATTGTTAAAAGCTTTATAAATTTAAATTGCACTAATAGAAAATCATTCGATAAATGTTAAATATAATAAAAATAATTTATAAAAAGGTAATAATTCCCACATTATATTTGTAGAAAGCAATTTTAATCATAATTGCAGTAGTACATAATTAATTATCTTAATCTTTATAAAATTAATTTTTAGTTTACCCCCTTATGATTTCGGTATAAATCTAGACACCACATTATCTTGGAAAAGGCCCCACCAATAGGCCTATCTTAATCACTATAGGGTTTTCCATTATGGCAAAAATGTTGCCTTTTTCTAAAAAAAAAATTTAGTATTGTTGGCGCCTAACGTTTTATTTTCTAATAATGTTGCCCAACAAAACCATAAATATGTTACATTATTTACCCACAATTTTATCGAATAGTTTGAAATGCAACATGATTAAAACAGCATTTCTTGTGATTGTTTGAAAAAAAATTTTTTTTTTTTAATTTTGTATTAATCGGTGAAAGTAATTTAAATATTGATTAACAAATCCATTTTAAAGTTTTATATTTTTTTTTTATATTTAATTCCACAACAAAAAAAAATTAAACAATAAACAATTAAAAACTCTTTCAAGACGTTTACATCTTTATCATTTAATTCAAAAGAAACATTTTCACAAAAAAAAAAAAAATTAAACTAGAAAAAAATTAAAAATCAATTTAAATGACAAAATGCCAAATCCTAACAAACAATAAATACAGAGAGGGACATATAGAAGACATAAACATTGCAAAATGATTAATGTTTCCAAGGTGCATCAGCAGCAGCATTATTCATTTCACTCGTTTTTATAAAACGAATAAACTGTACTCGGTATTGGGAATATGTTGTCTACAAAATACATTCATGTGACCAAAGAATGATTGATTAAACAATGTTGACTGACACTTACACACGCACACAGAGCCAGCCAAAAAGTAAGTAAAACTTAGTGAACCAAAGCAAACCGTTCGGGTATAGAACAACCAACCAGCTATCCAGTCGGTCATACAATGAACTAAGTAAACACCCATCCAGCCCGTCTATCGAACCACATCCAGCAAGGAAACATTTTAGACATGGTGAAGAGATGTTTTTAAGTAAGTTTTTTCGTATGGAAAATACTGGCTGGTTGGCTAAAACATGGATACCTTAACTGGCTGTTGCAAATTTTTCTTGGTATTCACCCCTATCGTCAATAAAATATCCCTCAAAATTTATACCGTTTTCCCTAAAAAAAATGTAGACAGAAAATGAATAAAAATTCCCCGGGAGTTTTTCCCTATTCCCACATTAACAGTTGAATTTAAATAGGAAAAATGGGCAAAGGAAAAACTCCCGGGAAATTTTTTTTGGTCCCGGCGCTGCTCAGGATTTTCTAAATAATAATAAAAAATTAAAAACTGGAGAATTTTGCTAATAACTTGACCCCAGCGCTATCTACTAAATAAAAAAATTTGAAATATCACGACAACAGCGCCACCTATCGGTGAAAGTAGACCTTTCTAACGCATGTACCCGTTTGAAAATCGGTTGAGTGGTTCTCGAGTTATAAAATGACAAACAAAGGACAACTTATTTTTATATATAGATAAGGCTGAAAGTGAAAATTTCGAGGAAAAACTGTTCACTTTTTTTCACGATAGGGGAGTTTATTTCTTAAAATTTATTATTCACCCCTATCGTGAATAAAAATTCCTTGTGAGTTTTTTCCCTTATCCCATTTTTATTCACGATAGGGGTGAGTATATCAACAAAATGCCGCACTTTAAAGGTTAAAGGTTTTTTAGTCATTAATTTAAAAAAGTTGACAAAAAAGTCCGTTTTATACAATTTTTCTTTCAACTAACGGTAACATTTAAGTGCTAAAATTAGAATTGGGGGTAAAAAAAATTAGGCAATAGTTGCGGCGACTGCAAGGTATCATAGTAAAGACTGACAGTTAAATGTCGAAGTAGTGAAACTGAACTGAAACAATAATATTAATTTTAAAAAACATATAGCAAAGGATGGTACAAAGGATGGTGATAACCAGGGAAACCATAAATATTCAATTGCATGTTTTTCCTTGTGCGACCAATGAAGGCAGAAACGATATATTTATTAACCCGTTTTCGAGCTTTTTATGAATTTTAGCATCGATTTGTTAATGCATATTCTAGCATTTTTATAAAAATCCTTTTTGCAGCATTTTTAAGTTTTTCGCGCATATTTTGCCTTTTTGAGGCATATTTTGATACATGTTAAATTTGTTTACGTCTTGCTTCAATTTCGGCATCTAAATTTAATGTTTACTCAAAAATTTCAAGACAAAGCATGTTGACATTAAAGATAAATGTTATTTTAAACAAATAGAAACTGGGAATTTATTTCTCATGCTGAGTAACATTTATTATATAAGTTTTCATACAAACGAAAATCTGATATTGCATGGAAAATATTGAAGGAATAGGTCTATTCAAGTATGAAAGCTTTATAAATTGCAATTTGACTTAGAATACACATTCGAATGTTTTTGAAGGAAAAATCCTTCGAAAAATCTATGTCCCAATCTTTGTTAAGGCATATTTACATGGCAATACACGTATTACAACATGTCAACAAATTATGTAGAATGAAAAAAATCTTGCCATGTAAAAGCAAAATGTATAGAAGAGAAGAGAATACGGAAACCAAATTTGACAAGCGGTTGTAAATGTTTTTTTTTCTAGACCATTTCAGAAAATTAAGTATTCTCATCACACGACATGTGTATTTTAAAGTAATCATTAAAATTTGTATGCAATTAAAAAAACAACCAAAATCAATTTAGGAAATTTACGTGTTGTTTTTGTACACTCAAAAGAAAAATCAATCCATCCGTACTCAAATCAATCCGAAGCGGTATTAATAGTACGGTGATTACGGATTTTCTTGAATCAAGTACAGAAAGATTGATTCAAGTACGGATTTTTAATCCCAAAATACTTAAATTATCCATATTCAATCCCGTTTTCGTACTTAAAATAATCTGAAAATGAGATTGATTTAAGTAAAACTAAGATTGAATCTATCTCAAAATGCGCTTCATCCAAAAATTATAAAATTGTTTTAATCCGAATTCGTACTTAAAATAATCCGAAAATGAGATTGATTTAAGTTAAACTAAGATTGAATCAATCTCAAAATGAGCTTGATTCAAGTAATATAAAGTTGATTTTATCCCGAATTCATGATTGAAAAAAACAAAAAAAAGAAATTACAAAGAAAAAATAATTACACAGTGAGACAAAAAAAATTAAGTGAAAATACCCGGGATCTTATATCATTTTTCTAGTGGGTACTGTCGAGTATAACAACATTCTGTTTTTGGAATTTTCAAAACACCCCCAAAATCTTGAGTTACGGGTAAAAAACCGGTTTTTCATACCCGTATGCACTTATTATCCTGTTACTAAGTTGAATACCAACCGATTTCAAATTTTTTGACAGATCTAGAAAGAAGAAGCTTACACCTTTCGGACGGTATATATTTTATTTGAGTAAATTTCAGATACCTATATGTATTTTTACACCAAATGTATTTTTTTACGGTTTTTTTCTCATTTTTCTATTTTCGGGGCGTTTTTACACAAAATTTTTGTATAGGAACCGTGCTATTTATGGCTTTATTAAAAAAATATAATTGATTTAAAATAAAACGAGGGTTTGTGTTTAAAAATCCGTTTAAAATTGACTGATTTATTCAACTTTAAAAAAAACACATTTTTTACGATTCCGATCTAAAATGTTTGCTTGACCTTTTTCTTTTTAAATTAACGTCTTCAGTATCTCTTTTGAGTAATTATTAAAATAATTAAAACAATTTTTGCACCCTGCGAGTCGCACGTTAAAAAATCACTGTTATTCTACATACGAGGGTGGTCTGAAAAATTACCGGAAATTTAGCCTTATATTTTTTATTTTTCTATATAGTCTCCTTGCGTAGGCGTACTGCCTTAAAAAAATGCTATCTACTCAATTTTTTCATTTACACGAAAACACTCTCATCGACTTAATCAACTAAAAACTGCCAAAATAGCTGAAACCTTGGTGAGTAATTACTAGCTACGTTTACTAATAAAAATGACAGCAATCTTACGTATTGCAGTGATATTCCAAAGTTATTTTCTGCACTAAATTACAATTATAATGCAGACGAATGGCGACTTTTCATTGATGGCTCATGTAAAAGTAAGTAATTTTTAAAATAGTGGATTATCTGCAATCTGTAATTTCATATTTAAGTTTGAAAGCAGTTTTATTACATAACGAAAATCGGTTGCCATCAGTTCCAATTTTCTATGCGAATACCACAAAAGAAACTTACGAAGTCATGCAAAAAATACTCCTGTTCGTCAACTATGCCACGCATTAATGGAAAATCATAGCTGATTTAAAAGTATTGACAATTTTATTTGGCATGCAAGGTAGTTACACAAAATATCCGTGTTTTCTTTGTGAATGAAACAGTCGTGCAAAAAATCAGTATGATTGCAAAGTATGGCCATCTCGTGAGTCTCAGCAAATTGGTAGAAAAAACGTTCTTAACATACCATTAGTTAAAGCTGAGAATATTATTCTTCCACCATTACATTTAAAATTAGGATACATGAAACAATTTGTTAAAAAGCTTGATATTAACGGCGAAGCTTTTAAGCATCTTAAATCGATATTCCCAAGATGTGGTGAAGCCAAAATAGAAGGAGATATTTTTGTATTTACTTCGAAATAGCATTCAGTTTTAACATTTTTATCTCTTCTGATTAATTTAAGGTATTTTCATTGGACCTCAAATTCGTAAAGTTATGAGAGATGACCCCTTTTTAAAAATGTTGAGTTCCGTTGAAAAACGTGCGTGAACCAGTTTTGTTGCGCTTTGTGATAATTTTCTTGGGAGTCACAGAAGCGACGACTATGTCATGGTCGTTAATAAATTTTTAAAAGCTTATGGTGAAATGGGCTGCAACATGTCTATAAAACTTCTTTTTCTGCACTCGCATTTGGATTTTTTTCCAGACAACCTAGGCCAGTTTAGCGATGAACAAGGCGAACATTTTCACCAGGAAATAATTGCAATGGAAAAACGTTTTGAAGGAAAAAATAAAATAAAAATGCTTTCAGAGTATTGCTGGTCCCTTAAACGAGATACTGAAGACGTTAATTTAAAAAGAAAAAGGTCAAGCAAACATTTTTGATCGGAATCGTAAGAAATAATTTTTTTGTAAAAAATGTGTTTTTTTTAAAGTTGAATAAATCAGTCAATTTTAAACGGATTTTTAAACACAGACCCTCGTTTTATTTTAAATCAATTATATTTTTTTAATAAAGCCATAAATAGCACGGTTCCTATACAAAAATTTTGTGTAAAAACGCCCCGAAAATAGAAAAATGAGAAAAAAACCGTAAAAAAATACATTTGGTGTAAAAATACATATAGGCATCTGAAATTTACTCAAAGAAAATATATACCGTCCGAAAGGTCTAAGCTTCTTCTTTCTAGATCTGTCAAAAAATTTGAAATCGGTTGGTATTCAACTAAGTAACAGGATAATAAGTGCATACGGGTATGAAAAACCGGTTTTTTACCCGTAACTCAAGATTTTGGGGGTGTTTTGAAAATTCCAAAAACAGACTGTTGTTATTCTCGACAGTACCCACCAGAAAAATGATATAAGATCCCAGGTATTTTCACTTAATTTTTTTTGTCTCACTGTGTTATGAGTGATTTACTTACCCGTATGATAAAACACCAACATCATGCCCGATATGGTTTTTATTTTAGAAATCTTATGTACATATTTAACCAAAAATATAAACTAAATGAGAAGCATGAGTTCAAATTTAAAAAAAAAAAACTTTGAAAAGGGATTGATTTTCGAAAGTAATCCCATTTAGGATTGTTTTGAGTACGTTTAAGTGTTATTCGTACTTGAATTTTTGAGTACGACTCGTACTTAAAGTAATCCCAAAAAACTTGATTTATCCCGAGTGTTTTTCTTTCTGTGTAAATATTGTAGAACTGTAACCATCGGCTGGTTGTGCTATTATTAAACCTACGTTTGCACATGCAAGTAATAACTTGCAAGTAGTGTATACGTATAATCAACGAAAAATCGAGGAAACAGCCAATTGGCTGAAAGTAAAAAAATTGTGTAAATGGTAGTAAAAAAGTGTGAGTGTATTGAGTTTTTCTAACTTGCACTTGCATGTGGAATTGGGGGGTTACTCAGTTGTTTAAAATCTTTGCTTTGATTTGACCCTGTAAACATGAAACATAAAACAGACTTTTGTTCTCTGTTCTGAAACACGAAAAGGATTTCATAACCTTTTGATTCAACAAAGGCGAAATACTTTGTATTACCATGTACTAAACATGCTTTTAACGAGTAGTATAAGTGCCGAGCGAACTTTATATCCCGGCATTAACGTAGTTAAGTTCATTAAAATACAGCCATAGCGCTGGCTTGTCCTTGTCGGTAAAATGAATCAAAGCGTTCCAGTCAGAATGGCGATGAATCGCAATTACCACGCGGATCCGGTAAAAAGAATCAGTGGAAGAGACAGGCAGATCAATGGTATCACAAATTAAAGTGCTGGAAATAATTCATTGTACAGACCACTGTGTTAACTGTTTTTTCGTTTTGACTCGAAAAAACTGGTTTTGTGGGAGAATTTTACTTTTGTTTGTTTCAATCGTAATCCGGTAAGTAGTTGTAATTACTAGGTAATGTAAGAGGTGTTACATGTTACATGTTAATAATACATTTTAAATGTTGAATTATTTTATATTATAAACATACATACATTTTTTCTAGTTTATCTCTCTTATTTCCCCAGTTTGTTTTAAACATATTAAAAAAAATAATGTTATTAAAAATTATATCTACATACATAATTAATTTAACACAAAAAAAAAGTGAAAGTAATGCAATTATGAAAAACACAAACTCTTAAGTAAATAGCTAATTTAACACTTATTTCATTCATTAATTAAAAAATTCCCACTACATGTAAATACTTGTAGCGAAAAATATAAAGTAAAAGTTATATTTAGTATACCCTACAACAAGCAATTTGGGACTTTTAACTGCTTTAGTCACATTAAGCAATCAAATTTCAAAAATTTTACGAAAAAATATAAATAAGAAGAAATCAAATTATAAGATCGAAGAAAATGATTAACTGCAATGCCCACAATGTCGACAAGAACATTTCTTTCGAATATATTTATATTGAAAACAATAATAAAAAACTAAAATTTGTTTTTGTTTTTAATAAAAATATACGAAAGAAATGTTCTCGCCAACATCGTGGGCCTGGGCGTAAAAAAAAATACAATTAGGGTATTCTCAATGTGTGCTATCATGTTATATTGTCATAATGTTCTAACATTTTACAATGGTTTAAAAAAATTGCAGTTGCTTTGTAAACAAAAAGTGTCTTAAATTAATAGAACTTTGCTTGTTATGTTTATTGTGCTGTCGTATTTAATCAGAAGAGACCTCCGCTGAGCGGCTGAGCCGAACCGCATTAGTTTTTGTAGCCGTCGCCGTTGATCGTAAAGTTTTATCCAACTTATATCCACATTTAACCTGCGGCTAGCAATTTTTGCAACAAAACACTTGCGGCGTCAAATTAGATCGGCCTAGGACTCTGATGTTTGGTAAACAAACAAAACAAAATTTATTTATGGTTTGCGTCTGAAAAATGGAAAATAGTCAGGAAGATCTAATTTAATTTATTAATTGATGAATAAGAATTAAAAATAGTTTTATTTTTGGTAAATATTTATTTTTTATATTTGTTTTAAATCAGCTGATTTAAATTTAAAATAGCACACTAAATAATGAGGGGTTGTTCACAACAGTCGTATGTTTTCCACCGGTAGTTTTCTCCCTTCTCCCATTTTTCCAATGGTAATTCAATTGTAAAAATGGGAACAGGGAAAAAAATCCCGGGGAATTTTTATTCATAATTGGACTGCTTATCATCATTAGGAATAAAAAAAACTGTGATAAAATTTATTTTACCAAATTCTGAATCCACTCATAAAAATATTTTTCTGGGCGAAGAGAATCACATATTTCTGTACAGCCGAATAAAGTAATTTATTTGTAAATTTTTAACGCATCAGTATTTTTTGCAACTATTACGATTTCAAACTCGTTTTCATTTATTTAACCCATTTAAACTTCTTAAATCCATACGTCATTTTAAATCCAATTTTAAATAAAAGTTCATTCAATGATTAAAGAAACTGAAAAAAGGTGTTTTATGTAAAGTTATAATTGAGAAATTGAAAGAAATCACAAAACACTCTAATGAAACCTAACAAAAAATTTATTTATATAGAAAAAAGTTAGCAAATTTTTCTTTGTGTCTTAAGTTTTTGTAAAAAAAAAAAACATACTGAATATTGATATTTTCCCACGCGCTACTATTTTAAAATAAATTAAAAATGCAATAGACGTTTGCTATAGAAGTAGCACTATGAGCTGTTTGATGTGTCGATGTCGTTGGCATTAAGGGTAATCACAGTTAGTAACATTTTATAATAACTATAACACTGGACGTTATGGCATGCCATTTTCAAACCATATTGCTCTTTCCGCGCCACCCTGTGCAAAAATCTATTTGTTAAATTAAAAATTTTTTTAATTAAGTTATGTTTATGTTTTCTTTTAAACAAATTTGATTTACTTTTATAATTTTTATATATGCGGAGTTCAGTATTAGGCTTGCAAAAGTACAAATGCAAAATATCGTAGCACAAACAATGGCTCGTCAAGACTGGGTGTTAGAGATATTATGGCAGAACATAGAAGATTTCTACAAAATTTTACTTACAGCTTCAGATATATATTGTTATGTCAACACTTTAATGCGAGTCCAAAAATCTGATAGCGTTACCTTAGGAATTTAGCACGTCATACGGAAATCGTAATTGATCAAAGATGTCAAACAATTATTGCAATAAGTGAGTTCTGTGTGTCTTAAAAAAACACCCTTTTTGTTCAATTTATTAACTCGCGATGCCAAGCAATTGTGTCGGCCACAGTCTAATATTTAAACGCTTAGCAATTATGAACGTAATATTTGCACATCTTCAATTCATTTCAAAGTGAATTGTGCTATAAAAATACAAAAAATAAATCAATCAGCTGACAAACCTCTGGCAACTTACAAGCTTTAATTATTTCCAGGAGATGTTTTCAAACCGTATAAGCTACCAAATTAAATTTAAGTGTTGCCAATTAATCTACCAATAAAACACTCTTAATAGCCCTAATTATAGCAAATTTATCACAACTCTTACGAATCGAATAAAATAATAAAACTATTTTTGGATAAAAAAATTAAAAAAAAAAAGATTATACAATATATTCACATTTATACTCGTAAGTAACCACATACTCAATATTAATTAGCATGTTTTGAGAAATAAATATAAATGTATTAAAAATGTGTTAACGAATAGACTGACAGACAGCGGCAACAGCATTAGACAGTTTAACAATTGCGAATCTATTTTGATTTTTATATTATAATTCTTTAAAGAAAAAAAATTAAGCAAACACACACACACAATGTTTGGTTTTGAATGAATTTAGATGTGAATTAGATTGGCTGACAGTTTGTTTTGCCTGCTATCGTTTTTGTTTCATTTATAATTTATAATCAAACTTGTTTAAGATTTTCTGTTGTGTTCAGCGTTGCCAAATGTTCAAATTTATCTGTTTTTGTTTTAAGTTTTTTTTTAACAGTCTTGCAGATTTTTATTAAAAAAAAACAGTTGTGTATATCACAGCAGGTTTTTTATTGTTATTCAAATAAAACAAAAAAGCAATCTATTACAAATGATTAACATACACACAGAAAAAATACCAATGTTGAATTAACATGGCAAAATGTTGATTGATAATCATAGTAAATTTTTGCAAATGTATGGCCTTTATTGAAATTTATCATTATTTCATATTAATTTTAAATGAAAAATATTAAAATAACCTTAAATCACGTTTATTTAATATTATTCACTCTTAAAATAACATTGTTCAATATTGAATCCATAAAAACCTGTTTTATATTAAAATCAAAAGTTTATCTTGTTAAATGAACATGCACAAATATTTTCATGTTTAAAATCTATATACATATATAAAAATGAAAAATGTTTGTATGTTTGTGTGTTTGTTTGTTGGCTTATAGACTCCGAAACTACTGAACCGATTTTCTTGAAATTTTTACAGTAACATCACGTGAGCCCTAAAAATAAAATAGGCTACTTATTTTTTCGATAGGGGCAGGGGAATTGGTACCCCCCATAGGATGCCAATATTTATTATCGCATATCTTAAGAGCCGCTGGCGGCATTTTGCTGAACTTTTTGTAGTAGGATCTTCTGAGCCCCGAAATTGAAATAAAATAGCAGCGGGGGAAGTGGTTCCCCCCATAGGACGCCAATGCTTAATATCGCATATCTTATGAACTGTTATAGTGAGAATGTTCAAACTTTGTGGAAGTCACTCTTATGGTATACTACACTTTTGAAAATAAAAATAAAGCGGGTAGGGGAGGGGGGGGGAAACCTCCCATAGGATGCATATATTAAATATCGCTTAACTGAAGAACTATTAAAGGGGGAGTCTTCAAACGTGGTTAAAGCTACTACTATGGCAAACTATAAATTTCAGTATAAAAATGGGCGGGGTAAACAGGGGAGGAGCAGTACCCCTCATAGATAGAAATATAAATAAGAGCCACTGCACGCATTTTGTTGAACTTTTGGTAGTAGGATCTTCTGAGCCCCGAAATTGAAATAAAGTAGCAGCTGGGGTAGTGGTTTTCCCCATAGGACGCCAATGTTTACCATCGCATATCTTATGAACTGTAATAGTGAGAATGTTCAAACTTTCTAGAAGTCACTCTTATGGTATACTTCACTTTTGAAAATAAAAATAAAGCGGGTAGGCGCAGGGGGGGAAATACGTCCCATAGGAAGCATACATTAAATATCGCTCAACTGAAGAACTATTAAAGGGAGAGTCTTCAAACGTGGTTAAAGCAACTATTATAGTAAACTATAAATTTCAATATAAAAATGTGCGGGGTAGACAGGGGAGCAGCAGGACTCCTCATAGAAGACATATAAATAAGAGCAACTGCACGCATTTTGTTGAACTTTTGGTAGTAGGATCTTCTGAGCCTCAAAATTGGAATAAAATAGCAGCGGAGGAAGTGATGCCAATCATAGGACGCCAATGTTTAATATCGCATATCTTAAGAACTGTTATAGTGGGAATGTTCAAACTTTCTAGAAGTCACTCTTATGGTATACTACACTTTTGAAAATAAAAATAAAGCGTATAGGCGCAGGGGGGAAATACCTCCCATAGGATGCATACATTAAATATCGCTCAACTGAAGAACTATTAAAGGGAGAGTCTTCAAACGTAGTTAAAGCTACTATTATGGTAAACTATAAATTTCAATATAGAAATGAGCAGTATGAGCAGTACCCCTCATAGATAGAAATATTAATAAGAGCCGCTGCAAGCAATTTGTTGAACTTTTGGTAGTAGGATCTTCTGAGCCCCAAAATTGAAATAAAATAGCAGCGGGGGAAGTGTTACCCACCATAGGACGCCAATGTTTAATATCGGATATCTTAAAAACTGTTATAGTGAGAAAGTTCAAACTTTGTAGAAGTCACTCTTATGGTATACTTCACTTTGAAAATAAAAATAAAGCGGGTAGGCGCAGGGGGGAACTACCTTCCATAGGATGCATATATTAAATATCTCTCAACCGATAAAGTGGTTAAAGCAGTGTAGCGAAGCGCACCGGGTTAAGCTAGTATATTATAAAAAGATGCCAATTCCCGTTTACTTTTAATTAAAATTATTTAGTTAAATAGTACATCAAGTTTTCAAAGTAGAATGATGACGAAACCCATATCGGGCCATTCTGCTGATGCTTCTGTTAACAAAGGTGAATACAAAATAAGTGAAACATGTGTTACAGGGGTAAGTGTTTTGAATTATTCTTAAATAAATGCATATGTTGTTAATTTTTTGTTCAGAATACAGTTCATTTAAGATACGTATATAATAATAAATTAAACCTAATACGATATTATCCGTTTAAAATCGTTTCGTTATAAAAATTGATTTCCATCACATACCTACCTGAAAACAGAAAAAAATTTTGTTATTTTTTTTCCTTCAATAAAAATGAATTCAAAATACCTAAATATTGTTTTAATTTTTGTTTTTTTTTTATTTTGTAATACAAAAATATGGCAACACTGGTGGTTATTGTTCAGCTATAAATATGACGGTTTTTTTCTTATACAATTTTTTTTGTTGCTTTTAAAGAAGAAAGGGTTTTTATATGACAGTATGAAATGATAGAAAAACAACAATTGTATTGTAACACAGCTTCTACACCAGGTGCTTGGTATTGCTCCATTTATAAGCTAAATGTTAGAAACGAGTTTAATTTTAAACTTATTTTGAGATTTATTATTGTTTTTAATATTTTTGATTTTTTTAATATTGGTAATTATTGACGGTTGTTTTTAATAGCGAACGGGTAACAAATACATATATTCTATAATATTTCGGCGCCTGTTTTTTACACTCTTCTCGAGTTAAAATTCTTAAAAAATTCGCTTGAACTCAATTTTAGTTGCTGTGATTATTTAACAAAGACTATCTAAGCATAATACAGGGTGGTAATGTTAGTTCAGCTTTGAAATTTGTTAAGTAAACAGATACAAAATACACGTTAATAAAAAATTACGAGGAAGAACACTTTTTATCGAAAATCATCGTACCGACGAGCCTCACTTTTATTTTTGTGGATACGTGTATAACCAGAACTATCGCTTCTGGGACACACGGGCTTAAATTTACTGTATGGTGTGGTGTTTACGCTGGAGGGTTCATAGGGCCCGATTTTTTTTATAAACGCTGCGGGCTAAACGATTTCTGTGAAAGGCGAGCGGCTTTCTTCTACCTTGACTGGACAAATCGGGGCTGAAGGATATATGGTTCCAGCGGGATTAAGCAACTGCGCATACTGCGCGACCTAAAAAACGAATGGTTAAGCTGCGCTTCTTTTAGACGTTTATCATCAGGTGACTCTGGCAAATCATAATCATAGATATAATAGATATACACTTGGGCAACGCCTCAAAATTTTCTTTAAAAATCAGTTATTGATTCGCGCAACTTATGGACGACTTCATGGTTTTTATGGCGCACAATTATTGTGCATCTGAATCTATTAAATCCAGAAAAATTACGAAGTGCACAAGCTTGTGGTATTATCGGACCTCCTCATTTCTTTGAAAATAAAGGCGGAGTTAGCGTAAATGCCAATAAAGATCGTCAATGCATGCACCACGATCAATATTTATTGGTCTGGGAAAAATTCGTGCATTCAACGTCCGCAATCATCAAATTATTGAAATTAAATTTTAGCGAAAAGTTGATTTCGAGAAATTAACCTTTCAACTTTCTGGGGGGCAACGTGAAATCACTGGTTTATGCTGATAAACCAGCAACAATGGACGTCTTGAAAGCCAACAGTGTGCGTGATATTTGAGGCATACACCCAGCTTTTCGCGAGTTGACCAAAAAATTGGACTCCAAAATGCCATTTGCCATATGATTATCATTTTACTTGCATCAGCCCACATCACTTGTATGGTTCTTGGTAGAGGGTGTCAAAGGTTCGGCATAGCCGAATGTAACATTCTAAATTGTTTCAATGCTATTTTTTGATAAAATATCTACCCTTTTAAACAAGATAAAATTAATTTTTAACTCCTTTAATGTGGTTCATACGTATTTTCTACTTCAAAGAGAGAAAACTAACATCAGACCATCATGTTAGTTCAAATGCAAACAAAAACTAATGAAAATTCATGAAAATGTCAAACACCATAAATTAGAAAAAGTCAAACAAGAGAATACAGAAAATAATAGAAAATATCTAGCAATAAATGGAATATTCCACCACTTTAACAAGAAATCATCGTCAAGAGTTAGAAAACAAATGTTTACTTTACGCGTAGACGACACAAATACAATACAGTAAAGCCGATGATGAGAAGTAGGCAACAAAATGTAACAGAAATTGAGGGGAAAACAGGGATGGAAAAGTGAGATTTTTGAATGCTACCAAAATCCCTATCAAGAGCAGGAAGCTTCATTTAACAAATTTACTTGACAAAATTTAAAAAAAAAATGCCGATAGAAATAAAAAAAAATGCTAGCAACACAAATGAGTCGTTCGTCGTATGAACGTAGGACGTAACGCCCTACGTTTTTAGAAACACGCTTCCATTATCCACAATGCCGTCGTAAACGTATTTTGTTTTCTTTCGAAAATAACACTTATGGTTTTTGTTCAGGTTTTTTTAATAGAGGTTTTCACCTTTGATAGTACACCTTGTAGTCTTTGTTAATCTTGTTAATTTAGTTAAAGTACTAAGATTTACAACACTGCAACAACAAAATGTATTAGCCTTAAATTTACTACGCTGTTGTTGAAAATTCCAACAAAAAGCTGTAGTAAACACGTTTGTTAAATAACCCAGAATAAAACAGTTGAAGAAGCTATATCTGTCCCTTTCCCTCACTCAACAACTTCATTAATTTACAATGCTAACGAAAAAGGCAATCAATCATGCTTTGTAGTATAAAATCGTATTAAGAAATGCAGAGTTGTACACTTAATACAAAGGGTGAAAACCGCTAATATTTTTTGTTACTTAATATTTCGCTATGTGTAATTACTTGGTGTGTTTTTTGTGATTTGGTAAAAATTTAAAAATGGGATATTCCAAATAATCTTTTGTAACTATGCCATTATTTTACCGATTTGGATCATATTGGGCACAAAATGTGAATATTGAGTTAGTTGCGCAAGTTAGTGCCCATTCACATTATACGATTTTTGTCATTGCGATTCTTACTTTATAGGCAAGAGGGGTGAGAGGAATTAAAAGGCGAGTGTACTCTTCGATTCGTTTTGTTCGCTCATTGTTCTCTCATTTGACGAAAAATGTATTGAAGTTCGGTTGCACCGAAAAAATCGTAACGACAAAAATCGTACAATGTAAACATCAGATTGACTTCAAAGAGGAAACGACAATAATCGCAACGACAAAAATCGTATAATGTGAATTGGGACTTACTTGCCGAGAATAACAAAGTCTGTACAAAATTTTGTTTCCTTACCCTGACCTTACAGCTGAAGTCTACAAACCAAGAGTTGCGCAAGAGACTTGCGCAAGAAACTTGCCGAGTGTGAAAGAGGTCTGATATTATCCAGTTATCGTGAAGTAGTGAAATGGTTGTTAAACAAGACGTCCAAACTAAAAAAGGTGATGGGCTGTTTCGGTAATACCAGCGACATCTGTCTCGAGAAGAGAGTTGCGAGTCAAGCCCAGATCGTACATTTCGCTTCATTAACTCAGTATTGTCGCCCCTGTAGCAGAAAATCCCATCGTGTATCTAACAGTTTCGAATTATTATCCAGCCTATTATGCTCTAAATTTTCGTTACAAATTTTAATGTTTTGATATACCTGTGTTTTGTAACTCCTGCATCGAGGAACTTTTCGATTTAAATGTGTAAAATTAAACCAAAATGCCATAAGTTGAAACAAACAGATATTTTTTTCGATAAACTGTGTCTGTAACTTTTTTAGCTAGTAATTGCTGTCACATAAGAAAATTAGTCGCAAAGCGTAAAGAACTGTGAAATAGACATACAAATAAAAATTCAATGAGATAAAATTAAAAAAATAAAAAATCAGCCCTATTTCGGTTGTCGTTGCCGTAAAAGGCTTTGTCATTTTTTTTTTTGTAATAGATTAAAGTTACAGACAACCTATGTTCTTTAATCTACTACTAAATCCACTTAGTCGTTTACGACAGTTTTCAGTTTGTCCACTTTTCTAGAGTCAATAAGAAGATCTTTCTTGGTGAACAGTGCGTAACTAGCGAGAGGTACTTTTACGTCGTGTGGGTGTAGTACGGTATTTTTTATTTAAAAACAATAATACTAAATTCTCCATGCCTGGAGTGATAATAAAGTGGTTTAAGAAAAATTGAAAGAGAGAAAATTGTATAAGAAAAGAATAAGAGAGCAAATAAGCTACTCTGAGAGTGTAAAGTATGGCGGATAATATGGAGTTATTTATTCATTTTATATGATTATAACTGTTTTATAACGAAAATACGAAAAAAAAAAAAACATGACTGACTGTATGTAGCCAGCAGGCAGCTGTTCGCAACATATGTTGCATGCAACTTTCATTGTTAAACAAATATATTAGCTTGCCACCAAAATCCCAATTTTGTTAAAGCTTCACAAGAAGTATCCCGTTTTGCTTTACAATTATAAACATGCAGCATGTTGCACATAAACCTCTGCATCGTATTCCTGTCCCATTCCAGGTGTTTTATGCCTCATTATTATTAGGCGTTCAGCATTTGCAGACAGTTGAAAAATTGCAATGTTGCAACAGCATCAACACCACCAGCATCATTGAGAAACTCAATAAAATCATGATGTTTGTTGAATGGCTCCTCTCTAGCTGGTACATTTTTCCTTTTATTTTTCATTGCAGTGTCTGTGATTGTGCAGTGTGTTAGTTAAGAAGTTGGGTAGTTGTCATTATTTTTAGTTTGTTTTTTTTTTCCTTCTTTTCCACTATTGTTCATATTCGAGTGTGTGGTGCCTACGTTGCTTGCTCCTTTATTCTTGTAGTTTTGTTTTGCTACTATTTTCTTGTTTTTTCTTCTACCATGAAGTTGTTTTATTTTTCCTTTACATTTTTAATTTTTTTTTTTTATACCATGGTTTTCAGAGTGCAGCCTTTGGTCTATCTCTTATGGAGTACGAATACTTAAGTAAGTGAGTATGTTCAGATACTTCTGGTGATGGTTGCAGCAGAGCTGCATGTGTTTAATTGCATCCATGTTTGACGCCGGTTTTATATACATATATGAATATTTCTGGAATGGGAATTTGGAATTAAGCACGACAAGCGAGATCTTGTTAATTTTTCCGAACTGTTTTAAAAACATAGATAATCTTAAAGTAAAAAAAAATCTCTTTTAAATTAATAAAATGTTTGTTTAACTAAACTTGGTTTAATCTTAAGCGTATATTTATTTTATGAAACATTTTAAAATGGTGGCTCTATTGAAACCCCTCCAATATGCTTATTTGGCCCTTAAAACTGTTTGTTACCCAGGAAAAACTTTTTGATTTTTAGTGATAGGTGGTAGTTATTTCTTACGTTGCCTGGTTAGTAGTTGTCATTATAATTATCATTAATGTGCGCTCAATAAAGCGCTTTCTGTGTCAAAAATGTTTTGCTTCAAAGTGGAAACACGGCATATTAAATTCATGTTATCCGTAAACGAGATGGTAAGCGAAACTTTTACATTTCTTTCCCTTACAAACCTGCCACGTTTGAAGTTTAACTTTTTATTGGGATGCTAAAAAACGTTATGATCGACGCCCTTTATTCGATTTAGATTGGCGTAATGTAATTTTTTATACTCGTAATTGTGATTACTTAACATTTTAATCACGCTTGAGAGAGTGGGCGTAATGGCAATAAAAAATGTGCGTGCTCGATTAAAATTTTTATTTTACACACAATTTTACACGCACTCGCGAAGACCCTTTAAGACACTATTATCTTAATTTTAAGAATTTTAGGTGTAACATATTTTTATGAATGGAAGCTACTTCGTGTACCTACTGCCGTGTAGGGTATAGCTTTTTTAACTTCTACAGCTTTTATTATACATTTTAACAGGAACAAGTTTTAGCATTTAATACAATTTCTTATCTCTTACCAAAATTTCACTAAAAAATTAGATCTTTCTAAGTTGTTAACCTTGAAAATCTTGCTCTATTTCTGGTATCACTGACCGGAAGTGCAAACAGACAAGTATTTAAAAGTGATCATACTTGTAATCATTTGTCGTTACATTGTTCTTATTAATAATTTTTAATTGAAAGTCTTTCATTAGTTTATTAGAAAATGTTACTGAGATATTTAGCAATTTATAAATTAATAAATGAATTTTTCTCTTTACAAACAGCATAATAAGGGGAACAAGTACTTAACTTTTAGAGAGTGTGCTGAAAGTGAGTAAATTAATGATCGTCCGTTCAAGCGGGCAAATGGGTTGTTAAGTTCGTTGTTGTTTTTTGCTTTTATTGTTTTTAAAGAAACAACAAATTTACTTTAACGACAACAACATGTGCGACATCAGTTCAGGTAAATGACCCAAATTGTGCGTCACTTTTGGGTAGTGGAATATTTTTTCTCTTGTTTTGGTTTTTTTGTTCTTTTTAAATAATTTTCTTACTGTTTTAGATTTGTGTGGCATGTCATGTCTGTCTTTTTTTTTTAATTTAATTTATTAGAATTTTATTTACAGTTCACTTTAGTAAATAAATTGTTTGAGAGGTTTTCATAGGAAATTTATTCAATAAACCTTTTATAAATCAAAAAGATTTTTTTGTCAATAGGTATGGGGGTTAATTTTTATTTAAACAAGTCAAATCTCTTAAGTAGATCCTGTTTCATGAGAGTAAAACACTTGTTGTAGATAACGTCTAGAGGAGGCGAATGCTCGAACCAAACAGAATCTAACATAGGAATCAAACTTGAGTAGGTACCTATTCAGCTTCAACAGGGAAATACGCATATCTCTCTCCTTTAGAAGCCTCGGTTCTAGTCAGCTGTCTATGATAAAAAATTACTGAGAAAAAGATCTTTTAGAATTATTAACAGTTATATTTCCTTTTATTTGAAAGCATTAGAATTTATAAGGGAAATTTTTTGTCACATAAACAGATACTTTAACCCAACAAACGCGGAGGTTTGATATCAAATTGAAAGTGATTTGAAATCAACCCTTTTCACAAACTACAAACGTTTGATAATGATTTGAAAATCATAGTTTTCTCAATAAGAAGGAGAAAGTATTTTCAAATTGAGAAATTCATTTATTTTCAACTTGCATTCAAATGTGGATTTTAATACAATGTGAAACATAAAAAACATATGTTTTATTTTAAATTCATTATTTATTTAAATAAGATGTGAGATAAACATTCGGCACCATAGTTAATACACTTGTTCATGTGTTCTCTCCTTCCTCTAGTTCTTGGAAAGACAAAATACTACTTTTTGTTTTGAGGATTGTAATGACGTAGCACCGCGATCGTGCGACAAACTTTTTTTCACTTTCCCGTTTTAGTTTTATTCATATTCTCTCACTTTGTAATTAATTTTTTACGCACAAATAATTTATTTTTTTAAAGGCGAGTTCACTTCACGTAATATGTAACTTTTCTTTAATTGTGTAACACCTTTAACTTTAATCGCTATTTTTAATGTTTGCATTCATTTTCGTTTCAGTGCTGCCACGTTACATCAAATTGCAAAAAAAAACATTGTATGTCAAGTGTTTATTTTCAAATCATTTAATTCAAATGTTAAAATCGAACAATTAAAAAAAGGTTTAAAAATTGTGTTTGATATTAAATGATAAATTAATTTCATATCAAAGGTTTGACTTCGTGTTTGTTGGGAAGGTGTCGAATGTTAATGTTGTATACAAAATTATGGGTGTTTCGGGTTTAAGCTGAGGGAAAAGAATGGGCCTACTAGCAAATAGCGGATAGAAAGCATTAATTTAACCATTTAAAAGCCTAGATCCTTAGACTGTCTAACTTAAATTTGTTTTGATCGTTTCAAAACAACCTTTGGAAAATTAGGATTTCTTCAAAATTAAGCGGCTAACCAGGCCCAGTGGTTTAGAAAAACACTGTACTGGATATTTAGCGAGGACCCTACGTACATCCCGTGGTGGCTTTGATTTATATCTAATTATTGTATTATTATATTTGCTTTTATGTCAAAGAATTGGAATTTATTTAGGCGTCTGAAAATTTGTTGTCACATAAACAGATACTCGGTGGCGTCGAACACATGTTTAAAATATTAACTCTACAAAGAGAAAATTTTTTCACGGAATTGTGATAAGGAATAAAAAAAAGACAGCTAACAAACAACGGATGGAAAGTGTTACTTTACCCGCTTTTTACTTTACATCCTGTCTGGCTTACATTTCTTTCCATCGAATCAAATCTCTAATAGAGAACAGCAGACCAGAGTCATATTTGGTAACACGGGAACCCGTAATCCACAGTAATAAAAAATATTGGTTATTGGTGAGGTGACTTTGCTTTATATCCAAATCACCCTTTGCCCTTTAGAATGAAGCTCCGCCTGCTAAAGTATCTTCCTATGTGTGTACTGCTGCTATTCATTTTTCTATTACATTATATTTGCACTGTTCACCAAAGCTTGAACAGTGCATTAAAAATGTAGTGGAATAATGGCTTAAAGAATACATAATTTTTAATTAATAAGATTTTGTTTTTCGTGCTTAATTCCCAATTTTCATTCTTGGTAAATACACTGAAATTTATTGTTGGAGGATAAAGTAGTTTCTGTGCGCATTTCATTGGTTGCTTTATAAAATTTTAAAAACCGGTATTGAAAAATTTACATATATGAATGGCGTTTCGACACCATTTGTAGTTGAATTCGCCTTGGTCTAGAGACTCCTAAGCCAAAACTATAACACGTATACAAGTCCTTAATTTCCACTATAGTATGCCACCTGTAATTTTTTCCAAGCGAGCAAACCGTTTACAGTTCAAATTGCAAAACCAAAAGGAAAGAGACACACAACATCTCTACTGGTTTACTTGGAGGCCACACGATCAAGTTTTGCCTTTTAATTCCTTTCACACACTCACACTTTTAAATTCCACGAGATTGCTTCAATTTCACCTTTCCATTTGTTTGGCAATTTTACTTTCAATTTAACAGCTGATTACAAGTTTGTCTTTATAAATTGTTTTCTTGATGACATCTTAAAAGTAAATTGCTTACAAATTGAGTGCAGCCTACACAGTTTTCAATTTATGTAAATTTTGACAAGCAGTATATGTTAAAGACTATGAAGAAAAATTGATCGTGTGTCCGCATCAGCCAAAAAAAAACACTTTTTGTTTTTTGCTTTTGCCTTGACTACGACTGTTTATAAATCAGAAGCAGCGTTGCTAAATGTGCAGATTTATCTGTTTTTTTTTTTTATTTTTTAAGTGTAAAACAAACAGTCTTGCAGATTTTTATTTCAAAAAACATTTTTTTTAATCACTGCAGTTATTTCAATTTTATTCGAATTATACATAGAAGTATTTAATTGTCATTATTATGATAAAGAAACATTTATTTGAATGTAACAACGTATAATTTTTACCCTTTTTTTAAAGGAATCAGGGACCGTAAGAGTTATTCCTTTTTTTATTTTAGTTATTTTTATTTTTGTTTTTTAACAAAAATAACAGTCATTTTTTGATTTTTATTTTTTCGATGGAAAATAGAAGTTACAGTTAATGATCAGAAGTGAAAGCAACAGTTTGTGTTTGGCGTATGAAAAATTAAGAAGTCGAAGAAAAAGCGATATCTTATGACTTTTACTACTTTGACTGCAGTTTTTTAAACACTGACAGAGTTTAGAAATTCCAGATATCATAAAATTTTTTAATAATTTGTCAAATCTGGCAACTGTGCTGTGTTTTAGGAATTTACATGCATATACATTAGGGCGGGTCGATTTATTTTTCGACAATTTCCCTATGATTTCCGTATTCTATGGGTTATTCCATGAACATTTGCCAAAGGATTTTAGATTTTTTCCCAAATTGACGTTCGTATGAAATATTACCTTCACATCCATAACTCAAAAACTATCGCCAGTAGGCGCGTTGGAAAGGTGAGCTCAGCATCTTCAACATTAGTCCAACGGTTCAAAAGTTACGGGCATTTTTGTCCAAATTTTGGAGCATTTTTCCATTTTTTTTCATGATTTTGTCCAAGAATATTACTTTCATGGCCATTTTTTTGGCTCAATTTTTTTGACTTACGAATATTACGAACCTTACGTTACGACTGGACTGATGAAGGAACGGAAAGACATGTCCAATTGCTGGCTGCCACTGCTAAGCGAGTTGCAGGAAAGAATGTAGAAGGCGTTATGGCGACGACATTAGAAAGCCGTACGAAAACACCCAGACTTGAAAGCAAACAAGACTTTCAGAAAAAATAATGTTTTTTTTTCACATTTTGTCTTTTACTACACTCAAATTGAATATTTTTTTTTTATAATAGGTTGATAGATACTTTATTATCTCTTAATTTGAATTTTTGTAGAAAAAAAAATAAAAAGCGAAAAAAAATCAAAAAGTTGGATTTATGTGTTATTTTGTTTTAGCAATATCGCATGAATTAATCAACCGAATTCGATAAATTTGGGTTTAAACTCTTCGTTTTGAATTGTAAATTGAATTAAATAATGGATTGAGCCAAAAAAATGGCCATGAAAGTAATATTCTTGGACAAAATCATAAAAAAAATGGTCCAAAATTTGGACAAAAATGCCCGTAACTTTTGAACTTTTTACCAACAAAAAGTAGGGGACTCGATTTTAACGATAGAGGTATGGTTCCTTCAGCAAATTTTCATGGAATAACCCATAGAATACGGAAATCATAGGGAAATTGGTGAATTTGTTCACTCCCTACAAATCGACCCGCCCTAATATACATACTTAAATTTTTTTGGTTGTTATGATTCTTTGAGGATTTTCAACTTCCTTTTGCTGTCAGTAAAAAATTTGTAAAAAGTTCAAGAATTCCTTTATTATTATTGAATTTATTAGATTGTCTTTGTTGTTTACTTTTAAATTTTTCTCAGTTTTCAAATTCGATTGTTGACACTTCTTTTGGTACGAGTATTGAAATAAATACATACCTACAAGCAAAAATTATCTATTGAGTTGCCATCTGATTTCTATTTATTTGAAATTGTATTTATGTATCTGTTTATTTTTAATAGTTCAAAATTATTGTCTTCTTTTAGGTAGTTTAACTGTCCTGGTTAGTAATTTTGTTAGAGAGTGGTTTTTTTGTACATTTAACAAAAAAAAAAAAAAAAAAAAACAAAATAAAAATTTATAAATAAATTCGGTTTATGTAGATGGTAGCGTAGAAGTATTCATGTCATGGTTAAGAAATAACAGTGAGTAATTGTATTTGAAATACAAACAAAACAACAACAACGAAAAAAGAAGTTTAGCAACTTTTGATTAACTTAAACTCATGTGTAGTTGTTGTAAAAAACGATATCTACTTGTACTCGTATTCTACTGTAAAAAGTAGTGTACTCGTACCAAACACACACAACAAGAACAACAACGACTCATTTAACCCGTGGATCTTAAAGGAATGCAATGTATCTTAAAGATAAATGCTGAAATGTTCATCAACATAATTATCGATCGGGTTAATGTTAACTTTAAGTTATTAATCTTCCAAAAGTGTTGTGTAAAAAAAGTACCTACATACGTATGTATGTATCTTATACAAATTTAGTTTGAGGCATTTCAACGACCGGAAATATTTTGTGTCATTAAAAAAGTATGAATGCAAATGTCTATTAATCTAAGAAAATATCTAGTATAATAAGTTATCGCTATTTTTTACTTCATTTTTCCTAAAGTGCATAAAATTTTCCTTTTATTCCCGAGGTATTTTTTTTATTAAGAAGAAAATAAAATGTGTCATCAATTATTGACAATCCATTTTCTTTTCATGCAATAAAACATGTTTAATCAGAAAAAATAAACAGAATCGTTTGGTTTGTTTGAGATATAATTTATGTTGTCGTCAGAGTCCAATAAAAGTCCGATCATCTTAAGCGACGCATCATTAAAGATCTCAGAAAGCAAATCGTGTTTAAAATTGCTGAAAATTTTTTTTTAAAAACATTTGGTCTGATATCTACTAGGATTTTATTGAGTTCAGAATATTTAAAATTCCAGTTTTATTAAAACGAAAAACATTTTATCACGATTCTTTCAGACAATTAGACGAAAAACATGCCCTTGCCTAAAAGTCATTGACAAATGCTGATAAATTACACAATT
Source organism: Pollenia labialis (assembly GCA_949318255.1). Classification (NCBI taxonomy): domain Eukaryota; kingdom Metazoa; phylum Arthropoda; class Insecta; order Diptera; family Polleniidae; genus Pollenia; species Pollenia labialis. Next base: position 134,943,061 of record OX439143.1, on the reverse strand, counting down.
TGATAAATAGATAAAACAAAAGTTCAGGGGGAAAATAACGGCATTCAATATCGATCGAAATTACATTAAAATCTAAATAAAAATTTCGGTTTATATCGAATGCCATAATTAGCGGCCGGTTCTTCAACTTTTTTTGTGACACAGCCTGTCACAAGTACTTAGCTTTTGTTTGAAAACTTAAGGAATAATTTCCGAAATTTTTCTTGAATTTTCAAAAAATACAATTCTAACAAATAAATGTCTTTTCTTACCCTCTTTCTACTCAATTTTTAGGGGCCCAAAAACGAATTAAGTTTTCATTAAGTTTCGCGATATCGGATGGCAATTTTTGTATGGGATTTGCAATTACATACATATTTATTTTGCTTGTGCACTATCCATCTGTTGCTGCGGTATCTTCTCTTCCATTGTGCTATTACCATATTATTGATACCGCAATATAGAAGGAATATATAAATGTAAAAAGAAATATAAAATTAAAAAAAAATTATTTTAGTTTAGTTATTTAAAAAAATATATTCAGGTATGTTCTAGGTTTAGACTCGAATTGAAAACGAAACATTTTTTGAATCCGCATAAGTCATAAATTGGTGTTCTCAAATCCGCATGTTTTTGTGTATTCGAAGTTTTTGTTCGAAAAAACTTTTGTTGAACTAAAGATCGCTAATTTGCTAACCGAAGCATGATAGCAATGTCTAATATTTTCTAAAAATCGTGAAAGCTGTAAAGAATCACAAAAAAAATCGCTAACATGGCTAAAATTCTCGAAAAATTGCAATCTTTTAAACAAACACTAAAATTTATTTGAAATCTCTAAATGGGTTAAAAAAACAAAATGTCGGAAAATAACAAAAATATTGCAAAAATAGCGAAAATTCGCGAAAATTTTTAATATTTCAAACCAGCCATAAAATTGAGTTAAAGTCCCTAAAACTATAAGGAATGGCAAAAAATCGGTAAAAATTGCTAAATTCAAGGAAATTCGCAAAAAATTTGCTAACAGCGGCATGATAGCAAAGTCAACTATTTATTATACATCGTTAAAGCTGTAAAGAATCAGAAAACTTACACGACCAATTCGCTTATATCGCGATCATGGCTAAAATTCGCGAAAAATTGCAAAATTTTAAACAAACCCAAAAAATAAGAGATCGCTAAATCGATTAAAGAAACAAATTGTCTAAAAAAAAAATAAAAATCGTTAAAAAAAAATTTGGTATAATTACATCAAAATCAATGAAAAAGTCGACTTTAAATTTAGGGTTAGTAAGGGCCTTTTGCGTTTTAGATAACGATATATTTTTGATTCAATTGGATTAAGAAGATTTTAAGCTAAAAGCAATATTAATTTTTTTGTTAAAAATGTTATCACATATTACAATAAAAGTCGATTCGGTTTACTTTCACCAACCCATATCTACTCTAATTGAAAACGAATAAAAACATGTAGATGTGAAATGCAGAACACCAATAATGCTAAAGAAATCCACTTTCGAGTGGATTCGGATTCTAGAACACACCCGATAGTGATGTTTTCACAACACAAGTAATTGAACGTGCAGTTAAATTTATATGAAAAGCACTCAGTTTTTTGACAGCACTTATTATACAAATAAAAAGGATAATTGTTCAAATAATTTTAATTAGAAAAAATGGATAATTTAATGAAGCAGAAATAAAAAAATTTTGGAAAGATTGGCATTGAGTCTAAATGGTTTCGGACCGCCCTTAAAATTTGCCAGTTGTTGGAGAAAGGTATTTAGATCTATTTCATGATCCAAAATTCTTTTTTATATTAGTCCGAAGCCTACCTAAATGGTGATCGCAATTGAGTCTGGTTCTAAAAAAAACACTGGAAGTCGGGACAACATATTTTCAGTGCGTTTGCCCGATCCATGCCGATTTCATGAAATAAGTATTTGGAATGGTAAAAAAATTATACCACAAAAACTTACTTTCAGAAAATTTACCAAGCATATTTTTAAATTATACGGTGTTTAAACTCGACGGGTTGTGTTTTTAATAATAAATTAAAAATAAAGTGGCTTCCAAACAGGATCTTCCGAACTCAAACTGTTGATAGCGGCACTACTGTTGAAGGCACTTCTTTGGAATTGGCTGAAATTTGTTTAGTCTGTTTTGCCAAATCCCAACGAACGAATACCAATAATAAAATTTGTATATCAAAACAAACCAGTATGGGTTCACATTATGAAAGTTTTCTTTCAGAAAGTCTAAGTTTATTAGTGAGAGGGGAGCGAAGAATAAGATGTTTTCTACCCCTTTCATCAATAAATTCAGACTGAGTCCAGACTTAAAATGCGAGCCCAATTTCTGGATGAAAAAGTTAACAAACCAAATTGTCGAATGTAAGACGTTAATTATTAACATGAAATCCAAGAGCGCCAATGTATTCCGAAAAATCCACTTTAGTGGTGTGGATTTTGGGCTAGCGGTTGGTTGGTTCACGTGGTAGCACGTCCAGAGCAAGACGTACTGGAAGTAGAGTCTACAGTTACTACGTTTCGACACAACACAACTCGGCAAGAGTAGAACCCAGAGCCAAGCTTGACGCAGGGAAATACTGAATTGGCTAGGGCCAGACCGTAGCGTTGGGATATTTTACTAAGCTACCGAGTATCATCCGCGATATCTAATATGTATTTGTGGAAGGTAATTTTCAAATAATCCATGCCGTGTTAAATTAAACACTGGGCAATCACATAGGAGATGATATACTGTCTCTGCAGCTGCGGCAAGTTTCATAGCGTGCTTACTGATCGTCCAGTGTTCGTTAAGTACGTATACCAGTCTCGAGATGTCCGTGCGGCTGAAGTTGAGAATTCGCTCAGAGCGTCCTACTTATGTGCTAATGGACCCACGTGAGCTGTGCTTGATCACGGCTGCCAATGGAACATAACCTAACCATATCGTATGTGGGCAACGCTACCATGATAGCCCTGCAGCCATCCAGTTTCTCCCATTTATCGTTAGCCATATCCAGATAGTGTATGAAGGTTTCGTTTCTGATAGTTTCCAGGGGTATTGTAACTGGCACACCCTGCGAAATATTAAAAGCAGCTCCAGTCTTGGCGAGCTCGTCCGCCTGTTCATTTCCATAATGGTCCCTATGAGCAGACATCCAAATTAAGGCAATGTCAGATAGGCTGCCCATTCTGGACAGTTCTTGTTTACACTGGTTAACAAGAATGGACTTTGTTTTATGCGACTTTAGTGACATTAGAACCGCCTGACTATCGACGAAAATGCCCATTTTAGGTTGGTAACAACAACGGTCTATGCATATTTGTTTGAAAACGACGTACACCGGGCTATCACGACAAGTGGTTTTACCAGGACGGCGCTACGTGCTATATTATGCCTGATTGAATATTCTGCACGAGCGATTTAGGAGCATGGACATTAGGGTGTCCCAAAAAATTATTTATTTATGATTTTCATTGGTGCTCAATCAAAATTTAAAAGCTTATAGGGTAAAGTATTTTTGGTTTTTTTTTAAGAATTTTCGGAATAGGTTTAGAGGTCGCGCAAATGGAGTTTTCATAAAAAACCGGAGTTTTCGGCCTTTTTTTTAACTTTACTGATAACTTGGTTAATACCACGAGTTTCTGCACTCCTGAGGAAACAGTTTTAAAGAAAATTATCCAAGCTTTATTCCTGTGTGAAAAACTTATAAGTTTTGGTGATGAGGTTACTCATTTAGATACCCTTAATTGCAATTTGTCGTAGTTTTTTCAAAAATTTTGTAATAACGCTTTACAACTTTTTAAATTTAAATGAAAACGAAAAAAACTAATGATGCAGTTTGAAAGACAAATTAATTCTAAATAATATGAATAAACAATTTTTAAATATATTCTTACCGTTCCTGAGTTATACCCGTTTTTATCTTTATACCCAGTATAAGTTATTAAAAAATCTTTGCAGCATTTGCATTTTTGTCGGCGGTTTGGAGGGATCAAGGGCATCTATAATTTTTCCCACAAGCCACACATTTCTTGTTGTCACAAAATTCATATATATTTTGAATAAAATTACACATTTTTGAACTAACAAAAAAAAAATAATAAAATAAAAAAATTCTTACCGGTACGTCGACAAAAACTTTTATACATTTATGTGACGCTTAAATATAAAGGGACCTAAGGGAAAACCCCGGTTTTGTTCAGGAGAGCCATTTTGGTGTGCCATCACTTCATAAAACGCGCATATCTCTGGGAGGGAACACTTTTGGGGCATGGGATCGGTCTCATTCGATGCTCAGATGTTGTCCCCATCAAAAAAAAAAGTAAAAATTAATTTTTTTTACCCTTAGGTCCCTTTCTCAATGCGCTGCCACATACACAAAAAACTTTTCTATTTGATTTGTCGGTCAGCTAAATCAAAAAATTGTGTTCTGTAAAATCGTATAACGACAATATTATAGCGGAGAATACACATAAAATAGAAAGTGAAAATGACAGCGTGTAACGATTTAGATCAATAAATGTCAGAAGTTAATGACAATTAAAACCCAACTATAAAAATTTATGGAAATATACAATAATTATAACGAAAAAAGTATCACCATTTTTAAGGTACAAACTATAAAAATAGTGTAACTCGGAAACTGTAGGACAAAATTCCATTTTTGTTTTTCTTAATTGTTTAGAACTTATCGGTATTTAAAATCGCGTCACTAGTTTTTAGACCTTTCATATAAATTTGGAAAGTAATAAACCGTTTTTTACAGAATTTGTTAAAAAATTACAAAAATACTTAATATGTGGAATCGTAATGGACAAAAATATTGCCAGAACTTGAAGTTTTTGCATATGGAAATAAAGTTTGGGAAATTTTCTTTAGAAATATTCGGTCAAAAAATTAAATGAACGTGGTTATTGACAAAGTTATGAGTCAAGTTTGAAAAAAGCCCGAAACCCCAGATTTTTAACAAAGACTTGAATTGCGCGACCTCTAAACCTCTTCCTAAAAATCTAAAAAAAAATTCAAAAATACTGGACCCTATAAGCTTTCAAATTATGCACGAGCCTCTGACAAAAAAAATTTTTGGGACACCCTAATGGACATCTTACGTGAACTTTTTCTCGGGGTTTTCTTCGCAGGTCTGTACGTATAATCCATATGCCATTGGTCAAATTCCTCCTGATTTTTGCGTCCTAGTCAATGAAAATTTCCAATTCGGGATTTTATAAATATTGAAGTTCCCGAGAATCTGGATTTTGTAACCCCGAAAGTACCGCGGTTTCTTGTATGGCATCGATGTCCCAAAAATAATACAAACTACATGCATATCTTCAGCAACTAAATTATGTTATTACGTTCAATACTTTATATGTAGTTGTCATATTAAACACAAGTTTTGGATTTTATAGTTTTAATATTTGTTTTAGAATTTAATACGACGATTATTTATTTGTTTGTTGATTTAAGGTGCTCTTTGAATTTGTTGGTACATTTATTATTACGGACTTTATTATTTTAATTTTTTTTGTTTGTATTTCAACTGTGTTAAGTTGTGTGTTGGCTGGTGTGGTGATTGTGATGTGTGGTTGGGTTGTACGTTTTATTTAATTTATTTATATATATTTTTTTGTTAAATGTAAAACAGGTTTTTAAATTTTTTTTTGTCAGTCTTATATGTATTTCAGAGATGGTAAAAGTTAATTAAAACTGAAAATACTATACCGTAATGCTAGTAATACCATGACTGAGTTTTCATTTCACATACCTACATAGGTAAGTAGTTGGTAAAAATATTAACAACTTTGGTCCATTTTTTGAAAGTGCCAAAATAGTGTCAGGACAGATACAATTTAAAAAAAAAACTAACTGTTCCTTACCAGTTCTATGGTTGGAAGCATAAAAATAACTGCAAAACAGTACATTTCTAGAAACATAAAAATTTGCTAACTATTTAACTGGGCTTTGATTTTCAAATACAGTATTGCCAACTCTCTACTACTAAAGAGTCTTAATTTACGTAAACAATAACTAAATAGTGGATAAAATGTCTTTTTCTACAAAAAGTTGAATCGCACTTGTTCAACAATACTGCATTAACTCAAAATTTTTATTTTTCCAATTAGGCTTGTCAGATACCAAAAGTCAAATAACTGGACAATAGAAAAAATTTACCTGGATTTTGAATAAAAAAAACTGGGCAGTTCGGAAATGCACTTAACTATAAAAAACAGTAAAATTTTACTTCAGATTTTATTTTGCAATACAAAAAAGCAAGGAAACGTAACACTTAAAATTCAGTCTTATATCATATTACAAAATTATTATTAAGGCGAATTCACTACAAGTGGCAGCGAAAAGCCTGTGACTTTGACAGTTCGAAACAATTTGGTTTTGGTTTCATAATGTTTTATTTATAAATACATAGTTGAAATTTCGAGTCGTAAACACTTATAATGCAATGCAAAAAACATCTGCTGTTTCTGTGATTTTTGTATTGTTGTAGTGTTGCTGCCACCGTATTTATCAATTCAATATTAATTTAAAACAAATCTAAAATTTAATTAACAGACGGGATCAATTAATATATGTACATTTGCTACATTATTTTTATCGCATTTTTGAAAAAATGGACTGGACCGTATCTTATTAGTTGAAATGTCTTTCGGCAAGTTAGAAATGTTTTCCTTGCAATTTTTTCTTAGTATAGGATTTTTTTGTTTTATATAATAATAAATATATTTATTTAATAAAAAAGTAATTTTTCAAAATTAAATAAAGTTTTTTAACAGGATACCTATGTATATTGCATTTTAGCTGGAACCTGGACAACACCCAAAACAACTGGACAATGAAAGCCATTACAGGCCGTCTGGCAACCTTATATCTAACCGCTTTAAAAATATACTGGTATTTTATCTAATGAGAAAATTATTTTTCAAGTCATACAATTACGAACCCATTAGTAAACAGAATAGTCGGGCGAATTTTAAGGAAGTCTTAATAAAATATATGTACATACTTGTATCGTATTATCCATCCCTGGTATTTATGTATGCTCTTGATTAAGCATGCCCTAACAACAAAGACAACAGCAGCAGCAATTGCAACAACAAAAACGGCAGACACAGTTCAAAGTTATCGTAGACATTTCGTTCAAATTAAGTAGATACACTCGAAAAAATCAACTAGTTAATGCAAAATAGAATGTATGTAAATAATCCAAATTCAAAGCGAAAAAGCATCTAGCTTTTGAATACAAAATAGAAAAGACATGGTGGATGGCATTACGAGTCAGTTTGCGAGTCTGAATGATTAAATCATTTACAAAACTCTTAATTCGGAAAACCATCTAGAATGACTCTTATTATAGTAACCAACATACAAATCTCTAGTACGAAAACAAGGCCGATACTTTGCAAATATCCATTATCTTGCTATAAAACAAAATATTAGGAAGCAAAAACTCAAAGGTTAAGAAGATATAAAAAATAAGCTATGTGTTAGACGAATATTGTGTCAAGCCCACAGCCAACTTGTAAATAACCATTGGGTTATCCTTGTCTAACAAAAACACGAACACTGTCAATGTTCGCTAATAATATTATAGTATAATACTATTATTATTATAGCACGTTTCCACTTACATGTTTTGGGCCACAAAACTAGTTTTGCAGCAAAACAAGTATTTTGCTACTTGTTTCGCCAAACATTTTTCATGTCCGAAAAACTCAAACAAAAGCTAGGTTTGCTCCAAAACATGACGAAAATCATGAATACAACTCTGGGATATTCATTATTGGTGATTGACAATTTCAAAATATTTTTTTTAATAACCAGGCTTATGCAACTCTCCAGCTGATTTATTTGTTGCAGCGTAAAAATAATATAATAAAAAGGTAATAAATTATGTGCTTTTATATACGTATGTATTTATTTAACACAAACAAGGAAATTCCATGCTAAAAAAAATATTTTTTTTTTCATCACATATTTTTTTAAATTTCATGTTTGTTTACAACATAAATGTCAAATTGATTTCGAAAATTCGAAAACCAAAACCAGTTTTACATAATGGAAACACTTTGACACGTTTTGCTCAAAACAAGTTGTTTAATTTTTATTTCTTCTTATTTTTTTAGTTTTTTTTGAGTTTCTCGTTATTCTTCTTATTACCGTCTTTTTATTTTTATTTCTTGTTCTAATACTTTTAGTAAACGTTTCTGTTTCTCATTATCGGTCGGAAATATGCATCTTTTTTTATGTGATAGTTTTGTTAAATCGGTTCCACTTTTTCTCTCAGTGTATACAATGTTCGTAAGTTCATTTATTATTTTTTGTTGCTGCTACTTTGCCATTCAGCTTGAATGTGTCTGAAGTGTGTAAAAAGAGTGACTGTATGAACGAAAGAGTGAGTGAACGAGCGACCGGCCGAGTGTATGCTTTATTTGGTACAATTTATTTTTTAGTTTGAGATGCACATGGAACGGGTATGAGTTGAAGAACACCACCTCAACTGGATAATAAATGTGTATATTTTTTGTTTTGCTTTTTTATAAATTTTATTATTGAACTTTTCGCACCGCGTCATTTACAAAACAAAACTCATATAGAAAATATAAGAACTGTCTTGTTGTTTTATAAAACTTTATTTGAAAACGTCGTTTTTAAGTCCACAAGAGACGCGACAATATCAGCCGACACTTTTGCCTGGGATTTTTTTATTGATCGTTAAAAAAAAGTTCCTTGGAATTTAGAATATTTAAACTATGAGTCATTAGATTTCTTGGACATCATTTATTTGATAACAGATAAAAAAAAGTATACGTATTCACGATTTCGTTGGCTTAGAGCGAGAAAAGATTATGGCAAGAAAAAACTTAAAAGATGTTATTTAGTATGTAGCTGGAAATTAATGTTTGCATTTGATATGAATGAAATGTTATAAATGTTGTTTAACAAAATACTAATCATTTTGCTTAAGGGTTATTGAAACTTTAACACACAATTAAAATTAAGTTTTATTTGAAATACTTAAACTGATACATAAATATTTTTTAAATGTCGGAGAACTTAATGCAACATTACCTAAATGTGTGTGAGAGTAAAAATGTTGTTTCAGTTAAATAAAATTCACTGAGCCAATAAATATAAATAATTTATTAATATCCGATGGCTTGTTAAAAAACAAAAGCTTTGTTGACAAGAACTGATCATTTTAAAACGCAAAAAAATCTCTTTAAAGAGCAATTTAATAAGAACCGGTGTTGCTTAAGGTCGTTTTGAAGTGAAAGGTTCAATAACACAGTTGCTTAGGTCCGGTATAATTTGAACGATGGCTTCGATTATGTTTGGATCATAAGTCATTTACGATTAACAGACATAGAATTGCGTCTTTTAAACATACCTCATAAAATACCACATGGTGTCTTAATAAATGTTGAAATTAGGAATGGCAATATAAGTTTTGAATCAGGATATTTTTGGGCTCAGAGGTATGTAGTAAAATTAATTTTTTATATTTAAAAACGTTTTAAAACCACAATGATACCGCAACACCTTTGATTGATGGTATCTTAACTCTAATGATTGTCGATACTTATGTATGTTTAGTTTAACAGGCGAATTGCTGAGTATATTTTCTATCTTCTTATCTATAATATCCGGACTAATCGTATCCACAGATAATTTCTTTGAACTAAGGAGAGATATATTGATAAACTTTCTTGTCCGACGATTATGCTGTCCAAAGGATTGTTGAGTGAGCTGTAACTGTAAATTATTTCAAAGCTTTCGAAACTTCATAACATTCAGTCTTAAGAAAATATTGTAGTTTAAAATGAAGTTAAGATATTGTAGGAGCTGATATAGATCTGCTGTGAGATTAAGGCAGCTAACCGGTATCCATTATATATAAAAAAAGAGTTTACTTTTTCACACAACGTCTTATCTTAAGTTAGATCTATTTGTATACACATAGGTCCCATGGAGGTTGTAGGGATAATCTAAAGGTCATTTTACCTTTTGGTGTTAATCCCCCGTGGCAAATCAGGTTAAGATCAATCCTGAGATCCACTAGAATTAAAATTTGACCAATCAATGACCAATAACTGGCAACAGTTTACGCAGAGAGATATCGGAAGATGTATCTCTTCCGTTTTATAGTCGTAGTTCTATTGAGTACTTCGGAACATAGATATGGTAGAGAAACATGACAGTTTACTGTTTGTGTCGATATTCTTTCTCGGACACTGAATATCTATAAAAGTATAAAGTGTATGCATCACAGCTGGCAAAACCCCGAGTTTTTAAAAAACACCCAACCCATCGGGTTTTTTAATGGGTTTTTTTTTTGGGTTTTATTGGGCTTCGTGTAATGATATAATAATTGGTCAAAGCCCTTTTCGGTATAGATTAAGCAAGAAAATCTTCAAGATTTTTTTATAACATCGTCATCAAGTGCATGAGTGGTTAAAAGAAAAGATAGCCCTTAAAAACCGGGCTTTAACTCGAGATTATGAAGGTGTTTCGCAAATTTCAAGGACAGAGTCTTGTTGTCCTCGACAAGACCTACTACAAAAAAGTTAGCGCAACCCAGGTATTTTTCCTGGATAGCGGAATTTAAGTTGCAGGATGTTTTTCACAATAACGGTATTCAGTTAAGATTTTATTTGATTGAAAAAATAGAAAAAGGCATTTTTTTGCAATCCAACAAAAGTCTGAATGTCAAAAATCAAAAATATTTTACGATTTTTTCACTTAAGTAATAAATTGCCCTGCTAGTTCAGCATCAATAGAAAAAATGTTCACCTTATTGTTTATATAGAAAAACAATAGAAATCGTCTTGGATTGGAAAAAGCATTAGGTCTTGTAAAAATGTATCAACATTTAATGAATTTTTTAATTATTTTCTTATAATTTTTTTTGTTTAGGATTTTAACTTCAATTTCGGCTTTTTCAAAATCAAACTCAGGTTTCTAAAAAGCAAATTCAGAATTTTCGAAATCAAATTGATTTCGAAATTTCCGGGTTACCCAGTGGGCAGCCAACCCTGGTATACATACCTGGGATGCGGCAATATATTCGAAATGACAGGGCTATTTGTGGTCTAATGATTCAAGGAGACCGAAGTTTACGTCAGTACTTAACTGATTGTGTCTTGGGAGTCAGAAAACCCCGGCCTAGCAATCCCGTCACCGTTATTATGATTTTCAAGAATTGCATCCTGAATCCAAAGGACCCCAAAGATGGGCTGGTCCATTTCTGAAGGAATACTTTCATAGAGCACGAGGTGGGTATAAACTGGGTGTCATTATTCATAGGGAAGGTAATGTGAAGTGGGCACCTGCTGCGATGCTTAAATCGAGGGTTTGTTGCTATAAGTACGGAAACTGTATTGAATCAGATTAGCAGTGGAAGTTAGAAGGTCCCAGCTCCTGCCACTTATAAAACTGGCTGATATCGAACTAAATAACAAAAGCATTTTTTAAATATCAAAAGTCCTAGAAAAATATAGTGAAAGTAACAAAAATTGTTCATTAAGCAAATAATTCTGCCACTTTTTACTTTTTTATTTGATTGCAATGCTTAAATACTTTTCGTGTCAAATATTCGTGCAAGGTTTTTAGTCATTTTAATTCTTACAATTTTTATTTTTAATAATACGTCTTGTTAATTTATAGATTTCCTTAAAAATAGCAACACTTTTGTAAATTACCCACACGTGCAAAAAATACAATTTGAAACGTTAAATTATTTTTAATTCGTAAAGCAAAACATACTAAAGTAAAACAAAGGAAAAAAACTGAACAAAAAATAAATAATTGTTTCATTAAACCAATGAAATAAAAAAAAGAATGCCATCAGTGTTAATAACGTCATTCGAATGTAATTAGGGTGATTTGAAAAAGAGCCATTGCAACGAAAAGCCCAATGGGGAAAAACAAATATGTAATATTTAACTATTGAAATTTGGATAAAATTTAGGATGGAAAAATTAGGCCCCTCCGTGTCAAACACAAGAAGATTTCCCATTGAGAATCTCATACAGATTCATATACATATATGCAAAGGAATTAAAAGCCACAAAAACCGAAATTAAAAAAGCTCGAATGCTGATTTTCAAATTCGAAAATGCTAGATCGGTCATAGGAAATAAATCTTTCTGAAATCTTAATCGAAGGGGCGAGAATGCAAATAAAAATTAGTTAATCTAACGCCGGCTTTTGTATGTCAAAAATGCCGTTTTACTGCTACAAAAATGTTAGTTTTTGGTTTTTGCAATTAAGGATCCATAACGATATATAAAGGCCACAATTGGGGGATTGACAAGGTATGCTACTAAGACATATTGTCCTAATATCCTACTAAAGGGTGTTCCAGTAAGAATGCACTCTTTCATTTAAAAAGAAAAACACGTATTTTTCACAATTATAACGAGTTGTTCTTTGGTCCATTTTTAATAATCGGAATAAACAAATGTGACAATTACCAGATTGAAATCAGAGTTGCCACGTGCACAAAAATAATACACCAAATGTAAAAAATTTACCCTTACTGAGAATCTTGTTGCTATATTTTTTTAATTAACAAAAAACTTACGTAAACATTTTTAAAAAAAACTAATTTTCTACATAAATCCAACTATAATGTCTTTTCAAAACAATAATTTATGTTTCTTACTATACCTGATATTTCCAAACTTGTAATACAACAAATGTTTTCCACCAAAGCTAAATTTTTTTAAGATTTACAACCATTTTGTTCGAAATATATGCTGCAAGCCATAAGAACAGCCTAATTTGAGCTTATTTATAAAAATATTCCACCCGGTTATGTGTAACAATGTTTTAACAGACTTTAATGAATCACAATGGAGAAAACTTCCGTTTGTTAAATGGAAAGATTTATTTTACGTACAAAAATTTAATGCTTTAAGATCATTTTAGACTGATGTTTATGCCCCTGGATCATGGCAATTTTAAGAATTAGCCAAGCTGATATTAACACTGGGCCAAATTACGACATTCGTTATCGATCGAAATTCCTCTTTAAATTGTATTGTAATTTCGGTCGATATCGAATGCCGTAATTTGGTCCCTGCTTTGTGTACCAACATTAATGTTTGCTTTAAACGGGGGGGGGGGGCTGTTTTGGAAGTGAAACTAATTTTAACAAACATAAGAAATATAATACAAAACGAATTGCTAGAATCTTTATTACGAGTAAATATTATTATAAAAGTTATTCAACTCGACCATGTTTAAACCATCCTCAAAAAATAAAATATTTTATGACAAAATTTAAGAGTATTTAGTGTTTTTATTTTAAATAAAAATGTTCTATTCGAACGTTGACGTTCGAAATCGTTAAAAAGGCAGTTATTTTTCACTCAGGGCTGCCAGGTGTTTTTTTCCTTGTCCCCGAATATAAGAAAAAAAATACCCAAAAATCATTTTGTGAACAAAAATTCGTTCAACATGGCCCGACAACGATCGCCATTGACTGTAACGGCCACTCCTTGCTCATTTTCGAAGGAAAATGGCCCAAAAGGGACTGAACGTGTACTAAAATTTATATGAAAAGCACTCAGTTTTTTTGAGTGTTTTCCATATGAATTTTACTACACGTTCAGTGACTTGTGTTGTAAAAACAACACATAAGACTTTTATTTAAATCTTCTAAAACAAATTAATTACGCCTGATAATCGATACCTTATTTGATTGCAAACATATGCTAATGACCAAGAACCGGATTTTTATGCAAATGCATATTTGTTGTCGTCAGTCTGAGATCAACATTAACTTAATATCTTTTCGAATCAAGAAATTTTAAATAAAATGGCATCGATTTGTTAGTGCATATTTTTGCATATTATGCTTTTAATGCATATTTTTGCATATATTGCTGACATTGCATATTTTTGGTGCATTTTTGGGAAAAAATGGGGAAAAAATATTTTGCAAAGCACATCGCGTTTTGTCGCATATTAGGAGAAGTATCCTATAACAACAATGTGGTTGAAATCAGTTGCGTATTTTGCTGAAAATTTTGAACAATTCAAGGATGTGATGAAACGATGGTAATGCAGTACCAAAAAAATAAATAAATAACAAATTTACAAAATATAAAATTTCGGATAATTTTTAAGTCTTCAAATTACGGATTTATCTCTGAGACTATTGTAAAATTAGAGAAATCAAATCCATTGAGAATGCAAATTAAATTAATTGATAATGTCATAAATAGAATGTATGTAGTTAAGGGAAACTTAAGTAAACAAATTCGTATAAAATTTGATAAAGTTTTTAGAAATAAGAAGGACACAAAGCAATATCTATCTAACAAGTGACTTAATTTACATTATTGTTTTACTTTATATTTTGTGTTTTACTATATTTTTATTTCTGCTTTTTTGCTGTACCTTATTTTCGTTAACGATACTGAATTTTTAGGGGTTTTATGTTATTTTAATGATTTGTTTATGATTAAAAAATGTGTTAGGAAAAATTTAAAGTGCATATTTTTTCAATTAAAAGCGCATATTTTTCTATTTAAAGTGTATGTTTTATGCGCATAAAACTCGATTTTAACTGCATAAAAATCCCGTCCCTACTAATGACGCATTAAACTCTTCTGACAATATTTAATTTATTTTATCTCAAATACATCTATATGCAAGTATTAATCTAATAAAATAAACAGTTCTATTATCATTCACTTAGAAAAATGGCCACACCGAACTTTATCTTCTGATTTTGTTTCCAGTGGAACCAAATGCATTGCATGTAACATTTACTCACTTGCCACTTCTTTTTGTAACCAGTTAAAAATTAGATTCATTGCCAGTATTATATTCATTAAGTTTATTTTAATATATCGAGCCCTAACCGCGAAAATAACGTAAGCGACATAAATTTCAGTTTTCGTTTTTTTTAATAAATGACTTTATTGGCAACACTTGCATCATTTCCTAAAATGTCATGGTCTCATAAGGTACCGTTACGATTTTATAGCAAGAACAATTTTATTGTAAGCGACAAATTTCATACAAAATTTATATGAAATAAAATAAAAAAGCTCTTTCCTGTAAAATTTGATTTTTGGCGCTTACACTATTTTCGCGGTTAGGGGTGAATATGTAGTTGTATTTGATAAAAAAAAAAATTACCACATTTTTATAAAACCCAAAATTTGTATGTAAAAATCCCGGCATACGAGACTAACATTTTTAGAATAATCCTGGGATTTCGGTATTCGGGATTGGCATCCCTAGTTTCAAACGAACATGTAATTTGCTTCTGACATTGTCTATGTTTTTTTTGCATAGTTATTGCAGAAACCAAAGTATTTCTCGGTTTTATAATAGCGCGCCATACAAATTTTTGTTTTCCCCGAAAAAGAATTCAGCCATGTAAACATTTTTTTCTTTAAATTGGAATATACCAATTTAGGATAATATAATGAAACGTTTTTTCTTAATATATGTACATAATTTCTATTCACAGGTGAAATTATCATGCATATATCTGTATTGTAAAATATTAACTTCAGCCGGCTAATAATTCCGTCAATAGTGGACGCCGCTGCCGGTTTCTTCCCGGCATAGATTTCTGATGTCAGATGGCTTGTCAGAAGAAAATAGAGCACGCTCTAATTGAAATTTTATCAGATGACTTTGCACCTGACTTTTACAGAAGCAAAGTAAAAAAGGTAACACACGACATACCTACATATGTATATATGACGCGCAAAATAGAAAGGGACCTAAGGGTAAAAACCGGTTTTGTTCAGGAGAGCCATTTTAAAGATTTAAATAGGTCTATCTTTGGTATACCATCACTTCATAAAACGCGCATATCTCTGGGAGGGAACACTTTTGGGGCATGGGATCGGCCTCATTCGATGCTCAGATGTTATCCACTTCAAAAAAAAAAAGTGAAAATTGGTTTTTTTTTACTCTTAGTTCCCTTTCTCTATGCGCTGTTACATATATATTTTGCTGTAGGAAATTTGACATGTCAGATGACAACACCACACAGGTGTTCATGTAAACCTTGTGCGCAGGGCTGGCAGGTACTTTTTTCCTTGTCCCCAAAAAATTAAAAATAATCCCCAAAAATCAACAAAAAAGTTAATAATTTTTTTTTCTTATCAAAATAAAAATTTTTTTTAAATAAAAATTTTTAATAATATAAATCATTTTATTTTATTTGTAGCGACAGAATGGTTACGGCATGTTTTCTTTAATCCTTTTTATGCAATTCCAGTGAGAAATTAAATATTAATTAATAAAAAAAACAATTTTTGAAGACAAATAAGACAATTTAAATTTAAAAATTTTATATGTTGTCAACAGTTTTAGATTCTCTTTTAAAATTCTTCTTTTTTAAAACACTCACTCAAAAATAATAACATAAGTTTTGCTAATTTTTTTCATATTTTATATACCTATGTACGAAACGAAGAAAAATAAGGGTAAATAATAACAGAAGGGAAATATATTAAAAATATGTAAAATCCCATAGAAATCCCCGAATATTTTTTAAATCCCCAAAAAATTCCCAAATGACTTTCTTTGTCCTTTTGGCTCGCATGAAATCCCCAACTTTGGGGATAAGTCCCCAAGTCTTGCAGCCCTGTTTGTGCGCAAAATAAAAAAAAATTAAAATTTTATTGTGTTTAAAAAATGCAATCGACAAAAACAAAACACACATAGCCAACAACAAAATTTACAAATGAAAACACAATCTAATGATCTCAAAGCAAGACAAAAAAAAACAACAAAGAGAACATGAGAATAATTCAGTGTTGCCAATAAAGAATTTTAAAATTGTACATGACTGTGTCCCAAATAATACATTTGAAGCAAAATTACACACGCAAACGAAAAAGTTACTTTGCTAGAATAAACGCTTAGTTAGCAGGGAGTAACAGTAACGATGCAAATCAGCTTCATTTTGTTGTATGTAAAGCAATTACAGTATAACCCGGTTAATTACCCCACGCTTAAATGCCTTTCACGCTTATTTACCTTGAGTTTTAAATCCCCGTATTTTTTCTTCCTTTTTTCAAACAAAAATCCACGTTTAATTGCCTTACGCTTAATTACCCAATTCGGGTAATTGCCTTAAAAATTAAACTCCCAAGACAAAATTACACCTTAATTTCATTCGTTTAATTGCCTCAGTACTATTTGGCAACAACACAGTAAGAAATGCAACCAAGTTTACATGTTAATAATTTTAAAATATACACTAAACATTTTAAAAAAATATAGCCAAAAAATATTCCACAAATTAATATTTGCATTAAAATAAACTTTCTTCAGGGCTCACCAGAATAAAGTTATGTTATAAGGTAATTTTCATAGAAGAGTTATTTGTGTTAAATATTATCTAGATACACCAAGTATATGAGATATTTTGTCTTAAAGGGATTAAAGGAAAGGTCGCTAAATTTTAAATTATATTAACATTTGAAAAGATGAAATAGCTTGAATATCTTATTTCGACTCCGATAGCTTGAATATTTACCGACTCAATTATATTTAATTTGCAGTAAGATATTTTTGGGCAAAATTTAATTTTAATACGATCATAACAAAATGGTTTATGGAAATAAAGAAAGATGTTTGCATAGAGACTATGTGATATTATAGCGCGATTTTTACAATTAACATAGGTTTCGTTATTATGACAATTAAATGTATTTACCAAATTTTATCAAATTATCTAAAAACTTTTATTTCCCCACAAGGTTTACATGGACATACAACCAGCCAGATGGACGGACGGACACGAAAAGATCACTTTAAAAAGTGATTCTGATTCGATCGGTTTACTTAACGATGCGTCTATATTTCTATGTATCAGAAAAAATTTATATAATTGGTTTTTTCCTAATTTTTGCATACATACATATAGGTATATAAAAATTTACAGTTTGGAATAACATTTATCTTCTTAGCGAAAACTTGCCTTGGCTTAAAATTGTGGAGTGAAAATTAAATGTAGATGGCGAAATTAAAGCAACAGAAAATTCATCTGTTAACCAGAATTTAAAGAAATTTATTTTATTTGCTGAACATGTATTAAAATATGCTTAAAAAACGTGAAATATGTGTGCATAAAAGCAGCAATAGTTTAATTATGCAATTTATCCACAAACCGATACCAATATTCATAAAAAGCTCTAAAACGGACAAACATATTGTTTCCGCCTTTATTTGTCGCACAAGAAAAACCATGAAACTGCATATTTACGGTTTCCATGATCATAAGTTTGAATGTATGAGTACGCTTTTGTTAGTAGGATATGACAAGACATCCCAAAAAGCATTACAGATAAAATTTAAAACAGCAAATCCCATTGCTTTTAATTGCTTTCTCTTTAGATTTAACTGATACATGTAAAAATTCCTATGTCTACACTTTTTTCCTACATCAAAGTTATGATATCTAGTAAAAAATACCTAGTAAATAATTACCTCACTGAGATTTTTAAACGTATTCGCTTAATTACCTCAATTAGGTAGTTAAACGTATTCTTATAATTACCCCAACGAGGTAGTTAAGCGTATTCGTTTAAATGCTTACCCCGCATAATTACCCAAAAAGTTTGGCATTTTTGTCGAGGTAATTATCCGTGGAATACTGTAGAACGATTATAGTTAGCAGTAATATGTAACGTCTCAATCTGTAAGAAATAGATTGGTACTCTTTTACGGTAAGGTTAATGGTACTAAAAAAAATTTACTAACCTAAAATATTTGGCGTTTGTATTTTAAATTTAAATTATATTAGGCAGTACAAAAACAAACAATTTCCATGATATGTGTCGTTTCCGAATTCTTCATTGGAAACACTATTGAAAATAAATATTTCTTATTTGTCACCAATGTGAAGGCCTGCCATATCTTTCGTTTTATCGGAGTCTTGCAGATTTGTATGCCTCAAAATTATTAAAGTTCTGATATGCCGAATGTTTACAAACGCCTAAAACACAGTAGCTTTTTCGCCTAGTCAACTTAAATTAAAGAAAATGTCTGTTTTCCCTGGAAAATTAATTTTTGCAATATTTTTTAAGATTTTATACCTAATTCGAACAGTTTTGATACTGATATGAAAAAGGATTTAATTAAAATGTAAAACTCAAAGATTTGTCTACACAGGAAAGTCTTAAACAGTGTGGATGTAAAATACAACATTAATTGCTCCATATAACATAACTATAATTTATTTGTATAACGTTTTTTATTGATTTGAATATGTTATTTTTTTACATTAAAAATATGTGTTATAGTATGTAGGTATGTATTTAAAATTGGTTTTTATAATTTTCCGATTTTCTGAACAAATTGTTTTGACCTAAAGTGCCGACAATGCCTTTTTTGAAACATGCGGATTTTTTACCAAAATATTCTGGTACCCCTGCCGATATGCTATTTTTTATTCTACAAAATAAATTAGTAAAAGCCATAGTAAGTACAGCGGCCTAATTCTGGCAGTCGTGATCGAGTACTTCCTTGATTCGAAAGCAATTTTATTTCAGTCTATACTGAACGAATCGAAATTATTTTTTCAGTATTGTGAAACTTAAGGCTCAGTTAGCGGGGAGTAACAGTAACGTTGCAAATCAGCTGATTCATTTTGTTGTATGCAAAGCAATGAGAACGATTACAATTAGCAGTAAGATGTTACGTCTCAATCTGTAAGAAATTGATTGGTCTTACTTTTTTACGGTAAGGTTACTGTTACTTCCGGCTAACTGAGACTTTAAATTAATGCTTAACAACACCAAAAAAATAATTCCGATCCGTTCAGTATTGACTGAAATAATAAGATATTAAATTGCTCCCGAATCGAGATATTATTCGACCAAGAATTAGGCCCCAGGTTTGTTCATTAGGGAGAGTTTTCATTATTTACCCATGTAATGTCAAAATAATAATTAATTTGATTTTTGACCCATGTAATGTAATTTTGACCCATGTAATGTTAAAATAATAATTAATTTGATTTTTGACTTTTTTTCTTTATTTTCTTTTGGTTGACGTTATATGGTTTTTAAAATTGAGAACAAAATTTCTAAAGACTATACCTTGTACTTATATTACCATGGTAAAATCCAAAACAAAATGTATCAATGTAAATTAAACTTCACCAAACTAATGTTACCAATACTTTTTAATGAAATTTAGTACTTTACTCAATACTGACAATTCTAAATTATTTATTAAATGAATTCAAACATAAAATTATTACCAATTAATAATATTTTATAAAAATTAAGACCAAGAGAAAAAATGTTCGTTAGGAAGATTTTAGTTTGTGAACTATAAAGCTTATAAATGATATGAAACGTTAATACCTAGTTCCTAATTTAATATATTATTTTTGATACAGTTATGTATGTCGATGGTATTTTGAGAATTTTAGCTTTTTTAGACTGTGTGACATGTCCTTGCTACAATATTTTGATTTTTTTTCGATGTCCCTTCAAAAACTAGTAAACATTTATTTGTTGCAATTTATTGCAAGCTAAAAGCTACATTTTAAAGTTTAGCTATTAAATTAAAATTAAGTTACATATGTATGTATGCAGGTAGGTATTTAAATTTTAAAAATCGTAAATTTTTACGAATTATGTTAAAGAAGAACATCAAGTTAATGCTTGATTATATACCTATTTAGTGCGACATTGTTTATTCTGCAAGCGTTATGTTTCTCGGAATATTTATGTGCGACACCAAGGCCCATTGAAAAGGTCTGCGCAGATGCCTGATGATCATTGTTTATGTTCTTTTTAGTTGTCAAAAGTTGTTTACATGTGCATGTATACGTTTATGGTATGCGACACATACACGTTTTTTCTTTTTGCTTTGTATATGTGGTAGTAAATTTTTGACAACTAAAAAGAATCGTTTTTTGTTTTTGTACAAGTAAGCAGACCTGATAGATGGGCCTTGTGCGACACGAAGCATATTTTGAGTCGGGTTTATCAAATTTAATTTTTTTATTTATTTAAAAAAACATGGTTTTTCCTAAATAAATTTCTAATGGGTTGATTTTTTAAAACATTTTTGCTCACCAATGAAAAGATATTTCTATGGACTTTCAATTAATACCTACGATCATATACATGAAAATTGTTACACAGGTAGGTATAACCTTAAATGCGCTTTCTGGTAGGTTTGTGATAGAAACCGAATTTAAAAACTAAGCTATTTAAAATCAGAAGTATCGTTAAAAGTCGAATTTCAATAAATTTTCATCTTATAGGTATTCTGTTTACCTATATTCTTTAAAGTTTACATACGTTTTTTGTTTTTTAAATCCAATTTTCCACAAAATGTTTTCATCAATGTTCGCAAATGAACAACCGCTATTTCAAAATGTTTTTTTGTATTCCAAGAATAAATTATGCATTTTTGTGTGTTCCATAGTACCTATAAAGCCCAGAATACTCTGTGGTATAAAGTGTGCAAAAGCAAGCTACTACAAAACTTTTTTTAAATTAATAGTTAAGAAGAACTTTTGACCAAACACCTACTAAAAGTAGAAAATCATTATTTCTAAATAGGTACATATTAAAAATTCATCAGTAGGTCCCCTTTTACAATGTGATAGCCAGAAGGCAGACAGACAAAGTTTGTAGGCAAGAGAGGAAAAAAGTAAAGTGTGTCACGCATACAGCGTCACCCCCTTACCAACAAATTCGTCTGTATCACAAAGGGACCCAAGTGAGCTGTCTTTTGATGGCTGCCCATGGAACCTAACCTAACATTGTAAATGGGGACTAAAGAAAACAAATCATTTAATTATAAATTTATCAAAATATATGATAAAATCGTCGCTATGGCAACGCTGAAAATAGCCAATGAAAGAATAAAAATGTTTTATTTGAATGGATATTTTATAAGAATTTTGTTTAAGCTTCTTTGACATTAACAATAAAATTTAAAAGAAATACAAATATACATACACAAATAATAATTGCAACTACTTACATTATTTTCTTTTAATGCAAAATCATTATTGCACTTTGAGCAGCAGATACATTAGTTAATTGCAAATTATTTTAAGTAAAACACACGATTTTAATGAGGAAAATTAGTATTTTCTTTATACATTTGACACTCGTTTGTGCACACAACCATGCAAACAACAATAAATGTTTTTCTTTCTACTTTTGACACATAAAGCTGCAAAGGAAATCTGTAAATCCACACAATTTTAATTTCTTATGATCTTTTTTGATAACACAAGCACAAATAATTACAATTTCTTTAATTATTCTATGTAACAAATAACACGCCAATAATTTTTAACACATTTTATACAAAACCTTTGTTTTTATTATAATTTTTTTGCTACTGAACACATCTTTTATAAAAGAGACGCCACTTTGTATGTCCAAGTGTATGTTGTATGTTTTCCTTTATTTGTTTAAAATGCTTCTACTTTCTTTTATTTTGATTTTTATGAAATTAATAATTTGTTTTTAAACACCGCGCGTTAGTTTCTCAAACAAAATAGAATTTTCACCGAAAACACACACAATTTCATTTATTTCTTTTTGTTGTTTAACAAATAAAAGTAGTGGAGGAAGAAGCAAAAACACACCAACAAACACTCATAGAAGAAGTTGGAATAAAATAAAAGAACGTTAAATAAACCGACGTCGTTGTTGCTTCTGCCGTTGTCCGTCACACATGTTACGCTTAGACATTTTTCAAACGAACTAAATGTTTGGGGGGTAATAAAATTGTTTTTTATTTTGCTTTTTCATTCTTGCAGTGTTACCAGCAACAAAATTTTTAATTAAACTTGAATTAAAGTAAAAATACCCAATATAAAAGAAGTTACACCTGTTATCGAAATAATTTAAGTCAGTTCAATATATGTAAGTCACACTACACGTACATGTATATTAATTTAGTAGCTTAAATAAATAAATAAAAATAACATTAAAAACTTAAATTAATAAAAACAAATTAAGAAGTATAGTCGATCAAATTAGGACATTTCATCAATTCTGTGGCACGACATAGTATTTTACGTCGAAGCTACTTTCTTAAAATTTATAAGGAAATTATGGCATTAAAAGCATTTTTCGGAAGTAGTATTTGTATGACAGCCTTGTCCAGTTAAATTAAGTATTTAAGATTGCAATAAAATAAGCTTTGACCAAATTTAATCTAAATAACAACATAATTAGACGGTTTGTATACAGTTAGACCCTTTTCCGGAATGAAGCTTTAGGGGCTACATATAAAAAGATTATTCACCGTATGTCAACATTTTCAACAGGCATGATTTTTGATACAACTAGAACCTATGTAATAAATTGTATCAAAATATTCGCAAAACATATAAGGTATGAGTGTATAAAAAGTCATTTCTTAAAAATTGAAGGAATAGGACTATTACAATTCGAAAAATAAAAAATGTTGAATAAGTACATATATTCTATTATTTCTTATTAACTATTATAAGTGGATAGGAAATACGTATATCAATCGATTAGTAGTTGTTATGCGTGAGGAATACTTTTATTTGTAATCCATAATAGTAATCATCAATTTTTAAAAATAAATATTAGAAATAAAACTTGTACTTAAGAAATAAAATGAAAATTTATTTATAATAATTAATCGAATATAAGTAATTTTTATCGAATATAATTTATAGTTATAACCTTAGTTTTAATAACTTTTTTCAATTAACTGCGGGTTCATGAAAATCTTGTCTTAAAAAGAAACAATAACTTTGGTTTGGAATCATGTGCAACTTTTGGATCAGTAATATTATTATTATTATTTATTATTATTATTATTATTATTATTTATTAATAGATTTTTGTATGTACATATTTAATTTAATTAATTTACAATATGTTTAATATCTATATCTATATATGGCATAACATTTTGTTGTAAGCCAGATTGGCACAATTCTAGGAAAGTAAATTTTATTTACAAAATATCGATTTTTTATAATTTTTAATAAAAATAAAAAAGATAAATTATAAGTTAATATTTTCATGGAAAATTAAAAAACAAATTCATTTAAGATAAATCTTCTATATTTTAAACAAACTTCTATATATTTATACAGGGAAAACAAGTTTAAGCCATTTAGTATACATATAACTTCATTCAAATCTAGTAGGGTTTTACCAAAATATTGTATTCTAAATTCTTTGTACAATGGGCAAACACCAATAAAGTGATAAGTATTTTCCGAAGCATCTAAATTGCACATTGTACAAATACCAAC
Source organism: Pollenia labialis (assembly GCA_949318255.1). Taxonomy (NCBI): domain Eukaryota; kingdom Metazoa; phylum Arthropoda; class Insecta; order Diptera; family Polleniidae; genus Pollenia; species Pollenia labialis. The sequence continues at coordinate 134,918,793 of OX439143.1, read as the reverse complement.
AGTGTTATTTTTAAAAGACCTTGCATTCAAATCTAACAAGCCACCATTAGCCATTATTATTAATCATCAGTAATACATTAAGTGGTATTAACTTCATCACTTAATTCATTAAATTTTTATATTATTTGTTTTTTAACGGAGAATTTCAAATTACACCTGATCTTTACCCACACCAAATTAACTTCGCTCTACCCACGACAGTAAAAATTAGGTAATTACCTACAAAGGGCAGCACTGGTTTCTTATCTAAACTTTAGTGTGAGTGTGTGTGACTATGTCGCGTTCGCTTGCATGAGTGTGATGTTGCAGAGGTTGGGTGAGAGAGTGTGTTTGATAGCCAGCAGCAACCAAAACAACTACTAAAAGTTTGTTGCATGATACCTTGATTTGTTGACTGTGTTTTTTTGCGTCGAACATTTATGAAAATGTGTTTTTAATTATTTTCAGATAAAATGCAAAACTCAATATCCAATTGTAAGTTGATGTTGCCAACAAGTGTCATAAAGAAAAAAAATGCATAATGAGTTAATTTATACTACATACATATTATTAATTAAAATTAAATATAATTGATTAATTTTTTTCATAAGCCTTTCACTAATTATGGCTAGATAAGTGCCCGTTTACATAGTCCAATTTTTGTCGCTGCAATTCTGAGACCCTGCGACCAAATTTTTCATCAGCAGTAATTGTATGCCAAATTTTAAATAATTATTAATTAAAATTTAAATTAATTAAGTGAAATAATTTTTGAAGATGAAAAAAAGTTATTTTGGGATCCAAAACGAAATGGGACACTGTCATAAACAAGTTTGTATGTAATAATTAACCTATTTTATTTATAAAAACAATAATAACCTATTAATTCAAATTAAGTAAAATCAATACTTATTTACATCTGCTAGTTACTCAATTAACCGTCAAAATTGATAATCCAGATTGCTTTCGGTCCCGTCCAATACAGATAATCTAGATCTCACTGTATAATAAAAAATAACAATGCCGCAGAGAGTTATGGTGATTGTACATTTTTCTTGTATAGAGTTTGACATTTAGAATAGAAGTAATACATATGTAATACAGAGGGACAGCTAGCATGGCCATTGTCCCTAACAGAGCACACAGATAAAAGTGACGTAAGAAAAATTTCGAAATTATTTGCTAAGACAGCTTTCAAGCAAAGAGAAAGAAAACGTTTTTGTATATCATTTTAAAAGCTTTGAAATGATACTAATACTGTCCATATGCATACGTTCAGAAATTAATTTCTGTATTCTAAAACCACCTTAATGTAAGGAAACTTTCCGTTAAGCTTTATGAGTTTGGAATTTTTGTGTTTGCTTTTCAAATACATTAATTTTTTACTGGTGCTTAAGCTACAAAACAAAATTCATTATTATTTTGTGTGACAAATTAATAAAAAAAAAGATAAGTTTTCTATTAAAACTGGACAAATGGCGTCTCGTTTAGAAGACAATATACATACTTTTAAACTGGCATGTCCCGACGAAAACTGAAAGGTTGGCAAGTTTAATTGTGAGTATTGTACAATTATATCGTCAATTGTGTTATATTCGAAAGTGGCATAATATGTTGGCAACTTTTGATTTTTATTGCACAACGAAAATAAGTGCAATAACTGTGAAATATATTGCAACATTGTACTATATTGTTTTGCATATAGGTTTTTTGCGCCATATTCTAATGGAAACTATTGTGCCACTTATTGTATAATATGTATAAGGTAAAATTTAAACAATATGGAGAATAACATATAAACAATAATATTATATAACGGATTGAAAGCTTAACAATTTTAAAAAAATAAATGCTTGTAAAACCTTCAACAAGAAATTCATTTTTGTGTTGTTTTTTGTTTTTGATTTAACCAAGGTATATTTACACAAGGTAGACTCATTTGGGAGTGTAGACATGCTGCTCTATAAAAATAACCGAGTGGAATGGAATTAATTGTCTTCATATAAATTTAACGCACACATGTACAAATTTTGGCTCATATACACGGAATTTGACATTGGTGTTCCAACTTAGGTAAACAGCTGACAAACATACGGGCCAACGAGTTTACCTTGTGTAAATATACCTTGGATTAAACCTATTCGGGCGGAGTTTGAAACGAACAAAATTTTGTCGGAGTTGTTTGTTTGAAAAGACATTTTAGGCAGTTGCTACAAAAAGGGCTAGATCTAGGCCGAAAAGTGCTTAGTTGGCATCACTGTATTAAACGATCTGCATTTTAACACCAGCTGTTAAAAAAATTAATTTTTTGTTTGTCTTGTGCAAAATTTTTTGTTTACAAATAAAATAATTGTTGCTTTTGTAACTAATACAGTATACATACATACATTTTACAAATAAAATAATGTGTTAAGTGCCATGTCGAAGACCTCAACAAATATTGAAGACGATGAAACTTGGGAAGAGCTTAATTTAGATGACACTGCTTTGCAGAGTTTGCTGGACAATCCTTTAGAAGAAACAGACACATCACGATTGCGTAATGGGGAGCAGCATGTAGGTTTCGACAATAATATGGGAGAATCTTGGATATATCCCAACAATTTGCCATGTCGTTCCTATCAAATGAGTATTGTTCAGGCAGCTTTATACCGAAATACTCTTGTGGTGTTGCCCACAGGTTTGGGTAAGACTTTTATAGCAGCCGTAGTCATGTACAATATCTATCGTTGGTATCCACGAGGAAAAATAATCTTTATGGCTCCTACCAGGCCTTTGGTGAATCAACAAATTGAAGCGTGCCAAAAAATTATGCCATTTCCTAAAAAAGACACTGTGGAATTGACGGGTAAGCTACAAAAAGCAAAACGAGCTGAAATGTGGAAAACTAAAAGAGTGTTCTTTGCTACGCCTCAAGTAGTGCAATCAGATATATTTGGTGGACGGCAGCAAGAAGTCGACAGTATGGATGAAGATGCAGAACCAGCAAAACAAACTGATTTCCCTTTTGATCTGGTCAAGCTCATTGTCATAGATGAAGCCCATAAAGCTAAAGGCAAATATGCCTATACTGAGGTCACACAAGCCTTGGGGAAAAATGCAAAATATTTTCGAGTTTTGGCGTTGTCTGCTACTCCTGGTCGCACTATTGAAGATGTGGCTGAGGTGTGTCGAAATCTTCTTATATCACATCTTGAGGTACGATGGGATACTTCAATTGATGTGTTACCTTATGTACACAAAAGATCAATGGATACTGTGGTCGTTTCAATAGGAGACAAAATCAAAGAATTACGTGAAGAACTGTTACTCATTGTGGATCCCTATCTCCGACAGTTAACAGAGGCCGATGTCTTATCTGGTTCCTTGACAAATATAAATCGTAATTTTTTGCTTTACGAACAAAAACGTTTTCGTGATCGTTCGTTTCATTTGGGTCGCCATCCACAACATTCCAGTGTTAGTAGTAATTTCGCCATTTGCATAAGTTTATATCATGCTCTGGAATTATTGGAACGTCATGGTTTAAGGGTATTTCTAAATAATTTTGAGGAGGATGAGGAGGGTAAAAATAAATTTGTTTTGAATATGGATCATCGTTTAAACGATTTGGTAAAGAACCTAAAGAAACAAATGGGGCCAAACCCATTTGAATTTTCTGCAGCTCCCATGACAAATGGAAAAATTGCTGAGATTCCAAAAGATTTAGATTTTGGACATCCGAAATTTGAAAAGACTCGAGAATGTTTGTTGAAACATTTTAAGGTGAGTAAACAAAAAAAAAAAAAATTAAGTTAGTAACCAAAGTATGTATAGCTTAGTAACAATGAAGAGGTTATTAGCAGAAAATGCAAAGTATAATAATTCAGAATCCTTTTTCTTAGTGATACCTAGTAAAAAAATTTCAAGGTTGTCAGAACGCAGCCGTTAGGGCCGCTACAAGCTTTATACAAACGTTTTTTGAACAGCATTAAGAAACAGAGAACTGCCTAGAACAGCGTTATGTTGCTAGAAAATATACAAACATATCGCTTCTAAAATTTTCATTGAAATTTGTTGCCTTTTCTCTCAAAAATTTACTGTGGGAAAAAGCATTAACAAACAGAGAACTGCCTAGAACAGCGTTATGATGCTGGAAAATATACAAACATATCGTTCCTAAAATTTTCCTGGAAATTTGTTCCCTTTCCTCTCAAAAATGTATTGGGAAAAGAAAAAGTTCATTAATATAAAGATAATAAAATAAGTGAATTCGACAGACAATTTCCATCCAGAAACAGAAATAATTAAGGTGACTTAAATCTATTTTGTCATGTTCGCTAATTTTTTATACTCAATAGGCGTGAGGAAATTTAGTTCTTCAAAAGTACTAACTGATTCTTTATTTAGTTTTAAAAGTAGATTAACATTTTAATATCATAAATATCTTTATCTTTAGAACAATGAAGACTCTCGTGCCATTGTTTTTTGTGAATATCGGGAATCAGTGATGTTAATCTATCGCATGTTATTGCAACATGTGCCTCTTCTAAAACCAAGATGTTTTGTAGGCAAGTAACAATATTCCAAACTTTATATTTTGACACGAAATTTAATAACATTTTTAGGACAAGGTGGCACTGGACCTTTAAGAGCTTTAACCCAAAAACAGCAAATTCAAATTATGAACGATTTCCGCTCCGGCAAAAGTAACATTTTAATCGCCACTTCCATTGGAGAAGAAGGTATAGATGTTGGTGAAGTAGAACTAATTATATGCTTTGACATAAGCACTTCAAATCCTACAAGATTTGTGCAACGAATTGGCCGTACTGGACGGAAAAAAAATGGTCATGTTATAATGATGGTTACGGAAGGCAGAGAGCAACAAATATTGCGCGAAGTTTTATCCAATAAGGATCAAATAAATAAAAAGATTTTAAAATCAACAGTAGTGCAGCAATCCTTGTATAAACACGCGCCTCGTTTAGTACCTACAGAATTCAAACCGAAATGCATTCAAACGTTTATAAAACCATCTTCGGATGATGAATCTGAAATTCCCAGTACCAAAGGTAAAAAAACGGCGGTTAATAAAAATAAGACTCCCGAAAAAGGTAATCAGGATTTGCGTAAATTCTTCCAAAAGAAACCTAAACAACTTGATAATGAAGATTTGGAATTTTTCGAAAGCGATACAAATATGACCCAAGCTAGGCCCGGTACACAGACACAGCAAAAAATCGTTAAAAAATTGGATAACATGAAAAGTCTTTTTAAAGATTTGCAATCACCTATAGCTACACAAACTCAAAGGCCAGTTAGAAATGCACAAACTAAGTTAAATAATAAAGACTTTTTCAAAGATTCTTGTACAAAAAATAAAATTAATGACAATTTAAGTCAAACTTTAAAAACTAGTCAAACATCCTTAAAGGATTTCACTAACTCATCTATCGATTTGTGTGATGATGACAGTGATACAAATCAGATTGATATTACTGAGTACGAACCCTTTATTAAAAACATAGCCCCTGAACGGTTAAGCAATCTTAAAAAATTTCTTGGTATGACTTTCACAACACCGGAAGTTTTGAAAAGAGCAGAAATTAATGACTTAGGCTATCATTTAAAATCAAAAGAATTATCTAAAGGAATGAAAAAATTGCTGCTTACTAGGAAGCCAGAATACATAAAAGAAAAACTAGAACAAATGCAAGTTTTACAGGCTGTTTATGATAATGAAACCTCTTCATATTCTGAGGATGAAAAATCCATTAGGGACATTTACAATATAATTTTAGATCTTTTCGGTGGTTTAGATAGAGTTAAAAAATATTTAGAGGATTTGGAATTAGAAAAATGCAGGCAAAAACGTTTAGACAGTGACAGTGAATCGGAGAATGAAGACCCAGAAGAAATGGATAAATTTCAAATGAAACTAGATAACCTCCTCGGGGGCTTAAGTGATGGCAAGAACCATGATAATTATGATTGGATTCAGCAACGTCTTAAGGAAACTAGTTATTACAAGGACTCAATGAAATCCAAACAGCAGAACAATGTACAAGAATCAATGGTGTATGACACCTTTGCTGAGCCTGAAAATGAAAATACTTTAAATGATTTCAATGATTGCTCCATTATAGAGTCAAAATACTGTAGTCAATGGCAAGAATTTAATAAACCTGATATAGCTTTTAAATCTACACCTCTTCAGGGAACTTTTAACAGAGCTGCTAAAAGAGGGGAGGATATCAAAAAGACTTTCTTGTTAAATAAACTAGAGGAAACTAAAGAAGAGGAGGAGCAATTACATGAAGTGATCTATAAAGAACCAAATACCAGTGCAAATTCTAAAAAAATTCAAAATATGCTAGAAATGTTGGAGAAAAAATTAAAGGAAAACTCCTTAAATGAAAAAGAAAACGTATCTCTTCAAGATGATTTAGAGGAACTGGAAAATTCTTTTAAAGTAAAAAGAAAAGACTATGAATTACGTACCTTAGAAACCGAGTCAAAAATTGTATCTTCTAATCATTTTAAAGATTTTGATTTACCCAATGAAGATGAATTAATAATGGCGGCAAATGAAGCTGAACTAAAATTTACTCAAAATCAGTCAAAACAAGACAAAAAGGAAACTTGTACTTTATTCAAAGATAGAAACAAAACTCCTGATTCAAAACAAATTAACAAAGAATTATTAAATTCCAACGCTAAATTAACTCCGCCTTCGTTAAATTCCACTCCAGAGTTAGACGTCAGTTTAAGTGCTATACAAAAATTAGAGAAACCTTCTTTAACTTCAACTTTACCCACACCACCCGAATTGTCTTTGCAACAAGAATTGGATATAGATATAGAAGCATTTATGGATCCTTTTCCAGAAGAGCAAGAACTTCTTAAAACTACCCAGCCCTCTTCAAGACGGGAAAGTTTAAAAGAAACTCTCACTAAATCAACCTCTGCAATTGTAAGAGAATCCCCTGATCTATTTGCCGAAGAGCACATAAATTCACCTATTAAAAAACCCATTGTATGCAAACAACCCTCTTTATCCTCAAAACTATCAGCGAAACTTAATTTACAAAAGTGCCAAACATCATTAAATTCTGCAAGTTCATCAAAATCACCACAAAAACCAAAAAAACCCTTATTTGCCACACAAAATTCCAGAGACTTACTAAACTCTCCTTCATCTCGTCTATCCACCGACAAGCAGAAATATGATAAATCTCCCAGTCTTTTTGATATGTATTTGAAGAACACTAAAGGAAAAGGAAAATTACCTAAATCATTGGTCAATAACTCAAATTTTACATCATCTGTAAACTTTTCAAATAATTTTAACAGCTCTTGCAAGGATTCTCCAGTGGTTTCAGCATCACAAAAAGATGAAAGTTTAATTGTGATAAGAAGTAAAAATGTTAAAGCCTCAAAAAGGAAAATATTTGATAGTGATACGGAAAATGAAGAGGATAATTTAAGCGCAATAAAGTCAAAGTGCAGTGATGATGAAGACAGTGATTTTGAAGAAATAGCTGCTACCCAAAGGGTAAGTTTTTTTTTAATAAATTACGAAATTACTCATACTTAAATTCCGCTAATTTAAAATTTTTTATCGAATTTTTGCCATTCCTTGTACTTTAAGGGACTTTTAATCAATTTAATGGCTTGTTTGATATGTTGAAAATTTCAAGAATTTACGCTATTTTTGCAAATTTTCTGAATTTGTCAAATTTTTGCAAATTTCTATAGTTTTTCGAATTTTTTTAAATTTTGTGCTCTTTTTGACAAGCGCCGAAAACCGATAAGCCGAAGTCACTATTGACACTGACATTGATTAATATACAAGCATAAAATCTATTACATTTTTTAAACAAATTTCGATTCGAAAGCTTTCGAATGCCGCAATCCCGCTTTTGATAAGTGACGAAGTTTTATTCGATACGAAAGTTCATTCGAACACGTGTGCAACGATTTGCGCCCAGATATCTGGTCGTGCTCGTACCTATCAGTTATCTTTACTTATCCGGTAAAACTATTTTGGTAATTTCAACGTTAATTTTGCCTACGTGTTTTTTCCTTTAAGTTTTCTTTTAAACTATGGCAACATATGTATGTAAATCGATGGTTTAAAATACACTTCGGTTTACAGTCTGTAAATATGTAAAGCCTATAGTACACGGAATGCAAAAAGGCACATGCGTATGTCGTTCTGACGTAATTTTGACGACTCTATGAAGCTACAAATGCAAGTTCGTGTTGTGTGATGACGACAAAATTACGTCAGAACCACATGCGCATGTAGCTTTTTACATTCCGTGTACTGTAGGCTTAAGACATGTGTTTAAATTGTGAAAAATTCGTTATACCATAGATATCTATACACAGCCAGATATCTATGTATGTATATACATACATATTTGTAGAAAGGCATAAGAGAATCATTAGAAAGTTATCTAAAATTAATAAAATGTTTTTTTATTTGTCCTAATTCTTACACATATGTAAATCCATAAAATTTTCATGTCAATTTCAAAGGGTTGCCCAATTTGAAGCCATCGTTTTCTAACATATTTGTTTTAGTATTGCCAACTTAGCTATTTAGTGGCTAGAAATTAACATTTTTCATCTTGTCTTGCCATTTATAGTTTGGCAAATTTCCTTCAAATTTTAAAATATTTTAGACCCAAAAAAAAAAAAATAAATGCTGCATTAGTTGTGTCGTAACTTTTAACTTTAAATGCAAACGCCTTGTCTTGTGGAGCTTCTCGAAGTATTGTACAATACATTAAATGTAACCTTCTTATCGAGTGGAATTTTTCGAAGTACTAATCAAAACTAATAAAAACCCTAAATGAAGTTTAGCTTGCCGTTCAGATTTTATGGACTCATGCATACGGAAATTTGCTTTCCTGTCTTCAGCACAATTATAGCTATATACTAGGAAAAAGGAAGTGTAAACAACTAACACGAAAAAACTGCACCAAATAGTTTTTAAAAATTGCTAAAAAGCCGAAAAATTTAAAATTTTTATATATTTTTTCAAAATTGTGGGCCAATAGCTGCCAAACTGTGGAAAAATTCAGTACAGTAATTTTTAGTATAAATATTCCTTGTTATATAAACCATAATTCTTCAGAATATTATAATACTGGAAAATGTTTTTTTTCACATTTTCCTATTTCCTATACTTTTAATGCTTGTAATTCAATAAATTTCTAAGTCTAACCAACACAACTGTTGTATTGGCTGAATGAATAAAGATACATCCATTTAAAAATGTAAAACTTATATTATTTACAGGACCCGTTTTTAAAGTTTCTGCCAATTAACAAAAACACTAAAAAAAAACTAAAAAACAAATATAAACAATCTTAAATATTGCATAATATGTTGTTTCAAAAATTGTTCGATTTTATCCCATTTTCAAGTTATCGATGCTGCGGTGGAGTTATTTTTCCCATGTCCCTGATAATAAAATGCAACGTTTTATTTGAAATTGATTAGGCTTCCCTAAACTTACACCCGTACCTAAACAAGAGCGGAAAGCGTTTTCTAGCTGTCAAAATTTCTCATGCCCTTACAATTTGTATGAAGCATACATAAATAGCGCGGCATCGACGCTTTGCAATTGGAAATTCCGATTTTGACACCGCGTTTAATAGCCTTCCGCTCTTATTTAGTCTTACTGTCTGTTTTTAGAACGCGAGCGCAAAAGTGACTCGTTCAAAATCAAATTTAGTTTTAAATGTTAGTTAAACGAGTCACTTTTGTACTCGCGTTCTAACAACAGGAATTTAATTTGCACATTTTAAGAAAAATGTAACTCATATTTAACCGAACTCTCAAAACATTTTTAATTGTTTAAGCAGGAAGGAAGCAACACTATTCAGCAACGAAGAAAACGTCGGCGTTTTAACTCCTTCCTAGAACAAGAAGCAGGAGTAAGCGGATCCGAACAAAGTGAGGATGAAGATGATCACACTATCGGTTGCTATGTACACGATTCTGTTGTGGTGCCCAGTGATGAAGAGGATCCCGATCAAGCGTCGACCTCGCATATGCAGGCCATGTATTTACAATCCCTTAAGTAAGTAGATTTTTTTTGCATTACCAACATTAAAAGATTGTTAACCATTTTATAACATTTATTTATTTATTAACCACCTGCAGGAGTCCACAGCAAAGAAGGGGAGCATTTAAAATCCCCGCACCACGTGTCTACAATGATCGCTCACGTATATACTCTCAGGCTGTGTTACCCGAAGATATATATTCCCAGTATTTGCCAGATTCATTTGTTGTCGACGAGGAAGACAGTTTTATAAATAACAAAAACGATTTAACTGAAATTTCTATGTGTCCTTTGGAGAAAGCGGAAAAGATCCTTAAAGAAAAACGTAGAGCCAAAAAACTGGGTCTTTTGAAGGAGGATTGCGTTACAAAGAAATCTAAAAGTAAACAGAAAATTCAAATGATCGAAGACAGTTCCGATGATGATGATTTTGTTTAGTTATTTGTAGTCAAAACTTTAACGTTCTATTGGGAGATTCAAACGGTAGTCATAAAGTAATATGTCTTTAAATAATAAGACGAAAAATATGACTGCTGTGAGCAACCCCTCATTCAGATTTCAACTGTGTGGTTATGACACCACAATAAACACTGCATAAAAAGTCTTCCTGTTTTAGGACTTTTTGTTTGAAACTTAATTACACTTTTTTAAAACTATTGTAAAATATTAGAATATTATGGCGGTATGACTGATAGCATACCGTTTGAATCCCCCATATATATATTTATGTATTTTGTGTTTGGTTGTTTTATAGTTTTAATTTTGATAATGTAAATGTAACTTGTGCTATACATACTTTATAATATACATACTTGCATTTTGTTTCCTATAATTTGTTATTAATTTTTATTGTGCGATTATTTTTTACTTTAGAAATTAGCGAATCTTAATATTTTGGTATTTCAGTACTTGTATTGAAAGGAAATTTAGAATTTTAAGAAAAATACAATTAATTTTTTATGCAAAAAAAATTTGTTCTTTGTTTTGCAAAAATCTTAAGATCCCAGGCTTATATTATTTTATTGACCAAACATATTCCTTACTTCCCTTTTGCTTGAGATATGTATAAAAATTAAAGAGGCAGTAAGCCCCAGTTAGCTGACGGTAACATTCACGTTGCAAATAAGCCGCATCATTTTGTTGTATTCAAAGCAATTATAACGATTATAGTTAACAGTAAAGCAGCCCATACACGTTTCAATTCAAGTTGACTACCAAGGCCCCTATTACGGTTTACAACTCAACTCAGTTGTGCGTAAATAATTTTCTTTGTGGTTGTTGTTATGTGTTTGCACTTTTGCTTTTTTGCAAGGGTGCAACTTGTGACGTGAATACCCTTAATGTATGTTTTTGCCGAACTATCATCAGTTGCTAGTGGATTCTGATGGGCAGATTTCATTTACATACCTGTCCTTTCCACTTTCCTCTATTTTAAAGAAATTGTATTTAAGAAATTGCTTTGTAGATATAAAGACTCTATCAACGATGTGGTATAGTTGTCCGCTTCGTGCTTCTTGCCAGTTCGGCGTCCATATGTAGCATGTCTTTTTTTTTGCAAAACTAAATTTTTCAAGAATTTTTCGAAGATGTCTTTAAAAATATGCAGACCTAGTCAGGGTTCTTTAATTCTCCTAAACTTTTTTTATTTGTTTCGATTTCTATTTTATACATGTTTAACACAATTTTTCTGTTTTATATACATACATACATATTTCTAAACAAAAATTAAAGCGAGTTGGCCAAAAATTTAATAAAAAGTAAGAAAGCATAGTCGGTCAAGCCCGACCATATGATAACCTACACCACAGTATGTATATCAAAACAAATTTTTGCGAATGTGCCGTGTTCGGGACCCATGAGTGGATAAGATTCATGTGAAAGTTCTTTGTGCAATTCTAAAAATAAAATATTTTGTTGGTTTGCACTAAGCATTAAATTTTTAAATAGATAAATAACAATTTTTTGCACTTTTTGCAAAATGTCTTCAATCAATTTTACAATTGTTTAAAATTATATTAGTTTTTGAAATCTAGACACAATTCCCTAAACATCGATTTATAATATGCTTATCTGCACTGGATCGAAGTCCTTATGTTGCTACGAGTACACGAAAAAATCAACAATTAAAGCACAGCCGCGAATAAAGTTCTTTCTTTAATGGATGAACGTATAATAATTGTTCGTTGTGGTCACAGAATACAGTTGTGGTTCACAAAACATCCCCTAACTAATACTTTCACACATGAGTGGCTCCTGCGAAACATTTTATTTAAAGTCCTGAGAAAAATTGCTAAGAGCCTCGTTACTCAAGCGTAAATGTTGCGGACATATAATCGTTGCGATCGACTTTAATGTTTGAAAGTTACTAAAAATACGTAAACGTATCCGTCATATGGTGTCAAAATTTATAACGGTTATTAAAAAAAAAATGTTCTCATAAATTTAAGCTTTGTTCGTTTTGTACAAAAATATTACAACGACGTCGTGTACATCGATTGAATGTTCGGTCTGTCAATAAACATAAACAAACATAAAATACTTTAACAGCTGATGTGTAGGGGTACATACATATGTATTTATAAATAAGCTTGTTAGTCTGGGTTCACACTATGAAAGTTTTCTTTCAGAAAGTCTGAGTTTACTGGTGAGAGGGGAAGAGAACATGCTGTTCCTTTTTCCCCTCTCACCCATAATCTCAGACTTTCTGAACTAAAACTTTCATAGTGTGATCCCAGACTTAAGGAAAATGGAACAGCTGATCCGCAACGTATACGTTTACGCAAGAGTAACGTTGTCTAAAACATTTATATTCGTAACGAGCTTCAACGACATAAAAACTTCCACTGTTTATCAAATTTCTTTGGTTTCTTTTAATATACTTTTTGATTCTATTAAATCTAAAAAAAGCCAACGCATTTAATTACTATTATAATCATTTATAATAAAAAATGCATGAAATTAATTTAAATTACATTTATAAATATCTATGAATGTATTATGTATATAAAAATACTAAAATCAGTGCATTATAAATAATTGTGTTAAACGTATTTACATTAAACTAAATAACTTCTTTGTGGTACACTGTAATCACTTGATATCGGTTTGAACGTGGTATTAAATCGTTGTTTATATAAATCTCTTGGTTGTATATAAACCTCTTTAAAATCCTCCGATATATCACTGGGAACACCATGTATAGCACCTCTGGTAGTTTCTTCTACGGATCTTAATTCTACTTCGGGTTCGTAAATATTTTCCACCAACATTTGTCTCGATTTAGCTCGTTTTCGCCTTTCTGTGAAACTTTCTACTCTCAGTTTTTTACTGGAAATTTTTGTACAGGACAGCGTTATGCTAAGTAAAACACAAAACTCCATAACAGCCACAATTAAACTGGCCGCCAAGAAAATGGCATATTGTTCGCGATACCAATTATCCAAAAAGTTAAGGCAGGGAGTGGTGAAACGGTATTGGTTATAGTCCTTCTTCTCTAGTGACTGACATAGGGTTTCATTAACCGGTTTGGGATCTAAATATGATTGTTTATCGCCGGGATTTTCTAAAACACAGCACGTTAAGGGTACTACCCAATCACGTTGTCCATAACCTTGAAGTTTCCACATAGAGGTATCGTAGTTGATATCACTGTTCATAGCACAACAACCAAATTTCGCTTGGGCCAAATCCATTGCTATGGTAAATTGTTCCCTGCCAGGCACTCCATAGTTACCCTGTAAAGCTTTAACCATTTTAGTTTCATCTAAACTTATGCCCAAACAATGTGGCCATAGAGTAATGGCCAAACAAACAACTGATTCGGCCAGAAGAAGGACCACCACTGTAAGGAAATAAAAACTTAGGCAACAGTAGGTGTTAAGACAAGATGCCCAAAATCCCATCATTGCGGCCAAAACTGCTATAAGTCCAGCCAATGCTAGACCCATGGAGATGTAATAAAATAACGGTTGTGGTAAATCGTTTAGCTGTTCGCTGGTAGCAGCTAAAAGTCGAGAAAGTAATATTCGTTTTGTATCGCTAAAGAGATAAAAACCAGATAGAAGTAAAACCGTTCCGCAGATCTGTAAACGAAAGAAAATATCTATTTTTAATAAGGTTTATATGTATTACAATATTTTTAAAGACGAAGCGAAAAACTTATGAGGGGTATGGAATCTAAGGAGGCTATCTCTATTTCTGAAGTTTAACGGATGTTGGCATTGGTAATATGATATCTTGCTATTTGGTGCAAACCATTTAGGAGAAGATATAAAGCAAGTTTAAATACGCTATGAGATTTAGGAATAAAGCCACTTTACAAGCACTTTGCCTAAGAACGAATAAGAATAAATGCTACTGTTTTATTATTAATGATTCGATTTCCATGCAAATTTATGTTTTTTTTATCGATAGTATAAGATCGATGTCCACCAATTATCTTTCCGAATCATAAAAACTGCGTTAAAATGACATCGATTTGTTTTTGCATTTTAATGCATATTTTGGTTTCAAATACATATTGTTGCATATTTTAACATTTTTCAGTGATATATTTTTTAATTTACATATTAGCTCTGTTTCTTTACTCTACTTTGGGATCCCTCGGGATCCCAATTTGCACGAAAAGCGTTCCCGTACTTTTAATTTGTGTAAATGAGAGCGGATATGAGAGAATAAAATTCTTCTTCTTCTTGCACGAAACAGCCCAGACTTTTTCTTCGTGCAAATTGTGTAAATTGTCAAACAGCTGTAAAACATAAACAAAACCAAAAAAAAAGGAAAAAGTTCATGATTCAAATTCTGGAAAAAGTGTTCTGGAATAAAACAATGTACTTAAATAAAAAGTTTTGTACTGAAGTATTAGGGAAACATAATGTTAGTTATTGTAAAAGTGTTTGTTTTGTTTTATTTTTAGTAAAAGTAGTTTAATTCTAGAGCCAATATAAAATTTTTCAAAAGTGGCGCAATTTTTGTTGGTGTTTAAAGACTGTCAAAACCACAGAATTTTTATTTCGTGCTTAAAATTTTGTTTTTTCTGTTCCCGTACTTTCGTGTAATGTTGTCTTTTTATGAGAGAAATTTATGCTTGCTCTCATTAGCACGAACTTTACCCAAAAAGTAAAGAAACAGAGCTATTATAAAAAAACTTCTTCAAAAAAATGTTCATGTAAACAAAAAAAAAAAAAAGATCTTCCAAAAAAATTTTTAAATCGAAAAAAAAAATATTGGTGAAACAATAGCTGCGATCGAGAACACAAAAGTTTTTTTTACATAACTTTACTGCATTTTACTAAAGGCCATGTCAGATACAACTTTTGCTTCGCGGTGCGTTAGAGATTCGCTTTGACATCCAAGATGAAATATTCATACTTATACGAAACATGTCACATAAAGAACTTTTAGCGCAGAGCGAAGCGAAAAGTTAGGCAACTCTCATCTTTTTGCGCGCTTTGACAGTCTGCTAGTATAATTTTTTTTATTTATTTAGTTTTAACAAACAATTCGTGTATGTTGTCAAAGTGTTCATTGTGACATACACCTTTTGCGTTACGCTTTTCTGTCAAAGTTAGAAACGTTACGCAAAGCAAAGAAGTTTTATCTGACACGGCCTTAAGTGCTGGTTCACACACGTCAAGTCTTGAGTTTTTAGGAGAGAAGGGAAAAGAGAATGCCATTTCTTTTCCCCTCTCTACTAAAAACTCAAGACTTGATGGCTAAGGGCCATGCCAGATAAAAGTTTTGCCTTGCGTTGCGTTAGAGATTCGCTTTGACATCAAAGATGAAATATTCATACTTATACGAAACATGTCACATAAAGTACTTTGAACGCAGAGCGAAGCAACATCTCTCTCATCTTTTTGCGCGCTTTGGCAGTCTGCTTGTATATTTTTTTTTATTTGTGTTTATTGTGACATACACCTTTTGCCTTACGCTTTTCTGTCAAAGTACGAAACGTCACGAAAAGCGATGACGTTTTATCTGGCATGGCCTTAAAATTTGAAGAGTGTCAACCAGCACTAAATTGCCTTCGAGTACACAAAATACAGTAAATGAGAACACACATTGAGAGCGTAAAGTGACAGTTCTTGTCTGAGTACATATTTACAAATTTTAACTGCAAAAATTTATGCAGTAAAATTTAGTAAAACAAAAAAACATACATACATATGTTTCAAAAGGTAAACAAACAAAAAGCTTACAAATTGTGAAAAAATTGTTAAATAAAAGAAAAGCTGAAATAGAAATTAACAGCCTGTTCAACGATTTCGAACGTTAACGTTCGCATAAAAAATTGCATTTAAAACAAAAACAAAATTCTAAAAAATAAAAACAAAAAGTAAATAAATATTAATTAATTAAACTTGTTTGTGAAGCATTCGCACTCTTACCGACAAACTTCGTCTGTCCGGCAAGAAATTTTCACAGTGCAAATTCAGACTTAGAGAGAGAAATGTCATAAGGTGCTACCTTCTACATAAATTCGGCTTGGGTATATGATATAAATATGTATGTATGTATGTAATCCAAATAAATATGTAAAATAAATTATAGTTCTCTGTGTCACATTGTGGACTTATAAAGCTTCTTTCAAATTTTCCAGTAAATTGATGATTAAATGATTTTTTTTTTGTTGTTTTCTTTTATATACAAGACACGCTGTCTGAAAGCCTGGCTGACTGACTAGCGTTCTTAGAAAGCAAAACAATTATTTATTACACACTCATCAACAAAAACATTAAATATATTTATTCATCCCATGATGTATCATAACATTCCAACAACAAAAAACAATAAATACAAACTTCTAAACAACAAAAGAGCGTGTGGCGTATGCCAGAGGAGGCTGATTCATGGTATGAAATTTAATTTAAATTTTGTTTTAATCAACGGAGCATAAAAAATTATAATACTTGTATGTAAATGCAAAAAAAAATATATTTATATAAAGAATACATTTCACCAAACAATTTGTTTTTTTATTTTGGATACCTACTAAAGATAAAATTTATTTTCAATATAATTTTGATTAGGTATATTGCACTTAAAGCTTTTTCCCCGGAAAATATAATGAATAACCACTTACAATTTCCCATGAATTTTATGCGGGACTCCTAGGAATTTTTGTTTCCTATCGTTACAGGTGGCAAGGTTATACATACATAAATAACTTCGTCATTCTGATTGTAATTTCTACAATATTGATCTTAGACCCCGTTACGTATAAAAATTATGTATCCTTATGATAAGGTGAGTTGATTTAACGATACCCGCCTATCATGTGATTGATAAAATAGGGTTTGCAAAGGCTTTAGATAAGCTTTGAACTATGATCTTATGTACATATGTACATATGTATGTACATATGTATTTCTATCTAAAATAGTTTCAAAAACTTTGTTTTTTCTTACAGCAAGATCCCCGGTTTATAAGTGGCATTACCTCAAATTTTTACGCACAAAACTTAATGCTTTGTTGTTCGTAATTTATGGTATACATTGATGCACTTAAATTTTAAATAAGCCTAATAGAAAATTGCTATAGGCCGTTTACAGCACAACGAAATCTAGATTTCATTTAAAATTTTCCTTAAAATAAAGTACGTTTACATTGCATTTTTTTTTTAAATTAGGGAGATTTGTTTTTCATAACAAAAACAGGGGCCTAATTCTGGCAGTCGTGATCGAACAATTTGCTTTATTCTTCTGTCTCATATGGCATATATTTTCCCTTAATTTTTTTTAATAAAATCGTACATAAAATTTTCACCTACAATTTGTTTGATAGCGCAAATTCGTTTATACAGTAGAAACCCGACAATTCGTAATCGCAAGGGACAGACCATTTCTTACGAATTATAGGGGTTTTCGATTTAGCGGGGTTTCGATTTAACGGGTTCAAAATTAAATAAATACGAATTAACGGGGGTTTTCAATTTATTTACTAAAACGATAAAAAAAACATAAACAACAATTGAAAAGGGACCTATTGTGTTAAAAAGCTGGTTTGGACAAGAGTGGATTCTGGTACCTAAAAGGGTGTAGAATAAGATGAAATGAGTTTTTCTCAAAACTTAATTTTCACATATTGAAAAATCATTCGTGTAACAAACTGATCATTAAAAAATAAGCAAACACACAAGAAAAAAACCAACGCAAAAAAATAGCGGTAAGCAAAAAATGATTCTTTTCGTGTTCCTGTTGTTTTAATACGAATTATAAATTGTAGTTAGCAAACAATTACGAATTTACGAGAGGTAAAGAAGATTTTATTTGAAAAAAAAATTACGAATTATCAAGGGGACCAAAATGTATGGACATTTTACGAATTAAAGAGATTTTTTTCAAGGGGCCGACAGTTTATTACGAATTATCGGGAATTACGATTTATCGGGGTACGAATTATCGGGATTTGACTGTAATAATTTGTATTTAGCTTTGGATGAAATTTGAATTGTTCGGGGGCATTATTTAAAATATTTTTTTTTTGTTTGTTTTTGCAAAAAGAATAGCTGCTTACATTGTGAACACACAGTAAAAATTTTGCTTTTATTGTGAATTTGAAATTATTAATAAAAAAGTTAATTTTATAAAATTATTTGTTATTAAAATTGAAAATAAAACTTACTAAAAATAAAAAATTACAACAGTTGAGCAAAAGTTTATGATTGAAAAATCCGGCCATATTGAAAGTTGTTTTACTAACGAATATCTTATAATTTTTTTTTAGGCTAAAGTTTACAATTTCATAAAAATTTAAATTGGTTGTAGTTTTAATTTATATATTTTTGTTCACATTTTCTATGAATTAAATTTCTTTTGTAGTACTATTTTTTACTAAATCACTTTATTCAGATAATATTGCATTATTTTCTTTTGTATTTATCTTCATTGATTGTATGTTTTTTTTATCAGTTTTTTTCTATTTAGTTTACTTTGAAACCGTTACATTTTTTTATGTTATGTATCGCACGGTTTAACTATTACAACTAAATGAGCAACATTTTGTGGCAACACAATCGAGTTTAATGCCTATCATAGTGATCCATTTGTAATAATAACAATGCTCTCTTTGTTATGTTGCCTCTTAATCAGAGATGGAAAATGATTTCTAAATATCTGTATACGTTGAGTGATCACATATGTAAACAGCCACGTTTCTCTGTCATATACATACATATGTACATAACAACGTGGATTTTACGCAAGCGTTGAAATTACGTAATTTGGTTTTGCTTGTGATCTGAGAAGTTCTCCATACACACCTTAATTTGCCAAATGCTTGTTTTTTTCATTATCCTCAATTCCACCGTTAATTGACATTATGCATCCCAGTTGTCCACAAATTGAAATTTCTGCCCATTGATGGCGATGTAGCTGTCACTGGTGTGAATGACTCACATCGCAAATGTGTTCCTTATCTTTAACTCGAGACCGACATTTTTTGCGAGTTTTACAAGATTGTTTGATTTTTCTTGCATATCCGGTAGTCTCTAGTTTCGGAGAGGTCAAAAGCCAGCTTGGTTATCCCTCAGTGAGTTTTCCACGCTTCGGAGCCGGTAGCAGATTAAAGCACCAAAAGCTCATACACCGCGTTCAGTACTGTTATAACTCTCCAGTTATCACATTCTTTTAAGTCGCCTTTTTTGACTATGTCCATGACTTACACACATTTTCGGTTTCCCATTCAAGTATAAAGGTGGAGGATTTCGGGTTCTGCTAATAGTAGATCGGGAGGAATGCCATCAACGCCCGCAGCTTTGTTTCTTTTAAGGTTTACTACGGTCTGTTTTACTTCTTCAAGGAATGGTGCTGGGTCGTCTAAGTTGGGGTGTCTCGTTTGATCTTGAAGTGAGGTACTCTCTACTGTTGGTAATCTCCTCGGAAGTATTTCTTCCAACTGCGATTATGCTGCTTAGTACTTGTGAGCAGCGCCATCTTTTCTCCTTTTGTTTGCCAGTCGGTTCTTCGTCCTTCCTTGCAGCCTTCTTTACCATTCCGGTAATTCTTTAATATTCGGGCTGGTGAGCACTATTAGGTACTTTCCATTTGCACTTTGAATTGGTTCCTGATTTGATTAGGTTCCATGTGTCGTTAGATATTAATGACTTTCTCTTAGATATTCGGATCAGTCAGGGTTTTTGTTCTGCGGTTTCCATATCGTTCCACGTGAGTGGTTCTATGATTTAGTTATCCGTATATTATTTCGCTTTTTATTTCAGGAATACTGAGTTTTTCTAGTGTTCTAATTAATATTCCTTCTAATTATTAGTCTGATGTATCCGATCAACAATTCGTGATCACTGTCAATGTCGGATCCACACCGAGTCCGTGCGTGCAAATTCAGTAATTATTAAAGCTATGCTATGGAGTGACATAAATCTTAAAAATAATTGATTCAATTAAACTGTTTTTATTTTATTTTGAAGATAGCTATGGAAAAATTGGCCTTCATGTGTCAGTTAAGGGTTAAGGGAAATCTGGCAGATTTCTGTCCAACATAAAAATTATCTGCAAAATCTATTGTAAATGCCACAGGTGCAAAATATATGACTACGCTATCGACACTTTTATGAAAATTCTCATAAAAATTTGCAGGGCAGACAGACTTATTAAAGAAATTTAATCACACACAATTTTTTATCGTCCGACTAAAAAAAAAGGGTATACTGGTCTTTATGACTGACTTCCACCTTACCTTAAAAATGAAAATCTTAAGAATATTAAAACAGCTTTCACTTGTACATAAAACACGTTATTCAGACGACAATGGAATTATAAATTTAAGATCCTTGGATTTTTCGGGAAAACAAAAATTTTGTACACGGTACCCGAATTAAAAATTGAAATAAGCAATCCTTATAAAAAATTAATCAAATCTGCTTATAAATTCACAAGCAACACGATAAATGGTACTTTTTAATTATAAAAATGTAGGATTGAATAAATTTTTCCATCTCTGATTCTTTTAATATTATATCACTCTCTCTTATTCCTACTTGCCTAAACAATAATGTTCTTGTGGCAGTGAGCGAGAGATAACTTGGGGGGAATTTGAATTTAATTTTAGGCTCATTTTAGCGTTAAACCAAATGGAACCTTAATGTTTAACAATAACAAAATCAAAATATGTATAAACAAACATTCCTTCAATATACAAAAAAAATATTGGGGGGTTTCTGAACATATTTGTTTTACTCGTATTATGCTTTTTAAAGTGTTTTTGAAGAACTCGATTAACCTGCGAACAAGTGTTTAAAACAAAATACAAAAATTAATGTGAGCGTGTGTCCAACAGTTTTAATCAAAACACCGTTTATGTTTTCCAAGATAGAAAAGAGAACACCAGAGACGTTACATTTAAAAAGGGATGTTTTGTTAAGGAAATTGTTTACAGAAATTCAAAAGATATTTTTTTTTATGCGGACCCTACATGTTGCGACTTGTTGTACATTTCGATAAAGTTGTTCAACCAATGGTTATGTAAGAGGTCTGGTTGACCAAAGGTTGGTTGATTGATTGGGATTTAGAATTCTGAAATTCAGGATTTTGACATCCCGGGGTTCGGAACTTTGGAATTTTGATAATATTCCAGGCCAGACATTAGTCGTATAAAGACTCTAGACCCAAACTGTCATGTTTTAATATTCGAAAAAGAAGTTTCGTATAAACGTTTTGGAACTCATGTTGACTCTAAATATTTAATTTCAAAATGAATTTTAATGAAAAGTCAGTTTTAAATTGTAGCCTATGCAGCAACTGACTAACTGGTGTACTCAACTCAATTGTACAATCAGTTGCAAGGCGAAGTTACATCATTAAAAGCCACATACTCTATGCTTCCCAAGGTATTGAGTAGGTAGGTTATGCTTAATAGCGCAGCACGTGGAAAAATTCTTAAGGTTCAATACAGCAGAATGTGGAAAATTTCTTGTGCTCAGATGGTGAAGAATCACCCACAAATGTGGTTTCAACAATGGTGCTGTTACGGGACGATTTCTCTAAACGCATTATTTCAAGAGGCAGTATTTAACGGCTCACAGTTTTTTCTCTAAGGATATTTGTACATAAATAAGCCCCATACCAAACCCCAACCATATACATGCATAAATAATATTCAAGAAGAAATTCGAGCTCATGATTCATGAAAAACATTTTAGAAAGAGCGCGGCTATTCAAAGCTAAGATTAGGCGGCTCTTACCCGCTGTTATTTTTTCTTAACTTATTTTTTTTAATAATGTGTAAAAAACTATTTGACTTTAAAATAAAGAAATATGTATATATTTTAGAAAAACGCCTCTCATACCCAATAATTTTCCAGAGCATAGATCATTTCAGATTTAACAAACATTTGAACTTATCCCTTTTTCTATTTCGCTCGCTACGACTCTGATTATATTGAAATTTATTATAGTCCCTCCAACCAAATAAATTAAAAAAAATAGTCTTCCAACTTAAGTTGAAAAAATATGTTTATATGTTTAGAGAGTTATTTCAAAATTATTTTCTCATGTTAACTTTGACCTTTAGAAAACTTTCAAAAGGATCTTAATTTAAATTTATTAGAAAATCCAAAAAATCGTTTCGCTCTAAATTTTATAATTCATGAGTTGCTTCTAATTATTTCGCCAAAAATTTAGCAAAAACTACAAAAATATTTACCGACAAAGCGTAACGATCTGACTATGTAGGTAGGTACATACATACACATGCATGTATGTATGTAGTATTTTAAATACTAATAGACTGCACAAAACAACAATCAAAACAATTGGGGTCAAACTTTGGCAGCGGTCTTTTGTTATAATTAAAATTACTCGCCGTACGAACTCGAATACAAAACTTTCTAATGCAACATAAGTTGAATTAAAAAAATTCTGATTAAGAGAACAAGAGGAAGAGAGAGCATGTCATGCATTTAGGTGCACGATTATAGAAAAAGTATTCGGAAGTGGAATTTCATTTATACAATTAATAAAAATGTTCTTTTCTTTTATTATATTTATGTACATAATGTTATGTAAGCACATATATACATATGTATGTAAGTATGAATGTATGTACTATAATTCTTTTTTTTTTTTTTATTTATTTGATATGGGGTATTTTTGCAATTGTAATTGTCGTCGTTAGTCGTATATTTTTCAAGCGCCCACACTGATGTTGGTGTCAAACGTCAGTAGTGTTTGTAGATAATGGCGTTTTTTTTTGGAAATTAAAACTGTTCTTAGAAAATAAATACCGTTGGCTGATGTGAAAATACTGTTACATGTTAATAATGTGGAGTACATATCTAGTCATTACATACATATGTAGATACTTAAATTGAAATTAAATTATGCCTTTAATGGATGCGAGAGAAATTGTGCTTCATAAAATTTAAATTGCAAGCATATTACAAAAAACAAGTAACAGTGCTATTAAAGAAAAAATTATGATAGACTGATTTGTCTGAGATCATTTGTTTTATACGGTAGGACCACATTTCGAGCATTGCCTAAGATCAGCAGGATACAACTTGTTGTTTCTTCAGACCCATTTTTTAGTTTCGTATTTATTTTTCACTTTCATTAACTAAATAAAGCTTTAACCAATATTATGAACAGCATTTTACGATAAAGCTCGAATACTAGAACCTTTTTGGACAGATGAATCAAAAGATTAAAATTTGATTATCATTTAAAAACATCTTTAATTTAAATCATAAAAAAGTTTTTGTTTTATCAAAATTAGTTCAATTATTAAAAAGAAATTTTTTAAAGAAATTGCTAAAAATATATTTATTAACTTTATTAGATTATACACTCAAAAAAATCCATGCTACATTTTATGAAAGAAACTTTCGTAGCTACTTATTTGTAATATGTATTTACAAAATTCTCGTATACCTAGAAATCGAAAAAAATTTTACTTAATTATTTTTTAATTTTACGAAAGTCACGAATTCTTTCGTAGTCCTTTAAACTAACGAAAAATAAAATAAAATATAAGAAAATATGTTGTATTTACGAAATAATTTTGTAAGAATTTTTTTTTTTTTGTAAAATAACGCATGATTTTAAATTACATAAATTGTTTTTATTCGTACCTACATATATTACAAAAAGTTGTTTGTATTTTACGAATTTTTTCATTTGACAAAAATATTTCGTAAACTACACGAATTTTTATTCCTAAATTTCAAAAAGTTATTTTGATTTTACTAAAGCAAAAAAAACATTGCATAATGTACGACAGTACACACACACATTCTTCATAAGAAATCGATTTTTTGCGATTACTTTTCTTTCCACTCAGTGTCGTTTTATTTTTCGAAAAGTCTATTTACATATATAAAAACATAAGATTTGGATCGGAGAACACTTTTATTTATACAAATATTACATTCATAATCGGCGGTTAATTTATATAATTAAAAACAGCTTTAAAAAAAATGCAGTCAAGGAAGAAAAACTACTCGTCTCCACGCAGTACATGCTTTTCTAACCTTACTTGCGTTCTACGTTTCAAGTTACATGCAACGCTTTTTATGCAGCAGCAGCACAAGTAGAAAGTAAACCTACTTTTCGCCTCAAAGCATCTACGCTTTTGTGCATGTAACTTACTACGTATATATACACAGATCACATCCATTTGTTATCTAGTTGAATTTCAATAAAAGATTTTTCAGGATTTTATGTGATATAAATATTTTTTAAAACTTATTTCAACATACACACGCAGAACGCCACAGGCGAAAATACGGACATCGATTAATAGAAAAAGCTGAGTATCCGTTTTTCAAAGTTAGCGCTTATATTCGCGATATTAGCTATTAAAAATGTCAATACTAGTTGGTAATTCTACTTCAGTTGTGTTGCTATCCGTAATCAACTCACAAGTTCATATATTGGTCATGTTCTGACAATCGCACGATTTCAAATCGCAAAACGCCAGATTTATTTTAATGTGTTCTGAAACTCGTGCGTTTTGCGTCTGCAATTTACAGATCACCTAGCACGCGATTTCAAGTCATAATCGCAAATGTTAATCGTTTTGCGATTGTCAGAACATGTCCGTAGGTTTAAAAATCGATAAGCTGGGTATATGCATATACATACATAAATGTTTGGTCTTCACAGAATAGGAAAAAACTCATTTGTGATCACTTTTAGTTTTATCTAATTATCTACTTTAATAGAAAAATTATTTAAAAACTTAATAAGTATTTATTATACCCTTCACCACAGCTGAAAAGTTTTAAGTATTTTTTTTTATTAGTTTTCTCCTGTGTTCATTAAAAAAAGAAAGTTTTTGTAATAAAATATTTAGGGGTGGAATAACCTGGGTTAATGAAAACATCTAAATGATAATTGCCAATAAATTTTGTAGTGTTTGTGGTCAGTTTTTTTTACAAACTGATTTTCATAATGACCATAAGCAAAAACTAACAAGAAAATTAAAAACTTTAAAGAATCCTTCAACCATAACAATTTAAGCTTTAAAAAAATTCCATCGTTTTAGACCAGCTAACCACACATTTTTTTTGGTATACAAATAAAATAAAACTTTTTTCTAATTTGTACAAATATTTTTTTTGTTTATTTTCATTTTTTTTATAGTATGAACACACTTTATATTATAGATACATTAAAAAATTTCGATAGGTATTATTTTGCATAATTTAACACTTAAACGTTTTTTTCCTTTCATTTAAATGGTGGCTATAAAATCGAAATATTACAAATAATCGCTAAAAATAATACATAATAATAAAAAAAAAATAATTTTTAAAAAATATATTATAAGATTTGTTTGAATTCTCATGGTATTTTATTGCCTTTGAGTTGTAGAATTGAGTTTAATTTTGTTTATTATAATGAGGACGATTTTTCAATGGGATGTTAATTTTTTCTATAATTTTGTTAAAAAAATATGAACTATTGTTATTATATGTTAACTGATTTAAGTTTATTTTGTGTAAATTTAGCTGTTAAACTTGTACTTTTTTTATTTGTTTTCTTTTGTTTTATTAATGTTTTTAAAAGTCTAAAGAATTATTTGAATTCGGACTTTTATTGCTGCCACAACTAAGAGTTAGTTTCATATCTTGTTCATTTGTTGAATCATCTTGTAATTCTAGAAAAGCAAAAAAGAAAAACATTGTATTAAATAATTTAAACGTAAATTGTTTGTGCATGTTCTACTCACCCGGTGGCAAATGTAATTTTTCAATGACGAACTTTTTGCGTTTCAATTTAAATGCCAAATCAGTTGTTTCCGGCATGTAGGCACTTAATGTATTAATGGCTGCCATTTTACGCAATTGAAAAAGGCCATTGTATTCTTTAAAAGCAGGATTTGTTTCTTTATCCGAGCCGGCAAATGATTCTAACTCAATAGAATAATCAACTAAATTGCGTATTTTTGAAACCAATGTATCATCCTTAAATAAAACAAAACGCAAATTGTAAATTATGAATATTTTTGCTTAAAATTTCTATACTTTAGAATCTTCTGTGAGAGTTCCATCTCACTAAAGCTTTAATCCTGAAGGACCTTTTTATGGGGTTTATACAAAAATATTGGTGTTTTTTTCATATTAAATTTTATTTATACATATTAGATTTATTCCCGTTCTCAATATCAGGATATTGTGTTACCAAAAGAATTTAATTTTTAAGTGAGGGAACGCCTTTTGGTAACAAGGAGATACAAACTTTAAATAGGGGAACGAAAAACCTCTTCTGGGCGAATTGTTTTTTTTTTCATTTTAGAAGGTATACAATTTTGCCTGTTAATCGAATACCAACCAAACATTATTTTTTTTAATTTTTCATATACATAATAAATGATAAAGGAAATACCGATCAGGATGTTTTTTAAGCTGTGTAAAAGGTGTTTAGTTTTTGCACATGACCTAAAATGGGGCTGATGACTATTCATTAGAAAATAATGTTCGAACCGTGAAAAGGCATTTAAAAGGAAGGAAATTCAACTCATTCAAACGTCTCTATAGTAATTTTTTTACAATGAAGCTCTTACTATAATGAATTGATTACTTTCTAATTAGAGTATATTTTGATTTCCAATGAACAAATGTTGCAAATAAAATTTTAACTCAAACGCATTTTTTGTCTATATAACAAACTTTAACTTTTATTTTTAATTAAAAAAAATATCAGTTAAAAAATAACAGTTATTTTCTGACTTTTTTAAAAAAGTAAAAAATAAAAGTATTTTAAGGATTTAATTCCTTGGCTAGTAACCATCAAAATGCGATTTTCAAATACCGGCCATGTTCTGACAATCGCACGATTTGAAATCGCAAAACGACAAATTTATTTTATGGTGTTTCTTAACTGTTTAGTTTGCGATCTGCTATAGTTTCTTACTAATATTCTAGTTCCCGTTTGTAATTTTAAGTCGCCAAACTTCATGCTATTGCGATTTACAGAACAACAAATTTGCGATTTTTAGTCAGAAACGCCAATGTTAAGCGTTTTGCGATTGCCAGAACATGCTCGATAGACAAATTCTGAAATTTTGATAATAACTGTTATTTTTGATCCCTATAATCAACATTTCTAAAAACTCTTTGTGTAAACCCGGATGTATAGAAGCCAATGTAGAATGATTTTTTCCTTGTTAATTTAGTCACGAATCATGCTTAATTTTTATAAATAATTCCGACTTTAGCAACAACATGATTTCTTAAGTACTTACATATTTAGCCACCAGATGCATAGGAATCGTTATAAAGCACACCGAAACCGAGGAACGGATAGCAGCACGTAAAATAGTTAAAAACTTGACTAAGTCTTCACCGAAATTATCATCATACCACTGAGGCGACCCCAATGATGTAATACACACTCGGCACAAGCTGCGCTTTACCAAAAAGCCACCTGAATGAAATTTATCGTCACACAATAAATTATTTACCTCCTTGAGTAGACGGAAGTATTTGGTATTAGTGAAAAGTTGTATTTCCGTTGGTGGTTTGCACAGGGGAGATGGTGGCGGAGGCATTGAAGATGAGGCTGATGTCTCAGTAGAACCAGCATTTTTATCCTCAACCGCATCTTGTTTGTCATCCAAACACAAAGCTGGATTTGGTGTAGCATTCTTTTTTGAGTTTTCTAACTCGATTTCTTTACTAGAATCCATTGCATTGGCGGCGTCATTTTCGTTCTCGAAATTGTTGGCAGTATCTTTTAGATCCCAGCCATCTTCTTCTTCTTCATCTTTATTAACTACAATATCATTGTCTAGAGGATCATCGGACCAGGTAACTGTGTGGGCAAATTGTATAAGTTCTGGATCCATAAATTCCATCAAATTGAAATTGTGGCCAATTTTTTCTGGTGCTTGTTCTGAATTCACCATTGGTAAATCGTTGTAACGCCAGGCAATACGTAAACCATTTTTGGCTGCTTCAGTATTTTCTTCGTTTTCATCAGTTCCTGTACAATGTTGGGGTAATTTTTTAATCAATTCCTTTGGAGTGTCATCTAAGGAACCTAAGAAAATCGACTGTTTGGATAAAACTCCTTCAGCCATAAAATATTTGGCCAACACTTTTGAATAGGTCACAAATTTATCTTCTTCAATGAGACATATTGAGCCGATAGGTAAACCTCCACCTGTTAAGACACATAAAAGTAACAAAGAAAAACTTTATAGAATAATGAATGCACATTTAAGTTGTTGGTGTGTTTAGCTGTTTAATTGCATTTTTAAATGTTTGTGCATTGTGTGCGTTTTTTGCACGAATCACCTTCTTAGCCCGCACCTTTTGCTTAAGATAGACAACACAATACATTTCACATTTTCTGCGTTCTATATAAACTGCCACACTTCTACACTTGACATACCTAATATTACATCCAATGAGGGATTTCCACTTGATGTTATCATTTGTCCGGTCTGTGGGCTGGTCCGGGTGCCTGGTATAGGTCGCTTTACGACTCTTTTGCGAAAACTAGACATTTCTTTTTGTTGCAACAGTAATACTGCAGGAAAACAAAACAATTTTAACAAATAATTACGCAAAAATTATAAAAATTCACGTAAACAACTCCGGCAACTAAATTTTTTAGACTGCCATGTTGCTCGTTATTGCCAGATTAAAATTACGGTAAATGTGACTGACATCCAGGGTTGCCGTTTCAAAAGTTGTCATCCGACCATTTTCACTTGGTGTTCATAATAGAGCAACAATTTCTTTTGTAACTACACACATTTTGCATCAGGAAACCGTTTGCAAATTTTAGCCACAACAATATTAAGCATTTATTTTTATTTTTGTAAACATTTTGTTAAAATTTTCATTCAAAACTAAATAAAATTATTTTAAACGTCAGAAACAATTTCATACAAATTGTTTCTGAAGTTCTAGTTGACTCAACTTTAGTTACATTTTTAAAAAAATGTTAGTTACATTTTTGATCTAAAATTGAAAGGAAAATATGTATATGAAATACTTTGGGAAGAAAAAAGATAGAAGAAAAAACGAAATTGTTTTTTTGATTGTGAACGTAGCTTAAAAAACAAGTATATTGTCATAAAAACAATTTCATACAAATTGTTGCTGAAGTAGAAGTAGACTCAACTGTTAAAAAAAACTTCTACTTCAGCAACAATTTGTATGAAATTGAAAATGACGTTTCTAATAATTTGGTTTAGTTTTGAATAAAAATGTTAACAAAATGTTTAAAAAAATAATAATAAATGCATAATATTGTTGTTGAAAAAATTGTTGCTGTATTTTAAACACCAGTGAAATTGTTGCTGCCTATTGTAAACGAACCTTAATACTTTTTGCAATGCTAAGAAAGATTAAGCTTACCAACAGCTGCGTTCGAGAACACAAAAGTTTTAACCATTTTTTACTGAACTTTACTGCATTTTACTAAATTGCGTTCGCGTACACAAAATACAGTAAATGAGAACACAAATTGAGAGCGAAAAGTGACAGTTCTTGTCTGAGTATTTACAAATTTTTACTGCAGAAATTTTTGCAGTAAAATTTAGTAAATCAAAAAAACATATGTATGTTTCAAAAGGTAAACAAACAAAAGTTACATATAAAATGCTTATAAATTGTGAAAAAATTGTTAAATAAAAGTAAAATTGAAACAAAACTAAGCAAAAACAAAAAGTGAATAAATATTAATTAATTGTACTTGTTTGTGAAGCATTAATTTGGCTAAATACCAACCCTTGAAACTTTTTTTTTGTTATGTTAAATTTTTAGAGTTGTAAAAGTGTGAAGTACTTGGTACTTAAGTACTTAATAGCAAAATTTTATTCACGTTCTTATGAATAAATTAACCTGCCACATATAAGTAACATCAAATAAAATAAAAAACAAACAAATATGAAAGATTACATGAAATAATTTGTTTGTATTTTCCAAAAATGTTCGTGTTATAAAAAGTATTTAATCGATTACCGATAAGAAAACGAGTTTAGTAGTCAAAAGTGTAAAAATTGTTCAACACTTAAATTATTTGCCATCATCTGTTGCCTTTATTTTACGAATTTTTACAAATTTTGCGTTCACGTACTTTTGTTGACAACAGCTTTTTGTGAGAGAAAATTTTACAATTTTCTCATTTACTGCATTTTACTGTAAAAGTACTCAAACGCACCTAATATCAGCAGCAATGGCATAAGCGCCGTTTGTTGCCAATACGATCAAATTTTTGAAAGGAATAATGTTTGGTTATGAAAAGCTTTTAAAAAGAAAAATTTAAACGGTATCTGACTTGGTAAGCACGAATACGGTGACAAAACTTTTCTTTAAAAAACTAAAGCGGCCCATACACTTGCAATATTATTGTATATGATATTTGCCATATTTTGTCCTATATTATGCAATAAGTCGCACAATAGTTTCAATTTAAATATTGTTCAACTTTAATTCAATAAAAAGGTGAACATAACCTATAGGAATAACATAAACTGCATTGTACAATATTGCCAGCACATTTCACTTTCTTTTCGTTGTGCAATATACATCAAAAGTCTTTTGATTGTTGCCAATGTATTGTGCCATCTTCGAATATCACATTAGCGATATAATTGTACAATACGTAAAATTTAACAATTTCATTGCAAGTGTATGAGGCGCTTAACACCGTTAAAGTAACTTGCTACTAACGTAATACATTTCATTTCATTGCCACATCTATAGTTTCATCAACAAAAAAAAATTTGTTTGGTAAAAAATCTAATAGATTTGCGACCAGTGTTCTACATTTTTAAAATAAATTAATGTTGTACATTTAAAAATACAACACCGACCAAAATTAGGCTTGGTCTACCATCCGACCTAACCAAAAATATCCGATCAAATTTGGTCGGAAAATACCAACTTTGGCAACCCTGCTGACATCTGTTTTAAAGGAGGATTAAATATTTTTAGTATGGCAGTACTACAGGTAGATAGAAAAGAAATTCCAATCACATTGTGGTAGAACTAGAAAACAGCGCCACAAATTACAAAGCGGACAGTAGACGATGGAGGTTTTTAGTGTAAGTGTGCGCAACAACGCTTGCTTTTAGAGTACTGCCATTATAATATTTAAAGAAGTTTGATGAGGTCACAGAATTGCCAGAAAGTTGAAATGCTCCGAAATAAATGGTTAATATCTGAATTTTTTGCTTTATAAACAGTACTGCAAATACCAAATCCGAATAAATATTCTTTCGGTCAGTCGCAGTAATTCAACATTCCGATTCTCACCACACCATCATCAATCATGGACTACAACCACGGTAAGAACAATAAATATAATTACCACAGTTATTTAAATCAACTCCAACAACCAATAAGTGTGGTGTAATTGACTTGGCCGCTTGCATTTGGGAATACGAATGTCATGAAATAGTCGAATATTCGGCGATACGAGTAATTGTTACATAACAATCCGAACAAAACGCAACAATTCCGCTTTTTAAGTTTAATGTTTTTTTTACTTAATAATATTGTACACACTAAAATCCAAAAAAAGTCATTGTTTTAACGAATTTATTTACTTTGCAGCGGATCAAAACGCAACTATTTCACATATGTACATACCAGTACGATGGCTTAAATTCATCTTTCTTTTTTTGCTTATGTATCTGAAAATTGTAAGTGGAATTGTTCCGTTTTGCTATGGAGCTCCTCATAAGTATTTTTCGTTTCTGATTTAATAAATAAATTATCTATAAATTGTTCTTATTGTATATTAAATTTGGTTTTGTTTGTTAGTGCTTACTTAATTTTTTTTATGAACAGTTTTCAAATTTATCTTAAACGATCTTAAAATCGATTTTGAGGTGCGATTAATCGATTTCAAGAAATCGATCTAACCCATTCTTTATTATGTATTATGCATACACAAGTTTTTTCCATTGTCCAATTAAAATTCTGAAAAAAATACAGAAGGCGCTTGCAAATGAGGAGCTTTGTATATCTGGCCTACCTTTTAGGTTATTTTAATTCTGATAAAATGATGTCGTTGCGTATCGCTAAAAAATAGTGTTAAATAATTTACTGCTGTTGCACCACTTTATTGAATTATTTATGCTGGCTTTGAAATTTTTTTTTATTAGAACTGCACGAATTTGCTAAAGTTTTTAGAGTATGTACCTAATTTTTTATATAACGGGCACTATGTGCTGGTTCACACTCTTCAAGTCTTAGCCGTCAAGTCTTGAGTTTTTAAGGTAAGGGAGGAATATAAATGGCCTTCTCTTTTCCCCTCTCTCCTAAAAACTCAAGACTTGACGAGTCAAACTTAACGTGTGTGAACCGGCACTAAACGACATCATTTTCAATTTTCGTTTGTTTTTAATAAATGAATTTATTGGCAAGACTTGCACATCTTCTAAAACGTCAAGGCCACTTAACTTACCATTAATGCCGGTTCACACACGTCAAGTTTGACTCGTCAAGTCTTGAGCTTTTAGGAGAGAAGGGAAAAGAGAATGCCATTTATTTTACCCTCTCTCCTAAAAACTCAAGACTTGACAAGTAAAAATTGACGTGTGTAAAGCGGCACTTACGATTTTATAACAAAAACAATTTTCGTTTAAGCGCCAACCTTCATACATAATTTTTAAGAAATACATATGTATAATAAAAAAACCTTCTCCTGTTAAATTGTGTTTTTGTCGCTTTAGCTATTTTTTACTCGATATACAAAAAAATCTATTATATTATATGAAATTTCTTAAAATATCCAACACTTTTTTGTTCTTAGACGAATTTATTCAAGCAACTTTTTATCCAACTTTTCCTCACAAACCTAGAAGACCCATCCAATCCTTTTTCTTTTATAAACGACGTTAAAACATAAAAATGTTCTCCCACACTCTACATCAAATGAAGTAAAATTTCCAACCCTTAATTTATGTATGTATGCATGCATGTATATAAAACCGAAAAATAATGAAAATCATTTAAAAAAAAATCCCAATAATATCATGTAATTTCATTGGAAATAGAAAATCATTTAAAGAATACAAAACCATTGAAATATTGCACCCTTTTTTCTATTTTTGTATTGATAAAATTAATGATGACCATTGTCCAGTTGCCATCTTCAAATCGTGTTTGTTGTTGTTGTTGTTTGAGTAACATGATCTAATGCAAAACTACCCCTTGTTGCTAAAAATTACCCAAAAAGGGTAACTTTTAAAAGTAAATGTTCCTGTTCGTAAAAAATATTATAAATTGTTCAAAAAAAAGGAAAAGAAACAGACAATGTACAATTTCGTTAAAAGGATTTTACGAAAAAAAGGAGAAAACAAATGATTTTGTTTGGCATACGAATAGATGACCAGTGTACACTGCATCACTGCAAGGCATTAAATAAATTGAAGGACAGACTTATATTAAGAAATGTGTTAACACAGCAGGACATTAATTTTTTATGGCATCTAGAAAACATATTTTTTGTTTTTGAACTTTTAGGTGTCGGTCTTGTTGTTTTTGGCAAACATATGTTTGGATCATTACCGAATTTAATTGATATTAAAGTGGGAAGCTCTAAAAATAGCCAGAGATCTTGACATGAGGTGAATAAAAATTAATATAAGATCTACCATTTCATGTTATTTCAGGTGATAATTCAATAAAATGTACCACATAAGCTGTTTTTTCTTTGCAAAAGGCGAAACTTTTTAAAATAATTAAGGTGGATTCCCCTTTTTTTTAAATGAGATTTTTCTGCAGTACAATTCACTAATTTCGATAAATTTGTCCTGAAAATCGAAGCTAAAATATGTTCACATATAAATAGCGTTCTTTAAATAGAAAAAAAAATCAATTTTGTGCCACGCCTAATTCTCCAACCCCGCCCACATACTGCTGGGTGTTGTGTATCAATAACTATAATGCTTGTACTCTATTTGGAAACTCTGGCTATTGCAGTTCTCCAGGTATACATTAAAAAAACAAGTTAGAGTGCTATATTCGGCTGTGCCGAATCTCCACCAACAGCTCAGTGGGCTTTATATGGGGCCTATAGTAAATCATGGACCGAGCATCACGAAATTTATTAGTGTGAGTGGTGAAGTATTCAATTTTATTTTGATAGCATTATTTAGAACGGCTTAAGGCGTACTAAACTGTTTTCCAGGAGAAGGGTTTATATGGGGCCTAGGGTAAATTATGAACCGATCATCACGAAATTTCTAGTCCTTAAAAACTGTGACGTACCAATTTCTGTTATGATAGCATTATTAATTATGGTTTTAGGTGTACTAAACTATTTTCCGGGAGTAGTGTTTATATGGGGCTTAGGGTAAATTATGGACAGATCTTCACGAAATTTAACAGCGTGATTTTCAGTCGAATAAAACAAATTTTTGCAAAATCTTATCTCATTCCGTGCCTTGTTCCACCATTTATGTTATTTTTTGTAACAAAATTATCACTTTTTTTTAGGTAGTGGTTCCACATTTTGATTCATAGCTGTGGTCCTACTGCACCGATTTTGCTGAATTTCAATACCAAACTGCTTAGGATAACTACAAGCAATTTGGCACCAAGTTTGTTCATTTCTTTTGAGTTGTTCGAAAGTGAGCGTGTTTTCAACAGACGGACAGACAGATGGACATGGCTAAATCGACGTAGACTCACTCACGGACCCAGAATATATATACTTTATGGGGTCTGAGATGAATAATAAAAAAATTTCACACGGAATGACAAACTTTATATACCCTCTTCACTACTAATTGTGCTGGAGGGTATAAAAAAATAAAATACATCTGAAAATAAAGTAGATCTCTTTATCGGCTTTGATATAGTGCTTTTCATATCCCGACACTTTGTCAGTCATTGGTGTTGATGTTTTTTTTAAGAACCCGGGAAGCCCTTGCTTTCCTTTACATAGCGTTTACATTTGCCAGTACTGGCAAGACAGTAGCAATACATGCAAACTTTCTCACTAATACATGTTCACTTTTCCAACTGTCTTGGACAGTGATTTGACATTTGCTAACAGAAATCTTAAGGTTTGTTAGCAAAAGAAAAGTGTAAAAAAATAAATATTTTCTGTTTTGATTTTTAATGGTTTAGTTAAGTGTTATGTTTGTATTCACAAGGTTGTCATAAAGTTGTAAAGTCATATGTCTTTAATTAATTACATGAAATATATACGACTGCTGTGGGCAACCGCTTATAATTTAGATTTCTAATGTACAGGAATAACAAATCAATGAAAACTGTGTAACATTTTTTTTTTGTTTGAAACACAATAATGTTTTTTTTGTAACCAATTGTAAGATATTATTTAGGACATTATGACGATATGACTTGATAGAACACCTTGTGAATCCCCCATATATAATTGTTTTATGCTATTTTTAAATTTGTTTAGTTTATATAAAGCACCATTAGCTGGAATTGCACTGCAACATTCACGTTTGACATATTTTTAAAAGTGAACTGTCCTAACTACTGTCTGGACGCCAACGTCACGAAGACAGTTAGTAGTGTTTTTTACTGTCTGGCCAGTACTGTCAAATGTAAATTCTTTGGAATTTATATGGATATAGACTAAGACCCGTTTTCACAACTTACCGATAGCTAAAGGTAGGAATTTATTGGCCGCATAAAAAGTGTTTCGTTATCACAACTTTCATTTAACCTAAAGTTAGCAATAAGTTAAAGAAAGGTTCGTTCTAACTGGTAGGTTAAATTAAAGATTAAATAATGGAACACTTTTTCAACGGCCGATAAAATCCTGAAATAGTGACAATTCTAAAGTTTTGTAAAATGTTGAATGAAGTGATTTAGTTGTAATCATGTCAATTTGAAGTGATTAACAAATCACTTTAATGTATGGGTTATCATCTCGATTTTGGTGTGACATGAGCTTAATCACGTTCGAGGTGCTTAAACGCGTTAAAGAACCCAAGTGTGAACATGGCATAAAACTCATTTTATTTTCGATTAATGGTTTATTTTTTTCTGTGTAGGGAACTATGCAACTGTGATATTGTAATTGAAAATAAAAATGGTAAAAATGTAAAGGTAGAGAGACATTTAATGATCATGAGCAAAAGCTTCAATGTCTATAAGAAATTGGATATTTATATTGATATCAACTGATTTTCTGATTCCAAATGTAAGGATTTTTAGCGGAATAATTTGGGTTCTCGGATTTAATTTCGCAGTGTTTTGTTTTTCGCCGCAGAATGTCTGATTATTTTCCGATTTAGCCGACTTAAGTAGACGATTGGAAAAGGTTTAACAAGTTTTTTTTTTTTGTTATAAAAATACAGGGAAATGTTTAGTTAAAAAAAGTATCAGGCAATTAAAAAAAAACTCCATTAATAAAATCAAGGGAATCCTGGGAATCACAAACTCGAAAAAGCGGAATGCTTTTTTTATACCCTCCACCACAATGAGTTGTGAAGAAGGTATATTAAGTTTGTCATTCCGTGTGAAACTTTTTTATTATTCATCTCAGACCCCATAAAGTATATATATTCCGGGTTCTTGAGTGATTCAAAGTCGATTTAGCCATGTCCGTCTGTTGAAAACACGCTCACTTTCGAACAACTCAAAAGAAATGAACAAACTTGGTGCCAAATTGCTTGTAGTTATCCTAAGCAGTTTGGGATTGAAATTCAGCAAAATTGGTGCAGTAGGACCAGAGCTACGAATCAAATTGTGGAACCACCACCTAAAAAAAATAATAATTTTGTTACAAAAAAATAACATAAATGGTGGAACAAGGCACGGAATGAGATAAGATTTTGCAAAAATTTGTTTTATTCGACTGGAAATTACGCTGTAAAATTTCGGGAAGATCCGACCATAATTTACCCTAGGCCCCATAGAAACCCTACTCCCCGAAAACAGTTTAGTACGCCTACAACCGATAAAAATAATGCTATCATAACAAAATTTGGTACATCACAGTTTTTTAGGACTAGAAATACCACTGTGAAATTTCGTGAAGATCGGTCCATAATTTACCTTTGGCCCCATATAACTTGTTTAGTTATGAGATCGAAATTCACAAGCCTTTCCTTAGTGATCTAAGTTGCTTAACTAAGCCATTTTTTTAATGTTAGTTCTATAGTAAATTTGGAAAAAGGATTTTTTTATGTACATTTTAATAAACTCATTTAAAATTATAGAAAAATCTTTACTATTTTAATAAAATTTTAAAACTATACTTAAAATTACGTTCCTTTAAACAGCAATTATAACACATTGTTAAAATATTTTTTTTAAACAATTTCAAAAATCACTTATCAAACCTTTTACCATATAGAAGGGCTGAGCTAAAAAGGATAACCGAAGAAGTCTACAGATAGTTTTTACACTAAATTTATGATTTTCATATGGAGATAAATTAGTTTAAGTATTTAACTTAACAAGTGGATGAATTCCTCAACAGATCAACTGGGCATATGGTTAGGAAAAACGACAAAAACAAGCCTTTTGAAATGTTTAAAAATTGTTTGATTAAATACACAGACCGTTACTGCCGCTGTCGCTGCGGGTATTTCATTCGTTATGCTCATAAGCGATGACGTATGGGCTGGTTACTCGGTTTGATGATGGGTTTTCTTGTAGTTTATGTGTGGAATAAAAAAAACAAAAATAAATCTAATACAAAAACCTTAGATCTATTAAGTAAAAGTGTAATATTTTACGCCCTAGAAATTTAAAAAAAAGGCTGAAGAGTTGAATGAGAACTGTAAGGCAAAGGATTTTTGTTCGTTCTTAGATTAAGTAGGAATAGTATTGAGCATATTTCGTTATGC
This sequence comes from Pollenia labialis, assembly GCA_949318255.1. NCBI lineage: Eukaryota > Metazoa > Arthropoda > Insecta > Diptera > Polleniidae > Pollenia > Pollenia labialis. The sequence continues at coordinate 134,880,488 of OX439143.1, read as the reverse complement.
CTGCATAATACACTTAATAATAATGAATTTACAATGGTACATAAATTTTATGTTAAATTTGTTCTTGAAAAAGGATTCATTACGAAATCAATAATGACCACGCGTTTGGTTAAACCAGCAGGATATAAACAGCTGTCAAAAAAAAAAAATCTAGTTTGGAAAATAATTTTTTAGAGATTTTAAAAGATGTTTGGCAAAAATGTTTAGATAAATATTCTTTTTTAGTGTAGTTTTAAGACAAATATTGGACATACATACGTGTATAAAAGGGGGCACTAAGTATAAGATTTTTTGCCGTTTTCTGTTTCCCCAACGAAAAACTGCACATTAAAGAAATCTGGTTTGCTAGAGGTCTTATTTGCTTATTTTCTGTCGCAAAGCTAACCGGCACTCAACTGCTCATTATTTATTTGCCTTTTACATGGATTTTAAGAGGTGTTGCCAACTGAAAACAATAGTTTTGTTGATATATTGAGAAAACCAAAAAAGTTAAGTGCCGGTTCACTCACGTCAAGTTTGACTCGACAAGTCTTGAGTTTTTAGGAGAGAGAGGGGAAAAGAAATGGCATTCTCTTTTTCCTTCTGTCCTAAAAGCTCAAGACTTGACGAGTCAAACTTGACGTGTGTGAACCGGCACTAACGGGCAGTTTATCGATCTAATAAATTTATGTCGACATTAAATGCTGGTTCACACTCTTCAAGTTTTAGCCATCATGTCTTGACATTTTGGAGGGAGAGAGAGGAAAATAAATGGCATTCTCTTTTCCCTTCTTTCCCAAAATCTAAAGACTTGATGGCTAAAACTTGACGTGTGTGAACCGGCACTAAGTAACAGGCAGTTTGTCGATACATTGAGGAAATAAACATTTGTCTGTTTAGATGAACAAGTGTAAAATGTAAGTCTATTTTTTAAAAAAACCCATTTTTGAAGTATAAAGCGATAGTTTATCGGCCGTATAAAAAGTGATCCATTATTACAACTTTACTCTAACCTTAAGTTAAAGGAAGGTTCATCCTACATGGTAGGTTAAAGTAAAGCTGTAATAATTAAACACTTTTTATTATATTGTATTGATATTAAAGTTTTGCTTTAACTTAATTGTTTTGGGTTTTCTTTAACAAATCTCCTGCTTTTTAACTTTTGTTGGTGATGATGTTGTTAACAAGTTTTAAACAATGTTAACATTTTTTTTAATCAAGAAAACATTTCTCGTTTTTTCATTAAGTTAAAAAAGAAACAAGTATGTTTGTACTTGTATTTCATTCATTATTATTTTTCTCTTATATTTTTTTCATCCGAAAATATGTGTAAATTTAAGGTAATTGACAAATAAAAGAATTTTAACAATTTTTATGATGTCCTTACGAAATGATGAAGATAATGTCAATGATAAAAAAAAAACGAGAACTTTGACCAAACTTGGGGGGAAGTTGTGTATTACAGTTATTTTACCATACCTACTGAGATATTAGTGAAGATGTGTACATATGTGGACGGAAGACAATATCTAATATGTAGTATTTTAAAACTTCTACACCAAATTGTTCAAAAAATGTGAAATCAGAGAATTAAAGGAGTACTTTAATTTCCAGTTCCTTAGTCGGATACTATCTGGTAACTACCGGCTAGTATCTGATAACTATTCTATTTGAAAGGATCGATAAAATCTAAAGTTAGATAATTTAAAATTTCAAACAGTTTGTTAGAAATCGACTGTCTTGAATTCGACTTAATCTAGTTATTTCGCAAAGGATGAGCACAAGGGATATAACTTTTTAAAAATTTTTTAAAATATTAAAATTGGCACAGTCCAGTCCTATAGAGCATAAACAACTATAAGGGAACGCACCAACCGCGATGAAGTTTTGAAAATTTTTAATTTTATTTTTGGTGAACAAAAATTAATAATACGTTTATTTAAAACAAAAATAACCCAAGTATAAAATTTCATTAATATTTACAGATGGTAAAAGATTTTTGCGCAAACCAAAACGTATCTTAAACCTTTTTTAACGAAAAAAAATTAAAAATTAATAAGAAAAAACCAGGGCTGTGGAGTCGGAGTTGAAGAGTCGGAGTTGATGTTTTTGTGCCGGAGTCGGAGTCGTAGTATCCACAAAAACTCGCGACTCCGACTCCAAAGTTTTTCGGCATAAAAAATTTAAAAAAAATTTCCAAAAATTAAAATTATCTTCTTAAAACACATTTAAAATTTAAATAAATGGTTTATGAATACTGCTCTTATGTGCTGTTTCCAAATGACAGGCGATGGACTGAGTGCTTTTCATATACAGGGGTGTGCTGGAAATCGCAAACGTAAAATGCAAGAATTTTAAAAGTCGTTTTTAAATAAGATTTTTGTAATAAAAGAATTTTATGACAAATATTTAACAAATATTTTCCTATTAAACAGGATTATAAACCAAAAATTATAAGAATTAGTTTTAAAGTTTATTAAAAACAACTTCCAAATTCTTGCGTTTGCGATTTCCAGCACACCCCTGATAAATTTTGCCACATAATCAATCGCCTGTCATTTGGAAACAGCACATTAATATTTGCGTACGGTAATTGCTTCTCAAAAACTCTAATTTTTAGAAGGCCGTACGGTAATGAAAAAATAAAAGTTAACATCACTGAGTCTCATATACATTTAGCATCAAAATTATAGTAGGAGTCGGAGTCGCACTTAAAAAATTTCAGCATTTGGAGTCAGAGTCGGAGTTAGTACTTTTTTCGGACGACTCCACAGCCCTGGAAAAAACACCGTATAAAATTATGAATATTCAAATTGCATTAAGAAGGCCGCCTCAAAATAATTTTAAATTATGTAAAATAATATTTTTGTTAGTTCAAGTCCGTGCTTTAATTTAATAAATAATAAATTTTTAAATAATTTTTTATACACCTGTTTAGAAAAACCAATTGGTGCGTGAACTTTTTTGAGAAAAATTACAAAAGATTATGATTTTCGTGGTTACTAGGACATGGTTGACCTCATGGTACTCTGCCAAAAAATTGGTTATGCCCCTAATGAGCACTATCGCCTTTACTGGTCATTGTCAATATTACGGCGAATTCAACATTAACGGCAAGATGCATTATATGGCGTTTGAATTGCCGTCTCTAAAGGCCCAAATACATTGATCAAAATTCTCATCAAGCATTGTGGTAGTATTAGTGAAAACGTGTTTGTATGTGTGACACCGACAACGCTTGATCAAAAATCAAAAAATTTAGATATGACGGCGAATATTACGCCCAGCACATGTACACGTTGAATTCGCCGGCTGGCCAAGCATTTGACAAGTGTATTTGGCCCTTAAGACCTTGATGACATGGATCAAAAATGTAGGGAAATGGATACTGAAGCAGCATCATTAGTTCTCGAAATTAAAATATCCAAGACCAAGGCAATGAGAGTCAACACGCCAAGTAAAAACAGTTTTACACTACCCCAAAATTAAAATCAAAGAAGTCCAGTCGTTTTGCTACCTGGGATGCATAGCAACATCACCCGGAGGCTCTATCAATAAAGCCCGGCAAGCCTTAGGTCAACTAAATCAGGTTTGGAATTCCCAACATATTTCAAAGCAAAGCAAGCTTAATATATTAAATAGGTGTGTGGAGGCCATAGCCCTATGCGGTTGTGAATCTTGAAGTTCAGCTCGTTGTGATCTCAGAGCAATCCGGGTTACATCTACCAATACCTTCGTCAAGTGCTTACACTTTTCTGGCAAAATACAATCAGCAATGCTGGGCTCTATGTACAAACTGGGCAGACAACAATTAAAACTGGGATCCGAAGACAAGAATAGAAATGAATTGGGTATGCCTTGCGAATGCCACAACCCGACATATCCATAAACACCATTGAGTGGAACCACCAAGGCAGTCGCAGAGACGATATAGAAATGGCAGAAAATACACAAATCATTGAACAAGCTGAAACCTCTCACAACAGAAAAAAATTTAATAGAATTCAATAGTTGAGGCTCTATGCTCCTTATAGGAACAACAAGAACTTGTAAATGTGTAAGTGAGACGTAGTTTGCATCTAAACATTTCTTCTACGGAAAATAATGCAGTGCCAAATATGAATCTTGTTTTAGGATACTGGGAAAACCATATTTTCCATTCGATCATTTATCATTCAAGGAAGATAGATGCCTTAACGAACCACTCAATGAAGATCTTTTACATGGCCCGGAAATCGTTACCTAACTAAATCGTTAACCTTTAAAGAAGAGAATACTTGGTTAGCTTCTTTAAGGCCAGTATAAATGTCATTTCCTGTTGAGTTATAACTTATTAACTTAGAACGGATTTAAATAATTTATATTATTTCTCAAAGTAAAAAAAAAAAAAAATAACCAGTACATTAAAATATTTTACTCGTGCATTCCCTTCAAGTCCTCTAATATCCTTTAAAAATTTGGTTACTAAAGTTCATCCCGTAATTACAAAGACAGAAAAACTCTTACTAAATTAAAGTTTTTCCACTTTAAGTTCGAGTCGTACTTTAAAATTTAAGTACCAATATGAACAACATGTACTGAAAACAATTCAAAATAGTATTACTCGAAAACCATTGCATTCTGTATGCGTGCATACTCGTGTGACCGTAAAATTTTGTTGTAGAAATAACAACAACACTACAAAAGTTGGTAAAGAACAACGATTTGCTTGTTAAGTGTTAAAAAAACAACAACAACAACACTACAATAAGTAAAACCTACATAAGTTTCATGTTGTACAAATAAAATAAGAAGCAACAATTCCCGAATTCTATTTGTTAAAGGAAGCAATAAAACACATGTGGAACAAAGATATGGGTAAACGGGTAAGTAAATAAAAATTTTTTCTACCTCTCTGGTTCTCTGGGGTAATTTTTAGAATAAGAAAAAAATCTCACTTTCGGATCATTTAAAGTACGAATTTGGGATGAAAACCAAGTTAGAAATTGTTGAATCCAGCACAGCATGAGATTTATTTTTATCTAACTTTTACTTAAGTCAATCCAGTTTTCAGGAAATTGTAAGTACGGGGCGCTTGAATAATCCCTACTTAAATCAATCATTCTTTACTTGATTTCTGGAAATCCGTACTTACTGTACTATTGACACCGCTGAGGCTTGATTTAAGTACGGATGAATTGATAATTCTTTTCAATGTAGCCAATAGAAATGGTATTTCCCCTTCGAAAAAAACGCTCTTTGTAAATATAGTTCTAATTTTAAGAGGATTGTTTATTTGCATACCTTTAAAGCTCTGCTAACCTGACATTTTTACAATGGATTCTACTAACAACCAATCTTGTTATATAACAACTGCTGAAAAAAACAACATCAATAAAATGTCTTTGTTGCTGCTCCCGCTCCTGATATTGTCCATTCAACGTATTGAAATAAAAGATAACTTATCAAAATTTTGCACTTGTGTAATCATCCTGTTTAAATTTACAATCAACAATAGACGGACGCATGCCTTTCATACACATTCTTCAAAAAAGAGCCTAATGCCAGCTAACACTCATTGAATGATACTCCACACTACCTTTTTGCTCATATTACTAAGTATTACATATTACATTTCAATTTCAATTATCCTTAAGCGTGCTTTTTTAAAAAAAGGTAAGAAAGTGTGGAAAAAATTGGGCATTTATTCGTGAGTTGCTAGGATACCCTTTCTTTGATAGGCTTGATATTTCGTGCCTTGTTAAGCTTCTCAGTTTTTTTTTTGCTTCAAAGAAAAAAAAATTAAATAAATTTTTATTAGAGAATTTAAAATATTTGTATTACTTTTAGAAATATGGCTTTAGTTGAATAAAATGTCTGCATTACTGAATAACAGACGAATTCCGCTCCCAACGATATTTTAAATTTTTTGAGGCTGGGTGCCCCATGCGATGGTTGCGTGTTCAATTCTAGCCCGAGACAATAGTCAGCTTTAATACAACGAGTTGTAGGTTTACGTTCCCTGCCGGAAATGCCACTAGTGAATCTGTAGTACTGATTCTGTACACAAAAAGAAAAACATCGTACCAAATTTAATTTTTTCTTCTTCTTACTTTAGTACGAGTCGTACTTAAAAAATCAAGTGCGAATAACACTTAAAAAAACTTAAAACAATCCAAAATGGGATAACTTTCGAAACCACAATGCGTGTTTACGAGTTGTTTGTAAAAGTTTGTTGTATAGAAACAACAACAGCACTACAAGAAAAAAAATGTAGATTATTTTCATGTTTAAAGCGTAAAATAAGAATCAATAATTCCCATATTCTATTTGTTAAAATAATTTAGTTAAATTATTTAACTTAAATATATACAATTTTCAAAGTAAAATGACTACGAAAACCACACGAAAGGCATGCTGCTGGTGCCTTATAATTGAGAATTCTTCTATAAGCAAATGGCGGAATAAAAGAAAAGTGAAATAAACATGTGTAACGGGTAAGTTAAATAATAATATTTTCTCTTATTCTGTGGGGTAAGTGTTTAGGTTAGAATCAATCTAATCTCACTCTCGGATTTATATCAACTACCAATCGAGATTAAACCATCTTAGAAATTCTTGACTCAGAATTTAGATTAAATTAACTTTATTTTATTACTTGAATCAAGCGCATTTTGAAATTGATTCAATCTTAGTTTTACTTAAATCAATCTAATTTTTCCATTATTTTAAGTTCGAATTCGGGATTTAATATGGATACGTTAAGTATTACGCACTTGAATATCCTTGCTTGAATCAAGCATTCTTTACTTGATTTAAGGAAATCCCTACTAACCGCACTATTGATACCGTTTCGGCTTGATTTAAGTACGGATGTATTGATTTGTTTTTTTCGGAGTTCTAATTAAGTGTCGACACCAGGGCTGCCAGAAATTTTCAGCAAGAAATCTTAATTTCACCAAAAAAAAATCTTATTTTTGAAGAAAAAATCTTATTTTTGGAAAGAAGTAGTTTTTTATTATAAATAATAAAAACAATTCATATTTTATTTAATACATTAAATAAACAAAAAAAAAACATTACAAAAAATTTAATTTCCTTTACTAAATTGTATTATTTAGTTTAAAAATTGTTAAATTTAAACAAAGAAGGTTTTTTTTAATTGAACCTAATCTTCGTCTAGACAAAACAAAAAGTCTTGTTTTTGGGGAAAAAATCTTAAAATCTTTTTTCGGTTAAAAAATCTTAAAAATTAAGGTAAAATCTTACTTCTGGCAGCGCTGGTCGACACAGTCACCAGTACTAGTGACTTATTATACCCCAGACAATGGTTATTACTATAGACATGTGGCGCCCTATTACTTAAACAGCCCTGTTGTACTGCAAGTACCGATTAGTATTTAGTATTCAATTACTTTTGCCTTTTTTTAATAAGAACCTTTTATTTTTAGTTTATTTGCAAAGAAATGAATTTTATAATTTTTGAAATAAAGTATTACAATCAAATTTAAAAATAAAATACGTTTTTTATTGGGGCACGAAAACCCCAAATTGCTAAACTCCCTAACATTGGGCACTTAAAATTTATTGTGAACTACAATTTTATTCGTACGGCAGTACTGGTTACACTTGACCGCCATTTTCTGTAACAAGAAACGTGCAGAGTTTTTTAGCCAATGATAGTGGCCTCGCAAGCGAAACTCCAGGACAAGCAATCGATGCTGCCACCACCCCACAAGGAAACATAGTCGTAATCTATGCCCGACTACCCGTTCCACCTATGTCAAGCTCTAATATCGATGCATGGTTTATTTCCATGGATTTTTGGTTCACGACATCAGGCATAATAGCAGATAAGCAGAAGACCGCAACCATTTTAGCAGCCCTTGACCCAAATGTCATCGCTCAGCTTGCCGATGTTATCGCCTCTATGCTGCCTATTAACAGGTACGACTACACTTAAGAAAAAAAAGAAGGCAAAAGTAATTGAATACTAAATACTAATCGGTACTTGCTGTACAACAGGACTGTTTAAGTAATAGGGCGCTACAATATTCCCCGCGCTGGAAGAGACTCGCCTGAATCTCAACGGGATTCAAATATTCCGTCCACTGGAAGTAGTGTTACAGCCGTACCTAAACAAGAGCGGAAGGCGGAACGTTTTCTTCCGCTTAGCTTTTACGCTGATATGCCATACCTAAACAAGAGCGTCAACGCGTTGTGCCACAAACAGTAGTGTTAACTTTCTTGTTTAATAAAACCCATATAATAAAAATAAGAGAAAAATCCGCTAGATTGACAAAAAATAGCTAAATTGTCATTATTTTTTTTTAATAGCGGCCAACATCACTAATAAACGCGCTGTCAAAATCGGATTTTCCAAGCGTTGACGCCGCGCTATTTTGGGATGCTTCATACAAATTGTATGGGCATGAGAATTTTTGACAGCTAGAAAACGCTTTCCGCTCTTGTTTAGGTATGGCTGTTAGGCAGTTTGATATTGGCTGAGACCATAATTTTTAGGAGCTCATTCTGAATGTCTTCGTCTTTCTATTCGAAGGTTTTATTTTTTTGGAATTTTTGTGTTCAAAATAACTACAAATATTTAGCCAGTCAAAAAAAATCAGACTCCAATCAATCTTGACACAAATCAAATCTTCTTTTCTTTAGTTTTCTCTTCTGTTTTTATTTTTTATTTATTTAGATTTTATAGACTTCTTTCCTTTAAACTACAAATGTCCTTTTTAGCTAAAACAGCAGGACTTGGCAACTACCGATTACTGGAACTATAATTGTTGTTGCATAATTTATGACATTTCTTACACCAGTTGCCTCATTTCTATTGTGAAATTTTTGTTTTCAAGTCTTTTGTTTAACAATTCTACAATACCCATGTTTGCCTTTCCCACACATCACTGTCACTAACTCTAATACTGAATGAAGCCTTTGTTTACCCTTTCGGTTTCTTTGCCTGTTCTGTTGTTGGTAAGACTTGTGTAATATTGATTTTTTGTTTTTTTTTTGAGTCAATATCAATTGGACAATGATCGATACTGATCATAAAATGATTATTGTTTATCTTATTTCTACATTTTTTCTTTAGGTATTATTGATTGTTATGCATTGCGTGTGTTCGTCTGATAGGAATTTTATTTTGTTTTTTAAAAATTTCTCCTGAATTTTGTCTCCAGACAATGTACTGTTAGTTTTGTATTTTTCTTTATCGTTATCCTTTTGATTTTTCTGAGATTTCTAGACAATATGCTACAATTCATTTCAAAATAAATTATGGCAAGTGATAAATGTTTTTGGGCTAAAAATGTATAAATAATATTGACAATTGGTTTGGTTTTGTCTTCTTTTTGCGTTGAATTACCTATGAAAAGTTGAATTAACTATTGCCCCTGGAAGTAACGTGGGATAAAGAGTTTTAAAGTCGCAAATTATGTCGAGTATTTTAGTGAAACTGCTGACGAAGCAACTATACTTTTGCCTGCCCTTGAGAAAAAAGAGAAATTTTTTGAAAGCTGTAAAGCTAGAATTAGTGAAAAGGATGCAACGGGTTATACGAGTAGTGGGAGTTCCGATTTTTTTTATGAAATACTTATAAGTTGTTATTGCTAATTAACAGCAAAGGGCACCACTACATTGAAAGCTTTGCATGTTTGGCATTGTATTGGTTTGTTTACTTTTGCATTTGTTGGTTTTATGCTCTTTTGCTCTTTGTTTTTTGTGTATGGATCAGTGATGCCAGAAGTGCAGATTTATTTTGTAACCTTAAATTGCCAAAATGGAGATTTGAAGATTTTTTGCTTAAAAATGCAGATTTGTTAGCTCGGTGGAAACGTCTCTACATTGTCACTTATTTTTGTGCTATTTCTACTTCTTGCATTGATAAACGAAATATATCAACAATTCATGGATGAACCGTTTGAAAAAAGCTTCATTAGTAGGAATTTATTTATTCACAAAAGATTACTTAAAAATTAAAAATTCGCATTGTCTTGACACATTAATATAGCCGGACTTATGTCATCTGATCTTACACGAAATAATATGCATATGTACTAATTAAAAAAATATCTTTAAAACTTGCAATATTTGATCTCTTATAAATTTTCAATAAGACCCTTCATAGTTTAAATAACATGTCAAGGAATTAACTTTTAATTTGTTGTAACTAAGATGTGATTAATCCTTACTCAGACAGAGTAATTAAATTTGGATAGATGTTTTTAACGTAAAAATATACAACAATTATTAGCCATGTTCTGAAAATCGCATTCGAGTAAAATAAAAATCGAAACAATTTTTAAAACTTTTCTGTGCTGAAAGGTTTTATACCTCATACTTCGAGGGCCACTTATATTTACCAGAACTACTTTTAAGACTACCATCGATTTCAAATTCCAGAATATAGCCGTATATTATAAAATGATTTGTTATATTCTTTTCAAAATAAACTACATATATGTATGTAATGTAATAAATGTGTTTAAGAGATTTATTAAAGATTTTTAAAATCTCGACGCAGATTTTGCAGATTTTTCGATGAAAAAATACAAAAACCCATATTTTACCTCTAAAAGTTCTGGCAACACTGGTATGGATACACATTTTCGCTCTTTTTGCATTTTCATTTTGCATTTGCCGAAACATGCTAATTAAACATCTTATTTAAACAAAATATACGCACGTATTTGTGTTAAATTAATTCTCTTGCCCCCTAATCAGCGTTGTCAACTCAGTGCTATTAGCACTGTTTTTAGTGCTTTTTAAAAATTTCGACGCGGAAATTTTTCGAGTTAGTGCTTAGTGCTTTTTTTAGTGCTTCTTTTTTAACATCAGTGACACCAAATCTTTAATTTCCTAACAAAAGAGTTTTATTAAAAAACACAGAATTTTGTAAATATCTTAAGTTTCGCTTTTATTTTTGAATGCAAGTAGGCGCAGTTAACACAATGACTAAAAATACAACCATTAATTGCGTACTATTTTTTGCAACTATGAAAATCAATTGTACTTGAGGACTCATTTCTTTTACAACACCAACATAATTTATATTTTGATCTCGCACATTCCACACGTACTATTAAATTCTTTTGTAAAATTAAATAAAATTGTATTTTTAAATAAAAGAAAAAAAGAAGAACACAAAAAATTGTAATGATGTTTATAAAACATCGGAATTTGAAATTAAAACCGTTCTATGGCCAGATGATGATGAGGAAACAATAGACTTTAATTTAAGTATGTGATATTTTAAATTAAAAATTTAAAATGCTTTGTATATAATACAAAGAATATTTAACTGTAATGTTTTTTTAGTTTTATGTTATTGAATTTTATTTTTTGTTACTTTTTACAGTTTAAAACTGTATTTGAATTATTAAAAAAAAAATTATTTAAATAAATAAAAATCAAAAATAAAATTTTGAAAATCTAGTGCTTTTTTTTGAAAATTACGCGCTTTTTTATCGGTTCTGGTGCTTTTTGATATTTTAAAGTTGACAACCCTGCCCCTAATATTACACGACGTGACAAAATTTCAACAAGGACCAAATGAATTTGACAGCTAATCTTTATGTAAAATTTTCCGCTAAATCCGAATATTCAGAATTATCAAAAGTAGAACAGTTTTTGAGATATTCCAAAATAACCGTAATTTGTGTTTTTAAAAAAGATAATGTGACTGAAATGCAAACATTTCTTCAAACATTTTAAACAGATTATGTATTTGTTTCTTTTTAGTGAAAGTTTATATCAACTTTACTTGAATCAAGCGCATTTTGAGATTAGTTCAATCATAGTTTTACTTAAATCAATCTCATTTTCGGATTATTTTAAGTACGAATTCGGGATTGAATATGATTCGAGAAAATCCGTACTATAAATACCGCTTCGGATTGATTTGAGTACGAATGGATTGATTTTTCATTAATACGATTTCCGTATGACGTGCTTAATTCCCAGTTTTTCATATTTGATAAATACACTGAAATTTATTGTTGAGGGAAAGCTATCTTCTATGAGCATTTCACTGGTTGCTTAGGCCAGCTCATCAGGAAACATTTTCCAAAGATTTTAGAAAGGCCAAAAATATTATACAAATAAAACCCTAAAGCGAATAAGAATTATAAATACTCAAAGTCTTACTTGTAACAATATCAAAGCCAAAACAAAACACCAACAATAAACAGTGAATGTAAACAAAAAGCATTCTAATTAATTTTGTTCGGTTAGGTTGGCAAATAATTAGAAATTTATAAATCGATTAGAATCCAATATTCTGGACTTTATCTTTTTTGAAACGACTTCACTCATTTTCGCTTTTATAGGTCTTTAATTGACTGTAGCTTTCATACCGGAATCTTTTTTCAAGTGGTACTATTTTTGTTTTAAGGATATTTGGGTCTATTAAAGATGACTTAGTAACTATTTCAAATATCAGCATTTCTGGAAACTGCTAAAATAGTCTTTGTTCTCTCAGCTGCCATTTCTCTGGAAAGTAAAAAATAAAATTAATTTTTAGCTTAGATTCTGTTTTCTTAAGACAATTTTAAACCACAATTAAAAAACAAACAAAGCATTTATTTCTTGTTTTTTATACTGCACGTTCCAGGAAATCATCATTACGATAACTATCGATCAAACATTTGCTTTGCGGCATATTACACCCGCTCCTCTATGTTGATGCAGCGTAAAGGAACTAAACAATTAGTTAAACCCACGTAACTCCTTTTTTATTCCTTTCAATTTTTAACAATTTATATTTTCTACATTCATTATGAGTTAAAGATGGTTAGATTTAGACTATCTTTAACAAATCAAACATCTTTCACCGCATTAATTACACGTTATCAAATGTGTGGCATGCGTGTTAATACTTGTAACCTGCTGTATTGCCAAACGAACAAATAATAAGAGAAAGGACTTAAAAAACAGACATACATACATACATACGTGTGTTTTTATTTCATTGAAAGGATAATCAGGCACTTGAACTAAGATGCATCTTTTTTTTTTGTACCACAAGATAAAAAAAAATGTAAAACTATTTTTGCAGTGTATGCGTTTCTAATTTAATTACAGGTTGAGGAAAGTGATTAAGGAACATCTTTTAAGTCTGCCCATGTACCTAAAAATATTATTGTGTGTTTTTTTTCTAAGAGCTGCATAAAAAACATAGTTGTGGGCGTTTTTAAGGCTTAAGCAAGGTCACTGTGCAAGATGTGAGGTAAGTTGTTTTCCTGGTAAGACAATAAAGACAAAAGTCTGAAGGGGAAAATCTTAAAAAAATACAAATTATGAATAAAATATGTTTTTGGCATTTAAGCCATCCATTCCCAGGGCTGGATCTAACGCCCTGATGACGGGTCCCGAAACCTTCTGTGGGTAAAGTTGGGCAGGCGTCCAGTCCCTGATGGAGGACTGGGCTCTGGAGGAACATAGGGGATACTGGGTATCGCTTCCGGGAATGCGGCAGGCAAGGGAATTCATCTCAACCGGGAATGTAATGGGGACGAATGGTCTCGGCAGACGGGATCTGCGACTGTTGGTGGCTTATCTGACTGGTCACCACACGATCAAATAACACCTTTATCGGATGGGCCTGGCAGAGGATCAGGAATGCAGACTATGTCTAGACGGGGACGTGTCGACGAAGCATATACTGTGTGACTGCCCGGCGCTGGCATGGGCCAGAAGGAGGCACGTGGGGCACGGTATAGTGGGTGCGTCCAGAATCGGTACTTTATCGGCAAAGGCCCTAGTTGGGTTCCTTTGGAAGGCAGAGGGTCTTTTGGCGAACTAAGGGGAGTGGGTGTGGGGGAACCTCCCCGCCTTATCATTATATAATAAACCATCCATTCGATTCCATTCGATCGGGAATCGGCTGGAAATAAAAAATCAAATATTACTCATTCGTTGTCAAAATTATTCAGTTTAATAACGATTCGTAGCAAAATGTTGATAACGTCTGGTTGTCAATTTGTTTATAATTTTTCTCATAATGACAGGGCACTGTCCTCATCAAGGCTGGCAACTGAATCGAATTTCGGCATCGGTATTAAAACAAACTATTTTTAAATCGACATTTTAATTTTATGAGTATTAAAAATATGAAATGTTATTAAAAATAAATAAACCAAGTCAAAAAATCGTAAAAATCGCTTTAATTCGTCGACGTGTCTGGTGCGTTTAAAAACTTTAGCGAATGAAAAATGGCAAGTTACACAACTTGCGTTATAAAAGCCATACTTGTCAGCTGTTTTTTATTTGTTTACTTATTTGTACATAAAAAAACGGATTCGAAAAAATATCAAGATTTTTCTATTTTATTGAATCTGCTCTATTTATATATATTGTATGTTATTTAACCTCTTTAATAAGTTTTTGCTTCATGATTCACAAATTTGTTAAATTATTATATTTTATTGTCAGCAGTTTACTTGTCAAAAATACACAACGCGTTAAAAAGTTCAAAGTTAACCAACTTTCTGGCGCAAGCCCGTCATAATTTTTTGCTTGTAACTTGTTCTATGGAAAAACAATAGTTAAACTTTTCTTTAACGCGCACTAACGCGTGTTATGCACTTCTGCCTTTAGTTATTAATTTAATTAAGATTTTAAGATTAAAGCCGCTTCACTTTAGAGATGGCAATAGGGACTGGTTTTCGTAAACCCCGGGACTCGGTTTTATAAAAAACCCGTCCGGGGATTTTTCAGGATAATAGTTGTGCTGAAAAGGTCAACAAGAAAAAGAAAGACAAAAAAAAAAAAAAAAATGAAAAAACAAAAAATATATGTACTTTGAACTTCAAGAAGAATTCTTGACAAAAGTACGAAAAAAGAGAAGTTAAGGAATAACATGTTAAAATAAATTAAAATAGATAATCATTCAAAAGCAAATTTCGATCTACCAAAAGGTTGAATACAATTTGGTTTAAGGATTGATGTTTGACTAATGACGTCAGCAGTCGTCGATGGCTGCGAGTGTTAAACGGCAAGCCCTCTGAAGAGATGGAGTGGTTGCAATCGAAACATGTCAGGGTAACCTGTCCGTAAACACCTGGGTTCGAGCCCAGATTGAGTCAAGAATGAAAAATTATCAATAAAAATTTTAATTAATTTTCATGTTGTAAAATTCCTTTCTTCATAAAAATAATTTAATGAAAATTAAATTTAATGAACTTAAGCCTAATTAAAAATATTAAAAATTTTGTTTTTTTTTTATATTAAAGATTAAGGGAAATATGTATGCAATAACGTTTTAACCACTTTCATTTTTCACAAAAACCTTACATTTTGCTTTTTAATATGTTTTTTAATTAAAACTAAACTTTTCCTTTTGCTTGTAAATTTCCTGAATTATTTATCAGTTTCATATGTAAACAAAAACAGCTGATTGTTTTTTCCTGTCCGAACTTACCCAAAGAAAAAGTTCGTGCAAATTTGTACAGGAAATGAAAAAAATTAGTCTCTCAATTACTCTCTTTATAGCACATAAATTGTTATGTGGAACGCTTTTGGGTAACTTTGTGCAAGTTCGGACTGTTTCGTTATGCATGTGGAACAGAGCGAATGTATACTACTAACTAATCTGTTGATTTATACTTATATATAAAAAAGTTATGTATGCTCTTTATTTAAGATAAGCCAATTGTATCTTCCGGATTAATTAGGCCCAATGGGCTTCTGATCCAAAATAAATGAAATGAAAGTATAAAACCTTATAAAATTGTAATTTGACTTAGAATACACATTCGAATTTATATGAAAATTTATATAAAAATTGTAAACCTTATTTAAATTTCTTAATTTTAAATTTATAAAATTAAATTTTTTTCATTTTAAATAATGACATTGTCTTTTCTTGTTTTTTGTTTTTTGTCTCTCCTGTAAAATGTGTTGAAAGGGAGTTGGCAGGTTTGCATATTAAGCCGACGATATGTTTTTTATTGAAGGCGTTTTAAATTTATTTTTTTTCAAAATTTTAATATTTAATTCAAAAATACTTCTAGTAGTCGAGCATCATTTAGAAATGTTGTTCAAAACTTAGGCAATTGACCAAGAAGCAAAAAATAGTTTAAAATCCCAATAAAAAATTTTATCGTTTTGCGAAGCACTAATGGTACATTTAAAAAAATAAGCGCACAATTATGCGCTACGCAATAAGACATACATAAATGCTGTAAAGTAAGTGAAAGAACTCTCAACAACTTTTATAAAAAAAAATAACATTTCAAGTGCTACGGCATTTCCTTACCACGAAGCAGATTTGTAAGGGAGAATACTAAAAAACATTCAGTAAGGCCGATCGTTACATACAACAATTTTTATATGCGCTGAATAATGCGCTTTATGTGTCAAAAATGTATTGCTTCAAAGTGGGAACTCGCCATATAAAATTCATGTCTTCCGTCAGCGCAATGGTAAGCGAAACGTTTATGTTTCTCCCTTGCAAACCTGCTTTGTTGGAAGCTCCATTTATTATTGGGAAAGTTTAAGAGGAAAATAATTAAGAAACTATGAAAAAAAACGAAAATTCAATTTAACGTCCGAAAAGGTCATGGAAATTACAGCTCAAAATCGTGTTAATAACATTTCAATCTTAAAACGCTTTAACTTCCGCGTCTTATGTATGGTTTAAGTAACTGACGAGAAATTAATCTACTATTGATCCACTGCTATTCAAACCTTTGTTCTAAGAATTGCCCGTATACACATTTCTTCTATTAAATTCAGACTTGCTGCTACATTTTCTTAATTGGAAATGTGTGTGGTTGCGAAAAAAATTGTTGCGTTATTGTGAACACAAAGTAAAAACGTGTCTGCCATTTTGAACGAAGCTTTATATCTAACTCTAACTTCCACTGGAGCATAGGGCACCAAACGAAGCTTTATAATAAGTTGTATTACCTGAGGTGGAAAATATTAGTATGAATTTATTTAAAAGTCCTACATGCAACTATATTTTACTTCACGTGCTTATTATTTTTAAAATACAAAAATTGCTCCCCCCTCTGCTTAAAAAAGAAAAAAATAAGAAAAATTGTTACTCCAGCAGCAGATGACAGGAAGTCAACAACAAATTAAACTAAAAATCCGACTTTTTAAACACCATTAATACTGTTATTTTTTTTTGTTGTAATTGTAATTTTATGGTTGTTTTGGAAATTGTAATGAATTTTTTAAAAAACAAAAATAAAGTAATATTTTTTTTCATTCTAATGACAAACAGATACTTAAACACACTTTCTTAAATGCATTTGGGGGGTTACTTAACAATCGTACTAAAAAAGGACGGGTAAAAACATTTTTTCAAGAAAGGATGTTTGTAATCCCTGCTCACCGCTAATGTGTCAAATTTGGAAGAGTATACATTAAAAAAAAAAAAGGATTTTTTTATTTTGTGGAAGTCATACGACTGCATCTGTTCCACGTTTTAAGTATGTTTTTTATTTTACAAGAAAACAAGTCAAGAGTTCATGTTTTGTTAGGGGATTTGAAGTCTTTTTTACGAGAGCATGTAATAAAAATTTGTTAAAAAAAAGTATATTAATAGTGTTACTATTAACAGTTTTAAAAGGATATTTGTTTTTTTTTTGACAAAGGAAGCTAATTCTGAAGGGATTTAAATTTTTATAGTTTTTTTTTTTTTACAAATATTTGTATTTTAAGGTCACTTATATATTTGCATTTAAAAAGCAGTTAGTTATCCCTAAAACTTTATTCTGAGTGATTATTTGCTTAAAGCTAAGTAAAATAATGGACCAATTTAGTTACTGTTCACAAAAAAAAAAAAAAATTGTATTCAAAAAATATTTAGACATCACTTTTGTTCTAGGAAAACATTTTAAGACCCAACTTAGTTCATTTTTTATACCCACCCTACAATAGTGGAGAGGGTATTATGCATTTGTGCTAATGTGTATAACATCTTAAAATATGGGTCCTGGACCCTATTTTATAAAGGTTAGAACTAACCAATTTTTACGTTATGAATAACTAGTTAGTACTAACCAATATTTACGTTATGACTAACTAGTTAGCATTTACCCATATTTTGGTTATCATTGACTATTAAAAAGCAGCAGAGTAAGCAGTATGTTCCGTAGTCGAATGGAATTCATTAGTTAGAAAGAGAGGCAAAATCACATGTACACAAGAATTTCGGTTAGTTTTTTCATTTTGCTCTTAATAAACTAATAGAAACTTTAACGAATATATCGGTCAACGCTACCGGTCATATAACTAGTAAAATGACCGGAAGTCTTCTTGTAGGGTTGCTTCATAATTTAATAAAGATGCCACAAAAAGTTCATTCCCAAAAAGTTTATAGATTTTTGGTCAAGGGTATTAACGATTCGACCCAGGAAAAATTCTATAATTGGCTGTACATGAAAGTTAAATTAACTAAACTGTATATTTACGAATGGTTATTAGGAATTCCCGCGGATTATAGAAAAGATGGAACGAGTATTGTAAGTTGAGAACCCAAGGCGATCGGTATACTAACAAGTTCGGCTGTGCCGAATCTTTAATACCCTCCACCAACTATTTATTATTAATTTATCTTCATAAAAACTGACATCAGCATTAAAATTGGTTGGTTTGAGGTTTAGATCTATATTAAATTATTTAGCAATTTAAACTAGCTTGAGTAACAGTTTCAATTAAAATTTTGTTATGAAAGCATTATTTTTATCGGTTTAAGGCGTACTAAACTGTTTTCCGGG
This sequence comes from Pollenia labialis, assembly GCA_949318255.1. Classification (NCBI taxonomy): domain Eukaryota; kingdom Metazoa; phylum Arthropoda; class Insecta; order Diptera; family Polleniidae; genus Pollenia; species Pollenia labialis. The sequence goes on along the minus strand of OX439143.1, from coordinate 134,861,790 downwards.
AGTAGTGTTTATATGGTGCTTAGGGTAAATTATGGACGGATCTTCACGCAATTTTTCAGCGTGATTTCCAGTCGAATAAAACAAATTTTTGCAAAATCTCATCTCATTCCGTGCCTTGTTCCACCATTTATGTTATTTTTTGTAACAAAATTATAATTTTTTTTAGATGGTGGTTCCACATTTTGATTTATAGCTCTGGTCCTACTGCACCGATTTTGCTGAATTTCAATCCCAAACTGCTTAGGATAACTACAAGCAATTTGGCACCAAGTTTGTTTATTTCTTTTGAGTTGTTAGAAAGTGAGCGTGTTTTCAACAGACGGACAGACATACGGACATGGCTAAATCGACTTAAAATCACTCAAGGAGCCAGAAATTGTGGTGGAGGGTATAAAACGCGGGTCTAATATCAATATTTTCATGCGTTAAATATAATCATTAAATTCTGCATTGCCTAAAACAGATATGTAATAAATAATATTATATCTAAATAAAATCAAATCCACCTACCTACCACAAGAACAGAAGAAACATGCATGTTTAAAATTTTCCATTTTATAAACTATTTTGTTTTCTGTCATATTTACCTTTTAAAACAAGCAAGACATAATATTAATTAAGACACATGTTAATGTCAATCGACTGTTTTGTAATTATTCTTAAAAAACAGATCGTTAAAATTCCAAACTTCATTCCTCAACACATATCCTTATATCCTTTCTTTACCGATGCCTATACAGCAGCTACTTTGAACACTTGTGTTTTTTTATGATCTGTTACATTCACCCCGCCCAGTATCACTCGTTTTTAAAAGAAACTAAGAAAAAACTGTAATTTAAAATTTACTATGTGTCTTCTTTATTATTGTACTTCTTTTTTTATCCTTTAGTATCCTTATGGTTTCGAAGAAATTTCCATATGGTTTTTATTTTCTCTTTAATTTTTGTGTAATTTCCTGTTCAAACTAAAATCAATGTGGGGGAATGTTTTTCATTAACTTTGGAATTTTAGTTTTTTGTGGGTTAAAGTTTGAGGACTCGACTTTTGTATGAGTACTTTTCTAATTCCTTAAATTAAACTCTATAGTTATTGTCTGAAAACTGCCAGTTTTTTCTTTTGATGATTTTTTTAATTAAATTTGACAGTGTATTTTTTTTGAAAACAAGAATTTTCAATTAAAAAAAGTATTGAAATTGATAAGGTTTTGACTTGTAGTTCGTAGCGCGTGTTAAGGTTAAAACTTTGAAATGTTTTTAATTAAAAAATAAAAATTAGGAAATGTTTTATTTGTTCTACAGTAAAAAGGCAATGTATTGTGGGATAATTATAAATACATTGGTCTTATTAATTATAATATACATTAATTTAAATGTATTTCATATTTTAAAATAATATTAGAGATTAAATCAATTTGGGAAAAAGTGTCGTCTACGACTGGTATCATACAAAAAAAAATTCTCCAAAATGTTGCACCAAATAAAGCATTAATCAATAATAAAATTAGTTTTAATTAAAAACTGAATCAAAGGAATTAAACGTTTAATCAAGCGAATTAAACATTTAATCCAGTAAATTAAACGTGTAATTGTAACTATTAATTTAACTGGTGCAAATTTAATTAAAATCACAAATTTTTTAATTTAATTTTTTCTGTGCTACACGTAAGACTGATCTAGTGCCCATGTTCTGTAACTCCCGCGTTGAGAAACGAAAATTGAAACAAACATTCCATATATTGAAACAAAAAACTGTTTTTCTCTCTTAACTCTGTACATTTTTTGCGAGTAATAGTTGTCACATCAATTACTTGCCAATTTACAGCAAAAGTGTGTCTGTAAAAGTTTTGTGAGAAAGTTCCCGCTTTGAACTGTCAAATAAAAATGGGCTAAAAAAATTTCAACACAAAAAAATAAAAAAAAAAACGCTAAATGCAATGAATAATAACATGGAAGAGATAAGTATTTTTTTCTTGGTTGAATTTTTCATTGTTTAATTATTTTGCTTTAAACATTTTTTAAAAACTTGCAAATGTTTTCAAAGCCATTTTGTGACCAAAAAACCATCAAGTCGCTATTTACATTATTAAGTATAGCCGACGGTTGTGTTTTCGTAGCCGTCGTTAAACATTTTTCAATTTTAGTAAATCTTGGCCGCCGTCAACAATATGTCTGACTGGCGTTCTCAACAACTGCAATTTAATGGCTTCAACAATATTTTTAAATTTGTTTTTGCTTTAAATGTAAGTTAAGCGATCGGAGTTTTCGTTCGCAAATAGATGAACAGGCAGTAACACTTCGAGACGAATATTTTTTTCACATCTTTTCAATACCAGAAGTTCTCAACTAAGTTACAGAGCATTGGTACAGGTTAAGCCTGACCACCATATTTCAAGGGTCTACCCTACTTGGGTTCCATGGCCAATCATGGACTCGGCAAAACAAAATTATGTAATGAGATTAAGACTCATATAAGAACTCTCGAATATTTTCTAAATATCAACTTTTTTTTTTGAGATTTATTTAGCTTAAAGCGATTTTGGTAGAGTGGTTTATATAAGATCTATGGACAGTTCTGTACCTACTCGAACAATATTTCGCCATAACATAAAGATATCGCCGAGAAATCTTATATCAATACGAAAATTTATTAGAAAGTCATGACATTACAAGCAATTACATTACAAGATGGTTTAAAGCTTAAAAGACTCTATTCCGGAAAAAAGCTTGTGTGTGGACTATGAGAAACACTATGGACCGCTTCTCAGTATTTTCAATAGATTTCGTTCTTGTGACAAGAAAAATTTGCGAAATGTATTTTGCACTCAAAGTTAACATGGTCAGGCAATCAGACAGCCAGCTAGACGGACATCAGAATGTGATTCTGAGTCGATCGGTATACTAAAAGTTGGGGTTTTGAGCAAAAATTTGTATATGTTGTACACATCTATGAAAGTGTGGATAAAAACAAACAATTAAGAATCTATCTATCAATATATATGGGCATTTCCAGCGAAAAGTCTACTTTTTGTAACGTAACGCCAGAAATATTTTAAATTGTTTCTCAAAAAAGTTTATATGTATAGTTTACTTTTTTATATTTTGGTGTAAAGCGCAACGAGCTCTACATTTAGTAACAAAAGGGATAACGATTGAACAACATGGTCCGAAAATACAACCTTATTTGCAATCTGGCGTTACATTAAAAAAAAGTAGACTTTTCGCTGAAAATTCCCATATTTACCTTAAAACGAGCAAAGATTTATAAATTTTATAGCTTGAAAAATAAATCTGTATTAGTCAAAAGTTTACTAAAAAAGGTTTTATACAAAACATCTTGCTCAATTCGCAGTCTTAATGATGAAACAGAACTGAGGCTGAACGATGTTTTTCATGCAGTTTGACATAAAATTATGCCAAGACCCCTTTCAGACTCGGCAAGTTAGTTGCGCAAGTAACTTACCGAGTACAACAAAGTTTGTACTAAATATTGTTTTCCTTATCCCGACCTTACCGCTGACGTCTACAAACAAAGAGTTGCGCAAGTAACTTGCCGAGTATGAAAGGGGTCCAAAGAAATAAAATTAATTTTATTTTGAGGACGTTTTTTCTAATGCTCTCCCATATGTATATACACTTATTCTCTTAACAATGCTACCATACTTTCATTCAATTTCATACATTTTATAAACAAAGAAATATAAGAACAAAAGAAAACAAAAGAAATGAGAGAGAATTTGATGTTACTGCCGACGTTTTAATTATGGGCTCAGGGCTGCCAGGTACTTTTTTGCCTTGTCCCAAAAAAATTTAAAAAAATCCCCAAACTAAAAATCAAAACCTTAAAAACTTAATATTTTCTTTTTTTTCTGACCAAATTTTGAATTTTGTTTACTAAAATTTTAAATGTTTTTAAAAATAGTAAGAAAAATTTTAATAGAAAATCCCCAAAAATCCCAAAACAAAACTTTTTAGTAAACAAATTATTTATTTTGATTTGATTCCAGTGACGAATTACAAGCAGAGCAATATGCCATTTTTGGAAAGATATGAGCCAATTTATAAGAATTTGGAGCTTATTCAGTCGGTTTTAGCCATCCATAAAAAAATACATATATTCGTCGTTTATTTAATACTTCGAAGCATAATAAGTACTAACCAATAGCCCAGCATTCTTTTTCACATCAGAAGCAAAAACTATTCAAAATGATAAATTAATAAATCACCTTAAACTGTTTATACTTAAATTTTATTTATGTTTTGACAACTTACAATGTTGCATATTATGCAAACTGTCAGTTAGGCCTTTTAGCGTTTACCATAGTATCTCTTGTAGATATGACCTTTTGTTTTATGATAATAAACTCGCAAATTTAAGTCGAAAGATTCCAAAATTAATGAAAACGTTAATTTTTCCTTTTGCGTTTCAGGTAATGATTTACTTATTTTTTGGGAAAGACATGTTTTGTATGTGTTGTCAACTGTTTTAGATTTTTTTTAATTCTTCTCTTTTAAAACACTGACTCAAAAATTTTTTTAAGTTTTTAAGTACCTTTTACACACTTAAGAAATATGGTAATCCTAATTAAGACCCTCTACACTGTATTAGAGGTTAAAAAGAGTAAGGTAAAAGTTTTGCTAATTTTTTCATATTTTATGTACGAAACGAAGAAAAATAAGCGAATATATGTAATAAAAGAAGGGAAAAATATATTTAAAATGTATAAAATCCCCAAAAATCCCCGAATTTTCTTTTTAAATCCCCGAAAAAATCCCCAAATGACCTTCTTTGTCCTTTTTGCTCGCATGAAATCCCCAAGTCTGGCAGCCCTGTATGGGCTTTAGAATTTTCGCCTGAAGTTGAAGACTCAATTCTGTTTTATCATTTATTCAGTTTTGTATTGCAAGTTAAAATCCGCTTCCGTTTTTTAAACGTCACGCCAGCGCAGATTTTTGCTTATATCTTTAAATCCGTAGCGTCGATTATTGTAATTTTTTCCTGATTATAGTGCTACTTCATTACTTTGTATATATAAAAACCCTTTTTACAAATTTGACTTCTTCATGTAATTTGTTTACATTTTGTGGTAAAAATATCACGACGACACGTCAAAATGGATATGCCCATATACAAAAATTTTTTTCAACTTAATGGGGAATGGATTGTGGGAATAAAACCTATATAAGATCTTAAGAGAGCTACCGATATATTACCAAAAGACTTTATTTTTGAGAAGTTATTTGAACTCAAATTTTTGTTGTTAAATACTTAAAATTCGCCTGAGATTAGTTTTATACTTATTTTCAGAAGGTCAACTGAGAGTCTATGCACAAAATTTTATCATGTAGTACCTGTTTTTTTGAAAAAAGATCTAAATATTTTATGTATTTCATTATTGAAAACATTATTGATGGCTTCGTTATTAAATAAAAGATAAATTAATATAAATCTACAAAATTATGCTTTGCGAACCGGAAATTTATTTTAAATATTAAATTACATATTTTGACAAATTTAAAATAAAAAAAATGAAAATATACAACTCAATTTTCTCTAATCAGTTGCACATTTTTGTACTGGTTTATCAGAATGATGGGAAATAGTTTTCGAACAAAATATTATTTATGAAAAACTAACTAAAAGAGCTGTCACTTGGGAGTCATTAAAGTGCTAAAGGATGCCCTTAATTCTTAAATATGGAGGAAAGACAGAAAAATGTCAAGATTTCCACACGGCCAGTAATATGGAGAGTAAAGGTTAAAGTTAAACACAGAAGTGCAATAATTTATTTATTTTTTTCTTTGTAAAGTATGAAACAACTTGTATGCTGTATGAGTTCAATGTTTATTTTTATAAATATGCATGTTGCTGTGACAGGATATGCTTCAGGAATATTTTAATATTAATGATATTCAACTTGTTTCTTGGCTTCTGTTGTAAAGTTGTAAATCCGTGGGAATGTTTGCTGATTTATCTTCTTTAGATATTTGGCTGTAGAAAAGGGACACTATTTTATTTTATTAAAATGTCAAAAAGTCACTAAATATTTTTGAATGTTTCAAAATTCTAAGAAAATGTCGTCAGGCAGCAGTGTTTGTATTATTAAGATTTTTAAGAAGTTTCATTTAAAGTGTTAAGGTGTTACAAGTAGTAGTAATTTGAGCTGTATGGGAGTTTTGATTAATGATTTAATGCAAATTGATTGATAGTTAACTTATACAAGATAGTAAACTCTACAAAAAATATATTTAAAAATAATTATTGAGAGGCCGATAGCAACAGAAAGAAGAGATTAGGATATTTATGTACCGGTTTAACACTTTAATTAGGAATTATGTTCTTGTTTTTGTCAAATTTATCTGTTCGTTATTACCTTCGTTCAAAGGATTAAATTCGCATATAATGCCAGGCAATAATATTAGATTTATATGTAGTAGATCAAAGTTCTCTTTTGATTTTTTTCTTACAATTTGAGAAAGTTGGTGCATAGGGTGGCCAAAAGGGATAGTTAGTTCAGTCTGATGAAATAGCTGTTGAAAGTGGTAATTTCAGGCCAAACAATCTTATGGTGTTTTCTTTTCTACAAAAAAAATGTGCCTTTTTATACCCTTCACCGAAGGTAAGAGGGTATATATAACTTTGTCATTCCGTTTGTATGTTCCACAATATTGATCCTACACCCTAAAGTATAAAGTATAAAGTAAAAAGTATAAAGTATATATATTTTGGGTCCTTATGAAAAGCGAAGTTCAAATCCGCTTGTCCGTCTGTCCGTGTGTATGTTGAAATGGGTTTTCCGAAAACCCCAGAAATGATCTGGACTAGGTTGATGTATATTTATGTCACATATACTCCGTTCAAGTTTGCTATTGAAATTCAGCCAGATCGGTCCAAAAATGACGGAGATATGAGCAAAAAACCACGACTACCTCTAAATTTTTCCAAAAAACCCTTGTTGTTGTTGTATTTTTTTTATTTCTGTATATCTTGAGAACGGCAAGAGCCAAAGTTTCCAAATTAGGTACACACATTTAGGTTGCCAATACACACCATCTTACAAAATGTGGGCGGGATTGGAGAAGTGGGCGTGATACCTCCCATACAAAAAAAATTGAAAAATGTATAAAAACCTAAATTTTAGGGCTGCCATATGTCCTATGGGTATGACTTATATATCAAAATATCGGAAATTTTAAGTAGAACATATTTTATAAAAAACTCGGAAAAATCGGTTCAGATACAAAAAAGTTATTACCAAAATTGATTTTTTTTTAAACACCCTCTTTCGGGAACCATAGATCTCCCCGAGTCCAAGCTTTATAACAAGTAAATGGCAAATTTCTTCTTAAACACGTCGGTATATAAATCTGTCAAATCGGTGAAAAAATGGCAGAGTTACAACCGAAATACTGAATCCCCATTTATAATTAACTTTGTTAAAATATATGTATACAAGTATATATAAATGTTTATATATAAATATAACTTAAGTAAATGGTAAAATTCTTCCTATTTAAAAATATCAAATCGGTTAGACAATGGGTAATTTATGAGCAAAATACTCCAAAAATGGGCTAAAAAACATCAACATTTTTATAAAAACCTAAATTTTAGGGCTGCCATATGCCCTATGTATATGACTTATATACCAAAATGTCGGAAATTTGTATGAGTTATAACCGAAATACTGGGGTCTAATCACCGCATACGATATCGAGCAAAATCCATCGAAATTATTTATTTTGGTATCTTGAAACTCGATATCGAATGAAATGTATTGAATTTGAAATAATACCATTCGACATCGAGTAACTCGACATTACATTTATCGAGTTTTCATTCGATACGCCAGTGTCTATCGTATGCAGGGGTGATTAGACCCCTAACTTCACGAAAATTACTCTTTTTATACCCTTCACCGAAGGTAAAAATATATATATATGTATAACTGTAATTTCTACAATATTGATCCTACACCCTATAAAGTATTTATATTCTGGGCCCTTACGAAAAGCGAAGTTCAAAACCGGTTGTCTCTTATTTAAAAAAAAATATTTACCAGTTTTATTTAGTTTCTGTCTAATTGCTATGTATTCTGCTCGCACAATGGTGAAGGGTATATAAGATTCGGCACAGCCGAATATAGCACTCTTACTTGTTTTTTTAAAAAAATGCAATTTGGTGTCTGTTTCTTAAAAATTTTGCTCCCGAAAAGCATGAGTTTTTTAGAATAAAACAAGCCACCCTTTTCGGGAGCAAAATTTTCAAGAAAAAGACTCCAAATTGCATTTTTTTTAAAAAAAGGCAAATTTTTTTGTAGAAAAGAAAACACCATTAGATTTTATGTGGATTGGACATTTTTTTTTGCCAAATTCCAGGTATTGACTGCTTCTGATTTCCCTAGATGATGTGACACAAAAAGGTAAAATATCGTTAAGATGATTTCAACAAACTCCCAGGGCAGCCAATTCTGACTGATGTTCCTTTAGCAATATGGTTGCTATCAACTGTTAAAGTACGGAGATCCCTGTTGGAAGATTTAATAACATCATGTCTCGATTTTCCACCTCGAATTGTATGCTAATTTTTTACAGTTTGTCGCGTAATTATATAAAAACAAAGTTTCTTGTGTAGACAACTGGGAGTGTCAAAGAATTGTTGGCCCCAGTGTAACAATAATTAAGAAGGAAACTGACAAAACGAAAAAAGAGATCGATTTTATGTTTAACAAATTTCGAAAACATAACAGAAAAGGCTAAAAAGTAGATGTTGGTCCACATTTTGCTTAAGACTTTATGTTTTTCTGTGAGCCAATTTGGCTGGCTTTTGAGCCGAACCTGCTTGGAAGAATTAGGCCTGTTTTCACAACTTACCGATAGCTAAAGGTAGGATTTTATCGGCCATATAAAAAGAGTTCCATTATTACAACTTTACTTTAACCTTCCAGGTTTGATGAACCTTAATTTACTTTATTGCTCACTTTAGGTTAAAGTAAAGTTTTAATAATGGAACACTTTTTTTTTAGCTATCGGTTAGTTGTGAAAACAGGCCTAAGAGACAATTACACGTGCTTTGCTAAGACAGATAGACGAACATAGCTTAATCGATTTAAACTTCTTTAGGACTCGGAATACGTATGCTTTATGGGGTCTTATTTTAATATTTCTTTCTGTTACACAAGGAATGGGAAATAAAATACGAGTCCTTACTTGTGTTAGTGAAGGGTTAAAAATAGGGGAACAAGTTCGTCACTCTTTGATCTTTATAATTTTGCGGTTAAACTTCAAACAACGATTGAGTTAAAAAATTTAAGGAAATTCAGGATCAGCAGTAAAAAAAAAATTTAACAAAACTGCCGACAATTATTTAGTTCCTCTACAGAAAAAAATCATTTTAAAATACTACACCTTCAAAGAAGCTTAACAAGTAACCAACCACCTAAAAAACAAACCTCAGCAATAGAAATTAAAACAAACTCGAATAAAGTGTAATTCAAAACCACATGTGAACTAAAAAGTTACACAAATTTCTAAAAATAACAAATAAATCCTTTCGGACTTTTACACATAAATCCGGAATTAAAAGACAGCCAAACTATATGGATCACAAAATAATTTCGTAAAGAAAATCAATGTCGCTGGATGATCAAAGAAAATATTTTCTTTAAATAAATGGCAGGTTTTATAATCTTTGCGCACAAAAGAAGGACGTAATACTTTTTAATCCTTCCACCTACTAAACAAAGTGATTAAGGTGTACACTGTACAAGCCAACCAAGAAATTCGTATTTAGGAAAAGGGAGTGAAAGCAGAAATAAAATGAGAGTGATTTTTTTTTATTCATTTCTCTTTTTTTAACAATGAATTGTTTTTATGACCTGCTTTAGTTATTGCGGTAACAACGATTTTGTTTCGTAAGACATAAAGGTGAGAATTTTTAGATGTTTTGCGGTGTTTTTATTTCGTATTTGTTAAAACTAATCCAAATTTAGTTGGTCGTTGAAATCTTCTTAATATCTTTGTTTGGAACACGAGTAAAACCATTTTAGTTGGTAGCAATTTTGTATAGAATAGTTTAAGATGCAGTGGTTCTTAATCTTTAGTTATTAAATTTTCATAGTTTACAAAAGTCCCTGAATTCGTGTAAAGCTTCGGTAAAAGTATAGAGGTGTAAGGCGATTTGAGGCACAGAAAACCCGCACGCATACATTGAAGAGCCGATGCACCCAAAACGAGTCACTGTTTGGTGCGGATTTTGGTCCAGATGCATAATTGGGCCATTTTTCTTCGAAAACGAGCAGAGTGGCCGTTACAGTCAATGGCGATCGTTATCGGGCCATGTTGAACGAATTTTGAAGAGGAGGATATTGACAACATTTGGTTTCAATAGGACGGCGCTACGTGCCACACAGCCGAAGCTACACTCGATGTTTTGCGCCCTGTTTTTGAAGATCGCATTATCAGCCGCAGAGCTGATGTCGTTTGGCCACCTCGGAGCTGCGATTTGACACCGTTGGACTATTATTAGTGGGGTGCCGTCAAAGATAAGTGCTACGCCGACAAGCCAGAGACAATTGACGCTTTAAAGGACAATCTTCGTGAAGCCATTGGTGAAATACAGCTGCACACAATCGATAATGTGCTCAAAAATTGGACCGATCGTGTAGGCTACTGCATGGCCAGCCGAGGCAGCCATTTGAATGAAATTCTTTTCCATTATTAACCGGAAGGATTGTACTTTCAAATAAAAAAAGAAATTTGAGAAAATATTCAGTAGTTTTTTTTTTATAGCATTTTTGAAAAAAAAAGTTATTTGGCGGACCCGTTATAAAGAAATTAAGCCAACAGGTTTTAAAGAGCATGTTCCATACTCTGTCCAGAGGAGCCCAGAGTGTTCCGGAGTCTAAATTTTTAGGTTGTATATAATGGTTTTATTTACTTGTATGTAGTATCCCTACAAATACAACATCAATATTTTTAAATTTCTAGTTTAAGCTTAGGAATAAATGCAAATAAAGAATGTCGGGAAGAAACATTAAGGGTTGCAGACCCAACATATTACCCCACTAGGAGTGACTCTGTATTTTGACGATTTTTTTCTTTTTGTCCCCACTTTGTGTTCAGGAGCGTCTCTTCCCATTGTCCTACCCACCCATTTTTTTGGCTCATGCTTTTTTGTTCCGAACTTCATAAAACTATGAATTAGCTTCATTTGCAATGAAGTTCTTGCTTTTGCCAAATATCAACGCGGAAGTTAAAATAGGGTTTTAATGGTATAAATCTCTTAAAATCGAAAAATCGAAATAGAATGACGTTAAATACTATAAATTCGCTCCTTTAAGTTAGGTGTGTTTTATAATGTTGCGATAGTTTTAAAAAAATGTACGATCTCATTTAAAAATGCGATCGATTCTTCAGAAGCTGAAGAAGGGTATCTATTTGATGGCATATTTAATTTATAAAATTAAATTTTTTATTAAACATGTTATATAAATTTTATTGAAATACTTAATAAAAGTCATTTATGGGTCAAGTTCCTTTGATTTTTTGTTATGGTATGGTAGGTACCTTTTGTTTGAAAACCTTTTATGTACATACGTTCATTGAAAGGGGTATCAATAGCACGATAAGAACGGATTTTCTGGAATCAAGTACAGAAAGACGGATTCATGTGCGAAAGACTTGACTTATCCATATTTAATCCCTAATTCGTACTTGAAATTATCTTGAATTTTATTGATTTCAGCGTTTAAAAAACATATGTATGTTTAAAAAGACTGAAATATATTTCTTTTATAGTTTTAAGACTTTTTATGTTTAATAAATATTTTATTGTTATATTTTTTTAATTAGTTTGCTCTATTGATATGATCTTAGTTTATAGGAAAGAATTAGGTAAAATAAATCATGTTTAAAGGTAGATTAACTAAAATAACAAAAAAATAATACAATTTAAATTTTAGCATTATTTTTTGGCAGTTTAGGACTTGCAAGCATTATTTTAAAGCCGATTTAGCTGTAAAATATTTTTGGATATGGCCACACTGATTGTGAGTGCTAATGCAGCTTTGGCTCTCATTTTATAAACTAAAGGGCAAATTAAACCACACAAATGGCTTGACAAATATGTCAACATTTTACGTTTGTACAAACATTTTGTGTTGTTAATTGGGGTGTTTGCTGTCTGTACAAACATTTGAAGCAATGTTTGTAGAAATATTAAAATTTTTTAATAATTGGCAGACATATTGGATATTTGTCAAACTTTTTGCAGTGTATAGTGTTAAATGTAATCATTTCGGTGAAAATTTTGCATAGTGAAGACGTATAAGAAGAAGCATTAAGAAATGGACGAGGAAAAAATATTTTTAAATGAATTTATTGACCTCTACAAAAGTCTATGATTGTGTTGTTTGTTGGCAAACAGAAGCAAAAATAAAGCGCAAGTTTGCCAAGCCATTTGTGTGGTTTATAATGCCCTTAAGCAAAAAGTGTAACAAATCTTAAATAAGCTCAAACAATTGTTTTATCAATTATTTTTTTTTGCTATATAAAAATTGTGATTCGGTACAAAGAAAATATTATATGCTGCGTCTCGGATTTAATTCTCGAAAAATTTCTTTGGAATATCCGTGAACTATATTTTAATAATTCCTTAAAGTTTAAGGCTTTTCTTTGCAAAGTTAATCAATAGTTTTCCAAAAAAAATTTTAAACTAAAGCAAATGATTAACAATCTTAGTAAAAGGTTTTCGGGAAATCCCGGCAACCAAAGATATAGTTTTGGGTTCCCGGTAATGGGTAATTATAAAGAACTTGAAATCCCAGTCGGGACACCATTTATTTTTTTAACATGTATCGCAGTTGATCACAAAGAGAAATAACAATTTAAAAATATTCAATAGAAGCAAAACAATTCTTATTATAATATTGAAGGCAAATGAAAAAATTTTTAAACCAACCATTTCATTAGACAAAATAGCACGATATTTTTACAGCGGGTAGATTTGAATATTACTTGTCGATTTATTCCAAAAAATTCAAAAAATTAAAACTTTGAGTGCGAAATGTATGTTTATATTAGTACTTACAATTAATTTGGGTTTCTATTTAAATGCAACAGTTTGGGAACTACTTTATATACCCATCCATCCATAACAAATCTACTTACGCTCCATTCTTAGTTAAGTGTTACTTACTATATAGTCCTTTAAATCTTTTTTATCTGCTACTAAAGAGAAATTAAACAGTTTTTATATGTTTAATAAAATGCTGCTGCATACAAAAAACTAAACCCCGAAAACTATTTTAAGCGACATGTTAATGCACAGGTAAATCCTAATAATGGGGTTGTAAAACGTAAACAAAAATCGCTCTTAATGAATTTATTTTATTAAACAAAAGCAAGATTTAACAAACAAAATTATAAACAACAACAAATGAATATGTTATAAAAGTTGTGATGAAGTTTGGATACCCTTCACTAAAGATTAGCGTTTGTTAAAAGTAGATTTTATATGGGATCTGTAATAGATCGTGAATTTTCGTGGAGGTGGAATAGAAAAAGCCTTTAACTTTAGGCAAAATCACTGTCCAAATGACAAAGCTCATAATAAAATCGACGGCATTAACTTCAAATGCTTTCTCATTTTATTGTTTGAATTTTGGATTTTCTTTTGTTCCTTCATTTTTTTTTTTTTTTTTTGTAAATTTGTTGGAGACGTGAAAGGAAATCGCACGTCTATGCCGTTTATTCTTAAAGGCAAACAGGCCGACTTTGTTTGTCTGCTTTTCGTTCGTTTTACGTTAACGTTGGCATCGTATAACTGTACCCAGTTACATTTTTAGCGGTGTTTAATATTAACCATATGCAATCGTTTTTAACCTCACATTTTTAACGTGATTGTTTGTTGGAGAACCATAAATAAATCAACGTGACTTGTGGAGAACCAGATAAAATTTATTTTAATTACAAATTTAATCAAGTGAATTAAATGTTTACTTTTATTAATAACATTACTGCAGGAAATGTTGTTAATATCAAACAATATTTAATTGATACTATTAATTTTTTTAATGATGCAGATTTAATAATTATCACAAATTTTTTAATTGAAGTCAATTTTTATTTTTTTTTATTTGTAACTCGTTTACCACTCGTAGTGGTAGAGGGCATACAAGCGGACAAACTTTTTTTTTTTGATTTAAAAAGTCAAGTTAGAACAATGAATTCAGAAAAGATACTTTAAGGAAGTTTTATTTTTAATGTAAAAATTACGAGTTTTGTCAACAAAATCAGCAGTAGTTTTTAAGAACTATTCCTGGAAATAAAAATCAATTATTTCTGGCCAAATAAATGCAATAAATAACCCAAAAAAGAAAAAAAAAACACAATCACATACGAAAAACAATGGAGAAAAAAAGGAATGAACATAAAGGATAACATTTTTAATACTCCATTTAAATGTGTTCGATTTACCACATTGACTTTTATTATTCATTGGCGCTGCAGGACGCCAGCCAACAAATGTCGCTAAAGAAACCCCGTTTTTCTCATGCATTATCAAACAAAAGGGTTGTATTTCAAAGCCATTATTACCCAACATGCTCTAACAATGGCTGCATTATACTAAACGTAGTACATTTAGTGACCAACTGTGAACGTACGAATACTATTTGTACATGTGCTAAAATATAACTAAACCCTTTCAAATATAAATCTTCCCCTTTTTCTTCTTTCTTTTATTGTGTATGAGTTTAAAATTGTTTATTGTCCTTGACTTAATGTTGTTGTTGCTGTTGAAGCATAACCAGTTTTATTTGGTAAACTTTTTAATGGCCGCTGTTGGTTACTTTTTTTTCTGTAACTCTATATTTTTGTTGAACCAATAAAACATGCGTATAATGTCAAAACCTGAAAATGATGAACGCCTGCTGTGCTGAATGGGTTAATTTTGGTACCTTTAAAACGCACATTATTAATTTGGTGTATATTTCAGATAACTATTGTTTCAGTTCATGGTGTCTTTTATTTAATTTCTAGATAAAGATTTGTTAGATATGATTACTCGGCGGGTGCTCCTAGAGGAGTCTTTTTGCAATTTTTTTTTATTTAAAGAGATATTTTTATTAAAAACAATTTCCACTACCAAAACATTTCAGAGTTTTACGGAAGAAAGTACGCTACGAAGAAAGTCTCTAAGTCCCGAAAACAAAAATGAACAAAGTCCTTGATATTAGAGAATTAGTTCAATATGAATTTAAAACCCAAACTTAGAAATGAAAGAAATCCCCAAAAATATGAAATAACCCCAAAAACAAAAATTTATTTGAATTTTATTTACATTAAAGAAATTTAGGCCCTCTTAGCTTGACAAAATTAACATTCAAAAATTAATTAAATTCTCATAAATGGAAAATTTAACTCTAATAATTATAAGTTCCCAATCCTGAAATCAATTCACGAATTAAGAAGCCGGTGTTTGTTATACCATACAGGAGAAACCCCTTGCACCCGGCCGAAAGCCATCTATGCAGAGAAGCTTTAGTTACCGATTCGATATTTTAAAATTCGGTACTTTGGTAATCGGCATAATACATTTCGGGCATATGTCCCCAACCTTTCAAAAGTAACATATCGTCAGCACATTATTGGCTTGGCGAATATCATTGTGAAAATATTATGGTAATTTCACCATCATATTCGCCAAACCAATAAAGAGCGGACGATATACATATCAATATTTTAAATGATAAATGAAATTTGAATGTTATATGAAATGGATCCTTAGAAATAGTAATCGGACTTTATTTAGGAAATTGGGGACTTATTTCATATGAAACCAACCCCCATCACAAAATTAAAAATTATTTGAGAAAAATGAACAAACTCCCGAAAAGTCTTTGCTATAATCCTCTGTATAAAAATTGAGGTATTAAAAAACACCCTTTATGTCGCGATTACGATACTGGGTGGTTGAAAAATCGGACTAGGTTCATTTAACTGAACTTTTATTGTGCATATGGGTAATTCCAAAGTGTTGAACGTGACAGTCGTACGCATCTTAAATGCAATAACATATTACACAACAAATATTTTTAAGTCCTTTTAATCCTTAAATTATAGCATTAAGACAGCATTGTTATCTATGCTAAAGTTTATGGAGGGCGCGATTCTAGATCAAAGATAATGGCAAAAGAAGTAGCGGTTCGAACGTGAAAAAAATAGAAGCAGTTTTTGTGGCCATGTATAAAAAGGCGTAATTCAGCGAAACCTGTTACAACTTTTAGAATTTAACGTAGCAATGTAACATTAAAATATATTTGGTTTGATTCCAAAATCTTCTGAAAATTTTTTTTTCTAAGCCAAAATCTGGGTCGATACGTGACATTTCGAACGTGAAATTTTTTCCATAATAATTTAACGGAATAATGATTAAAACAAAATAAAAATTAACCGTTAATCCGAACAAAATATTTCTCTTCGAACTCTTTGTTAGATAACAGACCATGTAAGAACATTTTTTTGAAATGATATTTATCAAATATCAACTCTTTTAAGGAAGACAATATTAATGAAAACATACAATAAAACATTCTCACAAATAAGAAATTACGTTTGCACAAGTTTGCAGTTTGATTGTTCATCTAAGTGAACAAATTTATGGGTAAATTTATAAAATTAGTAAAATCTAAATATTTCTCTATAACAATATCGTAAAATAATCAGCTTTTAATAACTTTTAAATTTTCGGTCACGGTGGACCTTTTAACGGAAATGCCCATATATGAAAATTGCTCTCCACCTTTATTTCAGTTGGCATGTTACTTGTTACTTTTTCAAATTTCCATATAAGTTTTTATACGAAAGATAAAGTTTGATGTTCAGGAACAGGCAGATAAATTAAAATTGTAGATCAAAAATTGTTTGGATCAGTTCATAAGTATTCATAGTGGGCAAAAAATTCTTTTTCTCGAAGACCTCTTTAACAATTTGACCTAAATATACTCATTCCATATTATAGCTGTAATCCCCCTACAAATTCCCCCCTGTAAAGACCCTTTGGAGAAAATCGCCTTAACATTGAAAATCACTTAAGAGTTTAGTATTGGGGAAAAAATTTGATAAAGGAAAGGATTAATATTGATCAAAGTTCTCATATAACGAGTGCTGTTTTTCTTACTTACAAATTTTTACATCAAAATACATTTCGGACGAAAAAAAACGAGAGTTTCTGCAACAGATATCTTTTTATTATAGAAAAACATCACTTTAATCTGTTATTTTCTAAACAATTTAATGACACATCAAATAATAAATCAAAACACTTATCAAGGTGTTGCATTTATTGTTATTTGTTAAAAAACAAAAATACAGGGGTTATTGTAAAAAAAAAATCCAGAGTTAAAAAATTGAGTGTTACAAATTTATAAAAATAAAAAAATCTTAAGAATCCTTTTCCAAAAGAAGCCTAAACCAATTGTTTGCTACTCTGTTAAACAATTTATAACTTTTTCTTATTTAGTAGTTAAACAATTGCTATACAATGTAATAAAAGTGTTTAACGTTTTAGGGTCACATTAGCCTTATGATTCATTATACAATTTTTGTTATAGTGACAAAACGAATTCTTTTATCTTGCAAGGCATTTATTAAGACGATGGTATTTTTATTTTTTTTTTTGATTTAAAAAAGGATTCTTTTCATAGTTTTTTTTTTTTTTTAAGAAGTGTTAATAGTTTGCCGCCTGAAACGTGTAATTCATTTTTTACAGATCCTTACAAAAAATTTTACTTTTTTGAACATTTATTAGTTCCCCTACTTAAGGGTTAAATGGATGAATACAGCAGCAACCCTTAAGTGTGTTGGAATTCCTGTTTAAGTAGGGTAAACTATTGTTTGTTTATTAAAAAAAATTAGGAGCATTAAAAAATTCTTAAGGAATTTATATCAAAGGATCAAGAATGTTATAAGGCAATTGTAAGGATATAAAGGAGAAGAAAGTGTTAAAATAAAAGGATTCTTTCGGTATGGTATTATAATGCTGCTGTAGGTGTTCCTGCAGATATTTTCGTAATTTATTGGTTGGTTGGAGTTTTGTAAAGTTAAAAGGGGAAATCGTCATAGCTAGAATATGAGCTTGCGAATATTAATCAAATCCTTATCTTATTCTCAAGAAAATTCAGGTGAAAAATATTAAATCAGAAAAGCACAAATCAGAGATCTTTCTATTTAGGTAGTAAATAGAAAGCCGATACCTTCCACATCAATTTCGTGATCAAAACTAAATTAACCAAAACAAAGGAAAAAAACATTTGTTTAACGAATTATCGAACTAATAAACTCGTATTTATTGTATTGCGGCAGAAAGAATGGTGCAAAGAGACATGCAACAAGAGCAGCTTTCGCAAAAAGAAACAGAGATAAAACACAATCACTTCTTTTATAAAAGTCGATGTCGACACAAGTCGATGACAACGAAACAATACCTGTATTTTCTTAGTCGTTATTGAAAACAATCGCTTACCAATAACAGTCACTTGGTATTTTCTATGGTGCTTTTAAGTCGACGTCGAGTAGAATTGACTCGTTCTAGCCGACTTAAATACAATTTTAAGAAATTTTGTTATTTTATTATTTATTATTTATAAAACATAAAAACAAAGAAAATTTTAAAGAACTTGAGAAAACACATTTTTTTTAATTCCCTAATAAGCTAAACCCCGCGAAGCTGTACGCTTGTCTGCAGGAAAGAGACCAGAGTCTCTGGCGGGAATCGAACCCGAAACCCCGGGGCTGATAGACTTGCTCACTACTAGCTAGCCTACCGGGGCACTTATTTTATTAGTAAGCAATTTTACACACATGAGAGCAGATTTTGTGAGAATTTGATCACACAGAAAATATTTATATCTCTTGTTGGAAATTTTTTTTAAATAAACAAAAGTAGGGAAAAATGTTAAACAAACATTAACTACTTTTTTATTATGGCAAAATTTGTTTGTTTAATGGTTAAAACCTGACATATTCACAATACAAAAGGAAAAAATCCCGAATTCTATTTGTTTAAATGATTGAGTTAAGTACATCAAATTTTTAAAGTAGAATGGAGACGAAAACCATCTGAAACCAAGGAAAGGAAATACAGCAAAAGTGAGTGAATAAAGAATTAAGATGTGAGAGAGAGTTTTAAGAATTATTCTATTCCAAACATGGTGTACTGAAGTTCGCTCCTGCTCTTCAGTTTGAATGGTACTGGTGCGGTTGTTGTCGTGCCTTGGTGGTTAATAAAGCAAAAATTATGTAATATGGATGAAAAGGAATATTAGAAAAATTTAATAAAAATTAACTATTTTGTTATACAAATATTATTAAACAATTTATTTATAGATTCAACGAAAAGTTCGTTAGAATTTGATGCCCAAATTGAATAAACAATTTATTTGTTTGTGTTATTACAGGTATATTTGT
Source organism: Pollenia labialis (assembly GCA_949318255.1). Classification (NCBI taxonomy): domain Eukaryota; kingdom Metazoa; phylum Arthropoda; class Insecta; order Diptera; family Polleniidae; genus Pollenia; species Pollenia labialis. Next base: position 134,842,324 of record OX439143.1, on the reverse strand, counting down.
TCAAAATTGTAAAGAAGTTTTGAAGAATTATTTTGCAGAAGCATAATGTTAAAATTAAAAAAATTATGTTTTTTCAATTAATTTCTTACAAATTTCTGCGTTCCGATTTTAAAAAAAAGATTAAGAAGCTTATAGAAAATAAGTTTAATTCCCGGATGACATTTTTACTAAAGGACAAAATGTCATGGGTTCGGAAAGTGTGTTGCTAAAGATGTTATACACATCAGAATGGAACAACTACATATTTGGTGTGCCAATGGAATTACCGGAACCAGCGAATCATATCGCAGTTTAATATAACAGCTTGATCAAAATCATGTAGCAACTAAATTATTTTATTGACTTATTGACTGATTCATCATCGCACAGCTTAAGCGCCTGAATCTAAAAGTTGACGATGCCGGGATTGTTGGAAATTGAAATGTTTAGGGCTTTAAAGAGATACAAAAAATTTAATACTCATTGCTGTTCATTAAACATAAAGGCGAGTAGGCGTCAGCTACTTTTATGAAATTCAACCCATTTGGGCAGAAAACGGGTAAAACCTGAAGTTTGGGACTTTTTTTCATATTTTTAACCAATAAACATATAAATGCAAATTATATCACACTGGTAACTGGTAACATATAAAAAATACAAATTTTGTACGACACTAAATATTCATATCTGCCCACTGTAAAGAAATCGTGGTATTTGGTCTACTTCTTTGTAGAAAAACGGAAATTAGAAATTTTTTAAAAATTGCGTTAATAACCTCCTTTTGATCAAGTGCGATGTGGTACTTTTTTAATTTTCAATAAAATACTTTTTGAATTTTCTATAATTTTGAGCTTCGAAACATAAGGTGCAGGGTCCTGAGTGATTAAGCAACTATGAAATAATAATGTTGGTACCTTTTAATCTATAAAATGAAAATTGTTGGTAGTTTTTTTTTTAATAATTAGAAAATTATAAATATGTATGTCCACGAAAAAAAAGGAAGACGCTAACGAAGTTAAATGCTAGTGCTGTCCGTCTGTGACGAATATGCAGATCGCTTTCACTAAGATGTCGCTGCATTTAAAAGTATTGTTCAAGGTAGATTGGAGCCTAAATTAGAGTTACTACTGAAGCACAAGAGATAAGCCCATCACTCCATAAACAAAATTGGAAACAAAAAAAAAATTTATAAACTAATAAGTTAATTTGTAATAAATTCGTGATAAAAGATAAGGCAGTTTATCTGGAAATGAGATATGATAAAAAGTGTTATTTATCCCCGCATTTAAATAAGACATCGGATAAAATCAAAAGACGAACATTTGCCGAATTTGATCAAATTTTAAAAAAAAATCCAACCTGTACTTTGCACACCAGGTGAACATACATAGACATCCAGCCGACCAGATGGATGGAGGGACAAGCTCTAATTGAATCAGAGTAAAGCTACGGTCACACTAATTAAATATTTAACCAAATAAACGTAACCACTACTTTTTTTTTTAATAGTAAGCGAGAATAACATACTTTTAATATCACAAAATAATGCTTTTTATACTGCTAGAAATAGCAAAAAACAGTTTTCTGAAAGATGTGGAATTATAATCAAAATAAATATTGGAATTAAAGGAAATAATTATTAAGTTTGCTTGTTGGTTCCCTTTTGTTCGTCAAATATTTGACAAGTGTGACCGTAGCTTAAGTCAGGCCGAGTCTACGACTTATATTTCATGCATTATAAGTTTAAGCACAAGCTTTTAGTAAAAAGTGACCTTTTGGCTGGTCGAAATGGGTCGGAAATGCTTTTACTGTTCGGGAAACAAATTTCTGGGAAATTCCGAGGAAAGTATTATAAATAAACCCGGAATTTTAAGAAAGGGGAATTTCAATGATTTCCCAGAAAAATCATTTACTTAATTTAACCAAAAAGCCTAAAGCAAAAATACTATTAACACTTTTATTAATTTAATAATAAAAAGTGCCGAAATTTCCCGGAATTGACAAAACAAAGAAAAATCCAAATTCAACTCGACATAGATTTGAATAAAGGCCATTGTCTTTGAAGTTGCTGGTTACTTTGTATTGTATTGCTAATGAGTTGCAATTCCGTCAATGAGTCTTAATTTTATTTGTTATTATGGAAATACTCGTATATTTTGCGTAGCTAAATTCACGAATTCGTTTAGTTTTTATAAATTTTTGCCAACGTTCTGCAAACATAGACACACCCATACATATTTAATCCTGTATAAACTTGCAAAGGCTTATTAAACTACTATTGAATTAATACATTATATTACAGGAAATAATATTTAACCTGCTCTTTTAGTCCCTGAAGCTTAAATATGTCCATTCAATCTTCAACTTAGACTAATAATCTTCAGGGATTATGACTATTTACTCAACTAATGAGTAAAATATTTGAAGTAAATGAATACTAATGATTTACGCCTACCAAAACGCCTAAATTGCTCATATTTTGTCTTCCACACTTTAAACCTTCGTTCAACTAAACCGTGATTTAGTTTAAAACATTCTAAGTTTTATAAAAATTCTATAAAGTCTACTTATACTTATTAAATGTATCTGCAATGTGTTTAAATCTGATCCGAGTCTGTTTGAGCAAATTGTGGTGAAACATTTGCAAACAATTTTTGTGTTTTTTGGCCGTAACAACAACGTCTTCGTCTTGCAAATCCTTTAAAGCCTGTTTTTCTTTTCAATTCTTTTTAGCTCAACTTATGCAAAACCCTGGGTTAAATTTTCAAAGGGCTAATACCGGCCTTATTGTTTTAGTTATCCTTTGGCTAAAGACGTTTGTAGTTTTTGCAATGTTACAAAGATTGTCAGATCTAGTTTTAACAAATACTTTTTAATCTAGAGCACACGCGCTGTTGTTATTTTAATAACAATCTTCTTAAGGATTTGCATCTGTTTTTCAGTCTGAGTTCTTGGAATAAAATTTAAGATATCTTTCAAAAGATTTTCATTTGGTTTTTTTTTTAACGAAATCAATGAAAGTAAGAGTTGGGATTATTGTAATAATTATCCTTTTTTCTTTTTGTCTATATTTTTGGATATTATGTGTGAGGTCTTTTGCATATTGCATGTTGATCCTGAAATGTTTTGCTAATACTCCATAAGGGTTACAAGCAGTTCAAAGATGTACTAAAGGAAATTCGGTAAAAGTATGTATGTTAAAATACCAGCTGTACTAGCAAAAAATATTTAATGAAAATGGAGCGTTAAATGCTTAATATGTTTAATATGTCTCTGTTTTTTTTGTTTTATTTAAAAATTTTACGTGATTTTTAATTAAGATTTTCAAATATCACCTTGTGTTCTTTTGTGGTCTCCAACTATAAAAAATCATTCTTTTGGTCCTAGAAATCACAAAGTCCATGGAGGAAAGTCTGTGATGCATTATTGACGTAGCCTGGGTCCTGGAAAAAGCAAACGCAAAACCGTTATAGGTTGTAATCATAGATCGTCTGTTTTCAGGCCATTTCTTTTCTCCTCTCTCCTTAAAACTCTTGACTTGACGAGTCAAACTTGACGTGTGTGAACTACAAAAAAAAAAAATATGATACTTTTTGCAAAGACATCACAAAATATATTAAATTGAATAAAACGCAGTGTTTGGTTTTGAAAAGTTCTTGAAAATTAAAAAAAAAAAATTGAAAGAATTGAGTAGTATTGAATACCCCAATAAAATGCACTGAGTATTATTGAGTAATGAAAAGAAGAAAAATCTGCTAGCACTAGCAGGCTGTGCTGTCAGATTTTATAAAGCTCCACCGCCAAGCCGGATGTCAAAAATCGCCAAAAGTCAATTTGGTTAAGTTTTTGCTGTTTTTTTTTTAAATTAACTTTTGCTTACACAAAAAAGCTTGTATACAATTTAAGTTAAAAATCGCCAAAATCTTAAAAAAAAATCGTAAAAATCATAAAAATCTTTGAAATATCTTTAAGGACAATGCATTTTTTTTGTGATAATAAATTGCCACATTTTATGATGGGTAAACTTTAAATAAGACTTTAACGATTCTCAGAAAAAAGTTAATGGCTCATTTAAAATAGCCAACAAAATCGCCAACTTTTTTATATATATCGCCAAATGTAAAATCTTGCCGCCAAATGCGTTTCAAATTTAAACATGTTCGTTTACTCAACTCGGGAAGTATGAGTGGCCCCATGTGATTATGTTGCACAAATGAAAACTGGGTCAGTTACGACAACCAGAAGAAAACGTAATCCCCTGTCGCAGCCAAGTAAAGCAAATGCTAATTAACAATGGCGTAAATGCTTTACTTTCGGTTTGACTAGAAAATTTCCAGGCGTACCTATAACGAACACAATTTATTCTTTTTAAGCGAATATTGGCCAAAAACACATAGAACGTGCGACCAGACCTGAAGCCGTAATATTTCATCAGCACAACGCTTGCCCATATGGTGTAAGAATATGTAAAGACTATTTGAAAATCTTGTCTGAGAAGGTTTGCTCTACCTATCTTAGAGTCTAGACCTTGCCTCGTTCGACTCTCAATTGTCTACTCTACACCAGGGTATCCAACTTTGGCTTGATCCATTTTTGTCAGGGAAATCCAACATAGTAAAGAGGGTATTGTGCGTTTGTGCTGATATCTGCAACACTTAAAAAGTTTAGTCTTTTTAGTATTTTCATCGACTCAGAAAGCGATGCTGATGTCTGCCGTCCGGCTGGCTGGCTGTCCATGTAAATCAAGTGCGCAAAGTACAGATCGCAATTTAAAGAGATAATTTGATAACATTTGGTACATATATGGATTCTAATTGGCACAATGACCAGGCCTTTTGAAAATGGTGAGAATATGTCCATAATCTCACACAGCCCCCATACAAGTCTTTGTGCCGATAAACCACACTCAGGGGAAAAACATGTTTAAATGTGGTCACCTCCAACGAAAATATTTTTTAAGATTATTTTAAACATATTATAATTCATTTAACAGTATTATTGTCACCGACAACCATCTTATGGTTGAATTAGTCCTCCATCGAAAAGCCACAACCATATTTTGGTTCCCTCCGAACATGTTATGGTCAAAAATAACTAAAACATGTTTAACACTTATAATAGCATGGTTGGGTTTCAACCATAGCATGTTGCTCTTGGAAAAGAGGAAAATACTATTGTTAATTTTAAAACAAATTATTGTCATATTTAACCATAACATGTTTAGAGGCAACCATAATATGGTTATGGTTTCTTGATGGAGGACTAATTCAACCATAATATGGTTGTAGGTGACAATAATATGGTTATATTAACTGTAATATGTTTTAAATTTTTTTTTAAAAATCGTTTTGTTGGAGGTGACCATATTTTAATATGTTTTTTCTCTGCGTGCATCTAATTATGTTGGAATTTTAATTTAATTTCTACACTTATTTGATTATTTGACTTATTTGATTGCAATTTAAATCATCTTGCTAAGTTTTATTGAAATTGGTCTATATTCTACATAATTAAACGACAAAAACTTTTACGGTATCTACTAGTCGTGGCACTTCACTAAAAACTTAAGTCACCGATGTGGTACACTTAATTTCAACTTAAGTTTCCATTGTAATATTTTAGCAAGGTGGCCTCAATATCATAACAATACAACAACAACAGGCAAAGCATTAACAGTCAGCTGTTTTTTCAGACCACCTTGTAGATTATTACACTTTTTTATATTTTTTTTTTGTATTTAGTAGTGCTACCATACTTTTATCTTAATTAAATAAGACTTTTCAAATAAAACTCAAAAACACAATCTGTTTTAAATACGATTTAAGTTTGTTATGAAAATTAACTTAATATAGATTTAAATACTATCCTGAAAATTGGGCATAAAAATTAGGACATTTTGTCGGTTCAAAAATTTATTTAAAATAACTCTTCTTTCGTCTTCGATAAACAGTTAATAGAAGCACTGGACGCGAGGTGTACACCTCCAGCTTTATACAGAACAAACTTCTTTGGGTGCTAAAAAATTTGTGAGACCCACAATATTTTAATCAAGAATTAAAAGAAAATAATGCTTTATTCCTTTTTACTAAAAATTTGTGAGACCCACAATATTTTAATCAAGAATTAAAAGAAAATAATGCATTATTCCTTTTTACTGAATACGATTTTATTATGATCTCAGACCCACTGTGAATTCTTGATTGCAATAATGTTATATTTTAAATAAGTCTCCACTTTCTACTCATGACATTTTGTATTATTTGACAATTATAGACATTTTTATTATTTGCTTAACATGTCTAATGACATTTAACCCTTTAATTGGCCATCAGACGAAATTTATGAAGTGTTTGCGTGTTATCAAACAAATACTAAATAACACAACCCTTTTTAACAAAAAGTTCATATTTCATGTGGCGCCACTCAGGGGCAAAAAAGAACAAAGCCAACATATGAATGGACTAAATGACAGAAACAGAAACTCTTAGCAGACTATCAAACAAAAGTAAAAATACAAAAAAAAAAAAAAAAGGTTATGAATAAACAAATGGCCAAACAAATAAAGAAATAATTTGTTTATAATCAATTTAAATGGGAATAACATTTACACACGGATAATTGGAAATGACTCGAACAACACTTCGAACAATAGTCAAGGGGTTTTATGGGGTTAAATTTATTTTAATGTTTTAATAACGGTTTTATGGAAAGGGTTAGTTATTGACCACCACTTGAATGCTTAATATGGCATAAAATTTATTTTTATAGTTTTTTAATAGTTAAAATTTCCAAGACTAGAAAAAAAGAAACCCACCATATGGTAGGTAATCATTTTTCTTTAACTGACATACTTTTGATTGTTTCTGTATCATAATTCAAGTACTGGTACGTTGAAATTATGTCCGTTAGTTTTATCGAAGGGGTTAAAAAAACACTTAAGTTTCCAAAAGGATAATGTTTACACTTGGTTTCCGAAGAAAATTTATAATTCTATCAGGCAAGCCCGTAAAACATGTGATGACGTGAAAAGATAATCATAATTGTTAGTTTTATATTTATTGATAAATGATGGTATCAACATTATTACATTTCCTTAATGTGTTTCGTGATTAAAGGAATCGTTTTTATGGAACAATTATTTATTTAAGGGTTAATTATAGAAGGAGATCCTTTTCGTTTTTTTTTGTAATTTGAAAGGTTAGACAAGTATGTGGGCGATCATTATTAGGAATTGTGAAAATTTTCTACAGATGTTTGAACGAAATATTGACATGTTCAATGAAGCAATTTTGAGATGGTTAGTTTTCTTAAGTAATTTTAAGCTCTTCTGGTTCAAAAAATATAACGTTTAAAAAATGAGCAATAAATTCTAGTATTAAACAAATAAAAATATCTCTTAAATATACAGGGTGGCCCAAATTAGACTTTCTAATGTTAACATGTGTAACTTTTTTATTTTGTTATATGACTATGTTTTATTTTTGCAGGTTTAAACTGAAGTTTTCAACTAAAAATAATGAAAATCTCAAATTCGCTGTATAATGAGCAAAATTTTTTCTTCTTATGCTTCGATTTTTTAATATGTATTAAAAAAAAATTTTCAATATTTTTAATCAGGCTTAAGTTCATCAAATTTAATTTTCATTAAATAATTTTTATAAGAAAAGGAATTTTACAACATGAAAATTAATTAAAATTGTAATTGATAATCATTCATTCTTGACTGACCTGAGATTCGAACCCAGGCGGCTGGTTACCCTGACATGTTTCGATCGCTACCACTCGATCTCCTCAGAGGGATTTGCCGTCTTACACTCGCAGCCATCTACGACTGCTGACGTCAATAGTCAAACATCAATCCTTAAACCAAATTGTATTTTACCCTTTGGTTGATTGAAATTTGCTTTTTTGAAATCATTAAACGTAACGTTCGTATTTGTCATCTTTCGAACACAAAAGTAAAACTGTACTTCAGTTCAACAAAAACATGAGAATATTTAAGTCCGTGCGGTTTTTTTTAAATCACAAACTTCATTGTGTTCGGTTAAGCTCATTAATGTTCGTTCGTTTCTGTTGTGCGTAGCGCCCTTTTGACGGGTAAAAAACCAACAACTTTTTTACAAAAACAAAATCCACATACGAAAAACAAAAAGCCAGCAAAATAATTTTACACAAACAAAACATACACACACAAGCTATTCTTGTTGCGGTCGTTGCTAAAATTTTTTGTTTGTTTATTTCTTTATCAATATAAAAAAAGAAACAAACATTACAGAACATTAATATATATATTGTTTGTCTACAGTATCATTAGAATTATTCTGTTTTTCTGTTCGGCTCTTTTTTGAAAAAAATAGTTACGAACGGTATTAAGCGCTGTGTTCGTACACAAACACTAAAAAGTGGGTGTTTGGGCGAACACTAAATAATGTTCTGTTTATTTTCGAACACTGTTTTAAACAAAATAAAATTAATTTTTCTCTCTAGAAAGATTATTTAATTTAGTGGGACCTTTCTTATGTTTATCTGTATATTCAACCAACCATTTTTTATACAAAAAAAAAAAAAATACAAACCCAACAAAACAAACCCCAATAATCAAGTAAATTCTTAATATTGTTGCCATTAGCATTTTCATTTTTGCACCCGAACTACAGCAACAACAGAAAAAAAACAATCGAATCGGATGATGAATGAAAATGTCAAAAGATGCAAAAAAAGGAACTGATACACATGAGTAAACCCCTTGGAATACTCCTATCAAAAGTACTTATGTATATGAGTTGCTTTAGCAAAAAGTATTATGTCTATATGTGTGTATCTGCCCACATGTGCGTATCTGAAATGCGTTAGATATCAAAAACGAAAGTTCCTTTTTCAAGTAATTTTTCTTAAAAGAAGATGCCATGATGGCGCAAAAAGTCGTAGAAATGGCAAAAAATAAAACTTCAATGCCGGAGGCTGTTTTTTATTTATGCACAAGACAAAGTAAAACCTTTAAAAACTGAATGAGTATAAAAAGGGGGAATTTCGGTTTTTTCTTTTCTTTCTTTTACAAAAAATGAGTTGGTATAAAAAAAAAATAAAAAGGCCGGCAGACACGCATGGAGTTTATACAATCAAAGGGCACTATACATATGAGACAAGTTTCCATATTTTAAAAACACACACAGTGTCTCTCATAAGTTAATTAATTTAGTAGTATTGAATATTATTCTTATTGCTTCATAGAGTTATTCAAAATACATACATATTTAGAAAAAGTGTAGCAAAACAAAGTTAGAATGCTGCATTTAGCTGTGCCAAATTGTGATACTCCCAACCAAGAATTAGCATTTAAGGGGAGTGGACTTTATGTAGACACGAACGGTCGCATTCAGATACATACATCCTAAGCGAATTCATTTTTCAGGTGGCGTTGCTGTGCTACTTTTGTTTCTTAATTAGAGAGAGGATTGCCCAAGGCGAATTCAAACTCATCTCGTCTGCCGTTTATCAGCTGTTTCCACGGCGAATTTAAAAAAAATGGTGAAACGTCAAAATATGATTTTGTTTTGAGAAGAAGTTGAATGAAAAGTGTTAAAAATATTATTTTTATAATAAAAAAATTTCAAAACTGCAAATGATTGAAGTGAATTTATTAATTTCTTTTATAAAAAAGTGATAATTTTAATTTGCAATAAAAAAATTTTGACAACCAACCAGAAAATTGTATAAAAAAAAACATACGTGGGGCTTTTTATAGTTGTAGAGATGAGTTTACCTGTTTGAATTCGCCTTGGGATTGCCAAAAGTTACTTGTGTTTTTGACATATGGGCAAAAGAAAGCAACAAAAAAATACATTGTTGTGTTTTTGGTGTTGTTACTTGTTGTAGTATCGACACCACCGTTTACATGAATTCGCCTTTTAAGTTTCTTTTTTTTTTTTGTCAAGAATTGTTATATTTATAATGTCAGTGCTTCCAATTTAGCCATTTCTAAAAATCTTGTTTAGCCCTAACCTTTTTTTACTTATCAACATTTTCATTAAATTAAAATCCTGTTTATCGATTGCGAACGTTAACGTTCGCATAGAAAATAACATTTAACACAAAAATACATTTTTGGAATTTTGTTTTTGTTTTAAATATAATTTTCTATGCGAACGTTAACGTTCGAAATCGATGAACAGGGTGTAAAAAAAATTTGAAAACAAAAAATTTTTAAACAATGCACGAATTAAATTTTAAAGAAATTTTCACAATTTTAGTATAATTTTTTTTTTTTTTATTAAATTCATAAAATATTCAGAATATTTTGTATGACACTGTAAATAAAGGCACACTTTTTTATAAACAAACATACACCCACATAAAAGACCACCCCTTTTATGTTTGTGTTTTTTATGGAGAGAACGATGATGATGATGATGGTGATGATATACAGTGGCACTGAAACTGTTTGAAATAAGTAAGTGGAAAGATTATTTGTTGCTTAAAAGCTTTTATTAAATAAACATGTTCGATAAGTGGAATAGATTTTATATTCAAGTTTGTGATGAAAACCGATCGTTTTTTAAAGACGTAATGAATTTTAAGTCATTTTAGAATCTATTTTTTAATTATAGTCTTAAATATTTGCTCAAAATGTAGTTTAGTTCACATATTTTATATTTAATATGAATATTAGAGATCAATTTTCAAAAATACTGTAAACAATATTTTCGGTTTTAAGTCATTACATTTTTAAAAACTTTTTCCATCAAATACATTTTTGTGTATTTGCATTCTACTTACAATTAAGTTCGTGCAACTGCCCTATTAAACAGAAATACAACTAATTTGTTGTCGTCATGGTATTACGTGTTAATTTGTAGTAAATTGGATAGTCTGTAGTAAGATTTGGATTTTCCTTTATAACCAGGGCTGTGGAGTCGGAGTTGAGGATTTTGTGACGGAGTCGAAGCCGTAGTACCCACAAAAACTCGCAACTCCGACTCCAAAGTTTTTCAGCATAAAAAATTTAAAAAAAATTTTCCAAATAAAAATTATCTTCTTAAAACACATTTACAATTTAAATAAATGGTTTATTAATACTGCTCTTATGTGCTGTTTCCAAATGGTAGGCGATGGATTGAGTGCTTTTCATATAAATTTTACTTCCCTTCTTTTGTTTTTTGAAGTAATAATTATTTTTTATTCATTATTATAATAATTTTTTTTTTTTTTATAATGTAAATGTAATATTTTTTTTTTATAATCAATCGCCTGTCATTTGGAAACAGCACATTAATGTTTGCGTACGGTAATTTCTTCTCAAAAACTCTAATTTTTAGAAGGCTGTACGGTAATGAAAAAATAAAAGTTAACATCACTGAGTCTCATATACATTCAGCATCAAGATTATAGTAGGAGTCGGAGTCGTGAGCCCTGTATGTTTCACATTGTATTAAAATCCACATTTAAAAAACAATACTTTCCCCTTTTTATTGAGAAAACTATGATTTTCAAATCATTATCAAACGTTTGTAGTTTGATATCAAACCTCCGCGTTTGTTGGGTTAAAGTATCTGTTTATGTGACAAAAAATTTCCCTTATAAATTCTAATGCTTTCAAATAAAAGGAAATATAACTGTTAATAATTCTAAAAGATCTTTTTCTCAGTAATTTTTTATCATAGACAGCTGACTAGAACCGAGGCTTCAAAAGGAGAGAGATATGAATTAATTTGATTAAAAATTTCAACAATTTGCACACGTTGCTCTGGTCTAAAGCGGCTAATACACTTGCAATAAAATTGTTCAATTTTACGTATTATACAATTATATCGCCAATGTGTATGTGTTATTCGAAGGTGGCACAATATATTGGCAACAATCAAAAGACTTTTGATTTTTATTGTACAACGAAATTAAAGTGATGTGTGTTGGCAACATTGTACAATGCTGTTTATGTTATTCCTATAGGTTAAGTTCACCTTTTTATTGCATGAATGAAACCATTGTGCGACTTATTGTATAATATAGATTAAAAATGGAAATAATATGGCGAATATTAGCTACAATAATATTGCAAGTGTATGGGCCGCTTAAGTCGATCCATAATGAAATGTCAAAGTTAACTAAACAAAAAGCAGTTGGTAAAATGGGTGGTCAAAAAAAACAGTGATTCCAACTCAAAGTTGTATCACTCCAAAAAAAAACACCCTTTACAATAGAATAATAAAAGAGTTAGACTAGAATAGAGTTCGTGTAGATCTTTGATAAAGTAAGAGTATGTGTAGAGTTGGTGTGAAGATAGAGTAGAGTTGGAGTAGAATTACAGTAAAGTTAGAATTAATTTAGAGTAGATTTGAGTTAGAAAAAAGTACAGTAGTCGAGTTAAAGTAGAATCAGAGTAGAGTTAGAATAAAGTTAGAGTAGACTTAGAGTAGAGTTAGGGTAGAGGTAGGGTATATTTTGTACACACAATGCCCACTGTAAATTAGCACAAATATCAAGAGCATCGGGAATTCATTATGTTTATTGTGTGTATGATTGGATGGGGTTGTGCATAAAAATGAATAAATAAATGAAGGCATCGAATGACTGAATTGAATATGCGAGAATGTAGAGACTTCGACTCTATAGATTAAGCATATTAGCATATGTGTGCTTTTTTATCCTCCATTTTTTTTTAGCATATATGAAGGGATTTACTACATAACGTATAGATATTTTGGGGTTGTAAATAAATACATATAAATACATATAAATATGTGTGTGTTTTTTTATATTTATGATCACATGAATGGTTTATTTCTCTAGTGGCATAAATTTGCCAACAATTTTAATGGCATTTTTTCAAAGCAAAAGAAAAAAAAAACTTATAAAAATGGTTGGTTTGTTTTTTATAGTCAAAACATTTTAATAAATTAAATCTTTTCGGTAATAAAAATGAGGTTTAAATAATTTGTGGTATATTTGGCAAAATTAAAAGGGTACTGTAAGGAAATGGTTATTGCTTTTATTTGCAAGACAAAAGTTAGTTTTGGAGTAGAACTAAGACAAAAGTTAAGTTAATTTTGAAGCCGATTTACTGGTTAATAAGAATAAACTAAGAACTTAATTAGTATATTAACGATAGTAGAAAATTTAACTAGAGTAAGATTAGCATTAGAATTATAGAATAAAGTAAAGTCAGAGTAGAGTAGAGTTTAATTAGAGTTAGAAAAAGTAAGATTCAGAAAGAAATAGCAGGTCGTCTACAAATGAAGTGAGCAAGGACATAAAAAAAGATCTTATCATGTTAAAACGACGGTTTCGGTAAGTTTAATCTTTAATGTAAATAATTAAACAATTCGTTCAGACAATTAAATATTTAACTAATTTTGCCCCTGCAAAGGAATTGATCATATCAATTAACGGATTTGTATTTTCGAGTCATGGGACACAAATTTAGTCAATTAAAAAATTAATTGCATAAACTAAAAAATACACCACACATACACAAACATTTAATTTTATGGGTTTTGATTAAAAAAATTAATTGCAGCAAACAAAAAATTAATTGAATAATTAATGTACACCAATTAATTATTTAATTGATTAATTTTTTGCAAACATTTTTTCTGTGTGTGGCGCTTAGGCTCATTAGCTTCGATAAGAGACACCAAGTCCAGCGTGAACAGTGGGTGAGGTTGACATTTAAAAAGGTTGACAATGGGTACAAAAGCTGTTACCTTTTTTTCGCTTCACTCTTCCATTAATCCCTGAAACGTTCAGTAAAGTTTGAGTAGAGAAAATTATGCTTAAAGTAGAGCTGAAGCAAAGTTTTTAGAAGATCCCATTAAAAACTTCGCCTACAAAAAAATGTGTTAAGTAATCAGGAAGAAGTAAAAATACTACTTCCAATTCTACTGAAAGAACTAATGAATTTTACAAGGGAAGTCCAAAAATTAACGCATTTTAATGTAAGTCATTATTTTTTACCTACACATCTCTGAAAAATAAGTAGTAGTAGTAGAAGTAATTATAGTAATTATATTGAAGAAAGCTACTAAATAATGAGTGAAAGAAGCTATTCATTTAAAAAAAAGTAGGAGAAGTTTTTACTGGGATTTTAAATAGAGTTAGAGTAAAAACGTTAAAGTTATATAGCAAAATTGAGGTTAGTAGGGAGTTAGGTTAAGTTTATAATTGTACTTTTTCAGATCCATATAATAAAATATTTATTTGTTTTGTTACTAGTTCACAAAATTCTTTTAAAAAAAGAAAACAAATAATTGTTTTAACCGCATTCATTATTCTATGCGTTCCCCTAATGAGAGTATCAAGGTGTGTGTATTTTATCCGCCAACAGTATCAATATTTATGCTACTAAATGACATGAAAATCTTTAAAATTTTTGTATGTCATCACAAAATGCAATTTTCAATAGAACAACAAAAAATATGTAATTCAAAACAATTTTTGGTCCTTTGAGTAAACATATGAAACATTACGTATCTTGGATTTTCTTGTTGTCTTTGTTACAACAGTTAAATAAACACGTTTAATAAAATCTTATCAAAATCTCAAAAAAACAAGAAACGAACAATAACGAGTATTTGTTTTGAAAAGTAAAAGATAAAGATTAAACACACTAAAATGTCATCAACAGTGGCAGACTTCGGTATGCAAGACCCGAAAGTATTAAACAATGCAACATGCGTTTTGAAAGTAAAATAGAAAGCAGTTGCAACATTTGAATTTAGAAAGAAAAAAAAAACAATGATTATGCAAGTTGCAATTGCAATTGTATAAAAATTTAATTTAATTTCAATACATTTTACTTACTCGTTATTATTTTTAAGAATTATCTTAAGTTGTTTCTTTATGTTGCAAGACAATTTCACCATATGCTGCTGCTGTTGCATTTAGTATCCTTTTTCTCTAATTTCATCTTAAGTCTCTGGTCTGTGTGTGTCCTTTTGTTTTTTGAAGAGCTCTTTTAAATGAATAAAATGCACCATTTTTTTTTGTTGCTGACGCAGATGATGGCATGTGCTTCTTTAGTGGTTTGCTAAGTGGTCAAGTCAATGTGTGTATTTGGTTTTTCTTAAAATTAATATGCATCCTTTTTTCGTAATTATGGGACAGGTATAGTGACCATAATCTTATCTAAAGTATGGTAACATTTGGCACGAGTTTTTGCTGTAGCAGTTGCTAGAAATTTTAAAGAAAGTTGCGCTAATTTTATTTAATGAAAAATCGAGTGAGAAATACAGGGTGGTCCAAAAGAAAGAAGAGGTTAAAAAAGACTTTTTTCTTGATTATGAATTCTATTCTTTAGTTTTTTAGGAAACATCTTTAAAAATTTAGATAATTTAGACCTGCAAAGTAATGCCACGTAAGAGCCGTCTGTTCTACGCTTCACGTAGTCGCTCTCCTCTAAGACGGTTTCCATAGAAATGCATGACTTTTTTAAGATTAAGAGAGCTGTTTCTCGAGTTCCTACCCGGATATATTTTATATTAAGGCATGCCCTGTGGCTTATTCACCTAAACACGTTTTTTTAAGCACTCTTATGGCCGTTTTCTCATTACACGATTAACTTTTATCCCATCGAAAAACTGCACATTAAAGAAATTTGGTTTTCTCAATGTCTCATTTGCTTCTCTTCTGTCGCAAAGCTAACCAGCACTCATCTGCCGATTATTTATTTTCCTTTTATTTGCCGTACAGATAAATTCAATCAGCTGACTCACAACTTTTACATGTATTTTGAGAGGTGTTGCCAGCTTAAAACCATGTATTTTGTCGGTATATTGAGAAACCCAAAATTGTTAACAGACAGTTTATCGGTCTAATAAATTTATGTCGACATTAAGTAACAGGCAGTTTGACGGTACATTGAGAAAATGGCCATTAAAGAAAAAACGTCGTAAGCAATTAAACCTTTATCGGATTGTGTAGAAAAAATTTTAATTTTCTTCGGCTTTTAGTTAAAAAAAAAAATCGAAAATTTCAATCACGTTTGTTAATTCGTTGTTAAGCATTTATCATTTCCACTTTTAATTTTCCAAATCTTCTTTATCATATTAAAATATTCAAGTTAGTTTCTTTTAGGCTACCCTGTTTCTTTTTATATTTTCACTTTTAGCCCAAACATCTAAGTGCCCTTTTTTAATTGTCGTGGAACTCAGATAAGTTACAAATCGGAAAATCTTATCATCTCGTGAGAGATAGCTGGCAATATTAGAGCATCTTCGATGTCGTTCTAACTAAGAGAGAGAGAGAGTGCAGTGATCTTTTACTCTTGATACATTTTCGGATATTCTTTTTAACATGCTACTTTCTAATTTATTTTATTTCCTAATGGCTGACATCTCAGCCAGATTAATGATTATGCAGTTTAAATTTCAGCTTCTTATGTTGTCAAGGTTTAAAAAGTCTTATCGCTGGCTTAACATGTAAAGGCTCTAAGTCCAATTTTTTAAGAAATTGAGATTTTAATGCAGTAATGCAATAAGTAAAAATACATTGTTTACACAGAAAAAATTATAGTTATCTCATTTTTTGTTGTTGTTTTGTAGTGATGAGCAAAAGCGCTAAGTCCAATTTATCACAAGAAAAAGTTCTAAGTCCCAATTAAAAGTACAGTTTGACCATTTCTCTCAAATTGTTCCATCCCATGTATTTTGATGGTTTTTTGTCTCTCCTATAAAATTTTCAAATATGGACTTAAAGCCTTAACATGTTAAGCCAGCGTTATTCAACTCGAAATATACATTCGATAACGATACCAAATTTCGACTATTAAGAAGAGGGACCGCAAACAAAAATAAATATTCTGAGGGGAATTTATTAGTTAAAAAAATATTTAATTTCTAAAGTTTTGTGTCTTCTATGAGCCTGTAGCATTTCTATTATTTAATTTTCTGATTTCCCCTATTGCGCTTATTCGTGCATAAATAGCAAAATATGCCTTAGTCAAATATTAATACCTTATGAGAGTTTGGAGTCTAGAAATATACCCAAATAGGAGGTTTGATTTCAAATTGAAAATGATTTGAAATCAAACGTTTTCTCAAACGACAAACGTTTAATAATGATTTGAAAATCATTTGAAAATCATAGCGATCTCAACAAAAAGGGGAAATTATTTTCAAATTCAAAAATTCCTTTATTTTCAACTTGCTTTCAAACGTAATTCTCAAATGTTTTTCAAATGTGGATTATAATAAAATGTGGATTATAATAAAATGTGGAATATAAATAAAACTATTTAATTTTTTTAATTTAAATTTATTATTTATTTAAATAAACTTTGGGATAAACATTCGGTACCATAGCTAAAAGATGAAATAGTGTTCTTTACGTCCTCTAATTCTTGGAAAGACAAAATACTTGGCTTCTTTTTATTTTGAGGATTGTAGCACCGCGATCGTTCAACAAACTTTCTTCACTTTCCCGTTTTATTATTTTTCTTTTTTTTTGTATTTTTAATCAATTGATAAAACATTTGATATCAAATGTTTATTTTCACATCATTATCAATTTGAATTTAAATGTCAAATCAAACAATTGAAAAACGTTTGAGAATTGCGTTTGATGTCAAATGATAAAGTCAAAGGTTTGACTTCGTGTTTGTTGGGGTCCGATTAAATAAGCTTCTCACTTATTCTGGCGTGTTTGGGAAAAATAGGTAAATTTTTATCTGTTAAAAGTTGTTATCAATTTGAATTCAAATGATTTAATCAAACTATTGAAAATGGTTTGACTTTGAATTTGTTGGGTTCCCATAGTCAGTTTTTTTTATTTTTTTTTTAATGAGTCACCTTGTGTGTTCTAAAACCAATAACTCTAATTTATAATCAAAATTGTTTAAATTCTACTTATCTGAACTCAAAGTAGAAATCTGTGTATTAAAACCAGGGGACGAATTACGGCATTACGATATCAATCAAAATTACAATACAGTTTAAATCAAAAATTTGTTCGATGGCGAAATTTTCCCCCAACTCCAAATTTTATAATAAATAACATATACATATGTATGTATGTGTGTATATAAAATTTTGTTTGGTATAAGTAATAATAACATAAACTGGGTACAAAGCTGAAAACCGGTATAACTCAGGAACGGTAAGCGCGAATTCAAAAATATTTATTTCTTTTGCCCTTAATTTCTACAAAAAGAAAGCTGGTCTTGTTCGTACCTAACAGTTAAATTTACCTTTTTCAACCAACATGTGACCAACGTGCTTTAACCTTCAGTTTTCTTTTAAAACATGGCAGCTCTTACATCATATATTTCTATACACCGCTAGACTTCTTTTTGTAGAAATTACGGGCATTAGTTATATAAATTGATCTTTCAAACTGCATTGTTGGTTTGTTTCTTTTCCATACAAATAAAAGTTATAAAGCGTTATTTACAAAATTTATGGAAACTTTTCGAAATATTTTAATGTAGGGTGCATACATGAGCAAATGAATTGTACACCAAAATAAAGCTTGGACCTTTTTCTTTTAATTTATTTCCTTAAAAGTGAAGCACATCGTGGTTTTTGATAAATTTATGAAAAAAACTTAAAAAAAAGTCCGACAGACACGATTTATGGCAAAAATTGTACTTGAGCGACCGCTAAACCTCTTCCGAAAAATCTCAAAAATACTTTAACCTATAAGCTTTTAAATTCAGCTGAGCCCCAAAAAAAAGTTTTTCTAAAAAAATAAAAGAGACATTTCACATATGTACATATATGTAATTCTTTGATTAAACGTTTTAATCATATTCAAGTGTAAATGTCAAATGTTTCCAAAATACATCGTTTGTTTACATTCAAAAATTCTTGCAATTGACACATCCCCTTCGATGTCAATCAAACACACTATGTGTCTCCTCTAAAAAAAAAATTAAAAAATAAAGACAAAAATTATATCATGTCGATAATAAGATATTAAAACAACTTAACTTCATATATCACAACATAACCTCACTTTCATAAACAGAAATAAAGAATAAAATAACATTTGACAAAAACACATTAGAAACATACGTTGTTGTCTCTTCTCTGTTTTTTTTTTTTTTTACCAATTTTAATATTGAAACCACAAAACAAAAAAATAATTCTACATACAAAAGATGTAAAAAAGTAGCAAAAAAACAATAATAAATGATCATTTCAAATCTAAAAGCAAAAATAATGGGATTATTCGCTTTATCAGCGGACACTTATGTAATATTGGTAACAGGCTTTTTGTACAAAAAAAAAAAAAAAAAAAAATACATTCATTATATTAAGTTATGCTTCTCGTACTCATATGTTAAGTAGAGTAAATAAGTGACCACTTTATGGAGCCACCGCATACAGAATGTCACCCTCTACTTTTTTGCGAGTTGTAAATTTTCTTTGGAGAACCTTGTCGAAATGAAGGCATTATGTTTGTATTATTTTATTTTTTCAAGCAAATTTTTTTTTTTTTTGGTGACCTTTTTGTTTTGGGCCAATATACCCTACATTATTTTATAGTGAATTTAAGAATTGTTTGTAATTTATATGAAAAGTAAAAGCGCACATGAGTTTAAAACAAATTTATATTCTATGCACATTAAGACATTTAGTTCAGTCTTCCCATCGATTTTTACTTTACAGACCTTGGAGAAATATTCGACCAACCAATTGTAACACAAATTTTGGTCAGTCCTTATTTATTTCAATTTGTACAACTAAACGTCCACAAAACTTAAAAACGTTTAAGTATTGATCTGGTTAAACCATCTACTAAAAATAATTTCTTTAGAAAATATTTGAAAACTAATTTTATATAGAGTCGAAAACGAGTCAGCTTTTAGAGTTTATGTAGCAAAGTAAATTGAAAATAATAAATCTAGTCTTTAATATGTCTGTGGCAATAAGAAAATGTGCTTACATTTATTTTTCTAGCGTTGAAGAAGGGCAATTTTAAACGTTCGGGCCTGTTCTAAAAATCACGTGGTTTAAAATCACTTGCTTTTGAAATCACACGTATGATTTAGTGGTGTTTTAAAAGTCATACCGTTGTTTTGTTTCTCGGTGTGCTTTCTGCAATTGAAGATCACACCAAATCACACAAAAACGGGACGCTAAAATATCACACGTGTGATTTTAGTAGGCACATGTGATTTGAGTTAAAGTGACTTTCAGAGCAGGCCTGTTTAAAGGTTATTTTTGAAAATATATTTTTATTCTAATAAAACCATAACTTCTCTTCGGCTTTGGTTTTATTAAGTTTTTTTTTTGTAAATACTCCTTACGTCACAGATCGGAATTAAAATTATGTTTTAATTCCAAATGTTATTGCACTTTGCTACAGATTTATTTCTATTTCATACGCCGGCGAACGATGAACAAATACGTACACGGTGACCATGTTTCATTTTAGTTTTCTAGTATTTTAGTAAATACATTTATGTGCTGTTTTTAGAACGCAAGCGCAAAAGTGACTCGTTTAACTAACATTTAAAACAAAAACAACTTTTGCAATTTTGTTTTTATTTTAAATGTTAGCTAAACGAGTCACTTTTGTGATCACTTTAAAAAATTATTGTTTTATTTTTACATATTTGCACAAACAACAAAGAACTTTTTCAATCATAAAATCTATTAGTTACACTGTGTATAATTTTTTAAGTCATGGAAAAATAACCATATACGGACATGATAAAAGACCAAAAAAAAAAGAAGACCCGTGACTCCCAGTTTTGCCCAAATTCATGTACTTTTTTTTATGGGCCTCCAAAAATTTGGGGCCTCGGTGTCATTTGTTGCAAAAAAGTGATAATTTTCTCAGGCTCATATCTTGCAAACCAACAAGATTCTTGAAAGCTCCATCCTACTAAGGCGAATTTGACTACAACAGAAACTTTATAGGGGTTTTGCATTGCATTCTTAAAGCTGGAGGTCCATACCACGCGTTTTCGCCTCCACGCAGCGCATGCTTTTTTAACCTTACTTGCGTTACATGCAACGCTATTTATGCAGCAGCACCACAAGTAAAAATAAAATTAAATTTGTCAAAATCAGCGGATTTGTTCGAACGCTGATTGTGACGCTTACAAAAGTAGAAAGTAAACCTACTTTTCGCCTCAAGGCTTCAACGCTTTTGTGCATGTAGCTTACTACGCATAACTACACAGGTTCTACTTTTTTGACAGCTGCGTATGCTGCGAAAATGCGAGTAACGCGTGGTGTGGACCTCCAGCTTAAGGGGTCTGTCTGCACACTGTCAAATTGCTTGCTATCACGGCGAATTCACTCGTGTACTTGTGCTGGACGTAATATTCGCCGTAATTTCAAATTTTTTTGATTTTCCATCCAGCATCGTTGGTAACATACATACAAACACATTTTTACTAATACTACCATAGCGCTTGATGAGATATGCCGCGTTCTGACCCCTTCAGTGTTTACGGACGCAATATCAACCAAAAACACCATAAAATCCAAGCAAATTGGTTCGAGCTTTCCAGATCATATGGCGTTTCGACACCATCTGTAGTAGTTGAATTCGCCTTGGTCCTATCTAAAAATCCAAATAGTACTCTCCATAGTCGACCATCATTTCCCCCAAATGTCCATACTTCATTTGACTTTATTTTGGTTTAATTTTTTCGATGACTTACTAGAGGACTTGTGGTAAAAAAAAAACTGGCATATTGTCACAAAAAATGGGTGACAATTGTGTTAAAGATGTTTATCAATACAACCAATCACACACATGCTTAACTATGGACACACACCCATAAGCGCATTCACTTACATCTACATACTCAAACACCGTTCATCCATTTATTTCGACTATTCTAATGTTTTGAACTCCAAACAAAAAAAAAAAAAAAAAAAAATTAGAGTGACCGATAACATTATAAGGGTGTAAATAAAAACAAATATTAATGTTAAAAAAGTTTTGTTAAAAAAAAAATACTTGCAAAATGCCACAGACAAGGCAAAAGTACTTTTTTTCTAATCACACTCAATGATAATAATGTGCCAAAATGACCACTTATGTACGCATTTGTTTAAATGCGAATTTACTTTTTTAGATTTCAGATTTTTGTTTCAAATTGAGTAATCACTTGGGGGAAGTTTTTACAAAAAATAAAAAACAAAATTGTTAATGTATTAGAAAATGATATTTGCGTAAAGGTGGATTTGTGCGGGAACTATTTAAGATAATGATGAACTTGATAAAGGTTGTTCGTGGTAACATATGAATAATGGCTTTTTCTTATTTTGGAAGTTTGTACGATAAACATTAGAACTTTTTAAAATTAAAACAGTTGTTAAGAAGTTTCTAACTGCCAATAATGGATTTGATATATAAATGTTGATGTATATATAAAATTTTTTTTTTTAACGAATTGTGTTTAAAGTAAACAAACGTACCCTTATCGAAGGGTACTTTTGTCGTACTTTTGATCTTTATAACCTACATCGCTTTAAGTGGGGAATGTAGTAAGTAATTTTACTAAAACTTTTAACATATTAAAGATATATTCATGTCTTTATTTTCTGATCGACTCAGAATAACTTCTTGAGTCTGGTACTTTTTTAAAATTCGCCCGTTTTGTGGAGTAAACGGTTATAACCTGTATTTTGAAACTTCTTTGTCAACCCATTTATCTTTTAAGCTAATAAACATAGAAACAAAGTATTATACCAAATTCGTAACTTATCTAAAAAATGTAAAATTAATTTGGTACTTTTCGAAATTCGAGCATTTCGTATCTAATTTTGGTACTTTTTTCAAAACACTGTTCTTTATATATTGACATATACGTTTTAAATTATAGGCTCCTACTACAATTTTGAAATTTTTGATATTTCAATGTGAAAAGGAAAATGGGAAGAAAAAATTTGGTACTTTTTGATTCTTCAACTGGTTTTTCACTTGGTACTTTTTTAATTTTCGTTAAGATTGGACCTAAAACTATACAATTAAACATGGATGAGAATATATAAGAGGGAAATTGTTGGTACTTTTTTGTTCTTCAACTGGTACTTTTTGAATTCTCTTAAATATTGGACCTAGATACATAAAAACAAAAATGCATGGTTCTTAGTGAATAAGAATCTGTAAGGGCACCTTTTTGGTACTTTTTCGTTCTATTACTGGTACTTTTAGAATTATTTTTAGTACTGAACCTAGAAACATAAGATTTAACATGCAGAGTCCAAAGTAATTTAGAAACTATATATACGAGAAGAGTATTTGGTACTTTTTTGTATTTCATTTGCGCTACTTTCTGATTTTTTTATATAATTGAACTTACAAAACTAATTGAGTGGAAGAGAACATATAGATCGGAGAATGGTCCCTCGCCAAATCGATCCACCAAGGAAAAGAAAACAAATGCTCGAAACATATTAATTCATATTTATTTATTTGTATGTTTTCTTCATATTTTCATAAATAATTATGATCGAATTTCGACTACTGGGGGCAAACACGTTTAAATATAAATTTATGTCATTGTAATAAAAATGTTTGATTTATAAAGAATGTGCTGAGGGCTAATGCCGGCAGTCGTAATCGAGTACTTTTTCGATTCGAAAGCAATTTTATTTCCGTCGATACTGAACGAATCAAAACTAAACACTCCGAATTCTTCCTTACATTATTGCTTCCGAGGAAGCATCAGTTTTTGCTGGGATAATAACGAAAAAGAAAAACAGGAAAAATAAATGATCAAATCAAGAAGATACTGTTGGCAAATTGAGAATGTTTCGTTATAATATCTTAAACAATACGTTGTCGCTCTTGTTGTTACTTTCTAGTTGGTGTTAACCAGTAGTTAAATTTAATCGTCATTTTTGTATAGAATTTTTTCCTTGGTGTGTGCTCGAATATTTTTGCTATAGATCAATATTCTGATTTTGATCCAATTGATAAACTATTTAATAAGGTAAACATACAAATTATGACTTGAACTGAGATGTTTAAGGCACTCAAAGGTTGACCGAGGATATATAAATATACAATCATATTGACATCAGTACAAACACTTTTATTATACTCAATTATGTTGGTTTAACTTAAGTTTTTTAATTATTTAATTTTTATTATTCCCTGAGGAGAACTCTTGAGACCTCACACTTTTAAATTTTACAGTAGAAACAAATCTCTGATTCAAACTTTAATCATTTTTTAAAAAACAAAGATCAACTGTGAGAACTCATTTCATTAAATACCTGCATTACAATTGGGATTTATATGCAATACAACATTACAAGCAGAAATTTAATCCTTTATGTTTTGCAATTTTTCAATTATCCTTTTTAATTTCCTTTCTTAGTTACACTAATGACTTTTAAAGATTTGTATAAATAAAAACGTCGTTCTTTGCAGTTTCGGCAATAAAAAACAAAAAAAAAGAATTTCAAGAAAAAATCTGTAGAAAGAGAACACATCATAAAGGATTCCAGAAAAAAGAAAAAAAAACACTTGTGTTATTTTAAAAAACCACCCACGTTTGGACCAAAGAGACCAGGGAAAAATATTACAAATTTTTTTTTAAGGGAATTCGAAAAAAGTAAAAAAAATCTTTTAAGGAAAAATGTTACAATTAAAATAAAAATCAAGGATAAAAAATACTGCAAATTCATTAATTTTGTTTTGTTTCTCAGAATTTAGGTAAATACATTTTTAAAAAGAAAGATTTACATTTCTAGATTAAAAAATATTTTTATAAAAATTTCGTATTTACAACTTTCATTACAAGTATTCTCTTTTTAAGTATTTAACAATGGAGGGGGTCCTTCCTAAATTTATTTTCTCAAAAAAAAAAAAAAAATTGTGTGAATATTTGTTTGCATAATTTTGATTTGGTCTTGCATTTTCACGCTTTAAAATTTGTAACGATATTTTATGAAAAATATGGTTCATATTTTAAATGCATAATTCTGCATGCAAATTTTTCACTGAGAATTGCAAATTACATATCCCTGACTTCTTTTCTTTTACTTCAGATGGTTTCTAATCTAAACTCCACAAAGTAGAAGGACTTTGTTGTGTAAATTTGCCAGCAGCAGTAAAAGAAAAGGAATTCTTTGAATTACTTGAAAGAAAATGTCCTGTCATAGATATTTTCTTTTTCTTTGTTGTTGTTGTTATGTGTCCCTATTGTTTACATACAGATATTTTGCATATGTTAAGATCCTTTGTCTTCTTTTTCGCATACACTCACACAGAATGCATAATTTATTGTAGAGCATGTCAAATTGCATAAAGGAAGTTCAGCTCTGTTGGTCATGTATTGTTGCATATTTTTGTAAATGTCATGCTCTGATTTCTTTTTTAAAAAAGTCCTTTTTATAAATTTTTTTTAACTCAGCAGCACATATTTTTTGTAAAATACAGAAACTTAAAGTGAAAATTAATATTTTGACTTTTAAAGGTCATTGGGTTGTTTAGTTTTTTTTAATGAATTTCTTAAAAATTTTTACAAGGTCCTTTATCAAGATATTAAATTTATCCTGTTGACATGAAATTGAAAAAGAAATGTCAAACTTTTTAATATTTTAATAATTCCTTAAAAAAAAACATATGCACAGTAGTGTAAAATTAAAACTACTTAAACCATTTACATATACAAAACAAACTGTAGTGTCTCGCTGAAGTCCTATTTTATACCCTGCACAACTACATGTGGTGAATGGAGGTATAAACGGTTTGTTATTCAATGTGTCACATCTAGAAATATTTATCTAAGATGCTCATATTCTAAGGCCCGTTTTCACAACTTACCGATAGCTTAAAGTAGGATTTTATCGGCCGTATAATAAGTGTTCCATTATTACAACTTTACTTTAACCAACCAGGTAGATTAACCTTAATTTACTTTATCGCTCAATTTAGGTTAAAGTAAAGTTTTAATAATGGGACACTTTTTATAAGGCCGGTTAAAGTCTACTTTGTAAGTTGTGAAAACAGAAAACAAACAAGAGTCCTATGCAAAATATTATACCCCTTCGTAAAAGAACTATTAACAAGATCGTAATAAAACTCTAAATTCGGGAGTACCCTGGTTAAATGAAATATTATACCACTTTGGCTTATTTTTCAGTACAAATTATAATTAAAATAATTATGTCATAGGAAACTTCTCAGCCAAGGTTGATTCTCATAACTCGTTTGTTATTGGCGCTATTGTGCCAAATGCCCCCCACGAGTGTTTAGGGATCCTCTTAGGGATATTTTACTTTTTGGTGTTACATCCTACGTGGCATAATCAGGTGCAGTAAATTCCCTAGAGGGAAGCGAACTGACACCAAAGTAGTCCCGTGATAGGTCTTTGGTGGTAGGGACTGGTTCCAATTCTAACACCTTATATGAATAAGACCTATCACTTTTACATGGGGTTGTCATAGGAGGGGGTCAATTGACACCATTTGACCAGTCACAGAACTAACCTCAATGAACGTACTTAGTGTCAGTTACTACAATGTAGTATTATTTCAATACAATGTAGTAGTTTTTTCATAAAACAAGTCCTAGAATTATATTCAAGAACCAAATTTTAAAAAGTACCAACAAATGTGTCACAGCACCGCTGTAGACTGTACTGTAATTCATTACTTTTGCTACCTTTTCGTTCTTCATAAACCAGTTAAGGGATTGGTTCTTCTTTCACTGGTCATGAGTCCTTTCTTTTTGTACTTGTTCTATTTTCACAAATCCCAGGACCAGTCTGTTGGACCAATTGACACAAATTTCCCGCAGGGTTTTTGGGATTTGTCAAAAATCCAAAATTGACAGATCTTTTGAGACCCTAACAGACCAGAGATCCCATCTAGTACCACGAGAGTCAGTAGCCCACGAGGAGCAGGCACAAGACTGACAATTGGTCGAGGTCTTCGTTAGTATGCTTCTTGCGGGAACGCTTCCTGTCTTTCGGGGTGATTGTATTTGCGGAAGCTTTACTTTTCTGATAGAAAGCTGCCTTTCATAGAATTTTTTCCCAGTCCGATGGGGGAGTGCTTTTTTAAAAACCTGAACTATCAATTGGGTGCAAAATAAGGGTATTTTCTGACGAAGAGATACTTTTGAAAATCACATGGTGGTTGTGGTTTAAACTCTATTGGGGATCCAGTGGTGGCTGTGGTTCAAAGTCACGGGAAGAGAAATTCCCACTTAGATGGCTGATTTTTCCCCCTAAGTGCTGTTGATATTTAACAGAACCTGCTGGCATTTTTCCAGGAGCATCGGAGATAAGATAGATTCAGCTCCTTTACAACGCATTGTTTGTCGGATTTACAAAAGGATGCTTCCGAATATTACTCAAAACAAAAAAGGAAAATAATACGCAGTTGAAGTAAAAAAAGTTTTAGTAAAAAGCTTCAGTTCCAAAATTTTTGATAACCTAAAAGGCACTTAAAATCACTATGAGAAATTGTAAAAAGCACTTTAAATACCCACTTTTCCAAAACGGGATTTTAACAAAATTTCGGATATTTGGAAAGCAAAAAACAAACAAAAACAATAACAACGTTGAGCACAATTTACCTATCGGCTAAATAAATATGCCTCGGGAAAAAGGACGCAAAAACACAAGAGCCATGTTACACTTTTACGTATTTTTGTAAAATTTAGTCGATTTTGTGTTGATAGATGCCATATAAAGCCCAAACTCGAAATATACTAGAAACTGCCTTAAACTAGAGTAAATAAAAACACTTTCATCAAATTTGGCACATTTTAGTTTAATATGACTAAAAATTGTAATGTCAGGATTTAAAAAGTCATAATTTATTATTACACCCTCCATAGAAAGTTCACTCCAGAATAATTCCAATTCGTAGGCAGAGTATCAAAAATTCCACACGGCCGAAATTATTTAATTTCACTAAAACTTGTACCACATTTATAAATATTTGTTCCCACAGCTTACATTAGTGCTAAGAAATCTTTAATCAAAATTGCAAAACATTTTAAAAGCCAGCAAATCTCAAGAGGCTTTTAGTAAAAAAAAGTTTCTTAAAAAAAAATTGGCAAACATCATTAACGTTCTCAGTAAATCAACAACTTTTAAGGCTAAAACTTGAAATCAAAATAAAATTTAAGTGATGTGTTTTTATCACCAACAAACTTATTTAAACATACTTTCCATATTCGTAATACTTACATGTCTTGTTAAGATGTTCCCGTGAGATTGTACTGTGATTAATGGCCAAATATTCGAAACGAAAGAAAAACTAAATAAAAAATCTACCAAATTCCCTAAAAAACACTAAAGTTTTGAAAATACAAATTCTTGTCTGTTTTTGATTTGAAATCATTTATTAAAAAAAAAAAAATAATGATGTATATCGACATATACAAAAAATATATACTAACACATCAAGGCGAATTCAGTTCAAGGTGGTGGGTAACAACACACTTTGAAAGTGAGAGCAAAATGATTTTGGTTTTGTTAGTGTTCTGCCAAAAAATGGTTGACATTTTGAGCCGTAAACACCAACTAGCAAGACGCAGAAAAAATATGGTTGGAATTAACCATATTATAAGAGCAACATACTATGGTTGGAGTTTAACAATGTTTATGATTACAATATTATATCATATTTAAACATAATGTGCTTAAAACTAACAATACTTTTCCCGATATGCATCATTATATGGTAACAATTAACCATAACTTGTTTAAAATTAACCCTATTTTAGTCAATAATTACCATAATAATGTTCAAAATTAATCATATTATTTTGAAAATTAACGTAAATATTTGTCAAAATTGTCCAGGACCCAATGAACACGAATATGGTTCATGTTAACCATATTATGATTATCTATTTCAGCCATTTTTTAATTTGCTTATTAAGAATCAAGTTATACTATTTTTTCGATTTTGGGGTCCAAAAATGTCCTATTGACGATTTGATGACTTTTGCCCTAAGCATGACGATTTTTAAAATGTGAAATTTTGTACAAATTTATACATGTTTTTTTTTAGTATTATTTCAAATTTTTGAATAACCTTTTAAATACTTGCGACAATTTTGGCGATTTTTCGCAAAATTATACGATTTTCCATCCATTTTGCCTGGCAACTATGGTTGTGAGTGATGCGAAATCGAATGCTTCGGTTTCTCCGGCACTTTCTCATGGAGAGCGGCGATGTTTTTAGCAGATCTTTCATCGAAGTAGGTTGTTAGTTTTTTGTTTACCGAACCAGTGGACTTTAATCTATCCGACACACTGCGAATAGTCCTCTGGCCCTTTAAGATAAAACAATTTTATCATTTAAGCATGTCGCTATATGCTATATCCGTCTATGCTTATTTGGCAAAACAAACTAAACATATGACAATCAATTTGACAGATGGCCGCTGTCAAAGTTCGAAAGTCCCTTTTGAAATACCCTTTAATACTAGAACGGCTAATGCCAACAAAATTAAAATTGCTTGTGTGTTTCTAAATGTATATTCGTTTGTATTTCTATTAAAAATCTAAAGTTTTCAAATCAATGTATGATTGTTTCAGTTTTTCTTTATTGCCTCTTTTATTTTATTACTTTTCTATTTAAATTGCATTTCAGCACGCAAGTTGCTTATGAGATTATGTGTTAGTTTAAATGATTTATTTTTAAATAAATATAATTTATAACAACTCTGTTCCCTAATTGTATATGAGGTTTTTCGCGAGTTTACCATACACCACTTGAGGTGTTGTTTTAAAATGGAAAAATGTAATTGATTTGGTTGCTACTTTTTTTACTTTGCGAGTCGAGTGCAAAATTCAGTTCGAAATTTAATTGAAAGTTTGATATAATTCTACACTCACAATATTCTGTACGTAAAATTAACTGAATTTGTAATATAAAATAAATGAGAATTCAGTTAAAAACCGGTCTACTTATTTTCATTTATTTTTATCGAAAAGTTCTTTTAATTTTCACTGCCAAAAATTTAACCCCATGTTCCGTAAAAGCAAATAAATTTTCCGTAATTTTATATAAATTAACTATCAAAAAATTAACTGCATATTCCTTAAAAAACAAAGGAATATTCAGTTATTTTATTAAATTCAATAATTTTCGTTAACTCAACAAAAGATCCGAATATCTTCTAAAAAACACCAGACAGACACCTGACCCAGGCCTGCCATATTTGCCGATTTATTTATTTTTGCCTCTAAATTATCAAAGTACCGTTTTGCCGATTTTTGCTCAAAAAATGGCGATTTTTTTAATATGCATCTAAAACACGGTAACTTTTTGTTAAATTTAGTACAACTTATTCATTTTGGGCAACATTGATATACTTGTTTCATTAAAATAGAGAACTGTTTTTAATTCAGTGCTTCAACTTAAGATAAAAAAGATTAAATTTGGTTGTTTGTTATTTAAGTCTAACTAACCCAACATTGTTTTGAAAATGTTTCAATAGATAAGAATAAAAACTTGATCAAAACAAAAGAAAAAATCAACAATTTTTTTGACAAAAGCTAAAGAAGAAAAAAGATCTTTATATTTGAGTTTAGAAATAGATTGATACTACCAAAAAAGTTGTGGCAAGCTAAATTAATATTCACTTTTAATGACAAAATTTAAATCGAAAAAGAACAATTGAGGATGTTACAGGTACATCAGATTGCCAATCTTTTTTTTTCAAATAACCCAAAGAAATAAGATAACACGGCCATTGAATTTGTCACGCAAAAGAGCCATTGTGTCGTTAGCTGTGTGGCAAGTGGCCACCGTCCAGTTGAAACTACATATCTTCCACATCCATATCTTCCAATTCCGACCATAAGAAGTTCGTTATCATCTCACGATAGCGAACACCATTCACAGTAACTGCCTGACCGGCCTCATTTTGGAAAAAAATACGGCCCGATGATGCCAGCCCATAAACCGCACCAAACAGTTACTCTTTTTTGTGCATTGATTTTTCGACAATCACTCTTGGATTATCATTCGCCCAAATGCGGCAATTCTGCTTATTGACGAATCCCCTGAGGTGAAAATGTTCCTCATCACTGAAGATGATTTATCATCCTTGTTCCATTTCTTGCCACCATTCTGACCATTAACGACGTTTGGAATGGTCAAGAGGCTTTAGTTCTTGAGTCAATTGCACCTTGCAAGCGTGTAAATGCAAGTCTTTAAGCATAATGTTCATAAACGACAAGCGTGAGAGTTGCAATTGCTGGGCACGACGACGAGTTGAGTTGGACGGCTGTTCAGCGAATAGCAGCAATATTTTCTTTAGTACGAGCATGCACTAGTGTTTTCACATCTCCTAAAGACCCGGTTTGCTCAAATTTTCGACAGATTTTTCCGATTTTACGAACATTTTGACGATTAAATTGACCGAAAAAATCACGAAGTTCACGATATGCATTTTGATTTGAACGCTCATTTTCATAATAACCCTGAATAACATAAACGCGTTGCTTGATTGTGTACATTACCATGGTTCAAATTGAGTTAGTGTGAAATTGAGAAATGTCAAATGAAATGCAGAAAAAAACTTGACATTTAGGTGTGGTTCACATTCAACATCCCATTAGAATTTGCCAAACTGAAATTTACGTGTGCACAAGTGAAAGAATGATTAAAAGAAAATTGAAAAGACTTTGCCAAAGTAAACTTTGAGTGTGAAAAAGGGGTCCAAGTACTGTAATAAAAAATGTCAGAAAACAAAATTTTTCTATGCAGGTGAATATTTGATGGAATTTTCATAAAGGCGTTTAAAATATTAAACATCTTTAGAAATGACTGTTTCCCATCTTTGTGCATAAGAGTGCTCCCAAAAAAAAAATTGGCGAATTTTTAGCATCCCAATAGAATTTTTCTATGTAGTTTAGATATACGTTGTTTAAAATATTAGAATACTTAATAGGATAATGTTAACTGGCGCCGCAACGAGGCTGAAGTTTGAAGGTGCATTTTCGAGGAGAAAAATAAATTTTTTTCAGTTTTTGTTAAAGTTTTGCCATTAGGAGAAAAAAATATTTGAAATATACCAGGATTAACTTGTATGTGAGTTTTTGTCACCGTAGGATACCGTTAACCGATTCCCATATATGACCAAAAAAAATTATTTTTAACGGCAGGTTCCAAACTCCATTTTCAAATTTTTTTTAAATTTTGTAAAACAAATTTCAGAATTTTTTGATCACCATATTGGGATTTATTGACGATATAATAGGGAATAAAAATATGAAAAGTTATATCAATATCTCCCATAGTTTTTCCGTATACCTAATTTTTCGGCCATATATTGGCGAATGTGCCCAATTTCCATACTGTTATAAATTTAAAGTAAAACTAATTCAGAATATTATAGTCCAAATAATTTTAAATATACTCTAAAGGTTTTACATAAATCGAAAACCATTAACCCCAAACTCATGAAGGTCAAAAGTAAAATTTTGACATGAATATTTGGAATTTCTAAAGAAAAGATAACAATTTATTGTATATTTATCGGCCGATTTTCATGAAAATGGAAACTGAACCCCTAACTTCATAAACTTAAACCTAAAACTGTAGAAGCTATGGACGATTTTAAAATTAACGACTACCTGCATTGACGCTTTTTACCCATGCCACCTACAGCGGTGTAGGGAAGGTTATAATGGTCTGTAAAAGTTGTTTAATGAGCAAACTTGTGGATAATACAATTAGGTTTTTTTAAGATATTAATCCAACAATGTATGTTTGCTTGTTATACATTCATATATGCTTTTATATACAACCCTTGTATATAATTTTTGCACCCTTTCACATAAGCATTTTAACAGTCTCACAAAATGCATTAAAAACAATATTTATACGTATGTATGTAGCTCGCTTTTCGATGCCAACAAACACCCCTTCATAACGTCTGGCCACATATTAATCGCGCAAAATACACGTGCTTAGATGACAACATGAGTCATACAAATACAGCCACGCATATGAGGAGGTTACAAATAAATTCATATAAACAGGGGTAAAAATGGCGCACTCTTTAGCGAAAACAAAAAAATATATAAACATACATATGTACATATTTATGTGTTTGTGAGTATATTGAGAGGGTGTATGCATAAAATACATGAGCCATATCAATTTACATGCAACATATGCAAAAAATGTAAAAAAAAGAAAAAATATATAAAAATATAGAAAAACTATTAACCCCTGCTACAGTTGCTGCAACTCGATAATAAGCTTAAGGATTATATTTTAACAAAAAACAAAAAGAAAAAACTATCCCTTCAAAAAAGTAAAATTTTTATAAAAAAAAATCATTAAAAAAGGACGCGTGTCCTGAGTTTTGAAAACATCTTAAAAAATTGCCGCAAAAAACAGACACCTAAAAGTGTGGCAAACGCATGCAAAAAATAACCAAAAGCCAGCATCTTTTTATTTTTATCTTATTTGCTAAAGACCTTAAAAAGAATATTTAAAAAATACCTTAAAACAGAGGTTAAAAAGTATCCTTAAAAAGAATATATATTTTTATAAAAAAGATACAAACATGTCATCTTAAAAAAAAAACAAAACAAAAAACTCTTCAAAAAATCAGATTTAAATTAGTTTTCATTTAAAAATATAAAAATAAACAAAAGAAACCTCCCTAGTTTCTTGTTAAAAATCCTTTAAAAAAGTAGGGGATTTTTATTTGCGTAACATTTTAAAAATAAGAAAAAAAAAAAAAATCATATGCAGTTTTGCATCCCTTGTCAACATCTCAAACACATGAGTTTAGTTGCTTCTGTTGTACTGTCGCAGTAGCTGCAAATACTCATTTCAAACAAAAGCCTTAAAATTTATATTGTTTTTAATGGAAAAATGTAAAAAAAAATTGGAATTAAAATCCCGTTGATGACCTCTAGAATGACCCCAACCCAAGACCGTTATGCTAACAGAGTTTTTGGCAGTTACAAGGCTGCTTGCTGCACACACAATCATGCACAACACTCGTACAATTCTGATGCCATTCATTCATCCTTTTTGTGTTGTTTTGTTGTATTTACGTTAGGTTTTCATTAAAACTACGAGTCCTTTATATATTCCTCTTTTATATTTTTGTGACTGATTGCATATCCTGCCTTCTATTTACTCATACGAAGTATGCATAGAAATGCTTATACATATTGCATGTTTTCCTCTCATTATGTACAGTTTTTTTTTTATTTTTCTTGCCATTCTTATTATGAAAATTTTAATATTTTTAGTTATTTGTATTCTTTGAATAAATAGTAAGTTCTTCTTCAGTAGTCGTTTTAGAGCAATCCTAAATAAATGACACATGAAAGAATGTTTTTGCTGTTTGTTGTCATATTATTTTTGTGAACCAAGCAAGTTTTTATATAGACAAAACACTTAAAATAATACATGCAAGCAAAAAAGCCCAAAAAAGTGCATAAAGATTAAAAAGCTGCATATGAAAAACTTACTAATTTTGTTGTGCTTAGTAAATGTTTTATCAAAAAAAAATGGAATGACTTTTTATTTCCCGGTATTTCAAAAATATTTTTTTCCTAATTGAAATTCCGCGCAGAGGGAAAAAATCCGACGGAAGTGAGCCAACTACGTTTATGTTCAATTTGATAACGGATGGTGTCAACATTGTTAACCACTTCGTTCTCATTTTATCACCATTTGCTATCATTCTAATATTTTAAAACGCAAAACAAAATAACGTTTTATATTTAAGTACTTTTCTTTTTGATTTGATATTAAATTTTTTAAAACAGTAGGAGCCAGTTTTAATTGCTTTCTTTAACATCCTCTGTCTACATATTTAAGGGTTTTACTGAATTTCAAAGA
The DNA here is from genome assembly GCA_949318255.1 of Pollenia labialis. Classification (NCBI taxonomy): domain Eukaryota; kingdom Metazoa; phylum Arthropoda; class Insecta; order Diptera; family Polleniidae; genus Pollenia; species Pollenia labialis. The sequence continues at coordinate 134,807,591 of OX439143.1, read as the reverse complement.
TTTTATTAGCGGAGGCAGTGTTTCTTACACAAACAATTTCTGCTCTATGGTATAAAAAACACAGGCTTCACTAAATAAAGCTTCTCTGCATAGCCAGCTTTCGGCCGGCCATTGAATTTTCTATTCTATATACTCGCAAGGGTATAACAAACTCCGGCTTCGCTAACTAAAGCTTTTTAAATTCGGGATTTTTAAAATTAGGATTTCAAAATTAGGTGTTAACAAGTTCGGGATTTTGAGATTTAGAATTCTGAAATTCGGAACTAAAAAGAAATTCGGAATTTTGGTACTACTGAAATGCAAATACCCCAGGGGTCTAATCGCCGCATTCGATACTATCGTATCGAATAAACTATCGTATTTTTTTGCAAACGATAGACACTGACGTATCGAATGAAAACTCGAGAAATGTAATGTCGAGTTACTCGATATTGAATGCTATTATTTCAAATTTAATAAATTTCATTAGATATCGAGGGTCATGATACCAAAATAAAAGATTTCGATCAATTTTGCTCGATATCGTATGCGGTGATTAGACCTCTGTACTTATTTTCCAAGCACAAAGCACAAAAAACTTTCCTTGCTTATAAGCCATATTTTTATTTGGCAATATGCCAACAAAAATAAATAGAAATATAAATAAAGAACATAAAATGGGCTTTAAATTTAGACTAAAATTTGCACGTTACATAATAAAAAAATTAATATTATATGTATATTTACGCGACATAAGCCCGATCACATGATATGAGGACTCCTATTCGAGAAAAAAGTCCCAACAATTTTTAAAGGTAGTATAAGTTAAAATGTATTTGTATGTGTGACACCGACGATCCTCGATGGAAAATCAAAAAATTTAGATATGACGGATAATATTACGTCACGGCAAACGAGTGAATTCGCCGTGACGTCATTACCGGCAATTTTAAGAAGCGAAATACCTATTAAAATAAAGACAACAACACATTTGCAATATTTTTAATTAATATTTATAATTGATATTGTACAATAAAATGTGTGTTTAATAGGTTGCACAATATATTTGATGCAATCGAAAGTCATTTGATTTATATTGATCAAAAAAAATATTTTGTAATGACGCGAATTAACTACAGATGGCGTCAAAACGGCTTCTGATTTAGACAGTTCGAGCTTAATTGTTTTGATTTGTTAGTGTTGTGCTAAGAATGGTTGATATTTTAAGCTATAAGCACTAACAATGCAATGCAAAAAAATCCTATGTTGTTTCTGTTATTTTTGGATTGTTGTAGTTCCGACAGCACCAGCAGTTGAATTCGCCTTGGTGTTAACAATATAATACAGTAGGCATATGTGTGAGTGTGGAGCAAAACGAAAATATAATAATATAGTCGATGTGTAAATTTAAAGGGCCAAATACAGTTGTCAAATGCTTGTCCAGCGGGCGCATTCAACGTGTACGTGTGCTGGACGTAATATTCGCCGTCATATCTAAAAATTTTGATTTTCTATCAAGCGTTGTCGGTGTCCCACATCCAAACACATTTTCACTAATACTACCACAATGCTTGATGGGTATTTTGATCAATGTATTTGGGCGTTTAAGGTTTGTTTACATTAAATATTTAGTTTGTCGTTATTGAAAAGCTGTTAAAACTTTTTTTATAGGAAAACATGTATAATAAGAAGAAGGTGGAATTTCATGCAAATGCATGTTGTACCTCTAAGGTTTGGATAGTAACTATCTTATTCATAAACGATTATCAAATTTAACAAACGTTTATTAATTATAGAAACATTTTTTCCCCATTCAATTTTATTGTTGTTAAAAGTATCTTGTAAGAAATCTAAGAATTCGCTGTAACTTTACTAGGTATGCATTAAAATATTTGATGTTTTTTAAAAAATATTTACTTTAATTCTATTAAATGCATATCAAAATTAATATTGAATAATAAATATGCATTTATTTATTTTAGAAGCATATACAATTTTTTTTAGCATTTGTAAAATTTTTATTAAATTTAACAGGATAAAAAAAGAATTTAATAACCCACAATCAGTCACTGTAATAATTTTAAGAGTGTATTATTTACACAGTATGTACCTATTAAAGTTCAAAAAAAGCACCAGCCTTAATTAAGTTTTTTACATTTTAGTTCTTTCTGGTTTCCCACAATCATAGCTACAACTTTATCATCTGGTAACTCTTTGGATGTTTATGCATAAATTTAGTTTTCTTGCTGCAATTACTAAAATCGGTAATCGAAAAAACGGCGTCCGTCTTTAAACACAAATTAAAAAAAAATTTAAAATGTGGTAATCTAACAGAAATTAATAAAATATTTATTCTTAAAGTGTATTTAATTTTATAAGAAAAGCAAATTATTAATTAGCGTTTTTAGCGGGATAAAATTTGTGAAATAAAAAATGTATCATCAAAAAACCAAGTGTGAAATTTTTCAAGTTGTTGTTTATGCCAGTTGTTAGTTTTTGTTGTTGTTGTTTTATAGACAAGTGCTTTAAATTTCTTGTTGGTTGTTATTGTTTTTGCATATTAAAATATGGAGCAGTGTTGCCGGAATCCAACTAAATTGTACACAGACAAATCTTCATAAAACAAAACAAATTTTAAGTAAGTGCCTTATTAGATTTTACTTTTGCTTGCCATTCTGTGTGCATATTTACTGTAGAAAATTGTTTGTAATTACTATTTTATGAAAGAAATCGTCTGTTTTTAAAAGCAAATGATAATCAAAAGAAAAATTGTGATAACAACTTTTCGTAAATATTCTTTTGCTTCAATAAACAGAAACTTTAAATATATTAATAATAAAAAAATTAATATTTTGTATCAGAAATGCATCACTTTTACAAAATCATTAACTAAAACCAAGGCGAATTCATAGAAATACTACAAAAATACGTCAAAAATACAAATAAGTTTTGACATTCCTCTCTCTAAGTAAGAAACAAACTTTTGCTCAGCTGTGCTTTCAACGACACCCGAATAGTGGATTCGCCTTGAACAAAACAAATTTTTCTAACTGTTAACAAAAAATGTATATTTTTTCACATCACAACAAACAAATCCATACACACTATTTTCAACAGATTCGTAAACAGCAGAACATAACTTTTCATAACGGGACAGAACGAACAAATTGATTCTGCTTTACGCTTTTTATTTACGAATATAAACTGGATAGTGTAGAATAAGCTATATGACTTAAATTGCTTAGAACTTTTTTATTTTTGCGATTATGTATATTTTTATACCCATGACCTTAAAATATTGGCCACCTTAAAGTATACAGAAAGTGATTCTGAGTAGATCTATTTATATCCGACCGGCTGTCCATGTAATCTTGTGCGCAAAATACAGGTCGCAATTTTAAAGAGAAAATTGGATGAACTTCGGTACATAGGACCAAGTCTATTGAAATTGGGGCAAATCGGCCCATAGTTGCGTATAGCCTCCCTACAAGCTGCTTTCCGGAATAAGGTCTTTGTGCCCACTATCAAACCAATTTTAATGAAATTCGAAACATAGATCGATCCATATTTATATGGCCACATAAAATAGGACCACGAGGGGAGATATGAGGCAATTTCTGCCTCTCACCTAAGCTATTAATTTTTTTTTAAGAAGGACCACGAGGGCAGATAGGTCCGATTTCTACATTTTCGAAACTATCTAACAGATTAATATTTATTCTGTAAGTGGCGACCATTTTCTGCTTCTCACATACATAATTGCTCTATCTACCATATATGTATTACGTTTTGCAAAATTTCGGGTTGGGAAATGTTTGTTTGCTTGTTACTTTAATCCAATTTTTAGGATAGACTTAAAATTTTTATTTTCTAATAATCTTAAATCGTATTTAAATAACGTTTAATTTTATCATTGCTTTTTAAAAAGTCTTGTTTAATTAAGACAAAATTACGATGCTACTACTAAATACAAAAAAAAAAACATCATCAAAATGTTAATAAGGTGGTCTCAGAAACAGCTGGCTGTTATTGGTTTGTCATTATACACAGTACAAACTTGAACTGAATTTAAATGTACCAGCTTTGTGAATTAAGTTTCATTTAAGTATTTAGTGAAGAACAGAATTTTGTGATCTTAAATATAAATGTGATTTATTTTAAAATCGATCTTACAGTATGTGCAGTAAACCCCAAGTTAAATGGTTTTCCACAATTGAATAAAAACATTTTCCAACATCGTCTGATATGCACCACTGTTGGCAGATATGGGCAAATTGTTCATTGGGGCGATACACCGCACCAAACAGTAAACTTAAGTAAATGTAATTGTCGCTATTAACCTGCTTTTAGATTCTTTGTAGCCCAGATCCTTCAGTTTTGCTTGTTGACGTAGCCTTATAATAGGAACGGGCTTCAGCGCTCATTATCGAATTGTGAATACAATGGACAAAGAAAAAATTAAAACTTCAACAGGTTATAAAGTAAAAAGCTTATTCTGCGCCATAACATAAAATACTTTTTAAATTAAATGAAAAGATTAATATTAATTATTTCAATTAAAAACAAAGTTCAGGCAAAATTACACAAAAACAAGTTAAACATTTTATGATGCAAAAATAGTTTAAGAAAAAATGATTTTGTCCCATTTTTGGATAATTACATAGAAATTGGCAACGCTGATTTGGAAAGATGTTTAAAAAAAAGAGAACCAAAACAAAAATCCAGTGGTTAACAGCGTTGCCGTTTTGGCTACTTTTGACCAGAATTGGTTACTTTTTCTTCCAATGTGTACTTTTTCATTTTGGTTACTTTTTTCAACACAAAAATAACCTATTTTTTTTTTAGAACAATAATCACACGCTCCCTTTTTTGTACCTTAAAAATTGTGTATGGTATTGGTTTATCCAAAACCAATACTTTTTCATCTAATTAAAAATTTGTTTCTTAAAAGCTTATACTTCAACCATAAAAGGTACATACATATGTATATACTTAAAAGTGTTGAATTTTACTTTTAATGCTTCTTGGTCTAACCGAAACACTTCCTAGATAAACGATAACATCAAAGGCCCATCCGCTCCCATCCCGATTAATATTGTGCTTTTTCCACAGGGCAAAAATCATCTAAATATAAAGATCTACCTCATAATTTATAACACATCAAGACTTAAAAAGTTCTACTTGTAAGAGCCCTTTATATAAAAATGTTTTTAACTTCTCTTAGTTTTTAAAACTGAAGAAAGTGTCCACTAAAAATTTCGAAATATTATATTGCCTAAAGTTCTTTACAGAGCTTCGGTAATATAGAAAACTTAATAATAATCGGTCCAGCGAGCGCCTAAAAGAGACAGACAAACCCAAATTCTTCATGAGATATATTTTTAAATTGAAGAGCGAATAAAATACTACTTTTAATATAAAATAATTTTGGTTACTTTTTTCGCTTTTGATTTCTTTATTTTTACATTTTGGTTAAAAAATTTTTTGATTATGGCAACGCTGGTGGTAAAAGCAAATATAAAATAAAGCATGTTTTTGTTGTTTTTGGCTGCTGAAACTTATTGCATTCAATTGTTTTTGTTTTCAATTGAAAGCAAAGAACGTGTGATAGAGTTGCCGAGGCCAGCCATAGTGTAAGTAAAACGGGTTCGGTCGTTTTTACGAATGATAAAATAAATAAATATTTGGCGTAAAATATGAAGGTTAAGCAAATGTAAAATTGATCGTGAAATTATTATTTTTTATTTATTAAAAAAAGGTTATCCATTTTTATTGTTAATTAAAATAAAAATTATAAATTGACTTTAATTCGACCTTTACAAAATTTATTATTATTTAATTAAGCTTGATGTCTCTTTTTTTTATGAAAAATATTTAATTTATTGAACCAATATTTCGGCACTCCGTTGTGTGCCTTCTTCAGTGTTTTTTTTTTCTTGAATTCAAGCTTAATTTAATAATAATAATAATAAAATAAAAATTATTTTGAAATTGTTAGTATTTTTTTTTAGGAAGGTTTGTTTTTTTGTTTTTAGTCAAAAAAAGTTCCTTTTAACATGAAGGCCCATCTTCACAACATCGTGGTAGCTAAAGGCAGAATTTTATCGGCCGTTTTCCATTATTACAATTTGGCCGGTGCTTGTTATAGGCACCATATCAATTTCGCGATTTTTAAAACTAAAGCCTCAGTTAGCCGGGAGTAACAGTAAAGTTGCAAATCAGCTTATTCATTTTGTTGTGTGTAAAGCAATTAGAACGATTATAGTTATCAGTAAGATGTTATTTCTTAATCTGTAAGAAATAGATTGGTCTTACTTTTTTACGGTAAGATAACTGTTACTGTTACTCCCGGCTAACTGAGCCTTAGGACTGTTCAATTATTTGGGATATTAAATTTAAGGATTTCGACATTCGGGATTTTCGAATTCTCGGATTTTCAGTTTAGAGTATATGACGCCAACCCAAATTTCTAATATAACTTTCTTTGTTTTTTTTTTAAATTTTTTTGCAGAAAATATTCAATAAAAAATTCAAGATGATTTTTCATATAAAAAATTTTCCTAAATTAAGGGCCATATTATTAAATTAAGGGCCATATTAGTTTTATTTTTAGGGTTTTTTTTCATTATTTCATCAAAAAAATTGGGTTACGTTGCATAACGAAAAATAGCCCTAAATTTGGGGTCAACTTTCATTTGGCTTTTGGTTTTTATGTACCAAATTTCATTTAATTAATTTTAAATTTAGGACCCGTGCTTTTACAAGGTTTTTAGTTGGCAACACATTTTGTTTTCCATGTTGACAATAGTCAGATTGATTTTGAATAATTAAAATGTTCAACTGGACGGTAGCACCGAATGCATTCTTGTGTAATTTTATTTTACTATTTAGATGCAGTACTCGTCAACAGATCATACTATTTTTCTTTATTCTTATTTTGTATTGTATCAATTTTTTATTAAAATCATTTTGTATTGTATCAATTTTTTATTAAAATCAATTTTGAATTTATAATTATATAAATTATATATATCACCTGGAAGTTCATTAATAGAGCTTTAATTATTTTGATTTTTTACAATTTTTTTGTTGTTGAACGTAGCACACATTATGATCATGTGAGAAATATTTGTTATTAAAAAAAATTGGTGTTGGGAATAATTATAGTTTTCTGGGTACGCATGATTTCTTAGTGATTTTTAAACTATGAAAAACCAAATTGATATTTCGAAATAAGAAAAAATTCTTGTATTTCTGAGATTTTGGTATTCTCGATTTCGATATTGCAAACCCTTACAAAATAAGATCGTTATTTTCAGATAATCTTTAAACCTTCCCATTACGTATGTTGATAAAGAGCTATAAAATCTTAAATCTTTGAACGTTACAACTTAAGTATTTGAAAAAATTTTAAAAACTCTTAAAATATTTAACAAAAGAATCCGACAATAGAATTTAAAATGCAATTCATTTTGAAAAACTTAAATGCACGAACACGTAAAATCTGAAACAATGCAATATATTTTATTATAAAAAGTTCCTTTGTACAAACACACATTTTCAAGTATATAAAAGGATTTTCCAAAAATATTGTTACGGGGTGCGTTTTACTTAAATTCAAATTTTATTGAAACGTTGTTTATTGAATGTATAACGAATTTTATCAATAGATATAATTTTTGCATAATTGCATGTATGCATATTATTTATCCCTTTTGGATTATTTTCTTGTTAATTTTTACCCCATTTTTGATTCATTTTTGTATTTTATGCATAAAAGTGACATAAGAGTAGAATGGAAATGAATAATGACCATTTGTAAGAGAGGATATTAATTTTATTGTATTTTTTTTGGTCCGTTAGTTTATTGACAGTTTTCTATGCAAAATTAATGAGAAAAAAGGTTGCATTTTTGTATATACTTACACACTCACAATATTATTACAGTAACGGACTGTAGTTTATTTAAGAAATATTCCGTTCAGTCATTTTTAAATAAATAAACATTTAAACTTCCAAGCAAATTTATTTTTAACTGATTCTAACAGTTATTCAAAAAACTAAGTGCATATTAATACGGATTTTCAGTTGCAGTTAATTTTGTCCGTTGATTAAGTTAAATTCTTCTTTATGTAAAATTAAATGAAAATGTAATTTAAAGCAACGAAAAGTTCATTTCATTTTTACTGTCAAAAATTTAACCGCGAATTCCGTAAAAACAAATCAATATTCAGTTATCTTTTATAAATTAACTGTCAAAAAATTAACTACATATTCCGTAAAAACAAATAAATATGCAGTTATTTTATAAAATTTTACTGTCAAAAATTCAACACCATATTCAGTAAAAACAATTAAATATTCAGTTATTTTATATAATTTTACTACCAAAAATTAATTTTTACTTATCTATAAAAAATTAATTGCTTGTTTTGTGTAAGCAATACCCATTTTCTATTTGTTAAAATAATTTAGTTAAATACATCATTAAAAGTAAAATAATTGCGAAGCCATATCGGTCATGCTGCTGGTGTCTTATAATTGAGAGTTCTTCTGTAAACAACGTGGTCAGTACAACAAAAGTAAAACAAACGTCTGTAACTGGGTAAGTAATTAAAAATATTCTCCCTCTCTCGCTTATAAGAAAAACAAGCGGACAGGTGTCTGTCTGGTATTTTTTAGAAATTCGGCCCTTTTGTGGAGTAAACGAAAATTTAATAAAATAACTGAATATTTAATTGTTTTTACTGAATATGGGGTCAATTTGACAGTAAAAAATTGACAGTAAAATTTTAATAAATAACTGAATATTTAATCGTTTTTACTGAATATGATGTTGAATTTTTGACAGTAAAATTTTACAAAATAACTGAATATTTATTTGATTTTACGGAATATGGTGTTGAATTTTTGACAGTAAAAATTAAATGAACTTGTTGTTAAAAATAAATGAAAAATAGGTAGACCGGTTTTTAATTGAACTTTCATTTATTTTATATTACAATTTCAGTTAATTTTACGTACAGAATATTGTGAGTGCATATTTATAGCGATTAAGGGAAGGGTGGAAAGGATATTTTTATGAGTTTAATTTTTAGCGTCATATGTATAAGCTCAAGTTTGCTTTGGGGTCCATTTTATCCTTTGCATCAGCATTAAATAAACAGTTAAATAAAAAGGGAAGGCAGAGATCGCGTTACGGCCATTGGAAAGCCTTTTGAGATTTGTTTACTTCAAATATGGATTTCATGGATTCGGGCGAGATGTAGTTTTAACAGTATGGAGCTACGTGCCATACGGTGACCGTTAGCTTCGACTTACTAGCGATAAGTTGTTTAAGAGAAATTTACCTTTCTCAACTACATATTTGCTTAAATTGGTTATCAAGGATCATTGGAAAGTCGAGTGTTTACAGGAGCTCCAAAAGAATACCTCTAGGGCTCTCCACTTTAAATCACTGAATTTTCAGCGACTGCTTATTTTATTATAACATAACACCATATTTACTTAGACTTCCACTATCCATAACCTGTGGAAGCGTCTGATTGCACTCAGCTATGCTTTCTGAGGGAGCAAGTATTATGTGATATGAGCTTTAAGATATTGCAGGCTACTAATACGCCACTTGGCACATACGGACCTTTGTTCCAACTTGGAACCATAGAAATTAATATAATGTTCGAAAAATTGGCCTAAAATTGGACGACCAGAACGCGCCTTCAGTTTGTGTCGTTAAAGAAGCATTTTCAATAAGCGATATTATCGTTCAATGTACCGGATTTTTTTCAAAGATGGCATCCAATTTTTTTCCTGTTTATGATTAAATCCTTACTAGAGATTTTGATTTCCCGGACTTTTTCTATTCCTGTTATGCGTACAATTTGGTTTAGTACCGGCAAAAGTTATATTCGTAACAAGAAAATGTAAAAATTGTTTTATAGGATTTTTCTTGATTTTAAATCCTAACAACTAGTTATTTCTATGGTCATTTTGGCGTATAACTTTAATTTTTTTTACTGATTATATAGGACTCTTTTAAAGGAACTTGCTGTGCAATTGATTGCACCGTTAAAAAAATAAATCATTTGGGTGCCGAACTACATGACATTAAGGATATCCTGTTGGAAAACAAATGTTTTAATTTAACATCCACTCAATTGGCACCCATAATGGTAATAATAGAAGAAGAAACAGCCAATTATTTTGTCATTTAGTAATCCATTTCATAAGAAAAATATAATTTTTTTTGCCAAAACACGACTGGGGTATTAAACGGTCTGTGCAATAAATGATCATATTGATTGAAAATGTTATAAAAGTCATTTTCTGTATTTGCAGTCTGCAATTTATTAAAAAAGCAATAAACACTTTTTCGTTAGCATTTTTTTATTGCAAATTAATAAGGGCATTCAAACGATTAACCGTTGTTCGATTAATCGAATAATTTTGGACGAATAGCTGTTCGAATAATTTAAAATTACTTATTTTCGATTTAAGAATAATTCAAATTATTTATGTCGATTTCACGGTATTAGTTTTCACGGTAGTTATTTTGTCATTTAGTAATCCATTTCATAAGAAAAATTTAATTTTTTTTGCCAAAACACGACTGGGGTATTAAACGGTCTGTGCAATAAATGATCATATTGATTGAAAATGTTATAAAAGTCATTTTCTGTATTTGCAGTCTGCAATTTATTAAAAAAGCAATAAACACTTTTTCGTTAGCATTTTTTTATTGCAAATTAATAAGGGCATTCAAACGATTAACCGTTGTTCGATTAATCGAATAATTTTGGACGAATAGCTGTTCGAATAATTTAAAATTACTTATTTTCGATTAAAGAATAATTCAAATTATTTATGTCGTTTTTCACGGTATTAGTTTTTTTCTTTTATGTTAAAAATAGGCCTAATTTATACCTTAATGATTTAGATGAAGAAGAAGATTTTTTTGAAACGAATGAAAACAACCTTTTATCTCACCTTAACAAGACTATTAAAATTATTAAAACTGTTAAGAAATTAAAAGACTACTAATTTTTAGAAAAAGAACAGAGAAATTGGATATGCTTTATAACGCTTTACTTACAACCTCTCCAAAGTCAACAATAAGTGAAAGAATCTTTTTTAAATCAAGTTTCATCAAAACAAAAAATCGTTTGAAACATAAACTGTTGAACTGTTGAACGAAGAGTAGCTTTAATTTTTATGCTATTTTTTATTAAAAAAGTTTTCCTCTTTTATTACATAAAGTACCTTTTGTAAAATTGTTGTTACTATTTAAATAAAATTGTTACGTTAAAAAAATAAAATTTTTGGTTTTATTTTCAAACTTCTAAACTAGACAAAATTCAAATTATTCGATTAACCGAATAATATTAAATTGTTCGATTATTATTCCATTAAATTTTTACCTCGAATAATTATTCGCGCGATTAATCAATTAATACAAAACATCAATTAATTGAATACCCTAATATTAATGCTTAATTATTATATTCCCGAGTATATTTCTTTTGTTTTTGAGCTTTTTTGCTTGCACATTTTGCCCCAAAACAATCAAAAATAATCTTGAAAACTTTTTTTCAGGCATTTCTAAAAGTCAATTAGAAGCAAATTAAAATGTTTTCCTACAATGACAGTCACGCGCCTAAACAAAATTTTTTGAAAGCAACTTCTTAACATCCTTTTGTACAACTATGACTTTTGGAATTATCATTACGGAGTGCAGTGTTTGATGCAAATAACCTTTCGAAAGAGCAAATGCAAAATATTGTTGCTCTTTTTTTAAATCCAACAACAAAACACACAAGGTTAACGTAAGATTTTATTCAAGATTTACGATACTTTGGAATCCCCTCTTTCGCAAGACCATTTGCACCAAACACTGAACTTCCCCTATTACAACTTATTAAAAAAAGCTTTCAATTAATTTTGCACTTTAACAAAAATTGATCCAAGTGCAAGCAAACGAACAAAAAATGCCCAATCAGAGTTGTAATTGAATATCTATTTGTAATAATAAATGCTTTGTACTTGTTTAGCATCCATCCCCTTAATAAAAAAATATATAAAAACTCCCGAAATGAAAAGATGTAAATTTTACCTAAAAAACATAAAATAAAAGCGTGTGCCATAAATGCATTTAATGTTTTAAACAAATACCGGCGGCATATGTTTTCAGCGCCTGAAGATCATTAAAGACGACACGCGTTTATAAATCGAAAAATAAAAAACGATTTAAAAAAAGGCAGGCATCCCTAAAAAAACTAAAAAGATCATTTAAATTTTTTCATTACTTTTCTGTATGTATAAATACATTAATAGGGAAGGAAGCTGCTTATTCGAGTATTTTGTTTACGCATTTTTGGGTTATTAAAGGAACGTGTCTTGTATTTTCTTATCCATCGAAATTTGTTGCTTCATTTTTTCCTTTTTTTTATTTTTTTTATCTTTTTTTTACAGTGGCACGCGTTTAACAGCATCTTCATTTTGGAGTTTCGTTTGGGAATTTTCTTTTGTTTCATGACAAGAAAAGTGATCTTTTTTTTTGGTACTTCTGCGGTTGGTTATTTTTAGTTGATTTGTGGATATAAGTTTGTATGTATGTTTATAGATCTATTGTATATTTTTTTTATGGTTTTTAAAGGGGAGTCAACTTATTTAAAGTGTTCATTAATCGCACATTTACATATCACATTGTTAGCATAACTTTACTTAATTTTCTTTTGAGTTTATCGGTTGTTTTAAGTAGTGGTGGTGTGGGGGGGTTTAATTCATTTTATGTGACACAAGCTGTTTTGCTTTTAGGAAATATTGGGTTTGGGTAGAAATCATTTACGCCAAATGAAGAAATTGTCACAACACCAGTGATCACCGAGATGGTAACAAATAGTAGCTTGAATTTTAAATATGGCTAGAAATAAATCATTTTCAGATGCTTTAGAGAAAAAATTATTATAGTTTACTTGGAAAATTAACATTCATAGAAGATAAACATTGACCTTTTAAACCAACACAAATATTGAAGTTGTTGAAATTTTAATTAAGATGATGGGAATGTGGTTATTCTCAAAACATGTAAATTCGACCCGAGTTCAATCCCGTGTTCAGTAAAGAAAAAAATTATAAAAAAAATTTCAATTCATTTAAATTCCTTCCTTCACTAAAAATAATTGAATAAAAATTAAATTTACTGCCAGTTCAACGATTTCGAAAGTTATCGTTCGCATAGAAAATTTATATGAAAAACACTCAGTTTTAAAAATATTTTCCATTTAAAATTCTATGCGAACGTCTACGTTCGAAATTGTTAAACAGGCAGTTAATGAGCTTAAGCTTAATTAAAAATTTATAAAAACTTTAATAAAAAACCAACAATTAAATAAAAAACACAATTGTTACAACACAAATATGTTATAAGTTTCACTTAAAAGACAACGCGGACACCGTTAGGTCCATTTTGATATCCCCATAAAAGAAAAAAATATTTCCCAAAAAAAAGAAACCCACCGAGATTTAGGCGGGTTTTTAAACGTTCTGTTTTTTCAGTGCAACTCTTTAAAAAAAATTGCTCCGAATTCTCTCTCTCACTCTACGGCACTGTAACTCAGGGATTTAAAGTTAGTACAATTGTCCTTTTTTAAGTACTATTTGCTTTGCAAAAGTACTGAAGTACTCCAATTACATATTTAGTATAATTTAATAATTTCCGAATATTAGATGAATTGTAAATGGCATATTGTCTACAGAACATTCGTCGGCGATGTATCAAGTTTTTCCTTTTTTGAAAGTATGTGCCCATGTTCTTTAACTCTCGCGTCGAGATACTTTTTGATTGAAATGAAACAAAAATTTCATATATTAAAACAAATAGCTATTTTTATCACTAAACTGTGTCTATAACTTTTTTTGGCGAGTAATAGCTGCCTAGTAAGTAAATTACTCGCCAATTTACAGAAAAAGTGTGCATGCAACTTTTTGGTGAGAAATGTTCCCGCTTTGAACTGTCAAATAAACTCACGAATAAAAATAGGGAGATACAAATTTTAACTAAAAAAAAAACAATAAAAAATGCCAAATGGAAAGAATAATAATATTTTGTTCTTGGCACATTTTTTCATTGTTTAATAATTTTGCTTTTAACATTTTTATAAAATATACGAATTTTTTCAAAGCTCGTTTACAAACAAAAAACATTAAAGTCGCACTTTACATTATTTTATAAAGCCGACGGTTGTATTTTGGCCGCCGTCGTTGAACAAATTTTCAATTTTAGTAAATATTGGTCGCCGTCAACGATATGGATTACTGGCGTTCTCAACGTCTGCAATATCACATTTGTTTCGAGTTCAATGTTATGACATTTATAACGTAACGACGTAATCTCTTTTGATAGCTTTTGACATAGTTTTTTCTCACTTTTCGAGAAACGGTAGAATATTTTGTTTCACATCTTTTCGATGCGAAAAGTTCTCACTAAAGTTACAGAACATGGGTACTTGTTTTGTTAAATTTTGTTTAAATTGTGATGAATTTTTTTTAATGATTTTCAACAACTTTCATGCGTTCCACCGAAATGTATCCAAGTGTACAAACGCTTAATAGTTTATGTTGTTTTGCATATGTACGTACCAACGCATTGATGTTCTTAACTACTTTTTCATTAACCCAATAATAAGTTACACATTGCGTCGAAAAAAGCACAACCGAAAACCACACTGCTTTACAAATGAAATAAAAAACAAAAAAATAAAAAATTGTTTGTCATTTTAGTGTTTTAATTGCTGTCACTCGTCATTTTTCTTTTAAACGCAAGAGAGGGACACACAATGTACCAAATAAGGGGGGATTAATGTGTTGCACACTTCATTTGACATTGAAGTGCAAGATTGTGGTACACTATCGCATCGTGTTCCCCCACCCGCTTCTTGCTGCACCATATGATATAATTTGCATTTCGGTGTTACTTCCAGATCGGTGGAAATCTTTATTTTAGTATTGAGGGGTTTCTTACAATTTTTGTGGCATATTTTTTCTTCGTATTGTAAATGTAAATGTTTATTATTTAATGTCGTCATTTGATCAGTCCTGCAGTTGTTTTTTTTTAAAGAATAAATACTTTTTTTTTAGTTTTGTCAATAAAATGGGTGTATCTATATGGGAAATGAAAAAGTCGTATGTGGTTTCTCTAATATTATTTGTAAATATATTTAAAGCTGATGTTTTTCTTTGTTTTTGATAGTGTACCTTCCACTACTTTGAATTATTAAAATGATATATAGAAACACGTGCATGGGGACAAATAGTTAAGGAAATTTTAAGTAATATTTTTAAAAGCATTTTGCTTGTTATGAATTGAGGGTCATTGGTCTCTTCTGTAAAATTTAGTACATATACATATGTATTACAACTCTGGTTGGCACAAATTATTTTTTCTTAAGTAAAAATAAGTTTAGATATCTGACAATAACATTTGATACAAACTGAATTGGAGTTTTCATTTATGCACGGAAATAATTATTTACGAAATATGAGTCGTGATCGAGTAATTTCTCGATTCCAAAGCAACACAGAAAAAAATTACGACAAATCAATTGTCATATTGAATACCATATTCGTCAATACAATTAACTTTTTAATTGAAAAGACACCAACAACTGAATTTGTAAATACAAAAAACTATTTTGTTAATGAAAATTGTTAAAATTCAACAAATATTTTGAACAATGAGTTTGTAATATTGAATAAAATATTTGTTAACGATTAAATATAAATTGTTATTACTAAATTGTCATATTAACAAAATACTTTGTTACTAACTAAATTGAAATAAAATATTAACATTTATGTTTAATTCTGAACCGATTCAACCATATTTAATTTGCAGTAAGATATTTTGGGCCAAATTTAATATTAATACGAACATGACTAAATGTTTTATGGACATAAAGAAATAAGTTTGCATGTACACTATGTGATATTATAGACCGATTCCCACAATTTACATACGCTTTCATGCTAATGACAAATAAAACGTATTTACCAAATTTTATCAAATGTTCTAAAACCTTCTACAATTACTTTCCGCAAATGGTTTACATGGACAGACAACCAGTCAGATGGACAGACGGATACGAAAAGATCACTTTAAAAAGTGTTTCTGATTCGATCGGCTTTCTAAACGATGCGTCCAGATTTCTATGTATCAGCATCTATATATAAATCGGCTAAGGCAAAACAGTTAAGAACACTTTTCTACTTTGTTTGCCCATCTACTAGAATAAAAAATACACCATGTGAAAGGTATTTACCGGCTGAAGTGCACAATATATATTTTATTAAAATCTGTTCAATATTTTTAGAGTTATAAGCGTTCAAATTTGATACTAATACATATGCAAAACACATAAATAAAAATTTTGTTTTTTCCAATTATCAAATAAAAAAATATAGGGTTGTCGATTATTCGACGTTTTCAAGAAACCGGTTTTCAAATATTTCGACTATATAAATCTTAGATATAAATCGGCACAGACAGTTAAGAACGATATCTTTCTTTGTTTGTTAACCACTAGCGTGAAAAATAACATATGAACCGTAGGTTAGTCCTTCGCAAAATCGATCCACTAAGACGGAACAAATTAATGCTCGAAACATGTAAATTCATATATTTTTAGATAAACTACATTTTCTTCATAAAAAAAATCATGGCCGAATTTCGACCATTAGGCAAACACTTGTTTATATAATTCCTGTTTCCTTAATTTTTGAAATTATATAAAACTTTACAGTTTGAAATAACATTTATCTTTGGCTTACAACTGTAGAGTGAAAATTAAATGTGGACTGCAAAATTAAAGCAACAGAAAATTCATCTGTTAACCAGAATCTTAAGCAATTTTTTTTATTTGAGTAACATGTAATAAAATATGCTTCAAAAACATGAAATATGTGCTGTACTAAAAATGCAGTAATGGCTAAAATATGCAAATTATTCACAAACAAACCGATACAAAAATTCATAAAAAGCTTAAAGCTTTCACTGGTCCGATAAGAAAAACCATGCGATTGAATACTAACGGTTTCCCTTATCATAAATTTGTATGTATGAGTACAATTTTGTTAGTAGGATATGACAGGACACCTCAAAAAAATTACAGATAAAATTAAAGACAGCAA
This sequence comes from Pollenia labialis, assembly GCA_949318255.1. Taxonomy (NCBI): domain Eukaryota; kingdom Metazoa; phylum Arthropoda; class Insecta; order Diptera; family Polleniidae; genus Pollenia; species Pollenia labialis. The sequence goes on along the minus strand of OX439143.1, from coordinate 134,790,428 downwards.
ATCCCATTGTTTTTTATTGATACATGTAAAAATTCCTATGTCTCAACTTTTATTCATACATAAGAGTTAAGGTATCTTGTAAATAAAAACGTTTAATTGCCTCACTAAGGTATTTAACGTATTCGCTAAATTACTTCAATGAGGTATAATTACCTCATATAATTACCTCAAAGTTAGTATGCAGCTTAAATTTGGTCCTTAAATCGGTCCATATTGGACCATAACGCCCATACAAATACTACTCAAGAAAATAGCTTTTAATGCCATAACTTCTTTGTAAATGTTGGTTATTGACATACAATTTGGCGACAATACCTTTTACGACAGCTTCTATATCATGACAAAATGTTGTGCTGGTAGGTCCCGCATTGAACCTAGGTCCCATGAGAACCCCCGCTTTAAAATCGCTTTAAGACAAACATGTCTCACATACATGTGTATATGTTGATATCTCGGTAATAATCGGAACAAAGAACTCTTGTATGAATTTTAACCTTATAACATAATTTTATTCTGGCGGAATGCCAGTGAAATTTCGAGAAAGATACATTTTGGTTTCCAAAAAGATACACTTTTTCCCAAAAAGATACATTTTGAAAAAAAAAAAAATATAAAAATCCATTTTTAACGTTTAACATTTATTACCATAACATTTTGGATGTTATCAAAACAAATTCATTTGTAAAATTTATATACGAGTTAAGGCGTTTATACTGAGGCGATTATATCAAAAACTTCCTAAGTATAAATTTCCTGAAAATAAAAAAGGTGTTCATACATCCTTAGAACAACTTCGCACTACTAGATCCGTAATGTTTTCTTCCACGATTATTAAAGCTGCTATTAATAAGTTTTAGTTGGCTAAAAATTCTCAAATATTTTATTTCCGTACATTTTGCGTACAGATTCAAAAGATACGAAAAATGTATCATTTGTATCGTAATGGCATCACTGATGAATGCCCATGCGTCAGAAAAAGGGTACAATTTTGAAAGTCAATTCCTGAATACTGTGGGCGTTCTTGACCCACTATACTTTGTTACTTGATTCCCGTTAATTTAAAATTCTTAAGCTTTTTTTTTATTATATAGAGAAAATATCTTAAACCTAATAGTTAAAAAATATTTCGATTTTATTTAAAAAAAAAATTGTTTTTATCCTAATAAAACTAAAATTAATTGTTACAATACCACATATTGTGATTTTCAAAACAAAGTCCTTTATAAAGAAATTTAACAACTTTTTAAGTAAAAAAAACCCCAAAAATTTATCAATACTAAAAAGTTTTTTTTTTTATTATGAAACAATAGCCTTTCACTCTCTAAACATTCTTCTATTTTATTATTTTAAAATGAAAAATCCTTTTGTATTTTAAAAACTAAAACAGTCTACACAACGGTTTTTATTACTTCGTGCTACACGAAAACATACGAGTTGCAGAAGAAAAAAAAAACTCTCGGGCCAAAGGTTATCACGGTGACACAATGTGATGTGAACAAATGTTTTAAAACTAGGAAAGCAGCTGCAATTGGCACGAATGAATTTTCGTTATTAAAAACGAAAAACACGAAAAAAACAAAATGCGATTGAAAAAAAATCTATAAAAATTTCCAAATTTTTAGTAACGTTTAAGAAAAATGAACAACAATTTTTAATGGCAGTGAATTCAAAACCTCTTTCATTGCTGCAATAAATATTAATCAAAGAAAGAATTTTATTTGGATTCGAAAAATCTTTTAGCAAAAGAGCAATTAAAAATTTTGATACAAAACTGGTCAATCAATTATTTAATTAAATAAATTCTTATCAAATAAACATTTTACCCCCTTTTAATTTTCGTATCAGTAAAAATTTACCTTTTGACTGTTAAAAATTTTTACTCAGGTCTAACGTCATCATCATCTGGCTGGTTAATCGACAAGACAACCCCTAACTCTACTTCACTATCTTTATAATAGTTTACTTTAGTTTTTGTTTATTTAACTGGACAGTGGCCAAACGTTCAGTTTAACAATGGAATCAGAAGTTTACATTGAAATTAACAACAGCTGGTCACTGTTCGATTCTATCCCTTTATGAGAATACAAAAAAAAAAAAAAAAAACCGAAAATAGATACAGTTACGCGCCAAATTTAAGTTTTGTTTTTCGTTTAGAAATCTCAAAAATTACGCAAAATTTATTGGGAACTAATAAGAGTTTCCTTTCAAAACTAAAATCCTGTTTGCACCCATCATGAGTTGGCAAAGGATTTTTTTTACTTAAACTCATAATGAGTTTGAATAAATGAAGAAGGATAATGAATAATGTTGTCTATTTTTTTCCTATTGTAAAAATTTCAATGTTTTCCTTGATTGACGTTAAAATAGTTCGTGTTCTTTTTTTGTGTGCTGATTTTGTTTTTAAGGAAAAGGTTTATATGTCCTCCTCATTCAATAATCAATATTAAATGTTTTCTTTTCCATTATCTATTTTAATTTAGTTCGAGCAGTTTATAGACCTGAAATTTTGCCCATCATTATGTTCAATACAAAATTGTTTTTGAAAATGATTTTGCAAAATATTTAATGGCATCACTTGGTCTTTTCAGGTTATGTTTAAAATTATTGGTTTTAAATGGTCATTGTTAAAGCCTTTTAGAATTTTTTTTTTTATTTTTTAACTTAAAAATTTAGTTTAATATTTCATCTAATTATAATGTTCTAGCTTATCAGATCTTAATTATACCCTTCACTACAAGAGGAAAGGGTATTTAGTAGACTTGGTTTTACGTGGGTACCTTTCGTGTTCAACTAACTCCACGGTGCTTTTTGCACTGGGTGTGAATATTTCGTTTACTATCGCTCTCATGTGTAAGTGCAACCAACAAACACGGGTGGCAAAATCCGGCAGAAATCGTCCCTTGTTAGAAAGCTGGAGCTATCCAACCTTCGCTGTTAAAAAGCAAGCAAAATCTGTTGTTTAGCAACAGCACCTAAGGAAATCAGCCAGCAGCCCGAACTTCACCACAGTGGGTGGATAAATTAAATGGAAAATCAGCCCCTAATGCTAATTTTTAAATGTACATTTGGATATAAACCACAGCGACCACGTGATTCCTGAAGGAGCCATTCCAACAAACAGATAAGAACCGGAGTCCCAGAAAAGGCTCTCTGGTCAGACGTGATCAAGCCTTTAGAAAACAGGAAGACTTGCCAGTTTTGCTTTAAAGGAATAACAGGTGTTGGCTGCAACTGTTTCCCCGGAGGATGCAACACCAAAATGTAAAATATCCTTGAAATTCAACCCCACAGGGAAGATGAAAAAGTTATATATATGTTTGTTAGTTCGTATGTAACTTATACTGTATTGATATAATGCTCCTTTAATTATATATATTTTGTATCCTTGAGATGGAGTAAATTAGCTCTTACATCGTTTTCACATCGACATCACATTCTATTTTCATGCTCAGAACATCAAGAGACTTTGATTCCTCAATACTTATAATGCCCATATATACACAGATGAGGTACTTTGATCCGTCGCGTGCTTTTATGCGACAGCAAGCAAAATTATGAATTAAGAAATGATTTAAAGATTTATAATTATAAGTGTTGATCGACCTTTTTTCGATTACTTTAAATAGTTTATATAGTTTCCTATATGCAGGCTTATATACTTTATATTTCGAAGTTTGAAAAGTATATTCGAAATTATGTTTGAATTTCGGACATTCTTTTCCTTATAAAGAATTTTTATATGGTATGATTTTTTTTATTAGTATTATAGAAAGTTTTAAGTTTAAACCGATTTTCCTTAAGGGTATACGAATTAAATTAAATCGGAATCGCGAAATGGGTTTTGATTAAAGCAGCCCTAAGAAGATTAAAACTTTAAAACTATTTTGAAGCCCAAAGGTTAATAAAAATATACAATCGAACAAATAATAACACACACGTGTGCTTTTTAAATCTAAATGTCAAATTTCAAATGTTTAATAAATTCTAACAAAAAAGGACCAACAAATTGGGTAAAAAAATAGAGAAATACTAAGAAATCCACCACTTTTTCTAATTCCTAATCCAAAAATTATAGAGAAAGAACAAACACCCTCAACTTTTTTTTTTTTGTAAAAAACTTAGACATTTTTTCTGTTAGAGTTAACTGACACCAGTCAAAATCTACTGAATTTGAAAACAACCCCTTTAAGCACCCGCAACTTTTGCTTTTTGTTTGTGCAAAAATGTACTCGATATAATTCCACTGTCCACTACTTGCATGTCTAAATGTTGAGTAATGTTTATAGTCCTGCAAAACATTCTTGTATGTGTGTTGTGTATTGAAGGACCAACCCCTTCTATTTTTTTTTTGAAAATGTTTATCAATTTTTTTAAGGATAAACAACACCCTTTTCCACTTCACACCGGAACATGTGTGAGTGTGTGCTTTGTCATCATTAGGAGGGTGTTTTTTCACGGGGTTTTTTAAAAACTAAAGTTTTTGCCTTAAAAAATTGATTTAAAAATTTGTTAAAATTTACGAATTTTAAATCCTTTTCTTTGCAATTATGCCACATGTTCAAAGTGTGCTGGCTGGGTGGTTAAATGTCTGTCTGTTTGTTTCCCTGTTGTAAATGTATGTAGGCTACTTTTATCCTTTTTTTCACATCCTTTCATTTGTTTTAGTGTTCAACCCTATAATCAATAAAACATCAGTCATTCTGCACCAAAAGCAACAATTAACCACGCACGAGTTGCGAAATTCAGTTTTTGTTCACTGTGTTTCTCTTTGTGTGTCCTTTTGTTGTCCTGTCAGTGGCTCGATTTACAAAAATTTCAAAAGTGTTGGTAAATCAATTTCTATTTTTTTATTTTTCTCTTTATTTTTTTGTGCAAAAATTATGTCTATTTTTTAACACAGACAGGATTTCCCTTATATCTGTTTCAAATCCTGCATATGCCTACATGTCTATCCGTCTGTTTTAAAGTTTTAACTAAGAAATTTAAAAAAAGTGCATTGTTTTGTCACTGTTGCGAAAATAAAATCAGTATATTTTTTGTTAATTTTTTAAAGATTTTTTTATCCTTTTTTTTTCATTACTTAACTGTATTTTTATATCCTTTCGGTTTCAATTATTGTGGGCAATAATGGGGTAATACTGTTACATGTGTGTTCGTTTGAGCACGAGTTTGGCGTGCGTAATGGTTTCGTTATTTTTTATCGTCATCATCACTATTATTATCGTTGTCATCATTATTATTATTATTGTTATTATTTGTTGTGTGTATGTGTTTATCCTTTGATTTGGTCCTGCCTGATTAACGTCGTACATTGATTTCAATTGATGCTTTAATTTGTCGCGCATGTGTGTGAACATTAATAAGAGGTTTGAGAAATATTTTGCCTCAAAAATTTTAGATATTAAATTTTTTAGGAAAGTGGTTGCTTCGAACAAGGCAGGCAGGTGTGTGTAAAACTTAAAAGCAATTGAATTAAAAAATCGGTTAAAAATTCAATTGCAAACTATTTGAAAAGGAAATCTAAGTATCGGAAATTATAACAAAATTTACCTCAATAAAAATCTTAATATCTTACTATGAATTAAAAATGTTTAAACAAAATGTTTTGAAGAAAATATTAATATCGCAAACAAAAACATTAGCGATAATAATGAAGCTTTCTTTAAAAAAATTATTTTATGGTAAACGGTGACAAAAAGCAGTTAAGGAAAATTGTTTCATCGTTAGATAAAAAAGTAAAGTTTCAAAATAAATTTATAACATCGTTAGCGACAACAAAATTCACCAAAAAATCTTAATATTGCAAATAATTACAAAATTTTAACATGAAAAACGTTAAAATAGTTTTTTAAGAAAATCTAAATATCGTTAGCGATAATGAAATTTTTTGTTATAAAACTAAGCGTTAACAAAATTTTTTTAAATTTCACGAATACAAAATTTACCTAAATAAAATCCTTAAACATATAGTTAGCGATAACGTATTGTTCCTAAATAAATGTGTACTATCGTTAGCGACAAAAAAAAATTTCTAACGATACAAATCTTTTTTTAATAGAAATCTTGTAATCGTTAGCTGTAACAAAATTTGTTCTAAGGAAATCCTGTTATCGTAAGCGATAACGAAACTTTGTTAAATAAAGTACAGTTATCGCTTGTGAAAATAAAAGTTTCTTACAAAATTTTTTTTAATTGTTAGCGGTGGCAAAATTTTTTCTAAGAAACCCTTTTTAGAGTTGAATCACAAAGGGTGGTCTAAAAAAAATGCACGATGTTAATTGAAAATGAAACAAAAAGTTTTCAGAGAATTATCTTAATAGTTTTTATTATGATAGATGGATCCATGACAATTATGTGTGAAGCAAAATATCGGCCAAATGCTGGATACGACTTCGGTGGCATATCTCTATCCGATGGTCCATATTTTCAGTGACACTAAGACATAATTGAGGCTCAATGTCGTTAATGTGACGAATAATCTCATCCTTTAGCTCTTGAATTTGTTCTTGGCTTATTGACGTACACTTTTTCTTTTAAATATCTCGAAAGAAAGAAGTCTAACGTTGTCAAATCACATCGATGCGATCAATTAACATCGCAACGCCGTAAGATAACACGGCCATTGCATTGTGGCAAGTGGCACGATCTTGGTGGAAAAACAAATTCTCAATTTCTGGTCGGAAGAAGTCCGTTATTATCTTGCGATAGTAAACACCATTCACGGTTACTGCTTTGCTAACCTCATTTTCGATGAAGTACGACCCGATGACGCCGCCAACCCATAAACCGCACCACACAGTCACTTCTTGTGGATGCATTGGCTTTTCAACAAACACTCGTGGATTCTCATTTGCCCAAATGCGGCAATTCTGCTTGTTAAGAAACCCACTGCTGACCAATAAAGTCACGAAGTGCACGAAATGCATTTTGATTTGAACGACCATTTTCGTAAAAGGCTTCAACAATCTTAACACGCTGCTCAATTGTGTACCTCTCCATAGTTGAATTTGTCAAACAGTGAAACAAAGAAATGTCAAATTATGTTGGGTAGTTGTATTTCGGTGCTAAAATTTTTGTTGTAAAAGCTATTTTTTTTCAATTCGATAATACTGGTCAACATTAAAATCGGCCCAAAGACCGTTTCAGGTGATTCTTTTGAACAATAAGCTCCAGAATATGAAAAAGACCCCCGTTTTTATCCATCACGCACTATTTTCGGGGGAACCTCTGCTATTTTTTAATCCATTTTTGACATGAATCAAAAAAACAAGATTGCGCATTCAGCCGTACAAAAAAATTTACTACTGCGCATCTAAGTACGTCATCATGGACTAAATATGAGTGTTGGTTGTAAAAAATGTAAGACACATACAAATGCAGATACACAAAGAACCCTGCAAATATTATTGGACCACCTGATCCAATTTCATGAAATGGACTACTCCATGGACTGGTCCGATGTAATGCAAGCATGGACCAAGCAACAAATGATGAATTCGTACAATGGGAATAGAATGTGCTATTCCTCTCTCCCCTCTCCCCTCTCCCCAATCACCAATAAACTCTTACTTTTTAAAAGAAAACTTTTAAAGTGTGACTTTGCGATAAAAAATATATCTTCAAATATAACCCTGTTATCGCTAGAGATTTGTTATCGTTAGAATATGTAATAAAACTTTCAAGAAATACAAGAAATAATAAAATTTTCTTTCAAACATTTTGTTATCCTGTTATCAAAATATAAGAAAACTTTAACTTTTAATTATAAATTTAAGAAAATAATTGTTGTGTACTTTTCTTTAATTTTTTATTCATAATTGTTTAAAGGTCTTGAAGCCTACACTTTGTTTTGCTTTAGTCTATTTCAAGTTTTCATCAGTGGTGCAACAAAGAAGACATTGTTTTGTTTACTTTTCATTTTGTTGATTTCTATTCATTTAATCAATTTCATTTACATGACCAACCCAAAAATTATTCCTCTTATATAAAATTTAAAACTTGGAGTTGACATTAAGAACATAAATAAAAAGTTACCAGTGCGATTTGGCTACTTGCTTAATTTTCTCTTCCAAGTCTTTTGCGTATTCATCATTCTCAAATGCCATTTAAGCATTTTTAGTTGTTTTCTTAATGTCAACCCACTAAACTGTTAAGACTCAACCAACCAACATCCCAACTGAGCGGTAGAAATAACATCGAAAGACAAAAATAAATAAAAAGTTTTGTTTTCCCCGCCAGGCTGTTACTAAAACACTTTGTTATGGGGTCACTTTTCTTTTTTGGGTTATTTTCTCTACTTTTTACTTAACTTTTTTACAAATTTTATTTTTTGTTTTTATAAATAAAATTTTATCTCCAACCCACCACAACCTTTGATTTCTTATTTTTTAGGCTTCCATGGTAACTTTTAAAAAAGAAAAAAGATTTCGAGCTAAAAAGTTTTTTTTTAATATAAAAAAAAGGTTGTTTTTATTCTAAAAAATAAAGAAAATTTTATAATAAGTCCTTCTTTTTACAACTTTTTGATCTTATGACATGTTTTTGTAGTTGTTGCTACCTAAGAGGTTGATAAAAAAAAAATTGAGGGGGAGGGGTGCTCTTTTCTAAACTTAATGAAATGGGTGGCATTTTAATTGCTTCATTTGAGGAAGATGAACAAAAAGAGGAAAGAAATATTTGAACGAACAAAAAAAAAAATTCTATTTGAGTAATTATTTATTACGCGCTTGTGTTGTTTTATTGCTAATTTGGAATCAAAAAGTTTTAATTCTTTGTGTAAGAAAATGCGATAATTACACTTGAAAATATAAAAGTTCAGAAATAATAATAATTATAATAATAATTTATAAGAGGAAGTCTTAAAATGTGTTCTCAAATCTACTACACAAGCGATAAATAAAAGTTTTAAAGTTTAAAACCGATCGATGAAAACGAGATATTTTTTGTATGAAAATTTTGTAAAAAGGGTCGTTTGTTAAGTTTAGGAACAAGTTTATTAAATTCGTCTAGAAATAAACAAGTGGTTTCTTATAGTAAGTTTTTTTTTACCTCTTTCATACTTCCTGAAATCCCATAGCCCAAGCTAATGTCTGGTCGCAAGCGGATGACGAAATCTATAATTTCGTTACTGTTCGCAACTTGAAATTATTACCGGAGAAGTTGACTTATATGTTGGGATTAAAAAGAGTTCATGCTGTATCGGCCTAGACCTATAGTGCTCTTAAAACAGGTGGAAAACAAAGCGTTTACCAACGTCCCTTTTTGTCCTGATCACCCACACGACACATAGGTAGCAATTTGGATTCAGAAGAATTATACACTCGCCCTTTTATTAGGAGTTGGATCTTCTAGCCTCTGCTGCTAAAGAGCAGATAGCATCCATCAAGTAGCAGCAGCATCTAGGGGGAATTTCTCCACATGTGACTTTTTAAGATGACTTTTTCGCTTTGCAAGATTTTGGTTTTAAGCCAGTACGTGATTTTCAAAAAAGCCTCATTTATAAACTGTTTGGGACCAAAGCCCCAGGGGCTACTGGCTTCCAAAGTGACGGATGTGGATATCTGATCAGTCCTGGGTGTTAACACCACAAGTTACAAATCTACAGATAAAATGTATTTGAAACAAAAACAAAAATTGTAAAATTGTTGTTTTTGTTAATGTATTTTATTTGTAGATTTGTTACTTGTAGTTTTAACAAAAAGAGCCCCGATCAACCTATTAAAATAAAACATCGGACAATTAGGCTTCTACCGAATAGCGAGTGAAGGTTAAATATCCTTTGGATGTATCCGTACATAGGCTTGGAGAGCAGCGAAGTTGGCGGCAACACCCTTTGGATGAACGCCAACATTCCTTCTTTAAATCATCCAGTTTCTTGGTGTCCTTTCAAAAAATATTTTTTATTCCTAAATTGCGAAACAGCAATTAGGACCTTAAAATAAATGCTGAAAGAACTTCGTATGTTTAACATAAAACCTTATTGGCTGCATACGAAGTAATTATTATGCTGCTAAGCCCTGCCTCTATAATTTCTGGCAACGCTGAGCAGTGTGTATTGTTGACCATCATAACTGTGTTATAGACCAGTGGTAACACGCGTGTTTGGACTAGTCCTATTATTTGTAGAGACGTTTAACTCTGTTATAGACTCACAATTGCTGTGTGTTGTGTTTTTGTTCACTTCAAATTATACATTGCGTTGATTTGTTTAAATCAAACTACTGCTTAACACGTATTTGTTTGAAACCAACTACACAAAAAAAAAAATATCAAAAGTTATTTAGTAATTAAGAAAATTTGTTAAAACTTGTCTTATATTTTTAACAATTTTCTTAATTAACATGTTTGTAAATTGTCATAGTAACAATTTGTTTCATTTGTAGAAAATTAATATGTGCGTTCGTTTACTTTTCCAGTAAAACCCCAGTAAAATCCAGTAGGTGATTAATATGAAAATATTACAAATTAATGTGTACGCGAACGCATTTCAGTAAAATCCAGTACAAATTTGGACAAATTTTGGGGTAAACGAACGCAGCTAATATCATATAAAAAAATAATTTTGTGTCATAAAATTAAAAATATAAAATAAAAAAATCTGGATTTTTCGATCTAAAATCTTTAAAAGAATAAGCGATATGATGATTATTGCGAAATTTAATACGGTTAGTAACGTTATTATCTTATGATTTATAAAGCAATTTTAACCATTCTCTTATAAATTATAGATTTTGAAATATTTATCCAGGTCTTTATTTGTTGCTTAAATAAATTATAATGTTATTAGTGATGTTATTTAATTTTGCTAAAAAAAAAATAAAAAAAACAACATTTAATTGCATCTTTTTTTTCAAATTAGTTAGCAACAAAATATTTTGTTAAGAAATTATTATATTTGTTAGCAAATATTTCATTCAATATTACAAACTCATTGTTAAAAATATTTGTTGAGTTTTAACAATTTCAATTAACAAAATAATTCTTTGTATTTACAAATTTAGTTGTTGGTGCCTTTTCAATTAAAAAGTTAATTGTATTGACGAATATGGTATTCAATATGACGATTGATTTGTCGTAATTTTTTTCTGAGCACTGTTTTAACATTGATTTGGTTTTTTTATAATGTATCATTCGAACTGACAACAATAACTTAGTGTGGAGAACTGTGAACAAGAACCAAATGCATTTGTGCAGGGCTTTACCTAAATAGGTCTTTATATGTATAGTGTTAATAGGGTCTTTCTATATAGTCCCTCGACAAAGAGTTTCGTTGCAAACAGGCTGGAAATCATGCATAGACCACATAACAGAATACAAAGCATTATTGGGCAATCAGTGGAATAAAGATCCCTCACATATGTGCTCGTTACTGATTTCGAAAATAATTTCGGCACACTTTAAACTGCGATTTGTAAAGCACTCACCTGAAAAGGAAAATAATATAGATTATTCAAGAGTGTTATAGAAGCGCAAGACAATTAAATATCTATACAGGCTCCGCGAGCAGAAAAAAGCTAGAATGAAAATAAGAACCAAGCACCAAATAGAAGCGACTGTAAAAATTTGGTTTAAAAGCAATGCTCCTTATAAAAGCGAAAGGAACTTATAATAAATATAATAATAATGGCAAAACTTAACGCTTTCTGACAGCAAGAAAAACCCAAATTTCAAACAAGACAAAGAAACAGTTCTGGTTAGTAACTTTTAATTTTTCATTGTAATTCCATTCACTTTTATTACATTTGATTATCCCAATCTTTATCCTTTTGACTTTTCAAAAGCCCATAAAATATGCCAATAAAATTGTTATACTCAGATCACAATGCAAATAGGCTTTAAATTTTACTACCGGGTATTATTGAAAACATTTTTCCGTTAAGTTTTAAAATGTTGTTAATGTCCTGCGTATTAAAATTATTTGTGTTAAATTTCTTGAAAGGCAAAACCATTTGCATTTATACTCCTTCTTTAATTTATTGTGTTTCTTTTTTTATTTCCGTGGAAATTTTAAAATGATTTTATTATTTGTATGTTGGCATTAAAATGTGAGTTAAGAGTGTTCTAATTCATAAAATAATGTCGGAATTTTAATGGAAAATGCCGCCAAAAAGAAAAATGGAATTGTTTAACAAATGTTCAGCTTTTTCGTGGTTTTTTTTCGCGTTTGATAAATTTTTATTCTTCTGCTGCCAAACAATGAGAATTTTTTTAAAGGTTTTCCTTTTTGCTTTTTTTTCGGCAGTTGTAAAGGATATAAGATCGAGATGAGCTGGCGAAATGAATGCTGAGTTGGCTGTGGCTATTTGGTGGATAGTCAGACACAAAAGTAATGAGACTGATGTTTTAATTTAGGGACAATACTATCACGGGCCCTTTTGTGCAGCAAACCTTGTAATAGGACACTGATCAACAGATCTTAGTACCGTTATTGTCACGAAAATCTAAATTTATGCCGGAAAGAAATTCATGAAATTTTTCGTTAAAAAAAATCCCGGAAATTTTAATTATATTTTCTTCGGAAAATGATCTTTGGTTCTACGGAATGGCACACATAAAACCTACTTAAGTAACACGTATAACTCTTGAACTAGTTAGTCACTTGTTTTAATTAGTTTTTTTTTTATATAAAATTAATTTTATGGAAACTTAAAGGCATTGCGTATGAATTCTATCTCAGACAAATGGGAACCATTTTGCTCTATACAGATATTACCTCTTCTAAGTGCATTTTGCATTACAGCACATGGTGTTTCTGTTTAAACGCTCCGTATTTCATCAGGAATTTTCTGCTTTTGTTTTCTGAAAGTCTCTGGTTTATTGTTATACACTTTGTCTTTTTAATATTCCCATTTAAAAAATTTTTGCGCAATTAAATCTGGTAAACAAGTTGGCCAAGGGAAATCTAAACTATTTGAAATCAAACGTGTGCGGTAGCAGTGCTCACATTATTAGAACTTTGCTTGACAGCATCTTAAGATCCCACTTTTAAACTCTCTGCAATGTTGTTCTGGAAATGCCCACGTGGCCGTTATGCCGACAAGATAAGACAGATGGATAATTTTCAAAACGCTGCCGCACAGCTTTCACGTTACCTTTCACTTTAGCGAATATTTCGTGGAGAATCTTTTCCAGGAAAGCGCTTTCTAGCTGTCAAAAATTCTCATTTCCAAACAATTTGTATGAAGCATCCCTAAATTGTGCGGCGTCAGCGCTTTGCAATTGCGCGTTTAATAGTAAAGTTTGCCGCAATTGTTAATAAATAATGGCAATTTAGCTGTTTTTTTGTCAATCTAGTGTTTTTTTCTCTTCTTTTTATTTATATTATTATGGTTTTATTAAACAAGCAAGTTAACACTACTGTTTGGGACACAACGTTTACGCTCTTGTTTAGGTATGGCATATCAGCGTAAAAGCCAAGCAGAAGAAAACGTCCCGCCTTCCGCTCTTGTTTAGGTACGGCTGTAAAAGCTTTCAATTCGATTGTACTGTGTGCTCGAGTCTCTTGATCACCTGTCAAAATTAATGTTTGTAGATTTCTGTTGCAAAACAAGTTATTTATTTCAACAATTGTCTATTATTTCATTAAATTTTAAAATTAATTTAAAATCTTTCAATTCAGTTGATGAAATGTGTGGTCAAGCATCAATTCAGTTGAAAGACTCAGTTGACAATTGAATTGAAACGTGTATGGGGCGCATCACATTTGTTAATATTATTTAGGCCATCCTTAACGTTTTAATGCCGAAAATGAAGGGAAGCGACAAATTTCATATATAATTTTTTTCCATAAGATAATCCCGCGAAGCTCTACATTTGTCTGCAGGAGACAGATCAGAGTCTCTGGCAGGAATCGAAATCGTCGAAATCAAGAACGCTACTCATAAATACCTAAAATTTATATACTTTATAGGGGCGCTTACATCAATACATATTAAGAAATCACAAACGGAGTGATAAAGTTATGTATACTCTTTCTATCTGTGGTGAAGGGTACACATATAATTTTCTAGCTGAAGGAATATTTATGTCTCAAACTGTTTCGTAACTACTTTGTAAAAAAACACGAGTAATGCTTTCGGGTATAGAATAAAACGCGTAAATTGAATACAACAAAAAAAAAAACAAACACGACGAAAAAACAACAACAACAACATATCGTATTATATGGCCTACCAGGGATGGAAAATTACTTCTCTGATTGAGTACTAACTTTAAAAAATACACTAGCTTTTGGATAAACTTGGCTTAATATGTAGAAATAGCGTATGATGGATTTCTTGTTTGGAATTAATCAATAGAAAAATTACGTTGTTCTTTTGTTTTGCCTGGTTACAGGATAGCGGCTGTTCCATGCTTCCAATATTAAATTTTAAAGCTGATTTAAAAAATATTTCACTAGAAGTTTAATAAACGAGTTGTTTTCGATACAAATGAAACATTTACAATTTTCCAAAACTGCACGTTACCCACTATGTATAAAATGTTCAAAAAAAGGACACCTATAATTAGAATGTAGTGTAGCATGTCCATTCCTGTGGCCTCCTCCTTTCCATCAGTTAAAAATAAAAAGTTGGCAATTCTAATGAAAAATTACTTAGCACAAAAAACTCCAACAACTCACCAGAAAAAATATAATAACGAAACAATGGACTTTTGGCGAAAGGAATTTGTCAGTAACCTTAAGAAAAATCGCGGCTAATTTAAATTTTTTTTAAACACAGGCATCAAGAGAAAAAAACAGCTCATCTAGCAAATATTTATCCTGTGCCTTCTTGGCCATATACAATTTAAAAAAGGTGTGGGTGGGTTCTTAAGCTTGATTATTTTTCAACCAAACCTTTCTAGATGTAAATGAAAAAGTGAGAACACGACTAAGATGAGTTGCTTAGTTAAAGACAAATGTCCTTTTTGGTTTTTGTTGTTGTTGCTGCTATTTTAGCCTAGTTAGTCGTATGGGTTGCTTTGTCATTTGTACATCAACATTCAGGCCATGATTATAAAAAAATACGAAACATTTTCTTTTTTTAATTTTTTACTAAAAATTGTTTTGCTGATGAATAATGACCAAGCAAGAAAAATAAATAATTTATGTTTTCTGTTGTTGTTGCCAATATTTAGATACTCATATTTTTTTTTTTGAAAGCTTTTGTTTTGTTAAAGTTACTAATCTTATCATTTAATGGTTAAAATTTAAGAAAAACACTTAAAAGATTTTGAAAAGAAATTAAAAAAAATTAAAATTTTTTTAATTTAATAAGTAGCCATATTGTATTGCCAAAGAGATATTATTTTGCCTAATTTAATATTTTGCAAGCCAAAAACCCAAGTTCATAATCAAATAAAGCCAAAATATAATTTCCATTTAAAAAAAAATCGTATTGAGAAAATAACTTCTCTTATTTTTATAAGCCATAACTTTCATACAAATTGTATTAGTTTGGTAAAATTGGGCAAAACTAGCTTTTATGTAAACATAGGTTCATAACGGATCCACCCAGCTACAAAATTCACTTTAAATGATTGAAATGTTATTGCTATGACATTCGCCTATATGATTCCACACAATTCCCATGTAGGTCTGGGCAAACCTAGTTGGACCACTTAGTGCCCAAAAATATTTAAACTTCCTAGGGTTAATAACTTATACATATGTCATTTTGGTGAGCAAATATCTGCTATAAATTCTCAGTTGACTTCGTATTTAAATAAAATTTATCTTAAGGTTCCACTCACACAGAAAAAATATCAATGTTAAATTAACATTGCGCACTGTTGATTTAAAATCATAGTAAATTTCTGCAAAAGTATGGAAATTATTTAAAATTATGATTGTTTCATATTAATTTTAATCGAAAAATGTCAAAATAACAAACTTCAATATTGAATCCATAAAATCCTGTTTTATAATGTTTTGTATAGAAACAATAAAAACACTTTTAAAAGAAAAACATGATATTTTTAAGTTTCATGTTTAAAATTAATTATAAAAAAAATTCCCGTATTCTTTTTAAATTATTTTGTTAAATAGTGCATCAAATTTGCAAAGTAGAATGATGACGCTTCTGTAAACAAAGGGGGAAACAAAAAAGTGGAACATGAAACTTAAAAATAAAAATTCATATTCTTTCACTCTCTCTCTCTCTCTCTCTCTGGTTCCGCGGGTAAGTGTTTAGAATGTTTCTTAAATTAACGCATATGTTGTCTCCGAAGCTTCTTTTCACTGTTATTTTACATTCAAACCAATCCGATTCTACATGCAATTCACGCTGTTTTAACTTGAAATAACTTTCATTCAACGTAATTCGGAGTGTTATTTCATAATGCATGTTATTTTGCTCTAACTTTACGGGAATTTTAAACAGGCATGAATTATAGCTATTTTAAAAGAAAATAACGTTGTTCGCAAGTTGTTTTAAAATCATGTTAAATTAACATGAATTAGCTATGAAGCAAAATCACTACCAACAAATTTAAAATCAACCTTGTTTTCGAGGATTTTACATTGATTTTTTTCAGTTTGTTTTTAAACGAAATTAAGGGTTTTTTAAAATTTATATTTAACATCATTTTAAATACAAAATTCTGTACTTCACTAAGCACTTAAATGTAACTTAATTTTCCAAACTGGTACATTTAAATTCAACTTAAGTTTCCATTGTATATAACTTAAGAAGGTGGCTTCAATAGCACAACAATACAACAACAAGAACAATAGGAAAAGCAATAACAGTCAGCTGTTTTTTGAGACCATATTTTAAACAAATACACTTTTTTATGGCATTTTTTGTATTAAGTAGTGCTACCATACTTTTCAAATAAAACTCAAAAAATCAATCTGTATTTATATACGATTAAAGTTTATATGAAAATTAACATCACATAGAGTTAAGAACTATCCTAAGAATCGGACATATCCCACGTTGCTTATTTAAGTGCAAAAACGACAGGCAAATCAAAAAATAAACAGTTTTTTCTTTTAAGCCACCAGAAATGCAAAAGGTCGTCTAGCCAACCAGCCAATGAGTTCTACGCATCGAATCGGAAATGAGAAACACTGTTTTAGACCGCCTATTTTTTTTAGTAAATATTTACAAAAATCAGCTTAAAATCCCCGTACGCGAAGAATTTGGAAACCTAAGTCTTCTCTTATGATATGCTAAAATTAAAATTTCCATTATCAAATTAAAAACAACTCTCCCACTCTGTTACCTCCTTGGGCTGATTAAATACATAAATTTCATTTTGGAAAAGTCAAGACCTGTAATCAACAACCCCGTTTGATAAAAAAAAACTTTACAAAAAGCTCTACTAATTAAAAACTTAGCAATTAATACAAATTCAATGAAATTTCTTAGAATTGAAAAATTAAATATAAAAGCTTTTGTCTTTTGTGGGGGCACAAGCAGACATGTAGGCAAAAGTAGCAGAGGTTTTTGACATTCCTGTGAAGAATTAATGCTTTTTGTAAAGAATTTTCGAAAATAAAGTTGTACTGGTCCAATAATCACACAGAAAGAATTCTCGCCAATTTTTATTCAAGTAATTAAAAATAAAATAAAAGGCCCTAAGTAATCAAAAATTTGAAATTGCCTTCTATTGATTGCATCAACACAAATGTCCACATTTTTTTTTTTACCAAAATGAGCAATTTTAAAAAACCCTATCCGAAAGATTATATCGCTCTTATATCGCCAAAAAAAATCAAACTTGGCAAAATGCGGTTAAAATTTTAAAATGAACCAGATTTAATATAATATATTTTGCTATACCTCCGGTTCAGTTGATGATATAATGCTGAATTCTATTTCACATATAAAGAAGGTATAAAGGAACACCTTTGCTTACGTAACTTGACATTTTTGATTTTTTGAGATATGACTATGTTGCAATAAAGGAGCGAACTGATAAACGCTAAAAGAGCTTTCTTACAGTTTACACAATATGCAACATTGTCAATTATCAAAAGAACTGGTAGGTTTTACACAAAACATAGAAGAAGAATAAATTAAGAACAGTTTAAGGCAATTTATCATTTTAAATAGTTTTTTGCTTCTGCTGTAAAATTATCAAAATATTAGATAGGACCTTTTGCGTTTTATATAACGATATCATTTTGTTAAATTTTTCCTTAACCTTTAGATTTTTTCTGTGCAAATTATCACCGTACTTTTCCAAAAGGCGTTTGAATATTTTTCTTTAATTTTGTTTTTAAGGCTGCTGTCCCCTGACAGATTGCAGTCTATTACACTGAACAAAAATTTTTTCATAATATTAATGTACATCGTTTATTTATATACTTTTCGTTGACTCAATGAACGTTTCGTTAATGCAATGAAAAATAAAATATTTAAATTTACGTAAGCTTCATTGACTTAATAAATATGCATTTATTAAATATTTCGTTAACATGGATTTATAATGAATAATGTAAAATTTCGTTGTAATAATGAATGTACTTAAAAATTAATAAAACTTTCATTTCGATGTATAAATTTTTTTTTATACTGAGCAAAAAAAATTTCATAATACATATTTACAAATATCGTTTATTAAAATAGTTTTCGTTGGCTCTATGAATTATTCGTTTTTGCAATGAAAAATAAAACTACCCACGTACTTAAATTTAGGTACACTTGAATGACTCAATGAACATGCATTTATTTAATATTTCATTAACATGGGTTTATAACAAATAATTGAAAATTTATTGCAATAATGAATGAATTAATAAAACTTTCATTTCGTCAAATAAAATGGAAAAGGGCGTATCATCATTTTTAAAAAGGTTTCAGAGGCGATCAGAAACTTAAAAGCAAACTATTGCGACAGCAAAATCAGTTTTCTCAGAAAATTATGTATGTATCATTAATTCATAATTTTTTAATAATAATAACCAGAAGAAATTGTTATCATATTCACAATATGTAGTTGCCTTTTTATTTAGTTTTTTTAACCCTCCTGAAATTTTTTTTAAAATGATGATGAGCCCTTTTGCATTTTATATGACGATTTTGAAAAAGGATAGTAATTTGGGCACATGGTACCATGACTAACGAATTTGTTTTGACCTAAAATAGATTTACAACATTTTGACTGCATAAGATTTTGTAGAGCAGCCAGAATACTCGATATCGAAAATCTTAAAAACAACCAAAGGAATTTCAAAATCACATTTTTATGCTTAAATCATATATCAATTTATAAAAAAGAAAATTTGTTAAAATAAATCTTAAAAGAAAAGTATAATTTTACTCTTAACTATGAAGCTTTGAAAAATAAAGTTTTTTTAATAACAAATACAATACAACATTTTGTTGTTGTTCGTTTCGTGCCAGAATTAAACAATGGAAAACTGAAAAAACACAGAAAAAAATGAACAAAAATATTCTTAAAAATTAAGGATTTTTATGAAAAAAAAACAAAAACTAACAACACAAGTAAGAATCCTTATCTTAAGACTCCAATGACAAAAGGAGGCTTTTTTTTGACTAAGTCTACTATTTTAACAATTTGGTTCTGACAAGTAAGAAAAAACAAAAATAAAAATTTGAAAGAAAATTAAAACTGAAAATAAAAAATATTTTTAATTTATCACCATCAAAGGAAGCTTCCAGAGAAAGAAGCAGAAGATGTTGAATTAAAAATTCCCCCAACCATAAAAATGCTACAAAAAAAAAACCATTTGGAATTTAAGATTCTCTTTGTCATTAATTCTCGCCTGTTTGCATTTGTTTTCATTACACTTTAGCGAGTGTTTGGCCTCGTTCTCTCCGCCTTACTACTGGTGGCCAGGAAACTTTTGTAACTTGGCCAATTATTAAAATCTCAATGATTTTCTAAATAGTGACAACATTTTTCCAACACACTGAATTCAGCTCCACTTGAAAAAAAAACAAAAGAATTTTGAATTTACAAAACAAATAAAAAGGAAAATTGAGTGGGTGGGGTGGGGTGGTGGTTTTTATAAATTGTTTAGTTAAAAAGTGTGGAAAATTTTTCCTTTATACTTTTTTTTTTAATTAGCCGTTGTTGTCATTAATATGATGAGTACAAGTGACGGGAGTTGTTAAGTCCTTTTAGTCCTTTAACATACTTAGTTTTTTTTATTATTTTCAATTCTTTTTTCTTTTTACTTTTTTGCTTTAATTTCGTTTTGTTTTCTTTATTTTTGGTTTGTGAAGATGGCGTAAATGATGACCGGACATTGGACTGTCATTTGCATAGAAAACGTTGGTGGCTTTTGTTTCTTTTTTTTTATCTCTCCCACCCTCCTTAAACATTTATTTTTAATTATTGTGTGAAAAAATGTAACTTTTCTTTTTCCTGGCAAAAATTATTTATATTTTCACATGAATTCATTTAAGCAGAACCGTTTTCTTTAAGACGTTTTTTCCTAAGGATTCTTTAAAAAAAAAAAATTAATTCAAATATACACACCCAAACCTGTGTAGGTGTTCTAGTTCCATGGGGGTGGTTTCTCCGGCAACTGTCCTGCCTTTAGTTTTAAAGCAACTACTTTAAATATGGTTAAAAACGTCTTATGTTAATATTTTATTAGTCCAAGAGTACTTGGGAAAATTTACTTATACTTAAAAAGGATAATTAGTGGTTGTAGGATTTGTCTTCTATATTTATTCATTATTTAGTTTTTCTTCCATTTAAATGTTTATTTAATATTAAAAGTTTTATTCTTGGCTGATTTATGGCTGGGAAAAAGTTTAGAAATTTTTATTTGAATTTTGTAAATAATTATATGTACATATGTATGTATATTAATTAAGGAATATAATTAATTTTGTTAAATAAGGTGTGATAATTACTTGAAATATCTTGACCTGTCCCTCTAGCTTATTTGATGTAAACTTTAAAGTATCCTGTCTTTGCAAAAGTGTTACGCGTAATACAATTTTTTAATGCTCTTTTTAATGGACGTAAGAAATAATTATTGATTGATTTTCTTTAAAATTCTGAAATTTTGGGATCAAAAACATAAAAGAATTTATAAGTCGGTATAAGAATTTATGCTTTCCAATACATAATTAGTATCATAAATTATAAACCAATCCTTATAAAATCGGTCAGCAAAATCTTATAGTCTTATATAATTTGTAGCCAAATAGAATGAATTACTGTTCCCAAAATATAAATTTATATTATTTATTTATTTATAATTTATAATAATATTATTATTTAATTAAACTTGAGGTCGCTTTTTCTTATAAAAAATATTAAATTTATTTAATATTGATAATCATTCATTCCTGACTGACCTGAGATTCGAACCCAGGCGCCTGGTTACCCTGACATGTTTCCATAGCTAATACTCGATCTCCTCAGAGCGATTTGTTGTCTTACACTCGCAGCCATCGACGACTGCTGACGTCAATAGTCAAACATTAATCCTTAAACCAAATTGTATTCTAACCCTTTGGTAGATCGACATTTGCCTTTCCGAATGATTATCCATTTTCAATTGATTTAACATGTTCTTCCTTTACCTCTGTTTTTAATGAAAATTAAATTTGATGAACTTAAACCTGATTAAAAATATTGAAAAGTATAAATACATTTTTAACTTCCGTTTCTATTTTTATAAATTAAATGCCTAAAATTTTGGGCAAAACTTTCAGTATCTGACTTAAAATTAATTCTCGATATTGTCGGTACATTTATAACTTGCAACATTTCTAACATAAATCTACGTTTATAATTATTTTCCGTATTTAAAACTGTTGTATTTTAAAAGTCAGGATAATGATTTAGATTAGCACAATGAGCTGCTACGGCTGTTTTTGCGATGAAATATGTCTATATTTTTGATCCGACTTATGTCCTGCTAACCTAGTATTCAGTTTATTTTACGTTGCACCAACATATACTTTACCACATTGTCCATTAACATTTCCCCTACAAGGTTTTTTATAAACTACATTCGACATTTCAAACTTATTCAGTTTGTCTTTCATATTAAGCCTGGTACTCTGTTCAAAATTTCACGTGAAATGATGTCAAAATGCATAAGAAAAAAACTTGTGCGGAATATCTACGAAATAATGTTGATGGAGTTGTACTCTGTTTATTTTGTGAAAAAGTTCCGAAATGTTTCTGGCAACATTTTTTTTACAACTGCGAAATAATGTAAGCTGCCTTTATTTCACGTGGAATTTTAAGCAAAAGCAAAATATATGAACTTAATATTAAAAAAGAAATAAAAAATTAAAATAACACAATCAGTAACAGTTTTTTATCCATATTTACTTTTTTTTTATTAAATTTTTTATTAAAAAAAAATAATTTTAGTAAAATACATGTGGCGTTTGTTTACATACACGAAACAATGTAGCATACTTTGAAGGAATAAAAACGTCAAATTGTACAAACTCGCAATATTGGTAACATTGATAAATGCCGAAATTTTCGTGTGGAATAATCAATGTTGCTCAAAATTTTTCACAAATTTGAACAGAGTACTAGGCTTTAGAGAATAACCGACCTATTGTAATGTAAGATTTATGCGCAATTTTATACCTTTCCGTATCATAAATATTAGATTTTCTAACCTCTTCAAAAGTTTTGGTACATAATTATGTTCTAGAAAGTTGTTTATTGAGATCTTAGGTGCATTTTTGTGGTTGATTGTTTTCTTGAATTTTGAACGGTTTGCTACCTATGGACCTGTACAGGGGGAAAAAGGTAAAAAAAAATAAAATTTGTTTAAGTTTTTTGCGATTTTGATCTTGAAGATCGAGTTTTTTTGATTTTATATGTTCACAATTTTTGTTCTCTATGGCAAGATCTACAACTTTGTCTCGGAAGGTTAATCGAAATTCCGAAAGGTTTCCAAGATATGAGCCTGAGCAAATGATCATTTTCTTGCAAAAATTACACCGAGGCCCAAAATCTTTAAGGGCCCATAAAAAAATTGCATGACTTTGGGCAAAACTGGGAGACACGGGTCTTTTTTTTTTTTGTCCTTTATGGTTATTTATTGTCCGTATATGGTTATTTTTCCATGACTTAAAAAATTACACACAGTGTAAGTTAGCGACTTATAAGCTTTCGGTTCCGTATTACCGTTCAAGTTATTATTTCCTTTGGACAATGCTTCATGCTCTAGAAATTTTCTCCTTATTATTCCTATGGAAACAAGAATCACTTATTTTCAATAGCCTATCTATAAAAGTTTTTAGCCGTGTTAATTATAATCCTTTTAGGATGACTTGAAAAATAATTAATTCTCTATATATTTTCTGATCTTAAACAAATTTACTACACGTTCTCTTATATTATAAAATTGAGTTATTTTGAAAATAAACCCTTTTTCTTTAACATTACGTGAAAAGTAATCTAACAACTTAATCCTTTATTTTCTCCACTTAACTCTTTAATAAAACTGATTAAAATGCATGTAAAGGGTTATATCCAAAAAGAAGCCATCCCAAAAATATAACCCTTTTCAGGACAAGACATTGACTGACACACATATGATACTATTCTGTTGTGACACCTAAAAGGGTTGTTAATTTATTAATGCCACGCTATACCTCGGCTAAAAGTGAAAAAGGGTTGAAAAGGTTTCATCTAGGAAATTTGTTATAGCAACCGCTAATTGACTGAAGAGAAATTATGTTGGCGACCACACCAGAGAGAATGGTGTTGAATGAAAGGGTTGTTAATCATTTGGATGATACAACTAATTATAGCTCAATTACAAGTTAATGGGGTGTGAAAGTATGTTTGTTTTTTTAATGGCTCAATAATCGGTAATTAGTGAGCATGGCTGCCAGATCTGACGATTTATCGTCATTTGACGATTTTCAGTTTCGAAATTAGCAATGTGACGATTTGCTGATTTTTTTCTAAAAAGTGACGATTTTTTTAGTCTCTAAACTCAGAATCAAACATTAAATTTTCTAATACGTTCGTTTTTTATCTTGGAATGTTTAATAGTCGTACCTTAACCAGATTGGAAGGCGAAACGTTTTCTTTCGCTTGGATTTTACGCTGTAATGCAATACCTAAGCAAGAGCGTCAACGTTGTGTCACGAACAGTAGTGATAGTTTTCTTGGTAAATAAAACTCATAAAAATAGAAATAAAAAATAGCTAAATTGCCATTATTAATTAACAATCGCGCCGAACTTCACTATTAAACGAGCTGTCAAAATCGGGTTTTCCAATTGCAAAGTGCTGAGACGCTCTATTCAAAAACTAGAAAACGTGTGCCGCTTTTGTTTAGGTACGGCTGTATTATGCAAGGCTTAAGAAAATATTTAAGTGATTATGTATTTTCAGAGAACAAAAATTACAATGTTACACTTTGTTTATCTTTTGTCAAATGTATAAATCATATTTTCAACAATTATACGGCGAACATTTCACGAGTTGTAAGATAACATCAACATGTGTATCATACGATTCTTGACATGAAAGTCCCACAACGATTGAAGGAGCGTCTTTTGCTATGCTATGGATGAATATCAGTCGTGTTACAGTTTTTCCCGCGTGAGGAATCTTCGGCGATTGAAAAATGCGTTCATCGACGATCGCACCCGCTCTACATGAGACTACCAGTATCTCTTACACGTTTGAAAATGCCTGCTGGGTATGAAGTAATTATGTTTTTGTTTGAATGTTTTTTTTTTTTATAAAAATCAAACAAAAACTGTTTAAAAAACACTAAATTTTAAGTTGTCCGATTTTTTTTGACGATTTTTTGAAACGTAAAAGTAGATTTTATTATTTTTTTTCAGGAAATTCACGATTTCCCCACAAATTTATCTGGCAGCCCTGTTAGTGAGTGATGTGTAGAAGAGCGGAAACTTAATAAATAATGATTCTATGGAAATGTTGTTGCTTTCGGAAACAAAAGGACGTGTGAAAATAGACAAAGTTTATAAACAATTTGAAAATTTTTGTGTCAACTGGATTTGCTTTAAGGAGCATATACACGGCATGTTTTTTACATCTGACTTCATCTTTTCAAGTCATATGTAATAAGTGCAAAACTGCCGTTTTACATAAAGTTTTTAACATTCGGTCACAAGCGTACATGTTATTTGCTTCTGACATTGTCTCTGTTATTTTTTCGCATAGTTGTTGCAGAAACTAAAGTAATTCTCCGTTTCAAAGTAGCGTGCTGCCGCCACAAAAATTTTAATTTGCGCCGTAAAAGGCTTCAGTCGTCATACAATTTTTTTCTTTAAATTTGAAGATACAAATTTTGGATATTATAATAAAACATTGTTTTATAAATATGAGTACATAATTTCTATTCAATGATGAAATGATCATGCATATATCGGTATTGTAAAATTAACTTCAGCCGGCTAATGATTCCGTCAATAGTTTTCCGCCGCTGCCGATTTCTTTCCGGCATAGATTTGTAGCACAGCTGATGTCAGATGGTTTCTCAGAAGAAAATAGACAATTCTCTTATTGAAATTTTGTCAGATGACTTTGCATCTGACTTTTACAGGAGCAATGTCATAATGTGAATATTACTGTGGTAAATTTGACAAGTCAGATGTAAAAAACATGTCGGGAACATTCAGCTTTAATCTAAACTCAAGATCTGGAATATGAAATTTGTAACAAAAGTTCTGTTTGTTACTGGAAATTTTAAATTTACTGATAATTAAAAAATTTTGTCCAGTGTAAAAAAAAACAAAGTTATTAACCCAGTTATAGAAGCCGCAAGAAATGAGAAATTTGCTTTAAAAAGTCTTGCTAACCACATACAACAAGTACAGAAAAGTGTTACAGAAAATCCTACTAACTTTGGTCAAATGATGTATGCAAATAATGGGATTTCGTATAAAAAAAACGCCAAAAAACGTAAAATCTACAGAATATCGTGATACCAGATAGGATTTCTGATTAGCATCGTTCTCAAGTAATTTATCTATTTTGATTGGCTGTACCTGATTTCCCCAGAGAATGTGACACCAGAACGTTAAATATACTTAAGATCATCTCTGCATACCCATGGGGAGTTCAAATTGGTGTAGGT
Source organism: Pollenia labialis (assembly GCA_949318255.1). NCBI lineage: Eukaryota > Metazoa > Arthropoda > Insecta > Diptera > Polleniidae > Pollenia > Pollenia labialis. Next base: position 134,764,418 of record OX439143.1, on the reverse strand, counting down.
GTTATATCAGCCCCCTCTTTTCAACCTAATCAAGCCTTTCAATATTATGCCAGTTTTGGAAGGGGTATTAGAGTTAAAATTCGGTTAAAATATTTTTATTATTCATCACTCAACTACATCACCTTGTACTCATATAAATATCTTCTTGTTATAGGTACAAATATTTTTTTTAAATATTTTTTATACCACCGCTACTATTTGACAAAGGCACATACTCAATGTACAGATTTGTCATACCTTTTCTTAATTTCGGCCAATATTGTCAGAATTACTACATGTTTATACTCTACAAAAACTAAGAAATAAGTTATGAATATTTTATTTGTCTAAAATGTATTTTTTGGTTCATTTTTAAAAATAATGCAGTAGAGGTAAAATGTTCCTCAAACACTCTTATGCCCAATTTTCAGGATAGTATTTAAATCTATATTAAGTTAATTTTCATAACAAACTTAAATCGTATTTAAAACAGATTGGTTTTTTGAGTTTTATTTGAAAAGTCTTATTTAATTAAGATAAAAGTATGGTAGCACTACTAAATACAAAAAAAAAAATATAAAAAAGTGTAATTATTTACAAGGTGGTCTGAAAAAACAGCTGACTGTTAATGCTTTGCCTGTTGTTGTTGTATTGTTGTGATATTGAGGCCACCTTTCTAAAATATTACAATGGAAACTTAAGTTGAAATTAAGTGTACCACCTCGGTGACTTAAGTTTCACTTAAGTTTTTAGTGAAGAAGAGAATTTTGTATTTAAAACGATTTTAAAAATAAATGTGTTTTAATATCAATCCTGAAAATTGGCCATTAGTACATTAAGCTTGTGTTTAGTTAATTAAAGGTAACACGAATTCCATCTTGCTCCTAACTCGTATACAAATCTTATAAAAAAATTCAAGGACCTTCGAATAGTTTGGTCTTTATTATTTACATCTTCTTAGAGTTGAATGTAAATAATATCTGAATTGATTTGAAAATATTTTTTCGGATTTTCGTTAAAAATTAATCAAATGTGAATATTATTTTAATGAGCGCCAATAAAAATGTCCTTAAATGGGATCATGATTTGAATAAGCAAGTTAGTTTTGGGCCGATAATTCAATCAAACCATTTGGGTACGTAAATTTTATGATCGCCTTCTCTGAGCACAACAATAAATATTAAATTACTATCACTTTTATTATAAATATAATTCAGTTCTTTGTAGGCGTTACTCATGTTGGGCACAACCCCAAAACGGCAGATGATCTTTGTTGCTGTCAAGAAAGTTTTAAAAGAAAATTGCATTTCCGTTTTAAAAAAGAAAGTAAATTTTCTATGTTAATAACATTTAAAGATAATAAAATAAATCGACAATAAAATATTCCCAAAAGTGAATTTTGTTTTAAAAGAATTGAATTTATTCGAATTTTATTTTACGTCTTTCATCAATAAATGTAGGCGTTTAAGGCCCATACCTTTTTGACAATAGACTTTGAATAATCTTTTAGGGAAATATGTTCATATGTAATTACAGAAATTACCTTTAACAAATGAAAGTAAAATTCTTTAAATTAATTTTTTTTTAAAGGAACACGTGCTGAGAGAAAATTCCTAAATTTAAGATAAATAAACTCCTTCAATTAAAAATCTTAATTGCTTTTAATAAAGTACTAAATTTTAATTTAAAGAATATCTAAAAGAGTTAGTCTATAAGTCAATTCAAGTTTCTAGCATATATTTGTATGTACTTAATCCAACCAGTTTGGTTAGTTGTTAGTTTATCTCTAGGACTTTATCAATAAAAATGTAGTGGTTAGTTTTTGTTCTCTCTTAATGGGAACACCTGCCCTTTTGTCACCTAAACTGTTGTTCTTCTTCTACGGCCAAAATGTAGTTCATTGTAGTCTTGTTTGTAACCTTTTTGTACCTCTTTTGTCACATAATTTTATGAGCCGTAGATAAAATACACTCTCTTACACATGCTGTTAATTGAGAAAAACGCCTGGTTAGTGGACATAAAGGACTGCCGCTTTGTGCCAAACTAGTTTTGACTTTTTCTAATCGGGTAGTAAAAACACGGGAGTGAATTCAATAAACAGAAGTCATTTGTGGTGTAAAATTTTGAATAAATTAATTTTAAAATGAGGTGACATATGGCGACTTTTGGACATTTGAGACCACCAGTAAAATAAACACCAGATCTAAACATTATTATAGGAAAATGTTGTAAGAATGTAAAATTTGTTTAGTCGGTCTAATGGGTACGATTATGTATGGCAACCGAACTTAAGTTGAGTTTCCAGCTGGCAACTGATGTCAATTTCAGTTGCCAAATAATAAATAAAAAATTATTAAGGCAGAGGTAAAGTTTTGGTTGCTGTTTAGATTTCGCACGGTGCTTTGGATTACTTCGCTCTCAATTTTATTACTTATTTGAATTCCATGTTCACACATGGCACTTTCCTAACCAGTTTTGACAGTTCTTCTTCTTTATTTTCGTCAGGAAATTTCATCCTTAGAATTTCACACGGCACTTTCCTAACCGGTTTTGACAGTTCTTCTTCTTTATTTTCGTCAGGAAATTTCATCCTTAGAATTTAGAAAAACTAAAGATATTAAACAAATAAAACTGTTAAGCGAATAAGAATTATAAGCAACAGCTCTACATGTAACAATATCAAAGCTTAAACAAACACAACAACAATCAACAGTGAGTTTATCTTTTCTTACATTCTCCACTACAATTAGAAGAAGAAACAAAATGAAAACAAAAACAACTTGCTCTATTGTTTTCGCGAACAAAAATAAAGCATGTTGCCAGTTTAGTTTTTTTAGCCGTGCACTTGACAGTTTATTATCAAAGTAATAAACTGGCAAGTGTGAACTCTGTTAAAATTTTTTGTTTGCCTTCATTAATCTGAAAAAAAACACTGAAGAACATTAAAATATAATGCATGTCTACTGAATCCCTACAATTGTTCTGTTTTATAACGAAAATCAGAACACAAAATACTGTTGTTTACTTTCTTGAAAATAGTTATGAACGGTATTAAGGGTAGTGAACTTATACCCAAACACTTAAAAAAAATAATTATCGCGTCTGAGTTTGCGTTATTTGTTTGCATTTTTTCATTTGCCGATCTGTCAAAACGACAAAAGCAGCCTTATTATATTCACTGAGAGTTTTCTGCAGCTCATTTACTCATTTCTAAAAATTTGCCCAGTAAATCAAAGCTGCCATATGCACATAGAATCTATTGGTCTTATATGATAGTAGAGCTTTAGCGAAGGATAATTTTGATGTGTTAATTTTGTGTGCTTAATTTTTCAAATGATATTGAAAAGTAAGCTTTGTCTTGACAAATGAATACAAAGTTTAGTTCCACAAATTGCGATAAAATGCGTTATAATTTTTTTGGTCTAAAAATGGGTTTCTTTAATTTTATTCACTGGCAATTTATAATAAAATCACAAAAACTTAAATTTAGGCCAAAAACTTCGGAAGGATAATCCAGAAATTAACCGTTATAAAACTCCTGGGAAATTAAAAAAATATTTTTGCCCGAAATTTCTTTTCGAATTGAAACCCTAACCTGAACTATAAGCTTTATGAAGATAAAAACATATACCATGCTTCCTTAGAACCTTAAAATTTCTATTTCGTTAAACAGTCCAAATTTAAAGGCTTTCGAAATCGCAGCATCATTCTTAAATTTTATTTATACATATTTCCATATTTATTATTAAGCATCATAATATTCCTAAGATCATACATAAATTGGTAAAAAAAACCTCTTATTACATTTGCTGAATTTGATTTGATAACAAAAACTTCCTCTTAAGAACACTCCAAGGAATTTGTTCAGAGGCAAATACCTCAATATGTTTATTCTTTCAATAACACAGAAAAAAAATAATTTTCATATTTGAATACGAAAAGATTTTTAATTTTCTGCGATGACGATTTTTGCGGTATTGATAAAAAAGATTGAATTGCTAGTCCACAACGAAGTTTATTGAGTCAATAAAAAAAGTTGTTGCCCAAAATAATTTTTTTCAACAAAATGTATACATTATTTGTTAAAATAAATTGCGGGAAATGTTGAATAAATCAAACAACATGTTTATGGAATCTGTATTTATTTTTTTATTAATTATGATGTGCTTGATTCCCAATTTGAATTCTTTGATAAATACACTAAAATTTATTGTGGGGGGATAAACTAGTTCCTATGCGCATTCCGCTGGTTGCCTAGGCTAGATCAATAGGACTTTGGAAAAACTAAAGATATTATACAAATAAAACTGTAAAGCGAATGAGAATCATAAATACTCAAGAGTTATTTGCAACGATATCAAAGCTATTTAATGGACAAGAGTTGTGAAAATACTGCCTTTACTTTTATTTAAATGTTTTTTTTTTATTGAATATGAATAAATATTTAATTATTTCATTATTAAATATATTTTATTGAGTGTTATTTTGCAAGTGTAATTTTGATAAAATAAATTTCATTGAATCAAATAAAAAGTTTGTTGACCTAAAATTTTATTTTTAACCAACCGTGTTGTTTAAAATTTTCTTGATATATTTTTTTCTGGGAAAATCATTGTGTTCACTCAGCAGTTGGAAAGCGACGCTAATTTTAATCAAAAAATCCTCTTCAGCGATGAGGCCCCTTTCTGGATCAGGGGGCACGTTAACCAGGGAAATTGTTAAAGTTGGAATGTTCCTAGTCCACAAATGTAAGTCTGTTCCAATATGCCTTTAACTAAATCCCCTTAAGTATAAAGGAAACCTTAGTATGAGTAAAGTCTTGAAATGAAGAAATAATAATAATGAGAAAGAAAACATCAAACTGTAACAATAAGCGATAATCGATATTGCGCTATAAAAATGGGCCTACTCTTTGCTAAAAAGGGTATTAGAAGAAAAGCAGCAAAGTAGCCGCAAAAACAAAAACAAACAAACGAGAAAGCAAAGAAATAGAAGTAAACGGACATCTATGACAATGACAACATATAATTTAACGTTTCATTGGAAATTCGATTACGATTTCAACTATAAAAATATATGGTATATATGTTGTACATATATATTTGTATGAGTATGAAAGAGTGTGTTTATATTTGTCTCATGCATGTAAAAGACATTTTCAATGTCTTCCTGATACAAATACGAGAGTATGTGACACAATGTCACACAATTACATCAAATGCCACAAAATATAGAATTTTATCTGCCTCCGTTTTCTATTCTATTATTTGACTACTCCTTCAAACACAAACCAGCAAATGGTTAAACTAAGTCATCTGTATTACACAAACAATGAGTCTACAACATGTATAAAATGTATAAAAAATGTATCCTTTAACTTTGCCAGACAATGTATAAAAATAAAGTCTATCATTTTGCTTATTAAGGACAAAAAAAAAAAAAAATAAAAATAAATAAAAAAGCCCGCTCACAAACACAAAAATAATCGTCTATACGAAATTACAACCTGGTTTACGAAGAAAATCAAAGCATTAAAGGAAATATGTGGTTTGGGGGGATACAATATAAAATTGTGAAGGAGTTTTTCGAGTTTTTTGTGTCACATAAAACACATACTTTTGTTATACTCACATACAGTTGTGTATACTATAAACAGGGTGTACCAAAAGAAACGAAGGGGTTTGGTTAGTCAATTATTTTCTTTAATTTAAAGTCAATTAATTTAATTTTTTAAAATACTTTATTAACGAATGACCAATTTATTTAGTTTAGATGTGAAAAATAAACCTGCGCAAGTGCTGCCCTTTCGTAACTTTATATATTAACGCTCTTTCCTTGACGTTTTTTAAGGTATACGGAGATAAAGCTTAAATATCTTGGGACATTCTCTTAATCGGGAGCGGTTTAATCTGGTTAAAGCAGCGTCGAATTTGAATCACTGCGTCTTTAAATAATATGTTCAGCGAGAACGTCCCGTAACAGCTTCACTGCTTAACTTGCTGTACCACATTTTTAAGTAGCTCTCCACCATTCTGTTTTACTTACTATTCGTAACTTAATTACTCGTTATACCCAAACAAATATGCACCAATAATGTTGAAGGGTTTAATTGCTGCTGAAGAATTACCCTAGAATCTTCCGTTGCCCTTCTTCATCAGTCCTTATTATATGTATGTGTTGGTTGTGGTTCGATTGGTCGCCAGATTTATGTTGGTTGTTTAATTCCATTTATCAATTAATCAATTCTTTCTTCAATAATCTAAAATAACACAAAATATTATTAAAAAAAAAAAGTTTTAGACCATTTTAAACCCTTGGTTTCTTTTGGACTACCCTGTACATACACAAGAATCATTTAAATGATTAGAAGTTGCAGATAAAAACAAGTAGTAACGAGCAAAGAAATAGACTTGTCGTTTCATTTAGGTAACAAGTTACAATGCATTACATATTCGGCTGAGCCGAATCTTTTGTGCCCTCCAACAGATATCGCTAAAACAAACGTGAAGAAGACAATATTTGTGCTTGTTTCAATAGTAATGAATATCGTTCGATTTAATTTAAAAAAATATATAAGAATTGAAAATACCATAAATATAGCGAAAAATCGGATTTGTCCAACTTTAGGTTAAAATATCGCAGAGAAGGAACAAGATATAACAAAGGTTAAACATTTATTTTAAAGGCAATACTCTCCGAATACATATCAGGTTTTTTTAAGAAATAATTAATTCGCCAGTTCACAAATCTCGAATTCGGAGAAATACAGATTTTTAAGCTATAAGCGAAGATATCGCAAAAGATTCGCGATTCAGCGAAACTCAAACCTTAAGAAAACTATATTGTGATCCATGGGTTAACAATTTGATGACCTGTGTTGTGAACCTTATCATTATTGTGAACATTATCATTATGGTTTTAGGTTTACATATTTGAACGAAAATTAAATTCTTTCAAAATCTTATAACTAGGGATGAGATTTTCATGCACTAAAAAATCGAAAATATGCACTAAAAAAATAAAAAATATTCATTAAAAATCGTCTTTTCATTTTCCTAAAACCAAAAATATAAAAAATTCCGTCTTATTATTGTTAATTTTTGTTTGTTTAAAAGAAAAACTTTATCTTGTACTTAAAGAATGCCAGTGCATTTTGAAAAAAATTATCTTCAGTTCCCACTTTGATTCCAAATCAGATCAAAAGTATTTATAATTTGATTTTATTATTTGAAATCCTTTATTCTTTTTGCAAAACGTTTTGGATTTTTTTTTTAATTTGTCGGGCTATTCTTCCATTCACATTGTTAACTTTACTTTCTGCAATATTAATTAATTTGACATGAGTATTAATGGCTAATAAATCGCTGATGGCTTAACAGCTGGTTTAGTTGAACTAAACTTGAATTTATATGTAGTTTAAACTCAACAACTATAAATCAGTGTTCCATGTATTATATGTTGTTAAAAAAATAACATGTGGCAGCACTACGATAAATCTTAACAAATTCATATCGACTCCTAACCGCGAAAATAGTGTAAGCGCCAAAAATAAAATTTTACAGGAGAGAGCTTTTTTATTTTATTTTATATAAATTTTGTATTACATTTGTCGCTTACAATAAAATTGTTCTTGCTATAAAATCGTAACGGTACCTTATGTGACCTTGAAATTTTAGTAGATGATGCAAGTGTTGCCAATAAAGTCATTTATTAAAAAAAAACGAAAACTGAAATTCATGTCGCTTACATTATTTTCGCGGTTAGTATTGGTAGTTTAAACGCCCAATTTTATGCGTTTAAAGATGGTTTATATGTTTGGTGATTTAAAATTGGTTTAAACTCATTTTTAAACAAAAAGAGAGTGTAACTTGCTCTGATTTTTTAGCCCTAAGGGAACTAAATCCCTCCTAATTAGTTATTGTTTCGCCAATATATCCGTTATTGGAAAATACGAATGCTAATTGGCTTCTGATGTTATTTGAATTTAATATTTCTTTTACTTTTTTTAATTGCATAATCATCGGTATCCACAATCTCTTCTCACATTCTAAAATGACAAAGTTTTTTGAAAATAATTCTGAAGCATCTAGCCAGGCCGCTTGCTACTACAGACTGCAGTTGAAGGGGAACCAAGGGATTCATAAAAAATTTCATTGGTATCGAATTGGCTTCTAATTTTCTCGGGTCTGTGGAGTCGGAGTCGGAGTTGAAGAGTCGGAGTTGTGGTTCTTGTGCCGGAGTCGGAGTCATAGTACCCACAAAAACTCACGACTCCGACTCCAAAGTTTTTCTGCATAAAAAATTTAAAAAAAAAATTCCAAAACAAAAATTATCTTCTTAAAACACATTTAAAATTTAAATAAATGATTAATGAATACTGCTCTTATGTGCTATTTCCAAATGACAGGCGATGGACTGAGTGCTCTTCATATAAATTTTACTACATAATCAATCGCCTGTCATTTGGAAACAGCACATTAATGTTTGTGTACGGTAATTTCTTCTCAAAAACTATAATTTTTAGAAGGCCGTACGGTAATGAAAAATTAAAAGAAAAGCATCAAGTTTATAGTAGGAGTCGGAGTCGTGAGTCGGAGTCGCTCTTAAAAAATTTTAGCGTTTAGAGTCGGAGTTAGTACTTTTTTCGGACGACTCCACATGCCTGGTTTTTAGACTACCGACAAAAACATTTGCATGGACATCGCATCCCTAATTATAACAATATCATTAACAATTGTGATTTAAGACGAATAAAAGGGTTTTGGGGAATGTTCTTTGTATAAAACTAGGGAGATCTAAAGGTCTTAAACGGGTTTTTAGTTATTCTTAAGCTGGTTATTTGTTGAATGTCCGTTTATCAAATATCAAATGTACTGGCTATCTTGGTGTAATAAACCGGTTATTTTAAAAATGATTTTAGAAGTTTTCTAAATGTTATGTTGGGCAAACTTTAATTTTTTATGAAGAATGTCGGAACAAAATGTAACAAAAGCCAAATAACATAATGAAAAGTGTAAATACAAATCGATCTTCTGAGAATTTGGTGCCACAATTACTAGTTCTAAATTTCTTTTCAGGTCTTAAATGAATAATATTTGGTGTTCCACACGGAACGAATAACTTGCTGTACCCAAATTTAACACTCGTGGTGGTAGGGTGTAAGAAAAAAATATTTAAGTAAAAGGATACCAAACTATAGTGTATGGGGGAGGGTTGTTTGGTGTTTTTTATAAATCATGATGTGCTACAAGATTTTAGTAGTGGGCTCATGTAAAAAATTTACTTTTTATAAGATCACGGACAACCCTTTCAGTGATAATGCAGCAAATTCAAAAATATTTCGTAATCTATAATTATACTTATTGTTTGTTCATTTGACCATATAGTGGTTTTATCAATACTATAAGTTTACCTACAACCTTGTTTATTTTTGCCGTAACCATTTATATGTTTAAAATTGAGCAATAACAATTTGCCTTGTTAAACATATGACCATGGGAACTAATAATAATGCTGAGGAAAAGGGTTCAAGATTAATTAAATCATAAGATGGTTGCAGTAACCGTAATACAAGGTGACGCAAAAGTCATCACCTAATCGGAATATGCTATAATTTTTGCAAATGGCAGTAAAAGTCAGTTCTTCTTTGACATTTCTGAAATAAACAAATACAAAATACACATCAATAAGAAGTGAAGCACTTTGTTCCTCCAACAGAACGCGGATTAATTGTTTGGATTTTTTTTGCCTAACTTTCCATTCAAAATCATCATGAGGAACGAGGCCTATTTTCATCTCTGTGGATGCGTTAATAAGCAGATGTATTGCTTTGCGAGTACCGAAAATTCGCGAGTTACACGTGCAGAGTTATAACATTTATGTTCTAGTGTGGTGCTTACGCTGGCGATGTGATCGAAACTTATTTTTACGAAACCTCCCCGAGTCAAACGACTACTGTGAACGGCACGCGCTACAAAGCCATTCTCAGCGATTTTCTCTTATCTCATCTGGATTAGAAGATTTTGTTTCAACAAGATGAAACAACGGCGCATAATGCACCACCTAAAACCGAAACTCTGAGGGTTGCATTTCCGGATCGCCGAATTTGTCGTTTGGCCGGCAAGATCGCCCGACTTAAACGTTCTAGACTTTGTATGTGGAATTTCTTAAAGTCACGAGAATTTCTTAAAGTCACGAGAAACTTAAAGTTGTCAAAGATGATATTCTTTAGAATTGCGGGAAAGCAGCCCACAACTTCCAGTTTTAGACCAAGTATTCCCCGGGCAATGTCTTTTCAGCTCGCTTTAATGCTAGCTGGAGTAAGAAGGCACTCAGTCATGTAACCTGATTCGTTAGTGCATCTTAACGTCTCAGGCAACAAGGTTAATTGACATGAATATTTAGTGAAGCATGACTATCGTAATAAGGAACGTTTGTGTGCTCAGATAGCAGCCTTATCACGAAACTTGGAAACGCAGAATAGCAACATGAGAGAGACTGAAAATAAAAATTCTACCGAATCGCTTATTAACAACCGAATTTCTCGTTGACGACATTTAACTATCGAATAGCAAGATATGCTCTTGTGGGAGTTAAAGGACCATGTATATGGATATTTATATTTATGCGGAAACCTATTGCCGGATGTTCTGGCAAGAGTGATTGAAAATACCATAAATGGGAGTTGTGTAGTCACCAATTCTGGCAGCGGCCATTAAGACGTTATCATTTTTTCTAATCAATGAAAAAATACAAATTTACATCAAATAAACACAATCCAAAGTTTGTTAATCATTAAAAAAAATTACAGTCAAAGTATATCGGGAGACAAATTTTCACCCCATTGTTTTTGGTTCCGCTTATAAGCAAACAAATATTGAACTAAAAAAAGCCAACAATATAACACTGTTTTAAAGGTTAGACGGCTCTGCTCATATAAAAAATATATGTACTTTTGTACAAAATGTGCGTACTTCGTAATAAGGAAACACTTAACTTTGTTTTACTTACATTGTTGTTACTATTGTACTTGATATTTGTTCTTACCTCTTTGATTATAAACCACAGAGTATATAAAGTAAATGTAGACCTTCTTGTTAACCTTTTTCTTCATTACATCCTTTTGTATTGAAACAAAAAAAGTAATGTCCTCCAGTTTGGTGTTTAAGTATTTGAATGTTTGATGGGCATAAAAAGTATTTTCGGGGGGACAAAAAAAAAAAACTCATACCAATAATGAAACAACAACGAAAATAAGAACCCATTTTTATTTAAGGGTCAATAGGGAATACGCCATAAACAGCCGTGCTTTAATATTGTTTTATACCATGAATGGAATACAGCCATAACTACCAGTAGTAACAATGATTATAATCATTCTAAAGATTTTGATTTTGTCCTTAATGCTCAAACAAAACCCTATAAAAAAAAAAAAAATTAAAGGGAAAACAGTGTGTTTCTGTGTTTCACAAATTTTTTAACAAACCCATCAAATGCGTGCGCATCATTATCTGGCCGGCCCATAGTGACACATAAAACCTCTTGTCTAATAACACAGTTTTAGTGGCGGCTTTTCAGTTCACCTGTTCAAAATAGTTAAAATATTTTGTGTATTTTTATCTTTTTAACCGTGTACGTCTATGACTTGAACTCATAAATTTTCCTCTAAAATTGATCCAATTATAGCCAACAAACTGTCGTAATCCTTGATGTTCGAAATAAAAGGATGAGTTGCGTTTGCAGCTTGAGTCTTGTGTTTCGATTACTCTATTGGAAATTGTGTGGTCGTTTGTCTTTATTTGTTATTGTTAGTTGGTATTTTTTGTGGTTTTCATTAGCGAGCGGCTTTTCCTCATTTCTCAACTTGTTATTAAAAGTATTTTGTTAATTGTGTATGACTCGGCGCGCCAAAAAAGTTCTTGTTTTTCTACTTTTTTTCGTGTTTAATGATGGGGTTTTGAATTTTGTGTGTCAGTTAGCAGGTGTAAATTAATATTGTAACATTTCTTTTTTATTCTTCTCTAGTTAATTGTTTAAGTAGTAAATTTAAGGATCATAATTATAGTTTTTTTTTCTTATTTGGAGTAAATATCAAATGACTTACGGGAGTTTAAAAAATATTAAATTTTATGTTTAAAAGGACTTCAGAAATTTTAAAGCAACTCATTATCATAAATATAACCTAATTAGAGTTTACTTTAAAAAATAAAAGTGAAAATATTTAAATAATTCTATCACGCAAACTAAAAAGAACTTCCCGTGAAATGTTTTTTAAAAAGATAATCAGTACAACTGAATCGAAATATTTAAAAAAATCTCTTAATATTCTAAATATATTTTTCAAGTCACACCTTCGACTTATATGGACTTATATGGAAATGATGTGAAATTAAAGATTGTTTTCTAAAATTTTTAATTAGCATCGTCCTTGTTTCAATTAGAAAAAAAAGTAGAAAATTTAAAAAGCAAAATGCATAGAATGCATATAATGTACGGGTGGATGTACATGAATCAAGCCAAAGCGGTGTCCATAGTACGAATTTCAAGTACAGATTATTTAGTTTCCCCCGTACTGTAAACCGGAATTGTCTTAAGTAAAAGTTAGATAAGAATTATTCGCAAACTATGCATGATTTAAGAATTTCTTAGTTGGTTTAACTTTGAGTTCGTACTTGAAATAATCCGAAAGTGGATTGATTCTAACGTAAACACTTACACCCCAGACAACCATATATTTAACTTTACTTAACCACACCACACGTGTTTGTTTCAACCTTTGTTGTATTGTATTCCCCCTTTGCTTAAAGAAGAACCGTCAGCAAGCTCGGTATGGTTTGCGTAATCATTCTGCCTTAAAATTTTTATGTTATTAACTGAATAATTTAAAAAAAGGAATTCGGGAATTTTTGCTTCTTATTTCATTTTTAAGCAAAATTCCCAATTTTTATTTTTGATAAATACACTGAAATTTATTGTTTGGGGAAAGCTAGTTTCTATACGCATTTCACTGATGGCTTAGACCAGATTATCGGGAAACCTTTTCCAAAGACTTTGAAAAAGCTTAAGATATTGTACAAATTAAATTGTAAAAGGTATAAGAATTACAAACCCTCAAGTCTTAAGGGCCAACTATATATGCTTAAGTTGGCTTAAGCAATTGGGCGAATATAGTTATTATTATTTTATTGAATTCCCTCTTCTTATCCCGCGAAGCTCTACGCTTGTCTGCAGGAAAGAAACCAGAGTCTCTGGCGGGAATCGAACCCGCAACACCGGCGCTGATAGACTAGCTCCCTATCAGCTAGCCTACCGGGTCGAACCATATTGAACTTAAGAAAACATTGTGGTTAATTTTATGAAACTGGCATTTGCTTAACCATTAAATAACCATTGTGTGAATAACCACACAAAAGTGATAATTTTTACACGATAAGCAAAAAAATTGTAGAGGTATATACACTAAAGAAACTTTTTGACTTTGTTAGCAGTATCAATTAAGTGTTGAAAACACATTTTTTGATTATAAAAAATATTTTTTAGTGTCGAAATATTTCAAAGCTTACGTTAATTACCCTCGTGTGTTGTTTTCCACACAAAAAGTCCACTAAAATGCTACGATATTTTGCTTTTGCTCAATTGCAAGGCTAAAGGCCCAACTATAATATGCCTATGCTGGCTTAAGCTACTGTCAAAAAATTAACAAAATGACTCTCAAAAGTATTTAAGCAAATATTTTATTCCTTACGAAAAGTTCGATCTGTTTCGCACTTTGCTTAGGCAAATGCCAGTTTCATAAAATTACCCAAAAAGTTTTCTTAAGTACAATGTGGTTCGATACATAAAAATCACATGTATTCGCACAATTGATTAAGCCAACTTAAGCATATTATAGTTGGGCCTTAATACTGAAATCCGCTGTTATTTTTGTTTTGAAGCCGTTATCATTCTTATGCACCTGTTAAAGAAGCGAAAGCGGAGACCCTACTCCGCAATGACAACATGTGTAGAAAATATATGAGTATGGAATGGAGCGAGCCTGCCTTGCGTATCAAAAAAAAAGAAGGACTTAAAATTAAAACTCCTTCTGTTTCCCGCTGGGAAACTTTTACAAACTCACGCGTATACACGAATATAAAATAAAGAGTGGCACGATCAACGAAAATTTCGAGTTTCTATTTTGGGATTGGTTTTCGAAAGTAATCATAGTTTGGATTGTTGTAAGTACTTTCGAACTTAAATTTTTAGGCACGACCCGTAATAAAAGCAATTGGAAAAAACTTGATTTTGGTACGCTTCTAAATTTATTTTCTACAAGCGGTTTTTGATAAAACTATTATACAGCTGCTGTTCAAAACAAAAAACTGCACCGAATATTTTAAACGCATTAAACGCAATAAGTTATAGAACGCGAGGTGTGAACACTTGATACTTGATTCAATAAAAGCGATTTATTAGAGTTTTGTTTTTTATTGATTGCTTTGTCAAAAACACTCTATTAAAATATGATTGAAAAGTTCAAGGCAAAAATAGTGATTTAAAAGAGTGAGCGGTTCTAAATTTTACTATGGACAAGGGTTTTTAAGTTTTTGCTATGAAATTTAGTTTAAATTATTTTTGTATTAAAACTGGAAAGTGGTAAAAAAAATTAAAATTTTATCTTATTTTTACAATTATGATTGATTTAATTTATCTAAAGCACCTGTTTTTAACTATTTTGACATTTACTTGATGAAGTATTTTCAAACTCGTAACTGAGTATTTAAAGAATTAACAAAAAAAAAAAAAAAAAAAAAAACTACAATTGAAATTAAAGCCAGACAAAACAGGTGAATTGATAAGATAAATATTTCGATAATTTTTGTTTGAATAGTAAACATTATTCCATCATTTGTTAAAATTATCCATCAAAAGATGGATGCAACAAAATTTCACTTAAAACACTTAAAATGTTCCTGGAACGAAGAAACATTTTCACAACTTCTGTGAAGCCTTTAAAAAAAACCTCTAGATACTGACCATCATCAGGAAAATAGAGCACGACTATTATCTTGGCCAGTATCATTAGAAACAAAACTGGACAAGAAAAGATAAATAACAATAAATAACGCCACATGTAGTAAATGCAACAAATGCAGCAATAGTGCAATAATCGTTTGTGCCGTTTACAGGCAAAGAGAACAGGCCAAGCCGCTCGTCTTGAACATCAGTCATTTGTCTGCGCACTTGTCAATTGATAATGTGATGGTCATTTTCGTTTTTTTCCTTCCAGTTTTTGCCAAAATTTCTTTGTTGTAAGGACGTTTTGAATGTATCCTGCTGATAGGGAATGTGTATGTGTTTGTTTGTTTGTTTGTTTTAATTCAATTTGTTTTGCATGCAGCTTGTGTTTTTTTTAAATGTTTAATATGAGAATTCTGCTTCTTTTTATTTGTTACAATTTAAATTTTTTCATTGTTTTAGTGTTTTGTTTTCTTTTTTTAATGATTAATTGCATTTCGTATTTCTTGTTTTGAATGTGAGTTGTAGCTATTTTTCTTATCCCTGCAGGTAGTATTTGCTACTTATTGAAGAGTTTAAAGCCTTTTAGTCACGTTTTTTTGTGTGTCAAAGGTGTTGCTTTATTTGTCTTAAAAATGTTTTATTTCTGTTTCTTTTTTTTATCTATTAAATAATTTAATTTATGTTTTGTTTATTATGTTACTTTAACAATTAATTAACTCACAATAGAAATGATTAATGTTTTTGAGTGGATTAAAAGAAGAAAAAAAGGAGTTTAACTGAAATTTCTCAATTTACAAAATGAATTTGTAAAGATCTTTATCCTTTAGCTGCTTTTGTGATGTAGTGAAAAATTGCTTTTCATGTTAAATAAAATAAGTTGAAATAATTTATTCAACTGTGCCAGATTATTGGTAACCTCCACTCTGAATCAAAATTTCTTAAATATAAAAAACATCAATATTAAGCTGCGCTGAATTTTTGATACATTCTTAGAATAAAACGAGCTTTTTTTTAAAAAAGATAGAACTTACGAAAGGGTTAGCTTTTAAACACCCTTTAGAAAAACGCGCCGCTGGTTGTATTATCTGGCCTTACATATTTAAAATTAAAGCCGGAGTTCGAGTTACGGTTAATGAAGATCGTTGACGCACCTGGATTAGATGTGCAATACATTGACATGAGCACCTGCCATATGGACTTATGTCATAGTGGATCTAAGCCACTGGGTGACAAACAATACGTTTACCAGCCGACCCGGTGTGAGATAAAATCCAACACAAACAAACAATAATTAATTGTATAATTCGTCAATATTATTATATTATATTAGCGGAATCTGTAGAGTAACAACAGCACCTAGGAATGCTCCGTCCCTCAGGCCGAACTGTCCAAGAAGTGATTAAAAACTAGCCCTTGAGTGGGGTTTTCGAGAACTCCCTTCCCGCGAATTCGGGTGTAAACCACAATGATCATATTATTCCCAAAAGTATACATATTTTCAATGGAAAAGTAAATCTCCTCGCAAAAACAATCTTCATGAAAAAACAGAAAGCCTCAACCAGCAGTCAGTCTGGTGCCTTGCTACCAGGGGCTACTGACTCCCGTGTTACCAGATGGGGTCTCTGATCAGCGGCGATCTTAAGAGATCGTATATATGTACCTCTTGAGATCTGATAAATTTGAATTTTTTCAGAATCCTTCGTATTGACGGTTGAGTTGTAATTTCAAAAGAATGGCACAACGTTCCATACTGCATTTTGGTGAAAAATTGATTTCGAGAAATCAATTCAAGACGTTTCAATTAGCCCCCATGAGCTTGTGATTAGAAACCACTATGATATTTTTCGTGGGGCTACGTGGCGTGTGCTGATAAAATACCAACAATTGAGGCACTGAAGACCAATATGGCCAGTAATGCTCAAAAAATGCCCTAAAATTAGAAGTCCAAAATGGTATTCGTTAAAAACAGCCGCGGTTCCCGATGCACGTAATCATTTATAAATGTTAATAACAAAATGTTTTGATTAAAATTAATTTTTTTTTGCTTTTACAATTTAAAGTTATTCCATCGGGCTTAAAAAGAGATCATTCCATAAGTAGCAGAGCTTTTAAAACTGCAATTCTTTGTTTTCAAAATGAACTCTTGTCAAAATTGCCTGTTTTGTGATTGCAAACATTATTTTTAAAAATCATTGAATGCAATAGATTTGATTTCAGTCAATCAGTTATAATCAAATAGTGACCAAGGCCCATTGAAAAGGTCTGTGCAAGAAGCCTGATGATCATTGTTTATGTTCTTTTTAGTTGTCAAAAGTTGTTTACATTTTGCTTACATGTGCATGTAAACGTTTATGGTATGCCACACATACATGTTTTTTCCTTTTGCTTTGTATATGTGGTAGTAAATTTTTGACAACTAAAAAGAATAGGTTTTTGTTTTTGTACAAGTCAGCAGACCTGATAGATGGGCCTTGATAGTGACAAAGTTGACAATTCAAAATTATCAAAGTCAGAACGAAAATTTTAAATCAAGTGAATTAAACGTTTAATTGACACATGCTATTAATTTGTTAACTAATGCATATTTAATAAATTTTTTAATCAATTTTACAAATTTGTTAATCAATTTTACAAATTTTTTAATTGAAATCAATTTTTATTTTTTTCTGTGTAGTTGAAATCAATACAAAAAAAATAAATTTTTAAAATTTTTGATTGCTATCGATTTGATTTGATTGCAACACTGCGGCGCGGTCTAAAAAATAATGTCTCCATGTAAAGAATTATTGCCTAGAGTTGCACCACAGCGTCCACAATATGCCAATCAGACAGTCTAAGTTGGCCCACCGTGTTCAAATGTAAAACTAGCTTTCCCTCAACAATAAATTTCAGCGTATTTATCAAATATGAAAAACTGGGAATTTAGCACGTCATACGAAAATCGTATTAATAATAAATTTTGTATTCCCGAAAATAACTTTGATAGTAAAATTTTTTATTTGTTTAAATGTTTTTTCAGTGCGAACAGATAAATTTACAGCTTTCAACAAAAAATTTGCCTGTTGTTTTTTGCATAGTTGTAATTGTTTATTGCTACAAATACAATACATTTAGCCCTGGTTATTAAAAATAAAAAAAAAAAAAATGTTAATAGCCAAACAACAATATTTCTTCATTAAATTTATGAACATATTAAAACCAATAAGTTGCTTTGCTCAGCTAAAAATTACGAGCACCTCAAAAACATATTTATATGAAATTTTTTTAAAAGAAAAGTTCTATGAAAAAATATGGACATATTTGTCACCATATGAAATCGTAAAAACAATTTAACAACAAAAAAGGAAAAATATAATAACTAAACTATTGATAATGTGGAAATGAAATAACAATTTGTAAGAGGGCGCATGCTGTTTGATTTGTAATTAAAATCCTAAGAAGAATTATTCTTTTAAGCAAAACTATTAATAATGTATTGTTCATGTATGTATGTATGTATTTTTTTTCATTTTAAGTTTAATTGCCAATAAATAAACATTAAAAAATTTCTTAAAAGGACTTAATGTTGCAATAATAATAACAATAATAATAATGCATTAAAAGAAGAGTAAATAAAAGAATTGTAATTTTTATTAAAACATCTTAAGTTGAAATGTAACATTAATTACGAGATGAATTGATAATAAATTTAAGAAAAAAATTTATGTTTTAGGTATCCTGTTGATTTTAATGTTTAAATGTATTATTTAGTATAACATTCATACATATGCCATATCTAGGTGTACAAAATAGCCATGGTGACATAATTATATTGTCCGACCGAAACCAATTTTTTAGGCCGATGCCGAAGTTCGGTCTAAGTGGCTTAATTCGGCCGAACGACAGTCGAACTTAACTTATCCCAATCCACAACAAGAAAATACTTTAAAATGTTTAAGATAAATTAATTTATTAACCAAAAAAACCCATTTATTTTTAAAAATTTTTCCTTTTCGAGATTTTTTCATTTTCTTCCACTGCAATGTGAGGAGTTGCAGTATCTTCTCTTTTTCCTCCGATATTACAAAAACCACACCCGGATTTTTGATAAAATGTTTGAGAGTATTATTTTTGCATGATTTTGTAACATTTGCATATAATGGTATAAAAAAAGTTCGGCCTTCGGCAAAAATCTGCCGAACTAATGTCAAATACCGATTATTGGCCGATTAACAATTTTTGGCCAATACCGAAGCCGATTAATCGGTCGGACAGTACATATTTATTCTAATTATATAAAATACTGAATTCCGCTAATGTGTTATCTGCTTGCATACAAACAGTGAACAAATATGTCACGGTTCACATTAGGAAATTTTTCTTTCTGTAGTTTATAACCTTCACAACAGGTGGAAAGGGTATAAATACGTTTGTCATTCCATTTGTAATCTCTACAATATTGATCTTAGACCCTGTAAAATATATATGTTCTGGGTCCTTATGAGTAGTTAAGTTGATTTAACGATGTCCGTCTGTCCGTTGAAATGGGTTTTCCGAAGGCCCCAGATATGGCGGGGCAGAAGGTGTTTATATACTAATACCGCATGTAGTCGAGAAAAGTTTGCTATTGAAATTCAGCCAGGTCGCTACAGAAATGGCTGAGATATGAACAAAAAGCAACGACTGCGACTAACTTTAACTATAAGGCCCTTGTTGTTTTTTATTTTCTGTTAATCTGGAGAACGACAACAGCCAAAGTTTCCAAATTAGCAACAAGGATTTTGGTTATCAATAGACATCCGCCAAAATGTGGTCGAGATGGAAGAAGTGGACTAGGCAGAAAATAGATTTATTGATATCTATAGAAAGGCGAGAGAAAAATTGTCCAAATTTGGTTCTCAAAGCAGGGTTATCCATGCACAATCTCTTTTAAAAAAAGTGGGATTAGTAAATTCTTTCAGAGTACAGCTGAAGTTCTGGGCAGCATTTCCAGGACACCTAAGCTCTCGCTTTTGTGATTTGCGCCCATCGTAAAGATGTCCTGATTTAACCGTTCTACACTTCTTTTGGTGTGATTTCTTAAAGTCCCAAGTCTATGCTTACAATCCTCAGACTCTGAAAATCCTCATAGAGAAAATCAGTCAGGAATGCGGTAACCTATCGCCATAAGTTCAAGCGATAGTGATAGAAAATGCAACAAATCGGGCGCTCATGGTCATCAATTCTGGCGCCAGTCACTTGTCATTAATTCTGGCGCCAGTCACTTGTCATTGATTATCATGTTCTTTTTCCTACTTAATAAACAAACATTTTGACATCAAATAAACACAATACCAAGCAAAACATTTCTATTTTTTCAAAAAAATTACAGTTAAAGAACAACATTTGCCCCACAGGCAATACGGAAACTGTAATTGAAATTAATTCGGTATTTCGAACATGGAAAATGGCTCGATCTTCGGGGATTTCAGTATTCTTGATTTGAGTATTGCAAATTCTATTACAAATAAAATTTTATCAAGGCTTAGAGCGTGATCTATGTATGATTCACACACATGGTATAACAATTGGACAAGTTTCGAAGGTGCAATATTATTGTCAGTTGGTTCTTTGACAAACAATTTTCTTGGACTTCTACATGACAGTGTCTTATAATTTTAAAGATTTTTTTTTAATTATAAATGATTTCTCAAAATTAACTTTTAGAACTAACCATTTAGGCGCCTTAAGTTCTAAATTGTTAAAGAGAATGAAGAGAAACAACTCAAGAAATTAATTAAAATTCTTGTTAAGAACAATTCAAGCAAACATCCTTTTTAAAACAAGTTTCCGTTGTTGCCGTTTTTTTTCTTTTTTTTTTGTAAATGTTGTTATTGTTGTTGAGTAGTCGTATTAATATCTTTAACAAATTTTTTTAAGGACTTTTATTGTTTGCAACAATCTAAAATTTAAAATGTGTTATTGTTGTTGTTGAGTAATTCTTAACAATATTTACAACATCTTTTTAGCAACACGCACACACACACAGGACATAATTTTAGCCTAAAAGCATACTAAATACAAAGTAAAAGCAAATGGAGTTTGTTTTTGCCCCACCTCTTTTCGCATTTAAATCATACAAAATTTTTCCTAAGCATCTTGTAAAGAAAAAGTATACAGCGAACCTCAGAAACAGAGTGTAAAAGGTGGAGTGAAGGCGCTAAGAGCTTTTGTTGGAAAAACTTAACGTTGGATTATGTTTTAATTGAAAAAATTAAATTTTTTTGAATAAATTTCTTAAGAAAAATGTTAAAAGCCAATACGCAACATGATTAGCCTTAGAAAGGGACATTAGCAAAGTTAAATGAAATAAAGAAAGACAGAAAAAAATATAATTTTATTTCGTTGAGGTATCTTGGTAACCGTTGTAAAGGCCGATAAGCAGTAAAATCAAGCTAAATTTAAGATCCTGTTGGAATTCTAAATAGTTTTGGAAAACAAATATTCTTTCAGGTTAGAACTTCTAGGTTAAGGCTTTAATTGAAAAAAAAACAAAGGAACAACTTTAGGTTAATTAAAATATTGGAGGCTTGAGCAACATTTGTTCTGTGTAGGATTTATAGTTTTTAAGTTACTCGAAGAAAAGTTTCGTTTTACCAAAGTAACTGACTTTGAGGGCCTGGCCAAAAATGCTTCGATTGGCCTAAAACTTCCCAATTCTTACTTCCTCCCAAAACATTTTAATTGTAATAATGATATAACTTCTTGTTTTAAAAACGCATTTTCTTTAATCTTTCCGTTTAAATATAATGATATTGCACACATCTTATCCTCTGCAATTATGAACTCCAAGGCCTTAAGATCTGTGGTTTTCTTTTAATTTTCCTATCTGGCACTTTTCCAGAACTATAGAAAGTATGAGTATTTTATGTTTGTACTAAAGACTCTTCAACAACAATTAATGCTGTGCTATGTTTTTTGATCCTTTGTTTACCCCAACAACACTCCATCTTTTAAGTGACCACACCACCTTAAAAGCTATTTTAATATCTCGCTAAACATTCAAATGCAAAAAAACAGTTAGAATTTAAATGGCAAAAGCCGAATGTGTAAAATACTACAAAAATCTTTAATTGTAATTAAATAATTTTAATGAATTTAAAGAAAAATCGTGACGGAAATAAAGAGAAAGGATTATAAGGCGGGATGTTCGAAATCATACCTTCGTTAAAGGGTAATCAGTAGTTTTTAGTTTCAACAAAGACTAAAGGCCCAACCAGAACATGCATGTATACGCTAAGCAACTGTCAAAAATTAACGAAAAGTCTGTCAAATGCATAAGCAAATAAAAAAAGACTTTTAGGTGGCCATAATGTACTTAATATCTATTTAAACATTGTTGCATATTTGTGCAATATTTTGTTTTTTTGCGAGTACTTCAAACTAAAAAGTACCAAAAAGTCCAACCGTGTATTTGTTTATTTTATGCTATTTAATTTGTAACTACCCGTCTATACCAGAGATAATCATTGCGACATATATTGCAGTAAATGTCAAAAATATGTTATCTTTAATGTAGACAGCAATTTTTTGAACATATTTATTGCCGGCAATTTATGTTGCAATAAATGTTAATCCATTTTTGTTGACAATTATTGCTATCATAAAACGTCAAATTTGGTTGCAAACTGAAAAAAGAAGCAAACAAGAAAAAAATAGAAGCAAATTGTTTGCGAAAGAAATTAAATTTGTAAAATGGCAGCAAATTATAATTGTAGTAAAAAATTAAATTAAACAATTTAATAAACACTAAAATAATACTACAAAAATTATTTTTATCAATATAATTTGATCTTTGTTATTTAAATTTATATTAATTTGTTTGAAATGTTCTTTTTTATATAAAAATATTAATTTTACTTTAAAAAGAATTAATAAAATTAATATTTTTATAAAAAAAATACCTTTAGCTTAAACAAATTAATATACATTTAAATAATAAAGTCGAATAAGAAAGAATTTATATTAATAAAAATAATTTTTGCAAGATGGTGTCAGTTTTTACACTGCACCTTCTTCTTTGATATCTTTCAAATTATAAATACGTTTTCCCATCCCTTTAACATAAGCTGAGCAATAAGAAATAATGCTCGGTTATTCTGCCGATGTTATTGCCAACTCGCTGACATATTTATCTTTAGTGTAGACCTAGGGTAAAGAATTTAAAAATAGATAATTTGTGAGTGTCTTAAAAAAATGGAAAATAAATTAAAATATGTTAAAGTCCATTTCGATTTATTTTATTTTTTATTGTTATACATACACAGCTGTTTTCGTACGGAATGTGCGTTCAGTTTGGCACTTTGCTTAAGCAAATGACATTTGACGAAACTTGACGAAAAGCATCATTAAGTACATTGTAGCTTGCCATATATATTTTATATGTATTCGCACAGCTACTTAAGTTGACTTAAGCGACCTCATTCATGTTCTGGTTGGGCCTTAAGTTGAAATTACAGTATAAACTCTGTTAACGCAACCCTCGATAGCAACCCTCCTCGAATATCGCAACACCCAGATTCTTAACATGAGTTACTCTTTTGACGTAAGTTTTCAAAAAACAAAACCTCAATTAACCAACTCTTACAAACAAAGTTTTGTATATTTTTCCCTTTTAGTTGGTTTTTACTTTAGTTTTTTTATGGGTGAACTTAAAACTGACTGCCTATTTCACGATGTCACTCGACCGCTTTCTCTCTCCTTATTTGTTTTTGTTTTACATGTAATTTGTGCGAACGAAAGCGTTCGAGTGACATCGTGAAATAAGCAGTGAATTTAATATTTAAAAATAGGCGTTGGCTCGGTTAACGCAACCAAAATAAATTTAGGCTTTGGTTAAACTGTATATTGTTGTTTAAAACAAGATGCCTGTATCAATTGTAGATTAATTGCTCAAGTATTCGACCATAAAATCCAGCATAGACTAAAACAAAATTTACTTAAATTTGAGACTTTTTATATTAAATTCAGTCAATTTCGGCGGTTACATATGTCTGCTTACAAAATCCGTGTTTTGGAAGTCCTTTTGTCGACTTAAACTAAGACCGTCCATCGATTGTGTGTCCGATACTCGCGTGTTCAATCTTGAAATCCTGCATAATCTGAAATTTACTTAAATTTTTCGATTTCTTACAGCCATACCTAGACAAATGCGGAACGCGGAAAGATTTCTTCCGCTTAGCTTTTATGCTGATATGCCATACCTAAACAAAAGTGTCAATGTTGTGTCACGCACAGTAGTGTTAACTTTCACGTTTAATGAGACCCACATAATAGAAATAAAATAAAATGGAGATAAAACCGCTAGATTGATTTTAAAATAGCTAAATTTCAATTATTTATTAACAATAGCGGCCAACTTCACTATTAAAAGCACTGCCAAAATCGGATTTTCCAATTGCAAAGCGTTGCCGCTACGCTATTTCGGTATGCTTCATACAAATTTGCTCTGGTTTAGGTATGTCTGTTAGAACAAATTAAGTTAATTTCCGAGTTTTCATAGGTATATCTGCTTCTGTATTCCCTGCTTTAAAAGTCCTTTCATAATAAACGTTATTTATGTAGTATGTTTTTTATTTCAGATTGTGCCGGTATAAATTTGGCAAAGAATAAGTGTTGCCAAATGTACTTTAAAAATCAAAGTCTGAAAATTTCATTCGGTTGTTAAAAATTAAGTTTTTTAAGTTCGATTTTAAATATTAGCGCCCGTATTAATAAAAAATTTTTAAATTTAATAGAGGCTTACAAAATAAATCTTGTATGAAAATTTGCCTTAATAAACGTTTGTTAAATTTAATAAGCGTTTATAAATACGTTTATAAATATTTTCTAATTTCAATTTTAAAAATTTAGTCGATATACTTTAAGCACTTCAAAAAGGGTGTGCTGGAAATCGAAAACGTAAGACGCAACAATTTTAAACGTCGTTTTTCAATATGATTTCTGTTATAAAAGAATTTATATAAAATTAGATTAAACGTCTCTAACGTTTTTGATTTCCAGCACACCCCCGCAAATTAGATTCTTAAATCTTGAAACTTGTATCCAATTATCAATTGTTTCTGTGTACATCTTTAAATTTTAAGCATTTTAACATCTTAGCAAATGCCTGTTGGCAACACTGTCCACAAACATTCGTTGAGTATTTAGCGCCCTTAGTAACAATATTTAATTTTATTTTCCTCTTTGTTGGTTTGTAAGTAATTTAAATTTTTCTTTAACTTTTTTTATTTTATATCTAATTCTTTTTTTTTTGTTTTACTTTTGATGATGTTACTTTTAATTTTTAACATTTTTATTTTAACAAAATAAAAAAAAAGAGAAGAATAAAATAAATTCATCTGTTTGTTTGCAAGTCGAAAAATGCCCTTAAGTTGTATGATTAAAGGGCAGAAGATACATATAAGAATTTTGTTTTATTTCTTTTTAATACTAACGAATTAATTTAACTTTTTTTTTAAGGATTTTTATTAAAGATCATTTTTTAATATTGAGAAATGTTTTATAAAACAAGCAAGAGTGCTATATTCGGCTGTACCGAATCTTTGATAGCCTCCACTGACAGTCTGTTAAAGTTGTTGTTTTGTAGAAGGTTTATAATATTCGGTCAATTAATGACTCATCTTCACAAACGACCCATGGTTATTTAAGAAATTTTATAACCTCTCCATAAAAAGAAAGAAAGACATAGTGCGTTTAAAATTTTTGAAGATATTTGCATTTCAGTCACATCATCTTTTTTAAAAACACATATAACGGTTATTTTGAAATATCTCAAAAACTCTTCTACTTTTGACAATTCTGACTTCATATTCGGATTCAGGGGAAAGTTTTACATAAAGATTAGCTGTCAGATTTATTTGGTCACGACTTTGTTGAAAATTTGTCACGTAGTGTAATCACCAGGCAAAGAATGCGTAGATATGTGAAAATTTCGGTGATATTTTTTAATTTGGCTTTTTCTGGATTAAATATTAATTTTAAAGAAAACTAATAAAGAGCAACATTGTTCATAAGATAAAGCCCTTGAATATTTGTGAATAAGGTTTTTCTCTAAAATAAATATTACTGAAGTTATCAACAATTAAAGCGACACATAGTGAGAAAAATAGCATTTTTAGCAAACTTTGTGGGCTTAAGGCACGCCCAATAACTATTCAAACGATCTAAAATTTTTTATTTATTATTTTTTTCTAATTTGGAATCAATCTAAGGGGTTTGCCAAGTGAAAATACGAAAAAAAAAATTCTCCATATAACTTGCGGCCACACTAATGTACAGGGTCCGCCAAATAACTTCGTTTTTTTTGAAAATGCTATAAAAAAAAACTACTGAATATTTTCTCAAATTTCTTTTTTTAATTGAAAGTACAATCCTTCCGGTTAATAATGGAAAAGAATTTCATTCAAATGACTGCCTCGGCTGGCCATGCAGTAGCCTACACTATCGGTCCAATTTTTAAGCACATTATCGATTGTGTGCAGCTGTATTTCAAAGCTTTTGAAAAGATAGTTGTTGGAAACCCTCTCACTGAAATACCTTTTACCACAGAACAAGATATGCAAACGAAAGGAAAGGTCGTTGCAAACAATGGCAAAAACTTGGAATACATAAATATTGTGCTAATGTTTCTTTATAAACACTCAATATTTGGCTGCCAAAAACGGACCAGACGAGCACAAAGGTCATACTTAATACAATTTATTCTTTTGAAGCAAGCATTGGGAAAAACGACTGGAATATGCGACCTCGGCCGCTTGTTTGAGAATCAATTAAAAACTTTATATGTATCGTCACCTAAAATACAAAACAACGTATCATCAAAAAATTCAAAATTGACTTTTTGATTGATTTTTGTTCCTTTTATTAAACTACATTGTTCCCTGCGATCAAAATGGCGAGTGTATTAAAGAAATTCAAACGCAAAGTACATTTTGTTTCGATATCGATATTAATAAAAAAAAAACAGTACTTTTGAACCGGAGACCAAAGTTTCTCAAAAATATGGGGAAAGGCCATCCCTTGTAATGATGGATACTAGGAATTAATTTATATTGCAGTTATGTTTCTTAAACAAAATCATAATCGAACGGGCGAACAGGTCTTCAACATACCTGATGTTTGTCGACTTTGAATAGGCTTTCCGAACCATAATAATATATCACATACGCACTGGTCTAGAACGTAAAGGAGTCCCCAGCAGAATAACGAACTTGATAAGGAAGATGTACTCTAATCAATCTCGGAGTTCGACCGCTTCTTTTCCTTTTCGTACTCGGTAAAGTAATGCTGGCAAAAATAGCAAAAGCTCCAAATGATATACAGCGTACTCCATTTACTAAACTAAACGACCTAGACTGCGCAGATGACTTATGCCTACTTGCCCATTGTTTTAAACATATACAAGAAAAATTATAAGCACTCTATCGACATGCTTTGAAGGTCGGACTTCACACATTATCCTGCAATAAAATGCGTTAATACTAAGAACACCAAAGCTCTTGTATTAAACTTTTTGTGACTTGAGTAAATAGCATTTTTGTTTGCCATGCTCTTTCTTTTCTCGGAAAAGCAAAAATTATTTTTCATTTTCACAGGGACTCCCGGGAATTCCCGCTTAATAGAAAAGGGTGCAAAATAGAATTTAGTTTAATTTATTTGAACAAAAACAAAATAAAACACAAAATCATTAAATTTTTTTGAAGAAAGTGGGAGCCAATTTTTTTTTTCGTTTTTATAAAATAAATCTGGATCTTTTAAAAAAAATTAAAATTTTGTACATCTAAATTAATCACCATGTTGTAAAATTCCTTTCTTCATAAAAATAATTTAATGAAAATTTAATTTAATGAACTTAAGCCTGATTAAGAATATTAAAAATTTGGATTAAAAACTATAAATAGTTCAACGAAATAACCACAATTCTGATTATTTTGTACATCTTTATACCTCTTATTTTGCAAGTTCGAACTTTAAGAGCATCAAACATTAATCTACTTAATGGATTTCGATTTACATCTGTTTCTTGACATAACTTATTGACAATTTTGGCAGTAGTAAAGTTGCCATAATAAAATATAAAAATCCCGAGAGTTCT
The DNA here is from genome assembly GCA_949318255.1 of Pollenia labialis. Lineage (NCBI taxonomy): Eukaryota > Metazoa > Arthropoda > Insecta > Diptera > Polleniidae > Pollenia > Pollenia labialis. The sequence continues at coordinate 134,736,325 of OX439143.1, read as the reverse complement.
TGTAAATCCCAGAATTTTCGTCCCGGGAAATCCTGCATGACAAACACTACTTGGGATGTACAATTTCAAAGAATAGTAATAAATATATGAACGTCCAATGACTTGCCCCGTGATCTAGAATTTAGAATTACCTGCGTTAAGCCACTACTTTTTTATGGTTGTTAAACATGGGGTCTTAAACAAAAAGTTACAAAAAAACTGCAGACGTTTCCTAACTGTTGCCTATGCCGTATAGGAAAAAGTTTTTTGCCAGAGACCATAAGTAACATCGATGTTTTGCGAATGCCACATCAATCTTTGATTCACTAAGTCATCATACGAAGGAAGTTTAAATTTATTGACCACACGATAAGGCCAGAGAATACTATCGCTCAAATTACTCTTATATACAAACCACAGAGCATTCGTCGAGGTGGTCGCCCTAAACGATATTGTTAGATGTATTTTTAATAACCAATCAAATTGCCAGCATTAAACATTTTTAAAGAAAGGGTTGCTGTTAAATAATGAACTTTGTCCTATTAAAAAAAGGGTTAAATTGAAGAGACGCACTAAAAGAGTTAATACTTAAATTTATAGAATATGTAATTTAAAAAAAGGGTTGAACGATTTTATTTAGAGCCAATAGAATCTGTGAACTTCATGCGTAAGATGGTTGGTTGTAAAGGGTTAAATTTGTTTTATATAAAAAACTATACCGAAATATGATTTTAAAGGGTTGAAACATCGTTTTTGCCCAGCTAAAAACAAAAATGGCGCAGTATAAATTATGTATTTCTTTTTTGCAAATCCTCTTAAATTCAAGAAACTCATTTTTTATGTAGCACGTGTGATGAAACAACACAAAAAAGTATTAAAATCGATATTTTGATATCTTTGAAGCACCCTTTTTTTAACTTAAACGAGCCATTACTTAAAGATAAACTTTTATTTTACCCTTAAAAAATAGAGAAAAAAAATAAAAAACGAAGAAAAAATCGAAAGCAGTTTGTTTTAGATGTGATAAACTACAAAGGGAAAAGGTATTTCAAGTTCATAGATCGATTTGTAACTTAAGTGGGTTCTCGGATAAATTAATAAAAAAAAAATCAAGCAATTATGCTTTACAATAATGCAAATCAAACGAATTGTCAATTTAAAAACTTTCCAAAAGATATTTTTCCCGAGAAATCTGGATTGATTTTTCGATTTCCTGGGAATGTTGTTTTAATTAATTTATTTTAACGAAAAACAAATAGCAATTCATCAGAAAAGTTGATAAAAGTAAATAATGCCAACAAAATATTTCTTAAAAAATTTGACTTTTATGCAGAATCGTTTCAAAACCTTTTTATAATTTTATTTGAGAAGAGTTCTGTCAATGAGAATCACGTTCATTTTCTGCGGATGTTGGCCTTATAGTCAAAAAAGGATAATATAATCTCTAAAGACTTTGGCTTTTTCACCACCTTTTTCAAAAACTTGTAATCCCTTTTTAAAGAAAAAAACAGTGGAGCTCGCGGCCAGTTATTAAGTTTTCCATTATATTTATTTTCGATGTTTCGATACCCTTCGGATATCCATTCTTAAAAGAAGTATTTTAAATATTCGATTTAGCCCTATTTTCTTTAAACACTTTTACTTTTCATCCAATTTGTTCGTCTTATTTTTTTTTTAAAAGAAGTTAATACATTTGTTGTGCCGTCATCTGGACGATTTTGTAACCCTTATTGTAGGCTACATTCATGCTTAACGTCTTGTTAAATTCACATACATATATAAACATATACGTTTATAACATACATAACAACAATGTATATGACCTAACCCCATGAACATTTTTTTACGAAAGCGTTTAAAATGCATACTGTCCCTAAGCACAAGATGCTAATTGAAGATTTAATGTCTAACTGATGTGTTCGAAAAAAAAACATTAAATATCGTTGCTTAGTGTACGGTTCGGTAGATTTATAGAAATTAAAAGCGCTAATAGTGTTTGTTGTGAGTTAAATCATTAAAAAAATTAACGTTTCTCTATTTGTGATCTTTAAACACAAAAATAATACCGAACTTATCCAACTTAACAAAGACATGAGAACAATTAATTCCGTTTGGTTTTTTTGAAACCACAAACTTCATTGTGTTCGGTTCAGCTCGTTAATGTTCGTTCGTTTCTGTTGTGCGTAGCGCCCTTTTGGCTGGTAAAATGAGCAATTCTAAGACGCTTTAGCCATGTCCGTCTGTCTGTCCATCTGTTCGTCGTGAAGGGTATCAATGATTCGGCACAGCTAATAGTAACGCATTTTAGCCTATGGATTTACGATTTAATAACTTTTTCTATTTTTAATTAGCATTAACCTCTTTGAAAACTTTTTCTGGTAGCAGATCCATATTTAATTTAAAAATATATATAAAATTATCTCTACTCTTGTCCCATTTAATTTCCAAATTATTCCTTACATGTCTCAAAATGTTGGCGAAGAAATGTTTACTGGGTATTTACCCATTTTTAGGCAAAAAAAAATTTAAACAACAAGAAATGACATGTGTGGCCCTTCTTTTAGAATAATTGCTAGATATTTTTTTTTATTATATTCTTTCAAGTATTGAAAAAATATAAAAGTTTTAGAACAAACTCAAATACACAACAATAAATTCACTCGTATTTGTGTTCGAAGTAAAACCCAAAATACACGAGGGTTAAAAATGGATAAAAACAAACGAATGAGCAAAAAACTTTACAATTTTTTTTTCTACACTTTCTGCAGTTTTTATAAAATTTTTGCTTGTTTTATTTCTTCCTCCAATGACACTTTCATACCACCACAAAAATAAAAGATAAGGGTTTTTAAAGGGCTTCTCTGATCGTTCAACTCGTATGAAATCAAAATAATACACATGCAAACAAATATTGAAACATACACAGGCATACATACATACATACATGTATGTAAAACAACACATCATGATGTCCTTTTTCGTTTGCGAGTAGTGTTATGTGAGTGTGTATAAGGATTTGCGATTGAGTATGTGTTTTTGAGTAAATCGATAGAAAACCAGAAATTATTCACCCCTTTTTACTGTTTAAATGTCTCTGTCGTAAAAGTTTAGCACGTTCTTGTCAAAGTTAAAGAAAGTAAAAGTAACGGTTTAGGTATTGGTCGAATAATTTATACATTTTTTATTTTGAAATTTTTTTTTCAATGATGTATAAATTGAATCCGTAAAATTGCAAACTAAAAAGCTTTTAAGATTTATTAATAAGACTAGCAAAATAAGTGTCAAAACTTCTTTTTAAATTAATTAATATAATTTGTCCATGTAAAACTACTACCTGTTGCAATTTTAGGAATAATTAATAAAATTTTATTATGTAATTATTTTTTGCCCAAGCACAAAATTAAGTTGGTCAAAAACAGTGATCGACTTGACCCAGTACCATTTCGAAAACTCTGTAGAATATTTTTCTGCTCAAAAATTGCTTAATATAGCGCCAATAAATAAAATTTCACCATAAATCGTTTCACAAAAGGAATCAAAGCTTTAATATAAGCACTACTCTCGAAAAACCCTTTAACTTAGAGTTTCCTAAAAACCATAAAAATGTAAAGCCACGGATTCGGTTTTAAAATGATTAAAACCGGTCGGTTTCGGTTTGGTTTTCGGTTTTGAAAATATCAAAGTTAAACTTCATACATAAAGCATATACATTAGGGCGGGTCGATTTATATGGATGAAAAAAAAATTAAAAATCGTAATCTACATAAAATTCTACGAAAATTCTCCGAAGAAACCATGGGTCTAAAACAAAATCCTAGTCCGCGCCTCTCGACTAATATACATATATTTTTTTGTATGTAATACTTTTATTAACCCTTAAGTGTATACCCGGACTTGGCCAGGCATTTTTTGACTTTTTCCAGTTTTTCTTATATAATTATTAGGTATATTAGCCCGAAAGTGTATGTATTCCTCAATCAAAGTGTTTTTAACGAGAAAATGAGAAAATGGTGGAAATTTAAATACTGTAGTTATCGCAATTGGCCAAATCAAAATTTTGTGCATATTGTATCAACCTGGGCCTGGCCAGACCCTTCCCTATTTTATATATGGACGAATTCTTTCTTTACAGTTTTTTTTTTTTTTTGAAGAATAATTCTTTTTCCCAACAAAATGTTCCTGCTATAGCCATAAAACTCCATACATATAATAGTAGTCCCAATGTTGCCCAGGGGTTCGTTAGTGTGAGTTTTTTCTTTAGTCACAAAAACTCTATGCAAACTACTAGTGGTCCCAGCCAGGCCCAGGTGGTAGTTTATGCCACACAAATTAGGTATCTACTTTAGAGTTAAGAAGGTAACATTTGTTCTTCTAAGTACTTATTTTGAATTTTGAAATACCTTGTCATTGTTGCAGGCTGTTATGTATAAAGTTTTTGTTTATGAAGTACGAGTATTATGTATAATTTTCAATTTCTTCAAGCATAAATATATTGTTAAAGTAAAAGCTAAAACCAAGGTTTTTTGTCGGTTTTCGGTTTCGGTTTTTAGGAATTTACAGCCGCGGTTTTGATTTCGGTTAAAACCGAACAGAAATCCCTATTTTTACTAATAAAAGTTTCGTTTAAATATTGTCATCAATATAAAACTTGGCACAAAAACCGTTGATGAAAGCTATACACTAAGAGGGTTTCTACAACTAAACACGCTTTTATAACCGATTTTTATTTACATCGTTGATTATGTTCTTTGACTTTTGTTCAATTTTTTTTCATAAAAGTTTAAGGTTACCCAATATTACAATTACAAAAATACTTTAACTACAGTAAAAGTAAGGAAAACGTATAGAAATTACACATTATTAAAATAACCGGTTTATTTTATATTCGAAATCTGACCGGCTTGAGCAAAACAAAAAAAGAAAAAAAACCGGATAAAACCGGTCGAATAATAAACGTTGGATTTCTTAGAGCCACTTTTTGGGTTTGAGATTAAAGTCAATTTAATTCTATAATTAGATAATCTGAGAATTAAGTTAATCTAGCATAAATTGAATTTAATATTTTTGGATTGTGGCTTAAACCATGTGGTGTTACCATACTGAGCACAAATAAATGGCAATATTTTTTTTGCAAATGTAAACTTTGTATCAAAGCAAGATGGATGTTTTCAAAGAAGAAGAAAATATGCGAATTTAATTTTGTTTACAAGGTAGACATTTTTTACATTTAAAGAAAAAATATATTAATGAAAAAATATAGAAAGGAAAAATTATATAAAAGTGCTTAGCAATATATTTTATTTTAAAAATTATTTTTTGTTTATATTTTTGCATTAATTGCTTATGTGAAACATGTGTATGTTGACATTGTAAGTTAAGGTTTAAACCACCACCATTGGCCGCTTAAACTAGCAAAAAAAGTTTAAAAAAATACAAATCATTAAATAAAAACGGAGATTAAAGTTAATTTAATTGCTAATCTCTAACCCAAAAAGTGGCTCTTAGACGTTAACACTTGTTGAGTTTAAAAAAATTAAAATTTCTCATCAAAATAATTTTCTCTGAATTAACTTGTCCGGGAATTAAATGCGTCACATTTTTAAAGTCTCGAAAAAATGTGGGATAATTTTGTTTCAATTATCAGAAACTTTTAAAATCATTCCAAATTCTTGAAAATCCAAATTTCCTTTCATTTTGGGAAATATGGTAATAAAATTTTTTTTAAAAAATAAACGAAAATCGTTCGTATATTTATCAGTCACTCATATAAACTTAAGGCAGAAATAAGTGTTCGGTAACGATAGATAGCAGCACTCGAAAACAGTTTGGGCCTCTAAAAAGAGCCAACTTGGTGCACAATTTTACTTCGCCGTAATTAAAGTTTTAATACAACTCTAAGATTTTATTCAAAAATGCTTTTCATTAGGCAAATGTCGAATTCATATAAATATTTCTCTTTTGCGAATTATTTTGTTACAAACAGTAGCAGCAATTAAAAACGGGCTCTAAATGTTACAGTATTAAAAAAAATCAGCAAATATTTTTAGAAATAAGAAGTAAAAGTTTTTTTTATAAGCAAAAAATAACAAAAACAAAACTCAATTCAATTTAGATTATTTTTTAAACGGTTAACGGTCAAACAAACCCTACTTGTATTTGAGGTTAGAGACGGATGGGATGGATGGGTGTTCGAATTTAGTGCGTTGTATTTTTTGTTAGTAAAATCCGGAAATATGAGCCCAACAGACGTGGCAACTTTAACGTTTATATAACGTTACATGCTGAGTACTGTTTTTTTTTTGTTTTATTTATTTTGGGGTGCTTTGTTATTCCATCACTGGTGCTGCTCTACATTTCTCGTCATGTGGACAGTTTTTTTTTAGTTTTTGTGTTTTCTTTTTGGGTTCAGGCTACAAAATTGAGTTTTTAAATGTATAAATGTTGTAAAATAAAGTTTTTTCTTCCTAATTTTTTATATTTATTTATTTGTTTGAATAATATACACACTCTTACATACATACATACGTTAGAATTTATAAAAGAGTATTGAATTTGTGCGTGCGTTTTGGCACTTAGAGAAATACTTAGATGAAGTTATAATTCAGTTTGTTATTATTAGGATCGGCAGTATGAAAAGGTATTTTTGTGGTTACAAAATAAACAGCTGTCATTGGCAAAATTTACCGACCTCTGGACGTTAAGATATCACTTTAATAATACTTAAACAAATAAGGATTCTAGACTGTTCCCAATCTTTGGGACCCTCTAACGGGAACTAGGAGCTCTAAAGTATTGTAGAAATTTATACACAGAAAGAAAAACACTCGGAATAAATTAACTTTTTTATACTTATTTTAAGAACCAGTCGTACTCAAAAATGCAAGTACGAATAACACGTACATAAAACAATCCTAAATGGGAATACTTTCGAAAATCAATCCCGGAATTTCTTAAAATAAGTATTAAATTCATTATTTAGCGGCAAGTTTCTTAAAAATACCGCTAAAACCTAAACATTTTTAAAAGTTTCTAATCCAAATTTTGATATTTTAATTAGGCTTAAGTTCATCAAATTTAATTTTCATTAAATTATTTTTATGAAGAAAAGAATTTTACAACATGAAATTAATTAAAATTTATTGATAATTTTTCATTCTTGACTGACCTGAGGATCGAACCCAGGCGTTTACGGACAGGTTACCCTTACATGTTTCAATCGCAACCACTCGATATCTTCAGACTTCCATAAATATTTTATTAAAAAAAAAAAAAAAATAAAAAAAATTTATAGTGATGTATTCGGCTTGGCCGAATCTTTTATACCGTACACCTACATTTAGAAAATTAAAATCTTCACGAAATTTAAAAAAGTAATTTGTAGTCTTATAAAACTAAGGCTGACCAAATTGTTTCATAATAGAACACAGGTTTAAGGCGTTATGATTTTACGCCTACTAAAGTTTTTTCCGAGAAAAGGCCAATGGTAAGTTATGGACCAATCGGCACGATGGTTGACTGTGTAATTTATTGTCATATAAAACTGTGACAGGCCAAAATTTATTAAAATAGCAATATTTGTTACCGTTTAAGGCGAACTAAAGTACTTTTCGACAGAGAGCTTTATATGGGGTATATGGCAAATTAAGGACCCATCTTCACGAAATTTTGTGGTATCATTTCTAGTACGATTTTGTGCAAATCTTATATCTATATGTGCATTCCGCCACTATTAAAACATGTTCTTGTAACAAAATGATAAATTTTTTATAGTGGTTGTTTCATATTTGATTCATAACTATTATTCTTTTGCACAACTAGTTGTGGCGGAGGGTATAACAATTTCTTCATGAAATGTTAGTGAATTATATTGCCTGGGATCTATCGAGACAATATAGATCAATATTTTACCTTTAGTTTAAAAATTGTTTAGCAAGCTTTAAGCTGTAAATTGTCACATACAGCCCTAACTGAAAATCGAAAAAAATGTCACATTTAATCTTCAGTTCACTTAAACTACAGAAGTAAGCAAAACTGTGAATATAAAAAAGTAGTTTCTAGCTAGAAAACTAAAAAAAAACTTAATAAGAAAAAGTATAAAATCTTTAAATTTAAAATTTGAAATAGGTTTTTGTAGCGAAAATTATTTGAAAATCGCTAGATTTCGCGCCTACCGCTAAAACGTATTTTTTCCCGCGATTGACATTTCAAAAACGCTAGATTTAGTGGAAAATCTCTAAATTAGCAACAGTGGTTTTAATCTCATATAACTCATTCATTTCATCTCTCAGCATTGTTTTTTCAAAGTTTGTTGTATATTTACTATTTATATCAACTCGGTGCGTTTCGCACATTTTGGGTGCGTTTTTAAGAGCCAGTTTTTGACATAAAGATCAGCGATTAAATTAGAACTAATCTTTGAAATTCGTTTTTGGGTAGTCGATTATTTCATTTTGTTTCCAAGTTTAATCGCCCAAAGTTGGCGGTTTAAACTTGCGACAGAACTTTCAAAAGTACGAACAGCTTATGAAAGGAAATATTTTTTATATTTTTTTTATTTAAAGTTTTATTAAATATTCCACCCTCAAGCTTAAATAATTAAAAGTAATTATAAAATAAAGGTCAAATAAGAATAAATATATATTTATAAATATATAATATTATATAACACAATACAAAATTCTCGCCTTTTCTTCTTCTTTTTCACGTTAAGAACAGTAATTTGATGACAATTTTTGGTATTTGTTTTAAACTGCCATACTTATACATAAAAGTATTCTCAATTCATATGGCAATGCTAAAAGCTTTAATCTTTCACTCAAAAACGCCACAGAAGATTAAGGCTAGATTAATTTTATTATAAGATTAACAAATCTTACTATTGATCCTGGTTTAAACTCTAAGTAAAAAACCCGCTCTAAATGTTGTGTGCGAAAAATTTCTTTGTTTCTGCGTGGTGCGCTTTTTGTTAAATTTTTGGTGGCACCAAAGTAAATTCAACATAACTTTTTGCTTTAGTATGATAAAAAAATCTTTGTATAATAAAAAACACCTGTTTCAACACCATTTTATTTTACAAACAATTTTACAGATCACAATATGAACAACAAGTAATGATGTTTAAACTAAAATTCTAAATTTCCATTGGAATTTTCTCAATTTCCAATAAAAATTCTAAATTTCCATTGGAATTTTCTCAATTTCCAATAAAAATTCACAATCACCCCTATCGTGAATAACAAGTGGAATTTTTGTTCCCACGAAATTTTCATTCCCCTCGAAGGGAAAAAAGCAATCATGAATCTCATATGAAAAATGTTTCACGCTATCAGTTCCAGTGAATGGCACAAAAAAGATGAAAGATTAGAAAATATTAAAAATCAATGAAATTTATGTTCAAAAATATACACGTATATATTTTAAAGAAAAGTGAAAATAATAAAGCTAAATGATTAGTATTGGAGGGATAGGTTGATTGCAACGTTAATTTTTTGCACTTTTTAAATTTTATGTAGTAAAATATTTCCCAAAATTCTGCCACCACGTCTTTCGAAAGCTTCACAAATCCGCCGGCAATCAACCTCTTGTTATGCATTTTGTTGCCCAATATATCGGTTGGTGCCTTATTAACGGAAATAAACCTTAATATTCGATTTATAGGAGAAACTACTTACATACATGTTCTGTTCCCTAGCAAAAATAAAGTGAGAAAATCTAAGGGAAATGTGAACAAATTACGAGGGAAAAAACTTTTCACGATAAGGGGAAATTTTCACGTGAACATTTTTTCACGTTATTATTCTCTTTTGAATGGCCTTTTTTCATGGGAGTTTTTCATGATCGCAATTATGTGAAAAGGGGAAAAATTACGAGGGAAAAATTATTCACGATAGGGGTGAATATCCACTAGAATTCTCTCCATTTCATTTGGAATTTTCCCAATTTCAAGTTGATATTCTTAATTTTAATTTTAAATAGTAATTCTCAATTTTATCAGAGTTCAAACCAATTAAAACTTTTGCCAATGAAAAATATGTTTTTGGCAAACTGAAACGAAAAGCGTTATCAATACCGGTATTTAACTATTGATTTAAGTTTATGTAACGAATTTCGAAAATAGTCGAGTTACGGCCTTTCTACATGAGACCAACCATTTGTAGTTGTATAAGAAGACATTATAAATTTCTCTATGAAAACTTTACTTTAATTTATGATTTAGAACTAACAATCGGGGCCCAATTTCTTATAAACTCATTAAATTAACATTTTCAAATTATATTTTTTTCGGTGTAGTTGGCACACATGTTTGGGTGCTATTCGTAGCTCTTTTTTTTAACGACTTTAGCAACAAGGCTTTACGACCCTTTTTATTTGTATGTATGTAATTCATTTTTGTTTAGTGTCCAGACATCATCTTGAAAGAAGAGAAACAAAAAAGAAAACTTTATCCTTTTTACTTGCAATTTGATTTCATTTTATAGCAACTACAATGAAAATTGTGATATACTCAATAGAAGCCATAAGTTAAGTTAATAAAAAAAAATAAAAAATTATGAAAGCTTAAATGTTTGCATTGTTAGATTCTACGTATTTTAATTATAAGGGCCTTTTGAAAAGAACAAAAAAAAAAAGGCTTGACCGTTTAAAGTATTTGCATTGTTAGACTGACCAAGTCGATTGGGATAATTATTTCGAAAATAAAAAAAGGACCATATAAGTCTCTTTGACTCTATTCAAATATTTTCCCTTAAGTCATATTTCGATTTTTAGGTTATATCAAGGTCATTTATGGAGCGTGTTTTATTCTAGTAGCTCACAACAGCTTCGTTGTTTACCTACCCGAAGATATTTTATTATCCTTTGACAACAGTGCCCAGAAAAACTTTTCGATATGATGGATGAGTTGGATGTATAAAAATATGTTAGTTTAGTTGTGAATTCTTCCATTCAAAAATATATGCTTGGCGTATATTTTGAGATAACGCACATAATTTGTCATACACAGAAACAAACACTTGCGTAAGACATAAAAACTTTAGTCCGTATTCCAAGGCACAGAATAAACGAAGGACGTTAGTAAAACTACATACATATGTGTTGGTTATAATCCCAACATTTTTACGGCTACCAAATATAATTTTATAAATGACTTTCAAATTTGTTTGATATGTTATTTTATATTAAAAATATATTTGTATGAATGTATGTATGTATGTATGTTTGAACGTTTGTTTTTGGGTAAATGGCTAACACATTCGTATGTGTATATACAAATATAAATGTATACATTAGATATATAAAAAAAAGGATTTCATAAAAATATACAATATCCTTGATTTTGATAAACCCCTTATTGACACACTATATCTAGTACATACTACATGAGTGTATTTTAACCCACATGTAAAGCATTAAATTACATAAAAATATACATGCATATGTATGCCAGTGTGTGTATGTTGGCCTATGTATTATATCTTTTGTCTTTATGTATTTATTGTTTGCACATAAACAATGAAAGGGTAAATTGTGAGGGTGGTTTTATTGGTGGTTCCTTTACACATATGTATGCAAGGGTTCAAAAGTTAGTCTCAGTGCTCGTGTGTGTGTATGTGTTTGTGTGGGTTTATGTATTTTTCTTTCTGTGTAATTGTATACCCATATGGTTTAATGGCAAGCAAGTTATTTACAACATTTTTATATCCAACGGCCGTTTCTGTAATTAAATTTACGAATAAAATGAGTTAAGACTAAAAAAAAACTTTAATATTTGTTTTGTTTTAAGTATTTTGGCAAAACTTTTGTTATGAATTAAAAGAAACTGCTGGTCAGAGGGGAAAAGTTTCTTATAGATAGTTTTTGATCCTACTCAACTTTTATAATTTCTCGCCCAAACAAATTGAAGTATTACATGATATCCAAGGTTGTTTTTGCATTTTTGGTTAGCATATCATCAATTAATATTTATGGGAAAAAAAAATCAAGATTTTTCTGTAGTTGGCCCAGAAGGCGGTACGGAAGGTCCATCTTTCGATTACTTTTTCCACGAATCTCACGATTAATGTTATCTTTTAAATATTGAATAATGGACCTCTGACTTCACGTTACCCCAAAGAAAAACAATCCTGAGGTGTTAGATCGCAGGATTTAGGAAACAAGTTGCCTGGTCCAAAACACGAAATTAGCTGCTCACCGAAATTATTTCAGAATAAAGCCATTGCTCCCTCGCCATGTATGCCGTAGCACCGTTTTCCTGAATCTAAATGCTGTCGGGATTTTGGACTTTAATTGCAGGCTACCAAAAATCCGTTAGCATGGTTCGTTAGTGCTACCAATTGACGGTTGTGTTCTGTCACGGTCTTCACTAACACTCTCCAATACAGTTGGAATATTCTTCTCACTACGAACTGGATGTGATCTATTCGGCCGCGTATTAATCAATTAAGTACACTGAGACTTAGATTTGTGAATGGCATTGTCAATAGGGGTCTCCAAGGATCGTTAATGTACACCATATGTTGATCGAAGTACACGAAAAAAGGTTTAAAAAATACTGAATTTCTTAATATTGCTGAAAAATTTGTTTACGTGTGATCTGTAAAAAAAATAGGTGAAACAAATTCTTAACGTGATCCTTTTTAACTTATCAAGTAATTCAAGAATTCGTATTCAAGTTTCCTAATTGAGCTGTAGGCAGTTCCGTCTATGCACAGAGCACAGCAGTTTATCTAACTATTTGATTTTCTTATTGCCACAAGAACATTCCCCCGGGGGCAAATAAGGAACATCTTAAGGTTATTTCTCCTTTTGGTGAATAACCTCTGGGGCATATATGTGTAGCCAATACCTGGCACGGCAAAGTTTCTTTCTATGAGAATGATCACGGCTAAACAGAAATTATATCTGGTATCCCAGGAGTCAGTAACCCTTAGTGGCAGGGCAACAGACTAAATATTGGCTAAAGATCACGTACTGACTGTGGTTTATACTAAAAAAAGCGGGCGCGGAGATCGTAATGAGTACAGCTTTAAGGGCTGACTTTCCATAATTTTTTAAGTAGTTCGGCCTGCTCCCTGTATCCTGTTTCTTTTTAACAGATGCCGTTTCTCGCAAAGGAGGCTAGATAGCTCCAGTTCTCAGCCTACGTACAGGATTCTGCTGAATTTCATATGGCTGAAGTTGTTAACTGTTTGTGCGTCTTGCATGAAGACTTCATGTGAATGTTTATTGTTCTCCACCGGGAGCGTTTGTAATCGTGGTTAGTGGTTAGACCACCATGAGCTTAGGCCGCCAAGTAGGTTCTCTTGTAAATTTACCCACGTCTATCACAAGGCCAAAGTCTATTGAAAATAGTGGCAATTTCATTTCATCATTTCATAGAGCCCCCATACAAATATTTCTCTGGACTATCTTTTTATGTTGGTATTTATATTAAATTTCGCCCAAATATATTTTGTTGCTTTAAGCCATACCAAAAATTTTTAACAAAGGTCCCATATAAACACATTCTGACGAAAAACCCAAATGAAGATGTAGAGATTTCTAAATAATATTCCACACAAGCAGGGCACTGGTTTTTATACCGGAATCGTAGTCGCACCCACAAAAACTCGCAACTCGTGACTCCAAGATATTTCGGCATAAAACATTTTCAAATATTTAAAGATTTTGAAGTCAGAAAATAAGGACCAGTCTTCTTTAAATAACTATATAAAAGCTCAATGCAGTACGTGTTAGAATTAAAATATTGATTTGAAATTTTTACAGAAATATTTTCTTGCTACATATAAAAAGAAGAGTTTAAACTCAAATAAGGAGCAGTCTCATATGCATTTAGCATCAAGGTTAGAGTAGGAGTCGGAGTTGCAGTTGCAGTCGGTCTTAAAAAATCTCAGCGGTTGGAGTCGGATCTATTTTTAGACGACTCCAAAGCTCTGGACACAAGAAACTGTTATACGTCTTTTAACCTCATAAAATAATTTTGTTTTCTGTGAAAATTTATCTCGTAAACCGTTTACAAAACAGAAATGTTACATATGAGTAAAGGGCAGAGACTCAAGGTGATTGTTTGATATTGATTATAATATAAGAGAATTGTTGATACGTCGTTTTTGTTTCTAATTCAAACATACCAAAAATTTATTTTGGTAGCCCCGTGCAAACAGTTTTCGATATCGAACGAAATTCTTATTTAAATTGTGTTGTGATTTCGATCGATGGGCCTCTGGATTTTTATTATGACTTGTTTGCATGGGATAACAGGCATGAATATACGTTTTGTAGACGACCTTTAACAACCCAAGCAGAGAAGAGATGACGATTTTTCATTCTTACTTGTTTTCGGATAAATTTGTGGATTTATCGTAATGGGATTTTTGGATTTACTAAACAAGAAATTCGAGTACTGAGGGCTTATGTAGGGCTAATGTATGCATATGACTTGTTCTCCAATAAATTCTTTAAAGGGGCGATTCCCCGCAAAAGTCTAACATAAATGGAACAATTTAATATCTGACTTTGGTAGTAAAAATACTCAAGTATAGTGGCAACGTTATGTTACTTTTAAGTTTTTATAGTGGCAACAATTTTTTGATATTTTTTTAAAAAATTTGAATTAAAAAAAAAATGTTTATGTGTTTGAAACATTTATATTTATATTATATTCAACATTTTTTATTTTTCGAATTTATTCTATGAGCTAAATTTCAGTTATGTATTTTATAAAGCTTTTTTGTAATAGTCTTATTCCTTCAATTTTTCAGAAATGACTTTATACACTATCAGACTATTATATTGTATTTGTATAGTCTGATAGGGTATAACGTCATTTCTGAAAAATTGAAGGAATATGACTATTACAAAAAAGCTTTATAAAATACATAACTGAAATTTAGCTCATAGAATAAATTCGAAAAATAAAAAATGTTGAATATAATACAAAAAAGTAACCTTCAGAAGGAAATAATTCCCAGTTTCCATTTATATTTATTTTTTCTGAATTTTTTTAGTTTCAATTTTGGTTTCTAACTTATTATTAGTGCTTCAAAAATAGCATTTTAACGATTTCAAAAATTACAATTTTGTATCTTTCAAATAATTGTTGGGCTTCTGTTTTATGCGCTGTGATTTCAATTCTAACGTTTCATGTAAAAACACTGACTTTTATACTACACAAAGTGAGTGTAGTGTCGGTCACGTTTTGGGCTGTAGTGTCAGTTACAATTTATTTTACTAATAAATATTTTTTAAAATAACTTACCGCTTTTATTTCAGCATTTTATAATATTTAGTTTGATTCTTGAACTTTCGATAAAAACACAAATTAAAGTTATTACGAAAGTGCAGAGGAAGATAATTAAAGATTA
Organism: Pollenia labialis; assembly: GCA_949318255.1. NCBI lineage: Eukaryota > Metazoa > Arthropoda > Insecta > Diptera > Polleniidae > Pollenia > Pollenia labialis. The sequence goes on along the minus strand of OX439143.1, from coordinate 134,720,984 downwards.
AAAACACTCTCGAAAACGACTTCCTTGGGCTTGTAGTGTCAGTCACGTTTACATTTTACTAAATAAATGATTTTTTTAAATATCGTTGGTTGCCATTTTTTTTCTCTATCGGCTAATTGTTGAAACTGCTACGTAGCCATGTTTAAATTGATACTAAAAAAATATTACTAATCGTAATATAGTTAAGACAAAACAAAACGCAAATTGTGTCAAATGTAGAGTTAGTCACATATGGAATTGCCCAAAGGTAAATACATAAATTTCGTCACAGACGTCTTGTACAGTCAGCGCCATGTGTATCCATGGGCGGTTTATCTATTGAGAAATCAGACACTCTTGATGTTCTAGGCATGAAAATACAATGTGATGTTCGTTGGCACCAATTTCTTAAAACGGTGCAAGAATAACTTTACTCCGTTTGATCTCCTCATAATTTATACCGCCTTTATCCGGCCGAAAATGTAATAACACTCCCATATCTGGGCACGTGCTTCAAGGTCTATCTTGAAGCTTCTGGATTGGGTGCAAAGGAGTGCGTTGAAGCTCATCAATGACAGTTGAATATCCAGCTCTATTGACTCTTTAAAGCATCGTCGGATTGTGGGTTGTGCGTCATGGTTATATCGATATTACCACGATAAATGTTCAACTGTATTGGGTGAACTCATCCCTGAGACGCGGGTGCATGCCCGTAGTACTCGCCTTTCCAGCAGATCACATTCGTTCCTTGTCGACTGTCCAATGTATCGCACACCGCATTACAGAGAGAAGTCGTTTCTCAGTCGAACTAGCCGTATGTAGAATAGACTTCCGCCAGATGTCTTCCCAGTCGGCTTCAATTTGGAAAACAAATTAAGCTTATGGCTTACAAAATTTTTTCTTGCGGTAGGACTATAATTAAACATTGGTTCCCATTTCGAAAAGTTATACTTTTAAATATGGTTCGATTATATACAAATAGTACACAATAGAAAAATAATGGCGTATTTCGTCCCTCTTCCTTTTCGACATTTCCATAAACTGCAGACCCATAAAAAAATCTTGTATTGTATTATAAAAAATAATTTAAGGATTTAGGCCATAAACACTTACGTTTTTAATTTAACCCTTAAGAACAATCGTCACATAACATCAATTGCCAAATAGAGCTGGAGAGGGAGACGGAGTAAGAGGACACGCCTTTCAACTTTTACTACTGGACAACAAAAAGGCATGTCAAATGGCGCTTAACACTTGCCAACCTTTGCGTGTCTCCAAATATACAAAAAAAATTAAAAAGGAAATATTAAAAAAACAGCTGTATGGGTTACAATTAAAATTGAACTGTAATAGAGAAAATAAGGACTAAACACGCGAAGCGTGAAATACTCGCTTTAATAAAACCAAACAAAAAATTCGAATTAGAATTCGGTAAAAAGGGGTTTGTTGGAAATTGTATTTCCAAACCACATATTTATTATAGTTTTTAGAATTTTTATTGTATTTTTTTTTTTTTTTTTTGGCTAAAAATAAAGGAAATGAAATAGAAAAACGTAAAAGTACTTTAGTGAAAACCAAATAAAACACGAAAAAGGGTAGCAGAGTTGTTGGTGTGAGTAACTATTTTTAGTTGAAAAGGACGTTTTCCAAAAAAACGGCGGGTGAGTGGGCGAAATAAGTTCAAATGCCAAACGATTTATAACAAATTGTTGGTATATCTAAAGGTTTGTTAAGGTAGCAAAAGAAAAACAAAAAGAAAAAAACAAAGCCCAACGGACTATAATCAACAAAAATATTACTCAGGTTTCTTAAAAAGCTTTTTTGGGAAAACTTTCGTTTTTGTTTTTTTTTTTGTAAATTAAAAGGAAAATCGACCCTGAATTTTTTTTTTTCGTAAAATTCTTAAACGGAAATTATTGTGCGTTTAATTGTAAGCGTTTAACTCTTAAATTGATATTTCATGATTAGAAAATAGTGGTATTATAGGAAAATATTAACGAATAGGTGGGAGGGGAATATTAAAGATTTAGGGCATATGGGAAGTAGGTAAACTATATAAAGGGTGGTCTAAAATAAACGAAATACTTTAACTTGTTTAAAGTTTCTTTTTTTTTTTTAATACCTCTAAACAAATCGATAGATGTTAAATCCGGGTTTGTCTTGTTGTATGCTCTTTGGCTCAGTCTTGTTGAAATCACATGGTCTTTATAAGTTTGCCAACATCCTGGGATATTACGCTGCACCAATGCCAACAATATTACCGACTTTAGCCTAAAAGTGTTGTGAACCAATAATCTTTTTGGCTGATATTCCCCACTTAACTGTACACTTAAGAGGATGTAATTGGCGCTTGTGAAATATCAATGATTTTCTGTTGCCCATGTTCTGCAATTTGTTTATTTATGATGCCGTTTTATTGCAAATGAGCTTTGTCACTCATTATTAGATTGCGTATAAAACATGATGTTTTCAATTAATCAACAAACTAAAATAGTGAAAGTGAATAATACAAACAAAAAAAAACCAAGTTATGGACCATTTAATTCTAATTTTTGGGTTACAAATTTGGTTAAAGTACGAATTGATAAACATTTTTTTACATTTTCTGTTCATAGTAGCAAAAATATGGATTGAAAGCAATAAGATTAAGATCGAACCCCCACCAAATTAACACAGTTACTGTGTTGCAATAAATAAAAACATTTAAACTCTGATATCATTTTTAAGTTTTTGTTTAATTTATTTTTTAATGTTTAATGTTTTTTATGATTGTCTACAACAAATTATTGTTCAATGTAATAAAAAATTTAATTCTCTTACGAATCGCTTGATAAAGTGAACATAACATTCACGAAACGATGGGAAAATATGGATTAAATGCATTTTTAATTACATATGGAACTTTAGGCTGTATTAGCTGATATTAAATTTAATTTAATAAAACCTGCACCATTAGCAAGTTTAACGAAAAAATTTATTTGTATAATATTTTTGGCCTTTCTAAAATCTTTGGAAAAGGTTTCCTGATGAGCTGGCCTAAGCAACCAGTGAAATGCGCATAGAAGCTAGCTTTCCCTCAACAATAAATTTCAGTGTATTTATCAAATATGAAAAACTGGAAATTTAGCACTTCATACGGAAATCGTATGAAAAAATTTTTAATGAAAGCAAGAGCTACCAAGACTAATGTTTTTAAAAAAATAGGACAACAAATTTACATGAATATCAACATATTTAAAAAATTATTTAAGTGCAAAATTCGTATTAGAAATTGATGACATCATAGATTTAATAAATATAAAAAATTCGGCACACTTATTTTAACAAAAAAAAAAAAAAAAATAATAATAATTTTTGTTCTTATTTATTTTCCAATTTTATTGAAATGTTTGGCAATCGATTTGTTTTGAATGGATGATATTAATTATAGGAAGGGATTTTTTTATTAATTTTATGATAGATATAGTTTTATTGTGGACCTAAAGGGCATTTTTTTTAAGCCCGACGCATTTACTTTTAAACATTTATAATTAGTATCGCCTAGAATTCTATTACAAAAAACTACACAGTCGCTTACAACGACATCTGTAATAAAGCTGATTATTAGGGATTCGATTTCCATGCAAATTAATGTTTTTTTGTCGATAATCTAAGAACAATGTCGACCAATTATCTTTCCGAATCATAAAATTTGCGTTAAAATCGCTTCGATTTGTTTTTGCATATTGTTGCATATTTTGGTAGAAATGCATATTGAGGTTTTAAATGCATATTTAAAAATTTTTTAATGATTTTTTTTTAATTTCCATATTATAAAAAAGTTCATAAAAAAATGTTTTAATACACAAAAAAAAAACCTTATTTGTGCATCATCGGGCCATATTTCTTCTAAACTAAAGCTGGAACTCGCATAACGGTCAATCGAGATCGTTGAAAATATGGATGACATTGATCTAGGCGAAATATAGTTTCAACAAGATATGACGGACGCTATGTGCCATGCGGCGATAGCAACCATCGACTTATTGAATTAAAAACCTTGTGATAAGTTCGAGCCATTACCGCAAAAAAAGCTTAAGTGACAAAAACAAAATTTTACAAGAGAAGGTTTTTTTTATTTGATTTCATGAACATTTTGCATGCAGGTTGTCGCTTGTGATAAAATTGTTATCGCTATAAAATCGTAACGGTACGTAACGGTGACCATGCAATTTTAGGAGATGCTGCAAGTGCTGCCAGTAAAGTTATTTATTGAAAAAAAACGAATATTGAAAATTATGTCGCTTAAGCTTTTCTTGCGGTGAGGCTCGAATTGATTTTGAGAAATGGATTGGTCAATTGGCCTCTTATATCGTGCGATTTGACACCACTCCACTATTTCCTGTGGGTTTCGTAAAATCACTAGTTAATGCTGACAAGAATTGACGCCTTAAGTTCTATGGAAGAAACTTAGTCATGTTTCAATTTTTCCCATGTGAGGAATCTTCTACGTTTACAAAATGCGGTCATCGACGATCAAAGACGCTCTTGCTGAGACTCCCAGTATCTCTTACACGATTGAAAATGTTAGATGGGTATGAAGTAATTATGTTGTTTTTTAATGTATTTTTTTTTTTTTTACAAAAATTGTTAAAAAAAAAACTAAATTTTAAGTTGTCCGATTTTTTTTACGATTTTTGGAAACGTTATAGACAATTTTTTTATTTTTTCTCAAGAAAATTGACAATTTGCTCACACATTTATTTGGCATCCCTGTATCCAGCACATGTAAACATATGAATTCGCCTGCATGACAAGCATTTGACAAGTGTATTTGGCCCTTTAGACTCTGGTGTCGATACTAAAACAATCCAAAAACAACAGAAACAATATTACTAGCAAAACACTCAAAAATCAAAACACATTGGTTAGATCTGTCAAAATAAGATGGCGTTTTGACACCACCTGTTGTTGTTGTTGTTGTATTAGGTCGACGTGTGTTGGTGTTGCTTGGTTGACAATCTTTGGCAGGGCTGCCAGTTTAGGGGTTTTGACCCCAGATTAGGGGTTTTCTTGTTGCTAAAAGGGACAGAAAATTTTATTTGGGGTTTGGGGTTTGCATTGGGGATATTAAAAAAAAAACTTAGGATTTTTTGGGGAAATAAAAAATTTGAGCTTAATTTTTCTATAAAATACAACTAATTTTAATGCACATATAGTGTGGGTCACATACACATTAAAGTGGCTATTTTTGCAACATCACTTGATATCAATGAGCACCGGGCAAAAAAAAGTTTCGTTTTTATTAAAAAAAATATCTGATACATTTGAAGTCACTCAGTCAATAATTCGATTATGTACAAAAAGTCAAAAATTTGCATTTTCTTGGACAACTTCATGTGTATAAGAGGTGTTCAAAAAAATTAAATTGAACTCTAAAGCCAATGAATGGGCTTATTGGTTCCTTTGTATATAAAAATATTTAATATGAAGTTTGGTGATGATTGGGTAAAGAAAAGTCGATTGAAATGTCAAATAGTGTGTACAAGGCAAAACCATCACTTATTTAAGTTTTTGGAAAATTTTTTAAATGTCGTAAAAGTTTTTAGTCTAGATTATAAATAATTCGAAATTAACATACCATTATGTTTTTAAAAAAAGAAATAAAAAAAAAATCGGTTAAGAACTAGTAATAAATGATGCCCCAGACCACTAATGGGCCAATTATTACTTGACCTAGAAATGCGAGCACACACCTTAAATAGTTTTAAAATTGATTTGTGCAATAATTTGTCAAATAATAATTACGCATTAAGGAAAATACTATACGTTACGGTACGTTACATTGCATTGCACAACATTTAACAATAAACTTTCTTAAAAATTAAGTGATTTTGTGGTCCCATGCAAATTCATTATAGGAAAGTTCGACTGTATATATATATTTAAAAAAACAACTACATATTTCCTTTCGATAAAAATGATCTCTTGTAGAACATGGTACAAGTAAAACTCAAAAAAATATTGAAATTATCCGTTGAAAATTATGTATTTTTTGCAGGGGCTTATTTTGGGAATTCTTTCTTTTATCGGAAGATATTTGGGGAAATTTATTTTTAAATTTGGAGAGAACGAAAAAAGTACCTGGCAGCCCTGATCTTTGGTCGGTTCAGTTGATGCTTCGAGTCGTTCCGGTACGTAGACCCAATTGTCCCGTGAACGTCCTGTAGTTGAATTCGCCTTAAAAACTTTGTTCGTGTAATTTGTGAAATGCAGCCATGAATGCCGATCAAGTTAGACATTATTAGACGTAATTTTCAATATTAATGTAATTTATTGATTTTAAAAAAAAAATCATTTTTTGTTTAAAATTCAAATTTGTGTATTATTTTTTACAATTTCAAGCCCTACCAGGCTAAAAAACACATTTATTAAAACCCAGACTTTTGATTTATTTATGCTGATCTTTCTCTCGGTACTGGATACTTGTGCGGCCTGAAGTGGTTTCTGCATAGGAAATAGGATAAATGATTGTTTATTGTTTTTAAATTAAAATTATTTATATGGTTGTTGGTATGATTACGAACATTTTAAGAATAATCATGAAATATTAATTTTATGGGGGCCAGGAAAAATCTATGACCGATTTTTAACAAAATTTCAGTAGAAATCGAAGGCTTTCTTTGGTTTAAAAACCATTATTTTATTACACATTTTTCTTGGCCAATGTTTTTCAACCAATTGATTTATCAAAACAAATTTATTTTCATATTTTTATTTTTGGGTGGTGAAGAGTAAAAAAACAAAAACAAACTCACATCCCCTAAAAGGTTTAAAATTTATTCCATATTTTTGTATTAATATGTATTTCAAAAGAAAATAAATTTATGCAAAACTATAACATTAAGTAGAAAAAAGGCATTTTGTTTAAATAAATGACATAAATGTTTAAGTCCTTTAAAATCCTTTAAGAATGCTCACATGTCTGTGCCGAAACTCAGTACGTGTAGGTTTGCCTTTTTTTTTTTGGTTATCTTATTGCTAAATGTTTAAAATTTTAAAAGATTTCTAAAGAGAACAGACTGAAAAGTAAAAGAGGTCATTTAAAAGGCCATTTGTAAAATATGAGAGAAGCACATGCCATTTATTTATCAAAAGAAAAACTGACTAAAATTTATGTATTTTAATTAAAAAAAGGACTTTATAAAATCCTTTATAAATACAAATGCTCTTTTTTTCTATTCCTTTTTATGTTAAATTTTTGCAAAAAGGATTTTTGACATAAACAAAAACGATTGAATAGAATAACAGAAGCTAAGAAGGAAATAATTTTTAACGCATGTTTAACTTGAATGGGAATTTAAAATTACTGAAAAACGTCCAGAATACAAAGGAGTATTTAAGAAAGTTGGCTTAAGAAAAAAAAAATCAAATTGTTCTGGATACATATTTAACTAACTTTGTTAACAAGATGATAGTAGTAACTTGTTTAGTACAATTTTACCCATATAGAAACATATAGGGTAAATAAATAAATTAGAATACAGAAAAAATTCTTCAAAATTGTTCACCAATTAAATCATTAATCAAAAATTTAATTGGTTTTAATTAAAAATTTAATAAAGTGAATTAAGTGTTTAATCAAGTGCATAAAACGTTTAATCGAGCGAACTAAACGTTTAATTGATACTATTAACTTGTTTACTGGTGGAAATTAAATCCTTTTTTTTAATAAATATCACAAATTTTTTAATTGAAATCAATTTTTATTTTTTTCTTAGAAATTAACAGCTCAATTCCAAAACATGCTAAGTCGATTAAATGAGTTTTGCAAACAAAGCTCTCAATGTATGCGGGATATACAAAATTTGGTTGTATGCTTAGTATTTTTTTCGCTTAACCAAATTGGACAGAGTTTTAGTTAAACAATATTAAATTCATAAACGAAAAAAAATAAAAACATGCCAAGTCGACTTTGTAATTGAGCTGCTGATATAACAAACTTTATAATTTCAACTCATGGAGAAATTGTCTGCACAGAAAAAAATTCTCGCCAATTTTTTTTAATTACGCCATTAATCGAAAATAAAATCAGTTTAATCAAGTTAATTAAAATTGCAAAAAAAAGTTGTTAATATCAAAAAATATTTAATTGATACTATTAATTTGTTAACTAATTAAGGAACAAGTTTTTTAATTGAAAGTAATTTTTAATTTTTTTCTGTGTAATTTTGTCATATTTTCCAAATCAGAGCAAGTTCGTTAAATAATCATAATGTTGAAGTTCGCACTTGTTACATCTTCCGGAAATAAAGATAGAGCGAATACCTCCTAGGAGGCAGAACCCAAATTGGCAGATCCTTCTTTCTTCAGGGATGGTCACGGTTGGCTAGAGATCTCGGGCACTAGTAACCCTTAGGAATTCGGTTCTTGACTGGCTGTCACTTATTATTAGCAGCTACTGTCTTTTAGTGAAGTTAGATAGATCCTCCTTCTAACTAGGGACGAGTGTACGGCAAGTGCAAGTTATCACGCCACTTTGGGGTGGTGGTAGACCGTAGGGGTTAGCCCGTGAGAAATTCACATTAATCCCAGCACCACTTCTTAAGTCTCAGAGGTTTGTAAAATATCTTGCTTTGCCTTTATATGGCAACTGTAATTAAATATGAATCTACCAGCTGATCTTTTTTTAAGTTTATTTAAAATTTGAATGCGTTGAATTTTATAACGATATAAAAGATTTATTAGATTAAATAAAACTTTAGTTTCAATAAAAAATTCACTACAGAAAAATACTTAAAATCACAAAAAAATATAAAATATTTGGTATCAATAAATAAAATAAATCCCACTATCAAATTCTTGTATTAAAGCAGGTTTCAATATATGAAATCCCGAATAAAAAAAAGCGCTTTTTATATTTGCTTGTGGTGTAGAACCTGACCAGACTGATTATGCGCTCATACTTGTTTAAAACTAAGGCGTTCTTAGAAAATAATTATATTTCAATTTTGAATTTCTCACATAAATCATGAAATAAAACTTAAATTTGTAACAACAATTAATTATGCTCGCATAATTAATACTAATTGAATTGGAAAACTTAAAAGATCTGGAAAACACGATCAATTTTAATGAGATGTTAAGCACGAAACATGCGATCTTGTCTTAAGAAAATCTAACAATTCCCACATAAATTCATTTATTTAGGAAACAAACGTGACCAGTTAAATACACTATTTATTAAAATATAATTAAATAAAGACTTAAACATGAAGATGCTGAATTTAATAAATGATAAGTTTATTCGTTGACAGGTCTAGTTAAGTGCTTAGAATGAAAATAAAATCAATATTACGAGGGTCTACAATTAAGATATTAAGAGCATTCAGAGAACAACTTCGTAAATGATTAGTAAATACAAACAAACACCTTTTTCAGTCGGTAGGGCCTCCAAATCCAATTTTTGATTTTTGAATACCAGTGCTCGACTACTCGGCCTGAACAAACGATTCCTGTTTGAAATATAATTTAACCCAGGTTTAATATAATACTTTAAAACTATGCCTTTAAAATTAACGGATTATTAGTCACATACTAAAACATGATAATTTCTCACCAACCGTTTGCAAAGAACATGAACAAGATCATCCACAGATCACTGGAAAATAAAACGCACTTAAGGCCTTTAATTGAATGTGAAAGGTTCTTTTTTACACACAAATTTTTTTATTAACATACAATAGAAATTACTCCTTCCTTAAATCGTACAAGCAAAAACGAAAAAGACAAGAAATAAAATAAAATGCTTTAAAGAATTGTTGACTTTTTAAAAATTGAAACTGATCGTGAGAAGAAACTAAACTCGAATCAATCGTAAGCTGTACTAAATATGGAGATGTGTATACAATTGAGATTAAAAATAACAATTCAGATATGAGCAATTCTTTGTACATATTCATAGTCGAAGTTTAGTTATTTCCATTCATTTTTTTTCAAGAATTTTATTTTAAAGAGGCGGGTTTATTTATATGTTTAATCATTAAGAAGAAACATGCAACAAAAACGATCACCACAACAATAAAGAAATTATGTTAATCATCCATCTAAAAGGGGGGTCTTTAGGATTTATTGTTCATTTTATATGAGTGTATTTGTGTGTAAGTCTGTGCATATGTAAAAATATTTTGTTCGAACGGAAGTCTTTAACAATGGCGACCAACGACCACAAGTCCATTGATTGTTATTTAATTTTAGTCTTCAGAGGGGTTTTGTTATGCTCGTCTCGTGGTTGGGTGAATTCAGATAATTCTATGGTATCCAATGATCAAAAGAAATGAAGAAAGAAGGAAAGAATTAAGAGTAACGAGAACATTGTAGTGATTATGTTTAAGCCGTTTTTCTTAAAATCAAATCAAGTTTATGTCTTTCACAGAGGCGTAAAATGAAAGGGAATCCATTTTCCCTGTAGAGGTTTCTTTCTTTCTTTCTTTGCGAATAAAACGTCGATTTTTACTTGTTTTCAGATTTATCAGGAATTTTGCGTAGCCCCGCAGGAACTTATAGAGAGGCGTTAAATTGCAAGAGCTTAAAGGGCTATTGATAGGCTCATTTCTCAAAATCAACTTATCGTAAAATTTTGAATTCTACAACTCGATGGTTGTGGTCGCCGTATATCACGTACCCCCTTGAAACCACATATCGCCCAGATCAATGTCCTCCATATTGATCAAAACGCGAGATCCGGCTTCTTTTCTGAAGAAATAAGGTCCGATGATGCCGCCAGCGGCATTCCATTTTTTGGATGTAATTTAGTTTGTTTGTACTGTTGTGGATTGGTCTCACTCCATATGCGGCAAGTGTTTTTTTAATGCAGTCCCGTTGAGATAAACAAACATGTGCGCCCTTAATATCACGAAAAACAAGGACGTATTTTCTGATAATTTTGTAGCGTTGTTTAAACGGGAATCTATGCATGATGTTATGCCAGAGTGCATTTTACTTTGTTTAGCTCTACAACCCATTATTTTTCCTGGCCTGCTTCATAAATGATTTCCAAGCATTCGGTCTTGTTCTTTGCATCTTCTTCGACTTCGTCCTTCCACCGGGGTCCCGGTCTTCTCTATCTGAGCTTTTTGTAGTAGTTGTCATCTAACGCCTTTCTTGTTGGAGTGTTTGTTTTCATTCGAATGATATTTCCTAGCCAGCGTACATCTAGAGGCTCGTTCGACGACTATACTCTCTGTTGCCGCAGATGGGCCTACAAATTTGCCGAAGATTCGTTCTCTTGAATAAAATACTGCTTCATTCGCTTTGGCAAGTGCTTATACAGAAGCACACGTAGTATAAGTATGTTGTAAAGTGTAATCTAGAAAGCGCTCTGTTTCTATCGAGCTCGAAGTAGCAACTATTTGCAGCTCGACCCATCTTTTTTTTCAGTGCTGACATCGTTCATTTGGTTTATGTCGAATTCTGCTACTACTTTGACGTTGGAATTGTCTGCCGGAATTATATCGCCTTTCTTTCATTCCACCACCAGCATTCTCCTCGTCCTGCTCTCATTTAACGCCAGACTTATTTTAGAGGACTCTATCGCAATTAAAAAAAAAACTGCCAGATTTTTTGCACCTAAAGGGTGTTTTTTATAGAGTGACACTAGTTTAAGTCATAATAAAACAAGGAAATATATTTTTAAAATCACTAAAATGGGGTTTTTGGAAAGAAAATTTTATGAAATGTTTAAATATGATTTCTGCCATGTGGCTGCCACGGCTGGCGCGTAGAAGGCGCAATTTGGAACACCAATTTTCAACAACCATTTTTGAAGATATATGGGCCGGGCCAATGCATCCGCCAGCCCATAAAGCGCACCAAACAGTAATTTTCTGTAAATGTAATGGTGTTCCGACAAAAGTTTGTGGATTCTCCTCACTCCAAATACGACAATTCTGCTTATTTACGTACCCATTCAACCAGAAATGGGCGTCATCGGAAAACAAAATTTCGAATGGAAATTCAAAATCAATATCCATTTGTGCTTTAGCACATTCACCGAATTATTTTAATAAAAAATTACAACAATTTGCAATCGTTGCTCTGGTGCAAGTCGATTCATAATAAAATTTCAAAGCAAACTAAACAAAAAGCAAATATCAGCTGTTAAATGGGTGCTTAAATGAAGTTGGGATGTGTGCCACTCTCTAAAAAAACACCCTTTAAATGTCAACAAGTGAGCTCAATACGACAGTTCGTTAAAATTTTTATAGTTTTGTAATTCCGAAAAAAAACACTTACATAACTCTGACTTGTAAAATTTCATCAGTTTCATTTATCATGTTAGAAACCGTGCTAATCTCTATCGACTTTTCTTTTTCTTTTCAAATTCTCAATTGAGTGCAGTTATAATTAATTTATTTTTAAACTTTTTACCACATCACTGCCTATTTGACTTTGTGATTACTAAAATAAATTTAACTAAAAAAAAAAATCTTTAAATTTCCAAAAATTAAATCTTTTCAAATAAACTGATATAGAGGTGCATTATTTTGTATTGAAAAGAAAAGAAAAAAAAATATCCAAAATTAGCTAAATTCAAACAGTGTCATTTAAAAGAAATATCCGGCATTAAAAACAAAATATACCCACAGTTTTGCAATCATTTAAATGATATCGTACATAAGAAAAGAACGAACAAAGACTCCAACAAGCAACAATTACTTCAGAAATCCATTAGCAATTAAAAACTCTTTAAGTATTTGACTTGGCAAAATGATGTATGATTTACGAAAATGGATCTAACAATAAGAGTGCGAAACCAAACATTGAATTGTAATCTTAAACTAAAAGTTCAAATATTTTCTTTAGACTCTAATGAAAACTGATGAGCGATTCATCATCATTTTAGCAAAAACTTGTAACAAAAACCAAAGAAATTAAAGAGAAATTCTGCAAAAACGTAATTTTGAAATGAACTCAACACCAGCCAAATTATAAAAAGAAAACAGGGACATTCATAATAACCATTTTGTGTGATTTGGCCAACAAAAGATTTCTACACTGCAAAAAAAAAAAGGCTTTCGATTTAGTAAATTGCCAGAAAAAATGGGAACTGCGACAAATAAGCAAAGTCAACAACCAGCTGATTAGGAGAATTAAGAGTTTTTATAAAATTTCCCGGAACTATGTGTGAACCGAGACCATTTCTTGCAAAGAATCCATTTCAAGGTGTTTTCAAGGCCATATCTATTCATAATTCTGATCGACGACGTAATAAATGAGTATTAAAAATCATTTAACACAATGCAACCTATGAAAGTCGCAATTTTACCATACACAGATGATGTAGCAATATTAGAAAACTCTGTTGAAAACCTTCGCAGACGTAATAGCTAGAAGAGGCCTTCGTATCAACACAAGGAAAACTGAAACTATGATAATAATTTGCGCTAAAAACCAACACCAAATACAAACAGGATCTAAACTCCTTCAACTAGAACTAGACTAGAACTGTAGGAGCAACAATTAGAGGCGAGGGAAAAGCAGGCAATAATCTGAATCATTGAATATTGGCAGCCACAAATCTAAATTTCTCCTTTAACAAAAATTTCTGTGGTAAGAGCTACGTAGCAATCAAAATAGTGGTATTTAAATCCACATATGGAAATAAATTATGGACCATAACAACAAAAAACCAGAGCCGAATTTATGCATCTGAATTGAATAATCTACAACGCATTATAGGAAAAACGTAGCGGAACAGAATTCTGAACAATGTCATAAGGCAAACTATATCAACAGAGCCCCAATGTAAAAAGATCGATCGAAACAAGCCAAGATGGTTTTGCCATGTTGCCAGAAGCCCACCGGCCAGTACGAGTTTTAAAGGCCAGACCTACAGGGACGAGAAGCAAAGAAAGAAGAAGAAAAATGTGGCTAGATACAATTGACAATATATTAATGCAACGAATAATTGAGTCTAGAGTAGCCAGAGAAACGGCATAAGACAGGAAAAATACTGCAAGGTAAAAATAGGTCCGGAATATATGTTTACACGCAAAGAAAATTCATTTTTGCATGGTCACCTCCAACAAAATTAATTTTAACGAAAAATTTTCAAACATATTATGGTTACCTTAAAAAAATAGTTGCCTCTGAACATGGTAAATAATAACATTAACCTGTTTACCACTAATGTTTCTATTTTTTTTTTTAACGATAAACCAACACTCAGGGGATGCCCCCTGTATATGCAGTGCATTGTGTTGATCAGGAAAATAAGGTTTGGGAAGGAGGAAAGAGGGAATAGTGTTTGTGGACATTTGACTTGAATCTTAATAAATTATAAGTACCGGGGAAGACCTCTGCGGGAAGTTTATTCCACATACGGATAGTTCGACTGAAAAGCGAATTTTCTCTATAATGCGTTGTGCGAAACACAGGACAATCGACTACAAACGGATGTGATCCACTGGATGAGCGAGTATTACGAAGAAATACTCGGGCGGGTGGAATAAGTTCACTTATCTCAGTGGAACAACTCCCATTGTAATATCGATAGAAAAGTGTCACACAACCCACATTCCGACGATGCTCCAATGAGTCAATAGAGTTGGATACCCTACTGTCATTGATGAGCTTCACCGCCCTCCTTTGTACACGGTCCAGAAGGTTCAAAATAGACTTTTAAGCCCCTGCCCATATATGGGAGTTGTATTCCATCTTCGGTCGGATATAGGTGGTATAGATAGTAAGGAGATCGGATGAAGTGAAGTAAGTCTTGCACCGTTTGAAAAAACCTAAACACTTGAATGCTTCTTTCGACACTTTAAAAGCGTGTTTATTCCAGCGGACATCGCACTGTATTCTCATGCCCAGAACATCAAGAGTATCCATTCCTCAATATCAATACCACCCATTAATACAGATGACATAGTTGGTCCCACGGTTTCAAATTAAGGAGACGATTATACCCTTTTCCAAGAGCAAAAATTAAATAAACTCTTATTAGTAGTAAACATATTATTGTTATTATTAACCATTACATGTTCAGAGCCAACCATAGTATGGTTGTGGTTTCTTGATGGAGGACCAATTCAACCATAATATTTTGGCCAGTGACTATAATATTAATAAGCATTTGTAGTTAAAAATAATTTTGTTAGAGGTGACCATATCGAAAAATGTTTTTTCTTTTCTAATATTTTTGGAAAAAAGACTACGAATTCGTTATACATACTAGTGCTGGGATACTATCGATAGTTATCGATAGTTCAGATTTCACTATCGATATATCGATATTACTATCGACTCAATGTTTGTACTTGAGCAGAAAAACTTTAACTAGTTTTTCATCAGGCTACAGTTCGTTGTTTTTATTATTTTATTAACGTATGAGATGTATCTATCTACGCACGTTATTTTAGATTACAGTTTTCAAAATTGTGCTGCTGATAAGCACTTTTCTGAAGGAACGGAAATAGCAGGGACTATAAGATATGTTATTGCAACTTTAGATAATTTTCTAAATTGGTTTTGATTCTCAATCCAAAAGGTATTAAGTCTAGCGGACTTTTCCTCTAATGGTCGATCATTGCTTTATTCTATACTCGCAATTACAATTGCATTTGTATTTGCAATTTTTTTACAGCATTACAAAAATATTTGGCATTTCAGTCCCTATGTTCAGTCCCTATACAAACGTCGACGTAAAGGCCTTTAATTAGCAGTAGAAATGCACATCTAAGCAATCCATACCACCTGCCATTCTTATTGCTTGTATTTATTGCTGTAATTCAGCGCGAATTAATAACATCAAGTAAAAAACTGTATGTGTATAGCTGCTGTTACATGTCTTCATAGCTGTATTTTAAATAATAATAATATCGATATCGATATTTTTCCTATCAATATTTTCTATATTTTAAGACTATCGATAGTATCGATAGTACTATCGACAGTTTCCCCACACTTATACATACACAGAAAAAAAATACCAATGCCAAATTTACACGGTGCGATGTTGATTGAAAATCAAAGTAAAATTCTGCAAAGGACTTTATTTAAAATTATCATTGTTTCTTAATAATTTTAAATGGAAAATTTTATTTTATTTATTTATTTATATTCTCACTTAATAGTAACGTAGACCCTTAGCCCGTTGTAGTGGAACAGACCAGAGTCTCTAGCTAGCTCACTACCAACTAGCCTACCAGGGCACCGAAAATGAAAATGTTTAAATAACATTGTTCATACATATTTTTAATTTCATGTTTAAAATAATTTATGAAAATAGGAAAAATTCCCGTTTTCTTTTTGCATTAATTATTTAGTTAACTTCATCAAATTTTCGAAGTAGAATGATGACGAAAACATATCGGGCCATTCTGCTGGTGTCTTTTAATTGTGAGTAAAGCTTGTGTAACAGAAAAATTAATAATAATGTTCTCTCTCTGATTCCGGGGGTAAGAGCTTACAATTATACTAAAATAAATAAATACATATGTTGTCTCTGAAGCGTCTTCTCACTGTATATCACAGTCAAATTCAATTGATTCTGCATGAAATTCATGTTGTTTCCACATGAAATAACTTTTATTCAACGTGATTATAGTGTTATTTTAATATCAATGTCATTTTGATCTTACTTTACTGAAATGTTAAATTTACATGAATTGTAGTTACATATTTTAAAATAAAAAAATGTTGTTCGCAAGTTATTGTAAAATCATGTTAATTTAACATGAAGTAGCCATTGAGCAAAATCAATACCAAAAAATATTTTTGACGATTTTACCTTGATTTTTTCTGTATGTAGTTGTTGTGTATAATTTCAAAAGGCAAAAGTAAATTTTTTAATTTTTGGAATTTGGAACGAAACTTTTGTTAATAATACGATAGAAGTACTAAACGAGAACTTCTTTCGCAAATTGTGGTACGGATTTTTTTCAAGTGTAATGCATTTTATGTAAAGATGATTTTGTATAAGGTTACATTACATACACTCATGTGCATCCATCTTGTAGTATGTGTAAACATTTTGCTAAATTATAGTAATTTTATTTTTCATTAACACCCTTAAAAATTAAGTCTCTAAGGAATAAAACGTCTGTCCATATGAGGAATCCTGTTGGGATTTTGTGGTTAAACAAAATATGTATATAGTTTTTAACTATTTTTTTTTTATATTTTTTTCTAACCAATTCAATATTAGTAGATGGTTTATTGAATTATACCTTTTATATTAGATTATAAAAATTATGATTGTAAAAGAACGTCCTATGTTTGAGGAATTAGGTTTCAATTAATGTAATTATAACTTTCCATATGTATAAAAATTGTCAATAGTTTTTGAAAATCTATGCAGTTCTGTTCCTTACCCTTGGCCAAACAACAGGACCAATTTTTTCAAAGCTTAGACGCATATTAGATTTAGCACACTAATTTCCATTGTATAAAAAATAGACAAGAACGGAAAAAATAGTGAAAAAAGTGGAACTTTTAGTTTGTAAATATCTTTTGCATATTTTAAAGCAACAAATTGCCTTGATGTTTATTAACTACGCAAATCGGAAATAAAATAAAAAAATTTAAACTTAAAACAAAATAAAAGAAAGAGTTCATATTCTCATCTGATGGGACAAAAAGAAAGCAATTTGTACATTTTTGTAACCACGTAAATTATAAACCAATTGCGACAATACAAAACAATCAACAAAATTGAACCAAACAATTTTCTACATACAAAAATTATTTTAAATAGTGAAAGGAGTTTGAAATCTTTCTACGCATAAAGAAATGGTACTTTAAAATATGACGACCGCTACACGCAAAGAAAAAACTTGGTTGTGGTAAACATATTCTAAGAGCAACATATTACGATTGTTATTAAATCATATTATGACCAAATATGTTCGTAATATTACATCATAATATTTTTCCCTTAATCATATTGTTATCCTGTTAATCATAAAACGTTAAGAAGTTATAATATTACTGTCATGGTAATCATAATAAGTTAAGAAGTAATCATATTACTGTCATGGTAATCATAATAAGATAAGAAGTAATCATATTGTTGTCATGGTAACCATAATAAGTTAAGAAGTAATCATATTACTGTCATGGCAATCATAATAAGTTTAGAAGTAATCATATTATTGTCATGCCAATCATAATTAGTTTAGAAGTAATCATATTATTGTCATGGCAATCATAATAAGTTTAGAAGTAATCATATTATTGTCATGACAATCATAATAAGTTTAGAAGTAATCATATTATTGTCATGGCAATCATAATAAGTTTAGAAGTAATCATATTATTGTCATGCCAATCATAATTAGTTTAGAAGTAATCATATTATTGTCATGGCAATCACAATAAGTTTAGAAGTAATCATATTATGATGCAGAGTGATATGAACTGTTATACATAAATTTTTTACATCATAATATGATACAACTTTAAACATAATATTTTTATTGGAAAAAAATACTTATGATAAAATAAAAAACATAATATAGTTACTGTAATCTTTTTGTCGTAGGTCGCAATTATTTATAAATTATTTTATGGAGTTTTCATTATTTTGCTCTTAAAATAACACAAAACTTACAGTAATGGTTAATATTTTGCACCAATATTTCACAAATTTTTTTACCACTTTAAGATTATTAAAATTTTTTAGCAAAGATATTTTATTTTGTGACACTACAACCCTTTTTTAATGTTTTTTCTTTATTTTTTTTTTAATTTCTTGTTTATTTTAATGGTTATTTTTTTATAATTAAGCCACTCACTAACAAATAATTCGATATGTTTATGTAAAACACGACACAACTGATACAAAATTATTTTACAAATGGCGATACCAAAATATTATGAGAGTAACGATATTTTGATTGCATCTTTAACTTATTATGATAAATGTATATAAAGTTATCATGTTATGGCTATTAAATATCATGTTATGGCTGTGAGTAATATAATATGTTTTGAAAGTTATCATAATTTAGTTGTTAGAAAAATAATTACTTTTCGGTCAACAATACTCAAATTTATAGTTGTGATAAACATTAATATGTTTACAGTAACTATAATATTGCTGATATTTAATAAAAATAACAATTATTTGTGTACAACAACAATATATTGTTACAATAAACACAGTGTGGTTGCCGTAACCATGCAAAACCATATTTTTTCTCTGCGTGTATGTTAACTAGTTTTAGCCAAATCACAGGCAACAATATTATGGTTTTATAAGCCCTCTTTACAAGCAGCCGCAGCCATACTGTTTTTCGCTTCGAATATGTTATGGATAATAATAACATTAATATGTTTACCACCAGTAATTGTATGGTCGATAAATTAATTTTCCTCTTTTTAAAGAGCAGCCAGCATTGGTGAACTGTGCTATTATTTTGACTAGTGTTCGCCTAATGGTCAAAATTCGACCATGCATTCAAATGAAAAATACATAGTATGTATGTGTGTGTACATCTAAGTATATATGAATTAACATGTTTCGATTATTTATTTTGCCATCTTAGTGGATCGATTTGTCGAGGGACCAACCTTCGATTCATATTTTATCTTCCACGTGAGTTAATTTAATTTTGTTCAATACAAAAAGTATAAGAAAATATCAGTTGAAAAACAAGATGGTATTAAAAAATCTCCTCTTCAGATTGTCATCCACTCAGTACATTGCAAGTTTAATATTTTTTCTATGTCTAATATTAACGAAAATTGAAAAAAATATCAGATATTGAACGAAAAAGTACCAAAAAGCTTCCCTTTCATGTTCTTATTCACCCAGTTAAATGTATAAAGGCTCAGTTAGCCGAGAGTAACAGTAACGTTACAAATCAGCTGTTTCATTTTGTTGTATGTAAAGCAATTAGAGAGGAAGAGAAAGCAATTAGAACGATTATAGTTAGCAGTAAAATGGTACGTCTCAATCTGTAAGAAATAGATTGGTCTTACATTTTTACGGTAAGGTTAAGTTACTGTTATTCCCGGCTAACTGAGCCTTAATTTTATCTTTATAGGTCGAATATTAATTATAGAAAATTTAAAAATTATAACATACAGCACGGAGCAAGTAAATAAACTTTTCGCCTCAAGGCATCTACGCTTTTGTGCATGTTACTTACTACGTATAACTACACAGATTCTACTTTTTTGACAGCTGCTTATGCAGCTTAAAAGCGTGTAACGCATGGTGTGCACCTCCAGCGTCTCAGGAATTCGGAGGAACTTGAATACTGGCTCTGAAATACAAGCTCCAACAAATACACCACGTTTGGTTCTTAAGATAGCATTTCTTACAATTAATCTTGGGATTTACGTTACTATAAAGAAAATTGTAAATATAATTTTGATTTTAAAGTTATTTTTAAAGCATATTTTAACTTTTAATTGAATTTCATTCAATCCCTTTTTTATTTCCTTCAAGTTAGTGCGCTTAAAGCCTGCTGTACTTTTATCGCATAGATTTATTGCTGACAAACTGTAACTAAATTTAAAATTTATTTCAAAACAACTGCGTTTTAAAAAAAAAATTCAAAAAACCACTCCTCAAAAAAAAAAATAATTTTTTTTCGCCAAAAACCGAAATTCCCTAGAGAAACTAACAAAAACTTCCGAAAAAAACTCTTTATTTAAACTCTTTATTAACCCCTAAATAACAAATGGTGTCTTTCTTGTTTACGAACAAATACTAACAAAGAAACGTCATAATTTTTTAATTAGTCACGGTACGATAGTTATTATTGCTCTAATATTGTACTAAATTTTGTTCCGTCTTATTGCTATTTTTTTTTGGAAAACCAAAAGGAATTGTATGAAATAAATTTTAAACCCTTAAAATTTTGAACTAAAAATAAAAATAAAAAACAAAAAATTGAAAGTTAGAAAAATAGATAAGAAAAAAAGTAACGGTAAAAAAACTTGTGTCTGACACACTTTTCCTTTCTATATAAAGAAAACATAATCTTCTTTTCTTAAATGATGTTAAATAAGTTGGGTTTAATCATAATTTTTGACAGAACTCAAACACATGTCATTCTTTGCCACTCTCACTAGTTTTACCTCTAATCATCATTTCTTTTTATCGAATTTTTGTTTTTGTTTTTATTATGATTAACACTTTTTTCTCAACAATTTTGAAGGCTGAAAGTATGAGTGAGTTGAGCTGATGGAAGGCTGAGCTGATGGTCTTATGCATTTAATAATTTAATTTCTTTATCTTTAACAGCTGATATGAATTGGAACGCCCCAATTTTTATTTCAGTTTATATTTCAAAATAAACTTGTGTCTGGTGTATTTGGTGTAGTAGAAAGTGAATTTAAAACACATGTTGATCATTAATTTTTGATTTTTTAAAGCGATATTTTTTTTTTAATAAAGTCATAATTTTGGGTTTGTTTATGGGTTTTCTTAATGAAAACTCATATAAAATTTAATAGTTTCAAGGAATTTTTAAAATATCTTTTTTCACAAAAGTAAGTCATTTCTAATTAATAAGTATTAAATTCAATTATGAATATAGAAGGTAATATTGCAATTTTTGAACGGAAAAATAATTTTAGCCGAAACGACCTTTAAACTTCTTTTCTATAAGATCTATTTTTAAAATCCGAATACCGATGAACAATGGTAGTGGGATTTATTAAGATATTGAACTGATCTTTTACATCTGAAACACCATGTGTTTGGACAATACTAAAGTTTTTCTTTTCCCGAACTTTTTCATTTCCCGGGATAGCGGGATTTATTTTTAAATTTCCCGGGATCCCGGGAATACCCGCTCAATACAAATCGGTGCAAAATTTTATTTAATTTAATTTATTTGAACAAATTACATTTCCTGCAATTAATTGAATAAGTTTACAAATGCATTCATCTTTATTTTTATATTTTTGTGGCAAAAAAAAGTGCTTATGGCACCTTAAGATCTTCATGTTCAAAAGTACTCATGGGCAAAATTTAAATTACACATTTTGTAGGATTTTTGAAAAAGTTATAGCAAAATCTTTTTCAATCTGCAATAACATTTGGAATAATAAAAACTTCCTACTTGTGACATTAGGAGTTTTGAGGAATAAAAACTTAAAAACTTATACTTTGGAGTAAATTTCCAAAAGCCACCTTTAAAGTTTTAAATTGTTCTCCTATAAAACTTAACAAATAGACTTAAGCACTTATTGCCACATAATTAATTAAAATTTCAAACAGACTATAAAAAAAAAACTTTTGTTAAAATAGGATTTTAGTTCAGAATAATCATTTACAGAATAGTTTAAAAGTCTATTTCAAGAAGATTTCAAAGAGAAAACAAGTTTTCTTTCTCTCTTCCTCTTTCGAAATTTAAACATTTAATCAGGGCTGTGGAGTCGGAGTTCAGGTTTTTGTGCCGGAGTCGGAGTCGGAGTCGCAGTACCCACAAAAACTCGCGACTCCGACTCCAAATTTTTTCGGCACAAAAAATTTAAAAACAAATTTCCAAAATAAAAATTAAAAAAAAAAAAAAATAAAAATTATCTTCTTAAAACACATTTAAAATTTAAATAAATGGTCTATGAATACTGCTCTTATGTGCTGTTTCCAAATGACAGGCGATGGACTGAGTGGAAACAGCACATTAATGTTTTCGTACGGTAATTTCTTCTCTAAAACTCTAATTTTTAGAAGACCGTACGGTAATGAAAATATAAAAGTTAACATCACTGAGTCTCATATACATTTAGCATCAAGATTAAAGTAGGAGTCGGAGTCGTGAGTCGGTGTCGCACTTAAAAAATTTCAGCGTTTGGATTTGGAGTCGGAGTTAGTACTTTTTTCGGATGACTCCACAGGCCAGCATTTAATATTGCCTTACTTATCGTACATAAATTGGCATCTCTTTGGCGTTTGGCAAAACTGTCTTAAATCAGAAACTGTAGTTTTTCGTAATGTTAAATTGAAAAATAATTATTTGGCGTATTTCGTGGACTTTTTTCCTAAGAGCAGATGAAAAAGGCTTGAAGCAGTTGTGTTAGACTCTAGTGATTTTAACCAAACAAAAGAGAAAACAAATTAATTAAACCCAATCAAAAACTCGAAATGCGTCTTACCTTTTTGCCGTACGGCTCAGATTTATTTTAATGACACAAATTATTAACAATTATATCAGCAGTAAAGTTGCCGTAATGGAATTAGAAAAATCCCGGGAAATCCCGCACAAATTTCCCGAGATTATTTTCCCGAAATGTATGTCCCGGGAAATCCGTAGAATCCGTAGATGCAACAAAGGAAGCTGCAATCGTCCAATTTTGGATCTTCATTGTAGCATCGAGAATAGCCTTGAGGGAAACGAACTGACACTAAAGTAGTCCCGTGATAGGTTCTTTGGTGGTAGGGACCGGTTCTAGATCTAACACTTTGTATAAATGGGGTCTATCATTTTTACATTACTTTGAGTTGTTTTTAAAGGGGGTTAATTGACACCTTGCAGTTACAATTTGACAAGTCTCACATCTATTCTCAATGAACCTTTGTTAGTTACTTCAACTCAAGACCTTGGTATTACTACAATAAAACACGTCCTAGAACTAAATTTAAGAAACATTTTTTTTATAGTCCCAAAGAAATGTATCACACAACCCGAGAATATTGAACCTTAAGGTGGGTCGAAAAAAAGTTAGGTCAGTCACTTCCTATAATGAAATGTATATTAATGAAGTTTCTAAAACAGAAAAAAACATTTTTTTTTGCCACGTCCCCAAATACAGCGCTTTTGTTGTTTGTAGGTTAGGACCATTATGTGATTATAGAGCTGCAAGTTAGTTGCGCAAGTAACTTGCCGAGTACAACAAAGTCTGTACTAAATATGTTTTTCCTTACCCCGACCTTACCGCTGACGTCTGTAAACCAAGAGTTGCGCAAGTAACTTGGCGAGTGTGAAAGGGGTCTTCCAATACTTTGGTTTACTTTTCTTTGTTTATGTAATATATTGTTTGTTTTTGTTAGTGCTTTGACAGCTGGTGATGGCAAAACAACCGATAAAAATTAGAGATCACATTGATTTTAAAGTAATAATCCACAGGGTAACAAAAAATTTAATAACGTACAAATGTGATAATCCGCACTCAAAATTTTGTATGACGAATTATGTAATTTGGATAATAATTAGGCTGTGAATTACGAATGAGATAGTGAATTACGAAAAAACGCTGTCATGCGCACATGGTATAAGATATATTATTTTGTTCTTAATATAGAATTTAAGTGGTTGGTTCTTCTTTCACTCCTCATGCGATCTTTTTTTCCCCTAAAGCTTTGTTCACAGGTATTAAATATTTGACTTCCTACATGTAACCACTAGTTTTATAACACAATTATTTGGCTAGATGAAACATCATTTAAAAGTTTCTTAATTACATTTTATGATTATCTTCTTACATGTAAATCAAAAAAAAATTGTAAAAAAAGAGCTAAAGCTTAATAAATTTTCTGCTCACACTTTTTTTTTGATTTTTTGTCAATTATTTGTTTGGTCGTCTCAAAATACCTAAACTCTATTTTTACAAATCCAGGCCAAGTTCTGTTAGAACAATTGACACACAATTTTCGCAGGCTTGTTGTTAAATATTGCCAACAACTTGCTTATTGGAAACCCACTCTCGGCTATGACGATTAGTGCAATATCTTCAAAATAATTACTAACGCGGTAAAATTGGCTGCAAATTACTTTTCTAAGACAAAATCTTTAAAAAAAACTCGTTTAACCTGCAGGTCGCCTTAATTCGACCTATTAAAAAAAAAAAGGTTCCTATTTTAAAAATTAACGAAAATCCAAAGATAAATTTGGAAAAATTATTAAAATTTATCAAACATTTTACTCCAATACAAAAGAATCGGCATATAACAATTTTACAACAAAATAAATACAAATAAAAAAAAAAAAAAACACGAAAACAGAAGAGCATGAATCCTTTTGTATCCCCGACCAAAATGTTGGCAAACATTTCGGTTTGATGGCCGTAATCAGTCCTTTGTTCTAGGCGCGCAACAAAAATACGCGCACGCGTACACAACACATTTAGCGGGCGGTTGTTAAAGGCCAAACAAGAATGCAGTTTGAAATAGAAGAAAAAGCGAAAGAGAGAGAGAGACAATTTCGTTTGTAATTAGTAAAGTTAAATATTTAAGAAATGCAAACACAAAACAAAAACAAAACGAGTAAATAAATACAAATTTCTTTATTTGATTACAAACAAAAGAAAAAGAGTAAATAACTTGTAAAATGAAAGGATTTCACAAAACGATGTGATTTATGCGGTTGTGGTTGTTTTGTATTTATTTCAACAATTCATTCATTTCATATGAATGATTATGATGATAGAAAGAAAATGATGTTAAATTAATGTGATACTTTTTTTTATTTTTGTTGTTGCTTGTCATATTTATTTAAATGTATATTTATTTGTACATGAAGATTTGAAAGATTTTATTTTCCTCAAAAAAAAAAAAAAAAAAAAAAAAAACAATCTTTTAGATCTAAATATTTAAATAAAATCACACAGAACAAATACAGCCAGTTTATTTTACAGCTTTTGAAATAAAAGGATGTTTGTTATTTGAATTTTTATTTATTTTTTGCATGTAAATTATTTTATTAGAGACCAAAACTCTATGTCGTATCATCCATTATAATGATGATTACTTTTACCCAAAACTCTCGTTAAGACGCATGTTTGTATACATTTGAGGTGGCATGCATCATTAAAATATCACATGTTTCAAAACCAACATTGTTATCGCCAACACTTATGCATCACCTACAACAAAACCTTCAACATTATTATCATCCTCATCACCAGCATTATTGATAAGAATTTTTGCTTTGGAATTTATTTAGGATTTGAGTTTTTTTTGGTTTTTATTAGTATAAAATAGACAAATCTTCCCTTTTTTCTCTAGTAATTGTATTAGAAATTATTTATTTAAATTTTGATAAGCCTTCGGGTTTCCTTATAAGTGCGTTTTGTTTTTTGAAGTCGGCCTTCTGGCTTTGATTTACTCTACAAATTTCTTTGTCAAGAATGTTCTTGGGTGCACGTTTTTCTTTTAAGACTTCTTTACAGGTGAATTTTGGAGATAAACTCATTTTTCTAATATTGGTTTTATTTTCGGTTACAATTTGTTGTTGTGGTTCAAAAAATAAGGTGTTACAATAAAAATAATGAAATTAACATTTCCCGGAAATATGCTGACATTTGTATTTTCTTTTTTGTGGTTTGATTTTATATTTCGGGTTTTCTACATTTCCCGGAAATAGTGTGCGAGATTGTGTTGCATTTGTATAAATAATTAAAGAAAAAACCTGTCAATAATTTAAAATTTTTTAGAGCGCAAGTGAAAATTTTAGTATTTAGAAATTCCTAGAATATGAGTTAAAATAAGTAAATAAGAAATGTCTAAACAAAATTTTATAAATCCATGGACACATTATTTTATTGCATGCTAAAAATTGTGCTCCATTAAAGAACTTGAGCAAGATTCAGGGGAAAAGGGAGCCACAGATTAAATTATGTTTTTTTTTTTTCTAAAGAAAACTGGGTGTTTGGGTTCTGTTTCTTTGTAATCTAATTTTGTACTTTTGTCATGTTTGTTTCAGCCATTATTTCGAACACTAAATTGAAGATCACTTTCAAATTTTAATGTCTTCGATAAACTTGGTGTCAGTTATTATTTAAACTGATGTAGAATATTTCTTGGATATTTTTATATTCGATCCATCTTTTTGTATACCGATCGACTCAGAGTCACATTTTTGAATCCCTATTAACCTTTTAGGTAAAATCGCGAAGTTAGAGAAAATTGAAAATGGTGAGACATTTTTAACGAATAGATCCCCTTATCCGTTTCGAATAGACCTCCTTATCGCTATCCTACAGTTTAAGTCTTAAATTGGAAATTAAAATATACGAAAGACCACCTGGGATACAAGCAAAGTTTTTAAACAATTCCAAAATGATAATCTTAGTACGATTACAAGGATTGCGGTACAAAAAGAACATCCTAGATAAGATATGCTCTTAGATTTTTTTTTTTGGTTAACCCAAATTGTAATTTATATATTGTTTGTGATAAGTTTTCAAAACTTTCAAATATATTTTTTGTGTAGAATATTTCATATGATTAATATTAAAAATCGGGTAAAAAAATGATTAAAATTAGGGCTAATTTTTGATAAAAATATAAAAAAAAATATCACGAGTAAAAAAGTTTTTCATGGAAACCTGTCATGCTGGCCTAATTGCATGGTTGTTTTACCGACTGGTTAGCAAACAATGCGTTTACACACCGCCCCTGTGCGTTCGAATAACCAACAAACAGGGAGCAATTTTGATTGTTCACTCTGGAAGAATTATTCACTTTGCCCTTGTATAGGAGCTCGAGCTATCCAATCTTCGCTGCATTCAAATACTCGGCAGCATCTGTTGAAAAGCACATAGGGAAATCTTTCAGCACGCCAACTTTTCCACAAAAAAAATCAGCCTTCGACCAGGGTTTTTAAGGTCTCCCTTCCCGCGACATGATTCCCAAAGGGTTCTCAACCAATAGTCAATCTGGCGCCGTGCCGCTTGGGGCTACTGACTCATGTGGTACACTCAAATCAATTCAAAGCCGCATAAATAGTACGGTGAGTACGGATTTTCTTAAATAAAGTACAGAAAGATTGATTTAAGTACGGATTTTCAATTGCGAGACAATTAACTTATCCATATTCAATCGCAAATTCGTACTTGAAATGAAACAAAAGGGAAATTAGTAAAATAATTTTACTATAATTGATTTATTTTCCCGTTTTACACCAGCATCATTCGCGATATGCTTTTTACTGAAAATATAAACTAAATGAGAAGCAAGTGTTCTCAATTTTATGAAAATAATGTGTTTTCGACTTGTTCTGTTGTTTTTGTTGTTTCTGAACACAACAAGCAAATCGTTTTTTAACCACATGTTTAGTATTGTTGTAGTGTCTGCAACAAACTTTGATAAGTTAAATGATATTAAAAGGCTCACTTTGTAATTGTTCTCTCAAAGTTGCACTACCAACGAAAAGTTTAATCTTTTTTTTACTTGGTTTAAGAATTTTGTACCCATTTTAAAAAGTTCCGGAATTGATATTCGAAACTGATTCCATTTAGGATTGTTTTAAGTACGTTTTAGTGTTATCCGTACTTGAATTTTTGCGTATGACTACATAGTACTTAAAGCATGTATAAAAAGTTAAATTTATCCCGAGTGTTTTTCTTTTTGTGTTCCAGAAAACTTCTCTGGTCAGCCGCAATCTCAAAAGATTTGATTTCGAAGTCTACCTATTTCTACATTCTGGCTAGGAATGGGCAAAAAATATCGATATATCAAAATATCGATATTTAAAAAAAATATAATCGATATATATCGCCGATATTTTAAATACCGATATATCGATATTGAAATACGACTATCGAATTCGATATTTTTTAAAGTCAGTCTTCATTAAGAACTCAAAATTTTAGCCGTTTTTCAAACAATATGTTTTTTAAGAATTGGAATCAATGCATGCATCATATGTTTTTTTTAAACAAATATGAAGATCTAAAATAATTGGCATTTATAAGAAGAGTGCCGGATAAAAGAAGCAGATTGTCTGGAGTGCACATAAAACAGAGAGTGCTCCTGATGTCCATATCTGATAATTACTGGTTTGACTAAAACCAGTTGGTACTTTTGGGGTGCAATTCAAATTTTAAGGAAAGTTGGTACTTCCATGACTTATTTACTTTCATTTAAATTTTTCGTAATTTATTTTTTTTTCTTATGGTTTTTTGTATTCTTCCCTTTTGTTTTTGTTATAATTGAATTTTTTGTTTTGATTAAATTTTTTTGTTTTTATTAATTTTTTTAAATAAAATGAAACAATAAAAAGTAACAATGTAATTACATATAATTAATTTGTTCATACAAATGTTTGTACAAAGGTATACTGAATTTTTTAATTTGGTAGTAGTTTCAGCAAAATACGTTCGATATATCGATATATCGATATTTTTGAAATAATAAATATCGATACTCTAAAAAAATATCGATTCGATATATGTATATCGATATATTTTTTCAACTTGCCCATCCCTAATTTTGGCTGCAACACCTTCTGGTGTTACATCCTGTCGGTGTTTGTGAATAATCCACAGAAAATATTTTACATAAAACATAAATTTTAAAAGTTCTTCTGGCGATAGCTACGAACATTTTGAAAAAAATCTTAGGAATAGCGCGACTATAGGAAGATAGGATTGGGCGATAATCTAAGTTATTTAAAAATAGAAATTGTAGGCTAATTCAAACCCCTTGATTTCTTGTGGGCTAACCTGTAGCAATTATGGTTTGATAAAAGCTCTTAACTTGTTGTGCCGTATTTATTATGAGTATTCCACAAAATAATTATGAAAGCTTAAAGTTATGATTCGGGTTTACAGATGTATTAAGTTCAGGTAGAATCATATGCCATTTTCAAAAAGTTAGAACCTGTTCTATTAGCTACCGTACAAAGTGTATTGAAATTTAATTTCTCCGTATAAGTGATGAATAAGTTGTGATGAATAAGTTTTTATAAAGTTTAAGTTCTTTAAAGGGAACTTTGTTTTACCTAATTAAAGCAAACCAATACCGCAAATGACAAATAACAAATTCATTTAAATTATTATCAAAATCTTTTCAAAACAAAACTAACCAACCATGTGGTCAGATTTTCCACACCTCTCATTCGGTCACATTAAAACCCAAACATATCAAACATTACCTACCGCAAATCGAAAATAAGCTTCTTTATTATTCCCTTAACATCGTCTGAATAAATTATAAATCAATTTTATGTGCATTTTATTACAATTAAAAAATAAACTACTAAATCAAGTTAATTTTCCTTAAATAAGAAAAAAACACCTATTTAAATACCAAAATCAAATGCAAATGCATTTTGGAATATATTAACAAATGATTAATTTGACACGTGCATAACATTTCAAATACTTTACAAAATACTTTACAAGTTAAACTGAGCACATGACCAAAGTTGTAAATTAACCCCATCCAAATTAAGCACCTAAAAACAAGCCATTAAAATGTAAAACACTTGAGGAATTTTTAAATATTTTGAAAAGAAACTGACAAACTAAATGATCATGTTGAACAAGAAATTAAATATGCTGAACAAATAAATTTGAAAAAATTTGAAGATTCCAAAACCCAAAAAAACCACACACACACACAACCACATGAAAATACTCAATAGGAATTTATAACAAGAAAAGAGTATAAGTAGAATAAAAGGAAAGAGTAACAGAGGATCCCCCCCGGCCCCTCTTAAATTAGACATTATTATACTGATTGTGTCTTGTAGAGCAGCAACACCTCTTAGAATTCTCTAAACTAAAATGATCAGAAAGTGTTAACCTAAAGGGCACAATGCTTCAACACCTTTTTCTTTACATCATACTCTTTCGTTTTTGTTTCTTCTTTTTAATCTTAAATGTGACCCTTTCAACGACCCTTCTACTGAATTAAAAAAAATCGCTCTTTCCCCCTTTCATTTCCTAAACTGCTTAAGATGATCGTGTGCGCATTCTTTCTTGTTATCAACTCTATAATCATCTTGTTTTCTTTTATTTTTTTGTTTGTTTGTTTGAGGGAATTAAAAAATGAAAACGAACGTTTGCTACTCTTTTTTTTTATTTTTTATTAATCTTTTTAAATGATCTTTGATGATCTTGAAATTATTAGGAGTTTATGTGTGTTTATGTAACCCTTAATTTATTTGTTATTTCGGTTTCTTTTATTTATGTAGTTTTTTTTATTTCTTATTAAACGTCTTAATTTTCCCCCTTTTATGGCATCCAGTTTACCCTTCATTTAACCTCATATTAAGATTTGATTGATATATTATACGAGGGCTGTTAAAAAAAAATATTAAATTTTATATTACAAAAAAAAAATTAAATATTCATCAGAATTGTGGTTATTTTGTTGAACTATTTATGGTTTTTAATCGAAATTTTTTTTATTATTTTTTAATATTTTAATCAGGCTTAAGTTCATCAAATTTAATTTTCATTAAATTATTTTTATGAAGAAAGGAATTTTACAACATGAAAAGTCCGAATCTCAGGTCAGTCAAGAATGAATGATTATCAATAACAATTTTAATTAATTTTTTATGTTGTAAAATTCCTTTCTTCATAAAAATAATTTAATGAAAATTAAATTTGATGAACTTAAGCCTGATTAAAATATTAAAAAAAAATTTCGATTAAAAACCATAAATAGTTCAACAAAATAACCACAATTCTAGTTATTGTTAAAGCTAAGGCACGAGCTCTATGTGTACATTTGTCCTTCAAGTTGTGCTGGAAAAGGTCAACAAGAAAAAGAAAGACAAAATGAAAAAACAATAAAAAAAAATAAAAAAAAAAAAAATGTACTTTGGACTTCAAGAAGAATTCTTGACATAAGTACGGAAAAACAGAAGTTAGGAAAAACATGTAAAATCAATTAAAAATGGATAATCATTCAAAGAAGCAAATTTCGATCTACCAAAAGTTAAAAATACAATTTGGTTTAAGGATTGATGTTTGACTATAGACGTCAGCAGTCGTCGATGACTGCGAGTGTAAGACGGCAAATCCATCTGAGAGATCGAGTGGTTGCGATCGAAACATGTCATGGTAACCAGCCGCCTGGGTTCGAATCTCAGGTCAGTCAAGAATGAATGATTATCAATAACAATTTTAATTAATTTTTCATGTTGTAAAATTCCTTTCTTCATAAAAATAATTTAATGAAAATTAAATTTGATGAACTTAAGCCTGATTAAAATATTAAAAAAAAAAATTTCGATTAATTAAATATTCATCTATATGAAAAACACTAATTACACCCCTTGTGCTTTAAGCTCTTTATATTTTTTTTATAGATATCATTGCAACTTGTTTTCTTTGATCTGATCCGACTCTTAGCACTGCAATAATCGGACCTGTTATCAGGGACTTTTGGACGTCCCACGCTCTCTTTGCTGAACTGAGTGAGGGAGTGATAATAAACCAACACAAGAAACGTCACTTAAAAACTGGAGCGGTAAACGTTTACAACCATAATTAATGTGGTGCTGGCTAATACAACCCATGCTAGATTGTCATTTCAATTGCAGCAGATCTTTGAAAAGAGCACGCCGGGTTAAGACCACTTCGATCTTGCACCGATCAAATAAATAGCGTACGGATCATAGTGGCGCAATGGGTGGAATGGCAAACTCCCCTATATCTGATTATTAACGACTTTTCCAGGTCCTTTTATACTATACACTATCAGGCGAATTGGCATGAACTTCGAAGCAAGGGAATCCTTCCTGACCTAATCGATCTTTTCTCTGTATGACAAGTTACAATTACACATGTAAAGCAACCCGTTAGATGTGCTGGTGTACGAAAGTTATGTTTCCTTTCTCCGCTCTTATTCAATATTGCACTGGACTCAATGGTGCAGCAATCAGTTCGCATTAGGAGAAGGGGTATGAAAGGTCGACTGGAGGATCTGGATTATGCTGATGATATCTGCTTGGTCACACATAACTTTAGTGACATATCAGCCAAATTTAATCAGATACACTAAATGCTTGATGTGGTGTGGGTCTTCATATTAACCTCAACAAAACTACGATTCTACGTATCAATACAGCCAATCTCTCTAAGCTCATGGTCAACAATATAGAGCTCGAGGATGTGCAATCCTATTGCTACTCAGGAAGCGGCTTACGTGAAAATTTATCATATCGCATAAAAAGCCAAACCCGTCATTTGGTGCATTACAAATACAGTCAAATCCCGATAATTCGTACCCCGATAAATCGTAATTCCCGATAATTCGTAATAAACTGTCGGTCCCTTGAAAAAATCTCGTTAATTCGAAAAATTTCCATACATTTTGGTCCCCTCGCTAATTCGTAATTTTTTTTTTTTCAAATAAAATCTTCTTTGCCTCTTATAAATCGTAATTGTTTGCTAACTACCACTTATAATTCGTAATAAAAACAACAGAAACATGGAAAGAATGATTTTTTGTTTACCGCTACTTTTTTTGCGTGGGTTTTTTTCTTTCGTGTTTCTTTTATTTCTTAAGATCAGTTTGTTACATGAACAATTTTTATATTTTTTTTCTTTTTAACCATTTTTTTATGTTTTTTTTATCGTTTTAGTTTAGAAATTGAAAAACCCCGTTAATTCGAATTTATTTTTTTAACCCCGTTAAATCGAAACCCCGCTAAATCGAAAGCCCCTATAATTCGTAAGAAATGGCCGGTCCCTTGCGATTACGAATTATCGCGATTCTACTGTAATATGAAAGTAACCAAAACTGCATGCAGATAAGAAATTTCAACTTTTCTCCACAAATGTTCGCTTTAACCTGCCATATGGATATAAATTCTGAAACACTAATACAAGCGAGCAATTATTCATTAGCCTTTGCTTGCAAACAAAAATTGCTAATTTTTTGGTCAAACGTAGTTTTTAATAGATCATATGGCAAACAGCAAGCGAAACACCAATCCGCATAGAAATTGCGAAAAGAAAATGAAGATGGGTTGGCCATATTTGAAGAAGACCTCAAGATGATAAACTTTAACCCTCAAGGCAGCAGAAAAAGAGGTAGGCTCGCTAACATTTGCAGAAGGTTAGTAGAATCCGAAAAAAGTAAAACAGAAAAGCCGTGGTCTGAAATAAAACTGATGGCACAGGACAGAACCGGATGGAAAGATTTCGTTACGGCTCTTTGTTCCAACTTAGAACCATAGAATTTAATTTATACATTTATAATATATTTGACGTGAGGCAAAAAGGTGTTATTGCACTTTGAGTTTTTGATTAGATTTAACTAAAATTTTACACTTTGATTTGGTATCAATAACTTAAATCTAGCGCAACTGCTTCTCATCGTAATCATTTGCTCTTTGTGAAATTAGTAAATTAAATGAAGCAATTAAATAATTTTCAATTTAATATTAGGAACAATTATAGTTTTCGACTTAAGCCCTTATTCATAAAAAATATTTCATGTTAATAACAGGTTTATAAGATAAAATTTATATGAAAAAGTGTCGATTTCTTAATGGCTGTGACGAATGACTGTACATTTTCGCATACGGAAAACTACAGTTCGTAATAGAAATTCTGAGGTAACTAAATTGCATTGCTACGATTGTGCAATCCACTTTAAAGCAAAAAAACGATTGTTGCATGTGTTGCGATTCTACGTTTATAACTCTTTTGCTCCTTAGATTACGTAGCTTTTGTGTTGCTAGTTTTACTCATGACTTTATCGACCACATTGAAAATTTAATTAATGTGCTTATCAAACCCAAAGAGCTTACGACTCGAAGCTTAAAAAAAATCGTTACTTTAACTCTCGAGCGGTCTTTATTCTCGATCTCGACTGATGCCATCAGTAGTTTGCCGACATTTATGTTCGGAGCTCCCTATATTGAGCGCTTATCGGTACGTATCAAGGCGAATTCATGTGGCGACACTACAACAAGTAACAACACTAAAAACACAACATTGTATTTTATTTGTTGCTTTTGTTGGTCGATATGTCAAAAACACTTTTTTTTTGACATTCCTCTCTCTTGTTTAGAAAAAAGTATGCATCACGGCAGTACTGTCAACGCCACCTTGAAAAATTAATTCGCCTTGGTTCGTATCTAAAATTTTTAGAAGCTTATTGTCATTTACAAAACTTTATTAGAATATAAAAGTAGAAATTTAAAAACAGCAAAGAAAGTACAGTAAAAAAGTAATTTACTCCGTTATTAACGCGTCAAAAAAAGTTTAAAGTTTTAAATTATGTACTAAGAAAAGTTGGTGGCTAATACTTTGTTTGATTTATTTTTGCTTTAAGGACGGCTTCTTGTCTCTTGGGCATCGATTTCACCCATTTTAAAGTAAGCTCAGTAGACATTTTTGGCCACTTTTTCTGCAGAATTTTCCAAAGAAAATGCTTGCTCCTTACGATTTTTAATTGTCAGTCCAAATGCTCCCAGATGCTTAGTTGGATTGATATCACTGTGTATAATTTTTTAAGTCATGAAAAAAAATAACCATAAAGGACCAAAAAAAAATAGACCCGTGTTTCCCAGTTTTGCCCAAAGTCATGCACTTTTTAATTTATTTGCCCTTAAAGATTTGGGGCCTCGGTGTCATTTTTGCAAAAAAGTGATCATTTTCTCAGGCTCATATCTTGCAAACCGTTTGGAATTTTGACTTACACTTTGATACAAAGTTGTAGCTCTTGCCATAAAGAACAGAAGTTGTGAACATATAAAACCTAAAAAAATTCATTTTCCAGTTCAAAATCGCAAAAAACTTTAAAAAAATTCGATTTTTTTACCTGTTTCCCCCTGTTTAGGTCCATAGGTAGCAAACCGTTCAAAATTCAAGGAAACAATCAACTACAAAAATGTACCTAAGATCCCAATAAACAACTTTCTAGAACATATGAACTTCCTAGGAATGATTGTTAACAGCGTTTAGGTAGCACCAATAGTGAAATATTTCCCGAAAATTTAATTTTTTTGCCTTTTTCCGCTCTTCAGGCCCATAGGTAGCAAACCGTTCAAAATTCAAGGAAACAATCAACTACAAAAATGTACCTAAGATCCCAATAAACAACTTTCTAGAACATATGAACTTCCTAGTAATGATTCCTAACGCCGCATTTTTTACAGGAGACAGCAAGTTTGAAGTCTGATCAAATTTGGCAAAGCAGAAATTTAAAATTGTTTATAACTAACAAGCTGTAGCCTTTATTTTGACGCTAACTGTATATTTATGACGGAAAACTAGATCAATATGTTCTGTGATTAATCGTTTCCAAACGAACGCATCTTTTCCAACCGAACCCGAACTACCGTTAATTTTTAATTTGGTTTACCCAACGCCTAACATTAATCGATCATGGTTTTTTTCCGAACTCCGTAACTAAACCCGAGCGTTCGATCGGCCTACCATGATTAACAATCTCTTCTCATCAATATATCAGCAAACATACATATGTATGCATGAACTGCGATGAATGAATCCAACTTTTTAGAGTTATCATTTGCCTAACCCTTTCCCTTTTAATTAAACTGCCTACCCTCGTACAAGGAAACCTAAACCAGTGTTTATTTGTTTAATCACTTAAATGAAGCGTATTAAAACCACTGAAAAATAACACCTCTTTTATTTTTGGTCTTCCTAAATACTGCCAAAGATCATAATTATTGATCTTGAAAAGTTTATACGTATGTGACTTTTTTTTTCTCTACATATTTTTCTGGGGACGGCCGACGAATTGTAGGCGTTATTTTTATAATCCCTCTTGCGTGTAAGCTTAGATGAATATTTTCTTGTTTTCTTGTTTTTAATTTTTCATTGTTTTATATTTTTGGAAGTTTTTATTAGACATTTGCTGCCATATGGCTTTAATTTGATCTTTATAAATGATTTTGACGTGTGTCAGTCAGTCAGTCTAACAGTCAGCGTAAGAGTTTGAAATGTTTATTGACTCACACATGGGGTTGTGTGTGTGTGTGTGTGTGTGTGGGGAGGATGTTAAAGTTTTGTGTTTATTTTAGATTAAATAGCTGGATCAGTTGGGGTTTTTTTTTTTGTTATAATTAGTTTATTTTTTTTATACTCTATTATTTTAAATGTTGAATGAGGGTATATAGTATATATGTACATATTGTATATACATATGTACATATGAAGCTTGATGTTCTTTTTATAATACCTTAAAATTTTTATCGTAGATCTCATAAAGTTTGTATAATCTGTGTTCTTGTAAAACTCCAAGTCGATTTGGTTATAAACGTTTGCCTATGATTATAATAACTAGTTCGAAACATGTAAAAGCAAATAATTATTTTTGTAGTTCGCCTGAATTGAATTGAAAACTCGGTTTGTTGAAAACTTTGAAAAAATGTTTTTTTATGTTTCTGCTATTTATTGCTTATATGGTCTTTTCCAGCCAACAAATTATCGCGGTTAAGAAGCAGTAAACACTTGTAAATGCGATACAGTAAGAGAACGATTAAATAATTATTATAGAATAATGGGCAACAAACAGAAACTTTTGCTTCTAAGCGGCACATCTCGCGGACAAAAATCACAAGTTATAAATGCGCTTTAGTAAGTGATTCCTTAAGATTGCCCCCTTTACAGAATTGCTTCTAGGTAAACAGTATGTTTTCTTGTAGCATACTATTGCCCTCGACTTAGACCTTAGCCTAAGGCAATAGCAATTGCGTCTTCCCATGTTAAATTTAACTGGCATAGTTCTTAGAGTAGCGATCAATTCAGTATTGTTATTTTGCTTTTTTCCGGTTTTGTTAATCAGTTGTTGTTCCAGCTTTGGAATATAACTTTTGTAGTTGTATGATCGCTTTCCATGATGTTTTTTTTTAAGAATTTTAAAAGCTATCGCTTAAATTTCTTTACGAATATTTTGTAGCTTTTTTACGTAGACTTTTACTTTCAATTAAGCCCAAAGGATAAAGAAATCTGTTGTGGTTAAGTCAAGCAAACGCAGCGGCTAAATAAAATTGTAGCCTCTTAAAATAATGCGGTCGTCGAAAATGCTCAAAGCAGCTTCAGTTAGTGATTGGGTTTCAAAATTTTAATTTTTTTCAAATAATTGTAACGAAGCTTTCCCTTAACAATAATTTTCAGTGTATTTATCAAATATGAAAAATTGGGAATTTAGCACGTCATACAGAAATCTTATTAATTGAAAAGGGGCAAATTTACTAATGGTGTTTTCTTTTCTACAAAAAAATTTGCCTTTTTTATAAAAAAAATTCAATTTGGTGTCTTTTTCTTAAAAATTTTGCTCCCGAAAGGGTGGCTTGTTTTATTCTAAAAAACTCATGCAAAATTTTTAAGAAACAGACACCAAATTGCATTTAAAAAAAAGGCAAATTTTTTTGTAGAAAAGAAAACACCATAAAAAAACCACATTTGTAACTGACCTTAAGAAAATTTCTGAAATGTTGAGGGATTGAGCCGCACCGTTGCATTTTTGAATTCTTTCTTGGAGAAATATGCAACAACAATTCGTTTGAATAATATTCCATACCAAACTTTATTCTAAACGGTTTTTAATTAATCATCCTTATCGTGGTTGGCGAATTTAAAATACGCCTGCAACTGTTTGGTAATAGATTAAAGAGAACGTGAAATTTTATTCTTCAATCTATTACCAAACAGTCGTTGGCGTATTTTAAATTCGCCAACCACGATAAGGATGAATATTATAGTGTTCATATTCTGCTTGTTCTGTTTATTGAAAAACTCTTTTAAAAGAAATTTAGCTTATTACCAGATTGTGTATTAAATTATGAAAACGGGGTTTAAAAATCAAATTTAATTAATTAATTATTTAATTTTATTTGCCTTTCCACATTAAGGCCGGGTTTTTGAGATGTGGATTAAGTTTAAACTTAGTTTAACGTAGTCTGAAAGTCGAATTTTTCGGGCGAAATGTGATTTTTTTTTACGTTATTTCATTAAAGACCAACCTTTTAAGCAAAACTATGCTGTTTCGTCAAAATTTTGTATACAAGCTTAGAAATGGCCGCACTAATCTGTTGTCAAATAAACTTTGTTTAACTGAGATCTCAAAAACCCAGCCTTATAGTGCATTTACACCTACGCCATAAACAGGTTATAAGTTGTTTATGATGATAAACTAGTTTGAGAAACTTGTTTATCCATATAAATAATAAAAACGTTTGTAAAAGCTTTTAAGATAAACAAGTTACAAACAACCAGTTTTTGTTAATGCAACTCTGTTTTTCAAATTTCGTTCTGGCAACGCTAGTGATATTTGACACTTCATCAAGAATGAAAAATTAAAGTGAAAAAAAGGGTTTTTATCTGTGAAAAAAAAAACAATAAGAAAAATAAAATAAACTAAGGAAATTCCCAATTTATAAGAAATGTTAGTTTTTTAAAAAAGTTTTTTTTTTTAATAAGGAAAACGGAAAATGGTATGTTTATGTGTCCATATGTACGTGCACTAAGGTTTTTATTTTTTTAAAATATTGGGGCTAAAAATGTTTTGACTTGTCAAAGATAAACAACTTAATAGCTTACGATCATAAACTAGTTTTAAAATTACAACTGTAAATGCACTATTAGTAGCTTATCTGCCAATTTAACCAAGTCCAGTTAAAACTTATACTTTAACTTCCAGTTAAAAATATGTTTTGACATCTCCCAATAAAATTTTTTATCATTTTGCGAAGCACTGATGGTACATTTAAAAAAATTAGCGCACAATTATGCGCCACACACTAAGAGCCACTTTTTGGGTTTGAGATTAAAGTTAATTTAATTCAATAATTAGATAATCTGAGAATTAAGTTAATCTAGCATAAATTGAATTTGATATTTTTGGGTTGTGGCTTAAACCATCTACTGTTACCATACTGAGCACAAATAAATGGCAATATTTTTTTTGCAAATGTAAACTTTTTATCAAAGCAAGATGGATGTTTTCAAAGAAGAAGAAGAAGAAGAAAATATTCGAATATGTTGTTTAAAAGGTAGAAATTTTTTACGTTTAAAGAAAAAATATATTAATGAAAAAATATAGAAAGGAAAAATTATATAAGATTGCTAAGCAATATATTTAAATTAAAAAAATATTTTTTGTTTATATTTTTGCATTAATTGTTTATGTTAAACATGTGTATGTTGACAGTTTAAGTTAAGGTTTAAACCACCACCATTGGCCGCTTAAACTAGCAAAAAAAGTTTAAAAAAATACAACTCAAAAAGTAAATACGGAGATTAAAGTTAATTTAATCGCTAATCTCTAACCCAAAAAGTGGCTCTAAGACATACAGAAATGCAGTAAAATAACTGAAAGAACTCTCAACAACTTTTATAAAAAAATAACATTTTAAGTGCTACGGCATTCCCTTACTACGAAGCAGGTTTGTAAGGGAGAATACTAAAAAAATTACTGTATCAAAACATTCAATGTGTAAAACTGATCGTTACATCCAACAATTTTTTATGCGCTGAATAATGCGCTTTATGTATCAAAAATGTATTGCTTCAAAGTAGGAACTCGCCATATTAAATTCATGTCTTCCGTAAGCGCAATGGTAAGCGAAACTTTTATGTTGCCCCCTTACAAACCTGCTTCGTCGGAAGCTCCATTTTTTATTGGGCTATAACTGATATAAAATCATCAGGCCTGTCACAGAAATCAATTCCGATCGAAAGTGTAAGTGATTTTGTATCTTGCTTCACATAAAGTGAAATCACTTTCGATCGGAATTCATTTCTGTGACAGACCTGTATAACCGAACTTAATGAAATTGGCCGTAAGTCATATTTCCAAAAGTCTTAAAAAAGTAAAAGAAGATCTATTGGTCAAGTATGGTAAATAGTTGTTTTTTTAATTATTAGAATTCAATATTTTTAATCGGTTTTTCCTAGTAATATTCTGCTAAATGGCTCAAAAGATTTTAAATTTTAACTCCCAAACAAACTAATTTTTTTCTCACGCTTGTTATTTACTATTAATGTTTCTTAATTGAGCGTACAATATTTAACAAGTATATTATTTTATGTTAACGTTGATCATAAAAACAACTTTTCCCAAAAACATTAGTAATGGTCAGTTGAATAATTATGTTGGAACTCTTCATTCGAAAAAAAGTGATATTGATCGCAGACTCGCATTTACAATTAACACGATCTTAAATGGTTGTCAAAAAAAATTTTTTCATAAGTGACCGACCCCCACCACCGCCAGCCTTATTTTTAATGAAACTTGTTTTAAGCTGGTTGTTAAAGCAAAAGTTTCATTATGTATCAATCGCCGGGTATAAAACTATCGATGAGAATATTCATTTGTTTCTTTTATAGGAAATAAGATGAAACTATAAATAGTTAATATAACTTAGAATCTAATCATGTATTTATTAATACGACTGCAATCAAAAGAAAATATAAACCTTTTATTCATTTATTTTATTTTACTAGAACCATAAAAATCAAACACAAAATTACAGCAGAATGTGTGTAATATTTATTTTATATCCTTTAGTTATTTATTTCATCATGTTTTGTCATGATTTTATATACATTCGTACGCACTTACATATTTTTTTTTCTCTCATAAGGATTTAGTTTTGTAGGGGCAATTGAAAACACCCTCGTACATAATCAAGCAAATTACAAGGCGATAGATGTTGTAGAAAATGTTGTTGTTTTTTGCAGCTACAAAAGTAATGCTTAATCTTTCGATGTTTATTATAAAAAGGACATTCTGAAAAAATTAGGAAAGAAAATCTACGACAAATTTCTGTTATGGAAAAAAAATTTTTCGACAGTTTTGCAGCGGTTTTTATTAATGAATTTATCAATTTTTTTTATTGAGTTTAAAAAAACTTTGACGAGTTTTTCTTGAAACATTGAAATTTGTCGAACAAATAAATTCAATCAGCTGAATTGCAACTTTTACATTTATTGAGAAACCCAAAATCGTTTACGGACAGTTTATCGGTCTAATAAATTTATGTTGACATTAAGTAACATACAGTTTGTCGATACATTGAGAAAATGGCCATCAAAATAACAATTTAAATTTCTAAAAGATCGGACCATAATTAACCATAGGCCCCTTAAAGTCTACTCTCGGAAAACCGTAACACATGACACTATTGTAAAAATAATTTGGTATGTCACGGATCTAAAGGACTAAAAATCACTTTGTTAAATTCCGTGAATATCGGTCCATTGTTCACCATAAGCCAAATATAAATATGACTATAAAATACACTCTCAAATTTTGTGAAGATCGGTCCATTATTTACCATAGGTACCATATAAAGACTACTCTCGGAAAAGAGTTAAGTGCGCCTAAACCCCTAAGAAATAATGCTACTGTAATAAAATTTAAAATATCCCAGTTTCAAAGGACAAAAATCAGAAACACATGCACGCTTCCGAATGTCCTTATCTCAATTTTGGAATTTTGGCGCTTGCGATTTTCTTTCCTAGGAGGACAGTATAAGCAGGGTTGTTATGCTCTGCAAATATTTTAATGTTACAAATCAGAGGCAATTTATTGCAAAAATAAAATATCATTTGTTATTAACTCAAGCTATCTTTAAATGATTAATTTTAAGTGTTATCTCTGTTGCAATCTTTTTTTTTACTGTTAAAGGCCCTTACCCTTGGTTCTGTTAACAGCATTTTCACCCTACTTGAAACGTTTTATTACGTCCAATTTTAGTTCCAAATTTTCTTGAAATTAAAACTAAGTGGAATTGAAATCGAACGCGATTCGGATTAAATTTTTTGCAAAATGGCTGTGGTTTTTAAGAGTTGATCTTATAAAGATAATGGGTACTTAAAGTATGAATTATAAAAGAAGTACATAATATTTTTATGAACTTTCTTCCAAGGCTCGTTTTCGTTTCGTGTTCGATTTTAAATCCACTTCATTTCGAATTTAAAAAAACTTTAAAGTTAGTTAAGAAAAACTAATAAAATGACAAATTCAACTCTATAGAGTATTAAAAAATTTTAGTGCTAAAATCTGAATAAGAACACCAATATCAATTTTAAATTTTTTTAAGCCAAATAATTTAAAAGTTTAATCTTATTTTTTTATTTTTAATTTCCTAATTGGTTTTTATCAAACTAAAAAAAAGCCACCAAAAAGTTATTTTCTTATTATGTATTTCAAAATCCCCATTTTTTTCTAATAAAGCTAACGCCATTTTAAATATCAAGATATTTATTTAATTTCAGTTCGATATAAAAGAGTTTAAGCCTTTAACTCTTTAATTTCATACGCACACAAACACACAATAATCTATAGAAATATTTTATTTTTAAGTGTGTATACGCATTATCGATCAAACTCCGCCTTCCCCCATTATAACATTATCAATAAAAACAAACAAAAATCCATTTAAAAAAGACAGCCACTGTCAAAATATTAAGAAAAAGTAATATAAGCCTATCAGCAAAGAGTTAAAAGAGTTTAATGCATACACAAAACGTAACGCACACACAAACAAATGTACTCAAAAACACATCTAACAAGAGATTTGGCTCCTCTTACTTATTATTGCCCTTCAGATCTATAAAATACATTTATAAGGAGACGACTTAACAAAACAGCAATAATCAATAAAAATCAGAATAAAAAAATAAAAGAAAAAAAAACTCATACAAACACATTTAGAACTACGTACATGTGTTTGTATGCTTTAATAATTGTATTACCCTTTTTTATGTGAAACGTCACGATTACTTTTACTTTCTGAAAAGATTTTTTTATTCTACAATTTTTATACGCAATAAAATATGTGATATGACTTTTTTTTTGCAGAGAGTGGGTGAGAGTGTTAGTGATAAAAATAAAAAAAATCTCTTTTCGTTGAAAGAGTTTCACTCTTTAAAAACACTCTTAAATCTGAAAGAGTTGCATATGAGTAGTTGATTGCTTTTTATTAGAAAAGGGGTAGAATTACTACAATTTCCCCTTTTTCCGAGAATAAAACTCACTCATTTTAAAATAAAAGATGCAACTCTTTCTCTTAAAAAATAAAAAGAAAAAAGCACTGAGTGGAAAAACGTAATGAGAGATTGCATATGGGTATCATAACGTTTTGATTGTGTGATATTAAATACGTAACAAGTGCAAAATACAAAAAAAAAAGCAAGAGTATTAAAACTTAGCTGTAAAAACGAGAGACTGCCAAAGTCAATGGCCGTCTTGTAGACAACAACATACATAGTAATAGTATCTATTGTTGTTGTTGTTGCTCAAGTAATTTTTATCATCGACAACAAAAGTATGAAAGTTTTGTTTGTTAGAGAGGGGATTGTTGTAGGAGGTTTATTCGTGTCTAATACGACGAGACGCCATTAAAAGGGTTATGCCGACGATAAATAGGCGAACATTAATTTTAAGCAAGTGTGTTTGTATGTGAGTCTGTTGTAAGAGTAAAACAAGTTGTTGTTTTTCTTTTTTAAGGCTGGCTGTGTAATAAATACATATATACATGTACATAATATAAATATATGTATGTATATTTGTTGTATTTATTTTGTTTTTATTTTTGTGTGTTTGTTGTGGTTGTATTAAAAGGATATTTCTGCACGTGTTAGGTTTGTTTTGGTTTTCTTTTTGTTTTTATTCTTTTTTTGCTTTCCTTTGATGTTTTGTTGGCGCGGAGTTGTGAGTCAAAGTGTTAATATAGAGCACACATGCGTTTAAATGTAATTTGTTGTTTTGGCAGCCATGTTGTTATTTCTTTATTTTTTTGTAGTTTTTCTACATGTATATATTGAAATGATTTTGATAGATTGTCATGCGATATTGTATTAAAAAGCACAGAGAGAAAATGTGCCAAACAACTATAAAGTCAAATATAATAATGCACAAAAAAAAAATCTCCGAATTAATTCTCTTATTAAGCATT
Source organism: Pollenia labialis (assembly GCA_949318255.1). Taxonomy (NCBI): domain Eukaryota; kingdom Metazoa; phylum Arthropoda; class Insecta; order Diptera; family Polleniidae; genus Pollenia; species Pollenia labialis. The sequence continues at coordinate 134,676,441 of OX439143.1, read as the reverse complement.
AATCAAAAACAAAATCAGTTTCAATCAAAAATTTAATCAACTGAATTAAACGTTTAATTAATACTATTAATTTTTTTACTGATGCAAATTTAATTAATTTTTTAATTTATATCACAAATTTTTTAATTGAAATCAATTTTTATTTTTTTCTGTGTTTTAAGTAAAGAATAGTTAATGCGAGAAAAACAATTTAATTAACTTAAAAACATTATGAACTATTTCGTAAAGTATTTCTATAGAAAATCAAAATGTTTGTAGTATATAATAAAAGTTCGCTTTGAAATCTTTTTCTAAAGCAATATTTTGGCTCGGGATATTTGTCTACCTAAAAAGTTCGTCTTGAAGTATCCTGACCTCTTTGGTTAACATTTAAAATTTTTTAGCAACGTTTTCAAAAAAAAAAAACAAAAAAATAAATAAATTTTTCTATACAAAGAGAAGTTTTACTATTAAAAAGTTTTTATTAGAGTTGTTCTATATAAAAAGTTCTGCTATGGAAAAATCTTGATTTTGAAAGTTTTTCTATAGAAAATGATCAATGAACTTAAGCCTGATTAAAATATTAAAAATTTGGATTTAAAACCATAAATAGTTCAACAAAATAACCACAATTCTGAAAATGATTAATTTAAGAAGTTTTATTAAAAACATTTGTTGATTAGAAAAGTATTTTTATTAAAAATAATTGGTTAAAGATGTTTTTCCATCCAGAAGATATGTTTTCCCTATTTCTATTGCTTCAAAAATTTTTTACGTCGTTATTCTGTTGCTTCTGTGTTTCACAGAAAAACCTCTTTAAAAGAAATTTTCAAAAAAATATTAATTTTTTAAACCGATTTCTATAAAACAAGAATTTTAAAAATAAAAATTTTTTTTCGGTGTAAAAATCTGTTATTAAATGTTCGTTAACAATTCTCTTCATTTAACCCCTTACAATTTTATGGATTACAACTCTAACAATAGTGGTTAGGACTTTCCAAATTGAAAGTTTTTCAAATTGAGTGGCGGTAGTTCTTTCTTTGAAAATAACACTTTAACATGTCTAGAAGAATTTTCTAAATTTTTTTTGTTGATGTAAATACTTTATTAGGGGCATTCAAACGTGTTGTATTTTGTTAATTATTGATGATTGTAAATTTAGTATGTTGTTTTTTTAATTTTTCGACGATTTAAAATATAATTTTTTTTAGTTAATTTATTGAATTTGTTTATGTTTTGAAAAAATTACAAATATTGAATCCCCCAATAATTGTCTACTTGTTAAAGACATGTTATATTTGTTGTTTCTCCTTGAGTGCTTTTTCATGTGTGTGTTTACTTAAGTTTTTTGTTTTGTTTTTGTCTTTACGGAAAGTTTTTTTTTTGCTGTGTGATTTAAGCTTTTTAGAATTGTGTTGTACACATATAAACTTGAACAAAAGACAAAAATCTAAATAATACGAATGATGTATGGACAATAAATCTTTCAAGGACAATTTTTTCGTTTGATTAAGATTTTTTTTAAAATTTTTTTTTTTAAATAAACATTACATTTCTGATAAGTCTAATAAGATTTAAGTTAAGACATTTAAATTTTATAATCTGCAGTACAAAATTTTTTTCAAACACAAAGAAACTATCATAATTATTAAATAATTGATACAAAAAAAAAGATAAAATTACGTTTGAAAAAAATCTGGCTAAAATTTTACAAAATAAAAAAAAAATGTTGTTTTTTTAATTATAAGCAAATTTTAAAAACATTATTGTCTTAAAATATTTTGCCAAGGTCTAGACAATTTTGCCTAAGCTCTCTTTTAAACCTTTTTGAACAAACCCAGAAATTTTAACACTTAATCATTGCAATTATTATTTATCAAAATATATAAAAAAAAAATCCAAGTCCCATAAAAGGATTCTCTTCAAACATTAAAAATTACACGCTTGACTAAGAAGTTTCTTTCAAAACTCACTTGTTTTTCTTGGCTGTCAGGCTTTGAAATCCTTTTTTTACGTAAAGAAATCTTAAGTCTGGATTTAAAATCGTATAGTTTTTTTTTAAATTTTAAGGAAAACAAAGTCAAGGTTAAAGAACATTAGAAGCAGACATATAGCTAGAATAATAAATCCTCCCTAAAAATTTGTTATGGTTACACTTTAAACTAGTAAAAAAAAATTGTTCTAAGACATAAAAAATACCTACACACACACAAGTGCATTAATACCCTTTCTCTTCCAAACTCTTTCGTATCCTTTTTTTCTTTTTCTTCGTTTCATGCAAGACTTACAGACATCGAATAATCTTTTTCTTTTGTTTTCGAACACCATGAAATTGTTTTCTGTTTTTTCGTCCTTGTTTTTTTTCCAAAAAAAAAAAAAAAAATTGTTTAAGTCATGTGAGAGCAACAATAAGAGAGTTTGTCATGGGAACATTTATTTTATGGAATTAATCCTTTTTTTCAGAGTTAACCCTACAAACTGTCACTTTTTTTGTCTCTAACAATTTGATTGTTTTTGTTTTCTAATTCGTGATATGTATTGGATAAGATTTTATCATTTTAGGTAAAGCGAAACCTGTCATAAAGGGTAAATGATTGATTGTTAAGGTTGTTAATTCCCACCAAATAAAACAAAAAAAAAAAAAAAAGAAAACCACCTGATCAAGGTCGAGTAAATGAGGAGTTTGGGACAACCAATAGGTGACAGTTTACAAAAATATTTTATTTGGAATTAAAAATTTTATTATTAATAAGATTTCTGTACGACGTGCTAAATTCCCAATTTTTCATATATGATAAATACACTGAAATTTATTATTGAGGGAAAGCTAGGTTCTATTTATTTATTTTATTTATTTATTTATTTATTTATTTGTATATCGCATACAACAAGATTTAAATCTTATAATTATAGTATGCGAATTAAGTTTGTTATAAATAAGTAGATTGTGTAGTAGATAATACATTAGTGAATAACAAATTATACAATAATTAAAAATTTCACTGGTTGCTTAGGCCAGATCATCAGGAAACCTTTTTCCAAAGGTTTTAGAAAAGCCAAAAATATTATACAAATAAAACTGTAAAGCGAATAAGAATTATAAACACTCAAAATTCTACTTGTAACAATATCAAAGCTGTAACAAAACACCAACAATAAAAATTACATTCCCTTACATTTGGTTTGCTTTTTTACGACTCGAATTGTAGTTGTAAGTGGGTAAAAAGAAAAAACAAAATAAAAAACAAATTGCTTCATTTAATTGTTTTCGTAAGAAAACAACAAATAACCCAATTTACCCGTTCAGTTTTTTTGCACGGGCACATGCAAGTATATTATTAAAGTTATTTTCGGGAATACAAAATTTATTTTTAATTATAAATTCCCAAATTTTCCTAATTGATAAATACACTGAACAAATTTAATTTTTGTATAAAAATTTTGATATTTAAGCGCCGAAGAATAATGAAGTTTTTGAAAATTTACAAATGTTTTAGGTAAACTCGCACCACAATAGTGCAGAAGGTATTATGCGTTTGTGCTAGACCCACCTTTTAGTATACCGACTCCACAGAATAACTTTCTGAGTTGATCCAATGACGGCTGTCTGTCCGGCTGGCTGGTGTATGCCCGTTTTGAAGATAATTCAATAAAATTTGGTACAACGTTTCAATTGTCATAAGGACAAAGCCTACAAACCTCTTTCCGCAATAGTCTTTGTGCCCATACAGTACCTAATTTTGTTGGTATTTAGATTAAATTTGGTCCAAAAATATCGTATTGTAACATAAATCGTCTTACTAAATTTTATTTAAAATCTATCCACATTTGACCATAGCAAAGCTTCCATACAAAATACAACAACAGAAAATAGCTTAAGGCTCCTTATTAATGTTGCAATTCATAAACAATTTGTCAACGATTTTGTTAAAACTATTCCAGATTCAAAAAAAAAAAAATACTTTAGTTGAGTGCAGTGCATAATATACACATTTGTATCTTAAATTTCAGGCTGAGGCAACGGAGATTCAATAGTGAATCTTAGTCGAGTAATGGCATGTGATGCATTAGGATCAAATTATTTCAAAACATATATAACAGATGAATATCAGCTACTCCCACATATATTGAGGTAAACTGTTGGCAACGTACCTCTTCATTGCCTTAAAAAAAGAACAAAATATTAAAAAAAAGTGGGATCATTTACAACCCCTTAAAAAATATTGCCAGCAGATTGTCATCCTTTCTGTAACAGTTTAGCCAATAAAATATAATTTAGATTTTAGATTTGACCTTTAAATTAGTTATTTTTAAAGTTAACATAATTGCAACTAAATCAAAAACTTTCCATAACAAAAAGCCCTATCCAAAAATTACTTCCTTAAAACTTAAAAAAAAGAAACCAACCATGTATTTCTTGCTCGCTTTATTCAGTTTATTTTTGCTTCTCCTGTAAAGTAACAAAATAAAAATCGAGATACGCCCTTTCTATACTAAGCCATCGATATCAATAGCGTAACTTTTGAAAATATCTGTGCTTTTATGGAAAAGTAGCTTATGTCGAATATTTTAGCTTCGAGATTTCCTCAGTGTTTTTTATTCGAGTAGTTTTTAGCTTTAATTGAATCGAAAAAATATTTATATTTTAAGTTTTTGTTTAATTACAAGAGTAATTGATTTGTTTACCGATTAACTAAATAATAGTCCTTTTGAAACGAAATATTTAATTGATAAAAAGCTGTAGTATGAATATTTGTATAGGTTCAAGGTCGAATTGTCTCATTTTTTATACGAAAAAAATTTTGAGTCCGGACTCATTTTATTTATCGCATTTGTGCTCCTTGTTGTTGAAACGCTAAACCCAAAAGCACAATTTATGTTCGCCATGAAAAAAGCAATATCTGGACAAACTGCACAGAAGGAATATAAAAATTGATTTCAATTAAAAAATTTGTAATATTAATTAAAAAATTAATTAAATTAGCACTAGTAAACAAGTTAATAGCATCAATTAAATATTTTTTTGGCATTAACAACTTTTTCTGTAGTAATTTTGTTAATATAATTAAACGTTTAATTTACTTGATTAAACTTTTAATTTAAAATGATTTTATTTTTGATTAATGGTTTAATTGAAAAAAAATTGTTTTATCTGTGTGGTATATTCAATCATAATATGCTCATAAGTATGGTTGATTTGTCAAAAATATCTTTAGTTTGTGCATGTTTGGTCATGATTATATAGTGTTTGCACTACTTGCCATAACAACTATAGATTTCTTTATCTCGGACAAAAAAAAAATAGTTACGGGATCCAAGGAATTACACTAAACATTTAAAAGAAAGTTACTGTATTGGAAACTATTTTTAGGTGAGGTATTTTTATATGGGGCGATTCCAATTAAATTTATCAGAATGATTAAGATTGCAATAAAAAAATGTTTGGACCAAACTTTATCGAAATATGTACCAACATAATCAGATAGCTTAGGTTCAAAAACACTCTATTTCGGAAAGAAGTTTGTATGGGGCTATAAAAAATTATTCGCTTATTCTTATCAGTTTTCAATAGGTTTCATCCTTGTGATAATTAGAACATACATAAGTATGTAAAATTATGACCTGTACTTGGTGCACAAGGTTTACCTGGTCAGACGTCCTGACAGGCGGATGGACGGACGGATGTTAAATCGATTAACACTCAATTTACATGATGAATTTTATGACGTCCAATTCCGGACGTCATTTTTCTGTTTGGTAGTAAGCGGTGTATAGAAGAAAGAGGGGTAGAAAAATAGACATGATTTCTGTTTTCTCTTCCTCTTTCTTCTCTACAACGCTTGCTATCAAACAAAAAATGACGTCTAAAATTGGACGTCATAAAACTCATCATGTAAATTGAGTGTAAGAAAGTGTTTCTGAGTCAATCAAAGGTGGTTCTATAACTAAGTTTTTATGTGTTACACACATCGGCAACAACACAAAATACCCTCTCCAAATATGGTGGTTCAAGCGCAGATCCAGGCGTAGTCGAGCACTTGTAACTTAAAATCATAAACCAGGTTTGGAGGCTATCCCGCCTGAATTTCCACTATGTGATCCCCTGCCCCTGGTGGTGTTTGCATTGGGGCACATTTTACGTTCACGGAAAGAATAATTAACTCAATATGGCTTGAAGCAAGAAAATTTTGTATGATTCTCGTCCAAGCCCAAAATTAAAAATGTTTCTTTACGCAGCAAAAACTTTACTTACCTGGTAAGTTAGCAAGTTATGTTGGAGAAAATAAACCCTACTTATTTTTCGATTGAATAACTACATGTTTTTGTTTGAGGTATCCACAGAATTCAGTACTTACAATACACTAACTACCAGTCAAAAAATATCTAGTTATTATTTAACTACGAGTAAGTTAAATTGTAAGTACTTACAATATACTTACTAGAAACAAAAAAATCACTAGTTAATAAACCTTTTACGTAGTTATTGAGTACGTTACCAATAAGTAAATTTTCAGTACTGAAAACAACACAACTAATAAGTAGTTATTGCGCTGATTATTAGTAAACAAATGTTCAGTAGTGAAAATAAGTACTTATTGAAATTTTCAGAATACTGACAATTAAAATGACAACTACTTACCAGGTAACGTATGAAATAACTACCACCCATTACTAAAAATCAAAAAGTTTTTCCTGGGTATTTAAGAAAATTTTAGTAAATACGAACAAAATAAGTTAAACTCAAGAAATTATTTTTAGATTTTGGATTTTATTATTCGTTTCTTAGAAATTGATTACTTTAGAAAATAAACATATTTCCGTATAGCTAAGCCGTGAATGCGTCCTTAGAATCCAGCTAAATGTTTTTGTTTTTTAATTTTAATAGAAATTGAGTCGATGACAATTCCAAACGACAAAAAAAAACCATTTTATGCCTTCGATCGCAATTATCCGCTGGGCAGAAACGTTTCTTAAACCCCGTTCGATGTAATGACTTCAGAAGCATATCGCATGAACTAAAGAGTCTTCTCAACATTCCTTAAAAAGGTTTATTTAGCGAACATTCGTATCAGAAAACCTGCATTTATTTGCTTATCGTTTACAATCACTTTAACTTTTTTTTTTTTTTTTATTTTGAAAGGATATGCTCGATTATAGTAATTTTATTAAAAAAAAAAAAAAAACAATAAAAAAATGTTTTAATGCAATTTGAGATCGCGTTCATTGTGGTGTCCGGTGTTTTGTTTCCAAATTTACACTTTTATTTTTCATTTTATTCAAAAGAAAAACCACCAACTCCTATAAAAATGTGGTTAGATTTTCTTAAAGAAATATAATTCCTTTATTTATCTTATTTCAAATCATATCCTGTTCATCAGCATCACTATTAAAATAAGAAACCAACTTGAAACTCCTGTTTTCGTTTCAAATTTCTTTTAAAATTTTATTTACACGGATTTGGGTGAAAGTATTTAAAAAAAATGAAATGAAAAAACTGCATTTGATATTGCATATCAAAAATTAGAACAACAACAATTGCATGGTTCTTAATTTGGCGCGCAAAATTTCATTTTCATTTCCACTTGAGGTTTTCATTTTATTGATTATGGGTTTCTAGGTCAGGTTTAAAAACGAAATTGTTTGTTTGCACTTGGCACACACAAAAGATTTACAGGTGCAATGGGATACAGATTGGAAATAATTTTTATAGAGTGTTAGTTTTCACTTTTCCTGGGTTGTTATTAAATAAATATCAAGCCAAGTATTGAGAAGAGTTTTGCAATAGTATTTGCTTTCCCTGACCACTTAAATTGATTTTGATTTTAAGAAAAATCTATGGGAAAATTTTGGATTTTTTTTAGATTAATGTTCATAGAAATATTCAAAATATAATAAGGCTTAGAAAAAATATAAAAATGCCGTAGTTGTCATTAAATGAAATGTCTTAAATTAATCACTAGCGTAATGAACTTTTCAGTACTTAAATGCTTCCCTAATTGTGACAATCTGTCAAAATAAAAAGCGATAAATGAATATTTAAAATCACACCTTTTTCTTGACACTTAAAAGCAACTCCAAAGGAAACACGTGATGCCCTTAATGAAACTTAAAAGGGAAATTCAAACTAAAGAATCAAAAGAATACTTATGCATGATTTTATTTGACTTAGAACACGGAAATGTTAAAAAAAATAGAATAAAGTACGTTACTTAAATAAAAATCCTAAATATGTGTATATTTCATTTATTGTCTTAAAACATCTTTCACAATGACAGCCAACCAAGAATTTTCTCAAACTCAGCTGCTAAAAGAAAACTCAGAAACATCAACGCAATCTTAACTCACCTGTTTTAATCAAATGTTTAGAAAGTTTATTTGCTTCACTCAAATCAGGATGTTGTTTATTTTTGGTTGAGAACATTTGAACAAGTTTTAGAGGAACTTGTTTGTTCAAAGGTCAGTTTAAATTAATAAGAGCATTTTGAATAAACGCCTCAATAACAGGATGTAAACAGTTTAAATGTAAAATGTTTTAGAAACTATAAAAATAAATTTTTTTTAATGAAAGTGTCGTCAACCAGTTAGCATTTGGGTGATTATTTTTTGTAAAAATCACCTAAATGAGCCTTTTCAGATCAGTTTTGATGATTAAAAACTGATTTATCACTTGAGCGACTGAAAAAGGATTCATATATGATTCATTGATATGTTAACAAAATAATTTTTGAATATTTTTAATTTTTGTTTTTGCCAAATGAAAAAAATTAAATAAAAACTTTCGTGGCAGCCAAACAAATAAGAAGCTTGGTTAAAAAAGAACAACATAAATGTTACCGCAAATTGTTCCTTCTCTACTTTGGAAAAACCCGACAACTGTTGTTTGGTGTAACATAAAGCCAAAATGGTGCTGATTTAAAAAAATAAATATTAAAAACATGACAATTAAAAAATGATAGGAAATATGAATAATTAAAAACTATATAATTTACGATTGAAAAATTAGACGAAAACGATTCGATTATGATTATAAAAACAAACATTAAATTGATCAAAAAGGAATCAAAAATTTGTATCACAAATGATTCTTCCAGGTGGTTCATCGTGTACGGGTATTTTGATCTTGAAGCTGATTCTGATGATAAGATTATGATACTAAATGCTAGCTGGGGCATGAGTCACATGAATTATAAAAATGGTTTAATGTATTTTTCCAATTGATTATAACCATTTCAACATACCCGTTAAAAGTTTAAGCTCTTTTCCAATTAGTTTCCGATTTTGATATTTAAATATATTTTTTCATATAAAGTTGATTTCTTAAAAATAAATTCTTTGTGGCACCTCATGTTTTTACAATGTCCCATTTAAATACATATCGCGCTTAATCAACAAGAGGATATTAACTCAAAATTTCAATTTTTAATTTTTACATTAAAGGCATGTGAAAAAGAGTTTTTAGACCAAACATTTTATTACCAAAAAGTAGAGAAAATATCTTATTAAGGCTTAGTTAGCCGGGAGTAACAGTAACGTTGCAAATCAGCTGATTAATTTTGTTGTATGTAAAGCAATTAGAACAATTGTAGTTAGCAGTAAGATGTTACGTCTCAATCTGTAAGAAATAGATTGATCTTACTTTTTTAAGGTAAGGTTACTGTTACTGCTACTCCCGGCTAACTGAGCCTTAAATTATCGTCCAGACTTGTAATTTTAGTTGTAGCAATTCTTGAGTTTATTGGTGAGAGGACTAAGAAGATTGGAGAGTGCTGCACAGTTTGATGAACTCTTAAATTCTGTTTTGTTTTGTAATTCTCACACTTTTTAACTTGAAGTTCGCAGTATTTACATACAGAAAAAACTATCAGTAGTTTTTTATCAATTAAAAAAAATTTTTTAAAAAGTATTTCAATTTAATTATTGTGATAATTGAATCAATTATTTTTTTTTTGTTGAAAGAAAATTTAAAAAATTATTTTGATTTAGGTAACATTTAAGTTATTAAATTGCTAATTTAAATATTAAATCGTTATGTTTTCTAAGTGATTAAAGCAAATCAAAAACTTTAAACGCGTTTATGTCGAAATGGATTGTTTTGACTTATGCCGGTCTTGCAGCAAATGAGCGATATATTGAAATAACTTTAAAACGATTGACCATATTCAGTTAAAAAAAATCCGAAACTCGGCTTCAATATAATCTTTAAGCCGTGTTTACGTTGTTTTTAAATATGCCCTTTAGTTTCAGAGATCTCCTTGAGTTTTTGTAGAAAAAATAGGACAATTTGGAAAAAAACTATTTTTTTGTTTTTTAAAACTTCATTAAAAATAAAAACGCTACAAATATCCCAGTTTTTGTCTTAAAACATTTAGCTTAATATAATTTCGAATGAAATGAGGTTTGTTTCATTGTAATCGGTGCACAACTGATTTTATTCACAATTTTTGGTATGAAAATCGATATTCAGTTTTCTCAGTAAATTTGCAAACGGATAATGCAAAATGTGTGTGGTGGCGAAAAAAGTTGTTGCTTTATTATGAACACCAAGTGAAAATGTTTCTGCGATTGTGATCGAAGCTTAAATTTGATGAATTAAAAATATCAAGATTAAAATTAACAGTTCAACTCAAAATCACAATTGTTTGTAAAATTATAATTTCATAATCTAGACATTAACACAATTTCAAAACAGAATTTTTAAAAATTGCAGCAGCAAAAATTGCAATTCTGGACGACGACTAAACTGCCATTATTTCTGGAGTCACTTTCTCGGGCTTGTTACTGTTAGCTTAGGAACGTAACACTTTATGATTTAGTCCGTTTCAAAACTGACTAGAGTTAAATTTTTCGGATAGTTTTGCAAATATATATGTGTACATATATACATATGTTCATACATACATTTATTATATGTATTTCAAGACTTGGTTGGGTTCAGCTCTGAGCCCTCCATATGTATATGTTGTAAAATTCAATATTATTACCGTTTTAGTTATACCTTTTTTCACTGGAAGCTTTTTTTCCAATTTCTTTGATCTTACAAAGGACACAAAAATAAGTAACTAGTATTTTTTTAAAAATTGTTTTTGACTTATATAACTCAGGTTTGACTATTGCCAAAACAAATTAAACCCAATTTTACGAGTTAAAATTATTTTATTTAAAACGAAAAAACCAATCAACATTTTGTTGAATTTAATTAATATTGTAATTGCAAAGTTTTTTCAAAACAATTAAAATGGTAATTGAATTAAACATTAATTTCAGTTTTTGTTCAATGAAAAAAAAATTAATTTAATAAAAACGTTTATTAAATAATAATACTTTTCAAACAATGTAATGTATTGATAAAAGGTCGATTGTAAAGGTAAAGATCTAAAAATAACTTTGATAAATGCTGATACGAATATTGATATCTTATTAAAATAAGGTCAAATTAAGTTTTATAGTACTGGGAAAAAGCATAGAACTTTCTAATGGAAGGCCTATCATTTATTATATGTATATCCAATAAAATAACAAATTATAATACTCTCAGATCAGTTTTCATAAAGATTGGCTGATAAGTAAAAGATCGCACTCCTGAAATATTCTATCTGCCAGTGAAAAGTATCAAAGCTTCGGCAGTTTGAAATTATAAAATAAAGAAAAATCATTAAAATCAACTCGTCCTTCTTCCTCTAGCTTTGCGGTTGCTTCGTCAAAGTAAATTTTGCTGCTTTACACATACAAACGTAGATATCATAGTATGTGTTTTGCCCATCACTGGTCTAATAAAATGTTTTATTTTTATTGAAAATAGATCTTTTATAACAATCCCTCATAAAAACCTTTGAACGATAAATACTCATTTTTATAATATATTTTTTTTTTAAATTCCATGTTCCCATGACAACATTTTAACTCCAGCATTAAAATCAAAGTAAATGTAAATGTTTAGTATTATGCGTTCAAACATTTAATATCCTTTGTGTTGTAATTTATTTTCCAATGTTGTCCCTATTATCCTTTCTCATTGTTCTTAAATGCATGGGAATTTTTCCCCATAAAAAATGTTGTCATTTTTTTTCAAAACCGTCATCCTGATGCATCAGCAAACACTGACAGCATCCAACATCAAGTGAAAGTGAGAAAATTGTATAAATTTTGCTCAATAAATAAAAGAAATACTTACACTTGTGGAAAAGGACATCTCCAATTACACAGCATTGAAATGCACTTGCATGTGTTTGTTATGCTCACATGCATGTATGAACAGTATATCCTTTCATATCCTGTTGCATGGTTATCTTTGTGTTGTTGTCATTGTCTTCTTTTAGCTACTGTCTACTTTAAGCGGTGGTTGCAGGAATGATTGAATGACTGTGCAACAGAAAATGTGTAAGAATTTTTTTTAATTTGTTTTTGGTTTTTGCAGGTGACATTGCGGCTGCAGTGATTTTTATTATATTCTAACGTTTGTATCGTTTAATTGAATTTGAAGAAAAGGATTTATGTATGTTCACATACGTACGTAGTAAGTGTGTATTTTGATGTTTTTATTGTGGAAATTTAATATTTTATTATTTATTTTGTCATGACTTTGTATAACTTTTGTGTAATTTCTGTTTTTTTTTTTTTTTTTTTTGTTGAAATCTTGCGTGGGAATTTTATTATTTCAGAGGCAAATTTAACGAAGAAATTGTGCAAAATTGTTATTGCTTGGAGAAATTTCTATATAAATGTGCCAACGAATATTTCATTGTATTAGATTTTAATAATAATTTTTAATTTTGTTTTGCTCAAATTTTAAAATACATTTGCTTTCTTTGATCGACACGTTTTATTCATATTTAAACTCTTTAAAAATCTCGTACTATTTTTTCTACTTTTTGGTAATGAAACGGCAGGTTTTACAATTCTTTTTCAAACGCCATTAATATTTTATTTGCTTTTAATGAACATTTTAAAATTTCGAGTTTATACCCTCTAGTTGATCAAAGGCGATATAAAAAATTGTCATCCTGTTTGTAATTTCAACAATATTGATTGAGACCTTGAATATTGAGACCTAATAAAGCATATAAATCCTGTGTTCTACTGAGTAGTAAAGTTGATTTTCCAATGTCTGTCTGTGCGTCTGTCCATGTGTATGTTTAAATGGGTTTTCCGAAGACCACAGAAATGATGGGGATAAGCAAAAAACCATGACTGCCTTTAATTTTACCCATAGATCTCTAGTGATTTTTTTTCTGTATATCTTGAAAACGGCAAGAGCTACAGTTTACAAATTAGGTACAAGCATCTGAGATATCAATTCCCAACCTCACGACAACAGTCGGTTGGATTGGAGTGGGCGTGGCACTTCCAATACAAAGACATTATACATTTCTCACAAGTTTCAATCGTAATAAAACAAGGAAATATATTTTTTATATCAATGAAGCGGGTTTTATTAGAAAGAACATTTTATGAAATTAATGTTTAAATCTGATTTCTGCCATGTGGCCGCCACGGCTGGCGCGTAGATGGCGCGATCTGGAATACCAATTTTTAACAACTTTTCGCATTCTACACCATCACAATTTTTTAATATATATGGGCCTATGCCAATGCCAGCCCATAAAGCAAACCAAATAGTAATTTTCTGTAAATGTAATGATGTTTCGACGAAAGCTTATGGATTCTCCTCACTCCAAATGCGACAATTCTGCTTATTTACGTACGCATTCAACCAGAAATGGGCTTCATCGGAACATAAAATTTTCAATGGATATTCAAAATCAAAATCAATATCAATTTGTACTTCAGCCAATTCGCCGAATTATTTTGATTAAACATTTCAACAATTTGCACGCGTTGCTCTGGTGTAAGTCGATTCAAAATGAAATTTCAAAGCAAACTAAACCAAAAGCAACTATCAGCTGTGCCCAAATAAAGCAGTGAGGCCAACTCAACGTTGTGACACTCTAAAAAAAACACCCCTTCAAAGCATCTTGGTTATGAATAGACAACATCCGACATCGTGTGGGCGAAATTGGAAAAGTGGGCGTGGAATAGAATACATTTCTTTGTATTTGGAAAAAGGTAGGATACAAATTATTAAAATTTGATACACATGGGTTGTTCTGTTTGATAATGTGTGTTAGTGGGTGAGTGGTCTAAGACGCTGCATTATATTAGGTGAAGGGTTTTTTTACACATTGCAAATACGTAGATCATCTTGCCCCTTAAATAGGGAAAGGAGTTTTAAACAAAAATATACTCAACATTATATTTTTTAATTCTGTTTAATTATCTGTGTTAGTGGGTGAGAGGTCTAAGATCGTGCATTACATTAGCTGAATGGCCTTAAAGAGCCGAATATAGCGCTCTTGCTTATTTTTTTGAATTCAATAAAATACATATTGTATTATATAGCTGCTCTTGAACGTCGTTAATTCAAATTGGTTTTCTTTTACTCGAAATCGTTAAGATTTGTAATTAATGGACAAGAAAATCGAGTACAGTGCATCACTCTCAATTGTTAGTATTTCTTTAGATTTAAATTGAAACATATGTTTTTACTTGTTTCGCATATTTAGAAAGAAAAACCTGATTGTTAATAATTCTGTTAATATTCTTTTGTTAAAGATACAATTTTAAATTACTATCCTTCATAAGTATTTCTTTTTATAAAACACCACAAAACAATGCAAATGTTGCATATATTCCTTTAAGTACCAAAATATTCCCACATTATCTCATTATCCTTTTTGTAGAGCTATTTTTACTTTTTATTTTATTTATTTTTTCATTAAATCATCTCTTTTTGTAATTAATCTTTTGTGTGTGAAATTTTTATGCTGACCTAATTTCTATGAAAGGACATCATGAAGTTGGTGCAAAAGTAGGCGTTGAAATTTTAGCGCATCAGTTGGTCAGTTTAGCGTATTTTTTTGTGTATTACATAAAAGAAAATTAATAGATTTTTTATTTAGAATTTTCTATAATTTATTGGTCAAGCGTAAATCCTGGAGAATGAGTTGTCGAAAAACTAAAATTCTTTTTTTAATTAATCAAGCATAATAGATTTAATGTATGAAATAAAGGATTTATGGGAATTGAATACCGGAAATAAAAAAAATAGTATTGCAAAGAAGTTTTGTTTTAAATTGGTCACATGTGGCTGATTAAGGATAATTAATTTTGTTTCAAGAAAAGTTATTTCCATATAAAATTTCCATAATATTTTTAAAAAATCCTGTACATTGACGAAACTTGCAGGGTATTTCAGTTTTTCTGCTTCCTTTCAGAATCAATCGACTCCGTTCTCTCCTTCTTCTCTGTGATTTCATGTAAACCTTGCAAAAAGATTGACTATTGATAATTTGTGCAAAAGATTGTGAGCCTGCCGAGCCAGTAGAGGGGCCCTGCAAATTATAGCATTAGTCCAAACACGCGTGTAAAATGTAGCCCACAAGGGACTAGGACTGGTCCAAAGGTAACCTAAATGTATAGAAAAAACATGGTCTGTTTAACATTACGATGTCCTAGGGCAGGACCATATAACCCAGCTTTGGATTACAAAGGAAAAAATTTGTTTTTATTAAAGTTAACCCTTTAACCCTCCGTCTTACACATGTTTTTATTTTCACATTCGTAACGCATGAGTCTAGCCAGACCCAACAAACTTTTGAATAAATAAATAAAATTTTTTTTAACTAAATGTTATATTATACACATTTATAGTTTAAATTCATATTTTAAAATTTTATTTAAATTATAAATGTTTATAATATAACATTTAGTTAAAAAAATTGGTTTTATTTATTCAAAAATTTGTTGGGTCTGGCTAGACTCATGCGTTACGAATGTGAAATTAAAAAACATGTGTAATAGGGGGGTTAAATTGTAGAGCTAGATGGAGCTAATAGTTTGTGTGCTTAATAAAAATAAATAAATAATAATTAGTTTAACAAAAAAATAATGAAAAACAGCAAGAAAGAAAGTTAAAAATACGTCATCTTCTATACAAAATATATATGGGTCTGGCCAGACCACATGTGTTACGAATGTGATGTGCGCAGTAAAATATTAGAATAAGTTTCCTTATATATTCTTTCCAGGTTATATTTTTCAGCTTTTTATAGTAAACTAAATTTTAGAAGGGTACCTGAAATTTCAAGTCCCTACCTGTGTTTTAAATATACTAAAATAACATTTAAAATCGAAAAAGGTCTGTCCAGACTCATGAATAAGACGAAGGGTTAATTTGCCCTTTTCCAAAAACATTAGAACTTCGCTGATTTACGAATGTCTCTAAATCAATTCATTTAGCTAATGGACAGTTACTAAGGGATAAATCACAAGGGCTACACCATTTCAATCAGTCAGTCCAAGTGGGCCTCCCTGTTTTAAGAGCTTTCTTAAATATAAAATCACAATAATATCTTTATTTTTGTGCATAATTTTCAAAACAACATTAGAAATATTTCTATTATTATTGCCATATACATGATAACAATTATTGAATGAATGACCTCTGGCGTTTTTACTTGTTTTGCAGACAGCCCCCCCTTTCCCAAAAGTTCAATATCAACATGAAGTATAAAATTTATAGACATTTTTTTCCATAAAAACAACCGAAAATTAAGATTTGACAAATATTTTGTTTGAACAAACATGATTGAAAGCAGTTCGTTTAAAAATTAGGCGCCACTAAAACAAACGCAATAAAAGAAATAAAAATTTTTAATTTTTGATAATTTAAAAACTTGTATTTAAAATCAGTTGTCAAATAAAATTGAGAAAAAAAACACAATTTACTTTTGATAGACTTTTTACCTAGAATGACAAGAACAACAACTTTTAAATAAAATAATTGATAAAAAAAATTATTTTACCTTCTTCTACACTTGATTTTTAATGAACAATTTAATTAACGAAAAGTAAAATAAGTATAGAGATTATTTTATTTCAAATTCTAATGCCAAAAAAAAACAATTTTATATTTTATTGTAATCAATTCTTTAAAATTCCATAAATTTTGTGACCTTTTTGCCAAACGCCACGCAACATTTTAAATAAGTACCCACTCAAAAAAAAAGGCAATTTTTGGTGGGGAACCAACCGACCATTCAGTTTTAAAATTTTTTTTTATTTTTTACTCGTATAAAACTGGCGGAAATGCATTTAATCGCTGTTTAAATCCACACAAAACTCAACGTATTCGTAGATTTAATGCTTCAATGATTTGGTTGGCGTCAGGGTGACAGTGATTTGTGACTTATTTTTTGATTTTTTTTTTGTTGTTTTTTTTTTGCTGATATCTCTTCTTTACTCTAGATTACTCTTTTTTTTCTTTTCTAGGCTGGCATTTTATTTATCATTTACTCGTGCGGTTTTAATGCATTTGCTTGGTTGTATTGAATTTTCTGGAGGTTTTTTTTTGGAAATTAAGTAATTTCGAGCTTATCATCAGTCGTGATAGGAGGGGTATGTAAATCAGCAGGTTTTTTTCCAATTTTTATTTAATTAAATTAAATATTAATTCAAATTGTTAAATGAAATCAATTAAATGATTGCATTTGGTATTATCGGTTGAATACAAAAAGAGGTAAAATATTGTGCATTCTTAAAATTTATTTTCAAAAATTGGGTTGCCAGTTATCAAAGACAAGAGAAAATATTAGAAAATTAATGTTCAGTGAAATCTCTTCTCACCACAATGGGATATGTTATAAAATTGCATAGCTAATTAAAATATTTTGTGGTAAACAACTTATTGTTGCTATTAAGCAAAACGTGTTTGCGGACAACC
Source organism: Pollenia labialis (assembly GCA_949318255.1). Classification (NCBI taxonomy): domain Eukaryota; kingdom Metazoa; phylum Arthropoda; class Insecta; order Diptera; family Polleniidae; genus Pollenia; species Pollenia labialis. Next base: position 134,658,683 of record OX439143.1, on the reverse strand, counting down.
ATAATTTTGCTGCCGGTGAGAATAATATGGTCAGCGTAGCCATAAAATGTTTAAACTTTTTCTTTACAAGCGATCAGATAGAAAAGTCTGTTTACTCTGCATGTGGATAAATGTAATTAAATGTCAATTAAATTTAAAAAAAAAAATAATCACTTTCGATTTTAGTTACCGGGGGGGCAGCATTTTCTCTACATATTGAATAAAAATTTCAAAAAATGTAATTTCTCTGCTCTTTCTCAATATTCAATTTTATTGCTAAACATATGCCCTCAATTCTCAAATGCATCAAACTCTCCAAATAAACTATAAACCCATAACTAGACACTTGTCCTTATCTAACCTTTCTCAATCTTAAACAAACATCAAGAATAAATCCCAGTAATCAAATCCTCACATCCTACAAACAAAAAAAAAAAAAAAAAAGTGTCACAAGTGCCACACAATTGACAAATTTTATGCTTCAAATAGGCGACGCGTAAATGTAAGTGAAAAAATAACAAAAATTGAGACGAATAAAAAAATCAGCTTAAGTGGGTCTGTGGTAAAAATAATACGGAAATAAAATACCCAAAAGAAAAGGAAAGACATTTTCAGGCAGCAATAAAAACATCACAATAAAAAAAGAACAACCGCGCATATTTAAGGAGCCAAGAGTACAACTAAATTGGAAAAAAAAAACAAAAATTGTTAAGTGTCACATAAAAAACAAAATACCGCTGAGCGTATAAAAAAATCAACAACCTGCAATCAACTGCAGCCATCGATCCAAAATTCGGACCATAAAGTTTAATACATTAAGAACACATATGAAAAATAAAAAAAAAAAAAAATCATGTTACGAGTGGTTCTTGGGAAGGAGAACAAGACATTTGAAAGGCCTGAAATGTAGGACAAAATTTTTTGTATTTTTTAGTAACATGTATACTTTTTCTTTGGATTATTATTCGGAATCCAGGCGTCGAGGGGCAGTAATGTCGAACGAACTTTGGGAAGTTCCCTACGTTTTGTAAGAAAATCCCTAGTTTGCTACTACGTCGTTATATAATCAATAAACCTTCAAGATATTTTAAAACCTTTTAAACTTGGTACTTTTTTGTCTTTTCCATAAACAAAGACTATAGCCTACTTACATTAACATACATAATGCGGAAAATATGGTTCCCTTGGTACTTTTTACCTTTGGCACTTTTTGCATAGAGAAAGCATATGACCCACATTAAAATATAGGGTACTTTTGTTAATGTAAAAATTACAAAATTTGATACAGTTTCTCTTTTTAATAAATTGGCTAGGTCACTTTCCAAGTGATAAAATGTGTACTTTTTAAGGGCTGAACGGATTAAAATTGGTACTTTTTCTCTTTTCGATAAAAATAGATCTACAAAGGGGATTATAGCCTTTTTTTTAGCATACAATGTACTTTCTGGGGGCCTAAGATGAGAATAAGCTGGTACCCTTGGCACTCTTTTACCTTTGGTACTTTTTCTCTTATGATCTAAAATTAAAAAAATTGGTGCTTTTGGTACTTTTTCTCTTTGTGCTAAATTTGGTATACAGATTGGCCAGTGGCCGAAACATACAAATCTAGACGTCCCTTGCTTTCATTATGGACAATTGAGAGTCGGTAGCTCAAGTGTATTAGGCCTAGGAATCAAGCTATATCGATTTGAAGCTAGAAAGTATCGTATAGAGGATTGAAATTTGTTGTGCTTTTTTTTCGTTCATTTTGACCATCAAAATTCTCAAATATCGTAAAGTGATGCTTAGCAAAGTTGTTAACCTCAACGCCGGCTAAAACATAGTCAATACAGGAAAGCGGTATTTTTCGTTTTACTTGAGTAGGGCCCTGAAAAATTAGTTCTTCATAATATTGAAAACAATTTTAATAACCTTATAATTTTTACAATTAGAAACTGGGAATTATTTCCTTTCATAGGTTACTTTATTGTATTCAAAATTTTTTATTTTTTTCGAATTTATTCTATGAGCTAAATTTCAGTTTTGTATTTTATAAAGCTTTTTTGTAATAGTCCTATTCCTTTAATTTTTCAGAAATGACTTTATACACTTCATAACTGACATTTAGCTCATAGAATAAATTCGAAAAAAATACAAAATGTTGCTTATAATTTTTGTTTAAATTCCCTAAGATAATACCACGAAGCTCTAATGCCCAATTTTCAGGATAGTATTTAAATCTATATTAAGTTAATTTTCATAACAAACTTAAATCGTATTTTAAACAGATTGGGTTTTTGAGTTTTATTTGAAAAGTCTTATTTAATTAAGATAAAAGTATGGTAGCACTACTAAATACAAAAAAAAAATATAAAAAAGTGTAATTATTTACAAGGTGGTCTGAAAAAACAGCTGACTGTTAATGCTTTGCCTGTTGTTGTTGTATTGTTATGATATTGAGGCCACCTTGCTAAAAAATTACAATGGAAACTTAAGTTGAAATTAAGTGTACCACATCGGTGACTTAAGTTTGATTTAAGTTTTTAGTGAAGAAAAGAATTTTGTATTTAAATCGATTTTAAAAATAAATGTGTTTTAATATCAATCCTGAAAACTGGGCATAAGCTTGTTTGTAGAAAAGAAACCAGAGTCTCTGGCGGGAGTCGATTTCGCAAACCGGCGCTGATAGACTAGCTCACTACCAGCTAGCCTACAACTGGGGCACTCTTAATACGAAGGAAAAAAAACACCTCATCTCGGGGTTTTAGGAGAAAAATTCCACATTTTTTGTAAAAGATGCCTACTGACATCACGGTCCAGTGTGCAGGGACCCCTATTTTGTTGTTTGACATGGACATACAGACAAACCGAAAAATATCGATCGGGGAATATTATTTTGCGTTAAAAGCTCAAAAGAAACTTTAAGAACTATTAAGTGTTCGCAATAGTTTTTAAAATAAAACTGATAAAATCTCTGTTATTTGTGTTGCAACAACAGTTTTTTGCTTGTCCATATATTGCCACTTGTTTAACGCATATGGGCGTCTTTCATTTCCTTTTTGGGTTGTTAAAGTTTTATAGCAACGTTTTTCTTTTATTCTACTTAAATCAAAGCGAGTGCCATTTATAAGATGATCTTCTTCATTGTTATTTTTCACCAGTTATTGCACAACTTTTGGTGAATTTTTCTTTTATTTTTTTTATCATTTATCTATTGGTGTTATGCTTATATGGCATATCCGTCGTGTATCCTGTACTTAAAGTGTGTATTTAAGTGAGATTTAGTATTGCGTGATTTTATAGTGTGTAGTTTAACTACAAATACATTTAATAAACATTTTCAGATTGTAAAATAGTTATTTGTTAATAAAACAAAATTGCAACAAATTTGGTTTTTATATCTCGTAGCTTTAGGCTGACAGTATAGAACGTGTTTCGAATATTTTAAAAATTTTAGTGCGAGCAGAAGTTTTATAGGTTTTTTTTTATTACAAAAAACAAAAAAAAAAAAAAAATAAATAAAAACTGATTAAATGTAAAAGCAGATACATACATATAAAGTTAAAATTTTTCTTAAAACCATAATTTTGAAAGATTATAAAAAAGAATTAAAAGTATTATTTTATACAGGAGCTATGGAAAATAACGCAAAAAGTTTGCGTTTTTTCTCATTTGTCCTGAGCGTTAATCAGAGACTTTATGTCTATTCACTGGAAATGATCAAGTGGTGCCAAATCGCACGATCTTAGAGTCCATTTGAGAGGTCCCAAAATCAACTTATTGATAATTTTTTTTTTATTTCAAAAGGTCGACGTTGGCGGTCGCCGTATTGCTGCATTCTGTTAAAATCATATTTCGCCGTAGTCAATGTCAAAGAATCATTGATCATGGTTCCATAACGATATCCATTAACTGCAACGCAAGCTTCGTAAAATATGAGCAAAATAATACGAAATTGTTTATATTGGTTTTTTATATTTATTTCAATTAAAAGATTTGTGTAATATTAAAAAATGTATTAAATTTAAATTCTCCAGAAAAAATTCTCCAAAAATGTTAACCAATAAAAGCATTAGTCAAAGATAAAATCAGCTTAATTAAATACTTAATCAAGTAAATCAAACGTTTAATTAAGTTTATTATACGTTTAATCAAGTGAGTTCAAAGTTTAATGGATACTATTAATTTTTTACTGGTGCAAATTTAATTAATTGTTAATTAAATATCATACATTTTAAATTTATACCAATTTTGGTTTTTTTTTTCTGTGTAATACAGACATGTTAATCCAAACTAATCTGTTTATAAAAATATTTCCTTTTATGTACCGCATTATTTGCGGGCCACTTAGCTTAACCAGAACTAGTCTTAAAATCAGAAAAACCGTAGTTTTTAAAAAAACGTAGTTTTAAAAATATCAATCGATTTTAATTTCACGTGTTTTCAATTTTTAAAACATGGCCGATAATTTTATGGAAACAAGACAAATTTGTTCAACATACAGTGCACTCGCAATAATGTTAACTAATTAAAACAAAGCCAGTTCACTTTTGCAAGATTGTTTATATTTGCGAATGGCATCTAATTTCCCATCAAAAACGTTTTTTCCATAAAAATAAAAGTTTCTAATGTTAAGATTTTTTTTATTTATTGTTCATTTGGATTTCAAAAACTATTGATTTTTTAAAAGAAAAAAAATTTAAAATTTTATGCGAAAAAGTCTGTGATTTTCTTCCGTGCAATCACTTTAAAAACGCACTGCTCTTAACAATCTACTGATATTTGCCGCGTCCGCTAACAATCATATTTTTGTTTTTAATTTTAAAAAAACCATAGGTGCATGCATTTTTCATTTTTTGGGTGCTCGGAAGACCGCACATTTTTCTTTTTCCAAGTCAATTAAACGTACTGTTAGCACATTTAAAAAAAATTATCCGCCAAATTAGTAACACTTGTACCTTTTCCACAATGTTCTAAATGTCCTCAAATTTCCGATTTTTCTTTTGAAAGTTCAAAACTTATGTTTTTTTAATTCATATTTAAGAATTTTTCACGTTTAAACTATATTTAAAGATGTTTATAGAATTCCATGTTAATGTGAGTACTAATTAAAACGTGAATGTAAAACATTTTGATTAACAGCTGAATATAATTTTAAAGCAGTTAGCCAGGGAAATCCCCAAGTTATTATGCAGTTGAGTGAAAATTGATTATGATTTTAACACTGTGTAGGTAGATAAAAACCGTTAAAAATACTTTTATAAGTTGTTCATGTTTTAAAGCTTTTGCACAAGTTCATATTTTAGAGTAGTGAATGGAGGAAAATAAGTGTTCAAATTTTGGGGTGTTCATATATTATGGTGTTTTTACTATCGCGAGTGCACAGTATAACATACATCTATAATATGAAAATGAAGCCACAACCATGTTATAATTGTATTCGACCATTTTCTGATTAATATTAAAATTAATATGGTTACCATAGATAATTGTAGGGTTAATATAACCAAAACCCTTTTCTCATTAGTTAGAACAACATGATATGGCTGATAAGCATATTATTACCATAACATGATCAGAGCCAACCATAATATGGTTGTGGCTTCACCTTGAAATATTTATTTGTCTATAATGTGGTCGTCTGTGAAAGAACAAGAATTATAAATCAATTAATTAGCAACAAACCTGTGATCTTGGATACCGAATCTGTAAAATAACACAAAAAAAACAAAAATTTATTTTAATTAAAAAAATTTGTGATATTAATTTAAAAATTAATTAAATTTGCACCAGTAAACAAATTAATACTGGTAAGTAAACATTTTATGATTTAAGTAAACATTTAATTCACTTGATTAAATTTTTAATGAAAATTGATTTTATTTTCGATTAATGGTTTAATTAAAAAAAATGGCGATAATTTTTTTTCCTGTCCAGTTATTTCACAAGAGCGAAGTGATCGAGAGCAATTTTTAATAGTTTCATAATCTATGGAAAAATTCCGATACATTGTTGCAAAGAAAGTATTGAATTCGTTCTTATGACGAAATTATTTTCCTGCACAAATTAATGATCACCGGAAAAATCAAACATACTTAGAAACTTAGAAACTAGCCGCCAATCTCTATTGTCTATTGGAAAGACACCTAGAAAGAAGATCACCAGGAGGATCAGAAAAAACAAAGGGGTCATAAAACTAGAAAATCATCAATTATATCAGGACATATTGCGAAATATTTTTGTTTTGTCTTTGACTACAATTGATTTCTACAAGAATTCTCATACGGCAGTTAAACCTTTAAAAACAAAAGAGTTTCTTATAGAAAAAAAAATATATATATTTTTTTAATTTAAAAAAAGAGGAAAAAATGGTCACATAAGGAACAAACAATGGCTAACAAAACATTGTGCAAGATTTGTACAATACCAAGCACCACAAAAGAATGCAAAAGGATATGTCCGGCAAAAGATCTTTAAATTACTTGTGGTTCTTAAGATTTTAGGTAGACAACCTGCAGAAGATAAATGAAATTTTTTAAATAGTATTTAGTTTCATAAGTCCTTCAGGCTTTTTATTTTTGTATATATTAAAGATTGTTTAAAGACCAGGAGATCCTTTTTCAAACAAAAATAAAAACAAGTGAAGATGATTAAAGACTTCTATTTATCTACTATAAACGTAAAAAATTGCATAAAAAAACTGGTTAATAGTTTTTGGTCCTTTTCATACCAACGAACACAAAAGGATTCAGAGTTCTGCAATTTCGTTTGCATAATTGTATGTTGTTGCTTTTAGCCAACATCTGTTGGATGATGGGAACTACTGCAAATTGAGTTGCAAATGTCAAGTTACAAGCAATTGACAATTTACCAAAAACTAGCAGTTAGAAAAGAAAAACAGCTTAAGCAATCCAACCACAAAAGGACATCTTTAGCAATTCATTCTGTTGCAAATGTGTAAGGATTGCTTTCTAATATTGATCTTGAGAACTACTTCCTTATGGAAAGAGAAATTTCTTATTGTTTTTACTTGTATTTTAAACAATAATTGAAAATTTATCTTTTAAAATCTTGGACACTTGTGGGAAAATTGTCAAATGATTTTATAAATCTCAATTTTCCTTTTTTTTTTTAATAAAAAAATTCTTCGATATGTTGTGTAGGTAAATGTCCTTATCATCAGTTTGGCGATCTTAAATGTTCATTTGAATCATTTTAAAATCAATATGTTAACCTTTTATTGGATGTTGAAAAGTCTTAACTGGTGCTTTTCTTTGACAGTCTTTTGATTTTTCTTTGATTTGTTAGAACAAAAGTTATTTGAGATTTTGCTACTAAATTGAGCAGGTTTATTGTTTTATTGACAAGTGCTTATCAAGATCAGTAGCGAGAATAAGTAAAAGGTTTAACAATTTTTAAAATCTTAAATTAAATCAAATAGAATACCACAGCAAAAGACTGTTCATTTGGAATTTTTTTTTTAATTTATAAGGGGAGTTTATAAGGGGAGATTCGCCATAAGAACCCCAATCTGGTGGTCTATTACTTTATCGAGCATTCCCGGTCTTATTTCGTCAAGAGTACGTCAAATGTTGGCTTCTTAATGGTAAGTTATTGCTAGTTTATTTCCAATTCTTGAGATAGTCCGTTCACCAAACGTTTGGCTCAACAAAGTGATAGTTAAACGCGTTGTTATGTTGTTATGTTGCACCGTCTTATTGGAAGCCTTTCTCCTCCAAACGATTTACAATGACATGAGAATAAAAAAATCACGTAGCATTTGCCTGTGGCGTTTGCCATTCTCTGCATTATTCGTATCGCTTTCGAATTTAAAGACAAATAGGCCGATGATGAATTCGGCCCGTAAACCGAAGCAAACAGTGATTTTTTAGGAATGTAATGGAGTCTCAAGACTCTTGTGTCAAGAGTCTCATGAGAGTGCTCTTTGAAAAACAACAGAACACTGCTTTTTCAATATCCGTCAAGTCACAAATGAGCCACATTCAGAAGGCATTGCTTCTTTAATTTAAAAAAAATTCTGTTTCTAAAATTAACACGGTACAAAACTTGATTTCAAAGCATAACACCTGACAAGAAAAAGTTCCTGTAACAGTCCCAAAATTTGTTTATTTTCTCCATATGACAAACACGTATTACAAAAGTGTAAATACAGAAAAAAATCTGCAATAAATACATTTTTTAATAGTTGAAGCATTTTTCTAAAATATCCAATACCATAACTCTCATTGCAAAAAAGTTGTTAAGGACACTAATAAGCAAGCACAATTCAAGTAAAATAAAAACCACAATATTATTGATTTCAACTTCATTAAACGCAAGTAATATGAGAATTTTAAACCTCTATAGAATTTTACGATCAAAAAAAGAAAAAAAAAACGCGTAAATATCCCTAAAAGTTCTATTTAATTTGAGTGTAAAAACCATTTCCGGCTGGGTATCCTTTCGTTATTTGTTAAAATTTCCAAGGAAATAAATCACAAACTACTTTCACTTACTGATGCAGTGATTTTTTGAACTACATTTGGTTTGTAGTTTTCTTTATCTTTTAGTCCTTTCTCTATACATACGAATATAAAAGAAACACCTTAAATTGAGAAAAACTCACAAATATTAGATCATTTCGTTGCGATATGGTTTTTATTGAAAACCACAGTCTATTGTTAACAACCAAAGTAAACGCCCCTCGTTTTTATTATTATTATTTATTCAATTCAATTTAGCGAGAAAATTTCATTTTTATTTCGGCTTTTCAACACAGCCGGATACTTTCTATTTCAGTTGAAAAAAAAACCCGAAAAAAGTGAAAATTCAAATTTCACTTTTATACACACAGGTCGGTCTCCCATAGAAATCGAAATTTCCGGCCACCAATTGATTATTTTTTCATATCGTTTTGCCAAATTTTACTCCCATGTATCGAAATTCAATAAAAAAAAGAAAACAACAACTGTGTTACTCAGGGATCTTAATAATGGCTTATCAAATTGCTAATTCGAAACTTTCACTCTGAAATAGGAAAGTGAAGTTTCTGTTAAAAAAAAAAAAAATCCAATTAATATTGTAACAAAAATAGTAAATAGAATACACGGAAAAAATTCTCGCCATTTTTTTTCAATTAAACCATTAATCAAAAATAAAATTTAGCTTTAATCAAAAACTTAATGAAGTTAATTAAAAGTTTCCGTTTATCAACAACATTATTGCAGAAAATGTTTAGCAAATTCAAAATATATGAGCTGAAATAAGAAACTAGTGCAGAAATATGCGATTATTACTTAAACGTAGATAATATCGCACTTGATCAATAAGAGGATATTAACTCGAAATTTTAACATTTTCAGTGGAAGGAAACCAATTGTTAAGGTATATTAAAAAGAACGTTTAAGCCAGCCGTGTCATTGTCAAAAAGTAGACAAAATAGCACGATCATTTTAAGTCGTAGCAGACCCGTCGGCGCTGTAAAAGCAGCCCAATACACGATTCAATTCAATTGTCAACTGAGTCGGTTGTTGTCCAAATCAAAGCGTGTATGGCTTTGTCAATTGATTAGTTTGACGGTTGTCGAGTTGGTTGAAGAAAAATCAAAAGTTTTTGATTTTTTCAAGTTGACTCTTTCAATTCGATTGTACTGTGTGCTCGAGTCTCTTGATCACCTGTCAAAATTAATGTTTGTAGTTTTCTTTTGCAAAAAAAGTTAAGTATTTTAAAAATTGTCTTTTATTCAATTAAATTTTAAAATTAATTTAAAATCTTTCAATTCAGTTGATGAAGTTTGTGTCCAAGCATCAATTCAGTTGAAAGACTCAGTTGACAATTGAATTGGAACGTGTATGGGGCGCATATGCAAAAACATGATAAGAAAAATAAAACATAAAAATGTGATTGTTGTGAAATTTAAAACAAAAAATAAGTAAACGAAATAGGAATTTTTAAAATAATGAGAGATTTTAAATTGGTAATTGATTTTGTATTCATTTTCAAAGCAAAGAAATGTTCATTAATGTAAGAAGAATTGTTGTTGAATTATAATTCATAATTATGCATATGCCGTGTGAACAGCGTAATTCGCATTCTTAATTAAAAAGGCGAACAAGGCGAACATAGGATATACCTAAAAACATAATTTGTTCTGGGGGAACCATGATTGTCCACGGCTCGCAAGTGGGATACATTTTCGAAAATGAGTTTTAAAATACTGCGGTATAGATAGCATATGGGGACTGACTATACCCAGGGAAAATTTTTAAAATTTCTGGAAGCAAGAAAAGTGCATGAGCGCTGATATATGCGCTAGCTATAACATTCTACTTTGAAGCAGCAGAGATGTGAAAACCATTGAAGTGAATATTTAATTTAAGTAAAGTAAAATTATTGAATAACTTCGCATTATCTACTATAAGTAAACTGGTCGTAAGTGAATAATTAAAATCATTATCATTAAAGAACAAAATCACGAACAAAGTTCTAACTGCTTCCATTATTTACTTACATGAAAGCAGGTTGTATTGCAATGATTATAAAATGTGTTTACGATCATTCTCGAAATATTACCGAACATAGAAATGCATTATTTTTTTTTAGCAGAGAGAAAGGAAGTAGTGCTTCCCAAGTGGGAATTCACTGTATAAAAATCATGTCTCTCGTAAGCAGGTTTGTAAGGGGGTATTTTGCTTCTCTCCCTTACAAAACTGCTTTCCAGTAATTTAGTCTTTGCCTCTATTTGTAATAAAATTTTCTGTAATTTTGTTTTGTAAACAGAGTAGATCCGATCTGTTATTTTACAGACTGAAAAGAATAAAAAGCGATATGTTAATCTTTACTTAAACTTTTACTAAAAATCTTTTCTTTTTTTTCTTTTTGTAGATTATTAACTATTTTATGTTTGTGAATGAAATTATTTATTTTTAAATTAGCAATTTCCTGTTAAAATATACATTTACAATAACTTTTCTTACATCATTGACACATAAAAATTAATGAGTTTTTTTAAGATCTTTGAATGCAAGAATAAGTACTTTTATAAATATCACTAAAAAAAAAACAAATTCAAAAAAAAAACAGTGAAAAGAGACTTAAATTCAACAATCAGGCATAACACAACCCGCATTTTCGGGTTTGTTTATGAAAAAACACTTTCCCAGCATTCGACAATTACGACTACGCGAAAGAATGCGCCTTTAGCAGTAGGCATGACTGTCATTTAGTTAGTGCAGTAGTGACATGACGATGACAAAACTCAATGTGTAACCACAGCAGCCACCGAACAAGATTAATCGAAAATTATTAAAAGTAATGAGCAAATATTTATGTGCAAAGTATTGAGCACAACTAGCCAACTAACTTTATTCTCTAAAACTTATACGTGTACTAAAGACTGTTTAATAAAGAGAATGTATTTAACACCATTTCAAAGTATATTTCACTACTCGAATGTGTGATTGTGTTGATATTAAGTATCCCGCAGATTTAGATTTTTTTTTTAAATTTCGATCATTACTTTTGCATGATTCTTTTTATTATTGTTTAATATTTTTTCGATGGATTTTTTGTTTTCTCTCTAGTTCAACTTCAATTTATGCACAATATTTAATACACACACATCCTGTATGCGAGTTATTTTCTAACACGTCGTTCGCTCTTTCATAAATTTTATTTTGAAGTGGTCATTATTGCTTGTTTCATTAAGTGGTTTCTAATTTATTGTCAATTTCTTTAGAGTGTGTTTGTTGCGAGTATTTCAATGTTCATCGGAGTCATAATGACACATTCAATTTGTGTACGTTATTTTCTTCTTTTCTGTCAATTTTATGGAGGCGTGCAGTTATCGATTTGTTGTAGTCCACTACTAGTAACAAACCTTTTTTTCTATTTATTCCCAACAAATTTCCATAGGAAATATTTTGGATATTTGTTTATATTTTATGCGTTTTTAAATGCTTTTGTTTGATTTTTACTAATTTGAATGTAAATTTGGGTACGTTTAAAGCGATGAATGGCAAGATGCTGGTAAATTCAGTGTATTAAAATAATAAGAATAAAAAAAATTATCGTAAATTAGAAGAGGATTACAAATATTTTAGAGTTGATATGAGCATTTATGTAGGACAATTATATAATTTATGTAATGATATCATTTTTAGCTGAAGAATCTGAGCAAAATTTTTAATTTTTTAATATAATCCTGTACCGTTATCCTTCGTCAAAACGACGACGCGCATTATTTTTGCTGTTTATATTGGTCTCGTTTTTATGTAAAAGAATTGAAAAAAAAATATATATTAATTTATTTAAATATTGATTGAAAATTAACCAGATACATCCCTGCAAACAAATGGAAGATATCCCCAAATTGTCATCTTAAAGAAAAAAATCAAAGTAATTTTTCATTTTCTAACTTTTGCATTCTTTGAGAAAATTACGCAATATAGACACACAGAAAAAATTTTTCAAAATTTTTCACTAATTAAAGCATTAATCGAAAATAAAATCAGTTCTAATTAAAAATTTAATCAAGTGAATTAAACGTTTAATCAAGTGAATTAAAAATTTAATCAATTTAACTAAACGTTTAATTGATACTATTAATTTGTTTACTGGTACAATTTGAATTAATTTTTTATTTAATATCACAAATTTTTTAATTGAAATCTATTTTTATTTTTTTCTGTGCAGGAAAAAATTTAATTATAATATCGAGCCCTAATAGCAAAATGATGTAACCAACAACATTTTAGATTTTTGTTTTTTGATGAAAATCGATAGTTTTTGATCAATTGCATTATCTCTAAAAATCTCATATCTCTGGGAAGTACCGTTACGAAATAAGAGCAAAATCAATTTCAAACGAAACCCTTGACTTCAAGCAAAAATATTTAAAAAAAAACCTTCTCCTGTAAAATTTTATTTTTGTTGGTTACATAATTTTTGCATAAGGGCTCGATATGTACTTACATATCTGTGGCATTTTGACAAAACATCTTAAGTCAAATTTTAAAATTTTTAAAAAATTATGTTAATCATACGAATTTTTATTCAAAAAACAATTTTATTTACGTTTTTAAAAGTTTGTATTACAAATTAAATTTTTCCTTAATTTTGGTTTATTTTATTATTTGATAAACAATTATTTTTTCACCGAGTTTTTTCTTAAACTTTTCTGCTAACTTATCTGGACTTAAGATGTTTTATCAAAATGCCATGGTATTGATGAAATCGTTTTATATTTAACTATTGCTTCCATTCTGGATCCCCAATGTTTGTACTAAATTAAAACTCACCACTTTGTGACAAAAATGGAAAAATTGAATACCGTTTATATGGGATATCTGATAAATTATGAATCAATCTTAATAAAACCCGATCTCTTTTCGTTACGGTTTTACGCGTATTTTGAAAGTTCTCCGTATATGGAACATATGATCAATTATGGGCAGATGATCTTAAAATTTTATGATTTTTTTCTAGTCACTTATGGTGTTTTCTTTTCTACAAAAAATGTGCCTTTTTTTAAAAAAATGCTATTTGGTGTCTGTTTCTTAAAAATTTTGCTCCCGAAAAGCATGAGTTTTTTAGAATAAAACAACCCACCCTTTACTTTTGCGCAAAACAAAACATTACAGAATTTAGCAATTCGTGAGCTAAAATCTTATTGATTCTAAGAAAAAAAAAAAAAACAAATAAATAAATGTTTCACCTAAAGTTACACAAAAATAAACAGTTTTCAAAATTTTTTTTTTATAAAAATCCTTAACGGAACATCTGTAAAAACACTACTGGACCACACTGACAATTAAATAAATTTAAAAAATCTTTAAGTGGTTGTCATTTGTTTTTTCTTTTTTTTAACAAAAAAAAAAAAAAAGGATAATGGCAAAAAGGAGTAGAGAAGAGTGGTGATTAATAGTGAGAAATTAAAACACAATACAAATGACAGGTTCTGTAGGAAGAATATTAAAATATGACAGTTTTTTTTTTTTTTGTTATTTAGACAAAAAAGCAGAGCAGTTTTTAAAGAAAATATTTACTTTAATAAACAAACGGAAGTGGAACTGCAATTTTAGCCTACAGTTTCATAAAAATATTAAATTTTAAAGCAAAAAAAAAAAAAAAACACGAAAAGGGAAAAATCAAAGTAAATACGTAGTTTAAGGTTGTAACAAAAAGTACGATTTAATAAGAAGTTGTTAAGGCAACTAAAAGTCCCTTGAAGGCACAGGGGTCTTTTTTATGTCACACGATTACTTAAGCATGTGTAACATATGAATTAAAATCTTCTATAAATTGTACTTCTTAGTTTAAATATATAAAAAAAAAGATTGCTAAAATAAGCCCAGTAGCATAAAAAAAAATGTTGCCTTTCAAACTGATTTTTTAAATCCCTTTTTAAATGTTGTTAAACACGTTACCAAAACAACTTAACACCTTGTGAGAGTCCTAGCATCATGACGTTAAAAATATCTAAACAAAAAAAAATAACTCTTGATTGCTTCGTAAATTTTGTTATGCCGTTAAAAGAATGACCGCTCACGTAACCCAGACTCTTACAAATTGAGACATTCTTAACTAAACGATTCTAAGATTAACATAAAATATCGATTAATGATGTCACATACAATACAAAAATTGTCATGAAAAGATCACGATCTCATTAAAAATGTCAAATTAGTGATGCCAAATTACGTGATCTTAGAACATGTTTGGACATAAATAAACAGTGACAAGAATGAAAGAAAGTAAGGTGCAAATTTTGTTGCTTATATTGTCAATACCGTGTGCTTGTTTGTGATGATTTGTGACAATTTCGATGAGAATGAGGTGACAATAGCTTCAATAGTGAAAGCCGATTCAACAAAAAGGAACAGGAGCAGGTCTTGCTTGTAATTCCAGAAATGTTGTAAAACACACGCTTTCACTAGTTAAAAGGGACCGCTGCTGTTGTTAAGGGTTTTTTATTTAGAGTATTGCATTATGTTTTTATAGCCTTCACCGAAGGTAAAAGGGTATATAAGAGTTTGTCATGCCTTTTGTAGTTTCTACAATATTGAAACTAGACCTTATACAGTCTATATATTTTGGATCCTTATTTTTAGATAAGTTCAAATCACGATAGCTGTCTGTCAGTGGGTTGGTAGAAATGGGGGTTTCAAAAACCCATAGGTTTAATGGGGACCAGGTGTTTACATATTTTTATCACATATAACGATTCTCACAATTATTAGTAGCCTACGCCCCTGTTACGATAAAGACACATATACCAAATTTCATCAATTTATATTAAAAAATATGACTAGTGGTCTGAAACTATCAATGGTTTTTGACTATCGTATCACCATCGATAGTTTTTGTTTTGCTTAAATTATTGTTTTATGATACAATTTTATGCTATGTTTCAACTACGATTTGAATCACCTTCATCTCTTTCTCAATCATGCTGTTTATTGTATTTTCTACAAATTTTGTTGAATAAAAATAATTTTTTTTATTTGAATAATCTTCAGCTTGGGATATAAAATCTTTGGTACACGCAGAGACAAAATATGGTTGGGCATGGTTACGACAACTACACAACAGTCGTATTTGTTCATGCTATTATTTTAAGACATATGACTTTATGACACCTTGTGAATCCCCCAATAGAATTAATTTCTGCTTATACATAAAATTCCAAAGTTTAAAATAACATTTATCGTTAATGACAATCTGCCTTTGTCTTACAATTTTCGAGTAAAGGCCCAAATACATTGATCAAACTACTCATCAAACATTGT
Source organism: Pollenia labialis (assembly GCA_949318255.1). NCBI lineage: Eukaryota > Metazoa > Arthropoda > Insecta > Diptera > Polleniidae > Pollenia > Pollenia labialis. Next base: position 134,642,937 of record OX439143.1, on the reverse strand, counting down.
GGTAGTATTAGTGAAAACGCGTTTGGATGTGTGACACCGACAACGCTTGATGAAACATCAAAAAATTAAGATATGACGGTGAATATTACGTCCAGCACACGAACACGTTGAATACGCCGGCTGGAAAAGTATTTGGCAAGAGTATTTGGCCCTTAAGAATTAAATTATTAACATAGATGGCGAAATTGAAGCGACACGTTGGGTATTTGATTGATATTTAAAACAGAAAAGGCAAAATTTCGCAAAAAAAAATATTTTTTTTCTCCGAAATCTCTTACAGGCTTTTAAAAAAATGTATCAAAATATGCGCTAAAAACTGAAAAAATGCTGCAAAAAAAGTTCTTTTAACAAAATTATGCAAAAAAATGCTGCAAACGGTAAAATATGCACTAACAAATCGATGCCAAAATTCATTAAAAACAACTCAAAAACGGATAAATGTAATTGGGGGATTCACAAGGTTGTCATAAAGTTGCAAAGTCATATGTCTTAAAATAATTACAATAAATATATTTGACTGCTGTGGGCGGGCACCCAATAAAAAATGGAGCTTCCAACAAAGCAGGTTTGTAAGGGAGAAACATAAACGTTTCGCTTACCATTGCGCTGACGGAAGACATGAATTTTATATGGCGAGTTTCCACTTTAAAGCAATACATTTTTAACACATAAGGCGCATTATTCAGCGCATATACAAATTGTTGTATGTAACGATCGACCTTAAACACTGACTGCCGTATTCATAAAAAATTAAAATGGATTTGAAATGCATTTTAAGAAAATTTTGTATGAAAATTTTGCCTTTAAACACATTTCAAACTTATTTTATTTTTTATGAATACGGCAGTGAATGTTTTGATACAGTTATTTTTAAGTACTCTCCCTTACACACCTGCTTCGTGGTAAGGGAATGCCGTAGCACTTGAAATGTTATTTTTTTGTATAAAAGTTGCTGAGAGTTCTTTCACTTACTTTTTTATTGCATTTTTGTTGTCTTATTGCGTAGCGCATTAGTGCTTCGCAAAATGATTAAATTTTTTATTGGGCAACCGCTTATAATTTCGATTTCTACTGTATAGTTATGACGAATTAATGAACACAGCATTAAAAAAAATATTTATTTTGTTTGAAACAAAACAATATTTTTTTTTAAACAATTGTTAAATATTATTTAGGACATTATGACGATATGACTTGATAGCACACCTTGTGAATCCCCCAATTGTTTCTGCCTTCATTGGTCGCACAAGGAAAAACATGCAATTGCATATTTTTGGTTTTGATAATAACCAACCTATTTTAGATAAAAATAACAAATTAAATGTCACTCAATACAGTCAACTCTTTAGTATTCATTTAACATGGCCTAAGACCAAAAAAACTCTTTTCGTGTAGGGGCTTCTTTTGAGAAGGGGAATTGAATACTTTTATGTTATCTTACGACAAATAAATGAAATTTTTTTTACCACCCACATTTGGAAAATATTTCAAATCACCTGGCTAGGAAAATTATACAATGAAATATCGCAAGTAAGCACTTATCCAATATTACGAGGGGATACTCCCATGATGAGAGAGTCTTATCAAAACAATTGATATGAAAGAACAACTGCCAAAATGAAATGACAGCAGGAACAAATACCAAATGATGAAACAGTTTTTTTTCAGTTAAAATAATAAAAATTTTAACTTCTATTTTAAATTCTGAAAGAGAAATCCAGTGCCAAAAACACAGAAACCCAAAAAAATGGTATATGATTAATGATTTAATTTCCTCTACAGATTTCTTAAGGTTGCTGCTACTAAAAATGCAACTGGCTTGAAAAAAAGTCAATATTTTTATTTGTTTAGTTTCTCCAAGAAATCATAAAAAACTCAATTCTTTTGACAATCGTATAAAAAAAAAAATACAAAAAAGACAAATCCCTAAACTAACAAAATACTTGACACCTTTCGTTTCAGTTGTTTAGCAGTTAATGGCAAAATGTGAACGAGTGCGAGTGCGAGTACAGAACAGCATCGCATTTAGTTGGCAAAGTGTATGAGAAGATGGCTCAAACAATTGTCGAGAGACCGGTTAGGAAATGTTTAGTCAAACATCATAAATTATGACCGAGTTAATAAAAGAAAGTCAAAGGATCAAACAGGAGTGTCAAAGTAAATGTAATAAATAAAAAACACATTATTTTTTTTAATGTAACAGAAATGATTAATTTAAAATATTTCTTAAAAAAAAAAAAAAAAAAAATTTGGACGATGCTGTATAATAAAAGGGATATGGCTAAAATTTCATTAGTTAAGGCTGTTGACAATTGAAGACTCTAAGCTGTTCTAAAGCAACTTAAACAATTGCCAATAATTACAGTGACATCTTTGGCACTTAAAAAAAACGTAACAGTTACATTTTTGCAATGACTTTTAATACAAAATATTCGTTGTTATACAACTGTCAGCAGCAATTCAAAACAATTAACGCTTATTCATGCAAAATTTTATTTTTTTGTCAAGCATTTAACGGCTAAAAACCTTTAAAATTATTCATTCCTTAAAAAAAAAAGCAAACTAAAAATGTCATGTTTAAACTGACAGCTTGTTGACAGTTGACAGCTACACTAAACTATCAAGTCAAACTACCACCTCATTCTCACAACGACTCATTGTCGTACTAATTGCAAACTGATTTGTTCACACATGTAAATCGTCACAAATTTTCGCTCCTTTTAAGCAGAACAAAAATGTTATTTTTTAATATTTTTTGGCGGTATTTTATTTTCTCAAAAGTATGTATGTACGTTTGGTGTATGTTTCTATTTAATCCTTAAAGCCCTTTTTTCTAGATTTTTTTAGTGGGGTTTCTTGCTTGACAGTTAGTTCGTTAAAAATTAGTGTGGTATTGTTTTTCACAGACTGGACATTTTGCCTTAATTGGATCACAAATTGTTGAAATGACTTCATGGCCACACACGTAAGTCTATACCGTTGTTTGGTGTTGAAAAGTCTTGATGGGAAAAAATTAACATTTATGGCGCCATTTAAAAATTTTGTGAACAGTTGGGTTTCACTAATTTCATAAACTGCTACGAAAACATTAATTTGTTTTTCGTGCCATCACATCTAAAAAGGCTGAATAATACGTTTCTACATATGACTTCTACAGAGTTAAAACTTCGGTTAAAAAAAATCGCAAGAATTTGATTTCGGATATGCCGAGGTTTTACTGCCTAACATTAGGAATATCTATAGTCCCAAGAGGAACGAAAGTCTTTAACAATCTAATCTAATACGTGTATTAACCAGGGCTGTGGAGTCGGAGTAGAGGTTTTTGTTCCGGGGATGGATTCGAAGTACCCACAAAAACTTGCAAATCCGAATCGAAGTTTTTGCGTCATAAAAAAATGTAAAACATTTTTCTAATATTTTCCAAAATAACAATTTTTACAGTATAAATTTCTTGCCATATTTAATCATTTTAAAGGTACTGCGTTAAAAACAGAGTTTAAAGTCAAATAAGGGCCATTATCATACACATTTAGCATCAATGTAAGAGTAGGAGTCGGAGTCGAACTTAAAGAACTTCAGCGGTTGAAGTCGGAGTTATTACTATTTTTTGACGACTCCACAGTCCTGATAATTACACAGAAAAAATAGAAAATCGACTTTAATTAAACAATTCGTTCAGACAATTAAATATTTAACTAATTTTGCTCCTGCAAAGGAATTGATCATATCAATTAACGGATTTGTATTTTCGAGTCATGAGTCAATTAAAAAATTAATTGCATAAACTAAAAAATACACCACATATACACATTAATTTTATGGGTTTTGATTAAAAAAATTAATTGCAGCAAACAAAAAATTAATTGAATAATTAATGTACACCAATTAATTATTTAATTGAATAATTTTTTGCAAACATTTTTTCTGTGTACTAACAGACAATCCCACGATGTCACACGTTATCTTTTGCATAGAAAACACATTTAAAACATAAACAAATTTAACAATTTAAGAATTTGTTTTAAATGTTTTTTTTTATGCGAACGTTAACGGGTGACATCGTGGGATTGGCTGTAAACCTCTTGACAAGTAACTGGGCCCCATGTAAAGCGGTTTCAGACCAGGGGTGCTCAGTTCACAAAACAATTGTTTTAAGGCAACGATTTGTTTTCACCAATCACTATTCGTTGCTTTTATTATTAAATTGGGTTCACTTGTCACGGGATAAGTGCCTTAAATCCAAATGACACAAATTTCCCGCAGTGATCGAAAACGAAGGTTCTGAGGATAAGCACTAGCATACATAACTCTGCTATTAAAGACGTAGAAAAATGTAAAAGTCTGGGCAGCATGCAAACCAAACACTGTTAAACAAAGTGCGGCTATAAGAAACAGAATTCGAAAAGCACGCTATCTTTTGCTACACTAAATGGAATATGGAAAGATAGAAATATGATCCTGGATACAAAAATAAACATATTTAACCTGTGTGTAAAGTCGGTGTTGTTATATGGATGCGATAACTGCCATGTCACAATGGCAACGAGTATGCAAACTTCTTAAAACTGGTGTCTGCCTTGCATACTGGGTAAATGGGGGCTTCGCGCTATCTCCAATAACCACTTATTGCACATTTAAAGGAGATTGCTAAAGGCAGACATCTCTCGATATCAAACCACTTATTGCACATTTAAAGGAGATTGCTAAAGGCAGAAACAGCTGGATACGTCAAACGCTTAGAAAACCAACAATCTCAATCGCCTATGCAGCTTTAGAATATAACACACACGGCTCACGTAGAAGATGGCACCCTAAAACAATAACAGTGCAGAGTGAGACGACGAAATCGTTAGGCGAGTTACTTTTTCGAATAAACTAAGATTTTGAATAGAAATTTACGAGCATCTCAATAAATAATTAAATTAAGAAAGAGGGCTTTAGAGATGTACGGCCTTATTCATAAAAATAAAACAGGTTAACAAAAGTTTTATTTTCTATTAAAATTTGTTATACAAACTTATTAACCTGTTTTATTTCTTATGAATAATGAGTTAAGAATATAAAGAGATTTCGCAATGAACTTTAAAATATGAAGATTGTAAGAAAATACGAATACTTGATTCGTATGTGCCAAGTCTTTGACACGGTCCACCAAGAACTTGAATTGTTCGTAAATAGTCGTTGTACGGGATCTGCGATAAATTATGAATCAATCTCCATAAAATCCAGCATCATAAACTCTATCCACAGAAAAAATAAAATCATTTAAAAAATTCGTGATATTAGTTAAAAAATCAATTAAATTTGCACCAGTAAACAAATTAATAGTATCAATTAAACGTTTAATTCACTTGATTTAAATCTGTAATCAATCAATCACTTGATTAAACGTTTAATTCACTTAATAACATTTTTAATTAAAATTAATTTTATTTTTTATTAATGCTTTAATTGTTGAACAATTTTGGGAAATTTTTTCTGTGTCGTTAGTTAAGAGCTGAGCTAACTGAATTTATTGTAATTTCAAACACTTCTACACATCGCATATTGACAGAAAATTTGGAAATTTGGGTGCAAGGTGTTCACTTCCCTCTAGGGGAGTTTGCCCTAGAGAAAAGCGAACTGACACCAAAGTAGTCCCGTGATAGGTCTTTGATGGTAGATACAGGTTTTTATATGAAGTGTTGGGGGTCAATTGGCACTTAGCAGCCACCATTTGACAAGTCACACATATATTCTCAATGCACGTGCTTAGTGTAGTATTATTTCAATAAAACAAGTACTATAATTAAATTTACACTTATAAAATTATTACAGTAACTGATTGTGGGTTTTCACATTCGTTTTCCGTACTGTTAAAATTGAATAAAAATATAGTTATTTTACGAATAATTTTATTTCTCAACATTTGTGTTTGTTATTCAAAAAACAAACTACCAAAAAATAATGATTTTCCGTATTTATTTTGTTATGTAGTGTGATTTTTTTCGGTTAAAATATATTTTTTAAAAGTAAAAACTATTCAATTTTACGGAATATGCTGTTTAATAAATAAAAAAATTAAAAGTGAATGTAAAAATCATTTGTTTTAAATGAAATGTAAATGATCCGTTTTTTAAATGAATTTTAAGTTGTTTAAAATGAATTTTCGTTTGAATTTAACTACATAATTATTTGAGTGTAAGAACCAAATTTAAGAAAGTCCCAAGAAATGTGTCACACCACCGGTGAAGACTACTTTAATTTATTACATTTTCTAACTTTTTATTCTTTATAATTAATAAAAAAATATAATTATAGAAAAAAGAAATTGTTGCTTCATCACGACAATGCAACAGTTAACACATGTACAGTTGCGATTGCCAAAATCAATTAATTTAAGTTCGAATTGCTTCATCACGCACCTTATTCGCCAGCAGTCATATAGCATAATAAGGGTATTCACGTCACAAGTTGCACCCTTGCAAAAAAGCAAAAGTGCAAACACATAAAAACAACCAAAAAGAAAATAATTTACGCACAACTAATTGTCTGTGTGGTTGTTGTTATATTTTTGCACTTTTGCTTTTTCGCAAGGGTGCAACTTGTGACGTGAATACCCTTAATATTGTTTAATTTGACTTTTGGCGACGTTCTGGATTTTTATGGTCTTGTCCAGTTACCAGCTTCAATTAAATTTGTCCAGTTCAAAAAGAATTTCATTAATTTTATAAAATTATTCGTATTATTAATTTTAAAATAATTACAAAGCGAAAATTTCTAATTTGCACAAAGGCATTCCAATTCATAAGATACGATCCATTTTTCAGAAATGCAAATAAAAATAACGAACAAATCTGTAATTTTTGATCATAATCAATCAAAAAGTTGATTTTGAATTATTTGATGCCGATGTCCTTTTAAATTTGATGTTGCGATATGTAAAATGACTTATGATTGAATTTTAATTGTTACTTTAATTATTTATAAAAAATAATTTGTTGAACTATCGTTTAAGTGTATTTTAAAATTGTCCAGCTATTTTTTTCCAAATCCAGGTGAAATTTTTATATTGTCCAGTTATTTGAATTTTGGTTTCTGGCAACCCTGTTTCCTCGAGATCGTTCAATTTTTAATTTATGTTCGAAAGCCTTAAAAATCAACAGTTTACTATTTTTGTTACGATATTTTGCAAAAAAAAAATGATACGCTCCATTTTGAAATTGTGTAATCAAGAGGATAAAAAATATTTAAGGAACTTAAGTGACATGTAAACAATGAAAAAATCCTAATGGATAGACTATTAATGGGTCGTAAGCACTAGATTTTATAGAAATAGAAAAAAACCTGAACACACCAACACAAATCACCATCACCAAAGGAAGTGTCCTAAATGTAAACACACATATAACAAATTGCAAGGCAGTTAAAAAAAAATTAAAAGAAAAAAATCAAAACTAAGAAGTAGAGGGCAGAGGAACTTCCTGTCTATTTTTTGTAAATTCTCTTGTTAAAGAAGAAGACACTGGATAAATAAGGATTAAAATCGTATTGATTTTATTAAGCAATAATAAGAATAAATAAAAAAAAAAAAAATTTGTAAAACAAAGCATGATCATAATGATACAATATTGTAACACTGATCCTTACAATTTTGCTATTTTACAGTTTATTGAGTCCATTGTTTTTCTTATGGTACTTCTTTTTTCATAAAAAAAATCAAGATTTTTTTTAAATTTCTAGTAATAGAATCCTTAAGCGCATTTTCATATTGATTTTATGGTTGTTTTTATTTTTATAGAAAAACAAAGTACCGTTTTTAGTTATTATTTGTTTGATCCTTTAAATGACCTTTTTTCCTGCTAAATAAAAGTGTTCCGTTTTTTTTTTTTAAATAATGAAGTGATTAAGAAAATGCAATGATCCTCCTCCTGTTGAATTTCGATTTGTTGGCGGAAACGCTTGCGCTAAAATACTTTTAATCTCCCCCCAACAGCTGTCTGTCAGATTTAAGGAGAGCCAGTGTTTGAACTGTTATGTCACGTTACATTTTTGCTGCATTCGATTTGTTTTCTATCTGGTGGGTTTTAAGAGGATTTTAAAAATAAAGGTCAGTTAATTGTTTGTTTTTCAAATATCACGTGGATTTTTATTAAAAAAAAAAGACTCGATTTTTAATTGGGATCTTTGATTTGTTGGCAGATGTTTGGAAATGAAAAACTGTGTCGTTAGTAGTTATTAAGGATTGTTTGAAAATTGGTGCTTCCTAATAAAAAATGGAGCTTCCAGCGAAGCACACAGAAAAAATTTTTGCAAAAAACTATTCAATTAAATAATTTATTGGTGTACATTAATTATTCAATTAATTTTTTGTTTGCTGCAATTAATTTTTTTAATCAAAACCCATAAAATTAAATGTTTGTGTAAATAAGGTGTATTTTTTGTTAATACAATTAATTTTTTAATTGACTAAATTTGTGTCCCATGACTCGAAAATACAAATCCGTTAATTGATATGATCAATTCCTTTGCAGGGGCAAAATTAGTTAAATATTTAATTGTCTGAACAAATTGTTTAATTGAAGTCGATTTTCTATTTTTTCTGTGCAGATATGTAAGGGGGACACATAAAAGTTTCGCTTACCGTGTCGCTTACGCACGACATGAATTTTATAGGGCGAGTCCTCACTTTGAAGCAATACATTTTTGGCACAGAAAGTGCTTTGTTCAGCGGTATACATTTCAATCTTGATATAAAATAGACGTATAGTCCAGTGATTTGTTTATATTTATATCCACACCACAATAGTGAAGAGGGATGCATTGTGATGCATCTTGGCCCTAGACCTAGATCGACTCAGAATCAGTTTCTGAGTCGATCTATGCCCGTACAACCGGCCGCAAGGCTGACTGGCTTTCTGTCCATGCAAACATTGTGCGAAAAGTACAGGTTGCAAATGGCCTGTTAAAAGTACAGCGAATCGGTCCGCAATTTCACATTGCCCCCACACAAGAGTCTTTGTGGCCATTTATTCAAATCTTTCACTTTGTAATTAATTTATTTCTCACAAATAATTTAAATGTTTTTTTACAACAAATTAAGGTTTTTCATACAACTTTTCTTTAATTGTGTAACTCATTTAACTGTAATCGCCATTTTTAAGTGTTTACATTAATCTTCGCTTCAGTGCTGCCAAGTTATTTTTTGATTTGGGAATAACGTTTGATAACAATTTGACATCAAATTGATAAAACATTGTATACCAAATGTTTTCATTCAAAACATTATTAAGTTGAATTCAAATATTAAAATCAAAAAAGGTTTGAATATTGTTTTAAATATCAAATGATATAAATTCATTTCATATCAAAGGTTTGACGTCGTGTTTTTGTCGGGTTATTTTTTCAGTCTACTTCTTTGGACAGCTTGCAGTTCCCAATGCGTAAATACCTCTGCTCCGTAAATAGCGAAAAGTGGTAGGACGTTATTAAAATTATCAAAATAAAATATGTATATGAACAATTTCTTTTGTCTTTAATTTTCCAAAAAAAAAAAAAAAAAAAAATGTGTGCGAAAGGAAACACAATAAACCTTTTTGATTTTAATAACATTTAAATTCTTATTTAATTTCACATAAAATATTTCTTATCAGGCCCCATTGAAATTTTAAACCAAATAGAAAGTAATAAATGCAACATTGAAACCAACACGATTATGACAATGAAGATAATAATTATTATTTAACCCCCGAGTACAATTATTAATATTTTAAATTGGAAAGGGAATCAGTCATGCAACATAGAGAAAGAACATCAAAGGTTTATCAGTAGCCGTTAAACAATGGGCTCCAAAATCCAAGCGCATTTTAACAATTTGTTTCCAAATGGGAATTTAAATATTCATATTAAATATAATTTTGGCACTAAATATGTTAAAGTTTTAAAAACATAATCTTATCAGTTTGGAATTTTTATTCGTGCATAAACAAATCGAACAACGTAAGTTAGTATTGCATTAACAATTTGTTTGTTTCAGAAGCGTTCAACGAACATCATCTCTAGAGGATCTTCTTTGGTTTTTGTAATTTTTTTTGGCGGTTTTTTGTTAAACGTATGTTTGTAAGTGAGTGTGTATATGTTGTTATGCTGCCAGCATAAATATTTTTGTCATACTATGTTTTTTTTTGTTAATTGCTGAAAATGTTTTTATAAATCTCAAGATCAAGGTTTTTTTTGAATTATCTTTGGGTCGGTTACTGCACTCTGCCAAATCCCAAAGAATAAAAAAAAAAAAACTCAAAATAGTCAACGAGTAATTTTTTAAATGTTGTCTTTTAATGCTTTAAATATTCATTATCATTAAATTAATTTAAAGAAAAAAATAACACTCATTTAAAATTTATATTTTTCTTTTTTGTTAAAGAGTGCACGCAAAATATGCTGATTAGTATGTCTTGTACTTTTGTTGTTGGCTTTTTTTTAATTAAGATTTTTTCAAATAATATTTTTTTTTTTTTTTTTTTTTTTTTTTTTGGAAATATGTGCTGCATTTAAATGAGAGAGAGAGAGAGAGAGCGAGATCAAGAATATATTTATATTGTGCATAATTTATAAACAACTTACGTAAATGGAAGAATAATCTAGAATTTACTAAACAAAATTTATTAGCGCTTTTGCAGGCATGTCTTAGCTGATATGCGTTCAATTAAAAACAAATATTCAAAAGTTCAAAAAGATAAAGCAAATTTAGCCGTGTGATTTAGGCGTGATATTCAATAAGGCCCTTATGGCACTAAATTAAGAGAAAGAAACAGTAAATGTTAGAAAGAGCAAACTATAAAAAATGTAAACAATCGTTTTTTTCAGATTTTATTTTGTTTATTTTATTAAATGTTGCCAACTTTTTGTTTGTGAGAAACAAAAAAAACAGAACAAAAACAGCTGAATTTGCAAGTAAACCGCTGACTTGGCAACACTTTTAATATTTCAAGCTTGAAATGTCAATTTTGAGTTGAACAATTTTACATTTTTTTGACAAAACTTCATTTTTTATTGATAAGAGTTTGCTATTTATCATATACAGCTGAACTCTCCCAAAATTATATCGTTAGAACTCAGTTAATGTCAGTGATGCCAACTTAGCTATTAAGGGGCCATATTTGGCTCTTTTTAATTACTCCTGGCTCGTTAATTTTCCCGTTAACTCGTTTTTTAAAAAAGAGCTAACAGGGACTATTTCCAAACGTGATATTAGAACGTTTGACACTTTTACCGTCTATCCCTTTTTTACCCTCTTGCTTCGTCTTTGGTTCAGTTATATTTGTAAGTGTACACATTTTTTGCTAAGGTTAAAAGTATAGAAAGGCTTGGGAATCAAATCCTGTATTTAAAAAATGGATTAAACCAACAAAAGATCCGTGGAAAGCTTTATACAAATATTACAATTCAATAATAAAAGCTAAACATTTTCATTAGTACGCCATTCGGAGACTAAAGAATATAAGAAATGTATGGCGCCATGTTGTACTATCTTAAACAGATATATAATTTTCGTGGATTTAAAACAGAACAATCTTTGATTTTTAAAATTTAGCTCTTTTTGACTGTTCGGTCGGCACGTTTTGCCATTAATTAGTTGGCATCTCTAGTTAATGTAGAAATCAACTGACACACTTAAACCAATTGCTCCACTGTTATACCGCACAGAAAAAATTATTTTCATATTTGAATACGAAAATCGCATATTTGATTCAGAAAAATTTTGGAATTTTCTGCGATGACGATATTTGCGGTATTGATAAAAAAGTTTGTAGGTATAGTTATTTAATTTTTAGTCAACATCCCAGGTTCATTGAGTCAATAAACAAAGTTGTAGCCCAAAATATTTTTCTTTTTTCAACAAAATGTTAACGTGATTTGTTAAAATAAATTTTTGGAAATGTTGACTAAATCAATCAAAATGTTTATCGAATCTTTATTTATTTATTTAATAATTATGATGTGCTTAGTTCCCAATTTTGTTTCTTTGATAACTACTCTAAAATTTATTGAGGGGGGATAAGTTATTTCCTATGCTCATTTAGCTGATTGCTTAGGCCAGATCATCAAGAAACGTTTTCCCAAAGACTTTGGAAAAACTAAGGCTATTATTCAAATAAAACTGTAAAGCGAATGAGAATTATAAGCTATTAAAAATGGGCAAGAGTTGTAAAAATACGGTCTTTACTTTAATATTTTTTTTAATGATTATGAAGGAATATTTAATTATTAAATATGTTTTATTGAGTGCTATTTTGCAAAGTGTAATTTCGATAAACTCTTTTATTGAATCAAATAAAAAGTTTGTTGACCTAAAATTTTATTTTTAACAAACTGTGCTGTTAAAAATTTGCTTGAGAATTTGCGTGGAATTCTTCTTAACAAAACTTCCACCGTAGAACCAACCCAAATTTTTAACACAGTTCAAGATGCGCTCTGGTTCAATGCCAGAGAAATCAACACTTCTTCGAAAGTGGCGGATCTTATTTCGGTCAGTCGTCTTCTCGCTAACGCACGACAGTGACAGAGAAAGTGTTGAAAGTTCCCTTCCTCATACACGTCATCACAGCTGTGTCAGCAGTCACAGTATCTGACTCCCAGACGCTGTGGATGATTCTCGGGCCCATAATTTTTAAGCAGTAACGATAGAACTTCATATCGCAAAGATCTAGGAACTTGATTGTCTGGTGCATATGATTATAGCACGAAAGTTGATTTTCTTCCCTTTTAAGGTGAATGACAAATAACTGTGCATGCGAACGCAGATTTTGGCTGGATATAAAACATTAAGATTTTTAAATCAAATACTTTTATTCTTATAAATACTTCCAAGTTAACAATTCTTAAATCTTTTTCACACTTTTATCAAAATGATGCAGTTTTCACAAGCACATCCCCGCATTTGCTTTTAAACCAAGGACGCGATCACATCACTGATCACTTCCATCTTCTACGATTAGACAGGAAATCTAGGGATCACGAATTAAATGACCTGAAAAATTAAGATAAAATTAAAACCAGGTGATTTCAATTACACATTTTTAAAAAAAAATTAAAACGCGGATTAAAATTTCAAAAAAAATATTTTAACATTTTACGCGATTGTCCTTCAAAAATTCGCGAAAAAATTACACGTCGAACGATTTTAATCCACTTACTTAAATGCAAATTTAAGAGGCATTTAGAACAAATGCATATTTAATCCTCGGATTTAATATTTTTTCTTGTATAAAATATAATTTACCTCTTTAATTGTAACAAAAACTGAAAATTCGAAAAAAGAAAAACTCAGAAAAAATTACCAAAAACTTAGTTTAAAAACATATGGACATTGGCTTAATAATTTAATCTGTGTGCGTTAGCGTTAATCCATGGACTAAACGAAGTTTAAGAAATTTTTTACCTCTTAAGCAAAGCGATTCAATTTTTTTTTTCGTCAACAAGGACACGAACATTTGCCCAATTCTGGTTATGCGCACGAAGAGCAAGATGAAGATCAGCGAGAGATTAAAGGTAATCTTCTTCAAAGCAAAGCATGCAAATCCATGTGTCTGTGTATAGAGTAGGCGTAATATTGACGGATTTTCCTTAAATCCAGGACTTATCGAGCGGGAGAGAGAGAGAGTTATTTTGTTTTTTTTTTCTTTTTGTGGTATAGCAAACACACGCTGCATTGGGCTTGTATAGAAGAAAAATTCAAAGAGAGTAAAATGCAAGTTAGAGCTTAAAAGGCCAACAGGCCAGTTTGTAATTTTATCTTTGTACATACTAGACAAAATCCAAAAGAAAGAAAGAAAAACAAAAACACTTTCTGGGAACATATCCGGATTTAAGCCGGATCAAAATGGAATCATAATTATGGAAATTCATAACACAGCAACAACAGCAAAGAGTAAAATGCAAGTGCGTGTATGCAACTTCACTACCTGATCTAATTTGCTAAGTTTGGTTGCTTGTTGGTCGGTCTACTCTTTTCCGAAGAGGTAGTGAGGATTTCGTGGAATTTTAAGACCTTCAACGACGTATCTTGAGAGCGTGTGTAATTAAGAAGTCAAAAATATTTATGTGAAAAAACGTAAACTACATGTAAATCTGAACTAAATCCGGCTTAAGAATGGGCTTACGTCATAAAAGTGTTTGCTGCTCGCTAAATCCAGCTTAATGAAAAAGGTTTGTGAAATGTTGGAGTTTTTCGTAAAAATATGCAGATTTATGATTTTTTATGCAAAACCCGGCCATGCGTAGCTTGAACAAAAAAAAAAAAATAAAGCAAAGAGAGCGCAAATTTTTGGATTGAGTTTTTTTCGCGTTAATTTCCAAAGAGAAGAGGGAGAAATTGAGAAGTATGCAAAATGTGAGATATACATACGCGAGAGCGATAGAGTGTGTGCGTGTTTGAAAGAGCGTCGGTTTTTCCTTGTACAATTGTTACTTTTCAGTTTTTGCATACAGATGCATTTTTTATGAAGGTCCCTTTTACAATTTTTCCTCTTTTTTGTTTTAGCGGTTTGACTTTTTACCAAATATTTATTAACTTTTTTGTTACGTTTTAAAAAAGGAAAAATTATTATTACTTCCGCTTTCAGTGTAAGTTTTTATTTTTTACCTAAGATTTTTTTTTTTTTTTTTTTTGGTAAAGAACTTTGAAGGACTAGTTTCTTTCAAGGACATGGAATTTTTTTAAGGAATTATTGGGAAATTATGAAAACAAAAAATCTTAAGTAAATTTATTTATGAACTATAAAAGAAGCTGTCATGTAGTACAGGGTGTCCCAATAGAAACGAAGAGGTATCTCTATATTATTTTAATTGGAGTTTTGTTTATTTTGTTCAGATTGTTGTAAATAAGACTTGACAAATCTCTATCAAATGGCAAACTGAAATACACATTTGAATTTATTAAAATAATAATTTTGTGCATAATCTGCTATATGTTCATATTCAGTTAAGTGGATTTGTCAATGAACAAAATTGTAGAATAGGGGCAACGGAAAATCCTAAAGCAATTTCACCCTCTTAAGAGTACAGTTTCGGTACAATATAATACGAAAAGATTATTGCTGCATTTGATTAGTCTCCGAGTTCACCGGATATCCCCGCTCCTTTATTTCTTATAGCGTTTTCTACAAGACGTGTATACGTAAGAAAGCCGCAGGGCAGCTTAACGGTAACATACACTCAAAAGAAAAATCAATCCATCCGTACTCAAATCAATCCGAAGCGGTATTAATAGTGCGGTGAGTACGGAACTTCTTGAATCAAGTATAGAAAGATTGATTCAAGTACGGATTTTCAATGGCAAAACATTTTAAATATCCATATTCAATTCCGATTTCGTACTTGAAATAATCGGAAAATTAGATTGATTTAAGTAAAACTAAGATTGAATCAATTTCAAAATGCGCTTGATTCAATTATTATAATGTTGATTTTATCCCGTATTAGAAAGAAACAATTATTTTGATTGATTTACTTACTCGTATCACACCATACAGAATGAAAATGGTTTTTACTTTAGAACTCGTATGCACATATTTAACCAAAAATATAAACTAAAAGAGAAGCAAGATTTAAAATTTACTTTTTAACCATTCGTGTTACACATGGGAGTGGCCAGACCTTTTTTCAATGTGTATAGAAAATCAAAACATGCGGAAGCCTGAGGGTTAAACACAACGAAAAGTTTAATCTTTTTTTTTGTACTTGATTTAAGAATTTCCCATTCATTAAGAGTTAATGAAAGATAGTCGAATAAACATGTTTTTAACATTTCAACGTTTTTAAATTGAGTACTATTCAGCTTAAATTTTGTCAAAGTTTCAAAGTTTGGTGTTGATCGGCTTATCCAATCCAAAGTTATGTCGCCTGTAAATTTAATGAGCTTCTCTTGCAAAACTTACTTTTTTGACTTACATATTTTTTATATATGTATCTCTTGAAACAATAATATACCAAATTTTACCGCAAAAGTATAATTTGTACTTTACAGTTTTTCGCTTTACATGAGGCCTATGGTGACTTATGGACAGATCTTCGCAGTGATATCTAATCATATGAAACCATGACAGACTTCATTTTACTACAATAGTTTTATTCCTCAAGGTTTTAGGCGTTCTAAATAGTTTTCCTAGGGTGAGCTCTATATGGGGCCTGTCGCAAACTATGAACTGATCTTCACGAAATTTAGTGGAGTGATTTTTAGTCCTATGAAACTATGACAGGCCAACTTTTAACGCAAAAGCATTCTTTTTAATGGCTTTGGCGTACTAAAGTGCTTCCCGACAGTCGGCCTTATATTGGATCTTTATTTAATTCGGTGAAATAATTAATAATTTTATGAAACTCAGACAGACCAAATCTTACCACAATAGCATTGTTGTTAATGGTTTAGGGCGTACTAAAGAGCTTTCCGAGAGTGGGCTTTAAATTAGGCCTTTGGTAAATAATGGACCAATACAGAAAAAACTAAGTAATATAATTTAATTTTAATCACATACAAAGAATCAGTGTGTTCTGTCACCAATTTATTTTAGTTTTTAGTTTTTGTATCAAATAAATCTATTTTTAATAAGATTAATCCAAATTTTGTTTCATAACTCTTTTCCTACTGAACCGGTTGCGCTCGATTACAATTTTACACCAAAATTGTTCTTTCTCTTAAGTCTTTCGGAAATGAGCGTGTTTCCAACGGACAAACAGACAGACAGACGGACATTGATATATCGACTAAGATTTACTCAAGGACCCAGAATATACATACTTCCTTTAAGGGGTCTTAGATTAATATTAATAAAGATTTCACGTGGAATGACAAATTAGGTATACCCACATTCGCCACTAGTGGTGAAGGGTATAAAAACGTGTAAAGACAAGTAGAAAAAGGGCACATTTTATTGTTTCAAACATTTGGGGGATTCACAAGGTGTGCTATCCAGTCATATCGTCATAATGTCCTAAATAATTGTTTACAATTGTTTAAAATAAATGTTGTTGTATTTTAAACAAAATAAATATGTTAATGCTGTGTTTATTGATTCGTTATAACTGTAAAGTAGAAATCTTAATTATAAGCGATAGCCCACAGCAGTCCTATATATTTCTTGTAATTATTTTAGGACATATGACTTTACAACTTTATGACTACCTTGTGAATCCCCCAATTGTGTTTTTTTTAAGTTATGACACTATTGAAGTAAACAAGCGATATTTAAAGATAAATACGGGGCCAAAAACTACTACAACTATAAAACATTTTCTGTTGAAAACAAATCTTTTTATTTAAAAAAAATTTCCAAGAAACCCAATTTTGAATCACATGAAAATAATTGCTTAAATATTCAACAGAAATTACCTTTTATTTATTTAAAACATTTCTTAAATAAAAGAACGACTTTTCGCTAATTGTTTTCGAAAATATGAAAACCCTCTTAAATAAAGAACAATGCAAATGGACTAGTAAATAGACCACCTTCTTTTTGGCTGGCATCATTAAGGCAAAATTTTAATATTTTCCATGACACTTATTTTTTTCTTTTTTGAAAAACTTTAATCCTGCTTCGAAAGCAAAAATTATTATTCCTGGCCCTTAAGCCAGTTGCTAGAGAAAAAAAATGCTGGCATGTTGTGTGTTGATTACGATGAGAGACAGATAGATAAACAGACAGACAGACAGACAGACAGACAGACAGAGAGAGAGTTAAATGTTTTCAAAATTTTGTGGGCAGTTCTGAGCATAATTTCTATTATAAATATAATTTTGCAGATTTCATCAAACACCAGTTGAAAAAAGGGGTTTCTTTTTGTGTAAATTGTTAAATTTTTCATCTTTTTTGTCATAATTGCAGGATTTACCTGCCGTAAAAGGATTACAAATTTTTGTTTGACGATTTTGCCATAAAAATGGGTGGTCCAAAATTTTGTTAAATTATGAAAGGAAATGAAGAGATTAGGAAAATGATTTAAAATGTTAAAACTCTTATTTAAATGTGCATTTAAAGTGTTCGAGATAATTAGAGAGCAACAAATGTACACTCAAAACATTCTGTACGTAAAATTAACTGAAATTGGAATATAATATAAATGAAAATTCAGTGAAAAATCGGTCTACTTATTTTTCATTAATTTTAAAATGTCAACCAACCCCATTGTTCCGTAAAAACAAATGAATTTTCTGTTATTTTATATAAATTTACTATCAAAAAATTAACTAAATATTCCGTAAAAACAAAGGAATATTCACTTCTTAAATAAACTACAGTCCGTTACTGTAATAATATTGTGAGTGTAGCGTTAGCAACAGAATGTTTTAAATTTTTAAGGGAAGATTTTTTAAAATTGTTTATATATCTGTGGCATTTTGACAAAACATCTTAGACCGAGATAAGAAAGCAAGAAAGTTTAAAAATTTTAAAAATATATTTTTATCAAATAATAAAATAAACCAAAATTAGAGAAACCTTTCTTTTATAATACAAAATTTTCAAAAAAAATACCTTGGATTAACAACACTTTTTGCAACTTTTTTAATTTGACTTAAGATGTTTGGTGAAAGTGCCACAGATATGTATGTATAAGTTTTTTATCAATTCGATTAGGATGCAATCGAAAAAGTATATTTTCTGTTTAAATTTAGATATTAAGAAACCGAATAATCGTTACTTGAGTAGTAGTGGTAACTTTAGTAAAAGTAATAATTTTCTGAATTTCATTGATTATTGAACCGATTATTCGGTCTGTTCTAAAATATATAACCTTTGTATTCATTTTTCCGCGTAACCGGCTAAGTTGTTTACTAGAACCCAAACTTTATATTTTTGTTTTTTAAAAAAAAGGTTCAAATAGAGCAATTTAAAAATTTTAAATCAATTTGCTGTCAAAACATATTTTTAAATTGCGTATACATTAATGAAACGAAATGAAGTGCCACGCCCACTTCCCCAACCTCGTCTACATTTTGTCGGCGAGGTAGGTCCAAGATGCTTGTACCTAATTTGGAAGCGTTGGCGCTTGCCATCAACAGGGGATTCATATGTGAATTAAAGACAGTTGTGGTTGTGTGCTCATATCTTAGCCATTTATGAGCCGATTTGGGTGAATTGCAATAGCAAACTTTAACGGAGTATATGTAACATAAGTATATAGTAGCTTGGTCCCCATCAATTCTGAGGTCTTTGAAAAGCCTATTTCAACATCCACAAGAATAGACGGACTTCGCTAAATCAACTTCGCTTCTCATAAGCACCCAGAATATAGTACATGAGGGTGGTCGTTAACTGTATGGAGAATTTTTTTTTATTTTTCCATGCTCTTACCCCCCCCAATTCGGGGGGTATTGATAAAAAAAACATCCGACTGTCCTAAATTTTTTCTGCCCAACAAATTGGCTGTTGAGATCGAAAGAAATCCCACTTTTGATTTTATTGGTCATCCTAATAGAATATACATATATATTTAAAAGGGTCAACAATATATATTGCAGAAATTACAAACGGAATGACAAACCTTTATGTACCATTTCCTTCTGTGGTGAAGGGTAAGAAAACGAATAATCGGGCTTAATAAAAAACGCGAATAATTTAATATTCGAGTGATAAATTAATCAAACCCCTTTATTTAATTAAAGAAAATATGTGGGCTTAGAACAAAAATTATAAATTTAATAAGAATTTGATTATCTCGAATTTTATTCGAATAAATAAAAATATTAAATTTCAAATATTTTCTCAATATCAACCACAATTTTAAAAACAAAAAATTGTATAAAATTAATAAAAAAGTAAAATTAATATATTCTACAAAAAAAATAAGTTCCCACACCGTATGACTAGCCAGTTTTTATTCGAATAGTTTATTATTTTAAAATTAAATATTCGGATCAAAACAAATAGTTTAATTGAAAATAATATGATTTTCATACACATCCATAAAAAATAAACTAGAAAATCCATTAAATAACCGGTATTTGTTGCAAATTGTTAAGTAAAACCTATACCGATTATTCGTTAGTTATATTTCCTTCATTTCTTTTAGGGCATTCGTTTTAAATCCCTTTTCTAGATTATTTAAAAATGTTTAATCTCTTGCATATGGATTACATCTAGATTAAAATTATTTTTAATTGAAACGCGAAAATTCGAATATTTTCCTAAAGTCTTAAATGAATGAAGTATGAGTATGTGTGGATTAAATAGTTTTCTAAAACTGCGGTTTAATTAATCCACGAACAGAGCATGGATCAGATTACGTCAGGAAGTAGATAATAACAGCCAATATGTCAGTCATACAACCGTATTCATTAAGCGAGCAGCAGGATTTATTTAAGCGTCTCTCTAGACTTAATCTATTCATTAAAAATAAAGTAAAGCGGGGATTTAGTAAACCAAGATTACAGAAATATAACTTCCTGCATATCTTATAAAAGAAAAGACTTTTAAACAGAAAATTATAACATATTCGTTTAGAAGGATTTTGCGGTTGTATGTTTTATTAAACTGAAAAACGATTAATAGTTTGGTTGGATATATACTTTTTGTATGATTTTTGTTACATTAAATTATTTTAAATAATATTTAAAATTGATTTAGATTCCTTTAATCATGGTTAATTCTTCCAACCGATTATTCGAATAAGAATTGAAATTTTCGAATAATTGATCGGATTCCGAACTGTATTTTTGGGTAAAAAACTATTTTGTTTTTTATTCTTTAAAAAAAAATTTGACTTTCCAAATTGAGGAATATAAACGATTATTCGATTTATAACAAACGATTATTCGATTATTGTCTTGTATGCATTATATTTCTAAAATAAACATACATCTATTAAAACCATATTACAGTACGACGATTTTCATTAAATTATTAGATCGAATAATCGATTATCCGAATAAATATTTAATTATGCGAAATTTTTTTTATTTCAAACAAATATATTTTATGTAGGAAACAATTAAATAATCAAGCTGTATTTTAATTGAATTAGTTTGTTACAAAAGTTTTAACGATTAACCGATTAATAACAAGAATAATAACAAATCAGGGGCAAAATTATGATATTCGATATCGATTGAAATTTTAATTTAAATTGTATTGTATCGATATCAACTGTCTTAGTTTGGCCCAGTTTTGAATATTGTCCTGAATAAACTATATATATTTCTTAACTGCGCTTAACTAATCTTAGGATTATATTGTAATACAATATTTACAAATTAAATATAGAGAAGTTAATTATTTGCTCATTATCAGGGAAACCGAATATATGCGCTAAAAAGGGCTTTATATGCATAAAATATGCAGTTATAACTTAAAAAACATGCTCTAAAAAACCTTAAAAGCAAAAGAGTTATTAATTTAATAATATTTGCATATAATAAAGAAGTAAAAAGTATAGGCGGTCAAGTTCGACCATTCCATACTCGGCATCATAATATTAACAGACAAGTTTTCAAGTGTTGCCTACTTAGGACCCATGGGAAGTCATGAGCCCCCCACAACAAAATTATGTCATTAACTCATAAGTCCCTCCTCACTCATGGTGTTTTGTTTAGAAAAAGAAATGACGTTTGATTAACTCTGCGAAAGCACCAGTTTATAAAGGTGAATTATGCTTTATAAAAATTAAAAAAATCGAAAATTCTATATTTCTAATTCCAGTATTAATAAAAATTTAATAAGTTTCAGTTGAAGAAATTTTATATTTATAGGTCCAATATTAACGAAAATTAAAAAAGGACCAGTTTAAAAACAAAAAAGTTTCCTCTTAAAGATTCTCATCCACACAGGACATTGCATGTTTAAATCAATATTAACGAAGATTAAAAAAGTACCCGTATCAGAAAAAAAAATCAAAAAGCTCCCCTTACAGATTCTTATTTTCTTAGGCTCACGCATGCTTAACCAATTTTTCGCTGACCGGTCATTATAATTACTTAATACAAATTTCTAATAATAAAAATTTTATGTTTCTAGGTTCAATATTAACGAAACTATAAATTAAAAACTACCAAAAAGTACAAAGTATACAAAAGTACCAACATTTTGTATAGTATATGTTCTTATTCACTCAGCACCCTGCACATATAATTTTATGTTTATAAGTTCAATATTATAGAAAATTCGAAAATTACCTCATGTAGCACGAAAAAGTTTAAGAAAGAAATTTAATTTCCCGTATTTTCCCTTTTTGATACTTTTTCCCCCCACTGAAGTATCAAACATTTTAATACTGTAGTGGAAGCCCCTAATTTAATGCGTACCTACATCGCACTGGTGCCTCTAAAGGGCGTTAACTTAGAATTTATAAATTTTCAGTAGAGAAAAAAAAACTGTTTTATTTTTAATTTAATCTTATACTACAAAGGGGGATACAATTGTATTTCTTTGGCAAAATACTAGAGAAATTGATCTACGATTTTTACAGTTCGTAGACCACTGTACATCAATTTCTTGCAAAAAGTGAAAATTGAAGATTTTTGATTTGACTGTCTTTAGAGCAACCAGTCCGATTTGTTTATGAATGGAAATAAAAGTTTTTTATAAAAAGTACCCAAAATAGGCATAAATTTTAACCCTTAAACGTGTTACTCCCCAAAAGGGACGAATTTAAAAAAAGTAGTTACCTGTCACCTGTCCGCTTGTTTTTCTAATGAACAACGATGAGTATTAAATGTTATTTGTCTATCTTAGTGTTGGAGATATGAGGTTATCGAATTTACGAGTTTTACATTTTGTACCCGCCTCAGATTTTAATAAAATAAATGTATATCATGCACGTCTGTAAGTAAATGCCTATCAAATGGTGTAATTTCTTGTTCAAATTGATTTACAAACAGAGAAGGAAAGTTTTCTTAACTGTCCTGCCTTTGCTGGTTTATTAAGGGCCGATGTTGAATGTGAACAACACGTAAGCAATCGAGCAACGCGTTAAAGTTATTCAGGCTTATTATGAAAATGGGCGTTTAAATCAAAATGCATATCGAAGAAATCATCTTCAGTGATGAGGCACATTTGCACCTCAGTGGATTCGTCAATAAGCAGAATCGCCGCATTTGTGATTGTCTAAAACCAAATGCACCCACAAAGATTGTCTATTTGGTGCGGATTATGGGCTGGCGGCATCATCGGGCCGTATTTTTCCAAAATTAGGCCGGTCAGGCAGTTACTGTTAAAGGTGTTCGTTATCGTGAAATGATAACGAACTTTTTGTGGCCCGAATTGGAAGAAATGGATGTGGAAGATATGTGGTTTCAACAGGACGGTGCCACTTGCCACACAGCTAACGAAACAATGGCTCTTTTGTGGGACAAATTCAATGGCCGTGTTATCTCACGTGGTGGCGATGTAAATTGGCCGCCAAGATCATGTGATTTGACACCGTTTGCAAACTCGTATTTTTTCTTCGGATTTTTAAAAGTTAAATTTAAAATTATTCGGTTTAGCTGTTGAATTAGATTTAAAACTTAAGCGAATATTTTTTCAAACCAATTCATAAATCCTACTTTTACATTTTTTTAATTTAAATTTTTAGTTGGAAAACCGATTAGACATTTGTTTAACACTGTATTCAAAAAATTATTTTTAACATTTTGCGCCTACATTTTAAATTCTAACACACGAATACAATTTATAAAATTTTCAAAACATGTGTTTGATTTTTTTTTTCAATTTTGCGTAATCATTATTGTAAGAAAAATTGTCTTAAATTTCACTTTTCCTTTTACAGTCATTGTTTTCTTTAAGAAATTTTACATTTGCTGCTTTTACAAAAAAAAAAAAATAAAACATCCTTAAAATCCTCTTTAACACATGCATATTAAAGGGACTGGCATGTATGTAAATCCGCAAACGCACGAGCATTTTATATTGTTTTTTAAGCAAAGATCATCAAGGTGCAACCAAATACCTCAACATCCTTAAACAATTTCACTTTTTAATTTTTTTTTTAATTCAACATTTTCCAAGTCTAAGGAAGTGTATGAGTTAAGAATACTGTTGAACTCAAAACGTGTGCCGGGTAACCTCCTCCTTGTCTTTCAACTAAAGAGATAAAAAACTAAATATAAAACTTAAAAAAGAAAAAAAACTATCAACAAGGAAATGTATGTACATATTTAGTAAAATGAAATGGAACGAAACAAATCAATGAACAAAAATGTTCATAAGTGAAAGTCTTACAAAAGGATCTAATCAGGATATGAAAATAAACACACATGATACCTTTTGCATATAAATTTTCAATACTCAGACATACATAATAGTCTTTATTTCTATATTCAAAAAAACAAAAAAATTAAATACGTAAAGTAATAATTTTTTTATTACTTTGGATCCGTCTGTCCATGATCGTTTTTTTAAAATTCGAGTTTCACTGCAAATAAGGGTGAGATTTCTTGACATAAAACACACGGCTGTTTTACTGGATATTTTTCGTCGTTTTTTTCTAATTTTTTTATTTTTCTAATGATGATAATGACGATTTCAATACATTTAAGATTATTTACCTTTTGTGGGTAAACAACAGCATCCTCTCCATCATCGTTTAGATCAACATATGCTGTTTTACCAATAACTCATACATGCATCCATGCACAGTCGTTTGTATGCACGTAAGTCCATACACTCATACACATCAAAGTGCTTTTTAGGAGGTTGAATAGACTTCACAATAAGCGCGCGTGTTTTTTTTTATATAAAAATGTCTCTTTTTTATATCAAATCGAGGGTATTTTTCTTTCAAACCAATTTATGCTGCATTTATGTGGAGTTTTCCTTTTTTTTATGGAGAGTACGCGTGGTATCTTGTTGCTTTCTAGATCGTTTTGCCTGTCTGGAGTATTTGTCGGCAGTGGTAGCACGTTCTAAGTGTGGTTGGTTTTTTATTTATTTGTTGATCAAGGATTTATAGAGGGATTTTTTTATTATATTCCTGTTAAAAAAAAACTAGAGTTGTTTGATGCTGATCTTAAAGATGTTGTTTAATGGCTTCTTTTCTTATGACGTACGCCAAACGCATGCTGTGTTAGGATATTAAAAAGTATATGTATTTTTTTGGAGGTGTTCCAATGTTTTGGGAGAAAGTAAAGATTTTTTGTTTTATGAAGAAAGTGAAAAAGCGATTATAAAATGAAAAAAAAAGGAAATTTGGCACTTTTACTTTAGTATAATAAAACAACACTAAAGGAATTTTCTTCACAGATCCAATGGATTTTAACATTAATCCAATGATAAATTACATTTAAAGTCAACCTATTAATAAAGAATGTTACATTAGCCCTCCGTTAAAGAAAATTTTCATTAAATCGACCTTCAACTTCCTTCTTTCCATTTTACTGCCTCGTACTACTACGTAAATTTTGTTTATTTAAATTAACAATTAAAGAAAAAAGAATGTGAGAATTTTGTGCTCTTGTTTTTTTCTTTCTCGTTGTTTGTTTTTAAAACTATTTCTAACGTTTAGTCAAAAACACTATTTCGTTATCGTAAGGAAATTTTTATATATTGATATTTTGAAAAATTAAAATTTACTATTTTTGTACAAATTGGAACGAACTATTAGCAGGAATTTAATTAAAAAATACGTTTTTCAAACGTCTTAAGGAAGAAAATATTTTTCAGTTATAAGTTTTTTGTAGTTAGAATTCTTTATTTTGGTTGCATTCACGCAATGAAAATTTTCATTGGATTAAATAATACAATTTTATCAAATTGATTCATTAGATTTATAAAGCATAGCCTTTTCTATAAATTCTGAAATTATTATACAATTTTTTTTTTATAAATTCTTAAAATTACTGAAAATATTATTAAATTGGAAAATTTTACTTGTATTGAAGTTTCTAGAATCACTAAAATTACTTTTGTCTACTTTTTCAGCCATGCCCTGATTTCGATTCCAAGTGATATTGCAATCGAACAAAATTTTTACAAGATCCTGTTTTGAAAAATAATGCGTTTTGTATTTGATAGAATTATCAAAATATTCTTGTGTTTTTAAATTGCAGAACAATATTAACAATAACGAACAAATTTCGAATTTGTTAATATTATGCTAGGAACACAACAGCGACGAACGACGAATGTTTGGCCGCGAATATTTGTCGCCAAAAATAAAACATATTTGTGTATATGAAAATACACACAATCACGTCGTCGGTCGAAATTCGTCATACGCGACTTTGCAATAAATTTATTTCTATTTCATACGCCGGCCAACGACGAACAAATCAGTACCAGGTGACCATGCTTGATTTTAGTTTTCAAGTATTTTAGTACATAAAGTTAATTTTTTACTTTAATAATTGTTTTTATTATTTTATCGCATTTAAAATAAATATACAAACTAGATAACTATAAGAATAGTTTTTAATTCTGGTTTTGTTAATGTTTGTGGTTTTTAAGTAATTTTTTTTTATATGGTCACACTATTTCTCTCTCTTTACACAAACAACAAACAACTTTCACAATTAGTAAAGATCTTAGTTATTCGTCTTTATTGTGTTTCATACGACGATTTTACTCAGCGATTTTTTACTTAAAAAATTCGTCGTGTAGGGCGCAATTCGTCGTTCGTCCCAGTTGTGTTCCTAGCGTTATTTGAATTACGACAGAATTATGAGAGTGTTTTTTAGCGTTGTTAAGACGAGCGATCCAATTGTGTTTCTTAAGCTACGGTCACACTAATTAAATATTTGACCAAAAAAGCGTAACCACTACTTTTGTAAATAGTTAGTTAGATTTAACATGGTCTTAATATCACAAATAAAAATAGTTATACTACTAGACAAAGAAAAATACAGTTTTTTGTAAGATGTGGTACTATAATAAAAATAAATATTGAAATTAAAGGAAATTATTATTTAGTTTGATTGTTGGTCCCCTTTTTTTTTGTCAAATATTTGACAAGTGTGACCGTAGCTTTACAAGGGGGTTACATTTAAATTTGAAATTGTTTGAAAAGTCTTAAAACATTTTTTTTCAACTTCTAAATAAAATATATTTTAATATGTTTATTAACAAAGTTAAAAATCACTTAAGATTGTAACAATATAATTTTTTAAAAACTTATTTAACTGATAAACTCGCCTCCATTAAAAACAAAGCAAAACAAAAAATTCTTTTATTTATGCTCAGAATTGCATTATCAAAATTAGAACATAAACATTTAGAACGTCTATTGTTTTTCTATGCTTCTAATTATGTTTCTATGTCAATAATATAAACCACAAGCAAAAACAAATTTCAAAGCCTTATCGCTACTTTCAAAAACATTTTTATTGTTTTGCTTTTTCTGAAGAAAGTATTGACCCTCTAATAACAATAACCTTGAATCTTTTTGAATGAATTTTTATTAAAAATAAAGAATTTTTTAGCAAAAATTTATATGTATAAATTATAGTAGTTTTGCATTTTGAATGGATCACTGCAACATTGTTGTTATAAATCGCTTGTTCGGTCGCTTGATCTTCGAAAATTTTAGTTAATCCAAACGAATAGCAGCAGACTTTGCACAGATGCCATTTAGGACCGGTATTTAAAAGAAACATTTTAAAGGAAATCTTAAACTTAAACTCTTTTTTCTGCTGCTTAAATACTCCAGGAGTCTTAAAACCTCATTAGCGAGAGCAAAATGTTTTTCCCCTGCTTTAGAGAATAAAAGGGTTTTTTCATATCCAAAGGAGACTTAAAAAAACAGATAATGAATTTTGGATTTTTACTTATAAAATCCTACTTCCTTAAGTTATAATCTCAAGTAATATCCGTAGTACAATAAGTTTAAGTAAATATTACTTAAAATTAAACATATTTATTGAATTTAATAAACATATTCGAATATGTTATTTGCATAGCCAACTTAACGCCTAGAAGAGTGATTTAATGGTTTGTAATCCGGGATTAAATGGTACTTTACTTCAAATCCCTATCACTGTGGTTGTTTTTTTCCTTAAGTGCAAGCGCTAATGTGGAAGTGCGTATTTGCTTAGAAGACTCTCAAAATTGTAGAAGTCTTTGGACCAGACATGCCAGTTTGGAAAATAGTATGAGCATGATTTTAATTGTTTTAATCTTGGATCAAAAATTTTACTTAATTCTAGACTTGTGGTTTGTTGTCCAGTTTGTCTGCGTATGTTAAAATGGAAAACTTGGCAACCAAATTCATTAACTAAATCAGGGCAGGTTTTAGGCAAAACGCCAGACAAACTAAAGAAGTGTGGCAAGCATATGTTGCATATTGTGTTGCCTATTAAAATGAACCGAATACCTTAAAGTAGATAAAACGGAATTTCTTAGAAAGTGAATTTTTATTTAAAAATTAACGATTGTATTTTTTTAGTAACTAAAGGCTTTAAAAATTGTTGAAAATATTTCCAGTAAATTTGACAAAATTTAAAAAATTCGATTTAACTAATCAATATTGTTTCGGGTGTTTTTTTTTAAGTTGCATGAGAACTTTCGATATCGATAACTATGGCGGCTGAGAATGTCAAATTTTGTCGACATTTCTGTTCAGTTAGGTTTGTCAAATCATTATCATTAGAGCAACGCTTCCACATTGTGGAAATTTTCTTTAAAAAAAAAATCATCATGAGTCATATAACGTTAGAGCAACGCTTCCACATTGTGGAAATTTTCTTTGAAAAAAAAAAACAAAATCTGTTAGCGAAGTTCAAAATTGCAGTACTTTTTGGAGTGAAGACAATCCTAAAGCCCTTAACGAATCACCAATTCTTCCATTCAAATGTCCTGTTTGGTGCGGTTTACATGCTCTTTCGAAATTAGCAAGAAGCTGACGTTACGGTTAATGGATAGCGCGCGCTATCGATTCATGCTGACTGCATTTTTGTTTCCAAAAATTAATCAGCTAAACATCAATGGCATTTGGTTCCAATAAAACGGCGCAACTTGCCATACATCGCGTTTATTTTTTATTTTCGAATTCTTAACTTTTTATTATGCAATTCACTAAGTGCTCTATTGAGTCATATTGGTTGTCTGTACTATGATTTTATGAATGTGACATTTTTATAAATATCGCAAATAAAGGCAATACGACACAATAGCACAATTTGTGAATTGCTTATTGGGCTATTCACAAGGTAGTCATAAAGTTGTAAAGTCATATGTCCTAAAATAATTAATAGAAATATATATGACTGCTGTGGGCAAGCGCTTATAATTTAGATTTATAATGTACAGTCACGACAAAATAATGAACACAGCTTTAAAATTTTTATTTTGTTTCAAAGACAACAATATTTTTTTTAAACAATTGTAACATTTTATTTAGGACATTATGACGATATGACTTAAAAGCACACCTTGTGAATAGCCCATATATGTTTTTTAACGATCTGTTGTATTAAAAAGGAGCTTTTCAGAAATTTTGAAAATTCGAACATCATTTCGAAAATTAAATTTTTTTTAGGAAAACGATGATTTCTGATTATATTGCACTAAAATATTTTTTCTCAATTTGTTAACCCTCTTCTATCATCACTCAATTAGAAGAGCCCTTAAAACCTATGCGAACAGGAACAGTGATCAGGAGAATTTTCTTCAGGCATTGGCAAGACGCAAACTTAGGTATAAGAAATAAATTTTATTAAATATTGTGAAGCTTTATCAAAAAAATTATGGAATTCTAAAATAATTTATAAACTTGTAAAAACATTAAAAAAAAACCATTTTGAAATTAAGAAATTTTTAATTTTCTAGCAAATTTTAAATATTTAATTTTCGAATCTTTTATTTCTTTGTTGAAAAAAAAACAAAAACATCTTCTATTATAACAAACCTTGGAATTTTCACGGCTTTCGAATTTTGGAACTTAAATTTTTTTCCAAAAAACTTTAAAATTATTATCTAAATATATTTAATAATCTTAAATAATATACAAACTTTAAAGTTTAAAGTTTTAACTACTACCACTGAACATTTCAAATTAATAAAAAAAGATAAAACTTTTAATATTAATTTTTATAGGTTTTTGTATATTTAAACAAATTTTATTTTATTTTGTTAAAATTTTGATCTAATTTGGATTTTAATTTAATAAGAACATTTTTTTAAATTTTTTTACAAAACAAATAAATATTTATTTTATAAAATTAATTAACTTCTTAATATTTTAATTAGGCTTAAGTTCATCAAATTTAATTTTCATTAAATTATTTTTATGAAGAAAGGAATTTTACAACATAAAATAAATTAAAATTTATTGATAATTTTTCATTATTGACTGATCTGAGATTCGAACCCAGGCGTTTTACGGATCTACCAAAGGCTAGAATACAATTTGGATTGATGTTTGACTATTGACGTCAGCAGTCGTCGATGGCTGCGAGTGTAAGACGGCAAATCCATCTGAGGAGATCGAGTGGTTGCGATCGAAACATGTCATGGTAACCTGCCAGCCAGGGTTCGAGCCCCGCCCACGATTAAGAATGAAAGATTATCAAAAACAATTTTAAATAATTTTCATCTTGTAAAATTTCTGTCTTCATAAAAATAATTTAATGAAAATTAAATTTGAGCCGAATTAAAATATTAAAAATTTGGATTAAAAAACCATAAATAGTTCAACAAAATAACCACAATAATAATTAATTAACTTCTCTAACTTCTTTCAATATTTCCTTAGTTTTTAATGTTCGACACATAAAATCTTGAGGAAAATGGTTAGAAACAAAGAAGTATTAAAAAAAAATAAAGCTTTTTATATGAAATTCAAAAATTCGAACATGATATCGAAAATTTTAATTTTAGCTAAAAATAGTATTTTTAAATGTTTTAAAAAAATATAACAAAATTTATAGTTATTTTAACAATTTTCTTAAATATAACTTTCAAAATTAACCAAAGGGTTACCCAAAATTATCGTAAGATTTGAATTTGTCGCCTTTTGTGCAGTTAATTGCTTACAGCCCTAAAAAGGCTTTAGGCTGCGTTTTCTGGTTTAATTTCTATTTAGTTCAAATCTTGAATTCCTTAACACATTTCCGTCAAAATATCAAAGATTAAATTGAAATGAATTGACAGTTTTTCCTCAAAAAATTTAACAATTTTCTACCAATTTTATTTAGCAACTATTTTTGCAATAGCAAACAAAATGTTGAACAAACAAAAGTCAAATAAATAAAAAAAAAAAAAGGATTTAAACACAACTCCAATAATCGTTAAAAAAAGGGAGAACCTTAAAAAATATAACAATCAAAAGAATACAAATAATAACATCAAATAAATAAATAATAAAAAAACTCTAGAATTACCACTTTTTTACAAAGAGTTGCGCTTGCGCTGAAAGTACGTTCGACAAAAAAATATTTGTTAACGCTTTACCTTTCTCTTTGTTCGCTCTCCTTTGCTTAAGGGTTGTAAACCCACATAATTGTCGAATTGATAATGGTGATAATGACGATCACAATATAATTTTTTAGCAATTTGTAACACTCGTAAACGCAACATAAAAAGGGTTTTAAAAATTCGATCATTCATTGATATTTGCTCAGCAAATAGAGAGATTTATAGTCTAGAAAATATTGTGGGCAAAATGATTTTTTGATGTGTGTTGATAAATCAAACAATTGCAGTTTTTTAGGGGTTTTTGCCAAGTATTAGATAACGTAATAAAAAATTAAAAGTGACAATAAAAAGGAAAATGATGATTTTATATAAAATAATTTTTTTTTTGTTTAACAAGATCTGAAGGACTTTTTAGGGATGATAAGAAGGAAGAAAGAAAGGGAGTATATTAATGAATAAAAAAATAGGAAGTTTAGATTTTTTATTTCAGGCACGTTTCTTGGGTTACTTAAGAACTTAAAAAGATTTTTTAACACATTTCTTTATTGAATTTTTAGGAATAACTAATTTCAATGTATTCTCCTCAATAATTGAGATATTTGTAAAGTAGTAGAGAACTAAGCAATTTATACTGACTTAAGTGCAAAAGTGTGACTATATTCCCAGGAAACTTAATTGTTTTCGATTTTGGGGAAATACGAGGTTTTCGGAAAATATAGAAAACATTTCCAAAAAAACCGTAAAAATATGCATACAAAAAGTGTGTATGTATTAACATACGCAATTGATCGTGTGAAAGAGACTATATATATTCATATATACAGTGAAATTGTTCATAACTGGACACCGAAGCGACTATTAAAATGTGACCGTACAAGGGGAATGTCCTTTTAAAAGAACGTAATGATTTGCTTTTAAATGCTCTGGGACCAGGGAGAAAAGTCCGTTAAAGGAGATTTTACTGTAAACAGAAACATACATATATGTATAAAGAAACATATGCACAATGTAATTTTCCCTAACAAATACCTTTCACAAGCGAACAGTCCTTTCCAACGGACACTATTACCTGTTGACAGCAACGATTCATAAGCAAACCCTTAAGTTCTTTTTAAGGAATATCCCTCTTGTACGGCCACGAATGCATGGACCCTTCGGTATCCGGTCATGAGTGATACCGTTGTGGGAACAATGGGCCATATCAGACCAATAGCACTGTGCTAGTTTAAAAAACTGACAAGCGGGGACCCTTGCGTTTTACCTAATTCTGGTACTCCGAATCCAATGGTGCGTACCTTTTTTGTTTAGGTTAGCTCTTGTTTTCGAGATAAACCGTTAATTCGAAAATGGAGGTGGCTTTGCAACATATATTTGCGTAACTCAAAAACCGTTTTGTTTATTGAATAAACTAAAAAAACCGAAATTCCGCAATAAAATTATAAGGTTAATATTTTTTTTTTAATATGCGTAGTCGTTTAAGAAACATAATTTTTTGTTGGCGAAGAAAATATTTTTTTTACAAAATTTAGAAATTTTTGATTTTTAAAAATTCATCAAAAATTAGAAAATGCAGCTATTAATCTACTCGTATAGAAAACAAAGCAAGCCAAGTAGGATTTGAGAAAATATTTAGGATAAAAAACAAATGGAGGTCGGTCATACATTCCCCCCCCCCCCCCCCCCAGGGACGACTCGTAGGCAGTTAGAGCACTTTTTCGTCTAATAGACATATTTCAGTTTTAATTTTAGTTTAAATAAATTTTTCAGCTACAAAATAAAAATTAGCAAAAAATTTAAATCCATCATGGAATATTTGTTAAAAAAGTTATTCGATAAACCTTTCATCTACAAAAGCTTTAAATAATAACAACACATTTCCATTCAATCTATCAGCGAATATTCGATGAAAACAAATTATTCAAATAATCGTCAAATAGACACATTTCAGTTTTAAATGTCAGATTAAATAAATATTCCAGCTATAAAATTTGAATTAACAAACATTTTAATTCATCATTGAATATTCGTTAAAAAAAAAAGTTATTCGAATAATCGGTAAAATAACAAATTTCAGTTTTAAGTACCAGTTTAGACAAATCTTCCATTTTCGATTTCTATAGTAAAGAAAAATTAAATCCACTCTCGAATTTTCGATAAAAACTACTATGCGAATAATCGTCTAATAGTCAAATTTCAGTTGTAAACACCAGTTTTAATAAATTTTCCATTTATAAAATTAAAAAAGTTACTCCAATAATCGGTCAATAGACGCATTTCAGTTTTTTACATCAGTTTAGAAAAATCTTCAGCTACAAAATTCAAATTAACAAAAAATTTTAATTCATCATCGAATATTTTTTAAAACGTTATTCGAATAATCGTCAAATAAACAAATATCAGTTTTAGTACCAGTTTAGATGAATCTTCCATTCACGAAATCTATAATTAAGGAAAAAATTAAATCCATCATCGAATAAAAAAATTTACTCGAATAATCATCTAGTAAACATAATTCAGTTTTTAATATCAGTTTAAATAAATCTTCCAGCTAAAAAATTTTAATTAACAAAAATTTTTAATCTATAATCGAATATTCGTTAAAAAAAAGATATTCGAATAATCGTTCTATAGACACATTTCAGTTTTTAATATCAGTTAATATATCAGTTATATATTCCAATAATCTACGAATATTCGTTAAAAAAAAGGTATTCGAATAATCGTCAAATAAACAAATTTCAGTTTTTAATGCCAGTTTAGATAAATTCCATCTACGAAGTCCAGAATTAAAAAAGAATAAAAACCCTTAATCAAATATTCGATAAAAAAGATTATTCGAATAATCGTCTAATCGACACATTTCAGTTTTTAATATCAGTTCAAATAAATCTTCAAGCTTAAAAATTTTATTTAACAAAAAATTTAAATCCATAATCGAATATTCGTTAAAAAAAAGTTACTCGAATAATCGTTAAATAAACGAATTGAATTTTTTTGTACTAGTTTGGGTAAATCATTCATCTACGAAGTCTATAATTAATACAAAATTTAAATCTAGCATCAAATATTCGTTAAGTTATTCGAGTAATCATCTAAGTAATAGACACATTTCAGTTTTTAATATCAGAACCTAAAAATCTTCCAGCTAGAAAATTTAAGATTACAAAAAATTTAAATCGCTAATCGAATATTCATTAAAAATGTTATTCGAATAATCGTTTAATGTTTTTAATATCAGAACCAAAAAATCTTCCAGCTAGAAAATTTAAATTTACAAAAAATTTAAATCGCTAATAGAATATTTATTAAAAAAGTTATTCGAATAATCGTTTAATGGACACATTTCAGTTTTTAATATCAATTTAGAGAATTTTTTTATCTACAAAAGCTAATAATAACAAAAAATTTAAATTGGTCATCGAATATTCGATAAAAAAAATATTCGAATAATCGTTCAAAGTTATTCAAATTATCGTTTTAGTTTATATTTTCTTTGTTTGAAATCTAAATCTCAAGTAAAACTTTCAAAACAGTTATTCGTTCAATCGTTTAGTCAATTTATTCATGTATTTTACCTACAAATGGGTCTCTTTTGCTCTGTCTGTTTGAGAATTTGAAAAAAGATTTTGAGTAGTAACTGAAGATAAACCAATAAACGACACTTTAAATTATAATACAATTCATTTGTATCTGTTTTGGGTCGGTTTAAAAATGATTAGTTGATTATTAAATTTATTTAAATAGAAAAATTAAACAAAATTACTAAAGGCTTAATACATTCTAAAAAAAACTACTTAAAGCTAATCTGTACATATTTAGATA
This sequence comes from Pollenia labialis, assembly GCA_949318255.1. Lineage (NCBI taxonomy): Eukaryota > Metazoa > Arthropoda > Insecta > Diptera > Polleniidae > Pollenia > Pollenia labialis. The sequence continues at coordinate 134,607,799 of OX439143.1, read as the reverse complement.
AATATTATCAAAAGAAATTTACACTTAAGCAAACAAGAAGTCGAAAAAATATCTTCTGCTTGCGGGGCAAATAAATCAAAACAACAACAAAATTTGCAATTTTGCTTTGAAACAATATCGATACTTTTCGTTTTTTTTTCTGGAATGAAAACAATTGATAACAAAAATGTTTAATCCCTTAAAATTTACAAAGAAGCCGTCATATTTTCATCTTTAGACAAACAGATTTTCGCTAAATATTTCATTTCAAATCTCTAAATTTTTCCTGAAAAAAATATTTATGCAGATTTCTTGTGAAAAATACATTTAAAAATAGCTAAAAGTTAGTTTAATAATGAACTACTTACATAACATGACGGCGAAAATTTTGCTGGAAAAACAAAAAGTCTATTGTTTAAGAAAAAATTTTTCAAAAACGAAAAGATTAAGAAAAATGATTAAATTTTACGTAATATTTATTTACGAACAGGAACATCATTTCTATTCTGCTCTATTGTCTGTCTTGTGGCCCATTGTGTACTGACTTAAGGGTATCCTTTTCCTATTTTCTTTCACTTTGTAACGGTCAGTTTTGTGAAAAACGCAACAAACAAAAGTTTATGCTAAAAATTTGTTTCGAAATTTTCAACGGCCAGTAAAATAGAGTTCTATTGTTTTGTTTTTCTGGTTCTTTTGTTGTTCAAAGAAGAAGGTCTCACAGCTAAAATGTTTTCGGTCGTAAGGATATGTAAAACGTATTTAAGAGAGTGTGTGTTTGTGTGTGTTAGTTTTGTTTTTGAAAAGTATGTATATGAATAGTAGCGAAAATTTACCTAAACATTGTAAATTGTTTTGCTGAAAGACTGTATAGACATGCATTCATAGGAATAATGATGTCCTTGCTTTAAGTAACACCCTGGGAGACCATAAAACAATCATTAAAAAGTCAAAACGCAAAATTGTGACAGAGAGGAAATAGAAGAGAAGTCCTTAAAATAGAAATTGTGTAACTGCTTTTGAAATTGTTATAAACTATAAAAAAAAAATTAACGAAAGAGTTTTTGCTGTTTTTTTTTTCTTTTTTGGGTTAACAACACAAAGGAGTTTTTATTTCGTTTAAAGAAAATTCTGCATTTCCTTGTCTGTTTTGCCAAAAAAAAGGGTTGATTTTTGCATTTGTCTTATTCTTTGTAAGATTATTGAATTTTTTTTTTGTTTCATTTTTTACCTGGTATTTTTTATGCATAACTAAATGAGTTTTCTTCTGGTTGTTTTTTTGCTGAAGATGACGCACGCCGAAAGTACGCTAACAATTACTTTTAAATTAATGTGACCTTTTTTTATTACGATGGGTGAGGTTTTTTTAAAATTAAGATAAGTTTGTTTTAAAAAAAGGAAGAACACAGAAAAAACAAGCATGAATTAGTAAATCAATAACACATTGATTTGTGGTCAGGGAAATTGAAAATCGATGACTAGAGTTCATAGTCATTAAGATTTTTATTAAAAAAAAAAAAAAAACAAAAAGACGGAGGAATAATTACAGGGAAATTTATAATTGATAAATAAGTAAAATATATAAAGAAATGCCAGCTAATGGACACTTAACCAGAAAATATATGTACATAAAAAATATTTGCCTTTTAACAAATTTATCCCAGAGCAATACAAGGAAATCGATTAATCGTTTGCATTTAAACTAAAAATTTTTAAAGTTTGAAATATAAACTCATACCCACAGAAAATGCTCCAAAATTCTTCAACATTAAAAGAATTAATCAAAAATAAAATCAGTTTTTATTAAGAATTTAATCAAGTCAAATAAACGTTAAATCAAGTGAGTTAAACGTCAAATCAAGTGAATAAAACATTCAGTTGATACTTTTAATTTGTTAACTGGTGCAAATTTAATTAATTTTTTAATAAATATAACAAATTTTTTAATTGAAATCTATTTTTATTATTTTCTGAAAAAGGATCAACAAATAAACGAATATTTAAATAATCGTAGGTCATAATAAAACTATAAAAATAGTTGCACTATAAACTTTTTAATGGATTTCTGTAAACATTCCAAAAGCTCACAATTTGTTATTCGCATAATCGACTTTATAATCAAACGAAAGATCTTTAAAAATGTTTTAAACCGTAAAGTAGATTTCAATAGTTCGAAATACAAATTATGCAAAGATAAGTAAGATTGCTATATTCGGCTAAGCCGCATCTTATATTCTTTTCACCATGGTACAATGAGAACAGAAAGTTTAATAAATATCGTTCTTTAGATCTCTCCAATACCATTCACATTTTATCGGATGTTGTACATTGATAACCATGATGCTTGTATTTCCCTAATTTAGAAACTTTGCCTCTTGCCGTTCTCCATATATTCCAAAAATCCGACGGACAGACGGACATCGTGAAATCAACTGCATGTATACATTTGTTATGTGTACATCAATTTGGGATTTTATGAAAAAAAATAGAGGCAGTCGTTGTTTTTGTGCATATATCTCAGTCATTTATGGACTGATCTGGCTGAATTTCAAAACCAAAATTAAACGGAGCAGATTTGACAGAAATATATAACAATCAAGCCGCTATTATATCTGGGTTCTTCGAAAAACCAATTTTAACATACAGACGGACAGTCGGACATCGTTAAAGTAACTTCGCTACTCATAAGGACCCAGAAACATTTAAGGGTCTAAGATCAATATTATCAAAATTAGAAAGCGGAATGACAAACTTATATATACCCTTTTACATTCAGTGTAGGGTATAAAATGCTTAATTATTCTAATAACACTGTGCTCGAAATTGACACTTTTTTTTGACAAGCTGGGGGCATTGCCGTTTTTTTAACACATTTATTGCACTTCCCATTCTAATTTTTTTTTTATTAAAACTTCCTTTATTTTTTTTTGGGAAAAAATAGTGCTTAATTTTTTATAATAGTCAATTTATGACTTCGCCTTAATTTGATTTTTTTTTGGTGCCACATGATGCTCTAAATAGTTACATTTTTTTTACTACGGATTTCGAAAGTCCATTCGCCATTTGAAAACAACAGGTAGTTTTTTAGGTAATAATTTCATGTCACTAAAAAACAATTCCTTAAAGAAAAATAGCGCAAGGACAATAGTCACAGAATATAAAAGTGTGTTGCGCATTACAGAGTAATTTTCATTAAGTTTTTCAAGACTACGTTTTAGGGAACACCGATCAAAGCGTTAAATGTCTACTTGTTTATGTATAAAAATGGGTGAATATGACATTAAAGAAAATTAAGGAAAAAGTGAAAAATTTGGTTAATTTCTTTTAGTAAATGGCACATTTTATTAATTTGATGTTTGCTTGCTTTTTTTTTTTGTAAGAAAAAAATGGTTGGAATATTTTAATTTTTTTGATTATTATTTTGCAAATCAGGGTTGGGTGGTTTTTAGAGGCATAGAACTTTTTTAGTAACTAAAACTAAAACACAAATTTCATGGTATTTAATATTTTAAAATAATTGGCAGCATATGGCCTTAGCGATTGCGCCTTATGAACGCCATTCTGACTGCCTAATTTTGAAGCACTTTTGCGATAGTGCGTCGAATATTCGCTTCTAAATCATTAACCGTTGCTGGTTTATCAGCATAATCCAGAGATTTTATATACCCCTACAAAAAGTAGTAGTTGTAGGCCAATTCACACATCCATTTCTGGAGATAATTCGGTCACCAAACGTTGGGCTCAACAAAGTGATGGCATGTTGCGACGTCTTGTTGGAACCATTTGAAACGACAAGAGGATTAAAAAAATTGAGAATCATTTGCCCGTACCGTTCGGCATTCACAGAAATGTTCGTACCGGTTTCGGATGTATAGAGAAATGGGCCGATGAGGCCATCGGCATGGACGCCGCATTAAACAGTGTTTTATTTTTGGATGTTATGGATCCATAGTATTGCGTTTTAACTCGTCAAATGGACGATTGGTCGCACCGTAAACTCAAACTAGTTCCCTATAAGTTTTGCGAACGGAGCACAAACTTTTGAAATAAATTTCCACGGTTTGTAAACGTTGTTTTGGTGTAAGTCTTTGCATGGTAATTTGCCAAATAATAACGAAAGGCAACTTCATTAGAAGGACAGCCAGCTATATACGTCTTTTCGTATTATCTTTATTAGAAATATTATCAAAAAGTAATTTAAATTTTTGGGAATACAAAATTTAAATTTAAATAATAGTTTAAAATTTTTAATAAAAATTTCTTTGTTGTTTAATTATCTAAAAAAAATGATCATACTTGTTTTAAATATTTAAAATCATTAAATAAAGTTTTACCCCAGATTTGATAAAAGATTATTAAGTTTAACAAACGTTTATTAAGGATTATTTTCATAGTACACTTCAATTTTCATAGATTCTTAAATATTTATTTAATTTAAAAAATGTTTATGAATACATAGGTACAGACATTAGAAAACAATTTTTTATTTATTTTTTACTGTTCAATTCAATTAAATTTTTGGAGGTTGGAAGTAGGTTTTAAACATCTATTGCTTTAATAGCTTGTCTTTAAAATCTTTATTTTTCATTTTAAACCCTTTAGACCACACCACCCCCCTAATACAACTTCCTTTTAACTTTAAGTATAATTAAGGCCGTCAGCTCAAAAGTGGTGTAAGCCACATTACATTTATTTCATATTTGTGTGGCTTATGGCTACTTTTGTAATATAAGTAGAGCAAAAATAATTAAATGCAACACAAACTTTTGCAACGCTTTCTGTTTGTGATTGGTAAAATAAGAGATAAACTAGTTTTTTATTTTATTTTCGCAGTTTTAATCAATTTTGCGTAGAAAAGTCAGGGTATGAAAAATTGAGGCTTACACCGCTTTTGCGCTGACGGCCTCAATAATAAACTTCATGATATATCGATATATGATGATATATCGAATTATATCGAAGTAACTTTTAATTACTCTAACAAAAATAATTTTATTCAAAAGTCATGTGACTTTTTTTTATTCAAAATTTTCCCCTTTTCTAATTCATCAACAAAAAAAAACACTCATTTTGTTACCCCTATATTTATTTTAATAAAAAATATACTCACAGTATCCCCTTTATTAACAGAAAAAAAACACTCTATTATTTTGCGCCGAAAAGCAATAAAAAAGAGTACCCATTACTTCCCTTTTCTTACACTGAAACGGAAATACTCATCATACACATTCTAACAAGCACATGTATGAACATTTTTTAAAAGAGTAATAACTGTTTAAAAAAAGAACTCTCTCACTTCTTTAGGCAATAAAACAACAATAAGAAAACATCTCTTTTCTTTTGTTTTCATTTTTTTAACAACGAAATAAAGGGGGATGAAAGAAAAACAAAAGGGATCCTATTCTCTGTATTATTGTTGCTGTTGTTTATTGTTTTTTTTTATAGTGTATGAAGCAACAACAAAAACAACAATTGATATATAAATAACGAGTTTTCTATACAAAAGAACACTCTTTGAAAATGGAGTATGCGCCTTTTAATCATTTCAAAAAATATATAAAGAAAAAACTGCTTAATAAATGAGAGAGTTGTTTTTTCTTATATTTTTTTTTGCTTTTACCAAGAGGAGTATTTTTTACCTTTAAAAAAGAGGCAACAACAACTAACGGAAGTAAATAAAATGTGTTGTAAAGCCTATGTTTCTGAGTAAACCAATATTTAAATTACCAAGGGGCCTTTTACATGTTTAACTTAAGGGGAAATGTTGTTGAGAAAAGGGGAAGGAAATTAAAGTGTTTAAGACGACATAAAAGGTTTAATTGAATTTTAAATATAAGGGGAAGTTTCATAAAAAAACTTTTTTTAAAGATGAAAAATTTAGTGAAAATGGGAAAAAACGAAAGGATAAAATATTTATTGTAATACTATATCATTTTATATCATTATATCATTTTATAGTAAATTTCTTACACTTTTTTTTAAGTTTTAAGACTAGTTTTAAAAATAGTAAAAAGATTTTGAACTGTAACTTTCTGCAAATTGATACTGATAATTAGGAACAGAAATTTAAAACATTTAGAACAAAAATCCTAGACTTCCCAACGAAATTCTGAATATTCTCTAAAATATATATGTATATGATCCCGTCGATCCTAAAAGGAGCATAGGGCCTCTAAAATGGTATTTGTAATATTTCTTAAAATTTTTTATGACTTAAAATTTTTCTAATCGAAGCCGAGTAATTTGAAATAAATCGCAATTACAGAAAGTCAAAAAAGTGTTAATTTTGTGTAATATTTTCTTTTGAATTCTATATTTTTTTTTTGTAGATCCTACCCATTAAATATACAGGGTAGCGCAGAATGAGCTGTATGGTCTTTTTTTCTTTAACAAATAGAAACTGGGAATTATTTCCTTCAGAAGGTTACTTTATTTTATATTCAAAATTTTTTTATTTTTCGAATTTATTCTATGAGCAAAATTTCACTTATGTATTTTATAAAGCTTTTTTTGTAATAGTCCTATTCCTATTCTTTTTTAATATGCAGCCTTTTGTAAAATAGACTAGGAGTATTTAATCTTTAGTAATAATAGGCAAGACGTTTTTCTAGGTCTCTTTTACGCCTACAGTATTTATCGGATTTTAACAAAAGTTACTTTATTCGAAAGATATTTCTTTGCAAAAATTCACAATTTATTTAATATTTTCGGAGTAAAAGGCGTTAGAAATTGTTACCAAAGCATAGAAACCACTCACGTACGTGTGAGCAAAGACAATGTACAGAAATATAACAAAAATTGTTTATGCAAATTGAAAAAAAAACAGCAACTACAACATAAGTACATCGAATTCTCATAGGCTTTAAACTGAAGAGATGTAGAAAATAAAAAATAAAATAAACAAGTCAAACAATAAAATCGAGCACGCCCAACCACATTGGACCCAACACTGATTTCTTTGTGTCGAATATTATATAGATACATACATACATATATACATCTTTATGAGACTTTTTTGTTTTAACTAAATTTAAATTTGGACGCACGACCAAAAAATGCACATAGTAGCTCTTATACAAAACAATCGTAGCCAAATTTTTTGGCAAAACCAACTTTTCTAAGAAAGTTAAGTTCTGTCATTGAAACATATTTTTGGGAGTGGTATTTGTATGGTAGGGATGGTCAAATTTAAAAATTCCAATTAAATGTGGCATAATGATTAAGCTCAAAATAAAATATTTTTGGGCCAAATTTAATGAAAACTCGAAAATAATAAGATGGTTAATGGAAAGATTTTTGTGTGCACTCATAAATTCATTTTTCGTACTGTTAAAATTGAATAAAAATTTCTTTAGAATCTGCAACTGGACCAAAAACCTGGCTCGTTGTTGTACTTTTATTTTTTTTTTGAATTCTTAAAAAAAATTGTATAAAACATATTTTTTTTTTCTTTGTCAAACTTTTACGATATCTTTGAAACTACAGTGCAGATTTAGAAATAATGTTTGCACGACTTAAAAATACTTTTCTTGTCGAATTTTTCATTTTACTGAATAGGGCAAAGCCTTCTCAAGTCATGCTAATACATGTCTTGCAAGTGCCATTTTTTTGATTTATCGCGAAAACTAAAAAGAAAAAATTCCAAAAATCATTAGTCAAACATAAAATCAGTTTTATTTGAAAATTTAATCAATTGAGTTAAACGTTTACTTATATCAACAACTTTACTGTAGAATATGTTGTTAAATCTACGCCATCCTCAAATGCGCTAGGGAATGTCTGAGGAGGAGGGCAAGGGGCTTGAGATTGTTTATAATGTCGCAAAGCCAGGCCGCTCTTAGGGCACTTTCTTCTTTGAAGATGAGCTCTAGGCTTGTCATGGACTGTTTTACGTCTCTGAATGAGTAAGGAAAACACAATGAGTTGAATGTGTGTTGGGTTCCCAGTAACGAGGGACATGCGGGTAACGAAAGGGCTGATTGCTTGCCAAACAGGGGTACTCGTCGTCCATTTATAGGCCCTGAGCCTTTCTTCGGCGTCCCTCTGGGTTACATAAGGGGGTCGTTACAAAAATGGTCCGAGCATGGACGTCTAGTTCTGGATTAAGACAGTCCAAAGGATTTGTAACACTGCCTCGGCGCAAGGCAGGCAAGTTTCTGCTGCTAGAGAAGGCGGAACTTAGACTGATTTTTGGCCTATTCATCGGCCACTGTGGTTTTAGAAACCACCAGTTTAATATGGGTAATACATCTACCGAAATATTAAAATTTTGTGAGGTGGATGACGATACGTCCAAACATCTGTTCTGCGGAAATTTTTCGGGGGAAAATAGTTGGTCCAACTGATGTTTATGATCTTTCGCCGGGCAGGGTAGTGAGCTTTACACGCAGCCTGAACCTGAGATGGTGAGACACGTGGGCTGCACAAAAGGTCTTCTGGGTCGTGGTGCTTATGGCCTTCCACGTAAAATACAAAAAAAAATGCTGATACTAGCATTTATGGCAAAATAATCAATTTTTTACGGTTCATAACTCTTTCTCTACTCAACCGATTGTGCTGGATTACAAACCCAAACTGACTAGGATAACTAGAAAGTATTTGACAGCAATATTGTTCTTTTCTTTTGATTTCAGCAGGCTGACAGACAGACGGACATGGCTTAATCGACTAAAAATAACTTAAGCACCAAGAATTAAGATACTTTATGTGGAATTAGATACATTTTGGAAAAGGTTTCACATGGAAAGGCAAACCTCATTCACCAGTTGTGGTGGAGGGTATATTGATTAATACTTTGTTCGTAAAAGCCCCTAAAACTGTTCATATTTTTGATACCCTTTTAAAAGGGGTTTTAATATTAAAAAACATTATATTTTTGTTTAACTAAAATTCCAAACTTTTGCTTTATTTTAATTATAGGCCCCCTTTAACTCTTAATTGTTTATTCCTCTGAGAGCAACGAATCAAAAACTTCAAAGATAAATTCGTAATAACTTCAAAAAAAAAAAAAAGAATAAAACTCTTTAAAAATAATGAAACGAAGACCAAATTTACATAATTTCCCCTTACGCCACATTACTCATTTGCTCTTTGTAAGAAAAAAACAACAACAATACAATATTTTATGTTATTTGACTTTTACTAAAGGAATGTGAAAATGCATGGCTAAGCGAGTGTGTGTGCGTTTGGTTTGTATAAATTTTTATGAGTGTAATAAAAAAAATTAAAGCAGGCTACTCTAGTTTTTTGTAATACCAAAGTCGCTACGATTAACGAGGACAAACAGCAAAAATGAGAAGGTAAAACAAATTTACATAATACAACAAAAAGGGTGGTAGGTAGGTAAAGCAACAATAACAAGAGACATGAGTGAAAATCTGAACACACAAACACAGTTTGAGAAGAAAACTACCTGTTTCTTTGAAAGCACGCACACATAATTTAACAAAATAACCAAACGAAAGAGAGTTTATGAGAGAGAGAGCATTTTGAAAGTGTGTGCTTAAATGAAAGAGTACGTTTTTCTTATGTTAAAGAGTAAGTTCGTGTGATAATGCATAACAACAAGGGTTTGTTTATGAGGGTTGTTTTTGTTAAACAACAAAAACAAACAAATAAAACAACAACAAATACCATAATTGAGTGATGATGAGCAGCAAGAACGTCACTGGTACATAAACCATGCACTTTTGGAGTGAAAGTATCAGTTGTGATTTGCTTCTTTAACAGAGAACATCTAACAAAATACAAAATAAAAACATAACAACAAATAAACACATACAAAACAAACCAAAAACAACAACTACAAATATTCAACATAATAGAACTAAGTTTAACAAGAAAAACATTAAATTTATTAAAAAACAAAAAAAGAAGAATTAAAAAAGTGTTTTTAACGTAATTATTTTTATACATAAAGAAAAGTTATACAATTTTTACTCAACAGCGGAAAAAAAATCAAACAAATTAAAGGATATTTTTTACCCCATACTACGTGACATACACTCATCAAACCCAACCCGCACTTCAGCATTTAACAAAAAGGATATTTTACAAAAAGTGTATAAATTACCAGGATTTTAAAAAATATCATATCATTTGCAATTTACAATTCAACAAGAAGACATCCTTCATTTCAAGAAAAATTATTATTATTAAAAAGTGTCTTAAAGAAGTTTTGAAAAAAGAAACATTTTTTTGTAAACCAAAAACGTGAAATACCTCGATTTAAACGAAAAAATCTTACCTCAAATCCAAAAAAAGGAAATTATAAAAGTGAATCAAAATATAGTACAAAAACATCTTAAGGATTAATTGAATAACCCAGCATTTGGATATAAAAAATAATCATCAAAAATTTCGTGTTTTTACACGAAATTTAAAAAAAAAATAAATTTTAACTCACAAGATCGAAAAGATATGGCCATATCTCTGCTACAAGACGCGCAAACAAGAAGTAAGTAGAATTTACAAAAAAAAAAATTAATAAAAACATTTAAAATTGAACTAAAAGTTTTTAAATTAAAAACAAACTTGTTGCAATTTTTTTTGAATGAATCAGCATTTTCATAATTTTTGTTTAACAAAACTTGAAAGATTTTAAAATTTGAAAGTTTTCACACGTTACTAATTTCTGCATTACCTCTTTGCCTACTTTTAGCATTAGCCGCCGCCTTAGCAGGCATTCAACATCGCGAAGAAGTCGATCGTTCTTTGTCCTTATCACCACCAATGTCTGCCAACACATCCGCCAATACCGTCATGTATCCCGGTCTTCAGCAAGCTGCTGCTGCCTCAGCCTTTGGCATGCTCTCACCCACACAATTGTTGGCTGCCAATCGCCAAGCTGCCGCAGCGTTTATGGCTCAATTACCCATGTCTACTTTAGCCTCTACATTATTCCCACATCATCCCGCCACCTTGTTTGGCTCATGGGCTGCTGGTAATCCAGCTGGCATTAATTTGGCCAATGCAGCTCCACACTCTCCGCCAGCTTCTCCTCACTCACCCATTGCCATTAATACTCCCCATGCCAACAAACACAGTCTCAGCATGACCTCACCCACCGCCTCGACACAAGGAGAACTGCCCGCTAAGAAAGCACGCAAATTGGCAGTGAAAAAAGATTTGATTTCGCCCAGCATGGAAATCTCGATGAGTGTTAGTGATTTGTACAATACTCCCGGGCCCATTTCACCACCATCTTCGGGTTCTTCACCAAATTCTTCGTCTCATGATGTCTCCAGCCCTGCTAATAATGCTAGCAAGGATGGCGTCTCTCGTGATAAGAGCTTCACCTGCAAAATCTGTGCCAGATCTTTTGGCTACAAACATGTCTTGCAAAATCATGAACGCACTCATACCGGAGAAAAACCTTTCGAATGCCCTGAATGCCACAAACGTTTCACCCGTGATCATCACTTGAAGACACACATGCGTTTGCATACTGGGGAAAAACCCTACCACTGCTCTCACTGTGATCGCCAATTCGTACAAGTAGCCAATCTCAGACGCCACTTGAGAGTACACACCGGAGAACGTCCCTACACTTGTGAGATTTGCGAAGGCAAATTCAGCGACTCCAATCAATTGAAATCCCACATGTTGGTGCACAATGGTGAAAAACCTTTTGAGTGTGAAAAATGCCACATGAAGTTCAGACGCCGCCATCATCTAATGAATCACAAATGTGGTGTGCAATCACCCATTACGCCCGCTCTCTCGCCAGCCATGAGCAACGACTACAGCAATTTCAACTGTGACCAAAAATCCTTCTACGGCTCTGAAGAATCCATGGAAATTGGCAAACCCATATTGAATCACTCCATCATGAATTATGCCGGTATCTCGCAAATGGAAGAAGATGCTCCCTTAGATCTCTCCGAAGATGGCGGCAGTCAAACTGATGAAACCTGTTCGCAACGTTATCGCAAGGCCAACGATATTAGACGTGTATTCCGTCTGCCTCCACCCCAAATCATGCATGTACCCAGTGATATGCCCGAACAAACTGAACCCGAGGATTTGAGCATGCACTCGCCTAAACAAGAATTTGTACAATCGAATCCTTCATCGGCTGCCCAAAGTCCCGAACCCAATATGCTAATGATGCATGATGATTTGGATTTAGATGAATTGGATGATGCTGCTACCATGTATATGCGCCAGCAACAACATCAACACATGGCTGTCATGAAACAACACCAACAACAACAACAACAACGCATGGAGTAAATTGTTTAAAAGAAATCTCCAAAAAGGGAAACCATTTAGTCACATTTTGTTAAATTAGTCCAAAGATTGTATAAAGGCAATTTTAACGTGAACATTAACTCCATAAAATGGAAAAAAATATGTTGTTAGCAAAATTTTTTAAAAATTTTGTTCTTCTTAAAGTAAAACCCAAGAAACAGGAAATCTTCTTAAAACACACACACACAAAACAACTCCCAAGTACAACTCTTTTCCTTTCTTGCTCCCTCTCTCACTCTCTCAAACTATTAAACTCTTTAGCAAAGTAAGTTAAACCAAATTGCACATATTTATAACAAAATTGTACAAAAATTTTCCTTAAAAAAAAGGGTGCCATAAATATTTTTTTTTTAATTTAAGTTTTAAATTTTAAGTTTATTTTTTTATAATTTTTTCTATTCTAATTTAAGTTTTAGTTTTATTTTTATTATTAAAAAAAAGATTGTAAATTTTCTTTTTCAAATTTAAGGTTAATGAAAAATTGTAAATAATTCTGAAATTGTACATACGAAACAAATTTTATTCGAAATTTCTAATTTTGAAAACTTAACCTTAAATCAAATTGCACATACAAACAAAAATTGACTTGATTATTAGTTTTAGTTAAAAAAAATTATTTTTTTTTTATGATACTATTATTATTACTTAGTTTTTGTAGTTTTACTATTTTTAAAAAAATTTTTATATTATTAATTAAAATCAAAAGAAATTCTTTAAGAAATTTTTTTATAAAAAAAAATTTGTTTAATTTTTTTTATTATTAAACTAAACGAACAAAAGTCTTACGAAAAATCAAAATTAACTTTAAGTTTTTTTATTATTATTATTATAGTTTTTTAAAAAATAATAATTGTTTTTGCTTGAAATGAAAACTTTGTTTTTTTTATTATAATTTGGAATTGTTTTGAAAAAGTTTTTAGAAAATTTATAAAGTTTAAGTGGCGTAGAAAAAAAATTGTTTTGAAAATATAAAAATTTTGAAAATGGAATGAAAAAATATTTGGTTTTTTTAATTTGTTTTAAAGGTTAATTTTTTTAGTTCTTTGTAGAATTTAATTTGAACTTTGAGGATTTTAAAAATTTTGGGTTTTTTTTAATTTTTATTTTTTTTTTTTAAATTTTAGATTTTTTTTAAGTTCTTGATAGAATTTATTTAAAACTTAAAAGTTTAAAACAAGAAATTATTAAAATTTTGATTTATTTTTTTTTATATTTTTGTTTTCATTAGAATTGGCTTGAGTTTTATTTTCAATACAGAAATTCGAATCTTTGATTTTTGGTAAAATTGAATTAAAAGCTTGAAGTTTTAAAAAAGAATTTTTTAGTTTTGGAAATTTTAGTTTGCAAAGATTTTAGGTTTCATTAGAATTTATTTGAATTTTATTATCAATTAGCCATTCGAAACTTTTTTTTTTTTGTCAAGAGTAAAGTTTAGTAATTTTTATTTTTTGCTTTTTTTTAGTTCTTGGTAGATTTTATTTAAAACTGAAGTTTAAAAAACGAAATTTTCAAGATTTTGGATTTATTTACATTTTATTTTAGTTTTAGAAAATTTTAATTTTGAAAGAATTTAAGTATTTTTAGAAATTGTTTGCATTTAATTTTCTGAAAAAAAAAAAAAAAATTCGAATCGTTTTTTTTATTTGAAAATTAAATTTAGAATTTTTTTTTTAATTTATATTAATGATTAAAATCGAAGTTGTTGTAAAAGTTTGCTTGAAATTTTGGAAAAAAAAATTTATAAATCTTTTATATTGTAAAAGTAGTCTTCAAATTTTAATATTTTTATAATTTTCGTTTTTTCCATATTAATTTATTTCAAAATTTTTTGTTTTGTATGGTAAAAAATTTCTGTTGTTATTTTGTAAAAAAAAAATATTTGAAATTTTGGTTTTGTTTTGTCTTTTAGTTTATACAAAAATTTTAAAACTCGTCCTTAGTTTTTTTAAAATTCTTTTCTAAATTTAGATTTTAGTTTTTCTTAAAATTTGCTTTAATTAATTTTTTTTAACATTTTACTTCTTAAAAATCTAGAAATACAATTTTATTTCAAAAATTTTGGTTTCAGATTCTGTTAGAATTTGGCTGAAATAAAATTTGACATTTTATTGAAAAATGTAAAGAACTTATTTCAAACTGTGCCATTATTTTTTTTCGACGGTTCGACTTTAGTTTGCATGAATTTGTTTCAAAATTTTTTTTTGCTTTTGAAATAAAAATATTTATGTAGTTTATAATGAAACATTAAGGCAAAAACATTTTAAATAGTTGTTGAGTTTGGTTAATTTTTTCAAATATTTTGATTTTAGTTTGGATTTGAATTTGTGTGAAATATTTGTTTTTTGAATACGGCCATGTTCAGCAAATCGAAATTGAGAAAAATTTTAAATAAAAGAAATTTTCAGTTCTATTTTTTAAAAAATTACCGTAGTTTTTTTATGATTTTTACAGTAATTTTAATAAAAAAAATGGAACTCAAAGTTTGACGTATAAAAAACGGTTTTCAATTTCACTCGAATTCGATTTTCAGAATATGGCTGATAAAAAGTTTTAAATATCTTCATGATGAAAAAATTAAAACACAAAAAAAAAATAGTTAGTGAAATATTTTTAAGCAATTTATGTTTTTAAAGTTTCAGTTTTTATTTTGTTTTTATAATTTAAATAAACAAAACAGGGAACACATTACGTCATTCGGCGCGGATCGAAATTTCAATTTATATTGTATTGAAATTTCGAACGATATCTAATGCCGTAATTCGCCCTCAAGTTTTAAGTCTTGTCGTGAATTGTAAGTTTCTTAAATTGATTTCAATGAATTTTATTTAAAAATTTCTGTTTTTGAAAGCCAAAAAATTTAATTTTTTTTTTAACTGCCTGTTTTTGGAACACGAACGTGGTGCTCGTTTGTTTGACTTATTTTTGAAACAAAAACAAATTTTGATTTTGTTTTAGATGTGAGTTGGACGAACGAGTTTTGCACTCGTGTTCTAAAAAAAGGCAGTAAGAACTTTTTGCAGCAAATTTTATTTATTAAAATTTTCGTTTAAATAAATGATTTTTTTTAAATAAATTTTCAAGTAAAACTCCTTTAAATTAATTTCCGTGACAAAAACGTTATCGTAAAAAAAAAATTGCAAAATATTTGAAAGAAAACGTTTTAAGAAAGTTAAATTTAATTTATTTTTTTATCTTTATTTAATTTATTATTTTTTTAATACAATTTTTTTTTATTTTAATCAGACTAAAGTTCATCAAATTTAGTTTTCATTAAATTATTTTTATAAAGGAAGGAATATTACAACATGAAATGATTTTAAATTTATTGATAATTTTTCATTCTTAACTGACCGGGGAATCGCACCCAAGTTCACGGACAGGTTGATTTGACATGTTTCGATAGTAACCACACTATTCTCTTCAGAAATCTTTACTGTTTAACACTCACTGCCATTATTCGTCTTGATATATGTATATGATGAGTTCCATATTGATTAAAGTCGATCATATTCTTGACTAGCTCTATTAATGCGGCTGGAAATATCGGATTTGGAACCGTCACTCTTGCAGAACAAGTCTACTTCTTCAAGAGCCTTGACCTCTTACAAAAATAGTTAGCTCGTTGTTTGCATTTTCTTGCAATGTTTTATTTCTGCTGTAATTTTCTTTAATCCAACCCGCGTTGCTGTTTCCTAAACTATCGTCAATTTAGATTGCATATCTAACGAATTGTGCGTGAGTAAGCAGATATCGCCAGCATAGACAAGGTCCCCCAATCAGTTCGACGTTGCCTTATTCATTACTAAATCGCAATTAAAAAGCAGGAGATAATATTATGGCAAAATCCTCAGGGGACTAGATGTCAGGGAGGACCAAGAACAACATGGCGCGCAAAAAACAATTTTTGAAATGATCGAGATGATTAAATCCTAGTGTGAACGAAAGCAACTATCAAAAAATAGAAACAACTATCGATCTTTCGTTATGGCCCTACGCTTCACACGGAGTTAAAGGAATATATTTATATTAAAGGAAAATATTTATATATTGATGTACACCGGAGCAGGGTTTTACTATTTTGGTAATTTTAAATTGAATTTTTATTGTTTTTTAAATTGATTTCGAATATTCTAATCTAAATATTTTAAATAGTTGCTATGAGATAAAAAATTTTTTGTTTTACATTGAAAACTGTAGGAAATTTTATATTTTTTGAATGTTGAAAAAATTTAAACTTCTTTAAAAATCTTATATTTTTTGTTTCTTTTTCAAATTTTGGGTTTTATTTTGTTAAAAAAAGAAAAAAAAACAAATTTGAAAATATATAAAACAGGAAAAAACTTATACCAACTAAATACCTCCAATACCTCTTAATAAGAATATAAAAACAAAAAACTGACAAAAAAAGGGTTGCCATATAC
Source organism: Pollenia labialis (assembly GCA_949318255.1). Lineage (NCBI taxonomy): Eukaryota > Metazoa > Arthropoda > Insecta > Diptera > Polleniidae > Pollenia > Pollenia labialis. The sequence goes on along the minus strand of OX439143.1, from coordinate 134,591,150 downwards.
TTAACAAAAAAGTAACAGCCCTAGGAAATCATAAAGAATTTATCTTAAAGTAAAAAAGAAATATTTATAAAAAAAATTTTTTTTAAAAAACTTTTTATTTAAAAATAAAATAAAAAAACGTGTAAATAAAATTTAAATTTTAAGTAAATCCTGAAAATACCTCATTAATTATACAAATTAAACCAAAAATAAGAACTAAATTCCACGACAATCGGTTATACTTAACGGAACGACTCGGAGTTCAACGAACACCGACGAAAAATTGTCAACTCAGCAACACCTGTTCTTCAGGTCTTGCTGCTATTTACAACAACAACAACTTAATTTAACTTAAAATCCTTGTATATAAAACTCTAATATTAAACTTCCTTCAGTTTCAACTTAATGTTTTTATTTTATATAAAAAAAAAAAATTTTAAAAAACTTGTAATATTTTTTAAAAATTTTGTTTATGCAACAAAAAAGTGTATGGTATAAAAAGTTCCTCAGATTAAAACATTAAAAAAGCAAATTTGAAAATAATAGTGAACTTAAAAGTCAAGTTTTTTTTAAAATACTTTTTTAAAAAGGAAATTCCCTAAAGAAAGATATTTTAAAAAAGAATTTGAAAAAAAACTCAACTTTAAATGCACTAAAAAAATATTTCTTCAATAACAATAACAAAAATGTATAGAAATTAAAATAGAATTTTTCTTAAAAAAAAAAATAAATATAATTTTAAGTTTTAGCTTTAATAATGTAATTAAAAAAATTTAAATTAAAAATTAAAGAAAAATCAATAACATTTAAAAAAAACTCCAAAAAAAAATATTTCTAACTTCTTTAAAAAAAAAATTATCATATTCTTCTCCACCGCAGCCCACTGTAAATTATTATAATCTTTAAATGTAATAAAATTTTTTTTTTTTCAATGTGTCAATTTTTATTGTAATTTACAACTTAAAAATCAAGAAAATCTAAAATTAAAGAAAAGACAAAAGAAATTGTATTTTAATCAATAATAAAACAAATAAAATAATTGTGCAATATTTCTCTCTCTCTCTCTTTCTCTCTAAAAATAATTTGTTATTTATTTAATTAACTTTGTAAAATTAGTTTATATTTATCACTTAAGCCATAAATATAGTAAAATGTTCTTTTTTTTTATATAAAATTTGAACTTTAATTTAACGAAACCAATAATATTTATAAGTTTATTGTTTAACTAAATTAATGTGTATTTATAATAATAATAAAACAAAAAACAATTAAAGAAAATGTAATTTTAAGGAATTTATTATTGTAAAAATTATACAAAATGTGTTGCAATTTTTAAAAAAGCATTTATGCGTCTTTAGATACAATTAAATGACATAAATAAGAGAAAAATTATAATAAATATTACAACATTGTGTTAATGATTATTGAAAAAAAAATATATTACATCGAATTGAAGAGTTTTATTTTATTTAAAATTCAAAATGGAAGGCATCACTACACTACATATCCCAGCGTTTAAAACATTTATACTCTTTATTAAAAAAAAGTAGACATGGGTACCAGGGCACAGTGGATGCCTGGGTAGCCAAACTGCGGACGGTCTGGCCAAACAGGGCTGTCTCTTGGACGACATCTTCGTCGATGGCCTGGATGGCATCTCAATGGCCCGCTGCAAGACTCTAATCAGGCGAGAATCGTACAGGAGGGCTCAGGGGAGTTGGCAGGGGGAGCATACCTGATTGATGGCCAGGACTCTATGGCCGGGCTTTAACGCGGTGAGAACGCACGTGTTACTTGGTCTCGATAGGGACCGGATGAGGTCGGTGATATGGGGCATTACGGGTCACTGGGTTATAGGGACTCAAGCTAGGAGGATGGGTCTTGATTACTATGCCTACTGTAGAAGTTGTCATAATGAGGAGGAGGAGACGGTGTTTCACTTGCTCTGCCAATGCCCCAGTCTGGGGGACATTAGGTTTAGCCATTTTGGGAGACCGGAATTGCCAAGTCTGGACGATGTATCTAATGTGGAACAGAAATCGATCTCTCTGTTCTGCAGCGAATCGGGGTGGTTCGAGGCTGCAGTGACCTCTGGGAAATGGTCTGATTGACACTGACTGACTCTTGTCACTGGCTAGGGGTATCACAAATTGACCGCTATAGGGACCCAAGTGAGTCGTCGTCGTGACGGCTGCCCATTAAACCTATCCTAACCAAATAAAAAAGTAGATTAACCCAGTAATCTTCGCTGTCCCCCATTGAAATAAAATAAGTAAAATCTTCGTGTGTTGATAACGAAGATATCTGTTCCGAACTAGAACTCTTTTATATAGTGTAATGAAGTTGCTGAGTGAGGGAAAGAGTGTTTTCTATATTGAAGGTGTCAAGGCCACTTCTATAATCCAGTCCACTTTTTACCGAATGTTGTGTGCGGATAACCAAAGTTTTTGTACAAAATTTTAATAGTTCTACTGTTTCTGACCTTCGGATATGTAGAAATCTATATTGTCTTTGTATTAAAGGTGCCACTCCGAGTTTTGAGCAAAAGATTTTGTGCATTGATCACCAAACTAAAAGTTTTCAGAGAATTATCTAATTATTTTTTATTATTATAGAAGGCTCTGCGACAATTATGTCGGCAAAATGCTTGCCAAGGCTTCGGTGGCATTCCTTTATCCGATGGTTCATATTTTCAATGATTCTGAGGCATAATTGAAGCTCAATGTCACTGCAAGAGTTTACCATACTGTTTTCACCGGCAGCCACATTATGGTTAAATTAGTACATCAAGAAGCCGCAGCCATGAAAGGGTTGTCTTTTAACATGTCCACTAATAATTGTGGCCACACAAAAAAAAATATTTTTCTGCGTGTAGGAAGTACGATAAAGCAAAGTGCCAATTGTTATGTCTTTATTCAGTCTCAGCTTATATATGAAAAATATAATTCTAATACATCAATATAACAAAAACTATCAAACAAACTTTCAAGACCCGGCCTAATTTTAAGTAGAATTTTTTAACTGGTGCTGATGCCAAATCCAGCAAAAGTTTCTCTGCTTTCAACAAAAATTAAGAAAAAAAACAAAATTTTTGCAACATACTGTTTTAGCACGTCCTTGATTCTTAATTATTTTCCTACAATTGTCAGACTTAACTGTTGCTGCTCTAGGAGTACTTTAAAAGTCGTAATCGAATAAGAGAGAATATAATGTTTTCGTCCTGTTTTTTTTCGTATAAATTGACTTGACTTTCAGTTTGTTTTTTTGGTTGGCTATTGTTCACAGTCTGCATTGAGAATGTGTTGTATTACACATACATACAGTCGTTTTGGCAAAAGTATTAAAATAGAAATTTTGAGCGCGTAAAACACATGTCCTGTTAGACACTAACACACACACACAAGCAGAGACACATGTACGAAAAACATCTACATGCATACTTTATGTGTTAGCAAAGAAAACAACAATTACACAGACTCTTTCGTTTTTAGAACACCGAAAAAACAGTCGTAATCGTAAATCAATGAATAAATATTCGCAAAATTCGCAATGCTTTGCTTGCGAACTGTCATTGTGCTGGGTTGTTAGTGTTGTGCTTTTTATAGGGATACGTTTGCATAGATGTGGTGGTGGCTGGTTACAATTAACATTTAAAAGATACTTTTGACTTCTCGAAACTAAACTCCTTTTTTGCTGTTTTTGGTTTTTGTGGTTTTCAAGCATAACTAATGACAGAATATTGTAAGAGGATAGTCAGCCTCAATTAAAAACTGTGACAGAAATATTTTAAATTTGCATGTGAAAATTCATTCATTTAGTTTTCCATTTCCAAGTCAAGGCCAAACAAGATATTTTCCAACCTATTCAATAAACCTAAACTAAACTACAGACAAAAAATTCTCGCCAATTTTTTTTCTATTAAACCTTTAATCAAAAATAGAATCAGTTTCAATAAAAAATTTAATCAAGTGAATTAAACGTTTACTTATATCAACAACATTACAGCAGAAAATGTTGTTAATATTAAACAAAATATTTAATTGATACTATTAATTTGTTTATTTGTGCTAGTTTAATTAATTTTTTTAAAAATTTTTTTTAATGAAATCAATTTTTCTTTCTGTTTGTTTGAAGTTGGGAAATTTTATTTATAAAAATTTATAATTTTTTTTTTTTTGCATATTTTTTAATACGTTTTATTTTAATGTTTGAGCTTATTAAGAAATATAAGGGCAATATACATTAAATACAAAGACATTTTTCATTTTCCAATCTTTTATCCTTCTTCTCCACCCAAACCTCTATGAATGGGTTTTTTTTGTGTTTTATTATTTCCCCGTGTTTATTTTGCTTTTCCTCTTTCTCTTTTGAAATTTTCATTTGATTTTTTTTTTTATTTAACAAAAAGTCATTAAAAAAGAGAAATGAATAAGAAAAGTATTGAACCGGCAATTAGGACAAAGTAAGATCTACACAAGGTTAGACGATAAGCAGAACAAAGTGAATTTATTGTCTCGCAAATACCAAGATGAGGAACAAAACATAAATTAACCAAGAATCGTCCAATTCGCCGTAATATAAATTTTCAATCCAGCACTTACTCGTTGACAGATTAAAACAAACTCAAGGATAATTTCTTTTATATTTCAAAGAAAATGTTAATAAATAACTTCATTTACTTTTAAAGGATTATCAGATGTTTTAAATTTTCATCTCTTAATTGTAGATTTTTATTCCCAAAAAATTATTCTTTTATCCCCAATAACAAAGCTGCCAGTACTGTAATAAAGAGCCAAATAAACTACACAAGCAGTTTGTGTGAATGTTAATAATTTCCAATATTTGCACAAACAGACTTTATACTTCTTTCATATGCTTGTGTAACCGTTTCTGTGGTTTTGTCTTTGACCATTTAAGGAGTTATTTTTAAATCGCTTGGGTTTAACCGAGTGAGAGGTTTATTTGACCCTAAAGGAAGCTCTGCCGATTTTATTGTGTAGAACCGATATTCATTGGAAATGTTACAGCCCGAGTGCGAAAAAATTCCTATGGTTCAGCACTGTATTTTTTCATGGACATTACACATACACATTCTATACAAAAAAAATGTGATTGTAAATTTGTACACAAACCAAAAAAGGGTACACAACGATTTTGAGCTGACTAACACAAATACTAAGATAACTTACCGATCAAGTTTTAGCGTAGGTGTATTGTTCTTTTAGCGTACGCTTTCTGTTTTTTCATTTGACCTCTTTCATATGCAAAATCTTTCATGAAAAATGGTCAGCACGTACGTTAAAAGTGCACTATGCGTTAACTAAATAATACAGAACACGTACACTAAAAAAAGATCGGTACTACTTAAATAGTTGTGTTCGTCCGCTCATACTCGTTATGTATCGTAATTTGTTTGTGTACAAATTCACAAACACAAAACGAAGTTTTAGAGCTTGAGTTTTCAAAATAATACGCTACATTAGTGTACACTTTTTTTTAGAACTCTGGTTACAACCATTTCCTTCCGTATGGTAACTAATTGAAAGCGTATGAAAATTAAAATTCTTACCTACAATAAATACCTAATATAGCGTGCACAAATTTAATGCTAAGCATAAGATAGGAAAATTAAAACAAGCATCGTACTTTCATTACACTGAATATACATACATACATAGATATTTTTCCATTTTACTCCTTTCGTAATTTATGCAAAATAACAAGTTCACTTAAATTAAACACACACACACACTCCTATAAACTAGGAAACCCGTGGAAACGAATGAACGAAATATTTCCACCAAAGAAGATTTCCATCAAATACAAAAACAACAAAACCCATGGTACAATTTAGTACAGAAAAAAATTCCAAGTACAAAAAAAAGAAGTAACTTTAAAGCCATAAAAATGTATGAAAGAGCGCGAAACAACTACAAAAACGTATAAAAATCCTTTTATCAGAACCCCATCGTAGCAGTGGGAAAGAAATTCCACCCTCTAAGAGTTACAGGCAAAAAAAAATGCTTGACTTTGTGTGAGTTTTTTTTAAACTCATTTGCATACGCTTTCGCTTTTAAAGCACGAGTGTATTGCCAGCCATATACCGTTATGACATTACTCTTCTTCTTTACTGCTGGCGTTCTTTTTTTTTGTTGTTTGAACACTTTGTTTGTTGTTTTATCTTACCAAAAATAATAGCAACAACAACACGCGCTCCAACAAGAACACATACATGTGTATATACAACTCTGCACCTGCGACCCCTTTCATAATGGCATCTCTGCTTAAAATTTTTAAGTTGTTGTTGTTGTTTTACTTCTTTTTTTTTCTTCTTCTTAAAGATGTTGCCAGAGTGTACGTACATTGACTTTTTTATATATATTTTTCTTGCTACATACACGTCTGTATTACAACAACATTTGGCTAAAAAAAAACTCCAAAATGGTTGGGTGGTTTAGACACGACAAAAAAATTTAAGGGTTGAATTTTTAAATTTACGAGTTAAGAGCATGTCATTTCGTTTGCTTATTATGTTTCCTTTTTTCTTAACAAAATGATGCTAGTAAGGCGGAGGGGGCAGGAGGAGGAGGCAGGTTGGTGTCACAGCAGAAGGTGGCTAGAATGTTTGGAGAATAAAGTTATGTACATATATTGCGTTGGGTTCTTGGTCTGGAGCTACATCATGTAATCATCGTATTAATTTAAATTAAAAGTTTAATTTAAAGAAATTTTTTTGTTTGTGTATTCATGTAACTTTATTGTTTAGGAAAATTTTAAATTTAAAGGGAAATTTCAACAGAATGTAATTTTAATTTGCAATAAGTGATTTATCAAGATTTAAGTAAAAAATCCGCAAAAAAGTATAAAATATAATGATTTATTTTCCTTAAATTCTTAGATTGGATTCTAAGAATTGTAGGATATTTTTTTCTTTAATTCGTAGATTTCATTGCAGTTTTAATAATTTTAATTAATAATCCAAAGACCTACTGATATTAAAAATTTCAGATAGGATTTATTTTTATACACAGAAAAAAAAATAATTTCAATTAATAAAAAAAAAATTAATTAAATTTGCTCCAGTAAACAAATAAAAAGTATTAGTTAAATATTTATTGATATTAACAACCTTTTCTGCAGAAATGTTGTTTATATAAGTAAACGTTTAATTCACTCGATTAAATTTTTAATTAAAACTCATTTTATTTTTGATAAAAGTTTAATTGAAAAGATGGCCAACAATTATTTTTTTGTTAATAGCTAACACTTTAAAGTGCATAATTTTTTTCTTGCAGTTTTAAGGTTTTAAATCAGGGCTGTGGGATCGGAGTCGGAGTTGAAGAGTCAGAGTTAAGGTTTTTGTGCCGGAGTCGGAGTCGAAGTACCCACAAAAACTCGCGACTCCTACTCCAAAGTTTTTCGGCATAAAAAATTTAAAAAAATTTCCAAAATAAAAATTATCTTCTTAAAACACATTTAAAATTTAAATAAATGGTTTATGAATACTGCTCTTTTGTGCTGTTGCCAAATAACAGGCGATGGACTGAGTGCTTTTCATATAAATTTAACTACATAATCAATCGCCTGTGATTTGGAAACAGCACATTAATGTTTGCGTACGGTAATTTCTTCTCAAAAACTCTAATTTTTAAAAAGTTAACATCACTGAGTCTCATATACATTTAGCACCAAGATTATAGTAGGAGTCGGAGTCGCACTTAAAAAATTTCAGCGTTTGGAGCCGGAGTCGGAGTTAGTACTTTTTTCGGACGACTCCACAGCCCTGTTTTTAATGTTGATTTTTGTACTTTAAAATAAATTAGCACGGGGTTTTTAAGCGGTGTAAGTAAATTAATATTTTATGAGATTGTTGTGATTTTGTGCGCGTTATGTTTTTTTTTTTATTTGATTTTAAATTACTTTAAAAATAAGTTAAAGCTTAAGGAAAACAAATTTAAATAGGCCATAAAAAAGTAAGGGGTAGAGAAGGTTAAATATCAAAATTAAATATTATCTGCCGTATTCATAAAAAATTTAAAATGGATTTGAAATGCATTTTAAGAAAAAATTTTATGAAAATTTTGCCTTAAAACACATTTCAAACTTATTTTATTTTTCATGAATACGGCAGTATGAATTAAAAAATGGCACCACGTAACCCGAGCATTTTTAGTGACTTCATCTATTTAAAAAAGATTAGCGTGACTGTTTGGGTGATCATCTTCCTGTCCAAACAACTGAAGCAAGACACATGAAATTTTTCATATTTACTCCCCTTCAGAAGTGTAGAAACAAAGGGATTTTTGGGAATGCAAATCCTAAGGGGTAAGCTCGGTTACCCTAATATCTCGTGACATATCGGAGCCAGACGAAAAATTCAAGAACATCATAATAAAATCAAATAAAAAGTGGACAGGTTTGGTTTGGTTGTTCTTTGAAATTATTACCTTTAGGAGACGAAAAAAAGGCAGAATTTGAAATTTGGTACTTTCTTGGTAACCCATGTATCTTCTTAGGCTAAAAAGATAGAAATAAAATTCAAATTGTATTCTCGTCTTCTTAGGAAGCCCTCAAGAATATTTTAGTACTTTTCAGAAATTCGAAAATATAAACCTTTTTGGTACTTTTTAATTTATGTACACCCAAAGGAAAAATCAATGCATCCGTACTCAAATCAATCCGAAGCGGTATTAATAGTACGGTGAGTCAAGTACATAAAGATTGATTCCAGTACGGATTTTCAATCGAGAAATACTTAACTTGTCCATAATCAATCCCGAATTCGTACTTAAAATAAAGCAAAAGTGAAATTAGAAGGAGAATTTTATTATGATTTTACATCTTACAGAATTTCTATTATAAACCTCAAACCTAAAAATGCGCTTGATTGAAGGATTATAAAATTGATTTAAACTCGAATTCGTACTTAAAATAAGCCAAAAGTGAAATAAGCAGGAGGATTTTATTTTGATTTTACACCTTACAGAATTTATATTATAAATATCAGCATCACCATCGATATGGTTTTTACTTTAAAAATCGTATGTACATATTTAACTAAAAATATAAACTTAATGAGAAGCAAGAGTTCAATTTTAGTTTTCCAACGTAAAAATAATAATATCAGCCGTATTCATAATGAAAATTGTGCATGAAGTTAGTACAAAGTTTATTTATAATACACTTACCAAACTCTTGCTAACGATTTGCTAAACTCTTGTTAACGAGCTGCCAAACGTTTGCCAATTTGTGAAAACCAGCTGTTTAATGTTAAACAATTTGGTTGGTTTTATTTAAATTACTGTTTTATTTTATTTTCTATGTTTTTTTTTAAATGTACTTTAATTTTAAAAACTTTTAAAAATTTTTATATGTGGAGGAAAAAAGAAAAAAAATGACACAAACCAGCGATGATTAATGCAAAACGTGTTGCATTTTTAAGTAATATAATGTGGTATCATTAGAATTCAGAGTTGATATATTAAAAGTTGGCAGATATAGAAAAGTTGTTTATGAATTACCTCTATGCTAACAAGCTGCTAAGCTTAATCGGCATTCTAGTTAGCAGTTCGTTGTACGTAGTGAACAAACTGTGGCTACCTTTTTGTTATGAATATGTTTTTTTTCTTGTCCTGTTTTTTTTTTGTTGTTTTCCAACTTGTGTGGTGTTATTGTAATTTTTGTAACAAACTTTGAAAAACACACGCGTATGCACACTTAAAAGAATGAATGCAATGCTGAGAGATGAGATTAAAAAGTTGTATGAAATTGAAGCCCTCACTTATTAATTTTACTCTCAGAGTGGCAATACCAACGAAAAGATCAATCTTTTTTTAATTAATTTAAGAATTTTATACTTAATTTAAGAAATTCGGGGATTGATTTTGGAAAGTAATCCCATTTGGATTGTTTTGAGTACGTTTGATTGTTTTTCAGTACGACTCGTACTTAAAGTAAGTATAAACAACTTAATTTATCCCGAGTGTTTTTCTTTCTGTGTATTGCATACAAAAATAAAATTCAAAATAATGATAATAACATAATCATTTTATATAAGGCTATCCATGTAAGACACATATCGCACTGGGTTATAAAGAGGTTTTGAACGCACAAATAAAACTTTTCGGGAAAAGAATTCATTACCAAAAGGTAGACAAAAAAGCACGATATTTTTATAGCAGGTAGATATGAAGATAACGTGTCGATTTATCACAAAGAGTGAATAAATACACATTTTCAATGAATACCCTCTTTATGATCAAGTGCGTCATTTATTATATGTATATAGTGAATTAGTTGTGGATACAGGAGAAGGAAAATTGGATATTCACAACCAACCCCCACCCCACAAACCAAAAATATTTACCAAATTTGTATGGAGTATATAAAATAAATTTTGCAAAATAGGATAGGAATGGGCAAAAAATGTCGATATATCAAAATATCGATATTTTAAAAAAAAATAATCGATTATATCGCCGATATTTCAAATAACGATATATCAACATATCGATATTGAAATACGACTATCGAATTCGATATTTTTTAAATTCAGTCTTCATTAAGACTCAAAATGTTTTTCAAGCCACATTTTTTTAATTGGCAACATTGCATGTGCATCATATGTTTTTTAAACTAATATGAAGATCTAAAAAGAAGCAGAATGACAGAAGAGCACACAAAACAGAGAGTGCTCCTGATGTCCACATCTAATGATTACTGGTTTGACTAAAACAATCAAAAACATTTCTAGTTAAAGTTAGTACTTTTGGGGTGCAATTCTAATTTTAAGGTAAGTTAGTACTTTCATCACTTATTTACTTCCACTTAAATTTTTCGTCATTTACTTTTTTTTTTGAATTTCATATGGTTTTTTGCATTCTTCCATTTTGTTTTTGTTATAATTGAATTTTTTGTTTTGATTGAATTTTTTGTTTTGATTGAATTTTTTGTTTTTATTAATTTTTTTAAATAAAATTAAACAATAAAAAGTAACAATGTAATTACATATAATCGCCCGTATTTATAAAAAATTTTTAAATTTAATAAAGTTTTACAAAACAAATTTTGTATGAAAATTTACCATAATAAACGTTTGTTAAATTAAATAATCGTTTATTAATACGGGGGAATGTGTTTGTTCATAAATATGTGTGTAGAACGGTATATTAAATTTTTTAATTTGGTTATAGTTTCACCAAAATACGTTCGATATATCGGTATTTTTGAAATAATAAATATCGATACTATTAAAAAATATCGATTCGATATGTATCGATATATTTTTTCAATTTTCCCATCCCTAAAATAGGATGTTTCAGTTAAAGGTTTGACACAAAGTACTCTTATATGAATCTTAATCTGGTAACATCATTTTGTTTTGGCAGGTCAAAAATTGCCCAAATGTAAACTGTAGTGTAGATTATCAAATGGTCGGACTTGACCGACTTACTACCTTAGTTGTTTTATTCAAATTTTTACAATTTTCTACAATTTCATTACCATTTATTGATCTAACATTTTTTTAAAATTACATCTGTTGTATAAGAAATTTAAATTGAAAAATTGTTTCGTTCTAGTCTTTGAAATTGTTGAAATTTTTTTTAATTTAGCGCACTTTAAACTGTCGATTTTGAATTGCCCATTGTGTATGCAGTAAAAATTCCGTAACATCTCCAACATTTAAACTTAAACTTTCTAATTTTTAAAGCGTAATTTATTTCATTAATTTCTCATCCAAAAAACAAAAAAAATCAACATTAATTTAAAGCCCAACACTGCAAAATAAAAACAAAATGATGAAAAATTTGTTTAAAAACATTAAAAATGTAACTCTATTCCATCATAAATAATGGATACAAATGTTGCTAAAAGCATGTTTCCTTCTCATTTCGGTTGTATTCTAATGAAAAAAAACAAAACGTAGGAAAGAAATCCTAAAAAAGGAAAAAGCATATCTTCTCATTTGCCTGCTCCACTCAAAATTTTTTTTCGTTGCCCCTAGGGTTTCTACACGAGACGGAATTCTCGGGAATTCCCACAAAAAAATATTTTTAAAATTTGTGAACATTTTTTCAATGGTAAATTCGGGATATTTCTCCTAAAGTTTTACCTTTTTTTTAAAATTATATATAATATAATAGACAACTTGAACTTATAATTAATTAGTTGAGACGGGGTGTAGTTTTAAACATAATTTCAACAACGTGTAGGTCAGGTTCCTTGGGCAGCAGTTAATTCTCGTACTTCCCAGTAGGCTAGTAGCAAGTTATAACTGCAATTAGGCTCTGGAGGTGAAGTCTGGACAGCTTTAAAGCGCGCCGAGTACTTGTTTAAATCTAGCTGGGCCAGCTGTTTCTAGGTTTCGCACTGTTTTTATTTAACCATCTCTGACTCTCAATTAGATGAAATTTGCGTGCAATAAATTGTTTACTACTCAGGAGTGAAACACCTGCATACATCATATGTTGGACCGTTCTGATTCGAGGTGGTGCTTGCATTTGTCAACAATTCAGCCATTCAGTTTCCATGTATGCCCCTGTGTCCAGGGACCAATTTAAGGACTTTCGCAAAAGCTCTCGCTATCTCCTCCAGAGACATTCGCCAAGCTTGTTTCATTTTCTATTTGATAAACACATTTTTTAGAGATCTTTTGATGCTTTACAGCTGTGTAGATGCCTTTTATCTTGACCGCACAGAAAAAATTTTCACAAAATTTTTTTCAATTAATTCAATAATGCTGTTTCAAACAATTTTTTTAATTGTTTCAATTAATTTGCCTTAATTGCAAATAAAAATTATAATGTTTGTGGGTATATTTGCAAATACGAAAAAATACACACAAACTTCAAAATATTTTAAAGTTTCAAACAACTTTTTAATTGTTTCAATTAAATGTGTTGATTGAAAAAAATATGTTGATTTGTGTTTACGTTTTATGTAGCCCTTTTTGCTAGTGGTCACATTTCAATTAAACCTATTGATTGAAACTGAACAGCAAGAAAAGCTCAAACTTCCAAATGTGTTAATTGATATTATCAATTTGTTTGCTGGCGGAAAATTAGTACGGAATTTAATTAATAGTACAAATTTCTAACAAATTCTTTAATTGAAGTTGATTTTCCATTTTTTCTGTGCGTGTAAGTTTGGAAGAAATCGAAAACCTTATTGTCCGACAGAATCTTAAAAAAAATGTTAAAGATTACGAAATAGGACTGTCGAATCTTATGATCCCAAGAAAAATCCTTAGCATGTCGAAATAAATTTCAACAAGCATTTAAACAACGGTTTAAGACAATACTAAGCATTTTGGAACAACAGACAAGCTGAGGACTTCTTCTAAAATCTTCTGTATAAAATACATTTTTTTGAGCTCCCGGGAATAGAAAAAGTAAAAAAAAAAAAATTAGAAACCCTAGTTGCCCCGCATACTTTGAGTTCTTGCTATTATTTTTTTTTTAACGGGCGCGTAATCTATGTCGCTTGGAAACATTTGGTGTTGTTGTTATTTTCCTTTTGTTGGTGCTTTTAATTTTTTTTTTTTTTTATGTGGAAAAATGTTAGATGGGTGGGGCAAAAAAAGGGGGTTTTAGTATACAAGGGTTTTACTCATTATAAATTTCGCGTCTTAAACATTACACCGGCGGCGGCATCGTTACACAAGCTTTTTATTTTTTCTTAATTTTTTTCTTTTCTTTTTATTTTTTTTAGAAGCACAGCACTCTTTTTAAGACTTTCTTAGTGGTGGTGTTGGTGTTGTTGTTTTTATGGTGTTGGTTAAAGGGAGGTAGTTTAAAAGAATGCATTAGTGTTATTCGTAGATTGGTGCTTTTTTCTGTATGAGACAGAGTTGAAATTGAGTTAAATTAAATTGTTAAAATTTTTCCCCAAAAAGCAAAAGCAACTCCTTTACCAGCTGGGGAATAACTCAGACTATTCCTTTAAAATTTTTTAATCATACAGATATTCCTTTAAAAAAGAACTCTGAAAAGATCGAAGGCTATTGAAGCAACAATGCGAGGTCCATGTGAAAGCAGCAATCCCAGGTAATGTTGTTGATATAAGGAAACGTTTAATTCATTTGGTTTAATTCTGCTTAAGGAGGTTGCACTGTATTTCTCGGGCTTCTCCACCATCTAATATGTTGTCCATGTTCATGTTATTTCTCTCCACTACACTTGATTTTTTCCCCTGGGTGTTGTTAATACATCCTCCGGGGCTAATTAAGTGCAGTGAATTCCTAGGATTTAACCAAAATCTTAAATTGACAGATCTCTTGAGATCACGGCTGGCCGTATATTCTATCTGGTACCACGGGAGTGAGAAGCACCGGACTGACTGACTGAGGTCTACGGTTTTATGCTTCTTGCGGCAAATGCTTCCTGTAATTCAGTGAGATTGTCATTGCGGAAGTTTCGCTCGTCCACTGACAGGATACGTTCGGGATACACGTAGTAGTTGTGGTTTAAGCCCAAAGTCGCCGGAAGGGATATTCCTGAAAAACTAATTAAAGGGTTGATTTTTCACCACTCATGGGAGAGTTCGGCGGAGGGAGGACTATCACTAGCTGCAGTTGATATTCCAAAAAATGCTGCATTTTTCCAAAAGCTGTGAAGCTTAGATAGCTCCAGCTCCTCAACTAGGGGCAAGTGTATAATCTTGACGGATTGTTGCCGATTTATCAAATTGCTACCGTGCGACTGGTAGACGCAAAGCTTGTCACCAATGTGATTGAGATCCACCATGAGAAAAGGCCATACGGCAGGCGCTTAAATCTTTTTCACAACTCCACTAGATTTGATTCTCTTAGTTCTCTGTATTTTATGTAAAGCTCCAATCTCATGACATTTTAATGTGATAAAGTTAAAAAATAAAAAATATATATAAAGAACAGAAAGAATATTTTTTCGTTAACACACACAAAAAAAGGGGTTGTTTGTAATTTAGAATTTTTTAAAAAAATTTTCTTCATCTCCTTTGTTTTGTTTTATTTTCGCATTTTTTATACATTTCATTTTTTATGTGTATTTAGCATTTTTTTTTTTTTGTTCCTCAACTTCTCCTCCACATCTTCCTCAGCGTGTCCCGAGAAGACAAAAAAAAAACAAAACAATCTTAACCGGGGCAAAAACAGAAGAGTGAATGAAGTAAAAGAAAAGGAGTATATTGTCGAAGTAATGGGTAGATGTAAATGTGTATGTAAAAAAGCTTATAAAAGCAAAATTACAAAAAAAAAAAAAAAAAATAATAATAAAATAAAAAGAAAACTTGTAGAGACGTTAAGTCTCAATGAGTTTTCGTAAAATATTTTTTTAATCACAAAGTACTTGTGGGTTCTTAAAGGAGTCGGGCAACAGGAGCTGCATATTGAAAGTTATGATTATGTATTTCAATTTTATGTTCTTATTTTTTTTCTAAAGAGTTTTATTAAAAATTCATTTGGGTTCTTGTACTTTCCTTCCACTTTCTTGCAACGAATAATGAAAGAAAAGCTGGTTAAGAAATATGAAGAAACAAAAAAATTTGTACAGTTGATGATTTCATTAAGGATGAAGTACAAGTGTATTAAAAAAAATATATTAATGCTTAAATTAGAAATAAATTAATTTTTTAAGCCGAGTCAATGGATATGAAGTATTTCATTTTTATACTCTCCACCACTAGTGGCGAGGGTGGGGACTCAGTTTCTCACCCCACGTGAAACTTTTATTTTTATTATTCATCTAATGCCCAATTTTCAGGATAGTATTTAAATCTATATTTTAATTTTCATATAAACTTAAATCGTATTTAAATACAGATTGATTTTTTGAGTTTTATTTGAAAAGTCTTATTTAAATAAGATAAAAGTATGGTAGAACTACTTAATACAAAAACAAAAATATTATAAAAAAGTCTAATTATTTACAAGGTGGTCTCAAAATACAGCTGACTGTAATTGCTTTGCCTGTTGTTGTTGTATTGTTGTGATATTGAGGCCACCTTGATAAGTTATTACAATGGAAACTTAAGTTGAAATTAAATGTTCCACATCGGTTAATTAAGTTTAATTTAAGTATTTAGTGAAGAAGAGAATTTTTTATTTAACACGAATTTTAACATAATTGTGTTTTAATATCAATCCTGAAAATTGGACATAACACCAGCGCCATGGGTTCCAAATAGGGAACACTCTTTAAAGGTTTCTGTAGATACTGTGGTAAAGGGTATTAAATTTCGGGATTGACCGACAAAAGTTTCATAATTGTTTTTATAGAAAATGTTTTGCAGTTTTCGCATATGAAAAAATTCGTACAGGATGGCCCAAAGGAATCGACTATGATATCTTAATTTTGAAATAAATTTAAGGTCTTAAGACTTTATTTATGGATGGAAAATTAAGTAACTTTAGACGTAAAAAATAACGCCGCGTTAATGCAACCTGCTCTTAGCTGTTGTTCAAATTCCTTTTTTCAATTAATATTTTAAGTTATGGTAGCGCAGTGGCTTGTTATCGCTTTTTTAAAATTTCTAAGCTAATTTTTCCATAGTGAAAGACAAAGTAAAACTAAAAGTACAATATCCTTAATAACATAACATATATATCGTTACATAAAATGCCAAAAAAGAGCCTAAAAACACTTGTTCTTTTTTTGCAAGGTGTCCTTGGCGTTTGGATTTTTTTTATTATGACGCCATTTTTAATCGCAGGGATCTAAAATTTGTTTGTGAACATGTAGTTTGATAAAACGAACAAAAATCAATTAAAAATTTAATTTGCAATTTTTTTTGTTGATACGCCCTTTTGCATTTAACGGGACGATATTAACACATTTGCTTGTTTTTATACCCTCCACCGTAATTAGGTGCTAAGAGGGTATACTAAGTTTGTCATTCCGTGTGAAACTTTTTATTATTCACCTAAGACTCTATAAAGTACATATATCCTGGCTCCTTGAGTAATTCTAAGTCGATTTAGCCATGTCGGTCGGTCTGACCGACTGTCCGTCTGTTGAAAACACGTTCACTTTAAAAAAAAACTCAAAAGAAATGAACAAACTTGGTGTCAAAATGCTTGTAATTATCCTAAGCAGTTTGGGATTTAAATCCAGCAAAATCGGTTCAGTAGGATCAGAGAGAGTAGGATTGATAATTTTGTTACAAAAAGTAACATAAATGGTGGCACGATGCACGGAATGATATAAGATTTTGCAAAAGTTCGTTTTATTCGACTGGAAATCACGCTGTTAAATTTCGTGAAGATCCGTCCATAATTTGCCCTAAGCCCCTTATAAACCCTACTCCCGGAAAACAGTTTAGTACACCTAAAGCCCTAATTAATAATGCTATCATTACAAAATTTGGCACGTCACAGTTTTATAGGACTATAATTTACACTGTGAAATTTCGTGAAGATCGGTCCACAGTTTACCCTAGGCCCCATATAAGCCCTACTCCCGGAAAACAGTTTAATACGCCTAAAACCCTAATGCTATCATAACAAAATTTTGCAAAAAAAATACCACTGTTAAATTAAAATGGCGAAATGTTGATTGAGAATCATAGTAAATTTCTGCAAAAGTATGCCCTTTATTTAAATTTATCATTATTCCATATTAAATTTAAATGAAAAATATTAAAATAACCTTAAATCACGTTAATTCCATATTATTCACTGTTAAAATAACATTGTTCAATATTGAATCCATAAAAACCTGTTTTATATTAAAATCAAAAGTTTACCTTGTTAAATTAACATGCATACATACTTAAGTATGTACATTTTTTTATTTTCATGTTTAAAATATGTTATAAAAAGAAGACAATTCCCGTATTCTTTTAATTAAAATTATTTAGTTAAATAGTACACCAAGTATTCAAAGTAGAATGATGACGAAACCCATATCGGGCCAATCTGCTGATGCTTCTGTTAAGAAAGGAGAATACAAAATAAGAGAAACATGTGTTACAGGGGTAAGTGTGTGGAATAAATCTTAAATAAATGCATATGTTGTCTCTGAAGCTTCTTCACACTGTTATAACACACTCAAACCAATTTGATTCTACATCAAATTTACGTTGTTTTAACTTGATATAACTTTCATTCAACGTGATTCGGATTGTTATTTCAATATAAATGACATTTTTCTCTTACTTTACTGCAATGTAAAATTAACATGAATTATAGTTATTTTAAAATAAAAAACAATGTTGTTCGCAAGTTATTGTAAAATCATGTTAAATTAACATGAAGTAACATTGAAGCAAAATCACTACCGAAAACGGTAAAATCAACCTTGTTTTCGACGATTTTACATTGATTTTTTCTGTTTGTATTGAACTTACTTTTGAAAGGTGTTGTGTATTATTATCTAAGCTATTTGTACAAAATTGGAATACTGTCACCGTTACAGCACTCCAAATATGTAGATATATTTATTGAAATTGTATGGGAGTTGTCACGCCCACTTAAAAATTTAGAAATATTAATCGATGGGTAATCAGAAAATTACATTAAAATGTTCAGGGAAATCGGTTCAGTAGTTTAGGAGTCTATAGGGAACAAATTTTTAAATACACTTTTTTTTAATTTTTTTCGCTACCAGCTAGTCTACCGGGGCACTCCATATACATACATACATATTATTTATTGCTCCCTCTGCACCTTCCTCTTTTTTTTATTTTAAAAGGTGTAGTTTATCATAAGAGTGGGTCCTACAAAGCTTGAAGACTTTTATCTTTAGATATTCGGTATTTAATATTTTCGTTATCTGGGGGTACTGCTCCAAGTTTGAATATTTTAACCATTATAGTTCTTAATATATGCGATATTCATCATTGGCGTCCTATGGAGCCACCACTTCCTCTGCTGCTATCTTTTTTTAATTTCAGGGCTTAGAAGATTATACTGCAAAAAGTTCAAGAAAATTTGTGTTGCGGATCTTAAGATATGCGGCACTTAACATAGGCATCCTATGGAGAGCACCACTTCCCCTGCCTCTGTCGAAAAAATAGGTAGCCTATTTAATTTTTGGGGCTCACGTGATAATTTTCAGAAAAATCGGTTCAGTAGTTTAGGAGTCTTAATATATTAAGTGCAAAGAGGGAACAACTTCAGCACTTAATCGTTCATTTACTATTCTTTAATTCAAAGTAAATTGCATAAACCGTTATGTCAAAAACCGGATTTTACACCTTCTACTAGACAATCCCCATAGACGGGTATCCACACAGTTTTTGTTTTTATTAAAAAAACTTTTAATTGCAATATTTAGTTTTACGGATAAAATAGCTGTCAAAGAAAAGAAAATCAAGGATGTGAATAAAGTTAAACAATATATTTCCGATGAACACGATTGCTTTAACATGGAACTGCTTAAATGGTCTATGACAGAAGCAGTAGGGGATGATTCCTATGACTAGTTTAATATTTAAGCCAGTTCTAATCAATAACTAAATATTTTATGATTGTTATAATTGTTATAAACGAATCTTATATTAATATAACGTGTTCTTTGACTATCATTGCTATGAATTGCAGAAAGAGGTTTACTTCATGTACCATATTTAAGTATTGTTAAGAAACAAGTGTAAAAAGTGTCATCTGAGACAACTTCAAATTAATGTCTTTTGACTCTCTACGATATTAGAAAATTTAACTTGGATTATACAGTTACACAGATACACAGTTTTAATGGATTATCTAGCATTATAAATATTTTTGTTTGTTTATAAAAAACTTAAGGTATGTTCAAACCTAAAGCTTCGTACAGACGGTGGTTAGATCTTACAATAATGTAAGGTCTGGCTATGTGTTGACAATATAATGCCCAAGAAAAATTTTGCTGTTATAATGGACTGTCAATGCTTTTTCTGACAACGTTGTTAAGCAAAAATTACCCGCCCAGACAATTGAAGCACAGCCGCGAATAACGTTGTAAGTAACAAATAATTATTTTTCAAAAGAGCAAAAAATGTTTTTAAAAGGCAGAATTACTTATTTTAAATTTTTTTTTTAGATTATCAAAATTAATGATAATAAAATCTTGTATGCAAAATATAAAAATATTTTAATTTAAAATAACATGCAAATTTACAGTTTATAATTTTTTTTTAATTGGAAAAACGTTTCATATTCACAATCGCGATGTAAAACGTTTTTCCACTACGCAAGAGGCTTTTAAAACCTTATTCCAATAAGCAAAGCCATTAGATTGTATAATTTTTTTAGTAACTTACAACGTTCTTTCCCTGGCTGACTCTTTTTATTGCATTTTAAAGAGGTTAAATAATTTTGGATTATATGATGGTTAAACAATGAAAGAGAGTAATGTTAACGATAATTTACAAAAAAAAAACAGATTTTGCAAAAGGTGGCTTTTACATTGTTATTCGCGGTTGTGCTTCAATTGTAAAACATTTTAATCAATTTTTACTGACGAGCTGACGAAAAAATCCAAAAAAAAGCAAACTTTAGCTTGATTTACAAAACTTTATTTGAAAGAAGATAATTGTATAATGTAATGTAATAATTGTATAATGTAATTTAGATCTAGTCAAAACTTTTGCAAAAGCAAAGGATTTTTTATAAAACTAGTAGTTACGTGTTTGACGTCAACAAAGCTTTAGTCTTATTTTTTTTTAAATGCCTTTTTGGCTCCCTCTATCGGTAAATACTACTTATAAAAAACCTCACCGTTTTCTACTTTGAAACACCTTTTTTGGCACCATCTTTGGAAAATCCCCTTTTTGTAACCTCTCAAAAAAATTTCTCATGGCCACGCTGCAGCGTGCTTTTAACGCCCTCTCGTGGTGGCAAAAGCAATCAGAAAATTTTTTTTTGTTAACATTTATTTGAGATACCTTATTATCTTTCAACAAAAATCTGTATTTAAAAACAATTTGAGACAAAAAATTTTTTTTGATTTTTGTCTATGGGACAAAGCATAGCGCGCTGGGTACTACAAATATAAAAATATTACTCATACGCACCGATATGATTATGATGGCTAATTTTCCATCGTTTTGTTCAAAGTAAATAAAATATCTTTGGAGCATAGTTTTTCACCTGTTTTTGCTAAATCGTTACAAAGCCCTTTTTAGCCATAAAACCCAATTTTCTGATAATATTTCCCACGTTTGATATCTAATACAACATCCCTTTAACCATGTTTTTTTTAATAAATCAAATTTTCTATGCCGCCACAATAAAAACAAAACACCCGAAAATAATATTATATCATTTTAACCCATACTAACAAGCACATATTCAAACATACACACATCAGTTACTTAATACACATATGACTTTGAATGATGTTTACACACACGGATGTATTTGTCTCGTATGTAAATAAAAAAAATAAATTCTAAACATATTCAGTGTTAACAAAACAATCATTATGTTAAAAATTACACTTGACACAGACAACTTAACACAAACACAAACTTATGCGTGCGAATGCCTGTGTGTATTAAGCACAATTGCAACTTCCGTTTCCGTTTACAAGGTCATCAACAGTAAAAAAGTTTAAAAAGTAGGCGAGTGTGAGTTGTGTGTAACCTCTACATATGCGTGGTTTTCTTAAATGTTAACAAACATACATAAACCACCCACAATAATAGCAACAATAACAGCAAGTAAATTCCCAACAAATCTACCACAAAATTTCAAAAATTTCACACGAATTTCATTGAAAACTCCAGCGAAACAATAAAAAAAACCCAACAAATTTCGACGAAAACTGAATTGAAATTTGCCAAATAATCGCTATAAACAATTCAGAAAGTGGTAAATTTTAAAGTGAATAAAAACCCCTTTTTACTTTTCCCCCCTAAAAAAAAAAATAAAAAAAAGGGGATTTAGAAGTCATGTAATCTCCAGGGAACTTTAGAAACTGGCAATATATGTTGCAATTTTACTATAAAGAACTAATAAAAAAGTTATTAACATGACAAAACGCAAAAAAAACACACACAGAAAATTTGGAAGGGTGCTTCCACTCGATTGACATTAAAAAAGTAGCAGAAAATAATTTTTTTTTTTGCATATTATAAAATAGATATTTTGCATGTAAAATGCTGCGGGTGTTTTTCTCGTTTTTTCCCATTTAGAGTGCGTGTGTGTTTTATAGACTCTAAAAGCTTTAATGGGTTCATATCCATGATTTATACAACCAAGTTTACCCACACATGTTTGAACATTATGTACTACATGTCCTTATTCAATTGTAGTCATATGTGAAACGGTTTTTATGTTTAGCTGTGAATGTAGTTATATGTCTACCACTTAGTGTTGAAAGGGGGAAGGAAGTTTGCATATGTAAAATGTTTATTTGTTAACTGGTTCCTTTTTTTTTTTTTTTTGTCTACCAACTGTTGATGTTGCTAAAGGACTGAGAATGGTGTGGCTAATTTGGAGATTTGTTTGGGGGAATGTAAGAAAAGACAAACTCACTGTTTATTTATCTTATTTATTTATTTATTTTTTGGCCAATGTGTTAACTTTGAAGTTTAAGATATTTATATTATAAGTAAGCTAATTGGGCTTAAATTTTTTTTATTGTAAATTCAAAACACGATTTGTTGGTGGCTTCCTCAGGGGAACATTTGTAATGTAGGTGTAGATATTACATTGAATAAAGCATAACTAAAACAAATACATTTAAATTATTAAATTAATAAATGACATTACTTTAATTTTAATTTGTTTATTGTTGGTGTTTTGCCTGAGCTTTGATATCGTTGCAAATAAAACTTGAGTGCTTGTAATTCTCATTCGCTTTACAGTTGTATTTGTATAATATCTTTAGCTTTTCCAAAGTCTTTGGGAAAAGGTTTGCTGATGAGCTGGCCTAAGCAACCAGTGAAACGCGCATATGAACTGTTTTAAGCCCCAACAATAAATTTCAGTGTGTTTATCAATTAATATTGGGTGGAAACTTAGCGCACACAATTAATGATTATATTTTTTTTTTGGTTACAAAACTTTGATTCCCTCCACCAAAAATAATTTTTATTTATTTATTGTATTCAATTCAAAATTAAATTGACTACAAGCCCAAAACGCCTAGCAAATATATAAGTTTTATTCAGAGTGCACAAAGATGTGGCTGTTAAATCAATCCTAAGCGGTATCAGTAGTACGGTGAGCAGGGGTAAGTAGGGATTTTCTTGAATCAAGTACGAACTACTTAACTTATCCATGTTTAATCCTTGATTCGTTTTTGAAATAATCCGAAAATGATTTAAGTAAAACTAAGACTAAATCAATCTCAAAATGCGCCTGATTTAAACATTATAAAGTTGATAATCCAAATTTTAATATTTTCAATCAGGCTAAAGTTCATCAAATTTAAATTTCATTAAATTATTTTTATGAAGAAAGGAAATTTACAACATGAAAATAATTTAAATTTGTTGAAAATTTTTTATTCTTGACTGAACTGGGAATCAGTGTTGCCAATCTAGCCATTTAATGACTAGATTTAGCCATTTTTCACCCTGTTTAGCCATAAAAAAATGAGTTTAGCCATTAGCCGTTTTTCAACTTGTTTAGCTTAAAGGGCCTAAAGTAAATTATGGATCGATCTTCATGAAATTTGTTGCCACATTTAACGAATTTTTTGAAATTTATATTAGTTTTTGCGAATTTTTTAGTAAGCGGGTTTGCTGGAATTCAATCAAATTAAAAAAAAAAAACCCCCGAAAATAAATCTCACGACTTTGAAGTCAAAACCTTATTAATTTTGGGCTTAACATTTTAAGCTGTTAATACTTTTATATTCAAGCGTTTTTTTTTTTTGTATAAAACTGTTAGCAACACTATTTTTTAACACTAAACATGCATGTAAAATTCATATTTGATGATTTGTGGTTTTAAGCTTAAAATTATCTACATACGCTTAAACTCACGCAATTTTCTCAACAATTTTTAAACAGGAAAACCTCCCCATTTTTGAAAATATAACGCTGATATAAAGTGCCACATGTATGTAAGAAAAAACAAACAAAGAAGTTGGCCACATGAAGCTTTTATTGAAGAAGGTCAGTTTTTTTTGTCTTGGTTTTTATTGAGTTAAGTGAGTTACTATTGAAAAATAAAGAAAATGTTTACAAGTTTATTTAGTAAAAGGAAAATAATATATCAAGTAAAACTAAGTGTTCGACATTTCTTACATGTGTATTTTAGAATTCGTTTTTCAAAAGAGTTTTTAGTCCTTTTTGTCCTTTTATTTACTTTATGTTTATTAAATAATAATTTTTGTGCTAGTATTATATTAAGATAAGCTTAGCTATTAGTTTAGGCTTTTAATACTGTAATTAAATTATCATTTTCAAATGTTGCACATCCATATAAATATGGGGTCCTTTTACTACTAATGTCCTTTACTTTATTACCCGTCTACTTGTCGCAACATACGCGTAAGTACAAATTGTTTTGTCCTTTTTTGAAGAATTTTTTTTTTTATCCCACAACTAATGGTTTCCTTTTAGGCTTTTCTCTTTATAATGAGTAGTTAGTTATACTCGTTCTCTTACCCAGGCATATTTAAACTTATATGTATTTTTATCAATATGTGTGTGTGAGTGTTGTTGTTGTTAATTTAATGCGATATGATGTCCTTTTATAAATTATAGAGTAGAGTTGTTGCTCATAAAAAGGGTCTTTTTCCATCTAGGTTACTTTACTTAATTTAATTTTAAGAAAAAAAAAAATATTTATAAATCTAATTTTCGCCATGTCCTTTAATTTCAATTCTCTGTGTAGATTATATTTATAATGTATTTTCCTTTCTAGGAACTAAATGTTAAACTATAATTTGTTGTGTTTAGGATGTGAATGGATTTCTTAAATATTTTTCAAAGTCTAAACAAAAATAAAAAATAATTTTAGAAATAATTAGGCAATTCACAAAGTGTTCTATTGTGTCATATTGGTTGTACATGCTTTAATTTTATTAATTTCACATTTATAAAATTAAAATTAATGTCACATTAATAAAATTAATGCATTTACAACACAATGGAACACTTTGTTAATTGTCTAATTTTTGTTTAGTCAGGGAAGCTTTGTAAAGTACTTAAGATAATTTGAAAGGAGACTTAAGCCCTTGTATCAGGTCAGGTAGAAATGCCACACTTATGCCGAACGTAAAACCTTTTAGTTCCACTAAAGAGAATCCCCCGCAGAACCAAACTGAACTTCTAGAGAAGTTTAAAAACCGCTTCCGTTCGACGCTAGTGATTTCGTACATTACGTCAAAGGTTGCCAATTTTATTTTGGCTAGTCGTGTTCTCTCTAGTGCAGGACAGAAATGGAGAAGGAGTTCTACGTTCTCCTCTTCAGTTTCGTTATCACAGCTTCGGCAGTAATTATGGTGTCCAGCTGCCAGATACTGTCCATGCCTCTTTATAAGACAGTGTCCGGTGACAACAGTTGCCAAAAGTGTTACGTCCCTCTTGGAAATCGATAGTAGAGACTTGGTTTGCCCGTTATCCATGCTGGGCTAAAATTGCCTTAAAATTATGATATATCTACACAGAAAAAAAAATTACGACAAATCAATTGTCATATTAAATACCATATTCGTCAATACAATTAACTTTTTAATTGAAAAGGCACCAACAACAAAATTTTTGTAAATACAAAAAATTATTTTGTTAATTAAAATTGTTAAAACTCAACAGATATTTTTAACAATGAGTTTGTAATATTGAATGAAATATTTGTTAACAATTAAATATATTTTTTAATTAACAAAATATTTTATTGCTAACTAATTTGAAAAAAAGACGCAATTAAAAGTTGTTTTTATTATTTTTTTTTAGCAAAATTAAATAACATCACTAATAACATTATAATTTCTTTAAGCCCCAAATAAAGACCTGGATGCACTGGGAGGTTCATACATCGGTTTAAAACGGAATCTTGCCACCATTATCATAAATATACTAAAATCTATAATTTATAAAAGAATGGTTAAAATTGTTTTATAAATCATCAGATAAAGATTGATTAAATTTCGCAATAATCATCATATCGTTTATTCTTTTAAAGATTTTAGATCGAAAATCCAGATTTTTTAATTTTATATTTGTAATTTTTTGACACAAAATTATTTTTTTATATGATATTAATTTTCTACAAATGAAACAAATTGTTAATATGACAATTTACAAACATGTTCGAGGAGGGTTCCCATCGCCTTCCAAATCCAGTGGAACCCATAAAGTAGTGTCAAGTCTAGTAAGATCATCTGCCCTAATCTTCCCAAGTATATCCCCGTGCCCTGGCACTAGGCTTGCCAGATCGAAATAAGCCAAAAGATTGATTTTTCTTGACAATAAAAAATTCGGTTAAATGAACAAACAAATTTATATTGTTGTTCAGTTTGTTATTTTTAAAATGCTGATATTATTATACTTAGCGGAGCTGATTTAACGATGTCCGTCTATTCGTCCGTTGGTTTGTTTATATGTGTGTGTCTTGAAATGGGTTTTCTATAGAAGATATTTATGTCGTGCATAGACCGAAATTGAAATGCGGCCAGATCGGTACACAAATAGCTGAGATATCTGCAATACATTATGAATGCCTCTTATTTACACACATAACTCTTTACTTTTTATCTGGTTATAATTTAAGAATTTTATTTTTCAACATTCACATAAAATAAACTTGGTTGAATAGTGGTGGTGAAAATAAAGAAATCGGTCTATAAATGAACTGGTTATAGACAAATAACTACGTTATTTAACCAGAAAGCATGGTTTTAGTACATTAACGCCCATTCCATATGAGATAGGAGAACTTAATTTTATTTAAATATTTCGTTTAGTATATCTAAATCCGAAATTGATTTCTAAAGCTAAAATTGAAACATGAAATTAAAAGATTATATAACAAATGAAAAACAAATAAGACTTTCACAATCTTTCTGCTATACATTTTTTTAAAATGCTTTGGAATACAAATTTCCATAGCTCTTTTCGACAATTAATTTTAAGTGCGGGCCAAATATAAAAAGCACGACTATATGGTTAATTTTTATTGACAATTTAAAAGATTTTTTTCAAATTCCGATTTTGCTTTCTTAGTTCTTGACACACACTAAAAAAGCTTGAAAATCAAGGCTAAATTAAGCCCGTCTGGCAATGGACGGAACTACACAAAAATTCAAAATGGAGTTTTTAATTAATTGTGGTTCGTTTTATCAAACAACATGCTGACGTATGTAAATATGTATACCCCTGCAATAAAAACTTTATTAAAAAAATTCAAACCCCAAGAATACTTTCTTATGTATTATTGATTTTATAATGTTTTCTATTTCTCTTGTAACAAAAAATTATAGTGAAGTAACGTCCGTTTTCATTTAAGGTGACGATATACACCTTAATATTATATTTGCTCGCGAACATATAACTTCATATAACCATAATATAAGTTGTGAACAACATTAATTTACGTAATAATTTGCTAGTTTAAGTAAAAAATAACCATATTATAGTTGACTGTTATCATTTCATACAACATTATTATGGTACGTCCATCATTAAAACCTCTTTGATCTTGATTCTTTGATTTCTAATAATTATACACAGAAAAAAATAACAAGAGTTATGAAGGGATTAAAAAAAATTTGTTAAACATTTTTCGAATAAATTTAACAATTTTCTTAATTAACATGGTCGTAAATTGTCATATTTACAATTTGTTCATGTTAAAAAATAAATACGTACAGAAAAAATTATTTTGTGTCAAAAAATGTAGATACCAAATTATTTATTTTTTTAAATATTTTGGCTCGAATCACTAAAAGATATGCAGATTATTGAAAATCCGGGAAAATTTGTGGGGCAAGTAAAGTTTGCTGTGTGAATAGTTAAGAGATATTAACGGGTCTTTCGTTTACTTTAGTTTTCAATAACTAGTCGATAATGGTGTCAAGATTCCCCTTGGAAGATAATAAAACATAATTGCCCATCCAGTTCAAATTCTCAATCAGTATGAATGATGTTTGTGATGTGGTTTTTAATATATGTATGAATGTGTTTCAATAAAATTGAATTGAAAAAATATTTGAAATAACTACATTTCATTCTTTCAACCGTCAATAAACAAATTATTAACAAACATTTTATTAATATGACAAACTCGTATTAAAAATTCGTATATGTAATTGTTAACAAATATTTTGTTTAATATGACAAACTCGTATTAAAAATTCGTATATGTAATTGTTAACAAATATTTTGTTTAATATTACAACTTCGTTGTAAAAAATATTTGTTGAAAATCAACAATTTTAATTAACAAAAGTATTTATTATATTTACAAATTTGATTGTTGGTACCTTATCAATTAAAACATTAATTGTATTGACGAATATGGTATTCAATATGACAATTGATTTGTCGTATTTTTTGTCTGTGTAACAATATTCAAAACTCAAGTATATTTTAAAATCCCCTTTACTAAATTAAATTACGAGTATTTTTTTTAAGCTTTCACTCAAACCAAACATTTTTGCAATAAAATTCTTCAAATTTATTCCTCTAATTACACTGATGCTATAAACATTGAAAAGCAGCAAAGGACTTTCAAACTAACTCATAAATAAAACCACCACCACCAACAACCAACCAACTAACTCAACTCAACTGCCACCCACTAATGAAGGCTTTAATGAATAAAATAAAACAAAAGAATCATTAAAATCATCGTACAGCAGCAGCAGGAGCTGCAAAAAAGAAAAAGGAAAAGCAGGCGCAAACTCAAGTTTATTCTTTTTGTTTGTTTGTCGTCCTTTCATTTCATTTCAATTCTTAAATGGCGGACTTAATGGGCGAATATTAAATTATGCCAAGAAACAATGCAAATAAAAGAGAACCAACTCGCTTTGGATGTTTTGTGATGGTTTAAAACAGCGGAAATTATGATGATGCAGGTGGGCTGTAATAGAAGTTTGAAGATGAACAATTTTTTCTAAGAAAAAGTAAATCATAAATTTCTAGCTCGAAATATATGACGTTAGGGATATTTCATATTTCAGTCTAATATAGGAAAATGTACAAACACAGTATAATTACAGCATCGGGTAATAATCTCTGTATGAATTTCCAGATGCAGTTTTGTAAATTATTTCAGGAATTAGAATACAGAAGTTTTTAGTTATTTATTCCAGTTACGATTATTACTCTTAGTCTACTTTTATTTTTGTTTTAAGTGATGAGTAATATTTACTCAAAGGAAACTTAAAGCTTTACAAATAAATTAGCTTATTGGCCTTCGTCTGTGTCCAGTAATCGGTCTCCAACATAGAGAAAATCCAAAGGTGCCAAATCCAAATTCTTTGAATCATCTCATACGCTCCTTGGTATGCAAAAAAAATCAAACATTGACAAGGACCTCATTACGCCATTAGTAAAAACTATGATTTTTGGAAGCGGGATTAATGAGCATTACAGTTTTCTGTTGTGTAGATAATCTTTTCTCGGACATTAAAAATCTATCCTGAGGCGATCAGGTGTCTGCATATTTAGGATGCGCCAAGCATGCGGAATAAGAGGGATCTTTGGGGTTTAATGAACAATAAAAAAGATAGTGTAAGAATTGCTTTCAAAACACAAAATCATATCTTGACAATCTTCTAACCACTATTTCCTTAGAATCTTCAATGACTTTCGGTGTACTTTAAAACTCATTAACTGAATCAGACTACCCTCTTAAACCAAGAAAACCTAATTTAAATGAATAAATACAATTTCTACTATTCTTTTTATGGCTTAAAATAACAAACATTATGATTAAAATGACAAATGAAAACCTCAACTAACTACTCAACACTTTTGAAAAGGACTAAGAAAACCAAGGAAATAAAAAAAAAAAAATTCAAACCACTTTTTATTCTGGAATTTTTTCTTTTTTTTGTAAAACAGCAACAGCCACAAGCCAGCTTTCTTTTATTTATATTTTTTTATGGATAAAAAAAAATTTTAATTATTCATAAATATGTATGTATTTGATATGGCCAAAGGATATAATGTCCTTTCTATTTGCATTCTCTTATGATGGTTCTTTATCTAAAGGTCCTTAGCTTATTATTAACTCTTCGCCATCTTATTTTTTTTTTTTTAATTTGCTTTTTAATAAGTAGGGATTTTTTTTTATTTTGTACTACTTTAATGAAAAAAGTCCTTACGCTTTGTATCCTTCTAAAACATCAAAAAACATTAATTGTGAAATGAAAGAAAGCCTGTAGAAAAGGACGCTTGTCTTGTGTTATTTTTTATGGCGTTTTTTTCTACATCCTGCCACGCGTAACACAGACATTTTCTTTATTATTAAAAGCCACTCAGGTTTGTAGTTTGTCGTGTTCCCTTTTTTTCGAAATCTCAGCGGTTTTTGTCCTGTTTTTTTTTTCTTCTTAGAAAAAGCAAAAAAAAAAAATAAAGTGAGTTAGTGTAAAGAGGAAGAAAAGGGGATACAGCATAAAATCTTGTTAAAATTGGAATATTTAATTTTTATGTTAATTAAGTAAATTTTTAGAGAAGAAGGAGTTTGGTTTTATAATAAAACTGCAATGGCGTTAAGGGATGAGTAGGAGGAAAAGAAAGAATCAGGGTTATTTCTTATATTTAATGAGCAACAAATTTAAATTGGATACATTGGATACGGTAATAATTGTATTATGGTTGTAAAATGTAAGCAAGTGAATGGATAATAGCAATTAAAAATGTTGGAGTATAATTTTTAGCCATAAAATTTATAATGGAGGGGGCGTGTTTTATTAAGGATTAAAAATGAGAAACCGGTTTTCTTTAAACCGTTATTGTTTTAAAGGATTTTTGTTGATTCATAGTCGCTCAAGTCTTTTCTGAAAAGACAAGAAAAAGGCCCAAAAAAAGTTTCATTATTCTACGATATCGTAATGCGTGACGATTAGAGTATTTGCCACTGCTTTTATGGAGAAAACTTGAGCAAAGACTCCCCTATCTGACATGCCCACCGAACAGTAACACGAAGGGAAGCTTAAGAGTCAAATTATTGTATAAAGCTACGGTCACACTTGTCAAATATTTGACGAAAAAAACGGAACCAACAAGCAAAATAAATAATTATTTCCTTTATTTCCAATATTTATTTTGATTATAATTCCACATCTTACAGAAAACAGTTTTTTGCAATGTCTAGCAGTATAATAAGCTTTATTTTTTGATATTAAGAGTTTGTTAAACCTCACTAACTCCTAACAAAAGTAGTGGTTACGCTTATTTGGTCAAATATTTAATAAGTGTGACCGTAGCTTAAGAATTGTCATTTGATGAATTAATTGTTGTGCTCACTACCTTAATAATACATTTTGTTTTTCTTCGATCCTTTCTCTTACAGGATCGGCCTTATCTATTATATTTTAGCTTCTGAAAAAAGACGATTATAATTTTTTCCGTAATATTTAATTATTGTATTAAATTGTATTTCTTATACTTTATTTTAAGTCTTTTAAGTCCTAACAGTTCCTCAAGAATATTTTCCCCAACACTGTTTCTGTTAAAATATGGGCATTTCCATGTCATCGTTTGTTTTAATTGGACGCATTTAGAGAGGTACAGATTTAGCAATAATAACTGGAAAATAATTTAATTTTTGGGTTTTTTTACCGGGTTCTATGTTTAAAAAAAAATTATTATCTGAACCAGTTGTCCAAAATATGTGCATATCGTACGTGACATAAAACGGATGTGATTTTGAGGTGAATGTTAAAATATGCAAAAATCTGCAAATTGTGGGAGGTGATTATTTTTTTAATGCGTGCACTAATCCTTTTTAATCCGTTATTAAAAAAATTTTTTTTGGTTGGTTTTATAAGCAACAAAATTTAATGTCGTTCGTGACATATCGTACGTGACAGATTTTTCTCTTATGGTATTTATGATAAATGGAATATATGTTTTGTATATAAACGTATACAAAAACCTTAAACAAACATATGAGAAAGTGTAATCGGCCAAGCCCGACCATATGATACCCTATACCACAATATTTAAAAACAAATTTTCTAGAGTGCACCCTATGAGGAACGCATGGACTGTCATGGGCCCGCCCGAACAATATTATGCTATGAGGTTCAGATTTGTGTAAAAGTTCTTTGTGCAGAATAGTATTTGCAAAGTAGCTAAAATTAAAGGATGTCTGTACAAAAATTCCCTTGCTATGCCCAAAAAAAGTACAGTTCTAGAAAAAATGTATACAACTTCAATTATCATCTTGCCGTCTTTTGTATATCCTCTGCTATAAGTCTCAGCTGCAGGAGTTATTAAAACACTTGTGTAAGAAAGATTTTGGAAAATCTCCCTTTGTAGCGTAAAAGTTTTCAAATTAAAGATGGAGGCGAAGAAAATATAGATCAACGCCATTATCTAACTACGGGACAAGGTTACATTTAGGAATCTTTCAAAAACAACAATCGACTGCGAACAGTCACTATTCGGGGAACAATTAGATTCTTTATATATTTTAATTGGTTTTAAAAAAACGCATCCAAAGATCATTCCATTAAGACAGATTGTATTTAAAACATTTTAAATCTTTAATACACAACCATGTTTACTCCATCAAATGCATTATCCACTTTCTCAAAGAAACTTGCCACCATTTTATTATGTGTACTTTAAAATACCTTTCCCTTCGTCACCTCTTTCAATTCCCCGGCAAAAATTCATGTAAATTAACAGAAAATTATTTCATAACAAAATCTCAACCTTCTTTCGCCATACAAAAAAAGGACACAGACAAGTCATCATTACTTTTGCCATTGGATGTGCATGAGGCCCTGTGGATGCTTCATTGTTGTTGTGATTATTATGGGGTTATAACCCTAGTTAATGCAATTTGTTGTTTATGTCAAGCATCCTTATTATCCTTTCATTTATTCAGCACGTTGTTAATTCATTTATACTACATTCACCATTATGTTGCACGGTTGGTTGGTTCATCTACAACATATTGCTTGTTCAACGTTACAAAAAGTCGAAGGAAGAAAGAGCGGAAAAAATTACACAAATTTACATAGAAATTATTTAAATAACATGAAGTTTGCTACTCTTTTATCTTCTCTTCCTTCTCTGGCGTTTTTTTTTTTTTTTTTTTTTTTTGTGAGCTCAATGGAGTTAAAGATGTTTGTTAAAAATACGGTTAACTTGTCTTAACTTGGCCTATCTTGACTGGGGTTGCGTTTGATTATTACTGGCGTTGAGTTTCCTTTTTAATTAATATTTGCCTTATTAAAACTCTGGCTGTTGTCTCAGCAACTTGACTTTATAATTTAAGGCAAAAGAATTATAAAGATCAAGCAATTTTGCTTTTATTAGGTAAAATGAAAAGGATAATAAAAAAAAATAAAACTGAAGAGGTAATTAAAAACTTTTCTTTTGGCTTTTATAACTAATTTGAAATACAAAAGGATATTGAATAAAATTTAGAAAATAATTAGTTTCTCAAGTGGTCGATAAGCAGTGATTTTAATGCAATTAAAAAACGTCAGTTACAGTTTCCTTAACCTTCCTATACACGCTCGAGATAACATATCATACTTATTTTACCTGAAAATTTACTATTGCCACTCTAAGACAAATATAAAGCTATGCCATTAAGCCCTTATGTTACTACATTTTTAATGCATTGTTCAAGTTTTGGTAAAGTAATAGAAAAATTTACCAAGTGCGAAGGGTATAGATAAATGGCAAACTATCGAAAATTTTACTAAAGTTATCGATAAAAGTTATGTCAAAAAAAATGTAAAATTGTTCAACTTAAAATTGACATTTCAAGCTTGACATATGAAAAGTGTTGCTGAATCTGCGGTTTCTGGGCGAATTCAGCGATTTACCGCTTATTGTTTTTAGGTTTCTCATAAACAAAAAGTTGGCAACATTCAATA
The DNA here is from genome assembly GCA_949318255.1 of Pollenia labialis. Taxonomy (NCBI): domain Eukaryota; kingdom Metazoa; phylum Arthropoda; class Insecta; order Diptera; family Polleniidae; genus Pollenia; species Pollenia labialis. The sequence continues at coordinate 134,557,248 of OX439143.1, read as the reverse complement.
AAATTAACAGAACAGGGATGGCTAAGTTGTTTCAATTGTACTTTTTTGTTGATACTTTTTAAACTAAGATTTATAATACCTTTTTGTGGTGTTTTTTATGAACATAAATAAAATTAATTTCAACTAAAAAAATCTTTTAGTACAATTAGGGTAAAAAAGTAAAATTTTTAAAGGCTGTTGGTACAATTTTAAAAATTCTCAACGCCATCCCTGAAACAAAACCATAACAAGAGAAAAAAAAACTAAAAAACTTTGTTTACATTTTGTATAGTTGGCTCTTTCTAGCATTTACTGTTTCTTTCTATCAATTCTATATCAATTAATGAATAAAAAATGTAGTGTCATAAGGGCTTTAGCCTGATATCTAAGTGATGCTAGTAAATTCTATCGGCTCTTGTCGAATTTTGAGTTAACAAGATAGCTGTGTTGCTTCCACGGCTCCTAAGCCTAAGGCAACCCTTAAGATAACTCATCTGCTTTTATATTTCCTTAACTCCCCGGCATCTAGTGGTTTAAGAAATCCTCAACTATAACTTTAACTGTCAGTGAAAAAGTTTACAGCAGTTTCAGAAATAAAGCTTTTAAAATCAGTAAGGATCTCTAATTAAAAAATACCGAAAGTTTCCGTCTTATACATAATAAAGTGAATCCGATTAACATCAGGTAAGAGCACATTTCGACCTTTGACTTTCAGCCATCTGTGTAAAAATTTAAAAAAATTTACTTTTCTGGAATACAGATTATATGCCAATCTCAATATGACATCAGCCTATTATACGTGTCAACTAGGGTAATTGGATTCTGTCTCAAGTTGGAAATTGTTGCTGTTTTTATGGTTTATCTTCATGTTATTTAGAATAATTTGTCCGAAATACGATTTCTTATACATAATCCACATATAAGTCAACGTTTCCTGGTCTGCAAATCAGTACACACAGAAAAAAATCGAGTTAAAAACGTAGAAAACAAGGTTGATTTAAAATTTGTCGGTGTTGATTTTGCTTTATACGTTTTTCATGTTAATTCAACCTGATTTTATAATTGCTTGCGAACAACATTTTTTTCTTTTAAAATAACTATAATTCATGTTAATTTAACATTCCAGTAAAGTTAGAGCAAAATGTCATTTATATTGAAATAACAATCCGAATCACGTTGAATGAAAGTTATTTCAGGTTGAAACAACGTGAATTTCATGTAGAATCAAATTGGTTTGAGTGTGTTATAACAGTGTGAAGAAGTTTCAGAGACAACATATGCATTTATTTAAGAATAATTCAATACACTTACCCCTGTAACACATGCTTCACTTATTTTGTATTCTCTTTTATCAAGAGAAGCATCAGCAGAATGGCCCGATATGGTTTTCGTCATCATTCTACTTTGAAAACTTGATGTACTATTTAACTAAATAATTTTAATTAAAAGAATACGGGAATTGTCTTCTTTTTATAACATATTTTAAGAACGAAAACAATAAAATTAGCATACCTAACTATGTATGCATGTTAATTTAACAAGATAAACTTTTGATTTTAATATAAAACAGGTTATTTAATGGATTCAATTTCGAATCCATATTTATTTATATTTTAATATTTTTTTTTTATTTATTTTAACAGTGAATAATATTAAATAAGCGTGATTTAAGATTATTTTATTATTTTTCATTTAAAATTAATATAAATTAAAATAAAGCGCATACTTTTGCAGAAATTTACTATGATTCTCAATCAACATTTTTCCATGTTAATTTTACATTGGTATTTTTTTCTGTGTGTACTGGTTTAATATCTATTAAATAAAATGATGAATTTTTACTAACCAAAGCAGAAATTATTTTTATCTTTGTGAAAACGTAATATTTACTCCATGACTTTAATTTGGATAAATAATGTATGTGGTGAAAAGTCCTTTGATGTATTAGAAATTAGCCATACTCTGTAGGGTCTTTTTTAATCTGCATTAGAATTAAAATGATAATAAACAGACAGAAATATTGTTGGATGGAATTTTTTATTATAACCTGGTAGATAGTTTCATGGCATTTATTTTTTTAATAGGGTTTCCGGCATATGTCTACCGCGACTACGAGTTACGTTCTCCATTCAATCAGTCCAATTTTTGACTACTTTTTCCACTAAATCTGGCCGTATGTCGTTAATGGTGGCTTGAATACTGGTTTTTAATGTTTCAAGAGTTGCTGGTTTGTTATCATAAACCAATCACATACCACAGACCCATAGAAAGTAATCCAGAGGCGTTAAATCGCCAGGACCACTTCTGGAAATAAAGTTGCCACCAAATTGATTTTGCAGGAGCCAAATGTCGTTGATGTTTAGCTGATAAATTTTTGTAAACAGAAATTAAGACATCATGGCTCATTCATTAGCGGCTTGAGGATTGTCGTTGCTCCAAACACGGCAGTTTTGCTTATTAACGTAGCCATTGAACCAGAAAGTGGTCTTTGAACTTCGCGAACAGATTTATTATTTTTTTGTAAGTTTCCCCAATTTGGAAACGTTGTTCTAGCGTTAAACGATTCATGATGACTTCTTAAACCTTACTGAATAGAAATGGCAACACGGGTTTGACATTCTCAGCTGTTTAAATATACTTTTGGATATAGAAAGTTCTCATGCAGCTAAAAAGAAAACACCCATTATAATAAGAAAGATGCTCTACCAAAAGCACTTATTTCTAAAGATCGTCATCAGTTGTTTTTTGCCGCTACAATACTGTTGATTGTGGGATTTTTCCTTTTTCATTAAAACAAATTGTTATTCCTACCGCTATTGAATGCTTTAATTTTCTCCTAGACCTTCAAGTTTTCTTTGAATATCTCACTACACTTTATTCTTTTATTTACAGGGAATCATGGAAATATTCTTAATCATATGGAATGTTTCGAATAGCGTTTCCATGATACATTCTTAGCAAATTTTATTATCTCATTGTTATGCCTTTATCTGATTCTTTTATAGTTAAAGTTAACGATTTAACATTAAAACCCGAGTAATCTCTGAAAGTTTTGGACTTATCCAAGAGTACTCTACAACAAAATCGGCCTTTTAACAACTCAGAAAGTGGGTTTTATCCGGATTCCCAATGATTATGTACGTACTAGATCTTGTCAAGTATTCACTAGAACTCTTTAATATCCAGTGTGCCGTGGAACAAATGTTGGTACTTTAAAAAAGTTTCAGATGGTGTGTCTCAGTTAATGCTTTACGCATCTTATCTTTTTGTTCAACAGTTTGAATTGACAATAAGGCATTCCATCCAGAATCATCTCTGGAAATGTTTGCTTTCATAAAGCAACTTGGCCCACCTGCAACTTAACGTAACGCTAGATAATGGACAAATGTGAGTGGGAGTTGGCCATAAGGCTTATTCAAAGGTGGATCTTAACCAGTGGGTGACAAGCAATGCATTTATGTACCGTTCCGAGTGTGAGAGCAATAAGCACACCCAGATGCAATTTGAGTGCATAATCCGGCAAGATTAAATACTCGTCACCTGTTTAGGTGCTGGAGCAATCTAACCTCCGCTGATTTTGCAAAAATGCCAGCATCATTTCTTTAGAAGCAAAACAACCTAGGGGTAATCCTCCCTTAGCCCAAACTCTTCGACAAGTGGTCAAAAATCAACTTATAGTGGAATTTATAGGATCTCCCTACCCGCGACTTTGGGAAGTAAACCACAGCTACCAAGTGATCTTCGAAAGTATCTTTCCAACGGAAAAAAGTTACGTGCGCAAAGACAAACTTCCTGAAAGACAGAAAGAATTTCCCGCAAGATGCACACAAGCGGAGGCCAATAGTCTGTCCGGTGCCAACTCATCGCGGGCAACTAACTGGCATTGTACCAGATAATATCTCTGTTCAGTCGCAGTCGCAAGAAATCGTGAACTACTCTTGAGATCTGACAATTTTGGATTTCCGAGTCCCAGGTATTCACTGCATCTTATTTCCCCGCAGGATGAAACACCAACAGTTCAAATATCCTTAAGGTGATCCCTAGAAGCCACAGGGAAACCCGATAAGGGGCAATATCTTTAAACGAGTCATTATTACACTACATTAATAAATCGAGAATTTAGTTGATTTAAGCGCAAACATATTATTGCGTAAGCGTGGTTACTCGCTGATTTTTGTTTCATTTTCTATGATTTGAAATCCAAAGAATGGGTTATGGTACAGATAACATTAGAAGTTAGAGAAACTTAGCAGAAATTAATGAAAAATTTATAAAAATAATTTAAAAATTTCAAACTCATTTCAAAAAGATGTCTTTAATAAAATGTTGCCTTACAAACTCTCTAAAAAAAACCTCCTCTTATCTTCCGTATTAAAAATCATAATGAAATGAAAGGGGTTGGAGTTAAAATTAAAAAAAAAAAATGTAAAAGAAATGAATGTTAATAGAAAAGAAAATAATAAAACAAAAATCCTGACAACGTCACACACTACAAAGCTGATCGATATTTTAATTTTATTTTGTGCAAATTTTCATTTCTTCTACTGTTTTTGTTTTGTTGCTGTTTCTGTACTTTTTAGACTGCTTACCACTTTGCTTGTCCTGATATGAAACCGTTCTTTTTCGTTTTTCATCTTTTGCAATTTTTATCCTTTGCAGATTTTCCTCATTTGCATGTTGTTTGGCTGAAATGAGAAATGACGACGACGACGACGATGATGATGATGATGAGTGTGTCTTCTTGGTTTTTTTTTCTCTAGCGATTTTCAAAGTAACATCAAATGAAACTTAAGCATCTTTATTGAGTTTACTTTGCTTAAAGCATTTCCTTGCCAATGTGGCAGAGTATTACGATGACGACGAAGATGTTGATGACAGCATTACCAGAACCCAGTCTGTCATAAGACGCTTTTGGTTTTCTGTACAAACATACATACTTTTTCTCTTGCATCCTTGCCAACAACTCTTTGATATAAGGGGTTTTTAATTGAATTTCATCATGAAAATTTCTTTCAGTTTTTTTTTCGCAATCTTTTTTTTTTTTTGCGCTCTTGTATAGAAGGAAACTTTGAAGAGTTTTGATTTAATGAGTTTTTTATACAAACAAATAAAAAAAAACTGTAGTAGATTAAAAGAAATAGAATGAAAATAAAAGAAACTGATTTGCAAATGAGAAAATGTTTCCTGATTAAAAAATAAAGTAATAATATAACAAAAAGGAGTGGTTTGTTTTGAATATATAAAAAAATGTTAAGAAACATTTAAAAGAATTTTTTTTTTTTTTTTTTTTTGTACAAGGTATCGCAAAAAATGCCACCCGATGTTCTTTGACTCTAATTTTTTGAATAAGTGAATACTTTGGTTTTGCTTTTTTATCAGGGTAAGTAAACGCTGCTAGAATTTTTTGTATTATCCATCCCTCTTGCCAGGATTTCAGGCGATATTTTTCCGCATTCCTGACGGATATTTTTTTAAGACTTTAAGAGTCTGAAGATTGTAGACGTAGATTCGTGAATTCAAGAAACCCCACAACAAAAAATTCTAAAGGGGTTTAAATCGGGTAACCTTTCCGGCCACTAGAGATCGAAATAACGAGAGATAAGACGATTTAGCTGCCAAAAAGCGGTGATGTTTGCTCTGGTTTTCCGATCAACAATATTTCGTTCAATATTCCTCAACGACCAACACGTTACTTCTCTCCATTATCCGTTCAGTTTTTAAGGGCTAATTATGGAAACGCTGACCCTCTCAGGAGTGGGTGTATTCAATAAAAGTGAATATCGAACTGAAATAAAACAAGGACTACGCCGATAGCTAAAAATCCGATAAGAAAATCACCCCGCAAGGATAAATCATACAATGTTTGTTGCAAAGCTCAATTGAATTTTGTTATCGATATTGAATTTTGTTGTCGATATTGGCATTCTTAAAAGGTTCTGAAAATTGTAATTAACTCTCTATTTAGGGTTAAAACAATTTCCAAGGGTATTTCTAATTAAATCTCAATTGGCATAATATCGATATGCTCCCAATTTTTGAACTTAAAGACATTTGACTTACGCTCACTGTGCACAAACAGGAAAACGTACCGTTAAATGGAAAATGACAGGGGTAAAATAAGTTAAAAAATAAAAACAACAAGAAACATTCCTTTTTCCACTTAAGCTTATGCGCGTATTCAAATATTGTCGATTTGTAATTTTTTATTTTTTTTTTGTATACATTTTTAATAGCTCTTAAAATAAAAAGTTGTAATTGTGTGTATGTGTGTGCACATTTTAAAAACAACTTGTAATTGTGTGTGGCTGTGTGTGTGTGTGTGTGTGTCATTATTACTCTACAACTACTGCTTTACCCAGAAAACTCTTTTTACTTGTCCTTATCACAAGGATAATTTTTTTACTGTTTTAATACGAAAGTTCGTTATAAACTCTTATTTTGTGTGGAAAAGCGTGTGTGTGTGTGTGTGTATGTGTGTGTCGTTGTTGTTTGTCAAGAGTTAAGTTGAGTGCGAGGGTGGATGGCATGTTAAATGTCTGTGGGGACAAAGTAAATTCACATTTTTTATTCAAAATTTATTTTGTTTCTTAGAATTTTTCTTATTAACACAAAAAATGGGAAAACTCACACAGATAGTGGCTGACAAAGAAACAAAAACGACAACCCTATTGCCACTTAGATACTCATACACAGATATAAATGTTTTTTTGTTTCTATTTCCCCCGCTTCTTTAACTGTTTTACTTTGCAAACAATTTTTTAATTTTTTTTTTTTTTTTGTAAACAAAAAACCTTTGTGGCACACTTGTGGGTATTATCTTTAATGTTTAATGTAACTGTAATTTTATACATTTAAGTAAATCTTCCACACACAAGCATCTTTGGTTTCATCAAGTAAAAAAAAACTGTATTTAGTTAAAATACGGCAACAAGAGTAACAAAAAATAAATTCATTAGGGTGTATTTCAAGTATGGAAGCCTCACTCAGTTAAGAATAAAAATCATTAATTTTAAATTTGATAATTTTTTAAGCTTAAAACATTTTCATGGAAAATAACAAAAGTTTATTTTATTCTGATAATAACGAGAATAACTCCAAAATTTAATAAAAGCTTTTTCCAGTTTATACAGGGTGGTCCAAATAAGACCTACAAATGTTAAACAAGTACCTCTTTTTTATATTCTAATATAATTGTTTTTGTTTTAATGTTCTTATTGCAGGTTATAAACGAATTCTTGGAAAGTTATAATGAATGCATCAGCGATCAACTGTTATGATGCAGCGAACATATCTTTAATATTTTTAATTCAGGATCAGCTTCCACAGCCTTCATTTGAAATTTAGTCGCCCGTGATGGACCGTCCTAAAATAAATGCACAGAAGGCATCGTGTCCATCCATTCATCTGTCTCCACTCTTCGTTGTTCTGGTAAATTTCAAAACAACATTGCAGAGAATTTTAAAATGAATTCAAAAAGCATATTAATGCCAACGCAAGATCACCAACATCAACACTGGTAGGTTTTACTTGATCCACCCAGTATCCAGCAAAAAGATATTCGGCATTTATTATTAATACGATTTCCGTATGACGTGCTAAATTCCCAGTTTTTCATATTTGATAAATACACTGAAATTTATTGTTGAGGGAAAGCTAGCTTCTATGCGCATTTCACTGGTTGCTTAGGCCAGCTCATCAGGAAACCTTTTCCAGAGATTTTAGAAAAGCCATAAATATTATACAAATAAACCCCTAAAGCGAATAAGAATTATAAACACTCAAAGTCTTACTTGTAACAATATCAAAGCCAAAACAAAACACCAACAATAAACAGTGAGTTTATCTTTTCTTACATTGCTGAACCAAATATAAATTTTGCTAAAACTTTAGTCCGACTTAGAAATGTCGTATATTTCTTTGTATTATCTTTTTTAGATAAAATAGTTTCGCAGGGTGTTTTTTTAAAGTTACAGAAATTTATATCAAGATATAGCAAAGAAAATATTTTTAATATTAATTTAACTGTCTTTAACGGCTAGATATTTTGATGCCATTATACCGGCCTTTTGGTCGCCACAGCTGGCGCAAACAGAAACTCTAATTTTAACACATCTTTCGCAGTATTTGCGGTTGTATTTCGCCAATAACTCCTCGAATGTTTGTTTCCAGATATTCAATCGCCGTACACTCAAAAGAAAAATCAATCCGATGCGGTATTAATAGTACTTGAAATAACCCGAAAATGAGATTGATTTAAGAAAAACTAAGATTGAACCAATCTCAAAATGCGCTTGATTCAAGTATTATAAAGTTGATTTAATCCCGAATTCGTACTTGAAATATATAAATGAAAATATAAACTAAATGGAAAGCAAGAAATCTCAATTTTACTTTTTAAACATGTTTTTGTTGTTTCCAACCCCACCAACAAGAAAAACGGTTTTTTAACTACTTGTGTGTTGTTGTTGTAGTGTCTGCAACAAACTTTAATAAGTTTTATGATATCAATACGCTCATTTTGAAATTTTAAAGTTGAACCGATCAGATTCTTTGCCCATGATCCCTTACTTACTATGCTTTCCCATTTACATTTCAATAAATAATTTCTTTAAAATAGGTCAGCTTAGTAATTTTTAAGGATCTGTATTTTTGTCTAGGAATTTTTAAGACTTTTGCAATTTTTAGAAAAAAAGTTTTCTTTTTACTATTCAAATAAAGGTTGTTGGTAAAAACATATGCATATGTAAATTTCTTTAGAAAAAATGAAATATTTTTCATACAAATTCGTTACATGGGCATTTCCACAGAAAAGGATACTTTTTGTCGCGTTAGCATTTTAAATAGTTTCTATATACTATCAACTTTCTCCTAATTTTATTGTAAAGCGAAACTAGCCTTACATTGAGTGAAAGAGAAGAATAATGTGAACAGTATGGGTTTAGAATACAAGCTAAATCGTTTGGTGGCGTATCGTTATAAAAAGAGAGCTTTGCTGTGGAAGTGCCCATATATCAGCTAAGCAAATTTATACTTACTTTATTTCCAATAATATTTCAATAAAATTTTTATTTGTAATATTAAAAAATAAAAATTCTTTTAATTCCCCTCTTAAAAAAACCCCTCAAGTAAAATTTTCTTTTTGCTTCAAACTCAAAATAACTCATCAAGACTACGAAGAGAAAAAGTTGAGGATGATGCTGAAAAATTAATAAAAATAAAAGCGAAAAATAAAAAATAATAAATTGTAAATTGCCTTTAACTTTCCTACTCCTTCCCAAAAGAGTTAATATTGATTTCACAGCGAAACAAGAAAAACAAATAAAGTCTAACAACCGTTAAAAAAAAATAAAGATGAAAACGGAGAAAAATAAACGAAACAACAACTTTTTGTTGGCAACACAATCTAGAAATAATACTTACAACAAAGTCAACAACAAACAGAAGCAGCGGCAGGCAACATCTACATTTATTAACAAAAACAACAACAACAACAAAAATGTGGAGGCTCATTTAGAATTTTTTTTAAGTTGAATAATGGAACATTTGAAAAAAACACGTAAAAGTGAAAGACGAAAAAAGAGCTGAATAAAAAAAATGGGGGTGGCAATTTTTTTAATTCTGTATACAGAATTTTTTTAATGAATCCTTTTTTTCTTTCTTGCCTACACACCCGTTGGGTAGTTAAGGATTGAGCACACACACACACACACACACACACGCTTAAAAAAAGGAAATACAAAACAAGAAGGATTTAAAAAATAGCAAAACCAAAAAAAATTAAATTAACAACAATGTCAACGTTAGAGTTGCCGAAAGACAATGATTATGAAGATGATAATAATGTTCAGAGTAATAATAATCATAATACAAATAATGAGCATGTTCGTAAGTGCTTGTAAATGCATGACGCAACTTTAACTAAGCAAATCAGAAAACCCAACTTTTCAAATTCGCGATGGACTAAAATTTTCAATTCTGTTAAGAAATTTGAAACTGTTTTGATCAGAGTTCGAAAAAGAACTAAGGTTCAAAACGATAGTGTACCGTACTGTATTTTTACTGAAAAAACCCAAATGCAACAAACTTATGGTCAACACACCATGTACGTTAAAAGTTCAAAGTGCGTATGGTAAAAAATACAGAACGCGTACGCTAAGACAAGATTGGTACGTTATCTGAGAATTTGTTTTCGTCAGCTTAAAAACGTTGTGTACCGTATTTTGATTGTGAACAAATTCGCAAGCACAAAAAGAAGTTTAGAGTTTGGTTTTTTTTTTCAAAAAAAACACTACGTTAGTGTACAGTATTTTATTCGAAATCTGGTTCGGATATAATCAAATAAAACTTAATTTTAAATATAAATTATCCTATATTATATTGTTTAAGAAATTTATAGTCTCCTAAGATCATTTAAATTCAGTTAAACTACATTTACATTTTACTGAATGGGTGTATTAAACAAAATAATTAATTTGAAATTTCCTACAACTTCATACATTATGTACATAATGTTACTTTGACGTAACTTTAATTAAATTAACCAACAATTTTTAAAATCAACTAAGCCATTTTTAATAAATTGATGTATTAAATTATACGAATCCCTGTTAGTTTTAACCATAGAAGGAAAATATGCGTAAAAATTACGCATGCACTTTCGAAATATGCAATTTCTTTCTAATTAATACGAATAAGCCGCTGTGCACTTTAGAGATCTCGGTCTTTGCATAGACATTTTGTGAGGAAAACACTTCACTGCGGTAGGTATTGCCAATTTCGAAACATAACGTGTTTGTGGGTTAAAATGACGTATGATTAGTGATAAGTTTTTAAAAAAATACGATTCCTAACTTGATCATTGAAGATGTTGAGTACTGTAACAGTTTCATTGTTTTTTTTCTTTAAGACCAAATTTTCATTGCAAAAATCATTGCACATTGAGCGCTTCGGAAAACATTTTGTTTTTCTTTTTCAGAAGTGAAAATCTACCAGTAGGCAGAAAAGAGCTCTCCTACAAGATCAGCTCATTAAGATTAGCGCATAAATTACATCTCAACATTTTTTTCGTATTTTGATGGACATATTCTTGCAAAATCTTACAAAAAACTGCTTGCATGATTTTTTCATTAAATTAATGAGTAAAAAGTTATCAAAATTTCCCCCGCCCCTGGATCCGCACCTGGTATGGTTGCAATGTGAAGTTATAAACTGATGCAGAGTGTCTGTCTATCTGCCGGTACACTTGTAACAACAAGATGGCATTGTAAAAAGCATTGAGATATGCTTGTAGAAATAATTACTGTGCATGCACATTTCCAAAACTACATTTAATATTTAAGTTCCTTAATAGAGTACGTGTTTTATCGACACAATCGAAATCAGCCTCAAAAGAACTCCTTGAAAAAGAGTTACAAATAAATGTTTGTGTTAAAATCATTATTAAGCAAAAATTATCTAAAGAAAATATCTGAAAGTAACAAAAAAAAATTTAAAAGATACAGTAAATCATGAAAATGTCTGTAAAAAAAAAATATAACAATTATATTCCTTTTTTTCTTAACTCATATAAAGGAGAGAAAAAAAGAAAAACTTAAAATTCATAGACACGTTTTGTCACTTTACACATTTCAAATTATGTTTTGTAGATATTTTCTTTTTCGTTTTTTCCTTATTTTTTGTCAGCCAAAATTGTTAAAAAAAATAAATATTTCCCCTTTTACATTTCAGACAACTCGTCAACTGTTAAAGGAAAAATATGATTTTTTATAACAAACAAAAAATGTTTGAAATCTTTTACAAATAAATTTATAATTTGATGTTAAAAAGTCGCGTTTTTTTCTCATTTCATTACAGAAGAGTAAATAAGTGTCTGAAGTGTGCTTATTTATTTATTTTTGGTAATTTCTTTCACTACGTTCCAAAGAGGTTTATTGTAGAAATTTTGTAGACAAAAAAAAATTTTAACTTTAGATTTGTGGAACTAACAGACTATTTCACTTAGTCAACTTGGTGAAATTGGCCGTAAGTATTTTTGTAGCGAGATTTTGGTACACTCCACAACCACGAGCAATGAATAAGTTTGTACATCCGGTACATCAAGGAGGAATTATGTATATTATAAAAATATGTGTCCAATTCACAAACTCTGAAGGTTAAAAAATATTTTTTTATCAAATATAAAAAATCTAGCCGTTCTCGCGGCGTTGCCCGTACAGAACGAATTTGCGATTTACTACAAAGAAATGTAAAGCCTGTGTTTTAATTACGCTAATCTGTCTCTTCAAAATTGGTTTATATGTTAGGAGTGACAGTAATTTTCCGTATGTCCCTCAGGATTTTTCATGTTTCTAGGTCCAATATTAACGAAAATTCAAAAAGTACCAGTTAAAGAACAAAAAAGGAACAAAAAGCCCCTCTTACAGATTCTCATTCAATCAGGACATTGCCTGTTTAATTTTATGTTCATAGGTCCAATATTAACGAATATAAAAAAGTACCAGTAAAATAACGAAAAAGTGCCAAATAGATCCCCTTAAAGGTTCTCATTCACTTGGGACCTTGCATGTTTAATTTTATGTTTTAAGTCTGATACTAACGGAACTTCAAAAAGTAACAGTTAAAGGCCAAAAAAAAGTACCAAAAAGTTCCCCCATAGAGCCTTATCACTCAGGATATTGCATGTTGAATTTTATGTTTTTAGCTCTAATATTAACGTTAATAAACAAAGTACAAGTTGCAGAGCCAAAAAGCTTAAGAAAGAAATTAAATTTTCCGTTTTTCCTCTTTTTGGTACTTTTTTCATCATTGAAGTATGAAAAATGTCAATATTGTAGTGGGAGTACCAAAGTTGTATTTGTATTTTTTTAGATAAGTTTCGAACGGGATATAATATTCATTTTTACGATTATTGGTTTTAAAGATAGACGGGCTGACAAAAAAGTACCAAAATTCAGGGTTTTACCGTTTACTCCCTAAAAGGACCAAATACCAAAAGAAGTACCAGGCACCTGCCCGCTTATTTTTCTAAAGAACAATGATAAATATTACATTTTTCTGTCTCTTTTAGTTTTGGTGAATAAATACGTAAAAAAATGTTCACGGGAAAAAATTCCCCTTATCGTGAATAGTTTTTTCCCTCGAAATTTTTTCACATTTCCCTTAGATTTTCTCACTTTATTTTTGCTAGGGAACAGAGCATATATATAAGTAGTTCCTCCTATAAATCGAATATTAAGGGCTATTTTCGTTATTAAGCACAAACCGATATATTGGCCAACAAAATGCAAAACAACAGATCAATTGCTTGCGGATTTGTGAAGCTTTCGAAAGACGTGGTTGCAGAATTTTGGAAAATATTTTACCACGTAAAATTTAAAAAGTGCAAAAAACTAACGTTATAATCAAACTATCCCTCCAATACTAAATATTTTGCTTTATTATTTAAACTTTTCTTTAAAATATATACTTTTATATTTTTCAACAAAAATTTCATTGATTTTTAATTTGTTTTAATCATTCTTCCTTTTTACATTCACTGGAACTGATAGCGTGAAAATTTTTTCACATGAGATTCCCGATTGTTTTTTTCCATGGGAACAAAAAGTCCACTTGTTATTCACGATAGGGGTGAACATTTTTCAAAACATATAAAAATTAATCCTATAATAAGGCAGCACTTTTCTATGAATATTACCAACAACAAATATAAAACATTTTAAAATTAGACCATTATACAATGACTAGGAGATACTTTGAGCTTGTGAATTGGAAAATTTTTTGTTAATTTTTTTTTCTTCATAACTTATAATTATTTTCTACATTTCTTTAATCAGATATAATTTTAAAATAATAGCAAACACCAAATTGTATATGCCTTTGCTTTTAATTACCTTCTTAATCAAAAAATTCCATTAAGAACTAAAGCTCCAGTACAATCCCCCTTCCAAAAGAAGATAAAAACAGCATTAATTTTCCAAATTTGCTACATGTAGAAGGCCATAAGCTCTACGACCCAGAGGATAATTTGTGCAGAAAAAATAACGGAAGTTTTGTTATTAAAAAAATAAATACAATCGATTTTTTTAAATTTTATCTAAGATAATCGTACTCAAGCAGAAAAACTTTTTAGCCTTTAGGCTACCCTTTTTGGGTCACAGCAATCTTTGTCTTAAGGGCCCCATCATTCATATAGTGGCAAAAGTCTTTGATTTTAAATGATTTCTAATAAAGTCACTGCATTTGACACACTCACACTGTGAAAAATGCCTAAAACCATGTGTCAAGCCAACAAATACATCTACCTATGTATGTATAGGTTAAAGCAAACTAATACAACATGTAAGGGCAGCAAAATCAAACATCCGTTTGAAGAGAGACCAAACAGAAACACAACTGACAACAAAATTACAAAACAAACAAAATAACAAAACAAATACAAATGTAAATAAACTCTATATATTTAATTCGTGCAACAAGAAGCCGAAAAAACCTTTAGCACGTGTAGAATTCTTTTTTAACCAGAAATTCGAAGAAGAAAATCAAATGAAAAACGAAATGAAAGATAAAAAAATACATTTAAATTAATTGTCAATTGGCAAATTGATTTTTACCTGTGTGAATAATCCCTACTTACCTCTCTCGTCCAGGAGACATGGACTGTTGTGTTGGCAACTTCCTGGCCCCAAGATACAGTACACGCACACCAGCAAATACTCTTTTGCTTTCATATACTGTCATGTTTTTTTATTTTCCTTTTTTATAATCTTTATTATTTCATAAACATAACGGAAATAACTTAAACACACAAATAAATACATAAAAAAATGGAACAAACAAACAAACACACGCTCACTCACACATTTAGAAACTACTGACACACATGTAAGTGACCTTTAAAATTTAATATGTACAACAAAACAAAAATCCATGTCAAGCCAGAGTTATTTGGTTTGGAGGTAAGAGTTTTATTTTTAAGGCTTAAATACTTTATGCAAACAGTCAAACAATTACATTGATATTACTCATACGTATCTGGTAACGAGGGCTGACTGAAAATGACTGTCATATGGATTAAAAAAAAAACAAATACAAAATTGTTGACGAAAAAATGTATAAATGTAGCCAGCTATAATAAAAATGAGTAGTTAATGTATTTCTCAGTTCATGTGCGCAAAAGATTTATATGATTTAAAACATTCTCGCAAAAATTTGCATTTTTAAGGTTAAGAATATAATAAGCAAATAATAATATTCTCTCACTTTGACTAAAGTCGATCTCAATGCCTCAATTTAGTGACAGTTTGCCTAAAGAGTCCTTTCTCCGATGATACTGAGTCATCGCACATTTGACATTTTTTATTAAACTGACTCCAATTCGTCATTGCTGTGATGCCGCTGTGTCGTCCCATTGACGGCTTTATTTCAACTGATGACAATTTGCCTAAGTGATGTCAAAAACGAAGACACTTGTCATAGTACTGATGTCAAAATACATCAGAGTTATGACGCTTTTTCTATCAGTATACCAGAACACAACTTTTGTCAATATGGAAGGAATGTCCTAAGCACTAAAATTTGGTACAAACACTTTTTTTACCAAAAACGTTTGTTACTGAAAATTAACCAACTTGGTTTATCATTTCACCAATTGCCTACACAAATATACCATTCGAAATGGTACGATACGACCCAAAAAACAAACAAAAGCAAAAACTTTTGTAAAAATACTTCCCTTTTACAAATAGCATTTGCTGTACAAAACGAATTAGGTTGGTGGGTAGTTAAGGCAGTTTTGTGTAAAGTTTTAAATCTACACGTCCATCGTAAGGCCCTTGGGGTTCATTGTAAATACCATCAAAAATAACCTAAAGAAAAAATAACAACAAAACAGGAAGACCACTACCGTACTCCTACTCAAACAGACAATGCCCATTTCGCGCCCTTGCAAGTTCTTAAGAATGCAATTTTATATGTCGCCTAAATGCGACTACATTTCTGCCTACTTTTATTCTGTAATCTCGGGCAGTGGCACAAAATGTGTTCAACTGTCGCGATGATCTCCTCAGCATTCTCACCCATCCTACAGATTTCCAATATGCCGGATTTCCATATCTCACTACCACATACATATCATAGTCCTTAAACCTCTCTTATTCACACAAGAATCTTTGATTCGGCTTTCTTCAGTTCTGTACACAAAGTACGTGATACTATGTCGTCCCTTCTGCTCGTCCATGCATGATTCGTTCTGCGAAACATCCATTCCCATATCTCTCCTAGATAAGCCTGATTCAACCATAATGCAAGATGTTAATTGTGAGTCACACCTTAACGTCAAGTTGTTTCCCTCTTTATTTTTGTTAGTGTTTGACAAATTCAAACTTGACGTTTAGGTATGGTTCACATTCCACATCGGCCCTTAAAATGTAACCACCCTTTATATAAATTTATACAAAAAAGGCTTGGTAATAAAACTAGAGAAATCGATAAAAATATCTTCCTTATTGAAATTTACAAATGGTATTCATACGTACAGGGGGACTAATTACTCTCTATTGCGAAGCGAATTTAATTTCAATACAAAAGCAAAATGTCGATTTGGTACTCTCTACCACTTTCGCAAAATTTTAAGAAAAGGAATACTGGCAATAAAAATTAAAGATGCTGCAGATTGGCAGTAATGAAATGTCAAAATTTGTTAAAAAAAAACCTTTGAAAATTTAAAATTTAAATAAAATGAAGAAAAATACAAAGAGATGCTAAAGACAAATGCGGAAACGTATTAGAGAGTACAAATTACTATATTTTGTACCCCAGGTAAACTAAATAAGCGCAAGATTAAAAAAACTGTAAATTTCTTACATTTTTTTGCTTTAATTCTTTACTTTTATTTACAAATCTTAAATAATAAGGGTAATCACGATGGTCATTGTTTAAATTTGTAAATTTAAATGCATATTATTATTGATCTTGGGCATACCACTTTTATTTTTTGCTCAAATATGCTATTTTTCTAAAAATTTATTCTGGCAGCACTAAAAACTTCTGGCAGCCCTGTAAAACATCTGCATTTGTTTACAATTATACTCAAGCCAATTAAAATAAATTTTTGGTTTTTAATTAATTTAAATTTAATTCTCTATTTTATATTAAAATACACGAAAATGTTCAATTTATAAGTTTCCTTAAAAACAATATGGCGGCTAATATATCAAATGTTATTGTTTACATTTGTTTGCAACTGAGCAAATATGCAACACAAATTTTGCTAATGGTTTTTTTGGTGCAAACGAAGTATATTAGAACAAATTTCAAATACGTATATTTTGTTGTTGTGTTGTGCAAATTAGTGTATTTTTGCATGAATTTGCATCGTTTGCACACTTTGCACTACCCATCGTGATTTCCCTTAATGTGTATATTACAAGTTTTGAGAATTAACTTAAAAGTTTTACAACAATTGAATCCTTAAATTTAATAAAGAGTCTAATACATCACAGAATTAAGGCAACGAGTTTAAAAAATCTTAAATGTACAACATTTTTCTTTTTCTAAAAATATTTTTGCAATTTTTAAGCAAACCAAATAAACGGATTTAATTAAAATTTTGTTTAAAAGAAAAAAAAACTACTCAAAGTCTATATTTTTTTTTGCGAGCTTAGATTTTAAGTAAAAGTTACATTTTCTAAAAACTTTTTCTACAACTCTCGTAGATATCCTGAAATAACCTTTTTTTTAGAAAACTCAGCAGGCATAAATGATTTTTACTTTGTTTTTTGTTCATGTCTTTAGCCTTAGCTACCAATCTCTGCTAGTTTATTATAAAGCCCAAAGAGACTGATGGACAAGTGTGTGTGTGTGTGTGTGAGTTTTAATAGAACAGCTTATGGTTTGTCTTTGAAATAAGGCCACTTCCGATTTCCGGTTACTTTAACTTTGTATTTTCGTATACCTTTCAAAACAGAAATTGAAAAAAACGATGCGTTTTAAGTTGTTTTTTATTTATTTCATATACATATACATATATGTATATGTTTGTGTATCAATATGTAGGCTAGTTTTAATGTCTTCAACAGAGTTGCCATATCAAAAAATATTAATTTCTACAAAATCTATAAGTGAAAATATATAAAATGAAAAAGAAAAAACTCTGCCTAATTTGAGATATATTCATACAATTTAAACGAATTTTGTTGTTTCATATTACATTAGCCTGGCAACTCTTGGGAAATATTTCGGAATTACGTATACGTAAAGGGTGTGACTTTTAGGAGTGGAAAACGTTAAATTGGAGGGACTTTTGTAATAACTGTCTTAACAGTTCTCAGTAGTTTTGTAGTTAATTTTGTTAAGCCATTCATCAAGATTATACCCACGCCATGGAAACGTTTCGCAAAATGTTAAAAATAATTTTCAAAATCGACAAAATTCGATTAAAAACATCAAAAAATTTCATTTAAAAATATTGTTCAGTGATAGAGTATTGTACACATGTAGTTTCAGCAGAATGATAAAATAAAGGGTGGTCCAACCGTAACGTCAAGTTTTTCCCCCCAACTTAATTAGAAATTTATTTGTTTCAGTGTTTGACAAATTCAACCATGGATATGTACACAATTGAGTAGCGCGTTAAGATTATTGAAAGATTTTAAGAAAATAGACCTTAAAATCTAAATGCATTTCGTGCTCATCGTAAATTTTTTTTGGTCAGCATAATCAACCAACTGTGTCCAAAAACGGGTCTGTAGTCCGGTTTATGGGCTGGCGAAGTCATCGGGCCGTACTTTTTCGAAAATTAGGTCGGCTATGTAGCTACAGAGAATGGGGTTCGCTATCGCGATCTGATAACGGACTTTTTGTGGCAACAAATTGCGAATGTGGACCTAGACAATATGTGGTTCGAAAAGGATCGTGCCACTTGCCACACAGCCAACGGAACAATGGCTCTTTTGCGCGAGAAATTCAATGGTCGTGTTTTGTAACGTCTTTCTTTAAGGATATTTCAAAAAAGAGCTAAAGGATGAGCTAAAGGATAACGGCACTGAACTTCTATTATGTCTCAGAGTCTTTGAAAATATGGAACATCGGATAAAGGTATGCCACCGAGCCGTGGCGAGCAATTGGCTGATATTTTGTTTTTCACATAATGGCTATAGATTCTTCTATAATATGAGAAAATATTAAGATAATTATCTGAAAACTTTTTGTTTTATTTACAATTAACATCGTTCGTTTTGGTTGGACGACCCTTTATATTACACAGGGTGTAATACAATTAATTTTATGAGACACTCATTTGACGAAAGAATAATTTAACGAATTGAACCTCTTAACTGGCCATCTCATTTACGTGAATTGGCGCCACTAGATTATTTTCTTTAGATGTGTGTAGAGTCCTAGACTATAAAGATAAACGAGCAAGCACTTGTGGCCACGAATTACTTGTGGCAAATAATTGCGAAGAATGTACGAAAATTGGACCTTAAGATAACGACATGTTTTGCACAAAATCATTATTAAACACTAATGCCTTAAAATTATTTGATTAAAAAGGAAGGATATTCAAACCATGTTTTTTATTTCATTTTAATTTAACGTCCTCCGCTTCTAAAAAATATACCCTTTATAAGAATGTGAAAGTTTGTTTACGCTTATAATAATATTTTTTTTATTCATATGTGCGTGTGTGTGTGTATGATAATATTTATATATTTCTTTGGATGTGTTTCATTAATGTTTGTTAAACATTTTGTGCCAATATTTGATTGATATGTAAACAAACCTATTGGCTTTTACTTTTTTCCGTTTTATACTCATTTTAGTAGTGAGAGTATTGTGCGTTTGTGCTCACAGAAAAAATTATCAGCAGTTTTTTATCAATTAAAAAATTGTTTAAAAATTATTTAAATTTTATTAATGTGATAATTGAATTAATGATTTTTTTTTTTTGTTGAAAGAAAATTAAAAAATATAATTTTAATTTATTTACATTCATTTACGGTCTTCTTATGACCAAAAATTGAGCATATGGACCTGTACGACATGTGGTTCCAAAAGGAGGGTTCAACTTGCCACACAGCCAACGAAAAAATGGCACGACAAATTCAATGGTCGGGTTATCTTATGTCATGGTGATGTTAATTAGCCGCCACGATCATGTTATTTGACACCATTGGACTTCTTTCTTTGGGGATTTAAAAAAAAAAAAATTTACGTCAATAAGCCAAGAACAGTTCAAGACCTTAAGGATTAGATAATTCGGCAAGAGGTATTCCACCGAAGCCGTGTGGCGTGCACTTGGCCGATATTTTGTCTCCCACTTGATTGTCATAGATCCTTTTATCATAATAAAAAATATTAAGATAATTCTGTGCAAACTTTATGCTTTATTTCCAATTAACAACGTACGTTTTGGTTGGACCACCTTTACAACTCAAACTTTGTTGCTTGTTTTGTTGATCATTTCGCTTTCTTTGCTTGTTTAGCAGGTTCAAGTGCATTATTTGTGTCTTTTTGTTTACGAAAGTATCAATTGAATGCAGAAGTCACACCACGCTATATGAATTATAAGAATTATGGATGGAATTAATCATACTACAAAAGCTTGGAATATTGATGACAGTCAGCAAAATATAGCGAATTGTTTCAAGAAAGCTGGATTTGGTCAGTATTCTGAATGGGAACAAGAAGATAACATGCCTTCAACTGTTTTAGGTCATATTGATAACAATCAAAGTGTAATTGAATCTGATTACGAAGCATAGTAAAAAGCCAATTAAATAACTTGCAATGCTTCAGGTTTATATTGAAGAAGATGATGGTCTCTGCTGCGGTACTGTGAAAGAAACTATCCTTCAGTTCCAGAAATAATGTTTAAAATTCTTTTACACAAGTTTGCAATTGATACTTTTTTCAACAAAAAAAATTCTGTAACTTGAAGTCTCCATAAGTCGCGGTTTTTTTCTGTTTTTGATAATCATGATTCAAGTTATGGAAGTTTGACTGTATGTATTTGTTATTGCCTAAAACTATGCTTTGGTTTTCTTAAAAAGTGCTAGCAACTTCTAGTTTTGAATTATTGTGCAGTTCATATAATTTTAATTTCATTAAAATTCTTTAAAAATAATCAATAAATATTTTAACTTCCTTGTTTTAAATCTTCTCTCATATAAACAGACTCACAAACACACACACACACCAAAACAATGTCTTTGGCTCACTAATACTTTCAAATGAATTTCACGACTCATTCATTTACATATTACCAATTCAGCCACCGTTGAACTCTCAAAGGCTTCATTCAGTTCCGTCTAACTCTTATCTCTTGCATATTTTTCAAATTATTAACGATATTTCGAAATATCTTAAAATGCTTTTAAATTGTAAAACGTTTTTTTTTAACTGTATCTCATTATTAAAAAAAAAGAAAAGAAAAAAAAATACTAAAATCACCCCTCGCGTGTCTCTGACATTAATAACAGCAAACAAAAAACAACGCCAAAAGTAGCAGCAGAAGCAAAAACAACAAAAAAAATCATACCCAGCCATGTAATTTTTTTTTTATTCCTTTTTTCCTGTGTATACTGTGACTCTAATTTTTTTCGTTTGCGTTAATTCTTTATCCTTTAAAATGCTCATCTGTGCTTTTTTCAGAATTTAGATTTTTTTTTTTTTTAAACATGCAAAGTTCTTTTTTTATTTTTTTTTTTCAAACGACACTAACTCATTTTTTTGCTCCCATAAATTATTGTGATTAAAATTTTTTTACTCGTACTTTGCATGCCACAGGATAATATTTGCTTTGCGCGGGAATAGAGAAATTTTTTAGTAAAATAAAAAACTGTAAGTGCGTGTGTGGTTGTAAAAAAAAGGATTTAGATGGTTTTTGTTTTATAACACATTTACAAAAAATTTGCATGTTCTTATTTAGTCAAGGAGCAACCCTTTTGTTAGCAAAAATTGCGTGTGCAAAAATTTCTGTTCTATTAAAGTTTCAGGTGTGGTAGTTCGTTTATCTTGTACAGGGTGTTAACAATTATTACAAATTACTCTTGAATGTAATTACAAGTTTAAGGAAATTTATAAAATCTCGGGAAATTATTAAAATAAGTCCTTTTTACGTGTACCAAAAGTCGTTTCTAATAGTTAGTCTAAAATTTGGATAGCAAAAAGGTCGTAGCAACTTTTCAGTAGGTACGTGAAAAGGCTGAACTTTTGGAATAATTTTAGACAAATTTGCAAATAATGGTAGGTGCAAAAGAAGCCAAGTAGCTTAAATAGTCTATAATATGACTTCAATGTTTGACGTTCTGGGCAAAAAGATCGAATGTTATGTCCGATGGACAGAACATATATTTAAGGTGTCGAGAAAGGCATTCAAGTGCCTCGGTTTTTTAAAACCGTGTAAGATATACTTCACACCATCTCATATCTTTACTACCTCTATCCGACTGCGTTTGGAATACAACTCCCATGTGTGGGCTGCTACTTCAAGGACAATTTAAGAGCTTCTCGATCGCGTGCAGGAGAGGGCGAAGGTTCACATTGACATTAGGGTCTAAAATTCTATTGACTACTTTGAGCATCGTCACAATGTGGGTTGTATTTGCCTTTTTTTATTGCTAATACAATGGGATGTAATCTGATGAACTTAGGGAGACCCGTACGTGTGTTCGTAATACACTTTTTCCCTCAAGAACCCATCCTTTTGTGGTCGATTGGCAGGTGAATCGTACAGCGAATTACTGAAGTCTTTCCTCTCACTTTCAACATGAATAAGTTCAAGTTGAATGTTTACAAAAAACTACTCCCATAATCTATTTTCCTAGTTCCAACACAATGTAATGCATTAGTAGGATCCATCCCCTGAGTGCTGGTCCTAACAAAAAAATCTTTGATTTATTATTTTTTTTTTGGGTTATTGCAAAGAAACTTGAGAAATTACAATTTAGCAACGATAAATTGAACAACGATATGAAATTATTTAATTTTATTTAAAAAATTGACGACAAATTATTTTATCGCAACGATGAAACTTATTTTAAATAAAATGGTTTCGACAAATGTGTTGAGATTAACCTGGTTAACTTTCGTGTCGGTCGAACCCGCTTTACTCTCAACACTGGTGGAAAATAATGCGTTTACCAATGCCCCAATATGTAAGAGTAACTAAGAAACAGGTTGCATTTGCGGTATGAATATTCCCTTAAACTCTCGCCTTTTTCTTAGGAACTGAAGCTTATTAACCTCCGCAGCTGTAGGTCAAGCAGCATTAATTAATTGGTACAGCTTCTACGGAGGTTCGCCAGCAGAGCTGACTTTAAAAGATCTCCCTTCTTTTAATTTTGAGCATAAGCCACAGCTACCACGTGATTTCTAAAGAAGCCTCGCCATCAACCAGACCTGAAACAAAGTCCCAGGGGCTATGCTTCCCGTGGTACCATATAAGGATTTCTAATCGGCCATGTTCAACCTTTAGAAAGCAGGAAGACCTCCAAATTTTGCTTTTTCAAAATAACGGATATTGGCTGCACCAGAAGGTGAAAAACCCCTTTGAAACTAGCCCAACAATAAATTTACGTTTTGAAGACAAATGGAACGTCTAGGCCAAATGTAACCTTTGTCCAGGGGAGAACTTTCACAACTGCAAACCTGCTCCAGAAACGACTTCAACAAACAAAATTCCAGAATATTTGTAACTGAAAATCCAATTATAATCAATCTCTGCCAATAATGTATTCTTAAGCGTTTAGTTTGGTATCGGATATCATCCGCAAAAGATTAGTGCTCCAAATTTTTCTGGGAATAAAGACGGAATGCAGTTACCGTTGGCGCTGCTGAATACGGCAGCATGTTGAAAAATTGCAGCCAAACATAAATCAACGTGCCTATCTTTCTAAAATTCTCATGCTCTTAAAAAAATTTCTCCCGGTAGTGTAGGGATCATCTTAAGGATATTTTACCTTTTGGTGTAACATCCTTCTTTTCCTCCTATTTCAGCTTTTGATGCAACATACTCCGGGGCATAATCAGCGGCCGCCAATATCTCGGATTCAGTAAATATCCAAAAGTGACAGGTCTCAAGAGATCTGCCCGATCTCTTGCTACTGTGGCTGACCAGAGATGCTATTTGGTCCCACCTACACCTGATTAAGACCAGAAACCTTGCATACCCTTGAAATAATTTTGGCTCGGCCTGCCTATACATTCTTAATTATATACCTGCGCTTTGGCCTGCCTTTTAAGTTTGTTATTTTAAAGCAAATCCTTAAACAGCAGTGTTATATGAAAAAAAATGTTGCTTCGTTAAAAAAGCTTTTAAAAAATTTTTTGGTTTGATTTAAATTGTATACCCCAAATATTTAGTTGAGTTTCCTTAAATCAAATAACATTTAACTCTAATATTTCCTAGCCAGTGTCTGGGTTTCTAATTACCCTGTAAATACACAAAATTTGATCCGTTTTTTTTTTTTTAAACGAAAAAATTGTTTAATAAAAAATGCTGTTAAATAAAAATTTCTGCTTCAGCACATGTTGAAGTACCCACGTTTTTTTTAACTCTATCCCAGACACGGACCACAAAAAAAAATGATGCAGGCACACACGCAGTTTTTAACCCTTGCTTTGCCCAGAGAGAATAGTAAGTTTATAGAAAACATGAATATTCACTTGTCAAATACAAAAGGATTCAAACATACCAAAAACCCAATTCTTTCAAATTTACAAAAAAATGTGTATCCTGGCAAAAGGATACCGAGACGCAAACACAAAATACGAACATTTGTATTTAAAAGCCCACACAACAGCATCAGTTTTTTTTTAATTTTTTTTTTATTATTAAAGAGTTTAGAAAAAATCTAATACCCTTGTAGACTGTTTGAAATAAAACAAAATTCTATAGTTTTGAAGAAAAAAAAATCTACACACAAAATGCAAATTAACCAAAAAGGAACTAAAAACTCTATTGTAGTCTTTAAAGCATAATAGGAAAAACCCTTTCAGCAAGTTGGAAAACATACGCATACTTTTGCATTTGGACGCAAAAAAGGGTTGCGAATTCTATCCACAGGACACAATGATACTTATAGAGGAAAACAATAAATAAAAAAGTTCTAATTCAAATTATAAATTTTTCAAAAAGTCATATACAGACTTGTTTGAGTCTCTTAAACACGAAGGCAAAAGCAGACACAGATTTACACCCTACAATATTATCAAAAAAAAAAATTTATTTTGGTTTTTGCAACTTTTGACCATTTCAAATTTAAAAGAAAATTACCGATTTCGAAAATATTAAATAAACTTAATGGTTTAATATTCCAAGTTTCTGAAAATTCCAAATTCATCCAATCTCCTAAAAATAGCAAATTTTATCAAAATTTTCTTTAGATAGAAAATTTTTCAAATGTTGTATATTTAAAGAGAAATTCGCTAAAATTGGCCTTTAAGTATTTGGAGGCATACCTATGCAATTAACATTATTTAACAAATGTGTGTTGTCGGTCGTCTTTAACCAACTATAGCTCTCTAATTTCTAACTTTATTTTCTAAGTCTGCTTTTTAATCTACTACACACAATAAAAAAAAGGGTTGAAAGCTGTACCCAGACATGTTGAGGGGTGATTACAGTATAAGTTTTTTTAATTTTTTTTTTTTATTTCATTTTATTAAAAATTGTGTTTTTGTTCTCAACAACATGAATCAAAAAAAAAAAATTTAAATAAAAAACAACCGACTGTCCTGACAACGTCACAACTTCTAATTTGTTTATCAAGCATAAAAAATTACCCCCCTCAGCCATTGGCATACACACACACATCTTTCTTCTACTCATAAAAAAAAAAAAAAAAAAAAAAAAAACAAGGATTTGATTTTAAAAATTTGTTTAAGCAAAAAAAAAATATTTATTCTCAAAGGGTTATTTTTTACATTTGAAAACTGTCAAATCGGTTTAATTTTGGCATATAATTAAAACTGCTTTTTGGTTTTGTTGTTTTTTTTTAATTTTTTTTTTTTTTTTTGGTTCAGAGACATTTAAAATATCCACGATTTGTTTTCTTGTTGTAACTTTTAATAATAGAAAATCTGTTTAAATTTATTTCTTGTTTTTAAGATTTTTGGTAAAAATAAAATCATCTCTTTGATACTTCAGACGAGAAATTTTTAGTGTGGACAAACAATTTTAGTATTTTAAAACCATAAATGCTCAAGGGACTTCAAAGTTTTTTCAAACACAAAGATATTGAAATTTGGTTGTTGTGTTTATAAAACGAACAGACAAACGGGAATAAAACTTTGTATGAATGCTAGAAAAATATCCCAAAATTGTTCAAACAAAAAAGTCGTAACGTTTATCGTTTCGTCTTTTCAAACTTACACCTTCGACCTGGATTTATACACCGTAATTTTGTATATCGTTTCCTAAAACGCCAAAGTCCCCAACTTACGGAAAATAAAAAAATAGACCTTTTCATTGATTATGAATTTTGCATCGACACAAATGTCTCCAAAAAATTCTTAATCTTTCGAAAAAATATTAGCTATTTTATTAATAAAAAACAAACGTTTAATAAACGTTTAAAGGCCTAACTAACAGTTTGCATAATATACTACATTGTCAATTGTCATAACAACTATCGGGTCCACTTTAATTTCAGATCAGATTTAAAATATTTGAAATTTTTTTTTATTTTTTTGAAATCCTTCATTTTTTTACAAATCGTTTTGGGTTTTTTTTTTAATTTTACGGGCTTTTTTTACTTCCACATTGTTAATTTTAATCATCGGTATCAAAAAGCTCTTCTAACATTCTTAAATTGCTAAAAGTTTTTTGAATATAATTCTGAAGCATCCAGCCAGGCCACCATCTTGTTACTACAGGCTGCAGGGGAAGGGGCATCAAGGGAAACATTTCATTAGAAATTGCAATATTATCAAATTGGCTTTTAATTTCCTCTGCATGTGTCAAGCAAGTGACTTGTAACAGTTTTGGACAAAATATTTTAAATCGCTGCATCGCTTCAAAATACCTTTTTTTAAATTTTTTTGCAAGTTTTTTTGTTGTGTATTTAAAAATTTTTGAAGAACTTTTTTATAATATGAAAATGAAAAAAAAATCACTCAAAAATGTCAAAATATGCATTTAAATCCTAAATATGCAAAAATATGCCTTTTCGCCAAAATATGCAAAACAAATCAATGCCAATTTTACGTAAATTTAATGATTCGGAAAGATAATTGGTCGACTTCGTTCTTAGACTTTCGACAAAAAAAAAACCATTTGCATAGAAATCGCATCCCTATATGGATGTGTCAGAAGCTAAAAGGCCTAATTCTACAAAATAAAAAGTAGAGTAAATTAGCAATGTTTGAAAAATTGATTTCCAAAATTTATTATGCTACAAAAAGGAAGTTGGCGAACACGCGAAGCATAGTAATTCATACTACAGCAATATATTATGGCCTTATTTTGGCTTGTATATTTTCCTATTATTTGGCTGGAAGCTTTAGAAGAAATTTAAATAACATTCAAAACGTATATCAATTTTGTATAATTTTTAATGGAAAATATTTGAATAATGGAAAAACGAAAAAAAATTCGAGAATTCTCAGGGTTGCCGATAAAATTTTCGAAAAAGTGTCATATTTAAGAAAAAAAAAAGGGTAAAAAGAGTATTTTAAAGTAAACTAGGATCAAGTTTATAACTAAAGGTACGGTCACACTTATTAAATATTTGACCAAATAAGCGTAACCCCTACTTTTGTTGATAGCAAGTTAGATTTAACATGGTCTTAATGTCAAAAAAATACATTTTTAATACTACTGCCCATATCAAAAAAACTGTTTTTTAAAGATGTGTTATTAGAATTAAAATAAATATTGGAATTAAAGGAAATGATTATTTAGTTTGCTTGTTGGTCCCGTTTTTTTCGTCAAATATTTGACAAGTGTGACCGTTGCTTAAGTATCAATTGAATACATTAGACTAAAATAAAAGTAATTATACATACTTGAATCATAAATCAATGTTAAAACTAAGAAACAATTCACCAGGTTTTAATACAAAAATAATTATTTCCAAAAATATTTTTGTTCGTATTATCATGCAGCTAAAAAAAACACCCTATACATTAAAAATAAAATTGAAAAAGCAAAAATGGGCTGTGATTCCGCAACACTGACAAGAAAGTGTAAACATGATTTCAATAAAAGAATCGTGAATCCTAAAATTAAAGAATTAAAAATGGGCTGTATTTTAGAAAGAGCGACAAGAAAGTGTAAACATGATTCCAAAAAGTTCTGTGAACTTTTTTTTTAATAACTCAAAGAAGAAACTTAAAAAAATTATATGAAAGTTATTTTGATTTTATTGCCGAGCATGAAGACAAATATCAGACTCCTCAAATTTGTTGTGTTACATGCGTAGGGGTACTTACCGGATGGTTTAAAGGATTTCGATCTATGCGTTTTGAAATTCCTTAGTTTTGAATAGAACCCATAGACATTTCCTTATAACCTGCAAAGAGAAAAAAAAACAATAATATTATAAAAAATAAAATGTTATACTTGTTAAACATTGTAAGGTCCCTTTTGGGCCTCGCCAAATATTTTATATTTTTGCAATATTTTGGGGTTTTTCTTGCATTTTCTTAAGCCTTAACAATTCATGTATGCAACAATATATCGATATTTTTTCAAAATTTAATACATTTTTAAAACTCGAAAATTGATTAGAAAAAAACAAAAGGCTTTCTTTTGGCAAAACTCTTTCAAAAACAATATCCAAAATACTTACAAAAAAAAAAGGAAGAGTGAAAAAAATTTTTGATTTTTGCTTTTCTAATCCACTAAATAATCCTTGTAAAATTAATCTCCTTTCAAATCTTTTTGGCAACACCTTGTCTTGCTTAAATGGTCAATTTGTTATTTTGGATTCTTCTTTTCAAAAAAAGGGTAGACCTTCGTCCCATATGCATATGTAAATATAATTTTTTTTTATATAAAATCTATGAAAACATAAAAAAACAAATGATTCCACAAAAAAACGTTACATATTTAATCTGTTTGCAAAAATAGGAAATGTAGGGAAGCAAATGAGCCTGCCAGGATAAAAAAAAAATCCTTAAAAGATTAATGTTTGCATAAAGAATATGATTTATGTTTAATTGGAAAAGAGAAATGTGTAATTAGAAGAGTGCTAATTATACAGATTTTATAAAAGATGAAAAACTCTATTCCTTGAAAAAATTATTCAGGGAGCACAAAAAAATCTTCCTAAGTTTTCCATTCATGTTTTTCTTACACATAAAATGCTTTACTTTCCTTCGTCCCATTTCATTCTTAATACCAGGGCACTCAAAAATCAATGACTTCTCCCACATTTATTTCGCCACATTCCCACATATGCTGTCACAAAACCAAATTAATGACATTAAGCAGCAATGCACGGTTTACCCGCAAAATCGAAAATAAAAGTAACCGAAACAAAGCACGCGACAGCGTTTAATGTTTGACGACACCAAAATATTACAAAAAAAAAAAAAAAAACATAAAAAAAATCGTACAATTTATAAAAGAACACAATAAAAAAACAACGCTGACATTTTAAAGTGGGACAAATAAAGGACAGAGAAAAAAGAAAATAAACACACAAGAGACACATGTGTATACGCGAATCTCACCCAACCCCTTTCTCTTATTCACACACATGATGATTTTGGGATGAAACTCAGCCGAAATGCGTCTCAATAAAAGAAAATCAAAATCTAAACATACAACCTTTTTGTTGCTTTTTTTTAAGGATCTTACTTACACATGTCCTTAAGCAAATATACACCAAATACTCGTAAACCCCAAAGGCAATTGGAAAAACCCTTCACTTTAACATACGAACTAAACGGTTATGGCGAGGCGCAACAAGCTGATAACAATTTGTGCCTTTAAGGAATCGAACATACATATTTGATTATGGGTTCACTACATGTGTGACACGTAAGACAAATCTTGTTAATGGTAGTAAGGGTTTAATAAGGGTACAATTGTTAAAAGGGCCTTTAATGGTTAAATATAAAGGTAAGAAGTTCAAACATAACTTTAAGATTTTAGCTAATCTTTAACATCCCTAGAGGGAAGCGAACTGACACCAAAGTAGTCCCGTGATAGGTCTTTGGTGGTAGGGATCGGTTCCAATTCTAACACTTTCTATGAATAAGACCTATCACTTTTACATGGGGTTGTCATTGGAGGGGGTCAATTGACACCATTTGACCAGTCACAGAACTAATCTCAATGAACGTACTTAGTGTCAGTTACTACAATGTAGTATTATTTTAATATAATGTAGTAGTTTTTCAATAAAACAAGTCCTAGAATTATATTCAAGAACCAAATTTTAAAAAGTACCAACAAATGTGTCACAGCATCGCTGAAGACTGTACTGTAATTCATTACTTTTTCTACCTTTTCGTTCTTCATAAACCAGTTAAGGGATTTGTTTCCTTTCTTTTTGTACTTGTTCTATTTTCACAAATCCCAGGACCAGTCTGTTGGACCAATTGACACAAATTTCTCGCTGGGATATTTGAAACCCATTTTTTCCCTTGACTTCTCAGTAGGTCTTGTCCGGAATATATTATGATTCCGATGTCAAACTTTTGTAGTGTGTATGTTTGTAACCTTTTGAAGATAGAGCCCGAAGGAGCTACTTTTAATAGAACCCATAACTGTTGTGAATGGAGGTATTTAAAGATGATAATATTTTGGCTAACTCGTCTGACTGTTGATTACCATACTAGACTTTAAGCACAGGGACATAAATTAGAGTATTGTCAAAGAGAGAAGCGCTGCTTGGCTTTCGAAAATAATTCCAGTATTTCTACGAATAAAGCGGTAATAAATGCTTTACAGATAATCGTCATTATAAAGACATTGAAAGATTCCTATTCCAATCACGTCCCAGAAAACACCAGTTTCAATAACGTGGCTCAATTTAAACTATCTGTGTATGTCCTGGTCTCCATTAGATTTCTCCTAGACTCGTAATTATGCCTTCGAACTTTTTTCTAAAATCCGTATGTGGAGCAAAACAGTCGGATGGTTGGTTTATGATTGTAGGCAGAAGGCTCAGAGTCCTGGCATATGCTCCGGATCTATTACATCAAGATGCATTAAGCCTCACAGGCAGTGATGTATGTAGTTCAAAAGGAAAAAGGTCCTTTATAGTGTTCAGTTAGCCTTAGTGTGATTGTTTAAAAGTAACCGTACTGTTATCATTTTACTGACTTAACTCGATGCGCTTTTGTTTTTCCATTATAATAAAATTAGTAAAAAAAATTTATAATGAACCAATTTTTAATAAATTTAGCCACCTTAACTCTTACCGTTCTCCAGATATACAACAATCTATATCGTGTTTATATTGAAGGTTCCCCGCTCATTTTTCCAATCCAGCTCACCTCCAGGCAGTATTTTGTATTTATAACAAAGCCAATTGTGTCAAATTTCAAAAACGTTTCTATTGCCGTTCCCAAGATAAACAAAAATTAACCTTATCTGTGTTTCAGGAGGTGCCTCTCTTTTCACTTTTTGGCAGATGTTTTATATGGAAAGTTTTTTGTAGACTTTATGAACGCATTTACTGTTCCCGTTCTTCAGAAACTTATATTGTCTTTGTATGGAAGGTGCAACTCCAACTTCTCTAAACCAGGCCAAAACTTTTACCCAAACCGTTCTCCAGATACACAGAAATTTAAAGTTTCTGTGTATGGAAGGTGTCACGCCCACTAATTTAATCCAGCCCACTTTTTGACAGATGTTTTGTATAGATAACCAAACAATTTGTTCCAAATTTTTGAACTTTTACTGCACAGAAAAAATTATTGGCAGTTTCTTTTCAATTAATGGTGATTTTTGAATTTTAAAATAAATCTAATAACGTTCTTAATTGATTGAATTAAAAAAAATTTTTTTTTTTCAATTAAAATTTTACTTGATTTTAAGCTTAATTTTAAGTAAATGTTTAATTGAATCAATCAACTCTGTTGTTTGAATTGAAAACTTTGTTGAAATAATGCTAACACAAACATAGTATAAGAACGTAGATATGACGTTTATTTTCATATAAGTTGAGTGCGCCGGTAGGCTAGCTGGTAGTGAGCTAGACTATCAACGCCGGGGTTGCTGGTTCGATTCCCGCCAGAGACTCTGGTTTCTTTCCTGCAGACAAGCGAAGAGCTTCGCGGTATTAGCTTAGGGAATTAAAAAAAATAAAAAAAAAAATTCTGTGTTGTAATCAATTACGTCAGTAATTCATTCAATTAATATATTGATATTTTTTTAAATACTTTGTTAATTCATTCAATTAAAAGATTGTTTAATATTAATAATTTTTTCAATTATTTTTGTAATTGAAATTTAAAAACTTTTTAATTGGAAAAAAAATCACTGTTTTGCAATTTTTGCAAGTTTGAGTAATTGGTATAATCATTTCGGTGATAGGTGCAAAATTAAACAATTTTTTGCTTGTTTCAATTATTTTGGTGATTAAAACCGGTTTTTACTTTTTTCTGTGTGTTACCGTTCTCCAGATACATTGTAATGTACAGTCAAATCCCGATAATTCGTACCCCGATAAATCGTAATTCCCGAAAATTCGTAATAAACTGTCGGTCCCTTGAAAAAATCTCGTTAATTCGTAAAATTTCCATACATTTTGGTCCTCTCGCTAATTCGTAATTTTTTTCAAATAAAATCTTCTTTGCCTCTTATAAATCGTAATTGTTTGCTAACTACCACTTATAATTCGGAATAAAAACAACAGAAACATTGTTTACCGCTATTTTTTTTTTGCGTGAGTTTTTTTTTTCCTGTGTGTTTCTTTATTTTCTTAAGATCAGTTTGTTACATGAACTTATTTTTATATATTTTTTCTTTTTAACCATTTGTTATGTTTTTTTTATTGTTTTAGTAAATAAATTGAAAAACCCCGTTAGTTCGAATTTATTTTAGTTAAATCGAAAACCCCTATAATTCGTAAGAAATGGCCGGTCCCTTGCGATTACGAATTATCGGGATTCTACTGTATATTGTATTTATTTGGTAGTTGCCACGCGCACTTGAAAACTTTCGAATATTTATATCCTTTTGTTAAGCGCCGGGTCAGGAAAATTTGTTCAGTAGTTTTGAAATACAAATGCATATTAAAGACAGTTTCATTTTTATATATCTGTGGTTATTTGGAAGAGTAGCTTAAGTCACTATAATTTAGTTATCACATATTGAAAAGGTGTTCAATATTTTTTAATTACAAGATTTGTTTTACACTTACTTTTAGCCTCTACGAGTATCAAATTTGTTACTAATACGCAAATATACAGACCTTAAGCAAAAAACTCCTCGAATAAAACTTCAACCAAACAGCAAACTACAATATTCGACATACCGATGGCTTAATATAAAAAAGGCGTAACTCGATTTTGTGTTTCCTTAAAGGGAAAGAACAAATCTTAATTGGATCGTTAAATTTAAGATAAAAAAAAATTTTTTTGTTCAATTTTTAATAAAAAGATGCAACAATTTTTATAATAAAGCCTTCTGAAATTTTAAAGCACGATGCGTTTGGCATTTGTCTACCACAATAAACAGAAAAAGTTATTTAAGAAAAAAATTAGTTACGCCTTTTTTATATTAAGCCATCGATACGCTACTTTTCCATATTGGCACAGATATGTATACAGAAGGTTAATTTTGACCATACTCTGTTTATGATTAATTTTGACTATAATATGGTCACCCAAAATCAACCGAAATATTTCTTATATATTTTGTTTAAAATTTACCAAGCAAACAATTCAATAAAACTATGTTTTTGCCCTTTGGAAATATATTCTGCAGGCCCTAACATGTAAGCATAGGGCCCACGATACCCCCTAGGCCAGCAACTACCAAGCGTTCTGTATGTTCATATGTGAACATGTGAAAGCGTATCCTTTTACACACATTCCATTATTGATAGCTATTGAAGGGGGTAATAAAAGGATGTGTATGCGTGTGTGTGTGATGTGTGCATAAAGAGTTTATTTTCCGATATTTTACTTGTCGCTGCTAATAGTGCGTAATAAATGTCATGTTTTCCACATTATTTTATTTTAGCAATTGAGTTCTTTATTTTTTTTTCGATTTTGTGCAAAAAAAAATCAGAGTTTGTTATCGATGTATTTGAAGTCTTTGTTATTTAAAGGACTCAATCGCTTTCACATTATTACCCTTTTGCTTGTTGTGACAGGAACAGGGACAGTGTCATTGTCACTGCTATTGTTGTTGTTGTTTTTATTGTTCTTGGGAGCGTTTACATATGATTTCGATGTGAAATTTAATTGTCATTGCATTCAATTGAAAATATTGTTTAAAGTAGAAAAATATTGGTGGTAGATTTTTTTTTTTATTCAAGAAAAAGAAAAGGAGCTGTAAAAGACTTTTAAGTGTTATAAATTAAATTTCCGTGATATTAAAAAAAACTGTGAAAAACTTTAAAAGAAATAAGCAGTTTTGTATTGTTTTTTTAATCATATTACTGCGCTGGTTAAAAAATAGGCAGTGGATTTCATATGGCAATTCTGCTTTGTATTAGTCCCCAGATAACAAAAATATTTATTTTTTTTTCTAAAGATTATTATAAAATTAATAAGATTTTGCTTATCGTGCTTAATTCCCAATTTGTATTCTTGATAAAAAAAAACAGTGAAATTTATTGTTGGAGGATAAGCTAGTTTCTATGAACATTTCTTTCACTGGTTGGTTAGGCCAGATCATCAGGAAATATTTTCACAGAAAATAAATATAACTGCAGAGTGAATGAGAATTGTAAACACTCAAAATTCATAGCAGCAGCGAAATCAAAGCACAAAATAATACCAGCAATATAATTACTTTGATAATAAATTGGCAAGTGCACGGCTTAAAAAACTAAACTGGCAAGTTGTTTTATTTTGATTATCTTGCGACAACAATAAAGCAATTTGTTTTTATTTTGTTTCTTCTAGACCTACTTAGACCCCTTTCACACTTGGCAAGTTACTTGCGCAAGTCTCTTGCGCAACTCTCGGTTCGTTGACGTCAGCGGTAAGGTCGGGGTAAGGAAAAAAATATTTAGTACAGACTTTGTTGTACTCGGCAAGTTACTTGCGCAACTAACTTGCCGAGTCTGAAAGGGGTCTTACAACCACAATTTATGTTGGGAGAAATCCAACCAATTGTTGTGGGGAATGTTAGAAAATAAAAACTCTCTGTTTACTGTTGGTAACTTTGATAACGTTGCAGATAAAACTTCCTGAGTGTTTGCAATTCTCATTCACTTTGCAGTTTTAGTTGCTAAAATCTTTGACTGTTCTAAATTTTTTAGGGAATTACGTGCGACAAAAAAATTTTTATTAATTAAAAACTTCGTATTCTCAAAAATTACTTTGATAATTAGTATAAAATTATAAAATATTACGAAATTAAATTTAATGTATATTTTTTACAATATAAAGTTCAATCGGGCTGCTTAAAAAAAACAACCTTTATGAAGCCCAACAAATCAGAATCGCTGATATGGTAGCCCCTACATATTTCCTTGCATTACTTTTGTATTACCATGTAATTAAATATTTCTATAAAAATTTTTTTTCCAAAACGCTCTTTACTGATTTTTTTTAAAGTTGTTTATTTTAGTCTTATTTATGCCTCGGGAATAAAGACATTCATACTTATTCCCAAAACCTTTGAATAGCGAAATAAAAGATTCTGTTTATTTTTTAAACTTTTTTTCGAATGCAAAGAATATTTAGAAATTAAAGAAGAATTTGAAAAAATAACCATAAAGCAATTAAAAATTTCCATTTCATTCAACTGAAAACGCAAATAAATTTGTTGTTGTTTTTTTTTAATATTTCTGTTTGTTTTTCCCACAATATTTACAAAAAATATAAAAGAAAAATTAATGGGGAAAAAAAGTTCAAGATGAGTTAGAAGCAAGTAAACCGTACAGTTTTTTCTTTGAAAAATTCATCTTATTAACATGAGGTGACCAAACTATTTTAAATTTTTCGGTATACAGAATTTCGAAAAAAATTTTTTGTGAACCCTCTGCCTTAGGGCAAACCTTGTTTTCCTTTTATGTAAAGAAAACATTTTAAGAAAATGTGGCTTCCTTTTGTTAGGGGCCTGAATTTTAAGAAACAAAATACATGCCATAAAGATTGTACTACCCAGTGCTCAAGGCTTTTTCTTCAAAAAGAAAAGGTTCTGTTTTTAAAACAAAATGAATTCGCTTTTCACGTTTTCAATGGCTTTCAAAGTATTGGAGGTTTGTGTGTGCGTGTAGGTATATAAAGTGTATAACAAATTAAGCCATATTTTTAGCATTGATTTGAATATTATCACCTAAGAAACTTAAAAATAAAAATTTGGTTTATTTAATGGAAATGTGAACAAAAAGAAAAAAATATAAGAAAAAATAATTTCAAAAGCATTTCAAAACGAAACTTATTTGTGCCTCTTACTCTTTAAGCATTTGTTTAACTAAATGAATGAATGAATTTCTCCCCGACTTTGCCAAGTTTGTCAACAGCATCATCACAACCGATACCGTCGCCATTATTATTATTGAAATCCTGTCAATTGCAATTATTGCTGCCCTAAGCAAAGTTAAGGCTTTATTCCTCTTCATGTTAAATATTCCTGATTTTGTTTTTATTGTTGTGGTTGTTATGTGAACTTGTTTTTGCTGTAGTCTTAAAAACACCAATGTGCCCATTCAAGCCGATAACCACACTTTCATCATCATCATCATCCGCACCATCAACACAAACGTAGAGCAATAGTCGTTTCCATTTCTCAAAATTCTAGGCAACAATTAATGTGTTAAAAAAGCCAAATATACGCTGAAATGTATGAAAGGCCTTTTTTCAAAAAATCTTTTGCGTATCTCGCATCTTTTCCTTAGCTTTCATTCCATTTTCATTGGAGCGAGTGTTAAAGATACGAAGATATAATGTATAATTAACTATACGCTTATGGCACTGAATTCATTTTCGATTTTTCTTTTTTTGTTTTTGAACTGCCATCAACACTCTTTTTTGATTTAAGAAACAAACAACTTTGCTTTTGGGAAACAATTAGTAACCAACGTATTTATTTTTTCCATCTGTTTTCCACTTTTCCGGGTTAAATTATTAATCAAGCCGTATAAAAGCAGTGGGAACTATGGGAATGGAAAGTTTAATAGTCAGTTTATAAACGACTTGTTTTTACTGTACAACAAGTTGTATTTTATCGCAGTAACACTGGAAAGAAAAATCAATCCATCCGTTCTTAAATTAAGCCAAAATGGCGTCAATAGTTTGGTACGCACGGATTTTCTTAAATCAAGGACAGAATGCTTGATTCAAGTTCGGATTTCTCCCTTACAGATTCTTATTCACTTAGGACCAGGCATGTTTATCCAATTTTTCGATGACCGGTCATTATAATTACTTAATACAAATTTCTAATAATAAAAATTTCATGTTTCTAGGTTCAATATTAACGAAACTATAAATTAAAAACTACCAAAAAGTACAAAGTACACAAAAGTACCAAAATTTTATAAAGGACTCTGCACATATAATTTTATGTTTATAAGTTCAATATTATAGAAAATTCGAAAATTACCACATGTAGCACGGAAAAGTAAAAGAAAGAAATTTAATTTCCCGTATTTTCCCTTTTTGGTACTTTTTCCCCCCACTGAAGTGGAATAGTGGAAGCCCCTAATTTAATGCGTACCTACATCGCACTGGTTCTTCTAAAGAGAGTTAACTTAGAATTTATAAATTTTCAGCAGAGAAAAAAAACTGTTTTATTTTTAATGTAATCTTATACTACAAAGGGGGATACAATAATATTTCTTTGGCAAAATACTAGAGAAATTGATCTACGATTTTTACAGTTCGTAGACCACTGTACATCAATTTCTTGCAAAAAGTGAAAATTGAAAATTTTTACTTTGACTTACTTTGAAAAAAAAAGTTTTTTATAAAAAGTAGCCAAAATAGGCATGAATTTTAACCCTTAAACGTGTTACTCCCCAAAAGAGCCGAATTTAAAAAAAGTACCTGACACATGTCCGCTTGTTTTTCTAATGAACAACGATAAGTTTTAAATGTTATTTGTCTATCTTAGTGTTGGAGATATGAGGTTATAGAATTTACGAGTTTTACATTTCGTACCCGCCTCAGATTTTAATAAAATAAATGTATATCATGCACGTCTGTAAGTAAATACCTATCAAATGTTGTAATATTTTGTTCAAATTGATTGACAAACAGAGATGGAAAGTTTTCTTAACTGCCCTGCCTTTGCTGGTTTATTAAAAGCCGATGGTGAATGTGAACCACGCGTAAACAATCGAGGGACGCGTTAAAGTTATTCAGGCTTTATTATAAAAATGGGCGTTTAAATCAAAATGCATATCGAAGAAAATCATCTTCAGTGATGAGGCACATTTTCACATCAGTGGATTCGTCAATAAGCAGAATCGCCGCATTTGCGATTGTCTAAAAACAAATGCACCCACAAAGATTGTCTATTTGGTGCGGGTTATGAGCTGGCGGCATCATCGGGCCGTATTTTTCCAAAATTAGGCCGGTCAGGCAGTTACTGTTAAAGGTGTTCGCTATCGTGAAATGATAACGAATTTTTTGTGGCCCGAATTGGAAGAAATGGATGTGGAAGATATGTGGTTTCAACAGGACGGTGCCACTTGCCACACAGCTAACGAAACAATGGCTCTTTTGTGGGACAAATTCAATGGCCGTGTTATCTCACGTGGTGGTGATGTCAATTGGCCGCCAAGATCATGTGATTTGACACCGTTGGACGTCTTTCTTTGGGGTTATTTTAAAGAAAAGGTGTACGTCGATAAGCCAGCAGCAATTCAAGAGCTAAATGATGAGATAATTCGGCACATTAACGGCATAGAACCTCAATTATGCCTCAGTGTCATCGAAAATTTGGGCAATCGAATGGAGGTGTGCCGCGGCGTCAATTTGACCGATATTTTGTTCCATACATAATTTAACCATTCCAATATTATCATAATAAAAAGAAATGACAATAATTTCCTAATTTCGGCACTCAAATAAGAATTAAATCATGGCCCAACTAGTAGGTCTGCGCGCAACTACAACAATCCAACAATAGAAAAAACAACACGCATTTTGTTTGTGTGAAAAATGATAAAGATGTCAAGAACAAAAGCAATTGTTTGTGTAAAAAATGGTATAAATGTCAAAAGCAATTGCTACAAAAACAATTGCACGTAAAAAACACAACTCTGCAAAAAATCAGCAGGCATTTCAAGCAGACCTACTAATTGGACCATGAATTAAATAGAGACTGAATATAAAATTCACTTAAAATAATAACAAAACAAAAATCATGTGAAAAAAGTGGCCAGATTTTTTTTTTAATTAATAATGATAACAAAAAATGACAAACTGTTTAAAAAAAATCGCTAATATAATATAAATCGCCAGTTATATCAAAAATCACCAGTCGCCAAATGGAAAACGGAAAATCTCACCGCCAAACACGTTTCAAAATGGCAACGTTTGGCGAAAAATCGCCATATCTGACAGCCCGGTCTAGTGGCACGCAGTTAATTCCAATCTTAAACGTGCTAAATATTAAAAAAAATCATAAACGAATACTGCTTGCAGTTTTTTTTAAACTAAATGACCTACTGTAGCGGACTTTTTATCCATTCTCCCACAGGTTTATTTGGCTGGTAAATTAGGCTCATTGATTTAATTTATTATTAGATAATTAATGATCCCAACTGTCCTGTCAAAGTTTTTTTGTTGTTTTTGTTTGGTTATAAGTATTTTAAACAACTCTCCGAACAAAGAAATTTAATAGTTGTATTTAAGAAAAAGTATTTCACATAATACCACACACACATACAAAAAGGGTTTTTTTAGCCCGATATAACTTTTAATTGTATAAAATAATAAAAACATTTAAATTGTATTCAAAATAATTTTCCATAAACTTTTAAATTTATATGGAAATTTTGGCTGTGCATGAAAACTGCAGTCGAAATCAAAAACTGTCGAACAAAAAATAAAAATTTGTGCACAACTTTTCGCTTTTTAAGTTGGAATAACGTCGACTGTTTTTATTTAAGGAATTAGAAGTAAAAGCAACAGCTTTTTTTTTTAGCATATGACAAATGAAGACGTGGAAAAAATGGCAGTTTTGTTTCTTTGACTGCAGTTTTTAAACGCTGTCTTTTTCTTAGTCTTGCCGAGCTCCTCGTAATGACTTTTAATGACATAAGGAATAAAAAAAAATCATGAATCATTTGCCTGTAGCGTTCGCCTTTCACAGTAATGTTGGCACCGGTTTCGGATTTAAACAAACACGGGCCGATGACGCCTTCGGCATGTAAACCGCACAAAACAGTGATTTTTTTTCGGGATTTAATGACGTCTCTTAAGGCTTGAGCTCCCTATAAAAACAACTACTTGTTTGCATACCCGTTAAATGAGCCTCATAGCTGAAGATGATTTGATGTTAAAAATCTGTTTTAGCTTCCACTTCATTTTGTGCCCATTCACCAAACACACAAAGCAATTGATGGTCCGCTGTCTTTATTTTCCTCAAAATGTTCCACACGCAAAGAAAAAACATGGTTGTGGTAAACATATTCTAAGAGCAACATATTATGATAAGATTCATGATTGTAGTCACCATATTACGATTGTTATTAAATCATATTATGACCAAATATGTTCGTAATATTACATCATAATATTTTTCCCTTAACCATATTGTTATCCTGTTAATCATAATAAGTTAAGAAGTAATCATATTACTGTCATGGCAATCATAATAAGTTTAGAAGTAATCATATTATTGTTATGGCAATCATAATTAGTTTAGAAGTAATCATATTATTGTCATGGCAATCATAATAAGTTTAGAAGTAATCATATTATTGTCATGACAATCATAATAAGTTTAGAAGTAATCATATTATTGTCATGACAATCATAATAAGTTTAGAAGTAATCATATTATGATGCAAAGTGATATGAACTGTTATACATAAATTTTTTACATCATAATATGATACAACTTTAAACATAATATTTTTATTGGGAAAAAATACTTATGATAAAATAAAAAACATAATATAGTTACTGTAATCTTTTTGTCGTAGGTCGCCATTATTTATAAATTATTTTATGGAGTTTCCATTATTTTTCTCTTAAAATAACACAAAACTTACCAGTAATGGTTAATATTTTGCACCAATATTTCATAAATTTTTCCACCACTTTAAGATTATTAAAATTTTTTAGCAAGATATTTTAATTTGTGACACTACAACCCTTTTTAAATGTTTTTTCTTTATTTTTTTTTTTAATTTCTTGTTTATTTTAATGGTTATTTTGTTATTTCTTTTTTAATATTTTTCTTTAATTTCTTGTTTATTTTAATGGTTATTTTTTTGTTATTTAGCCACTCACTAACAAATACATAATTCGATATTTTTATGTAAAACACGACACAACTGATACAAAATTATTTTACAAATGGCGATACCAAAATATTATTAGAGTAACGATATTTTGATTGCATCTTAAACTTATTATGATAAATGTATATAAAGTTATCATGTTATGGCTATTAAATATCATGTTATGGCTGTGAGTAATATAATATGTTTTGAAAGTTATCATAATTTAGTTGTTAGAAAAATAATTATTTTTCGGTTAACAATACTCAAATTTATAATTGCGATAAACATTAATATGTTTACAGTAACTATAATATTGCTGATATTTAATAAAAATAACAATTATTTGTGTACAACAACAATATATTGTTACAATAAACACAGTGTGGTTGCCGTAACCATGCCCAACCATATTTTTTCTCTGCGTGCATGTAGAGGACGGGCAGAGATCAAGATACTGGTCTATACTACTGCTTATAAACTGCTCAGATTGTCCATTAGCGTAACTTGACGGCGTTCTATAAGTTTGGCGGACAGAGCGCGATTTTAGGAAGTAAATTTCCACAATTTGTCAACGTTGTTCTGGTATAAGTCGTTGCATGTAATTCGCTAAAGTGTTCTCATAAAAACGTCAAACACACTTCATTAGTATGACAGCTAGTTTAACTGTTATTCCTATAAGTTCTATACGTCTAAAATAACTCAACAACCCTCAACTCAACAATTTTTTTCTTAGCAAACTCTACAATTTGTTCAGTAAATGCATAAAATCTATTTATTTGCCGCAATCATAATTTTATTTATTCAGTCCTCTCCATATCGTATCTTAATCATACTATCGTTCTCTACAGCCATGTATGTACATATATTTTTATTG
Organism: Pollenia labialis; assembly: GCA_949318255.1. Lineage (NCBI taxonomy): Eukaryota > Metazoa > Arthropoda > Insecta > Diptera > Polleniidae > Pollenia > Pollenia labialis. The sequence goes on along the minus strand of OX439143.1, from coordinate 134,514,852 downwards.
CCATTATTCGGATGTTTTAAATTAAACTGTAATTAAACTAGAAGGCAAGTATCTACAAAAAACTAGAGCACATTTGCCTAAGATCTTTCTACCTCTGTATGCGGCTTACCCGCAGATCTGTGGCAATTAAATTCCTCCTTCTTCTAATCAAGAAAATGTCCACACATGTAAGTCTTAAACACTTTTATCGCAACAGGCAGATAAACTATATCGTTTCAACCATTTTGGACCTTCTGTTAATTTATTAATTTTTTTTAGAATTTCTTTTGTTTGATTTCTAAGCCGAAACTTTTTTTTTAACAAACCAATCGCGTTTCCATTGGATTTTGGGAAACCAACTCGTATTTCTTTCTTGAATATTTAACAACAAATATTTTATGGTAATAAGTATTTGTTGACCAAACTCCAAATTATAAGGAACATGGAGCAGTGGAAAAAAGTTTTCCATCTTTCGCTTGTAGTTAAGAAAAACATAAGTTTTTATTTGAGAACCTTTTGCTTCCTCCTTTCTTTGTGCTGTTTTGTTTTTCTTAAGTTTTGTGTTGAGTTGTTTATGAATTTTTTGTATTTGTTAAAAAAACACACACACACACACAAAAACACAGTAGAAGAAATTTTTTACTATGAAGAAAAGTTTGGTACTTTTTTTTTTGGTAGTAAATTAGTTCATGTGGAAGTTTATATTTTGCTTCTTATTTTTCTTTAAATAATTAACACTTCAATGATTATGGTCAAAGGGAATAAAAAGTTTTTCTGATTTCTTTTCTTTAACATTTTCATCCCCAACAAAATTTTTCTAAGCTAATGAGGGATTTTTTTAAATTTACATACAATAAAATTAAATAAATAAAAAAGTTTCTAATTAAAACGCAAAAATAAAAACTGCCATGGCCGGAAGGTATAAAAGGAAAAGTTGTTTTCTTTTTTTTTTATGAAAAGACATAAGAAATATTCCAATAATAACAGATTTAGAATAGAAAAATTTTTTTAGTCCACGTCCATGTAATGAAACATTTGCGGCAGAAAAACTTTCTTTAATTCTCTTTTGAAACTGCCATTCATGAAACTTTTGTTTTGCAGCATTTTAGTATCTTTAATACTTTCTCTCTTTCCTCTTCCTTCTCTCCATAGAAAACTCAAAAAAAAAAAAAAGAATTATACTTTTCCATTCGTCTTTCCCCTTTGACCTTCAAACTCAAATGTTTTGCAGCAAATGTTTCGTAGTATGGACGGGGACAAAGGCAAGTTTTCAATTAAAAGCAAGTTAGAAAGTTTAGTCGGTCAAGACCGGCCATATGGTATTCTACACCACCGAATTTTCAGACAAATTTTCGAGACTGTACCCTATTTGGGACTCATGAGCAATTGGCTTATGGCCAATTTTCAGGGTAGATATTAAAACACATTTATGTTTAAAATCGTTTTAAATACAAAATTCACTTCTTCACTAAAAACTTAAGTGGAACTAAAGTCACCGATGTTGTACACTTAATTTCAACTTAAGTATCCATTGTAATATTTTAGCAAGGTGGCCTCAATATCACAACAATACAACGACAACAGGCAAAGCATTAACAGTCAGCTGTTTTTTCAGACCACCTTGTAAATAATTACACTTTTTTATATTTTTTTTTGTATTTAGTACTGCTACCGTACTTTTATCTTAATTAAATTAGACTTTTCAAATAAAACTCAAAAAACCAATCTGTTTTTAAATACGGTTTAAGTTTGTTATGAAAATTAACTTAATATAGATTTAAATACAATCCTGAAAATTGGGCATTAGTAAGATTCATGTAAAAATGTAAAAATTCATTGTGGCGAATAGATTTAAGATATCATCATCTTAATGAATTTTGTTGTTAAAAATTGATTTAAGGGAGGGGGTTTATATAGGACATATGTTCAATTCCGGATCTACCAACAGACGACATAGTAGCTATTGTCAAAGTTACATTCGTCAAATTTTATGTCAATACCAACGTTTATAAGAAAGTTATGGCATTAAGAGCTATTTTCGGGACTAGTGTTTGTATTGGAGCTTTGACCAATAAGGGACCGATTACAATATATTAAGGTATTATGATTAAGATGGTTATAAAATAAGTTAGGACCAAATCCAAACATATAAAACGGTAGAAATGTTTCTGGCAATGTCCATTTTAGACTCTGAAACCATCTAGCCCATGTGATCCAGATCGGCTTCATTAGAAAGATAATTTTGTGAAGATGATATTTTTTTAAACTTTGGCCACGTGGGAAGGTATGGCCAATTTCCGCTTCTCCGAAAATATCAAACAGACTTTAAAGAAATTGAAATAATACATGGATAGATTCTTATTTATGTGGACACACCAGCTTTGCACTAAAAAAAAATAATACCAAGAGGGGAGTTAGAGGGCAATTTCTGCCTCTCCGAAAATATGAAAGAGACTTTAAATAATTTAAAATAATTTATGGACACATTAGCTATGCATTTTTTAAAAAAAATAGGACCAAGAAGGAAAGTTGGGGCAATTTTCGCCTCTCCGAAACTGTCTTACAGATTCTTATGAAATTTTAAACAAAGAACGACCCTTACTTAGATAGGAACATAAGATGTATATTTTAAAAAATAGGACAACGATGGGAAGGTAGGTGCGATATTATTTAAACATACATCGATCCCTATTTAGATGGCATTTGTGATTTAAAAAAAAAAATAGTGATATTAGGGGGTAAGAGACCTTTTCTGCCCCTCAGAAACTATCTTTAATCTAAATACCAACATAATAAGATGTTTTACAATCACAAAGACTATTTTCCACTATTGTGTTGTGGGTATAATAAACTGAGAAACATTCTAACACGCCGTTACGAACCTTAAAGCCCTTAAAAAAGAGCTTTTAAATAAACTTAAAACTTTTTAGAAGCGGAAGATTCCTTTTCTTCTAAAAATGTGTTTAATCGTTATGTCAGTTCTTAATTAAAAAATACTAAATATATATAATTTTTTTAGGAGTAGTTACTCCTCAATTGCGTCCAAATGTATTTTCGTACTAAGCTGATTGTGCTGCATTTCCATCCCAAGCTGACCAGGGGAAACTAGAAGCAATTTGGCACAAAACCCGTGTATTTTGTTTAGTCGTTTATATGTGGGTGCGATTGCAACAGAAGAACAGACAGGCGGGCATTGATAAGTCTACTAAAAACAACTTAAGGACAGAACCATTTGTGGTTGACTGTTGACTAACGAAAGTAAGCTACCGCACTATAAAGCAAGCGAAAATTTTTGCAAAACTGTCAATCATGTGTACTCCACTTAATAAATTATTTTTTTTTTTTTTTTGTTAAATTAAATTAATTTTTTGAGGTTTGGCAAAAATGTTTTAAGCCAGAAACCTGAATGTACTAATTAATTGACCTCACAAGCGCAGCTGTTTGCAGTGATTTTCTTCGTGTATGACGTTTGGCGTCATTTTTTTTGTTTATTTACATTTTTTATAAAGGCATTTTGACATTTGCCTTCTCAATTCTAGCAACAAAATGCCTGTTGTTTTTTCTATTGTTTCATTGTTGTAGTACTGAGGCCACTTTGTTAATACAGAAAGTATAGCTTTTCGTAATGTCAAATGAACAATTATTTAATTGTCTTATTTAATTAACTTATTTGCTAAAGAGCAATTGATTACATTTTGAAGCAGTTGAGTTTAACGCAACCAAAAACACAAAATGCATTTTTTTTACTTTAGACCTTTTTTCCGGGTTATAAACACCGCCTTAACAAGCCTCCGAATGACCTATACCTTATTGTAGGAAGACTAAACTTCCAAAGCCATCCCCTTATAAGCTAAGAAATGTGTTTCTGTTGGTACTCCAACAGTACGAAACAAAAGTTTATGTCAAGCCCCCAAACACTGTAACGGGGTGCATTCAATGCTGACGGAGCGTAAAACGCTTAAAGGAAGACAAACGAGGACGCTCCAAATGACCTTATAAAAAATTTACAATGAGGCGCAAGATGATTTCTTACTCTGAGCAGTTTCAATTATTATTGATGATTTAAAAATTTAGAAAAAAAATAATTTTCTACACTTTCAACCAACAGTTTACGAAAAACGACAACAATAATATTTATACTTTTTTGAATTTTTTTAAATTTTTTTTACTTTGCTTACATTTTTTGACACTTTTTTGCATATTAAAATTTGCCCTGATTGTAAATAATCACAAAAAAACAGTACGCCCTTAATCAGATATTCAAAGTCAAAGACCTTAAAACGGTTGTATATTTTTAATTTAATAGGGTGGGCATTTTTTACAGCAGAACTCTGTTCAGTTTACAAAAACAACTTTACTTAAAAAAGGGTTAAAATACCACAAAATTAAAAGGGTTAAACTCTAAGTGCAAGCAAAAGTACACTCATGCGCCTTTACAACAACAAACAAGTTTTGAAACCAGTTAATAAAACCACAATGGATGGAACCTAACGTCCATTGTTCTTATGTTAACCTATTAAGAGCATAAGGGTGGTTATTGTCTTTTGAATTTAAAAGGGTTAAGAATGGCGACTAGAAAAGATGAGCAAGTGGACAGTTAAGAATGTGGGGTGGAAAAGGGGTCAAAATTTGTTGAAGGTGGTATAGAAAATGGTTGAAAATTTGTATGAGTTTTGAAAAGGGAACAAGAGATGGCACTAAATATATATTATTATTTTTTTAATAAACTAAGAAGAACAAATTAGCTGAATAAGTTTTCTATTTATTAAAAAAAAGCCATGTTCTAAAGAGACTCTTTTCACCAGTGTTACCACCAGCAAAATTCAAAATTACACTTGAGGTGAAGCAAAATTACCCGATTCAAATGAAATTACACCTGATATAAAATTGAAGTTTTATTTAATATAAAGACATTTACAAAGAAGCAAAAAAAAACAATAAACTCATTGAAAGAAGACCAATATTAGTCAAACTGTTAAAATTCTTTATGTAATTTTTAATAAATTAACAAAAAGACTTAAATACAATTAATAAAACATAAAATAAAACTCCTAAAATAATGAGTTTAGCTTCCACAGTTGGTGGGGTATATCTAGGGAAGGTTTAAAATGCTCATTGCAATTTCCTTATAATGGGTGTTTTTTAGCCCCATTGAACTTACGAAAGTTTAGCTGTCAAACGAACTGTCATACTGCTTTAAATTTTTTTTTCTCTGGCACATCATCATGAATAGATCATGCTTGATCAACGCCACAAAATTATCCAATTTTACTTTGAAAATCAGCCATCGATTTTCGCAACTTATAGGCAACTTCATGATTAAACTGTCGCAACTTATTTTTTTACAAATTAAGGCGATGTGTTAATTTAGAGAAAATAAACTGCCAATTTGGCTTCAAGGCCGTGCGATGTGACACCTCTTGATTGAAGTCACTGGTTTATGCTGATAAAACAGCAGCAATTGATGTCTTGGAGGTCAACAGTGTTCATTTCATTCGTGACAGGCAGCCAGCAATGCTCAAAAAAGAGGAACAAAATTGGATGTCTGCTGGGCGTTTCGGCAAGGACGGGCACGGTGCCTATTTGTTTGAAATAAGTTTCAATTAGTAATGCCGTGTATTAATCTGCGATTAAAATTATTTTTTTGTGTTGTCTAAAATTTTAAGTTGCATGGTCTTAAAAATTACCCCTTATACCGTATTTAGTTAATAAAATGCCAGCTGGGTTTTATACAACTGTCTCTTTTGTAATTCAGTTTTACTACTGATGAGCGTTAAATATTCTTCAAACTAAAGCATTTAAAAGTTTCCAGATAGAAATTAAATTAATTACATGTTGAACTATTGGAAACATTTCATCTTCTAGGGTAGTTTCAGTTTGAACAACTTTTTTCAATAAACTTTAGGTCCTACATCACTATAAGAGGCGTCTTTATCCAAATCTAAATGAACATCTTGCAACATTCATTACAAAACTTTTGAAAATATATATTTATTGATTGAAGTCTTTTCTTACAAAGAAAACGAAACTTTGGTCAAAAAGACTGCTTTTTTTAGCAACAATATTTTAAAGAAATAAATATCATCACTGAAATCGAATCTTGATTTTATTTGGGTATCTAAAGTAAGAATTTCAAATAACACCGAAATAACAACTAAGAGAAATTACCCACGCTCTACCCACGACTGTAAAAATGGTACCAAATTCGGGTAATTACCCACAAAGGGGCAACACTGCTTTTCACAGTTATCTCCCTAAAAATATACTTTTGATCTTATTATGTCACTAACCTTTTTATTAAATATTTTTGCCATCTCAATATATTAAAATGTTTAGATAAAATGGCCAATAGCCTTTATTTTTTAAGATTTTTTTTTATTTCACAAAACACATTTAAATATTCCTAATACAAAAAACCCCTTGCTTGAGCTTTTTATTACACAATAAATAAAAATATATTGTGTATAACTTAAAGTATGCTATACTTTCTAATTTATATTATAAACAACTTCAACATATTTTTCATACAATTTTAATATTATTCTCATTAAGCGTTGAAAATTTAAAGGCAAGCTCGGTGAAACGTGCAACTTGCTCTACACAAGTAATTTTAGTATTTTTGCCGATAAAAAAAAAACAAATTATTTTGACTCTTCTAATCACACCACACGGGTAACATAAATTATGTATCTTTATTTTTAAATTCTTTCCTAGAGTATTTTATATTCCAGCAGCCCTGCTTCCTCTGCGATATACAACCTCATCTGTATGGCAAACAAAATAAAATTAATGCCAAAAAATTAAATTACTCCCCCTTTAGGTTAAATACTTTTTATTTAGCATACTTTGTTTGCTCTTACTTGCTTTGGCCATAAAATGAAAGATAACAGTTGTCTTGTCTTTTCATTTTTCCTCTACTCTTTGGATGTCTTCAACCACCCCAGCTCCCATTAAAAAAATTAATGAAATTGAAGTACATAAAAGATAAAATGTAAAAATCCTTTGTTCATACTCACTTCTTGTTATGGAGAAGAAAACTCTTTTTTTTTTTTTTGTAAATTTCCAGCTTTTCTGTTTTGCTTCATTTGCCACCTCTTTCCTTCGTTTAAGTTTGCTCTGCTTTATATTTTGTCATTATTTAGCTTATCTTGGCAACCCTATTACCATTATTTTGGTTAATGACAAAAAAAAAATTTGCATATTTTAGAGCGCATTTTGTAAGGGGTTTTCTGTTGCATACCCTACAATACTTTATGGTCGCTACAAGTTTTTTTACTGACGTTTGTTTCACCGACTTATACTAAATGATTTATATACCTTTCAGCACTAGTAGTAAAGAATTTTATGTCATTACGTGCGAAACTTGTTTACCATTCACCTACGACTTCACACAGTATATATCGCATCAGATCCTCTAAATGGAATCAACTTAACATTTAAAAAAGTTGAATTTTGCAAAACCCCGAAATACCTAAAAACTTACATCGTCTTCTCAAAAAATCTCTCTTTGTGATTTGGCACGTAAGTCTGCGTTTATACGGCTCATGTTTTATTGACATGATTCTTCCTTTTTCTTCTTTGAACATGAATTGGCTTTCAAATGATTCATGTCATGTTGACGACATGTTTTTTATTTTGTATAGTCGGGCGTATGCATGTGTGCTTTTTTGATGTTGAAAACAAAAACAAAATTAAACAACGAATGAAAAAGCAAAGAGTACTGACAGTACATGCATCTGTGTACTCGTTTCTTTTCCCCTCGTCCCACTCGCCTACAAAGTAGCAATCATGTCATTTAAACATGAGCCGTATGAACACAGACTAATTCTAGCGCACATATAAATTTCTTTATGGAAAGTCAGCCGGCAATCAGGATGATATGAACATACATACAATTTGATAGTGATTTATTAAAAATTTTAAAAAAAAAACTAAAAAAAGACTTTAATGCTCTTATGGTAAGAGATAACCCAGTAATTTTTTTGTTTCGCTCTTTTTTGTGTGATTTTAATGAAAATTAATTTTTCATCATCGGAATGTAAAGGCCCAGCTTTGTTAAGTTTCATAAAATTTAACAAAAATTTTCGTTACGTTCAATATGGTTTGACGCATTTGTCCATTAGTGCTATAGTCCATTTTCGCTAAAACGCCACCTTTATATGGTGTGAAAAATCTAAGTTATATGCAACTTATTAAAGATATAATCCAAAATACAAATTCAATCATGTATCTTTTTTTGTGTTTTCTTTTATTTTTTTTTTTTACTGATAAAATAATGTCGTTTTGTACGCATGAGTTTTGAAATTTTTAAAATGAAAACTTGTGATTTTAAGTTTTCGGTTCTTAATATCTGATGCCTGCTCTTAGGCCTGCCAGATATGAAATCCGTTAAAACAGTACATCGAGAAAAAGAGAACAATTGTAGAGATACTGTAGACAAACATTATATGTTAATGTTCTATAATGTTTCGTTTTTTACATTGATAAAGAAATGAACAAACAAAAAAATTGTAGCATCGACCGCTGCACGAAAAGCTTGTGTGTGTATTGTGTGTAGGTTTTGTTTGCGTTAAATTATTTTTCTGGTTTTTTTTCGTATGTGTATTTTGCTTTTGTAAAAAAATTTTGGTTTTTTTACCAGCCAAAAGCGACGAGCATTATTGAACCGAACCGAACACAATAAAGTTTGTGGTTAATAAAAACCCGAACGGAATTAAATGTTCTCATCATTTGTTGAGTTCAATAAAAACAGTATTATTTTTGTGTTCGAAAGATGACAAACAGGGAAATGTTATTTTTTTAATGATTTTCTACACAAACACTATTATCGTTTGTGTTTTTACAAATCTACCGAACCGAACACTAAGGAGCGATATTTAGTATTTATTTTCGAACACTGATTTGAATTTAGGTTAAAAATTTACAGTTTTTCCAATTTTTTATGGTTTAGGCTAAAACGTTTTTGTATATAAAGTTTCGTTTTCGGTAGAAACTTATCTAGACGCTTTTTAAAAATTCAGTTCTCCATTCTGTGGCAAAATTGTAAGTTTGTCTTAGAAACAATAAAATGTTTGATTCTTTGCTATCTGGAACATGTCAATTAATTTTAGGTTTTCATTATCCTCTAATTTTTTTTAAATGCATAATATAGTATTTGCTATGTTGTGTACATAGCCAAGGTTTGCTTCAGCCAGTTAATTGTCAAAAAATTTGCTCTTAACAGACGAACAACAACTAAGCTTTAACGGCTGGATAGTTTTTTTTAAGTTGGTACATGACGCAGCATTCCAAACCATTCAAAATCGCAAAATTTAAACATTTCTTTCATATTTGCAGTCTTTTTAGTTGATGTCGAAAATTTGTTATACTTTATACCTAGTTATATGTACATACGTATGTATGTATATGCAGAAAACGTGTTTTATTTTCGTGCAAAAAAAGTACGAAGGCCAAAAAAGTACAATTGCGTACTTCTTTAATGGTTATGCAAAAAGCAGTACATAGTAAAAAAAGTACGCGTCCTGCTCAAAATAGTACGTCAGGAAAGCCCACCTGCTCTTACTGAAGAAGAAATTCTAAAGGCTGTTTGCAATAAAAAACTTAGATGTACCTACTAACATTAGAATCGTTGTATTCTGAAGTTTCTATTCGATGAAAACACTATTTTTTACCATGTTCGCACGACAGTGTTTTTTCGTAATTCACTCTCTTGTTCATAATTCACAGCCTAATTATGATCCAAATTACATAATTCGGCATACAAAATTTTGAGAGCCGATTATCTTATTTGTGAGTAATTAAATTTTTATTACCGTGCGAACATGGCATAACCATCAAATACAGTAGGCAAAAACTTAACGAGCGTTTTGTTCTCAAAATTAAATTAATTGTAGGGGATAATAAAATAGATTTACATACATATTTATTAAAAAAATTACCTTTAAAATTCATGTATTCCAGAATTTTCTGCAAACATTTAATTTTTTTAGCTAAAAACTTTTGTTTTTTTTTTGGTAAACCATCTTTTTATTATTTACGCCAATATCATGCTTCAACACAATAATATTTACTAATTTGCTCTTAATAAACATACATACATACATATTTGCTCTTTTAAATCACTAATAACAACACAAACAACCAATAACCTTTTTATTTATTTGCCATTTTTGCTTTTGTATTACATACATACTTTTATTAAACCACTCTGCTTTTGCTTCAATTGCTTTGATTTTATTTTTTTATTAAATGCACATAAACACTACAACAACAACTTTACCAACAACAGATATCACTTGACGCCTCTGCTTCGGCTCAACGCAGCAGCGCAAGCTGCGCACCTCTACTCTTAAGCAGAACAATTAACAGAGACTGCGCAGTCAAAACAAACTAAATTGCAAGAGGAATTTTCAAGCGCACTTTTTACTAAGAAAAAACAATTTTGTTGCACAAATTTTATTATTTACATGTTAAATACAAATTAGATTTTATTTATTTATACAAATTATTTTCTTTTAAAAGCTTTTAACAATTATTTTAAATAATTTAAACGAGAAATTACACTCAGCCGTACGCGCACCACAAAGATTTTATAGAAACTAAAGAGGAAACAAAAATGCAAAAGAATGCAAGAGGTAGTTAGAAACCCGATTAGTGGGGAAAAAAAGTGTTTGAAGGGCGGTGTTGCCGTTGATAATTTTAAAAAAGGGGGCACAAAAAGGGTGTTGTCCAAAAAAGGTTATAAAAGTGTAGGTACTTATGTGCATACATATATTATAGAGAAAAACGTGTGAATTTTTTTTAACAAACAAAATAAGATTTTTTGTCAGTTTTAATCAAAAAAAATTATCTATCTATAACAAGGAATTATATTAAATCATTAAAAAAAAAATTATTTTGAATATAATAAATGAGTGCATGTAATAAATATACACTGCGAGTCATCAGGTTAGCGCCGCCCCTATGAGCTTATTATATTTGCTCTTGTTGTTACCCTGTAGGAAGTCAAACACATTTATAAGTAACTTCAAACTGGTTTTTTATAACCACATCTAGTTGATTAAGTGACTTTTTTCCTTGTCGACGACTCATTATTTTAACATAGGCATGTCATAGGCAGTAGTCAATTGGCCATCTTTGCATGACTTTTAAACTGACTACTTACTACTTATTTTTAAACCAATTTGTAGTTAATTAATAGTATAGTCGGTTTATAATAAATTATTTAAAATTGAAATAATTTTTGTCAAAAAAATATGTGTTCCTATGAACAAACATGCCTATTTTTAATAGAAATTAATATTTAAGAACATTTTGCATCAAATTGCTTTAAATGATAATGTATAATAGTGCTGAAATAAATACGCTACACAATTTCTTGTACATAAACAGATTTGAATCGTTTTAATTTTTAATTATTTTAAAAAATGTATATATATTTTTTTCATTTGACTTCATGACATGATTGTTTTACTTATTTTGCTTTTATTTGTGTTTTACGTGTGCCTCTATGCAATATGTTTGGTTGATATCTGCATGTGAATTAAACCAATTTGTAGTCATTTGAAAAATAGTTAACTTATAGTAAGTGTTTTCTGCAACTGACTATTTAATTTACTACAGGGTATTGTTATTAACATATTAAAATATGTACATATATGTATAATAATAATACCTTTTGGTGTTCCATTCTACTCGTCACAGTATGCACTGAATCAGGTAAAGAAAACATGTGCCGGAAATTTACCGTTACATTGTTTTTTCAATTTTATTTCGTTTTCGATGAAAAAGATAACATACATAGTTTTTTGCGTCATCAGGTTAGCTCTTTCAATTTCTTTTTAGTTTTTCTTAAATTGGTCTATTGTTGTCAACATAGCTAAAGGAAAATCAATTTCTGTGAAAGCGAAAGCTAAAAATTTAAGCTTACGAGGATTTAAAGCTGTCAATATTCGAAAAAAAATGTCGTAAGGCTAAACCGGCATTCTTCCACAATGAGTCTGAAAACGGCAAAAACAATAAAAAAAAAAGTAATAATAAGATTTTTTGCACACTAGTTAAAGCCCAACTCTAAAGAAAAGCATCCATTCCTAATGACTCAGCCGCAAAAATCCGGGCAAATGTTGGCGTTAAAGCAAGCTTATCTACTATTCAAAGATCACTTAAAAATACTAAACAAAAGGGCTCGGTTATTTAACTCATGAAAAATAATAAAAAAAAATACAGAAACCCCCCTAAACAAAAGGGCTCGGTTATGTAACTCATGAAAAATAATAAAAAAAAATGCAGAAAGACCCCCCCCCCTGCCCCCGGCACCAAAGGAAATGCGCCTAATTTTCGCATTTTTTATTAAACCGTTAACCAAAAAAAAAAATAATTTTTAATTAAAAGTGTAATTAAGTGAATTAAACGTTTACTAATATCAAAAAAATGACTGCAGAAACTGTTGTTAATATCAAACAAAAATTTAATTGATACTATTAATTTGTTTACTGTTGCAAATTTAATTAATATTTACATCAATATCGCAAATTTTTCAATGAGAAAATTATATATTTTTATTTTGCGTAATTAAATTTCGAAAGATTTACTTTAACGATTCATCACTGGTACTAGATTTTTGTAAAAATAAATCAACGATTTCGTGTTTAATTCTGTTCAGCGTTTAAAGAGAATTTTGCAGTGCTTTAAGTTATTATATTTATTTTTTTCTTTCTTAATTTGTATAACTTTTTTTTATTATTCTTACGAGCATGAATTCCTAATATCGGTCAAACATCCAACTTACTTTGAGCTTTTTTTTTGAAATAAGTGAATCGTGCTTTAGAAAACCCTTAGTAAAAAAGTTTTCCAGACAATATGGGCGAATCCACCTTAAGAAATGCCCACAGAAATAGCTTTTCCCTTCAACAATAAATTTCAGTGTTTTAATCAAGAATAAAAATTGGGAATTAAGCACGACTGACAAAATCTTTTAAATTTTGTATTCCCAAAATTACTTTGAAATTTTAAATTATAAATTTAAAATCCTATTTCGGATAAATATTTTCATGGGGAATTCACCCCATTCTCATTGTCAGAAAAATTTGAGCTTCGGCCAATGAAAAATGTTTCAAACTTTTAAAAATTGTTTTCTTTAACTGTACTATATGGTCTTTTCCAGCTTCAGTCGATTAAAAAATTAATTCCGAGTCTTTCGGTATGGTGAATAACGGTATAAGAACTTGTACTATTCCTAGGGGAATGAGAACTAATACCAAACTTGTCACGTGTCAGTCCTAAGCTCTAACACTTTATATGAAGGGGTCTTGACACTTTAACACACCGATGTCCTATGAGGGGGTTAAATGAAACGTTTTTACCACTTTATAACAGGGCACTGAAAAAAACATAAAATTAAATGTATCCAATTTAGGTTCAAAATAATGTCCGTTGCGGATATTTTCCCGAGTGAACCATGTTAATATGATAGATCCCCTTAATATTAAGTAAAAGAACCAGAGAGAATCATCCATTACCCGCTCAAAATTCAGTTGCATGACTAGTTTTGTCTCAATTAACTTTCCTTTGGCGTAACTCGTTCCTTTTTATTATAATATGTATTGTGTTCATTGGTCAAGGGCTAAGTGCCGTTTGTAAGTACAATTGACTTAAAATTACCGCAAAGAGATAATTGTAACTAAAAAACTTCAATTTGTTTGCTGTGTTCATTTTACTTTTAATTGTGGTAAATGCATTTTTTCGATAAATTTTTGCTCAAGTTGTTCTGTAATGCATTTTTTTATTTCAGAAAATTCAATTAACTTAATGTCTGTTAATCTTTTAAATAATTTTAGAATGTATTAAAAGAATATGGCCTCTTTAATCCTTAAAACATTCCATATCGAAACGCTTAAATATCCCTTTATTTAGCGTAAATAATTAAAGATAATCTCTTGAAATTTTGACATTTAACCTTCTTAGGGAGCAAAAAACAAAACAATTAATGCCAAAATATATTGCAAATTGTCTTTAATGCAACAATGATTGATTGGAAAAAATTGTACTTAAAAAATGTTTCATAAATCCACAAAATAGTTTTGAACTTAACATTTGTAGGCGTTGGAGTAATTTTGAAACTCTTGTTTAATACTTTTCAATAAAAAAGAAAATATTCTTAAAACCTTTTTGATTTTAAAAGATTTTTCTAAAAAAAAAAGAAACAGCAACAAAGGATTTTTTTATGACAATAAACAAACAAATAATGGATTTTTTTTATAAAAAAAAAATTGGTAAAACAAAACTCATAACAAATTTGCAGGTAGGTTTTGTTGGCGTTACCACCACCACTATCCCTCATACACGTACACCAAAATATGTCCTTTTGTTTAGTTGCACGACCCACGTCTCTAAAAAATGTCCTTTTTAATTATACTTGATTTCATATAAAACAAATTAACAATTATGTAGTTGTTCTTGTTGTAAAAAAAAAATCTGCACATTTTTTTTTCATAATAAATTTCATAAAATTGTGTCATTTCACTGCTTTTGAAATCCCTTTGGGTGTCTGATTTTTTTTCTATCAGAACCCACTCGCACACACCTGGTGAAACTCTCAATTTACTTCTTTTTTCATTCTTTGAATGCATTTCATTTTTATTTGAATTTATAACTGTCTGGTTGCTTTAAATTTCAATAGCAAAAAGGATCTTTAAAAACAACAATAAATGCAGAAAATATTTCAAAGGCACTCCTTGTCTAAACAGTTAGTCAATTCGAGACAACGCCAGATATTTTTAAAGATGTACCAACAATCATACGAATTGATAAAATAATAAAAAAAATTATTGTATTCATATCGAAAAATCCTTTTGTTTGAGCCTTTTATTTATTCAATTGTTGATTCTGAGTTTCAAAATACTGTTGAAAATAATTTTAATGTCATATTACGTTATAACGGTAATATTTACTTATTTTGAATTAAAAATCCAATGTCAGTATGCAACGTTGAAATCAAACTTTCAGCGAAATTCTATCAATTATTTATGGGTTATCCAATAATGCCTTTATGGTGCTGAGGCATTGAATTTGTAATGATTTATTTTATTTTAAATATTTCGGTTGGTATCTCGGACATACCTTGACGAATGTTGGTATAAAAAAGTCTAACGTTGTCAAATCGCATGATCTTGGTTGTTAAAACGTGAAAATACACGTTCTGAAAACTTCCTATGCAATAAAGTCAAAACCGGTCGTGTAATGTCGCTCGTGGTAACGTCTTGTTACAACCACATATCGTCCAGTTTATGATCTTTAATTGCAGACCAAAAAAATCGATCTTTATACGACCATAGCGATTTATGCCGTCGAATCGACAAATTAGGATTATCCTCCACACACACTAACAGATATTTTCGGCAATTGCGATGATGCTCTGGCCACATCTGTTACAATTCTAGTCTCTTTAAATTTCTTTATAATCCCGCCAATTTCTTGCAAAGCTGGTCGATTATGGCGACTATAATAAGCTCATCATGTTCGAAAAGTGTGCCACGTTTGAATAACACCTTTTGCAGTGAGTTTTAAATATTTTTTTTACGCGTTGTTCGGTTGTTAAACTGACAGCTTTGCCAGACCGGCAGGCTTGAAACCAATAAATAGACAACTCTGTATTTGTCAGTTTCTTTTACACTTGTTTTACACAATAAACTCTAGAAACTGAATCGTTTTCGAAAGAGAAAAAATTCTTTAACATTTTAAAATATTTATCACCTTCCCTCAATTTTTTTAGACCCACTTTTTCCAAACGACTAAAGCTACGGTCACACTTATCAATTATTTGACGAAAAAAACGGGACAAACAAGAAAAATAAATAATCAATTCCTTCAATTCCAATATTTATTTTGATAATAATACCACATCTTACAAACAACAATTTGTTGCTATATCTAGTAGAATAATTAGCTTATTTTGTGATATAAATATCATGTTAAATTTAAATAACTATTAGCAAAAGTAGGGGTTACGCTTATTTGGTCAAATATTTAATAAGTGTGACCGTAGCTTAAGTCTTATTTTCGATTTAACAATGTCTGGCGTACATACATCCTATGTACTATATAAGGGGGGTAAGCTTCACTTCCCATACGCTATTTTCTTAATAGTTTTAAACTGGTCTTGCTACTTGTGGCAAAAGGAACATTTTCCGCAAATCACCTGAACTCAAATCGCGTGATTCCAACTCACATGTGCCTTTGAAAATCACACATTGGATATTTTAGTGTTCTAATTTTTTGTGTCTTTCGATGTGAGATTTTTCATTGCCGAAAGCTTACGGAGAAACACAAAAACGGTATGACTTTCAGAACTCCACAAAATCACACATGTGATTTTAAAAGCACATGATTTGCAATCATGCGGTTTTCAGAACAGGCCCGAAAGATAAAATTATATGCCTTAGTTCCTTCCAAAAGTAACACTAAATTTCAAGAAAATTGGACTACCATCACTAATATGGAGACAGCAAACCGAAACTGAACTTTCTCGCCTACGTCTACACTTGAATGAAGTAAAACATCTTGCATCCGATCCAGTGTACTAAAAAGTCTTGTTGCGGCTCTATGCTCCTCACAGGAGTAAAAGGAACATATCTACAAATATTATTTGGAATGAAATAAAACTATTAAATAAATAAAAATCACTCGAAATCTTTAAAAAAAAACCGTTAAAAAAGTTATTTATAGAGAATTAATTTTTAGCGAATACTTTGTGCAATTCCCAAGGTTTCCCTGATTTGCCGGCAATTTCTGGTTTAACAACTTTTTCAAAGCATTTGAAATGAATTTTTATTTTCCAGAAATCTATGGCCTGGCTATGACACAGCGAAAACCCGCGTTATACTTGCATTTCTTTTAACGAAACTAATGCCGAGAAGCTCTACGCTCTTCTGCAGGAGGCCAATGTCTCTGGCGGGAATCGAACCCGCCGGCACTGATAAGCCAGATCACTACCAGGTAGCCTAACGGGGCACTTTGGTTGGGACCAGATTAGCTGATATTGACCATTATGGGAAGTCGATGAGGATGGGCTTAGATTATAGCGACTACTGCAGAAGTTGCCATGATGGGAAGGATGAGGAGGAGAAACCCGTGTTTCGCTATCTCTGACAATGCTCTGGAGTCAGATATTAAGTATTGAGGCATTTTGGGCGAAACAAACTACACTTATAAAATTATTACAGTAACTGATTAATGGTTATTAAATTCGTTTTCCGTACTGTTAAAATTGAATAAAAATATAGTTATTTAACGAATAATTTTATTTTTCAACATTTTTGTTTGTTATTTAAAAAACAGACTACAAAAAAATAATGTTTTTCCGTATTTATTTTGTTCTGTGGTTGCATTTTTTTGTCGGTTAAAATATGTTTTTTAAAAGTAAAAATTATTAATTTTTACGGAATTTGCTGTTTAATAAATAAAAGTTAAAATCATTTGTTTTAAATGAAATGTAAATTATACGTTTTTTAAATGAATTTTATGTTGTATAAAATGAATTTTCGTTTAAATTTAACTACATAATTTTTTGAGTGTAGTTTTGCAGCAAAATAAGTGTTTTGCTACTTGTTTTCCCATACATTTTTCATGTTCGAAAAACTCAAACAAAAACTAGTTTGGCTCCAAAACATGTCGAAAATCATGAATACAACTCTGGGTTATCCATTATTGGTGATTGACAATTTCGAAAAAAGTGACATATTTACCAAAATATCAAAACTTATTAAATAGGTTTATGCAACTCTCCAGCTGATTTATATCTTTTTAGCGAAAAAATAATAAAATAAAAAGGTAGTAAAAAAATATTTTTTTTCAACACATTTTGGCTTTCATGTTTGTTTACAACATAAATGTCAAATTGATTTCGAAAACCAAAACCAGTTTTACATAATTGAAACACTTTGACACGTTTTGCTCAAAACAAGTTGTTTTGCTCATAGTGGAAGCAATTTTCATTAAATAATTTTTGAAGGAATGAATTTTACAATATGAAGTTAATGAAATAGGGAAAGAAGGGTAAAAGCATCCCTTCCCTGTATCTTCATAACAAATCAACCGTTTTTCTTAAAATTTGGCATGCATACACTGTAACACTTTAAACGACCTAGGGAATAGGGCGTGGAATAGGGCATGAGGTGCAAAATCCCCCCCCCCCCCTACCAATATCATCTTAGCTGGCTTGTAGGTTCCTATCTATGGCTTGTTTCGCAATATCCTTTGGTTGTTAACGTTATCGGATTTCATATGTGATTGGCGTTTAGTTGGTTTCAGACCAAAAAGTGCAGAAACAAATTTTGAATTCTTGTTTTTGTTTTAAATGTTAGTTAAACGAGTCACTTTTGCACTCGCGTTCTACAAACAGGCAGTTAATTCCAAATATTCTCTGTAAACGCATTTACCGACTAACCTAAAATCAGGATCTAAGTGAGTTTGATTAATAGTTGCACTAGTAAAAAAGTTGAAAGCTTTTTTTATATCCCGATTTGTCTTTTAGCTAATTTTATGTGCAGCAAAAAAAAACACTATTTTTAAAAAAAAAAACATCCATTTTATATGACTTCAATAAAAATGTCATAAAAACAATGAAATGACACAAATCGCACTAACAATAAATACAAATTTTGGTGATATTAAACTCAGACCCCCCAAAAATGTCAACTCAATATATTTTTGTTTAATATGTGTGCAAGGCCCATCTATCAGGTCTGCTTACTTGAACAAAAACAAAAAACGATTCTTTTTAGTTGTCAAAAATTTACTACCACATATACAAAGCAAAAGGAAAAAACGTGTATGTGTGGCATATCACAAACGAAAACAAACGTATGCATGCACATGTAAGCAAAATGTAAACAACTTTTGACTACTAAAAAGAACATAAACAATGATCATCAGGCTTCTTGCGCAGACCTTTTCAATGGGCCTTGTATGTGTGTATGTGAGTATGACATGCAAACACAATTACATATATTTGACAGTTAAATAATACAACTAAGTTGTCAAAGTGCAAGTAGTAAAAAAAACAAACATTTTTACTCTCAATGGCCGATTGGGTGTAAATGTCAAAAATTCAAACGACTTTACTACTACATGACTTACCTTTCATCTGGCTGATGTTGAGGCACATGAAAATCAACTAATTTTATATGTTTGTGTGCATATGTATGTCATGTGACTTTTTATGATTTAAAAAGATCTTTGCAGGCTTTTTTATATGGCAAAATAATAACAACAACAATAACAACAACTATGTAAATAACTAAACTAATACAATTAAATAGAAATAAAAAATATTTGTGTCTTTGACAAAATCTAACACATTCTCCATTTCTACTTGTAGTAAATCCACAAAAAAAGGGGGGATGGCTGGATGTATTTAAGGATCATAAATGTTTGTCTTAAAAAAAGTTATATGTAGGTGTGTATGTATGAGACCGACCGACCGACAACAATGACAAGCAAAAACAAGTATGAAAAAGTAAACAAATTTGTTAATGTACTTTTAGGCGTTTAATGCAAATAAAACACGTAAACACAACATCTTCATCATCATTAGACTAAAATAATAATAAAATATTGTTTGTAAATGAAAAAAAATAAATTCATTTTAGATTATAGTCGACAATTTCAAAGCTCTACATTTAAATCGTTATCAGATAAATACATGATAAGAACCATAGCCTACTTTTATGGTGAAACTTGTAACAGAAGAAGATTAAGCACTATATAAAGTGGATATGTCCCTTTGTGAAAACACCTTAACCCTAGGATTCTCGGTAACATTTTACCACTAAGTTCTCCTCGTGGTGGTCTGGCCACACCATAATTAGAACAGCTAAAAAATTTAATTAAATTAAAAGTAAATTAATATATTTTTTATGGAACGTACACGCAAAGAAAAAACATGGTTGTGATAAACATATTTTAAGAGCAACATATTATGATAGGATTTATGATTGTAGTCACCATATTACGATTACACTGTGCTCCAAATTGACACTTTTTGCTTAGACGAGCTGGGCACTTGGCGTTTTAACATAATTCGGGTACCAAAGTTTTTTTTTTACGCTGAATCCAATGGTGTTAACCGTTTTTTAAGGTTAGCTCTGGTTTTCGAGATATACCGTATTTCGGAAAATTGAAGAGGTTGCACGCGCAACTCAAAAACGCTTTAGCTTATTGAAAAAACTTAATGCCCCTATTATGGTTCACAACTCAACATAGTTGAGTAAGGAAATTACTCGCAAATTTACAGAAAAAGTGTGTCTGTTACATTTTGGAACTGAAGGCGTATGACTTTTTTTGTAGGGCTACCTCTAAGAACGTGTCTACCCGGATAATTCCCTAACGTTGGAGCATTTTAAAACCAACATTCGTAATCGCCCAGATACCGCCCAAATTGTGCGAAAAAGTGGTCGAAAACTACCTCAAAAGGATCGACTGCTGCAACCAATCTTGTGGCGCCCATTTAAACTACTTGCTAACCAAAAACTTTCATCTATGCGTATTATAGGGTGTCATATTATCTCATACATTCATATATGTTCGTTGTATATGTGTAACTGTCTCTTGTCCTTTTGTTTCATTTATTTGTTGTCTTCATCAAATGTCATATCTATCCCACCCTGCGATGTATTTGTCTTGGTTTAATTTTCGTAGTTTATGAAAATTTTATAAGTACAAAGATGTTTGTGCCTTTTTAGCTATTTTACTGCGACATGTACGCGAGGAAGGCCTAATGTAAAATCACTGTCAAATGTAATAACACTCGTATTAAAACAATTTAATAAATAAAAACGTAACTAATACGAGTGGAAAGTAACATAATAAAGTAATAATTTTAAAAATTCAATGTACATACTTGCTTACGTAAACTTTACATTAGTAAGTAATGCGTTTTAAAAATGTTCATTTTTGTAAATTTCTATATACAGAAAATTACCTTTGGCTTTGTTCTCTATATAAGAACGCAACATTTTCAGTTCCCCTTAAATGTTTAATTTTTCGGCTGACTTTCATTCTGCACATCGCGTAAAAAACGGACGAATTGTAAAGAGATATTGCCTTTGAACAATATTTGTGATGAATTCCCCCCCCAATAATAATATACCACGAGTTTTAGAAATAAAATTGATTTATGACTATGGGACTTTAATCGAAACTACGGTTTAATTAGTATTTTTCTTGGATTATCTCGAATTTTTTTATTTCCCGAGTAAGTGGGATTTATTTTTCAATTTTCCAAGAATTCCCGCTTAATATAAAACGGTGCAAAATATTTTAACAAATAAAAATTCATGAGATCTATTAAATAAGTTAAGCAATAAAAAGCAATAAACGTGGCTGCCAGCAAATGGCCCTAAGCAAAAATCACCCGAACGAAAATTTGCCCAACTAAAATAAAAAAATGGCCCAAAAAATAAAAAATTAAATGATAACCAAAAATGGAAAAAAAAATTCTAAAAATTAATTGGAAATCACTTTTTTTTTATTTAATTATTCTTACAAAGTAGTTTTAATCATTAAATCTCTGATTTTCCAAATTTAATTTAAAAAAAAAATAATTTCGGTCGGGCGCAAAGCCCAGGTCCGCATTAGTTAGCGAAGCCGTCGTTTATTATACCATATAGGAGAAAATCCTTGCGGCTATGCATATAAGATGGACACAAAGAAAAAAAATTGTATGGGGGATATTTAAATTATGGACTGATTCCTACAATTTTCAATAGGCTTTGTCCTTTTGACAATTAAGACGTATGTTCATCATCAAATGATCTTCAAAACTCCGAACTATACTTTGCGAACAAGGTAACATGGACAAGCAACCAACCAGCCAGCTGGGCAGACGGAAATTGACTCAGAAGGTTATTCTGAGTCAATCGGTGCACCCAGAGAAAAACATGTTTAAATATGGTCACCTCCAACAAAACTATTTTTAAAGAAAATGACATATTATGATTTTTTTAACAAAATTATTGCCACCGACAACCATATTATCGTTGAATTCGTCCTCCATCAAGAAGCCACAAGCATATTAAGGTTGCCTCCGAGCATGTTATGATTAAAAATAACTAACACATGTTTAACACTTATAACCAACCAACCATGCGGTTTTCAACCATAGCATGTGGCTCTTGGAAAAGAGGAAAATACTATTGTTAATTTTAAAACAAATTATTGTCATATTGAACCATAACATGTTTAGAGGCAATCATAATATGGTTGTAGCTTCTTGATGGAGGGCTTATTCAACCATAATATTGTTGTAGGTGACAATGATGATGTTTAAAAATTTTCTTTAAAAATAGTTATGTTGGAGGTGACCATATTTAAAGATGTTTTTCTCTGCGTGTATACATACAAAATATTTAATGTTACACACATCAGCACAAACGCATAATACCCTCTCCACTATTGCGGTGTAGGTAAAAAAAAGTGTGCTCGCTGTGTACTTCGAAACTGACCCTAATTTCAAGCGAACCATTAACTTCAGCAATGAGACTCATTTTTGGATGAACGGGAACGCCAACAAAAAAAAATTTCGAATTTGGGATGATACGAAAACGCATAAACTCTCAGTGCATACCGATACAGTTGCTGTTTTGTGTGAATTTTAGGCTGGCGGCGTCATCGGTCATAGGTCGATTACCAAATTATTTTTGCCTGAATTGGATGACGTATTGTTAGAATATAGAGAAGCTATTTGCCACACAACTTATGCCACATACGCTTTGAAGAGATGATCATCTCACGTGTAGGTTTTATAAACTGGCCAACGGGCATAGAAAAAATTCTCCAACATTGTACACCAATCAAAACATTTATCATAAATAAAATCAGTTTTAATTAAAAATCATATGAAGGGCTAATAAACCAGAGCAAGTTAAACGCTCTTGTTGGTTTGGAATGTGTATAAACCAACAAATCTATAAACCAGTAAACATATAAACCAACTTTAAACGCATAAAATTGGGCGTTTAAACTACCAATACAGACGATATGGATTTGACAAGATTTATCGTAGTGCTGCCACATATTATTTTTTAACTATATATAATACATGGGTCACTGATTTACAGCTGTTGAGTTTAAGCTACATATAAATTTAAGTTTAGTTCAACTAAACCAGCGTTTAAACTTTCACAAATTTATAAGTCATAATTGAATGAATCGTTTTCCCAAGTGAATTAAACGTTTAATTGAAACCTTTTAATTTGTTTACTGTTGCAAATTTACTTCATATCACAAATGATTTAATTGAAATCAATTTTTAATATTTTCTGTAAGATCATGCGATTTTACCCCATTAGATTTTTCCTCTGGCATTTTCTTCCGTTCCAGGTCTACACGCTACACGCAAGTGTTGAAGGGTATATAAAATAAACGGATTATTTTTACTTGCTTTCCAGCATGCAAAATTAGTCGAAGAGGTAGGTTTTTGCTAAATTTCATCTATAGACTTGATTATAATTTAAAGAAATTCTCTTTTTTTAAATATCGTTTCAAAACCGTTTAGATTTGACAAAGAATCCAATGCGATTTAATATTTAGATTTAATTTTAATTATTAAAATTAAATCCAGTAGTGAAAATTTTCAATTATATAAGGACTTAAAAATGTAATGAAATTGATACCCTTATTTTTAAATATTTCCTAAATTGTTGTATTTCAACGTTGCTTAGCTCATCTGTGGATTAAAGAGCATTTCTAAAAAATACTTGAAGTTTTTCTACAATTTTGTTTGAAACTACTGAAGCCCGAGTTCAATATTTAGATTTTACAAAAAAAAAGAAATGAAATACTCATTATTCTACTCAGATTTCTAATACAATTCGTCCTTTATGTCTTTGCACTCATATACTTCATCTTCAACAGATTGCATCTTTTCTTTGACACCAGCCAGGCATGTGTCTGGTGCTCTCTCTGTGTCATTATCTATCAAATGTATCAAAAGAAAATTACAAAATTGCAAAAAAAAAAAAAAATAACACACAGATCCTTAAACCGTATAATTATGCAATGCAGGTGTGTTTGTGTAAGTGTAAATATTAATTTTAGGTAAAAGTACCGGTGCACCGGTGCACTTACAGTTACTGGCAAAATGCAACACATGCCAGCCAGGACTTTAAATCAACAGTTAATCGGGCAGCAGGCTGTATCACTTTAAAAAAAACGAGTGTCATATTAAAAAAAAAACTCTATTTGGCAATTGTCAAGAAATTTGATCATGTTAAAAAAAAATGGTATTGTTAGAAAGTAATTGCAGGAAAACATTTTAAACTACATACAACCTGATTTTTTTCAGTCTCAAAATATTCCCTCATCAGTGTAATATTTTTTTTTAACTTCTTCTATTAAAAATCATAAAATTTTTGTTCAGCTTATTTTTTTCAAAAAAAAAGTTTTTTCTTTCCTTTTCCCAAATTAAAATATCAATTGTTTATTTTAAAAATAGCAAAATAACTTAAATAAATATTTCTTTTTCTTCGTTAAAAATAATACATTTTACCAATAGGAAGCATTAAAAAATGTAAAATTCTTTTTATTTGTGACAAGAAAATGTAGGAAAAGAATTCTTAAAAAACCATTATCCTTTATGATGAAATTGACCAACCTCTACTGCGTCAAACTTAAAATACGGTGCGTGTCGATGAATGAATTAAACAAAAATTGTTATTCTTGTTTTCCTCCTTTCTAAACATTTGTTGTACTCTAAATTTTAAAGGCTGATAAGCTTTAGTTAGTGTACTCAAAATCTTAGGAACAGTGGCTCTGTTGCTGTTTACGTTACTCGAAAAGTTTGTTAACTAAAGTTAGGTCTATTGAGCAGTTGCTTGAACGTGCAGGAAAATTTATATGAAAAGCACTCAGGAAAAAAATAGAAAACTAAAATAGGACTAATTAGAAACAACACCATTTTACTGTACATCTGTGAATTATGGAATCTTATAAGATTTATATAAATACGTGTGCCCCTCATCAAATATTAAGATCAACATAAAGAAATGACTTTGATTTTCGCAACAGGCCTGCGTCAGAAAACAAACTTATTTCTTATACAGACAATTATTATAACGTTTGTTTTTTAATTAATTCACGACAATTTAATAATTTGGTATAAATATCTAATAAGGGTTGGTATAATTAAATTCAAACATAAAATGTTTCACCAAATTTTGTGATACTATTTCCATAATAAATTTACTTTTATTTTCAAAATAGCTGGCAGCAAATTGACAAACATGTAAAAATAAATACACATGTTTGTGTTTTCTCGTCGACATTTTTTTAACTTCCACCAACACAAGTGGTACTTGAAGGTGTTTCAGTTTATCATTTCTTGTATAACATCATAAAAACTTTATCTTAGACCAGGGTTGATAAAGTTGGTACAATTGTACTTTTTTTGGTACAATTCGAAACTAAAAAGTACGCTGGTAACCCCGTGACCGATTTGGTACTATTTCCAAATTTTTCAAACCTACATATTTATAACTGATATAAAATGGCAACTCGTATTTACTGTCCAATTACTATAAGCGGAGTTTAGTGTTTGGAGCAAATAATCTTGCGAAAATGCAAAATGTCGTGGCTTTTTTATGAAATCTTAGGGAAGCTCTACTTTTTGTTGTTGGATTTACCAAAACAGCTGTGATATTTTGCATTTGTACTTTTGCAAGACCATTTGCACGAAACACTGAACTCCGCTATTGTAAATAGATTTTTTTTCATTTGTTCATTGAACGATTGCTTATGCCACATTCTAAATTTAGTATCAGCGGCAGCATATAAGCGTGCATTTTCTTATGGTATTGACAAGTTCTTAAAAGATAAAGGAAACCACTTCTGCAAAAGTTCTACATTGTAGAAGAGACGAATTCCTCTCAATTCAAGATTATTTTGGAACGTACTCATAATATTTCCAAGTATTTGTCAACAAGATGGTAGTAGTAACGTCAAGAAGTAATTGACAGAATTTTGGAACAGTGGGAGACCACTCCATTATTATTTTACTCCGAATAATTTTGAAGGAGATATTACAAGCGCTAAATTAAATTTTCTTTTTGTTGTATTAAATTTTTGTTTTTAAAAATATAATAAAAAATAATTTATAAAATGCTGATTTAGTACAATTGGGGCCGAAAAAGAACGATTTTAAAAGTTCGTTGGTACGATTTTGGTTTTCTCAATTATCATCCCTGTCTTAGACTCTTAGCCCAGTAAAAAAATTTAAGGTTTTTGGAAGCAAGACAAGTACATAAGCGCTGATATATGGGCTGGCGATTACGCACTACTAAGAAGCAGCAGAAAAGCGAATACCATTGAAGTGAATTTTTAATTTAAGTAAAAAAAATTATTGAATAACTTCGCATTATCCCTCATAAGTAAACAACAGGCTAGGCTGAAAATGATTAATTAAAATTCACAAACAAAGTTTTCAGTGCTTCTGTTAATCCCTTACATGGAAGCAGGTTGTATTGCAATGATTTTAAAATGTGTTTACGATCATTCCCGACTTATTACCGAACACAGAAGTTGTATTTGTTTTTTTACGCATTCAATCATCAAATTGTTTTTTGGAAGAGAGAAAAAAAGTAGTGCTTCAAAGTGGGAATTCGCCATATAAAATTCATGCCCCTTGTTAGCAGGTTTGAAAGGGATTATTGTACTTCTCTCCCTTACAAAACTGCTTACCAGTAAACTACACTGTTTACTGAAAATGTATATTCTAAGTCCTTTTGCAATGTAGCCAAGGTCGTTTGTCTGCTCACGAAAGAATTAATACAAAAAAAAAATGATTTTGGTGCTGAATTGCAAAATCGGTTCAGTAGAGAAGTTATGGACCAAAGTGTGGACCAGCCTCCCTTAAAAGTTTGATAATTCTATTCTGTTTATACAGTATTAAAAAGTGAAAAGTTCACAGGCAATAATTGTTTGTTTAACGGCCAATTTCACCAAGTTCAGTTAAAACTAACTTTTACTTTCACTTTCAGTTTACAATATGTTTTTGACAGCTATAACTGATTGGTGAAATTGGACGTAAATGTATTATAAAAATATATTGTCATTGTAGTAAAAAAAATTGTACCTGATATTCCACTTTACAAAATCCTTGATTTCATTTAAAAACGCGAAGAGTTTGTGACAAAATATAGTTTATTTGTTTCGTATGACTACAAGTTATACCACCAAGTTTCATGATGATCGGTCAACAATTTATTATATGTAGGTCCCAAAGTGCCCTTTCGGAAAAAACATTACTTAAATGCACCAAAAACGCTAACGAATGATTGTATTGTGATGATTTTGTCCAATCTAGTTTCAAATGACAGATAATCGCAATATCAGAATTTATAATGATCGGTCAATAACACAGTGCAACAAACTTCGGGTCATCGCCGTCAGCCTTAGTACTTGCAACGCGAAATGAAACTAGACTACTGGTAGAGCAAATCTGTCGAAGGATTTTGAAATGTTAGCTCGGGTTTTCGAAATATCGGCCCTTAAAGTTTTTGGATTTCTTGAAAAGGCGTTTGGAATAATCAAACAAAAAATATACTAAATGTACTTTAGAGCTAAAAAAATATTTCAGACATCTTAAGCAGAATTGTATGGCGATTCTTTTTTTAAAATATATTAACCCTCTAACTCTCATTTTAAGGGGTCATTTTTGTCCTCTTTTCCAACTTATACATAAAAGTATACTCAAACGGCACTTTAGAGGGTTTATTAAATGTTCCACAAATATTTTCTGCATCAAATTCCACTAGGGGTCTTCAAGGACCAAAAGCTCGTGCAGTATATGTAAAATGCTTAATAAAGGAAAATTAAAAAGTATCAGATATATTTATTTTTCACAAAAGCAGTGGCAATTAAGTCAAAACAGTGTAAAGCATTCCGAAGTAAATGGTATATTAGGATTCATATATAAAAAAATATTCTGGCATTTTTTTAGAAAAATTAGCCGTATACAGTTGACTCCCCATAATTCGTAATCGCAAGGGGCCGGACATTTCTTACGAATTATAGGGGTTTTCGATTTAGCGGGGTTTCGATTTAACGGGGGTTCAAATAAAATAAATACGAATTAACGGGGTTTTTCAATTTATTTACTAAAACGATGAAAAAACATAAAAAATAGCTTAAGATCTTCAGAAAATAAGCAAAAACCCACGCAAAAAAATTGCGGTATACAAAACATTATTTATTTCATGTTTCTGTTGTTTTTATTACGAATTATAAGTGGTAGTTAGCAAACAATTATGATTTATAGGAGGTAAAGAAGATTTTATTTGAAAAAAAATTACGAATTAGCGATGGGACCCAAATGTATGGAAATTTTGCGATTTAACGAGATGTGTTCAAGGGACCGACAGTTTATTACGAATTATCGGTAATTACGATTTATCGGGGTACAAATTATAGGGATTTGACTGTATTTTTATTTAAGGGGGTTTTATTTGTCCTGTTTAAAAAAATACTTAAAAATTGTACAATAAGTATGCCTAATATGTTCTACGAATATTTTGCAAAACAAGCTGAACGAATTTTTTCTGAAAAAATATAAAAAACCATGCTGGTTTTTTTTTTTTTTTTTTTTTTGTTGCACAGTGTAATATACCACAGTTAAGATACATAGAAGGCACCTTCAAAAAAAAAATAATGAATACATATTAAATCATAACGAATAATGATATGTTGATCAAATTTTATCTTTTATATTTTAATATAATGAGATATAACAGCGTCCCATTTTTTTATAATGACCGGTTCATAAGACTTGCAATTTTTGTTGCAGCGATTTTTGAGTTTATTGGTTAGAGAGAGGAAAAAAGCTTGGGCAGGGGAAGTAAGTTTCTTATACTCTGCAATTCTGTTTTGTTTTATAAATATCACACTTTTCAACTTAAAGTTCGCTGTTGAAGTATTTATGTGAAAGATTTTCAATTTTCAAGACTTGAATTTCATAATCTGGACACTAATGGAACTTCAAAGCAAATTTAAAAAAATTGCAGCAGTAAAATTTCAAGTCTTAGCGATGACGATGAAGCCTAATTTCTTAATATGCCTAAATTCATAACGATTGATAAAATTATTATAATATTTATGTTTGAGTTTTATACCCTACAAATTATATTGGACCACCTGATCCATTTTGATAAAATGGACTACTCCATGGACTGGTCCGATGTAATGCAAGCATGGACCATGTCATTGTTAAAAAGTGTTTGTAGTGAGACGACATGTCTTCGTTTTTTAACGACATGTTTTCGTTTTTAAACGAAGTTTAATCTAACCCTCTTGTGTATACAATGGAGTAGTTTTAAACCTACTCCGGACTACTCTTTACACGCGTGTTTGGACTGGTCCTATTATTTGCAGGGTATGACTGTAATGCTAGATAGATGATGGTAATGCTAGATATTTTGTTTAGATTGCTTCATAAATTTATCACAGATTCCATACAAAGTCCCCTTCCGTATAGCTCAGCCGAATAAAGCATACGTACTTTTTTTACTCTTTTATTGTGATTAAGAGAAAAATGTTAAAACCCCATATTCATATTCTATAAACCAAAAATGTTTTTATGAATATGGAGGTAAATATATAACATTTTATATTTTAATAAATTTTTTTTAATTATTATTATTAGAAAATTCTTTACATTTTACACTTCCAACGACCACTGTGCCGTTTGTAACATCATAATATTAAATTAAAAGTGTAACAGAAATTGAAGGGACTGTGATATAAATAAATTTGTTTACGAAATAAAATACCAGTACAAACCTTTTACTAATCAAACTGATATAACACCTTGCCTTAGATCACAGAATCAACATCCTCATCTTTATTATTGTCATCACCTTCATCATTGGCAAACTTATCCAAAGATTATTTGATTTTAAGGAAAAATCTTTGGCAAACTTTGTTTAGGATGACTGAATTCGGGCCAAAGTGAATGCAAATGTAAAACGAGTTGTAGGCTTTTACTTTTCGGTGGTGGCCATAAGAATGAAATAAGAACAGGAAAGACAATGTGGGTTGTAGTTTTCTTTTATCGGCTTCTATTTTCATGTTCAAGGGTTTAGAACAAAATACATTATAAAATCCAACAAAAAAGAATTTCAAGTCATTTTATTTTTCAATGTTTTGGTTGAGAAAAAAATATGGGGCAAAGATGTGAAAGTTATTCTTAGTCGCATTTGCGGCCCTCCTCCTGTAATACGAGTTTGACATTAGAGCTGAAAGAGTAGCGCGTGAATGCGACCAGGGGTAAGCGGGTAATAGGAAATAAGAATTTACTAAAGAATGTTTAACTCGCTTTGGCTAATGGCTTTTCATAAACTCTAGAGTGGGAACGTGAAAAATTTCGCGTAATATTATACTTTCAATAACGCTGTTCTCTTTTATACTTTCCAATCTTTCTACGGGTATTGTCGTGATGATAAAAAATTATTTGGTAATGGAAAATTGGAATTTTAATTCGTTTTATTTGTTGAACATGGTCATCAACGCCATACTTTCTATTTTTTGTTTTCCTGTTTTATTGTGGTGGGAGAATAATGGCCTAAATAAAATTCTATTACACTGCAAGAATTGATTGGAAAATTATATTTTTGTAATATCCATTATTCCAAATTTGTTTTATTTTAAAATTTGTAATCAATTTTTATTTTTAGGTCCGTTTTCACAACTTACCGATAGTTAAAGGTAGGAATTTATCGGTCGTATAAAAACTGTTATTATAACTTATTAAGCTTTAACACAGATGTGTTAGGATAATTGGGAGTACCTGCGCTGTGGGCCTAACCTCTCGGTGCTCTTAAAACTGGTTGGACTCAATGCGTGTATCAACGGTAGGGTGATCGATCGAATAGTATTCGACCGGTTTTAACCGGTTATTTTAGTTTTGCCCAAGTCGAATATTTTAAAATGTGCATTTTTCGAATATCGAATAAACCGGTTATTTTAGTAAAATAAACCGGTTACTTTAGTAATGTGTAATTTGTATACGTTTTCCTTACTTTTTTTATAAATGAACCCGTAATTTAAGTATTTTTCTAATCAAATATTTGGCAAACTTAAACTTTCTATAAAAAATGTCAAAACAAAATGAAACAAAAGTCAAAAAAAACATAATGAGCAATGTAAATACAAATCGCTTATATAAGCGTGTGTTCTTGTAACAAAACCAAAAAAAAATTTAAAGTACTACAAAAAAAGTTCAGCTTAAAAAGTAATTAGCAATTTGAGAGCATTATAAATAATATATGTATATTTATGTATATCTTTATAAAGATGTCATCTCTGGTGATATTTCGAACTGACCTAAAAGAATATTGTGATTAAACGGCCCTAAAATGATAAGTCGCAAAGGTTCTTTAACGTCACGACTTATTAATCATTTTTAATTAGTCTACAAGCTTGACATAAACAAACGTCAAGTAAAACTTGACCCTGTTCAAGTAGTTTTTAAGAGACTGCAAATAATACTTTACTAAAATATGCTGCCAATAATGACTGGAAAACTCTTAAGTAGTTCTAGCATATCTTCATGCTTAAAACAAGAACATACCGGCGGAATGAACGTTATGGGAAAATTCATCAGTTCAGAACTTAAAACAAAATTGAAGGAATCAAAAATGTCCTGGAAGAGTTTAAATTGTGTGATCGACGAATTGAATGATATTTCATACAAAAAGCATCTTCATATTACTATTCGTTTCTATAATGCTGAAACAAAAAAAATATTTAAATATGTAATCTTGGATAAGAGGTTTTGTTTGCCACTTTTCAAAAATATGGCTGAAGTTTACTACTTCATATAGACATGCTTAACCAGCAACAAATTACAACTCATTTAAAATTAATTTGGGAGAATATCTAAAATAATAAATTTATTAAATTCCTATATTTTTAAAACAAAAGTTTTTCAAAAATTCTAAAGCTATGTTCACACCTATTAAATATTTGACGTCCTACACGTAACCACTAGATTTATTAAAGAATTGTTTGCTTTTCAAAACGTTTGGCTAGAGCAAACATTATTTAACGGTTTCTTATCTAAATAACTTCAATTATCATCTTAGAAATAAATAATAAAATAAATAGAAATTGTTAAAAATAAATCTTAAGTTTAATCAATTTATTGGTCACGCTTTTTTTTTGATGCTATCGTCAAATATTTGTTAGGTCCGAACATACCTTGTCATATACATATATGCATTTTGGTGGTTCCTTACCTTCGTAAATTGTTTTGTTTTTATTCTAATTAGCTCTTTATTACAAAAACTCATTTTGTATTTTTATGTATTCGAATTAAAACCGGTTAACCGGTTATTTTTAAAATGCTTAACCGAAAACCGGTTTTTTTAAAATAGCAACTATTCGGACTATTCGAAAACCGGTTATTTAAAAAAGTCGAATAATCGATCACCCTAATCAACGGCCTATATGTACAGACGACACAAACAAAGGTGCCAATTTTAAGTGTATAATCTCAATTTTCTCTTCCCTTGGTTTTGAGTAGAAGAAGAAGGGAGATACATACTGCAGGCCGAAGTACCTCACAATGTGTGAAAAATCAGCCGTTAAAGCTGTCTTTTAGGATCTCCATTTCCACGTTTATATGTATAAGCCACAGCCACCAGGTGATTTCCGAAGGAGCCTCATCAATAAGCAGCCCAAGATTTAAGCCTCAGGATCTGGCGATATTTTGAATCTTTATGAGTAGTGGAGTTGACTTCATGATATCCGTCTGTCCGTATATTAATTGAATTAAGCAGTTAGTTCGGAAAGGGTACTTTTAAAATTCAGACAGAAATGGCTGTGATATGAGCCAAATTCCGCAACTGCTTATAAGTTTTACCCAATAATCTCTAAGTCTTACCCATAAGCCTTTACTTTTTGAAGTCTCCTTATAATTTATTCACTTTTCTTTTTCAATGTTAATAAGTTTAAAGGAAAATTTGTAGAGAAAATTAGCGAAATCGGTTCATAACGACCGAGCTACAGACAAAAAACTCTCTTTTTTTCTTGATATAATGATTTTGGTACAAACGTGGAAACATAGGCCACCTTTCAAAACTAAAATTTCTAATAATTCACATTATTCCTAAACATTTTGTCAAGTGTAGAAATTAGACCTTTAATTTTCACAAAAACAACTCCTTCCTTTACTCCACAGAGTCATATGAACCGTGTAATTGAAGCAAAAAACACAGACACAAATTCGTTCGCCTCCATTCCTTACGACAACTCGTAAAGGTCATCCATGGGCAACGTCGCAACGATTTTCAAATATTCATATTACGCAAATAAGAAATGAATATCTCGTGTCGTGTCCTGCGTCTTGCTTTTTAGAAGGGTTTTTTTTACCATGGCGAACAACTGGTGTATTCGTACAAGTGCAGATAATGGTGGTGGTTTCGACGGTGTGAATGTTTGTAGCGCCCATAAACATTTTTAAAACAATGGCGCTTAACATTGTTGTTGTTGTTGTTGTTGTTGTGTTTGCCATTCCACTAAATACGTTGTCCTTTAATATCGTTTTTTTTTTTTTTTTGAGATTTTTATCATCATGATGTTGTAAAAGTGGTCGTCTTCTTTGTTTTTAATTTCAACTAATTTGCATTCATTGTGTATTTCACGTATTTGCTTTTACTTTTCGGAATTTTTATGGTAATTCTGCTGCTGCTTTTTTGCTAAAGATACTGGCTGCTTTTTTTTCTCTTTTTGTAAATTGTTGTTTTGTAGATGTTCATGGCGACGATAATGGTGGTTGCTCCAAAACCTTAACTTTCAACTCGTTTATTCAGGGTATTGCGAGCAGCCATTCATTAACCTCTTTTTTGTGTCACTTATCCACTTGTTTGTTTTTTTTTTTTAATTTTTTTGTTGCTGCATTAATAATTGAAACAGGTTTTTAGTTGTGGTATTATTGGTCAAGTGTTGAAAGGGAAAGAGTTAAATGCTTTTGAAAGAGTCTCTTTAAATAAAAATTCAAAATGGTTTCTAAACACAATAATAAATGGAATCTTTCTTCATAAGTGTGTTCATTAACTTTAATAGTGTCATATCTCAAAAAGCATAATTTTTTAGCTAAGCATGCAGAAATGTGTTAAAATATTGTGTGAAATTAATTCCTTCTGAATCGTAGGAACTTAACGCTTGCGATAAAAAATGTACCGTTAGCCTAAATTTTTGATCAAAAAATTTATATGGTTTACCATTTTTGAATTATTTTAACACTATTGAAGCAAGTAAGCGATATGCAAAATTAAAATTTTTTTGAATTGGGAAAACTGTTTGTTTTATAGAATATTTTTTTAAATGCTCTAGAGTCTAGAAGGTGTTTCTTTAGAAAAGCGTTCGTGTAGTAAAGGACTGGAAAATTCCATTTAAACACTCATTCAAATCATTAAAATATTTTCACTCTGTATTCTGTAGTTTCGCTGCATCAAATAAATACTAAAGAGAAGTGTAGACAACCACGTAAATGTTTGAAAGTGTCGAAGCAAAAAAACTAATGCTGAAAATCATGTATAAAAAATACTCTCAAAAATTGAGATGCGAATGACAAATACCTACTCAAGAAAACATCACGAATATTCGCATACTGTTGAGGTAATTTTCAAATAGCTACATACAAGCAGTATATGCAAACATTTTTTACTGAAAGATTTTAAAATAAACATCTACAGTTCGGAGTGTATTTCTTAAAATTTTGTGTAGCCTCAAAACACTTTTTAAATATGCGCGACGAACAGTAACGCATATTATTTATCTTGATGTTTGTAGACAAACGTTTTGCGCATATTTGATTTCTCTTGGGCGCCTGATTTTTATTATATCGTTTGCGATAATTTTCGCTAATAATTTTTATAATTCTTTGCGGTTTTAAAACTGGGTTAACGTTGTTCCGTTATTTCACCTTACAACAATTGTCCCCCGAAAAATGTATTAAATCATATCGTTAAATTTATTAATTTAAAGCTAAGATCCCACTATCGGCTCAAATAGCACAATCTGCGACGATTTTTATCGTGCTGTATCGGCGCACATTTAAAAACATTGCACAATTAATTCTTAGGTAGTCCCATTATCGTCGCACATTGTGACAATTTTTTTCGGTTCATATCGGCCAGAACTCAATTGTGACAATAATCGGTACAATGCGGTCACACTATCGTGCTATTTAGGCAAATGAAATCATATGTTGGCTTGTTGGCAGACATAATTTTGCTTTAGAAATTCGCAAAATTCTCCGTCTGAATATTCCATTATGTTTCCTAACAATTTTAAATAATACATTAATCTTTACTAAAAAATGTATTTAATTTTATTTTAACTTACTACACTTGTTTTTTTTTTTTTTTTTTTTGTAATTGTTATTTTGTAAATAGATGTTTGTTTACAAACCAGGGATGGCAACATCAATACAACTTCAATGTTTTGGTTAAAGCAAATTGTTTTCTTTCATTTAAAAGTACAAATGTACTATTTGCCGTCTTAAAGTATAAATAATAGATAAAACAAATGTAATTTTGGTACAAAAAAGCTCAAAAATATAAAATTTTAGCAGCCTGTTGGTGCAATTTAAAAATTTCGTTTTACCATCTCTTGTATCGGCGCTGATTGGCGACTGTGATCGGCGCACAAGTGGCCGATAAAAATCGGTGCATTTTAAACAATTTGATTGCTCCACATTGTGCAAAAGAGTGTTCACATTATCGGCGCATTAAGGTTAATTTTGATTGTCAACAATCAGCAAAATTTCGGCACAGATTGTCGCATATTAAAAAATATTGGCCGTTCACACTATCGGTACATCAAATACGACAAAAAGTAGTACATTGCGCCGATAGTGGGATCTAAGCTTAAGTCTTTGAACTTTAGCTTAAGTTGCTAGTCTGTAAGGTTTATCTTGTATCTAAAGACTAAAGTCTAAGTTCTTCTTCTGAAAACAATTTCAACCTACACACAGACAGACAGATGGACGTCGTTAAATCAACTTCTCTACTCATTAGAATCGAGAATATATATGTATGTTTATCATATCAGGTTTATGACCTATGTTATGCGAATGTTTTTTCATCAGCAACTTATATAAAATAAAGTGAAAACTCCCGCAAACGGACACCGAACACCACCGCAGTTTTCTCCGCTGAAGGAAGATGTTATTCTCGTTGGTTTTAATGTGATAAGAGGAAACTTAGCAAACCATGGGACTTAGAAAATTATCCGCCTATAGGAACTATCTGGCAGTAAAAGCTGTCCTTGAGTAAATTTTACATGTAGAGAAGGGTATTAAAAACAATTTTTCTTTCCCAAGATTTTTAAGGGGTAAAACAAAATCCGTTAAATTTTGTTATTGCTACTATTTTAGTGAAAAAACAATTAAGACTGTAAGCCCGACCACATGATACTCTACGCCCCAGTATTCAACAACAAACTTTCGAGATTGATTCCTATTTGGAACTCATAGGCAATCATGGGTCCGCCAGAGAAAAATTAAGATTCATGTAAAAGTTCCTTATGCTTAATATTATTTAGATATCTTCTTCTTCATGAGATTTGTTTGCCATTTAGTGACCTTAGGAAGGTGGTTTATCTGGGACTATGGTTAGTTTTGAACATACCAGAATAACATAAAGTTTTGACATAGCAACTATCGTCGGAGTTACTGTCGCCAAATTTTATTTCAGTACTAACTTTTTTGGGAGATGACGGCATTAAAAGTTATTTTTAGGAGTAGAATTTATATGTGAGTCATATCATATATGATTCCGAAACGATTCCAAAAAGATTTCATAAGATTGCCCCAAAATAAGTTTGGACTAAACTCAATCTAAATACCAACATAATAAGATTGTTTATGGGCACAAAGACTCTTTTCCGAAAATAATCTTGCTTAGGGGCTCTGTGAAATTATGGACCGATTCTCATCAATTGATAAAATTATCTTCAAAATCGCGAACTGTGTGCAAAGACATGGTTTACATGGATAGCCAGCCAGCCGGACGTACGGATGGACATCGGTACATTGTTTCGAAAATTGATTTAAGAGTGGGTCTTGGACCAATATTTAAAGGTTTTAAAAACATCAGCACAAACGTATAATGCCCTCTCCACTATTGTGGTGTGGCTATAAAAATCAAACAGGTAGGAAAATGTTTCCCATCTTTGGCAATCCTTCAAATTTTTAATTTCGTTGTCGCAATTATATAACATCTTTAAAATAATTAACTTTAGCTACACACAATATTATCTTACGAAAAGATTTAATAATTTCAAAGACATTCAAATATTTACTGGCAGCTGAAAACAAAATTTTGAAATATGCAATTATTTCCTGATTTATTTTTTTTTTTAGCATGCGTCAAAAATACTTAGTTTCAAAAACACCTTGTGCTCATACAAAATTGGCTTTCGACTGCATAAATGAACTATAATGGTAATTTTTATTGCTCTTGTCACAAAAAAAAAATGAAAAGAGAAAAACAAATACTCTTTTTTTGTTTTCTACAGTCTTCACTCATTGAAATGCTAATTTTACAATATGCAAATGTAATTACGCAAAAATATTTAAATATAAAATCAACAATAAAAATTTTACAAAACACACGACGCACTTAAAAAATGTTAAAAGAGAAGTGATGCAGCTTTATACGCAACATCCGTATCCGGTGCATTTACCAAAGACAACAAAAGAAAATCGATATGTTACCCAGAATTTTATGAATTTCAAAATAGAAAAAAAAACTGTAAATCTAAACTAAAGAATAATAAAAAAAAGAGTTACAGAAAAAAAAACAAAGGTGTTCTTTTGTTTAATTTTTTTTTAATGCAAATTTTCTTTTTGTTGATTAGAGAAATTTTAAACCCTTTTTCCAGACTTTCTGACAGACAACACAGTCGTAACTCACAGCAGCTCTGATCAAAAAAATGACACCCTTAAATTTTGAATTAAAAAAAAAACCATCACCCAGAGTTAAGAGATTTTTTTAACTGTTTACAAAAAATTAGGGTGACGCGTGTGTAGTTTGGGTTACACATTGAATAATTGCTACTGATACCTCTGGTTTTTTTTCTATCCAAAAAAAAATTAAATTTGCATACCGGCTCCTTTTAATTTATGGATTTTTATCAAAAACACACATTGATGTTTAATTTTGTATGTTGAATATTAAACAAAAGTTATTTAACTCTTTTCAAAACCAGTAAGTAATGCTTCAAAAAAAATATTGTTTTGAACCCTAAACCATAGCACATGTTTAGCACACGCCAAGGGGTTTTTTGGTAAGTCCTTTTCTCCAGACAAGTCTTTTTCTTTAGATAAGCAGCCCGCGAGTTTATTTTAAAATCATGTTTGAAATTTAATGTTTATTAAATTGTAACTCAAAAAAGAAAGATATATTAAGTTGGTTACAGAGTTTGTAACTAGAGCTCAACGCGGGATTTTCGAGGAAATTAATTTTTTTTCTATTGCCATTTTTAAGATCTAAATTATTAAATTACCAGGGTTCAAGTTGGCAGTGAGCAAGCCTATTAGTACGAGAATTGCCGGTTCGCTATAACGCACAAAGGGATTTTAGTGTCAAGATCTTTCCCCCAAGCGGTTCATTCAATAAAATCAAAGGTGGGAGAGTCTTCTTTCGTTTAAAACAAAAAAGTTCCCAAAAATTTTCGGAACACGATGAAAACTTTAAAAGTCACTAAACTTGTCGTAACATTTTGAAAAAACTATTGCATAATTTTAGGTCAGATGGTAATTGAATATTGAATTATAACAACAATTTATTAACAATTGAAGCGAAAAAAGTGAATAGAGAGTCTATGTAACAAATTTGAAGACTTTTGCTCGGATAGAAAACAATTGTATACGAAAAAATCGATTTGGATTGCATGGGCGGAAGGCATGGCTGATTTTAATAAGACTGTTTTCTTTTTTGTTGTTCTAGAAAGTGCATGTACCAAATTGAAAGACTTTGGAAAGAAACATTTTTATAAGAAATAAATCGATTTGGATTGCATGGGCGGTTGGCAGTGGGCATGGCCAATTTTAATAAAACTTGTCATGCATTTTTTTTTTTTTTTTTTTTTTTTGTTCTATAAATTTTAAGGTTTTTGCATGGATAGAAAAAATTGTGTGCGAAATTAATCAATTTGGATTGCATGGCGGTTGACGTGAACGATTTTGATGAAATTAATTTTTTTTTTTAATTTGATCGATATAATGCTCAGTGCCAAATTTCAATGATCTACGACCATGTATGAAGTCATCCCACTGTGCAATGTGCGGAAGGTCTAAGTTTATATTGCTCGGTAAATAAAGTGAGAACATAATTTTTTATTGCAATTGTAATTATAAATAAATGAAATATTTAAAAGTGGCTAGAATTTTTGTAAAACTATTACTGAGTTTGCTCTGGAAGAAATTTGTTTAAAAGATTGTTTTTATCTGCGAACCTTTAAAAAATGTTTAAAAATATTTTAACATTTTGGTTACAATATCGTTTTACTACCAAAATGTTCGGCAACTTACTACGATGTATTTAGGGCACTTAATATTCGCCTACAATCCTTATTTTTTTTCAAAATTATAACAACAAAAAACAACCCGATCAATATTTCAATATTTTTTTTGTCTTCCTTTTAGTAAAATTATTTAATGTCAGCAGCACTTTAATTTATGCATAAAAAATGTGTATCCCAAAAAAAAAAAATTTTTATAATTCACGTTGTTTTTTTTTTCATCCTCATCATTAAAACGAAAGTCTGGGTGAGCAGAACACAGGCAAGAAACTGACTGACTGGGTTACGTTAATCTTAAGGGTTAATGGTGTATGGAGTTAAGGTGTATGCTCGAGTATTAACAGGAATACAAAAAATTACACCCCACGGAAAAATATTCGTGTGCCTGTGACTTTTTTTGGCACACAGCTGTAAATGCGTTCCACTTCTTAATTTAAATGAGTTTTTTTTCGCTTACGCTATAAAATTTGTGTGAATGTAAATAAAATTTAAATGGATTGAATTTAAATCTTTAAGACAATTTCAGGCAGAACCTGTTTAAATATTTAAATATCGATTTTAATTTTATTAAAGTGTTAAGATATTGCAATAATTTTATTTGGAAAATGTTTGAAACGGTGAGGAAATGTTTCCTTTATTTCTTGGCAAAATTAATTTTAACCAAACGACTTGGCCAAATAAAATGATTTTCTAAGATTTGATCCTTGAAAGTCTCCCTCTCTCTAAATGCCAATAAATATTAAGTCACGTAGTATCACGGTGAAAAAAGTTGTTCACAAGCTCTTAAAGAAAAATTGTTTTGTTTGTTCACACACGCTCTCACATTCTTGCAAATAAAATTTTTGGTCACGAGTGAACATGTTAAAAACATTAAAACTATTCACATATAAATGAAACTTTTTTTAAAAAAAAAACAATATTTGGTTTTCTTGTTCTAAATTAACAGTTAAATATAAAAACAGATTTGGATAACAAAAAAAAAACTATAGTAATAACTTTTTTTTTTGTATATCTTAAATTTTCGTTTTACAAACGTTTAACTTATTCACATTCATAACGAATTAAAAGCTTTAACAAAGTATTTTTGGGTACCCTTTATTTTCGTTATACTGAAGTGTTACTGTATAACATAGTAGCATTTTGCGATATTGTCATGAAAATTGGGATAACTATGATAAACATAAACAAAGAAACATGGTTGGGAGTAGCCAAGCTCTTATAAAAAGTATCCTCCCGGAAATTCGGCAACATGTTAAAAATGGTAATGTGTAACACTTTTGCCATGTAATTTTGTAGAAAAGGAAATTTAAACATTTTCCACAACGTCTTTTTCTACAAGTTATATTTAGTTATTGGGTCAATTGAGAATTGAGCAAAAAGTTAAAACTTTTCAATTTGGTATTGCAAAAACCCCACTGGCAATAAAAAATTTGTTATTTTACATACAAATTTTTAAACCTATTCATACAATTTTTATTTATTTTACTTTATTTGATTTATTCGCCATTACAATTAGTACATATTTCCTAATTTTAAATAGAATATTAAAATTTTTGTTGATCTTTCTGAAATTGATTGGAAAAATATTCTTTACAGTCGAACAATTTCAAACATAAAATGACGGATACTTCAATTCAATTTTCAAATATCAATTTTCCTTTTCTGAAATCAAATTGGAAAATGTAAACTGATTTTAGTTTAAATGAAAAATAAAATTTGATTTTTAATTGCCCTACTTTGAATTTAAAATTAAAAATTATACCAATTTTCAAATATTCTTTTCAGAATTTAATACAGAAATGTATCTAAAAGTGAGACAGGTAGGCAGCTTCATTGGGCAGCCTTAAAAGAAATAGCTCACTGGGGTCCTTCAGTGGTCCTCAATATGCGTCACTGCATTCCTAATAAAGAGAAGAAGCAACCTTAATTCTACTGTAGATAGATCCTCTAAACAAACAAACACAGGTTTCCCAGGTATTTTTCCTAGTTCCCCGAATTCCAGTGTATTAAGCACAGTTTCCTATTCCTCCTCGTCATGACAACTTCTGTAGTAGTCATTGAATCCCAGACCTATTCGTCTCTCATTAGTCCCCACAGGCCAGTGCCCAGTCACAACTTAGAAAACTGTTCTTATCTGGAACATACAGAGCTAGTTTTCTGAATTACTGTTAAAAATTGTGTAGTTTTTATTTTTCTGCAAATTAAACCCGTTTTTAAATATTTTAAGAAAAACTTTATCAAAAATTTTTAATTTATTGCAGCTGTTGACATGTTAAACAATTAAAAACATTTTAAATGTTTTAAACCGATAAAAAAAATTAACCCCTTGAACTTGCCCACTGTGAATAAAATGCACACTTTTTTTTTGCTTTTTTAACTTATTTTTTGTTCTTTAAATATCCAAAAAAAATTCTCAAAAAAAATGCAACCCCAGCACAATCATTTTTGTCAGATATAAAATATCCTTAGCTAAAATTTTTATTCAAAAAAATAAAAAAAAAATCCTCTCATTAACTTAAGCTGCTGATGGTTTTTATAATAATTTAATTATTTTAATGGCTTTTTTTGTAGCAAAGAAGTTTTTTGTAAAAATCCTGTTTTTTTTAACAAAAAAAAAGTTTTTTTTAGAAAAAAATATATTTTTACAAAAAAAAATTGAAAAAAAATTTAATACCAAAAAAACTGTTGAAAATAAATGAAGAACGCGTGCTGTCACAGGAATATATTTTTTTTTTTGTTTTAGGGTTTCATCGTAAATTTTTTTTGTTTAGTTTGGAATTAAGGTGGTTTTAAATTACCTCAGACTTTCTGCTTAATTCTCATACTTAATCTACCCCATACTTGAATATTAAGTAATTTTCTTAATTTTGTTGATTTTAATTATTTTTTTTTAAGTTTCTTGGCACACGAGTATTTGAAAACAAGCAAAAACTTTCGGTTGATTGATGAAGAAGTTAGTTAGTCATTGGGGTAATGAAAACAATTAATAGAAATTTATGTACGAAGGTGGGAAAT
Organism: Pollenia labialis; assembly: GCA_949318255.1. Taxonomy (NCBI): domain Eukaryota; kingdom Metazoa; phylum Arthropoda; class Insecta; order Diptera; family Polleniidae; genus Pollenia; species Pollenia labialis. The sequence goes on along the minus strand of OX439143.1, from coordinate 134,472,282 downwards.
ATTTTAAAGAGAAACTTCAGAAACTGCTTTATTTCAATTAGAATTTAAGTGTCGGAGTAAATTTTAATTTAAGCAACTTCTTAAAACTTCACCGTATTCAATTATGATTCTTAAAGTAAAATTAACAACTTGCACGGCGCCACTAACATTATGACTGTACAACTGTTATAAATTTTAATTAAGCGACTTTTTTTGATATTTAAAAAATTACTTGTTCGTAGGCTCTAAATAAGGCGTATTCCCTAAAATCGTATCGTTCGTATTAATTCATAACTCGCCCGAAAATTTGTATTTTACGTAATCTAGGATTATTTTAAAAATATTTTTTGAACAGATTTAATTTATATTTTTCCATTTTAATTCGTGTCCAAAATGAATACTTAAACTTTTAAGGATTATCCCAACATCTCAATCAGGCGTAACAATTAATATTATTTAAAGTTATAGTATTTCGTTGCCCATGATAACGCCCGTACGGATAAGAAAACAAATTTTAAATTTGCATAAGTATTTCAAAATTAATCCTACAAAAATCAATTTCTTTCAAATTGGGACAACATTTTTTGCAGAATTTTTCTTGAAAAAAATGACAAACCTTTTGGAGTCCTATAAAAAAAGTCCTTTAGCATAAATACCAATTTATGTGAATGTAGGTAATAAGGATTTCTACAGAGTTCGTTTTATTTCTAAGGATTTTTCATGGCTAAATGAATTTCAGTTAACTATTTGTTATAATTTTTTGTTTGAGGGGGTAAACAATTTAACACTTCTTATCATTATTAAGAAATCAAAGAATCATTTAAAAAATAAATTTTCACAAAAACCCATGTGCATAAAAAATCATGTCATAATCACACAAACACATATGAAGACACACGCACATACACACACAAACACATACATTTACACATACTAGGGAAAGTGTTTGTCCTTCGGTTTACCCCAACACAAATAAACAAACAAAGAAACTGGTGAGAGTAAGAAGGATTTAAGGGAAAATCAACCATTTAAGGGTCAACAAGGGACTAAATTGTATGCAGATTTAGTTGGTACAACGACAATCACACTCATTCTTATGGGATTATGATCAGACCAGTATGCATGAGAATCAAAGGCAAGGCCTGAGGAAAGGGACACCCCATTTGACTGCTAACGTATTATTATCCTTAGAAATGTGTTTTGATGTGTTTGTCATCTTTTCTCATGCAAATTTATACTTTCAATTGCTTGTTTTTTTTTAAATTTTGCCAATATTTTTCAAATCAAGGTTAACAATGACGAAATAAACAGGACAATCATAACAACACAACACTTTAGGCTTGAATGAATTCGATTTATTTTAATCTTTTAGATTTTTTTTTTTTTTTTGATATGGAAGTGATGAGTTATTTGTGCAAATTTGATTTTCAGTTTTTGCAAAATTTACCTTTCTATCCCCAGTCTGGTTAAAAAATATTTTCTATCGTTATTCTAGTTATTGTTGTAATCCTTAAGGAATCCTTAAATATAATTATAGTTTATACACAATTTATTTTATTTAAGATATCCTTATGGTGGCTGTCATAACAATACATTTTGTGTTTCGCTTCTATTTGGTCCTGTAGGATAATAATGGTCAAGGGTTTATTTTGTTTTTTTTCCAATCATCTTGGGATTTTATTCATTTATTTGACATTTAAATTTTTGGAAACAGTAGGAATAAATTTTAAATTTAATAACGGCTGGAAAACGAAAAGAATTGTTTCAAGTGATGTGAAAAAATAATTTGCATTCCCTCAATGTCTAGTTAACGAAAAAGCCGAGAACCGAAACGTTAACTTATCGTTCGTTCATGAGTGTGTATGAACGTTTTAAAAAGTCGCGTCGCTGCATATTTTTATTCATGAATATGAAGAATAATAAAAAATTAAAGTTAAAAAAGTTGAGTATCTCTACAGCAAAAACATTCCAGAATTTTAATTTAATCTAAAAATAGGTTTTGGCTGTCCATATGTTAATCCAACCCCTTTTTTGACAAAATTATCCCTATGGACACTTAAGAAATTTAAAAAAAAAATCGATGAGAGAAGGGGTGGTAATTCCGGGATGTTTTTAATTCCCCAAAGCTAACGAAAGTTTTTTTTGATTAACGAAAATTTTAAGGGCCGATGTTGAATGTGTTCCACACCTAAACGTCAAGTTTTTTTCTACATTTCATTTGACATTTCTCAATTCCAGACTAACTCAATTTGAACCATGGAAAGATACACAATCGAGCCACGCGTTAAAGTTATTCAGGCTTATTATGAAAATAGGCGTTCAAATCATAATGCATATCGTGCACTTCGTGATTTGTTCGGTCAATTTAAACGTCCAAATGTACGTACAATCGGAAAAATCGTGCAAAAATTTGTGCAAACCGGTTCTGTAGGAGATGTGAAAACACCAGTGCATGCTCGTACAGCTCGTACTGAGAAACTATTGTTGCTGTTCGCTATAGTGTGGCAGAAGAGCCGTCCACCTCAACTAGTCTTCTTGCCCAACAATTTCACCTCTCACGCTCGTCGTTGATGAACATTATGCATAAAGACTTGCTTACAAGGTGCAATTGACAATTGACACGCTTAAAAGGTGCAATTGACTCAAGAACTAAAGCCTCTTAACCGTTACAAGTGCGTCGTCAATGATCAGAATGGTGGCAATAAATGGCAACAGTGGATGGTCAATTTTCGAAGAAAATCCTCTTCAGTGATGAGTCACATTTTCACCTCAGTGGATTCGTCAATAAGCAGAATTGCCACATTTGGGCGAATGATAATCCAAGAGCGATTGTCGAAAAACCAATGCACCCACAAAAAGTGACTGTTTGGCGCGGTTTAGGCCCTGTCGGCATTATTGGGCCGTATTTTTTCCAAAATGAGGACGGTTACTGTTAATGGTGTTCGCTATTGTGAGATGATAACTTTTTATGGACCGAATTGGAAGATATGGATGTGGACTGTATGTGGGACGATATGCCACACAGCTAACGAAACAATGGCTCTTTTGTGCGATAAATTCAATGGCCGTGTTATCTTAAGTGGTGGCGATGTCAATTGGAAGCCAAGATCATATGATTTGACACCGTTGGACTTCTTTGGGTTAGTTGAAAAAAAGGTGTACGTCGATAAGCCAGCAACAATTCAAGAGCAAAGGATGAGATAATTCGGCACATTAACGATTACAATAATTTCATAAATAATTTGTGTTTTATTCAAAATCAACATCGGCCCTTAAAATTTAACCATCCCTTACATGGGAATTGTTTTTTTAAGACTTTGGTGATCGGAGAACATGCTCTTTAGCAAATTTCTGATAAAAAATTAGAATAATAATGTCTGTGACAACTTGGCACTGACGGGTAAGGACTAGGGTGTTGTTCGATTAATCAAACAATTTCAGACGAATAATTTAAAATTGTTAATTTCGAAGAATTTATACCGAATAATCGAATAATAATATATAGTATTTCTGTTAAATTTTTAATTTGTTTAATGTCAACAGTCAAGTTTAGTGAGTAATTTAAATTATATGTTTGTTAACGATAATCTAAATTCAATTCTATACGAAATGACCGTAGTTTTTCGTGGTTTTAAGTGTTGTTCTTGCAAAAAGAATAGATACTTATTGAAAGAATATGGTAATTTATAAAATTTCTGGATTTAGAATTATTCGATTAATCGATTAATTTAAAAATTGTATTCGTTTAATCGAATAATTTAAAAATGCCAAATATCGATTAATCGATTAATTTATTAATGAAACCCCATTAATTGAACACCCTAGTAAGGACACATTCCATTAGAATATGTCTGGAATTCAGTGACTACTGCAGAAGTTGTCTCGTAGAGGTGGAAGAGAAAACCGTGTGTTAATTTTCTGGAGTTAACAGCATTAGATACCTGGGGAAACCAATATTTGTCTGTTTGTATCTAGCTTTTTTTTCAAAGGGAAAAAGAATTGGTAGAAATTTGCAGTAACAATTACTGAGTAACTGATCTGTACAATGTGAATTGACGATAGATATTACAAAGGGACCACTTAAGGACCTAAGTGAGCTGTCTTCTGGATTTTATTTTTATAAAAAAAATATACGGGCCTGTTCTGGAAACCACGTGATTTCAAATCAATAGTGGAATTTGGTGATGTTCTGGACATCACACCGTTTTTGTGTTTCTTTGTGTGCTTTCAGCAATTAAAAATCACACCGAAACAAACAAAAACGGAACACCAAAATATCACAAGTGTAATTTTAAACATGTGATTTGAAATCACTTGATTTGAATTAAAGTGATTTTCAGAACAAGCCTGATACTTAATAAAAAATATAAAAATAAAAACTTTTATATATTACAAAAATATGACAAAAAATTCTGTTTTTCTAAAAAGAAAAATATGCTAAAAAATTAAAAAGCAATTAGCATATTTCTCCCCCAACTTAATCTGCTAAATACAACAGAAAATATGCTTAAATGGTAACACTGGACGACTTTGGTCTCTGCAAAAACTATGCAATTTGCAAATTTAATCAAATGTCTTTTTTGTTTCCTTTTTTTATAAATGATAGAAAACAATTACATTTTGTACACATGAAATTTTCAGTCTTTAATTTTTAATTTCTGTTGCCTGCTCTTGCTGAAAAAGAAATTCGAAAGGCTGTTTTCGATAAAAACTTAGATGTATCAATGGAATTAATTGTAATTTCATCGGCCATTTTTGACATCGCAAAACGCCAGATTTAATTTATGGTGCTCTGACACTTGTGCGTTTTGCTTGCGATCTGCCCAATTTTCTTGAAAATATTCTAGTTCCATTGAACATACTTTTGCAATTTGAAGTCGCTTAACTTCTTGCGATTGCGATATACAGAACACTTATTATACGATTTTAAGTCAGAATCGCAAATGTTAAGCGTTTTGCGATTGCCAAAACATACCGACCCACCGTCAATCGGTTAACCGATTAATTACCACCCGATTAACTAATCGGTTAATTTCAAATTGGCTCTTTTATATTAACGATTAAACCGGTTAATTTCAGTCGAATAACGACGTAATAACATTTTTAATTTTTTGGACTATTATAACATATTTTTTAGTGTTTTTAATTATTCATTTCGTATGTGTTTAGAAAATATTTTTCATACAAACAAAGAAGATGTTCAGTGATATTCATTTTAACCTATTTTCCGCTGACCGGTGATTAAAATTGCAAGCACTCTTACTCTTTTTCAATGTTTTTTTATCTTCATTATCGATCAACAGGAATGTGGCGAAAAATGACTTAAATGTTGGATTGCCAACACCTTTTTTTGTTTAAAAATTAAATTAAATGAAATTTTATTGCGGAATTTCGGTTTTTTTAATACATTCAATAAGCTAAACCGTTTTTGAGTTACGGTGGGGACCTTTGTATGCAGCGTACCCGAATTATGCTAGGCTTGTCTAAAAAATAGTGTCAATTTCGAGCACAGTGTAATTAATGCATTTTTAATATTGAAAATACTTAATTCATAATGAAAACTTTATTAATCGGTGAACCGATCCAGTACAAAATTAACCGATTAATCAAAAACCTCGGTTAATTAATCGGGCGATTAACCGATTAAAGCAAAAGGTCGATTAAATGAATACCCTTTAAGGTAGTAATTAAAAACGTTTTTTGTTTTTGTTCAGATTTTAAAAAGTCTAAATAAATTATTATGTGCAGATTCACATACATATAAGCCAAAAACTAGCTTATATAAAATTCAGGTTATAGTCCAATTCACCGTATAGTCCACAGCGTTCTATAAAAGCAGTGGAATTAAGTGCGCTTTTAACTATGAAAGGGTCTGATACAAAAACTGTAAAAATTACTAACAGATTGAAAACTTTTAAAAAAAGGAACATATACATACTTATAATAAACCATATTTATTTATTAAAAAATTACATTTAAAATTTATGTATTCCAGTATGTTCTGCAAATATTTAATTTTTATTTTTTTCTTTTAGCTAATAACTTTTTTATATTTTGTGGTGACCCATCTTTTTACTAATTATATTATATTTGCTCTTTTAATCACAACACACACGATAATATTTTTATTTGCCTTTTCACCTTTGCATTACTTTTACGCCCCATTTCTTTTGCTTCAATAACTTTGATTTTATTTTCTGCCTTTAACGCACATAAACACACACAAACAACCATATCTTTACCAACAACCGAAATCACTTGATGCCTCTGCTTCGGCGTAATGCAGCAGCGCGAACTGCGCCACTCTTCACCTAAACAAAAGAACCAACAGAGACCGCGCAGTCAAAACAAACTAAATTGCAATTTTTTCTAAGAAAAAACAATTTCTTTTCACAAATTTTATTATTTACATATTAAATACACATTAGATTTTATATATTTATAAAAATTATTAACTTTTTAAAGCTTTTAACATTTATTTTTAATAATTTAAACGAGAAATTACACCAAACCGTACGCGCACCACAAAGATTTTATAGAAACTAAAGAGGAAACAAAAATGCAAAATATTAGACAACCGATTAGTGGGGAACAAGGCGAATTTATTACAGGTGGTCTTAAAAGCCCTGCTGATATTAGCTAAAATCACTGTTGGATGTCAAAATTTTGTTTATTCTCTTTTAATATCTTTGTTTCTGTTTTGTTTTATTTCTGGTTTTGACATTGTACAATGATTTTACAAAAACAAATTGCTTGTGGTTTTTGTACTAGTTGTACTTGTTGTAGTACCGAGATTACCTGGGATGAATTCGCCTTGGTGGGGAACAAAAGTTTATAAAGGGCGGTGTTGCCGTTGACAATTTTCAAAAAGGGGAACAAAAGGGGTGTTGACCAAAAAAAAAGGTTACAAACGTGCTTTTTTTATATGTATTTAGATTTTAAAACAAATAAAATAAGATTTTTTTGTCAGTTTTATAACAAAAATTCCTCTTTCTACTACAAAGAATTATATTAAATCTACAACAAAAAAAGTTATTTTGATTATAATGAATGTATATATTAAAAAACAGTTAAGTAAACAAAATTTAAAAAACTGTTCACAGGTTCATATCGTCACCTAAAGTGAAAAAAAAATTCGAATTAGAGCTTTTGATTGATTTTTGTTCGTTTTATTTAAGGCCGTTACACACTTACCCACAAAGTCTTTAGTATTTTTCAAAAGTGCTTCCCTGATCTAATTATTCTCAGAACATTTAAAAAAACCATAACAACTTATCATGACAGGGTTGCATTTTCATAAATTACTAAAGACTTTGTGGAATAGTGTATAACGGCCTTAAGCAACATGTTAAATTTTAGATCCCTGCGATCGAAAATGGCGATTTTATTAAAGAAATTTAAACCCCAAGTACACCTTGTTGTTATTGATTTTGTGAAGTTTTTTGCTTCTCCTGCCAAGAAATAAAAAGGGTTGTTGTCCTTTTACATTTTAGGTGACGATATATAAGTTATTGAGCTAATTTTTAAATCGATGACTTCCGATTTGGATGAAATTGAAATCCACCAAGGTTAGTCCTATTGGATAGTAGTTTAGACACAAATTTTAAACAAGATCGGACAAACCGTTTCTGAGATAGAGGGGGTCAAAGTTTGACATTTTGGCCATACACGTGTTTTTTCTTAGATAGCTATATGATCATTTGAAAAAAAAATTTTTGTTTTCTTAAAAAAAATTTAAAATTTAAAACTTTTTTTAATTTATTTTTTTTTTTTTTTTTTTTTGCTCAAAAGAAAGCTGATGTCTTTTCCTTTAAAGTAGTCGCTTTTTGGGATGCGGCTTCTGTATAAAAAAATAGTTTAAAATTTTTAGGATAAGACATTTAAAAGGAAAAGACATAAGCTTTATTTTGAGAAAAAAAAAATATTCCCGCTAAAAAATAATTAAAACAGTTAAGAGTGCTATCTGTTATGCCGAATATTATATACCCTACACCATGGTTTGGAAAGAACAGAAGTTTATATACATACATATATATTTATATGTACATATGTATAAATGCATATTTATATAATATATATCGCTCAATTTTATTTAATTATTTGCACATGTTTGCGTGCTATAAAATATATTAAAAGTTTTAATAATATAGGTACAGCACTTAGGGTTTTATTTATATAATATTTTTGGCTTTTCTCTTTGGAAAAGGTTTCCTGATGAGCTGGCCTAAGCAACCAGTGAAATGCGCATAGAATCGCTTTCCCTCAACAATAAATTTCAGTGTATTTATCAAATATGAAAAACTTGGAATTTAGCACGTCATATGGAAATCGTAATAATAATAAATTTTGTACTCCCGAAAATAAGTTTGATGATATAGCAAGTTTAGTTTTGATCGAATTTCAGCATTTGGTCATAACTCGGCTATTTTGTAACCGATTTGACAGATTTTTATACCGACAAATTTAAGAATTAATTTAACATTTACTTTGGTGATAAAACTTGGATTCGGGAAGATATATGGTTCCCGAAAATAGGTATTTAAAAAAAACTATATTTTTTACATTATTTTTTTTACCGAATATCTGAGTTCAAATGTTGTACTTTTCTTAAAGGAAATTTTATTGCGGAATTTCAAATTTTTTAATAATTTCAATAAACTAAACCGTTTTTGAGTTACGCGAGTATATGTTGTGCAACCTCCTCCATTTTCGAAATAACGATATATCTTGACAACAAGACCTAAAAAAAACGGTGGGCACCATTGGATTGAGGGTACCCGAATTATGCTAAGACACCATGTGCCCGGCTTGTCTAAAAAAAGTGTCAATTTCGAGCACAGTGTAATTAATGCATTTTAAATATTGAAAATACTTAATTCATAAAGAAAACTTTATTAATCGGTGAACCGATCAAGAACAAAATTAACCGATTATTAACCGATTAATCCAACATCTCGATTAATTAATCGAGCGATTAACCGATTAAAGCAAAAGGTCGATTAAATGAATACCCTATAAGGTAGTAATTAAAAACGTTTTTTGTTTTTGTTAATAAATAATTATGTGCAGATTCACATATGAGCCAAAAACTAGCTTATATAAAATTCAGAAAAGAGCGTTCTATAAAAGCAGTGGATTATAAGCAAATTATTGTACCTACTAGTGCATTATTAATTTATATCAAAATTAAGTGCACTTTTCAACTATGAAAGGGTCTGATACAAAAACTGTAAAAATTACTAACGGATGGAAAACTTTTAAAAAAAGGAACATATACCTACTTATAATAAACCTTATTTATTTATTAAAAAATTACCTTTAAAAATTATGTATTCCAGTATGTTCTGCAAATATTTAATTTTTATTTTTTTCTTTTAGCTAATAACTTTTTTATATTTTGTGGTAACCCATCTTTTTATTAATTATATTATATTTGCCTTTTCACCTTTGCATTACTTTTACGCCCCATTTCTTTTGCTTCAATAACTTTGATTTTATTTTCTGCCTTTAACGCACATAAACACACACAAACAACCATATCTTTACCAACAACCGAAATCACTTGATGCCTCAGCTTCGGCGTAATGCAGCAGCGCGAACTGCGCCACTCTTCACATAAACAGAAGATCTAACAGAGACCGCGCAGTCAAAACAAACTAAATTGCAATTTTTACTAAGAAAAAGCTATTTATTTCACAAATTTTATTATTTACATATTAAATACACATTAGATTTTATATATTTATAAAAATTATTAACTTTTTAAAGCTTTTAACATTTATTTTTAATAATTTAAACGAGAAATTACACCGAACCGTACGCGCACCACAAAGATTTTATAGAAACTAAAGAGGAAACAAAAATGCAAAATATTAGATAACCGATTAGTGGGGAACAAAAGTTTATAAAGGGCGGTGTTGCCGTTGACAAATTTCAAAAAGGGGAACAAAAGGGGTGGTGACCAAAAAAAAAGTTAAAAAAGTGCTTTTTTTAGATATAGATTTTAAAATAAGCAAAATAAGATTTTTTTTTTGTCAGTTTTATTAAAAAAATTCCTCTTTCTGAAACAAAGAATTATATTAAATCTACAACAAAAAAAGTTATTTTGATTATAATTAATGTATGTATGTATGTATTATGTACCTATATATACATACATATTAAAAAACAGTTAAGTAAACAAAATTTAAAAAACTATTCACAGGTTCATATCGTCACCCTAAGCCTGGTACTGTGTTCAACATTTCACGTGAAATGCTGTCAAAACGCATGTGAAAAAACTTGTGCGAAATATTTTTGAAATAATGTTGATAGAGTTGTACTCTGTTCATTTTGTGAAAAAGTTAGGAAATGTTTCTGGCAATATTTTTTTACAACTGCGAAATAATGTAAGCTGCACTTATTTCACGTGGAATTTTAAGCAAAAGCAAAAAACCAAACACTTTCGAAAATGTCGACTCCCGATGTTCTTTGTTGTGTAAAACTTTTCGTTTTTTGCTTTTGCCTTCACTACGAATGTTTTCATTTAATGAGTCAGAAGTAAAGGCAACAGTTTATTTTTGTCCAACAGGGCTGCCAGTTTAGGGGTTTTGACCCCAAATTAGGGGGTTTCTTGTTGCTAAAAGGGACAGAAAATTGTATTTTTTAATAATTTTATTTTTACTTTTTACAAGGCAAAACAATCACTTATTTAAGTTAATGGAAAATTTTTTAAATGTCGTAAAAGTTTTTAGTCTAGATTATAAATAATTCGAAATGAACATACCATTGTTTTTAAAAAAGAAATAAAAAAAAATCGGTTTAGAACTAGTAATAAATGATGGCCCCAGACCACTAATGTGCCACTTATTACTTGACCTAGAAATGCGATCACACACCTTAAATAGTTTTAAAATTGATTGTGCAATACAATTTTTTATTCAAAAGACTAAAAATTGTCAAATAATAACTACGCATTACATGGATAACTGCTGCACGTGGGAATGTAATCCAAACTAACATATCCTCATTATTTTTTAATAAAAAGTTACACTGTATATATATATTTAAAAAAACAACTACATATTTCCTTTCGATAGAAATGATCTATTGTAGAACATGGTACAAGTAAAACTTAAATAAATATTCAAATTATCCGTTAAAAATGATGTATTTTTTACAGGGGCTTATTTTGGGGATTCTGTCATTTATCGGGGGATATTTGGGGAAATTTATTTTTAAATTTGGGGAGAACGAAAAAATGACAAATGGAGATGTCGAAGTTGCAGCACAATCTTATGACTTTTACTATCTCAACTGCAGCTTTTTAAACGCTGCTGTATTGTTGTAAAAATTAACAGAATGACCACCTTTTAAAATTTTGTTTATAGAAATAAAATTGGAATGTAGTTTCGGTACGTACCAAACATTATGTAAAGTGAGCTTACAAAATTCTGTTTTTATTATAACATCACCAATCCCTTCTGCATTGATGCTCTCACCAGATGCTAACACGATTTTTTGTTTTGTATTTGTTATATTACAGAAATATTCTTTTGCTCTGCACACATGGGATGTTGCTCCGCTGTCTAGAATAAACATTTCTGTTAAGCTCTTGCTGTTTTCAAGAAGTGAACATGCAAAATCTGTTTTCTCACTGTCTTTGCATTAAGCGCGATAATGGCCTTTTTCCGCAGCAAAAACATTTTATGTTATTAACATTAAAATCATTGGGCTTTTTATCTTGGTCGCTTTTTGTACGTTGCTTGCAAGGCGAATTCATCCCAGGTAATCTCGGCACTACACAAGTACAACTCGTACAAAAACCACAAGCAATTTGTTTTTGTAAGATCATTGTACAATGTCAAAACCAGAAATAAAACAAAACAGAAACAAAGATATTAAAAGAGAATAAACAAAATTTTGACATCCAACAGTGATTTTAGCTAATATCAGCAGGGCTTTTAAGACCACCTGTAATAAATTCGCCTTGGTTGCTTGTGGTTGCTGTTATATTTTTTGTTTCTTTTATAGACATTTTTAGTATTTGCTGCAAAGACTGTTTCATTTTGTTTATTACTTTTATTCGTTTGCCGCAGTTCTTCTTCATAAATTTTTGATATTAATTTGTCATAGGTATGTACCTTGGCAAAATGTCTCTACTTTCAATGGCAATTACAAAATTTTCCATCTCATCTGGAAGACTGCACAAGAGTAGAATAGATAACAAATCATCATTCAACATTATGCCAATTTCTTTAAGTTCATCAACAACTGCACTAAAATCGTTTATTTGTGGGGCAAATTTTTGATTAATATCAAACTTAAACTTGACAAGTTTTTTAAACAAATTAACTTTTCTTGATGCCGTATCTGCTTTATAGAGAGAACTTAAAACACTCCTGGCACTTTTGCTTGTGCTACAATTTTTTATGTGAATTAATTCACTTGGTTTTACGCTTATCGTTATGGTTGCGAATCATTTATAACCCACTTACGTGCTTCACCTGCATCTTGTGGCACGTCTTCAACGACCGTATTCCACAGATCCAAGGTAATCAGCAAACTCTTTATCTGAATACACCACTTCGCGCAATTGTCTCCACTCAATTTTTCAATGCAAGCTACACCAGTTGCCATTGTTGAGCCTTGTTTTTTTATGTTGGAAAAACAATTTAAAACCTTCAACACGTTGTAGGAGTGTCGTACTTAACCTCAAAAACTTTTTTTACTTTGATTTATAGGGATCTGGGCCCATAAACTTTTGTTGGAATATTATTTTGTTCCACAACAGATCCTAACAGGGAAATTTAAACGTGACTCCTCAGAACCAAAATAAAATACGGATTAATTTGTTTAATTCGAGTTTAACTCAGTTTATGATTTTATTCATGTTGTACGATTATGTATTAATAAAGGAGTGACTTAACATAAAAGTTATATTTTGACAGTTACAAAACTGTTCATAGTTGTATAGGTACATTTGGGTTGTTAAGTAAAGGTTGCATTTTATCTTACAACTTTTTTTTGATTTATTTTTTTTTTTTTTGCTCAAAAGAAAGCTGCTGTCTTTTCCTTTAAGGTAGTCGCTTTTTGGGATGCGAGTGGCTTATTTTAAAAAAAAATAGTTTAAAATTTTAAGGAAAATGAGAAAAAAAAACATTCCCGCTAAAAAAAATAATAAAAACAAGTAAGAGTGCTATCTGCTATGCCGAATATTATATACCCTTCACCATGGTATGGAAAGAACAGAAGTTTATATACATATATATTTATATGTATGTATACATGCATATTTATATAATATATATCGCTCAATTTTATTTAATTATTTGCACTTGTTTGCGTGCTATTAAATATATTAAAAGTTTTAATAATATAGGTATAGCACTTAGGGTTTTATTTATATAATATTTTTAGCGTTTCTCTTTGGAAAACGTTTCCTGATGAGCCGGCCTAAGCAACCAGTGAAATGCGCATAGAAGCTAGTTTTCCCTCAACAATAAATTTCAGTGTATTTATCAAATATGAAAAACTGGGAATTTAGCACGTCATATGGAAATCGTATTAATAATAAATTTTGTATTCCCGAAAATAACTTTGATAATATAGCAAGTTTAGTTTTGATCCAATTTCAGCATTTGGTCATAACTCGGCTATTTTGTAAACGATTTGACAGATTTTTATACCGACAAATTTAAGAATTAATTTAACATTTACTTTGGTGATAAAACTTGGAGTCGGGAAGATATATGGTTCCCGAAAATAGGTATTTAAAAAAAACTATATTTTTGACATTATTTTTTTTACCGAATATCTGAGTTCAAATGTTGTACTTTTCTTAAAGGAAATTTTATTGCGGAATTTCGGGTTTTTTAGTAATTTCAATAAACCAAACCATTTTTGAGTTACGCGAATATATGTTGTGCAACCTTTTTCGAAATAACGATATATCTTGAAAACAAGAACTAAAAAACGGTGGGCACCATTGGATTCAGGGTACCTTGTCTAAAAAAGTGTCAATTTCGAGCACAGTGTAATTAATGCATTTTAAATATTAAATATACTTAATTTATAATGAAAACTTTATTAATCGGTTAACCGATCAAGAACAAAATTAACCGATTATTCCAAAACCTCGGTTAATTAATCGAGCGATTAACCGATTAAAGCAAAACGTCGGTTAAATGAATACCCTTTAAGGTAGTAATTAAAAGCGTTTTTTGTTTTTGTTCAGATTTTATAAAGTCTAAATAAATAATTATGTACAGATTCACATATGAGCCAAAAACTAGCTTATATAAAATTCAGGCTATAGTCCAATTCACCGTATAGTCCACAAAGAGCGTTCAATAAAAGCAGTGGATTATAAGCAAATTATTGTACTAGTGCATTATTAATTAAATCAAAATTAAGTGCACTTTTCAACTATGAAAGGGTCTGATATAAAAACTGTAAAAATTACAAACGGAGGGAAAACTTTTAAAAAAGAACATATCGAGCCCTAATAGCAAAAATGATGTAACCAACAACATTTAAGATTTTTGTTTTTTGATGAAAATCAATATTTTTGATCATTTGCATCACCTCTAAAAATCGCATATCTCTGGGAAGTACCGTTACGAAATAAGAGCAAAAGCAATTTTAAACGAAACCCTAGACTTGAAGCAAAAATATTTTAAAAAAAAAAACCTTCTCCTGTAAAATTTTATTTTTGTTGGTTACATCATTTTTACTATTAGGGCTCGATATACATATACATACATATATAATAAACATTATTTATTTATTAAAAAAATTACCTTTAAAATTTATGTATTCCAGTATGCTCTGCAAATATTTAATTTTTTTTTTCTTTTAGCTAAAAACTTTTTTATATTTTGTGGTAACCCATCTTTTTATTAATTATATTATATTTTATTATATTATATTTGCTCTTTTAAATCACTATTAAAAACACACACGATAATTTTTTTATTTGCCTTTTCTGCTTTTGCATTACATTTAAAACCCATTTCGTTTGCTTAAATAACTTTGATTTTATTTTCTGCCTTTAACGCACATAATCACACACAAACAACTATAACGTTACCAACAACCGAAATCACTTGATGCCTCTGCTTCGGCGTAATGCAGCAGCGCGAACTGCGCCACTCTTCACCTAAACAGAAGAACCAACAGAGACCGCGCAGTCAAAACAAACTAAATTGCAATTTTTACTAAGAAAAAACTATTTATTTTCACAAATTTTATTATTTACATATTATATACACATTAGATTTTATATATTTATAAAATTATTAACTTTTTAAAGCTTTTAACAATTATTTTTAACAATTTAAACGAGAAATTACACCAAACCGTACGCGCACCACAAAGATTTTATAGAAACTAAAGAGGAAACAAAAATGCAAAATATTTGAAAGCCGATTAATGGGGAACAAAAGTTTATAAAAGGCGGTGTTGCCGTTGACAATTTTCAAAAAGAGGAACAAAAGGGGTGTTGACCAAAAAAAGGTTACAAAAGTGCTTTTTTTAGATAGAGATTTTAAAATAAACAAAATAAGATTTTTTTGTCAGTTTTATTAAAGAAATTCCTCTTTCTAAAACAAAGAATTATATTAAATCTACAACAAAAAAAGTTATTTTGATTATAATTAATGGATGTATGTTTGTTTTATTTACATATATACACATATACATATATATATATATATATTTAACAACAGTTAAGTAAACAAAATACTGTTCACAGGTTCATATCGTCACCTAAAGTGCAAAAAATTTCGAAATAGAGCTATTGATTTATTTTTGTTCGTTTTATTTAAATACAAAAATTTAGCCATATTCCAGCCATTAACAATGCGATACGATGAGATTGGACTTCAATTGGTGATTCTATATATCGTTAGTATAATTCGCAAAGACGCTAAGTCCACTTTTTCCAAAATTGATATAAAACGATACAAAATACATATTTTACGACAACAAAAAATGTCATTATGTAGTTTAAAGTTGTTGCAATTTTGTGGTTTGCAAAAACGCTAAGTCCACAAAACTACGAAAAATATTAATTTGTTCAATTGAATTTGGTTTTTATGTTCTATTTTTTTCTAAAGTGGAGTTCTAAAAAGAACAAATAATATAAAAAAGGTTAATATTTAGATATTAGTTTTTATTTAAAAAAAATAATCATAATTAGCAATATGCCAAAATCCACTTTTTGCGAAAAAGAACTTTTTTATTGTTGAAAATGGTTCTTTAGGGTATCAGAAGCAACTTTTGTTCCGCGACTTTTTTATAATTCCGTTATTTACAAAATTACCGTTATTTTTAGGTTCTTGAAGAAAATCAAAATTTTGACCGTTAAATTTCCAGAATTCGACCAAATAATGTTCGGCAACTTTGTACAAAACCATATGGCGAGTACTTTTGTAGAACATATGAACTCAAAATATTTGCAAATACAGGGTGTTGATTGTAGGAAAATGTTCTAAGTCCACAATAAAACGAATAAGTTAACAAAGCAAAAATGCAAAGTCCAAAAAGTGTAAATTTCCCTCCCAAAATTTTGTGGAAATGGATTTTTGATCAAGGTCATTTAAAGAGAGCTATTTTGTTAAAATAATTGCGTTGAAAAAGTTTACAAATTTTAAAAACTAAAAAGATACATTGTTTTTTGTGTCTCCTGTAAAATTTGAAAAAAGGGACTTAACACATTTGCGAATTAGACTAACGATATGTGTATTAAACAGAAATGGCTGCATTTTAGGGCGTGGTAGAATTTTGTAAGCTCTTGAAACTTAATAAATATGACTTTTATTCTATGAAGTCGCTAGTGGATTTGTTTAGTTTTTGTATTGGGTTCTACCTGGTTTAATGGAATATGTATGTTAAAAAGAAAAAAGGGGCTTAGTTTTGAGGCGAGGCATAAAAGTGAGTAAAATAAAAAATTTTACATTTTGGGAGAGGATCCGAGATGGCATAAGTGGCTCCCAGAATTTGAGGTCGTATTGAAAAGTCACCAAAGGAAAAAATGAAGCCACTATCAAGCCATGAACACCGCTATGCGATATGATAAGATCGGACTGTAAATGGAAGCGCTACATATAAAAAACCAAAAGTGCTGTATTTTGGGACGTGGCAAAAACATTTTTTTCCTGTTTTAGAAACTTCATTGACATATCATTCATTCTAGTCTAATATGCAGTGTTGTTTCTCATCCATGTAACTTATTACCAATTGGTGTTAGAAAAATTTGTCCCAAGAAGCTTACATAGCTATTTGATCAATCTTTTAAAAAAAAAAATTTTAATTTTCTTTGTTAATTTAAAATTTTTTTTTTAATTTAAAATTTTTTTTTTTAGCGGGAATTTTTTTTTTTTTTTTTTGTTTTGCTCGAAAGATGTCTTTTCCTTTAAGGTAGCTTTGGGATGCGAGTGGCTTATGTATAAAAAAATAGTTTTAAATTTTTAGGAAAAGACATTTTAAAGGAAAAGATATAAGCTTTATTTTGAGAAAAAAAAACATTCCCGCTAAAAAAATAATAAAAACAGTATTTTCAATAAACTAAACCGTTTTTGAGTTACGCGAACATGCATGTGTTGTGCAACCTCCTCCATTTTCGAAAAAACGATATATCTCGAAAACAAGACCTAAAAAAACGGTGGGCACAATTGGATTCAGCGTACCCGAATTATGCTAAAACGCCATGTGCCCAGATAGTCTAAAAAATAGTGTCAATTTCGAGCACAGTGTAATTAATGCATTTTTAATATTGAAAATACTCAATTCATAAAGAAAACTTTATTAATCGGTGAACCGATCAAGAACAAAATTAACCGATTAATCAAAAACCTCGGTTAATTAATCGAGCGATTAACCGATTAAAGCAAAAGGTCAATTAAATGAATACCCTTTAAGGTAGTAATTAAAAACGTTTTTTGTTTTTGTTCAGATTTCATAAAGTCTAAATAAATAATTATGTGCAGATTCACATATGAGCCAAAAACTAGCTTATATGAAATTCAGAAAAGAGCGTTCTATAAAAGCAGTCGATTATTAGCAAATTATTGTACCTACTAGTGCATTATTAATTTATATCAAAATTAAGTGCACTTTTCAACTATGAAAGGGTCTGATACAAAAACTGTAAAAATTACTAACGGATTGAAAACTTTTAAAAAAAGGAACATATACCTACTTATAATAAACCTTATTTATTTATTAAAAAATTACCTTTAAAAATTATGTATTCCAGTATGTTCTGCAAATATTTAATTTTTATTTTTTTCTTTTAGCTAATAACTTTTTTATATTTTGTGGTAACCCATCTTTTTACTAATTATATTATATTTGCTCTTTTAAATCACAACACACACGATAATATTTTTATTTGCCTGTTTTCCTTTGCATTACTTTTATGCCCCATTTCTTTTGCTTCAATAACTTTGATTTTATTTTCTACCTTTAACGCACATAAACACACACAAACAACTATAACGTTACCAACAACCGAAATCACTTGATGCCTCTGCTTCGGCGTAGTGCAGCAGCGCGAACTGCGCCACTCTTCACCTAAACAGAAGAACCAACAGAGACCGCGCAGTCAAAACAAACTAAATTGCAATTTTTACTAAGAAAAAACAATTTCTTTTCACAAATTTTATTATTTACATATTAAATACACATTAGATTTTATATATTTATAAAAATTATTAACTTTTTAAAGCTTTTAACATTTATTTTTAATAATTTAAACGAGAAATTACACCAAACCGTACGCGCACCACAAAGATTTTATAGAAACTAAAGAGGAAACAAAAATGCAAAATATTTGAAAACCGATTAGTGGGGAATAAAAGTTTATAAAGGGCGGTGTTGCCGTTGACAATTTTCAAAAAGGGGAACGAAAGGGGTGTTGACCAAAAAAAGGTTACAAAAGTGCTTTGTTTAGATAGAGATTTTAAAATAAACAAAATAAGATTTTTTTTCAGTTTTATTAAAGAAATTCCTCTATCTGAAACAAAGAATTATATTAAATCTACAACAAAAAAAAATTATTTTGATTATAATTAATTTATGTATGATTGTATTATATACATATATATACACATATATATTTAACAACAGTTAAGTAAACAAAATACTGTTCACAGGTTCATATCGTCACCAAAAGTGCAAAAAAAATTTCGAAATAGAGTTTTTGATTTATTTTTGTTCGTTTTATTTAAATGAAAAAATGAAGCCAAATTCTAGCCATTAACAATGTTATACGATACGATGAGATTGAACTTCAATTGGGGATTCTATATATGTATGTGTATTAAACAGAAATGGCTGCATTTTAGGGCGTGGTAAAATTTTGTAAGCTCTTGAAACTTAATAAATATGACTTTTATTCTATGAAGTCGCTGGTGGATTTGTTTGGTGTTTGTATTGGGTTCTACCTGGTTTAATGTAATATGTATATGAACAAGAAAAAAGGGGCTCAATTTTGAGGAGTGGCATAAAAGTGAGTATAATAAAAACTAGACATACTTAGTTTTACAAGGACTTTCTTGGCACGTTTAAAAAATTTTACATTTTAGGGAAAGATCCGAGATGGCATAAGTGGCTCCTCGGAATTTGAGGTCGTATTGAAAAGTCAACAAAGGAAAAAATCAAGCCACTATCAAGCCATGAACACCGCTATGCAATATGATAAGATCGGACTTTAAATGGAAGTGCTACATATAAAAAACCAAAAGTGCTGTATTTTGGGACGTGGCAAAAACATTTTTTTCCTGTTTTAGAAACTTCATTGACATATCTTTCATTCTAGTCTAATATGCAGTGTTCTTTCGCATACATGTAACTTATTACCAATTGGTGTTAGAAAAATTTGTCCCAATTAGCTTAGATAGCTATTTGATCAATCTTTTGAAAAAAAATTTTTAAGGTAGCTTTGGTTGCTTTTTGGAATGCGAGTGGCTTATGTAAAAAAAAATAGTTTAAAATTTTAAGCAAAAGACATTTTAAAGGAAAAGACATAAGCTTTCTTTTGAGAAAAAAACATTCCCGCTAAAAAAAATAATAAAAACAGTATTTTCAATAAACTAAACCGTTTTTGAGTTACGCGAACATGTATATGTTGTGCAACCTGCTCCATTTTCGAAACAACGATATATCTCGAAAACAAGACCTAAAAAACGGTGGGCACCAATGGGTAGGGTACCCAAATTATGCTAAGACACCATGTGCCCGGCTTGTCTAAAAAAAAGTGTCAATTTCGAGCACAGTGTAATTAATGCATTTTAATATTGAAAATACTTAATTCATAAAGAAAACTTTATTAACCGGTGAACCGATCAAGAACAAAATTAACCGATTATTAACCGATTAATCAAAAACCTCGGTTAATTAATCGAGCGATCAACCAATTAAAGCAAAAGGTCGATTAAATGAATACCCTTTAAGGTAGTAATTAAAATCGTTTTTTGTTTTTGTTCAGATTTTATAAAGTCTAAATAAATAATTATATGCAGATTCACATATGAGCCAAAAACTAGCTTATATAAAATTCAGGTTATAGTCCAATTCACCGTATAGTCCACAAAGAGCGTTCAATAAAAGCAGTGGATTATAAGCAAATTATTGTACTAGTTCATTATTAATTAAATCAAAATTAAGTGCACTTTTCAACTATGAAAGGGTCTGATATAAAAACTGTAAAAATTACAAACGGAGGGAAAACTTTTAAAAAAGAACATATCGAGCCCTAATAGCAAAAATGATGTAACCAACAACATTTAAGATTTTTGTTTTTTGATGAAATCAATATTTTTGATCATTTGCATCACCTCTAAAAATCTCATATCTCTGGGAAGTACCGTTACGAAATAAGAGCAAAAGCAATTTTAAACGAAACCCTAGACTTGAAGCAAAAATATTTAAAAAAAAAACCTTCTCCTGTAAAATTTTATTTTTGTTGGTTACATCATTTTTACTATTAGGGCTCGATATACATATATATAATAAACATTATTTATTTATTAAAAAATTACCTTTAAAATTTATGTATTCCAGTATGTTCTGCAAATATTTAATTTTTAAATTTTTTTTTTTTTGTTTTGCTCGAAAGATGTCTTTTCCTTTAAGGTAGCTTTGGTCGCTTTTTGGGATGCGAGTGGCTTATGTATAAAAAAAATAGTTTTAAATTTTTAGGAAAAGACATTTTAAAGGAAAAGATATAAGCTTTATTTTGAGAAAAAAAAACATTCCCGCTAAAAAAATAATAAAAACAGTATTTTCAATAAACTAAACCGTTTTTGAGTTACGCGAACATGCATGTGTTGTGCAACCTCCTCCATTTTCGAAAAAACGATATATCTCGAAAACAAGACCTAAAAAAACGGTGGGCACCATTGGATTCAGCGTACCCGAATTATGCTAAAACGCCATGTGCCCAGATAGTCTAAAAAATAGTGTAAATTTCGAGCACAGTGTAATTAATGCATTTTTAATATTGAAAATACTCAATTCATAAAGAAAACTTTATTAATCGGTGAACCGATCAAGAACAAAATTAACCGATTAATCAAAAACCTCGGTTAATTAATCGAGCGATTAACCGATTAAAGCAAAAGGTCAATTAAATGAATACCCTTTAAGGTAGTAATAAAAATCGTTTTTTGTTTTTGTTCAGATTTATAAAGTCTTAATAAATAAAATAAATAATTATGTGCAGATTCACATATGAGCCAAAAACTAGCTGATATGAAATTCAGAAAAGAGCGTTCTATAAAAGCAGTGGATTATAAGCAAATTATTGTACTAGTGCATTATTAATTAAATCAAAATTAAGTGGACTTTTCAACTATGAAAGGGTCTGATATAAAAACTGTAAAAATTACAAACGGAGGGAAAACTTTTAAAAAAGAACATATCGAGCCCTAATAGCAAAAATGATGTAACCAACAACATTTAAGATTTTTGTTTTTTGATGAAAATCAATATTTTTGATCATTTGCATCACCTCTAAAAATCTCATATCTCTGGGAAGTACCGTTACGAAATAAGAGCAAAAGCAATTTTAAACGAAACCCTAGACTTGAAGCAAAAATATTTAAAAAAAAAACCTTCTCCTGTAAAATTTTATTTTTGTTGGTTACATCATTTTTACTATTAGGGCTCGATATACATATATATAATAAACATTATTTATTTATTAAAAAATTACCTTTAAAATTTATGTATTCCAGTATGTTCTGCAAATATTTAATTTTTAAATTTTTCTTTTAGCTAAAAACTTTTTTATATTTTGTGGTAACCCATCTTTTTACTAATTATATTATATTTGCTCTTTTAAATCACTATTAAAAACACACACGATTATTTTTTTATTTGCCTTTTCTGCTTTTGCATTACATTTAAGCCCCATTTCTTTTGCTTCAATAACTTTGATTTTATTTTCTGCCTTTAACGCACATAAACACACACAAACAACCATATCTTTACCAACAACCGAAATCACTTGATGCCTCTGCTTCGGCGTAATGCAGCAGCGCGGACTGCGCCACTCTTCACCAAAACAGAAGAACCAACAGAGACCACGCAGTAAAAAAAAACTAAATTGCAATTTTTACTAAGAAAAAACAATTTCTTTTCACAAATTTTATTATTTACATATTAAATACACATTAGATTTTAGATATTTATAAAAATTATTAACTTTTTAAAGCTTTTAACAATTATTTTTAACAATTTAAACGAGAAATTACACCAAACCGTACGCGCACTACAAAGATTTTAAAGAAACTAAAGAGGAAACAAAAATGCAAAATATTAGATAACCGATTAGTGGGGAACAAAAGTTTATAAAGGGCGGTGTTGCCGTTGACAATTTTCAAAAAGGGGAACAAAAGGGGTGTTGACCAAAAAACGGTTACAAAAGTGCTTTTTTTAGATATAGATATTAAAACAAACAAAAAAAGATTTTTTTGTCAGTTTTATTAAAGAAATTCCTCTTTCTGAAACAAAGAATAATATTTTATCTACAACAAAAAAAGTTATTTTGATTAAAATTAATGTATGTATGTATTATATACCTATATATACATACATATATATTAAAAAACAGTTAAGTAAACAAAATTTAAAAATCTGTTCACAGGTTCATATCGTCACCTAAAGTGCAAAAAAAATTCGAAATAGAGCGTTTGATTGATTTTTGTTCGTTTTATTTAAGGCCCGTTACACACTTTCCCACAAAGTCTTTAACATTTTTTAAAAGTGCTTCCCTGATCTAATTATTCTTTGAACATTTAAAAAAAACAATAACAACTTATCATGACAGGGATGCATTTTCGTAAATTACTAAAGACTTTGTGGGATAGTGTATAACGGCCTTTAACAGCATGTTCAGTTTTAGATCCCTGTAATCAAAAATGGCGATTTTATTAAAGAAATTTAAACCCCAAGTACACCTTGTTGTTATTGATTTTGTAAAGGTTTTTGCTTCTCCTGCAAAGAAATAAAAAGTGTTGTTACGCTCTTTTACATTTTAGGTGACGATATATTAGTCAATGAGCTAATAGCAGCTAGTGCTCAAAAAATTTAACTTATATTAATTTATTAATATTAAGTTATTCAAAAAATACATTAGTAATAAATATATGGGGGATGTCATGTTAAGTGACCCAATTTTTAAATCGATGACTTCGGATTTTGGTGAAACTTTCACCAAGGTTAGTCCTATTGGAAAGATTTTATTTTAAAAGAATATTTAGACCCATGATCATATTAAATTCTTTTCACAGCTTTTTCGGTAACAAGAGAATGAATACTTCATTTAATTGCATTCGCTTAAATGCGCATTATGGTATGGAATAACTTCAGTATGGCGTGGAATAATTTAGAAAGGTTCACTGCCTATTCATTATCTTTTCGAAAACAATAAACTAATCGAGTTCAATGTAAATGGCATTCAATAACTATAAGTTTTTTTATGGCTGGAGTGTAAGACAATCAAGAAGAATGATTTAAAAAAGAAGGAGCCGCAGTTCGTCCAATTATGGCTAATCTACACAAATCATTAAGAACCGGGAAAAATACTGGCTACTGAACCTAAGGCGGGGTAGATGAAGAAGCTAAGAAGATAGATGCGTCCAACTGGAGAACTATTGCTAAAGAAAGAAAGATAAGGCCGGGCTGTTAAACCACAGAGGAGAATGGTTAGAACATTTAGAATATGATTTTAAAGCCTAACACAAATTTATTTTACCTTATAGTTGGGTAGAGTAAACATTTGTTTTTTTAACTGTAAAAATATTTCTTACTTGTTCGCGATTTTAAAATTTTACCTTTATTTCATTAGCAGATTTCTTCGCTATGGGTTGAAAAACTTCTAGTTATAATATTGTACTCCGACCACTACTTAATGGCTTATTGTTTTATATCATTAAAATGTTTTGTCTTTTTTTTCTCTTATCTTTTAACTCCATTTGGGTGCAAAAACTTTTTAATCTCTAACAAAGCCAGTTGCGACCTACTGGCCAAGAAAAACAAAAATAAAACTTTTTCCAGCGACATGTTTTAAAGGCCACACCATGAATATTAAAAGGGAAGCAGAAGAGAGAAAAAAGGTAAACTAAACCTACATTTTCTCAGCAATCACATCTCGCAAAAGCAAACATTATCAGTAATGAGCCTTTGGTAAAGTATAGACTCTGTCAAAAAACTGTCATTTTAATTTTTTTTGTTCCTTGTTTTTTTTAAGTTTTTACTTTTTTTACAAATAGGAGTTGGAAGGGCTTTAAACAAAGGTAAAGTTTTTCTTTTTTATATACATTTTTTTTTGTTTAACTTTTTTGTGGGTAAAAACGTGTGTAAATGACTTGGAAGTTGCTGGCTTGTGGCAGAAGCAGTAATGGAGGCATAGCACTAAAACTGTTACTTAAACATTTTTTGATTAATCATTATGGCCATTAGATAAATGTTTTAAAGGAATTTTTAATTTTTCTTCCTGGCTGCTTTTTATTTATGAACATTTCTGCTTTGAAATTTAATCCTGTTGCCAACAGGAAAACAGGAGTACGATAAGAAAACGCTAATTATAAAGAAGTCTTAAGAAAACGATCAACATTTTTAATATTGTGTACACATCCCTAAGTTTCTTTTAGATAAGAGGTGTTTTTTTTAGAGGCATAGAACTGTTTTAAAAATTAAACACAACAAAAACAATAGAATGCCCAAATTTTGGCTTTATTAGCTAACAAATTACTTGGCATTTCATGTTTAAAAATATTTTCTGACATATCGAGGCATTACCGCAAAAAATTTTTATCGACATCATTTTCAATTTTCGTTTTTTTAATAAACGACTTTATTGGCAACACTTGCATCATGCGTTACGATTTTATAGCAAAACAGTTTTATCGTAAGCGACAACCTTCATACAAAATGTATATGACATAAAATGAAAAAAACCTTCTCCTGTAAAATTTTGTTGTTGTCGCTTAAGCTTTTTTGCGGTTATGACTTGAAATGTCCTCTGCGATTGTTCCTTAAGGCTAGTTTACAATATCTCACAAGTCTAATAAGTTTTGTTGCGACTGTCAAAAAATCTAATTTAACATAACAGTTTGTGTTCACACTATCACATAAAGTATAAACACTCACACATGAAATAAAATGCAACCCTGACCCAATGAAAAGTACTATTGTTTAGAAAGTTTTCAAATAACGATGCAGTCGCAAGGCGAATTCATCCCAGGTAATCTCGGTACTACAACAAGTACAACTCGTACAAAAACCACAAGCAATTTGTTTTTGTAAAATCATTGTACAATGTCAAAAACAGAAATAAAACAAAGATAATAAACAACATTTTGACATGCAACAGTGATTTTAGCTAATATAAGCAGGGCTTTTAAGACCACCTGTAATAAATTCGCCTTGATGCAGTCGTATGGGAGAATGTCAAACTTCTTTTCATAATAATAAATTCGGCAAGGCGAATTGATTAGAAGGTGGGGTCAAGTCAACATATGGTGTTTTTTTCTGTGGTCGACTTGTCAAAGTTTGTATACAAAATAGTTTTTTATGTAAACAAACCTATTTTTTTACTAGCAATATTTTTGACAACCCGACCACAGAAGCAGTGTTGTTGTAGTGTTGACCTCACCTTCTACTCAATTCGCCTTGATGCAGTCGTATGGGAGAATGTCAAACTTTTTTTTCATAATAATAAATTTGCCTTGATGCAGTCGTATGGGAGAATGTCAAACTTTTTTTCATAATAATTGTCATTTTCAGCACACATGCATTTACACTATCAGACTTTTACATATTACTTGAGTTTTTGACATGTATTAATACAAAGTATAATAGTGTAAACTAGCCTTTATTAACGCCATCCTCTCGCTTCAAACTTGCACCACTTCGAGCATACTCGGTGTTATTTCGTTTCGTGAACGTCGAACATTGGCTTCTAAATGAGCAATCGTAGCTGGTTTTTCAGCATGGACCAGAGATTTGAAGTACAATCTCCAAAAAAAAGTGCAACGGTGTCAAATCACAGGAACTTTGTAACCAATTCACAGCTCCATTTCTTGAGAAAAATATGTCAGACTTATACTAAATTGCTGTTGCTTTGCAATTCGCGTGACCACTGCACGAATTCTGTGCATGTTTTGCATGTGTAAGCAATTTTTGCTGGCAAAAAAAATTATGCAAATCCATCACTCTAATTGGAGGCAACGCAAAACTAACTACTTGGGCTAAAACAGTGTTGCCAGATTTAAAAATACCTACGCAATTTAAAGAAATCCTTTCGTTTTTCTACACAAAAAAATTAATTAAAAATACTAGTTTTAATTAATTCAATTCATCATTTACTATAGATTCTTATTTAAAGCAATGCAAAACTAACTACTTATGCTAAAACAGTGTTGCCAGAAATATTTTTTTAAAAATACCTACGTAACTAAAAAACTCCTTGTGTTTTTCTACACAAAAACTAAATTTAAAATACTAGTTTTAATTATAAAATCCATCATTTACTATACTCTTTTTCAAAATTCAATATACAGATTTTCACTCTTCAATTGTTCAATTAATACATACGAAAAATGTTTTAGGTACAATACTTAGAGTTTTTCCCCCGAATAAAAATTATATTTTCATAAAGTTTAAGTACGGTTTAAAATTTTAAAAATCTGTTTGTTTTATTTTCTACGCTATTATTTAAAATATCATTACCAGTACCCATATTCTGTAACTTCTCGCATCGAAAAGATGTGCAACAAAATATTCCATCGTTTCTCGAAAAGTGAGAAAAAAGTGTGTTTGTCACTCATGTTGAAAACTATTAAAAATTATTACGTTGTTACGTTATAAATATCATAATATGCATTTTACTTGAAGCCAATGTGAAATTGCAAACGTTGAGAACGCCAGTCAAACATATCGTTGACAGCGACCGAAAAACCAACCGTCAGCTATGCCAAAATGGCTTTGAAAACATTCGTATATTTTGCCAAAATGTTAAAATAAAAATAATTAAACAATGAAACAATCAACCAATTCATTGCATTTTGCGCTTTTAAGATATTTTTTTGTGTTGAAATTGTTTTTCACCCCATTTTTATTCGTGATATTAGCTGACTGTTCAAAGCGAAAACTTTCTCACACACTTTATCTGTAAATTGGCGAGTAGTTTACTTACGTGATAGCTATTACTCGCCAAAAATTTAACAGACGCAGTTTAGTAAGAAAAACAGTTGCTTGTTTCAATTTATGTCATTTTGGTTCAGTTCTCAAGTTTCCATCGAAAAGTTTCTCGACGTGGAAGTTACAGAACATGGGCACAGGAAGAGGTATCATCAAACATTGTTCATAAAATATAGTGCTTTAATGTCCCTTGTATTTTGTCCGTCCAACGTTCGGGTGGTTTTTTTTAAGTTAATAAGATGGGTAAAAAATGAAAGAATAAACAAGAAGTAAAATATAAAAATTAATTTCTCATAGAGTGGCATCCATTAAAAAATGTTCAAGGGGTAGGTATACAAAAAGGAACAGTGACGTTAATGCGTTTTTCGATAAAAGAAAATATTTTTCGTTACACCTAAAAACAAATATTTCTTGAACCACTTATTATGTATATAAAATTATATATCTAAGCAAGTCCGTTCGTCCGTTTTCAGTCCATATAAACTTTGCACAGACCGCCATTTTAAATATTAATTAATAAAAATTGGTATACAGGACTGATTTTCCTCATCTTCAGTCCCAAACTCTTTGTGCGAACACGAAAATTGCAATTCGTCCGTCACTTAAGGACACTTAGGCCGGCCCTGCTTGTCTGCCTTTCGCGAGTTTAAGGTGAAAAGGAACAAATAAAGTTTATAGATTATAAAGAGACTTCAAAATGTATGGGTAAAAATATAAATTTATATTAGAAATTTGTGGACCGATCTTGTTAAATGTTAAATGTTTTATACATTTATAAAAACCTAGTCCCTGTCATATCTGGATTCTTTGAAAAACCAATTTCAACATCCACAGGATCAGGATCCTTTTAGGATCTTTAACATACTTTTATAAGACGGAACTTTTATATACCCTTTTCACGTATGGTGAAGGGTATAATAAATGTTTGATTCTGACATCGAAGCTACCAAAAACTAAAGAACTCCCGAACTAAGGCGAATTGGACAAACCTTATGGAACGTTCTTTTTTTTTGGTTTCATGCCACGATTAGCATATTCGCAATTTGCTCCACTGTTTCTCAACTCATATTACTCAAACGCTAAAAAATTCATTAAGGCATAGTCATTTTTCTTGGCCGAAATAAATGAAATACATAGAAAAAAAACAACGCATACACTTAAAGGCGTTAAGTAAAAAAAAACGAAAAGTATAAAAGGGAAAGTACTTACATACATATACACTTACAAGAGAAACAGCAAACATTTAAAAGAAAAGCCTTGAATGGACATTAATTCTAACCCCCACCCGGTCGAGGTACTCAAAATGAAAAACGCTCTTGTACTCATACAAACAAACAAAATTTTTAATGAATACTTTTTAAGGATTTTTCATTTATTAGTTGTTGTTGCTGCTGACAAAAGCAACAGCAAAAAAGGAAAGAAAAGCCCCACTAAAACACCTGAATTAGAAGCCCTTTTTCATTAGAAATTTTAAAATTAAAAAAAAAAACAACGACGCGAATAAGGTTAGTCCGGCCGACCCCCTTTTGAAGGGCTTCTTTTGTAAAATTATGTAAAATGAAACCATGTTAAACGAAACGTAGCTTTCAAACAAGAACAAGAACAACAACAACTATGAACTACTACTTTTTTTTTTGAAAAAGGCTCCCATTTAAAAATTGTGCGTAATTCACGAATTTTAAAATTAACAAAGACTCGCACACGAAAAAAAAAAATAAAATGGAAAAGAAACGGTTTTTTATATGAAAAAAAAGAAAGGCAACGAAGTGGCCATTAAAATAATTTTTGGCAAAGAGCTTCACTTTTGTTCTGATTGTTTTTTTTTTTCGTTGTTGTCCATGTCTTAACAAAAGCCCTCTCTTCTTAACAACTAAATAACATTATGGTGCTAAGGTAATATTTAGACGATACGCTACAAAATTTAAATAAAATCAATGTTAGTAATAAAGTTCGACAAAAGCTTTGCAATTTTTAATTGTTCATATTTCCAAAAAAAAAAAAAATTAATTTTTTTACAAAACAAGTAAATTATATAAGAGACCCAGTCCAGTTAAGACCTTTTAAAGAAAAAACAATTAAATAACGGTTAAGTTAACACATTCAGGCGGATACCGACCGTCCCAGCAATTTTGGCCGCTGGCGGAAGATATCCGTCTACGGGTTTTGAATATGCGACGAGGAAACATAAGGTGGATTCATTCATGCGTTCCGAACAGTATTTATTTACGGAGAATAAGTTTTTAACTGAGAGTGTTCTGCAGAACGATTCACCCATTTCGGAAATTTGTCTGGAAAAACCAAGCTACCATATGGTTTACAGATTAATAAAAAATTTATACAAAATGGCAGCACAACTAGCAAACTACTTATATCGAATTGTTTTCTTAAAGTGTGTTAAAGAAAATGGAATAAAAAAAGAAAGTGATTTTATTATTATTTAAATTATATTAATTTTCTGCAGCGCCTAGGATGCAACTAGACGGGTCATATGTATGACTAACCCCACTTTATTTTTCATCCCCATTATTCGTTTCCAACACACCTACCCGCTATTTAAATTTCTTAATGGGGCTCACATAAAAAATAGTCTAGAAATATATTGAAGAAAAAGTCCCACAACTGCCTAGGAGTCACCCCTACGGGAAGTAAATGCATCACTGTGCATGATTTTCGTCCTAAACATTTTCTTAAAACATACGATTTTTGCCAAAAAAAAAAAACTGGTTCTAAGCCGACTGCGCGGATTAGAAAACAATTTTGCCTCACTTAAAGGTAATTTCATTCGGTTTTTTAGTTTATTCAATAACCCCCCGTTTCCACATGCAAGTGCAAGTTTGCAAAACTCAATACCCTCACACTTTTTCACTAACATTTACACAATTTTTTGTACTTTAATGCTATGTTCATACGACGATAGAAACCACTGGTTTCGCTCTCTGAAACTAGATAGCCAAACATGCTGTTCATACGATTTATTCCTGTTTCACGTTGACATTTTTTTTGTGTTGTTAGTGTGATTTTTTTTTAAATAGATAATGTAAATAAAACTAAGGAAAATATTATTTAATACTGTTATTAATATTATTATATTATAATTATCACTTTATTTTATTAAAGATCAATATTTATTTTATTTTTTTCTTTGTTTTGATATTTTTTGAGGGCTAGTTCAGATAAACTAACGATAACTGTTATCAAAATTGGAGATGATAGTACATTTTTCCTGTTTCGCAGCCTGTTTCAAAATGAAACGACCTGTTTCGCTCTCAAAATTTTGTATGGGAAAATAAGTCGTTTCAATCATGTTTGGGGCGCGAAACAGGAATAAGAGAGCGAAACACGAATATTGCTGTCCGTGTGAACATGGTATAAGCCAATCGGATGTTTCCACGATGTTTCGTTGATAATACATAGGGATGGGCAAATTGAAAAAATATATCGATATATATCGAATCGATATTTTTTAGGAGTATCGATATAAATTATTTCAAAAATATCGATATATCGAACGTATTTTGCTGAAACTATTACCAAATAAAAAATTGTATATACCTTTGTACGTACATATTTAAGAACAAACATATTATATGGGTAATTCCATGTCAAATCGACCATGAGTGGGACACGATCCCTTTCGATTTCAATGAAATTTGGTGAGAAGGTCCCTTTTATCCTATTGGGAATATATATGAACAAAAAAAATTAAAAAATTTTTTTTCAAAAATTATGTCATATTCAAAATGCCATAATTTTGCCGAATTAGCCAAATGTGTTGAGCTTATTCCTTCAATATCTCGAAACTACTTTACATACGAAGATAATTTTTATGTAATTTTAAAGAGAATACTTGAAAAAAAATTTATTTGTTTGAAAAATGTAATGTCTGCAAAATATAAAATTTTAAAAACGGACTAAGTCAAAAACTTGTTTTTTTATTTCGCTGATTTTTTTTATATAATACGTCAAACCGTTCTTTAAAAATCCTGAAACATTGAAGGAGGTGTTTTAAATTCTTTTTTAAGATATGATTTTTTTTCTTTCGCAACCTTTAAAAAAGGCTTTTAATATTGTAATTTTGAGCAATAAGTACACTGTGCTGGTTGCAAAAAAACAGACAAGCCGGGCACTCACCGTTTTAACCTAATTCGGGCACGCTGAATCTAGTGGTGCTAACCGTTTTTTAGGTATCTCTTGTTTTCGGAATATACCGTTATTTCGAAAATAGAGCAGGCGGCCCAACATATATTCACGTAACTCAAAAAAGGTTTAGCTTATTGAAATTACTAAAAAAAACCGAAATTCCGCAATAAAGTGGGGTTTGTCATACATTTGACCCATCTAGGAGCATGCAATTAGTTTAAAAACATATGATGCATGCAATGATGTCAATTCTTAAAAAAAATATTGTTTGAACGGGCTTTAAAAAATATCGAATTCGATAGTCGTATTTCAACATCGATATATTTTAAATATCGGCGATATATGTATATCGATTTTTTTTAAATATCGATATTTCGATATATATATATATATTTTTTGCCCATTCCTAATAATGCATATACACTACTAGCAAGTAATTACTTGCATGTTGAAACGTAGGGTAAACTAACCCGTTTTTGAGTGACGCAAATATATGCTCTACACCCTCTTACGTTTTTGAATTAACGGTATATCTCAAAAACCAGTGGGCTAGTTCTGGCTGTTGTGATCGAATACTTTTTCGATTCGAAAGCAATTTTACTTTTAATTCTTTCTGTCGATACTAAACGAATCGAAATTATGTTTTTAGTGCTGTAAAGCATTTATTTGAGTTTTCACAACACTGAAAAAATAATTTAAATACGTTCAGTATCGAATGAAAGAAAATTGCTTTCGAATCAAAAAAAAGTATGCAATCACGACTGCCAGAATTAGCCCCCAGAGCTAACCTAAAAAACGGCTAGCACCACTGGATTCAACGTACTCAAATTAGGTTAACCTGCCGGGTGCCCCAAATATTTAGTCTAACTTAAGTTCGGCCATGACTATTGTATTTTATATGCATAATACTTTTTGTATTTAAAATAATAGAAATAAAAGTAAAATAGTGTCTTGAAACGCGTTATGTATGCGTGGCCATTAACAATTTCTTTTCCTGCATTTTTCATCTACAAAAGTAGCAAATGGTGGGGGGTAAAGCAGACTACCCCATTAGTACTCAGTGCAGGGGGGGTGGAACGAAAATAAATGAATGGATACAAAATATTTGAGTTTGCTGTTGATGCTGCTGCTGCTACGACAACTGCTGTTGAAAGGGTGCTGCTCTTGATAAACGGACAAACAGAGTAAAACAGAAAGAAGCTTTTTAAATTTAGAAAAAAATCTTCCTTTTATTATTTTTTTTTTTAAGAAATTACCTGCGCGCGTTTTTTTTTTTTTTTTTTGTAAAAATGTTATTAATTATTCAAAACAAGTTGACATTCATAAGAGGAAGAAGAGGCTTCCTTTCAAGTGTTTTCGGTAGAGGAAGAAGGTAATATTAAATAAGCCAAAGCAAAAGGTTTTTAAACAATTTTTTAAAACAGATTCTAACGGTTAACAATTTTTGAATAAAACGCTTAAAAAAATTTAAGGTTTTGTAGTATTTTCTTTAAATTTTTTACTTAAATTCTTAATAACTGGTCTTATATATTTGCTACTTATTTTTTTTCATTTTTAATTTCTATTAAATTTGTCATATTTACAAAGAAAAATCTTTAATATTTAATTTCTAATTATATTTAAAACTTTGTTTCTTTGACATTATCAGTCCATAATGCATTTTGTATTAAATTTTCAAGAGAGATTAATTTTGACATTAAGCTGTATGTGTGTTCCTTGCCCCAAAAAAAAACAACATTAAATGTTCCACTATTTAGGCTCAATCAAAAAGAGCATTAAATTTTATATTTAATGGTGTAGATAATTGAATTATGAATTTTAAAAGATGCCTTCAGTCTTTCATCTAAAAACGTTTACTTAATAAGATTTCAACAAAAATTTATAAAATTATAAAGTATAACTAAGAAAAAAATATGAACTGAAACTTATGTATGTATATGCAGCAAAATAAATATGAAATTTAATGAAAGAAAGACAATTTTCGGCACGTTAAAAAAATTGTTTTTATAACCTCCACCGCTAGTTGTGAATGGGGGTATAATAAGTTTGTCATTCAGTGTGAATTTGTATAGTATTAATCTTCCACTCGTTAAACTGCTCGAGTAGAAAAGAAGTTCGCGCTTGCTGTGATTATTTTTTAAGGACAATCAGTCCTGCTTCACATGTCTTCGTTTTGTAAATTTTGCGTTGTCATTTTGCATTTTCTAATAGCTTGGCAACGCCTAACTCTATCGAGTTACAGTTTTTGTGGTCGTTCGTCATTTACTATATCCAATCGTTTTTAACCTCAATGTTTTAACGTATTTGTCTATATAAATCAATGTGACTTGGTGGAGTTCCATATAAAACAAATTTAAATTACTTGTGGAGTACTCCTTTAAAATTGAGACTGATAAGTTGTGGAGACCATAATACTCTGATGGGGATACTGGAAGTTTTCGGCTTCCTTTACGAAGGTTTTGGCCGACTGATGACTTTGGATGAGGCTTAAAATTTGTGTTACACCTTTGCAATATAACTACTATAAATATGTAGTTAGCCCTAAAATTATATTTAAATAAACGTGACTGATCGAGAACCATAAAAAATTCAGACGTTTACTGGTGCAAGGTTCACAGATGACGATTAGCTAAATTAGGAAATTGGATACAACACAATTTAAAACAATTTAAACTTGAACTCATAGAAAAAAGTGATTCTTGCAATGAAACATTAATTCACTCATGTACGTGTGCTTACCATAATATTCGACGTAGTATCTAAATTGTTGGATTTCCCATCCAGCATTGTCGGTGTCACATATACAAACATAAAACGCTAACAAATCACGATTTTGTTATCACACAACCCAATATTGAAATGGACAGTTCTCAAGTTAGCACACTTTAAAGGACCAAATACATTGATCAAATTAGTCATCAAGCGCCATGGGAATATTAATGAAAATGTGTTTGAATGGGTGACACTGGCGATGCTGAATGGAAAATCCAACTAGTTTAGATATTACGGCGAATTCACATTCATCATTGAATTCGCTTGCATGTCAAGCATTTGACCAATGTATTTTACCCTTAATACGCCTAAATCGAAAAATAACAATATTTTGATAAAATTTGTTCCAATTTAGTTTTGTTTCGACTAGATATGACACCATAGATGCTTTTTGACGATTAGTTCGATTTGTCCCATATGACACATAAGGAAGGGCATTCCCGATTCGCATTATGTCTAAAAGAAAATCTAGTTATAGCACGGTAATTCAACTAAATCTAATTTAGTTTTAATTTCACACTTTTACAATGTTAAGAAAAATTGAGATTTCATTCATTTCCCGACTTTTTTCAAACATATTTATTAATGTACTTGAACGATTAGTAAAAAAGAGTTATGTATAAAAATATACATACAAAAAAAAAATAATTTAATAATTAAAGAAAATCCCCTCTTACTTTACTTATGGCCAATTTCACCAATTCTATTTAAATATCAATATTTTATTTTTATTTGATTTTAATCATTTTTTTTTTATATTTAAATAAATTGGTGAAATCGGCCATTAAAACTTAACAATTATACTCATACTTATTTATTTTTAAAGGCAGTTAATTATAACCAAAAATTATATGGGAAACATTTCATCGAATGTAGTATTTTCCATTACCATATTGGCAATATCTAGAAACTTTTTCGACAAACCTTTCTCCAGTCCCGGTATAATTTCATTCAAATACAAATCACGATTTTCATTGATTATTGTGTTACCAACTTCACCCAATACACGATCGCCATTGAATAAATTGTCCAAATTCATTTTAAAGACATCGATTTTGATTTTCAAAGGCAACTTAGTAAATCGAACATATTCCACGCCATCTTGGAGTGCACGTACGCCGCGGATTTTCACTACAGCTTTAGCATTTTCTAAAAATTAAAAGAAACATTTTTATTTTTTTTTATGTTGTTTAAAAAGCATAATATCCTCGCCTGCATAACCCTTAACATTGCCACGCCCTTGCAAGTCTAATAATAAAATATTAAGTTTCATAAAATATTTGGCAGTAAAATCAATACGCGGTAACGTCAAAGCCACATCGAATGCCAAATTTGAAGCATCAGCTCTGTAATAACAATATTGAATAGATTATCATTAAGAAATAAAACATTTTTGATTTAAAAAAAAAAATATATAAAAAATAATTAAAAACTTTTTAAGGTTTTCAATCCTAACTTTCATATTTTAATCAGGCTTGAGTTCAATAAATTTAATTTTCATTACGTCATTTTAATGAAAAAACTAATTTTACAATATGAAATGAATTAAAATGTATTAATAATTTTTCATTCTTAACTGACCGGGGAATCGAACCCACGTTCACGGACAGGTTGATTTGACATGTGTCGATAGTAACCGCACTATCTCTTCAGAAATATTTGCCGTCAATATTCAAACATCAATCTTTAATCCAAATGCTATTTTTACTTTGGTACACAATTTTGTTTTGAATGATTTTCTTTTTTTGTCAAGAATTCTTCTTGAAGTCCGAGGTAAATAAATAAAATAAAAATCTTTCGATAATGTACTTACGATAAATTATCTATAATAAAATTGCTGCCACCCTTTACCTCCATGTCACTAAAAACCGCATGAAACTGCCTTCCCCTACCCAATTCTATGTTGTCTAAGTACAACGGTTCTAGGGGAGGAGTATGATAACCTTCTCCTAAATCGCCATGAGCTAAAAGAGGTCTTATATTTTCCACCGCTGTAATAATGCAGTTATCTAAATCGGGATCATCACGATGGCAGGGTACAATGGAGGAAGCTAGAATAAAAAGAAACTGGAATTTTAATATATAAAATCTCTTTTGTGACACCCCAAAAATCTTTTAACTCTTATTAGTTTGTACGTTAACATAATTTGTGTTATTACTAGTTCTTGTATTTACTTTTAACAAGGTTTAAAAATATTTCTTAAGTAATTTGAGTTATTTTGATATTTATTTATGTTTGTTTACAATAATCAACTTCTTCGATATTTATTTTATTAAAGAGACACGTTCGCTATATTTGATAGTTAACGTCCAAATACAACCATTATTCGCATTAAGCCAAACTTGAAAACGGCGGCCGACCCTGAATTATAAAAAAAACGTGTAGAGAATAAAAAAAATCGCTGCAATCAGGCGTTAATTTTTTCAATATTTTTATTTAGCCCGGGATTTTACAATTGTCGTTTTAAGTAACTGTATTTGAATTAAATAATTTCCCTATTTAACTTAATCAATATATTCAAAGTGTCTATGCCATTTTTTAATTACATTTTAAATATTCCACACACATTTAATGTCACCCACTTACAAGTATTAACTTGTACATTCGTCGCTTAAAAGGCGCTTAAAAAATATTAATAAATTTATTTTCTTTATTTGTTTATTATCTCTGCTGATTTTGCAAAAGTGTTTAAACAAAACAAATAACAATTATGTTGTAATAAGTGGTAAAGTTAAGTTTTTTTCGCACATTGAAAAAATGCATAGAAATTAGGGATATTAGAGGTAAAAATAAATATCTGGCTGAAATCTTAAGCTCTTTATAAAATGGTGTGTTACCTATCAAACTAACTACTGCATTTTTGTGCAAAACCAAATCAAATTTAAAACTAAAATGATTTCGGAAAAACTAAAAACATCCAAATTTATTTAAACACCTAATACTTTTGGTTTGGATAATAAAACTAAATGTTGTTAGAATTGTATTGACTTCTTCTGATTAGTTTAAATTTGCAAAAATTTTAATATTTTGCAATATTTTTTTTAAAGTTCTTTAAACGAGCAACAATTTGTTTATTCGTTAAACAAAAAACATTTCGAAATACCATTTTGCTCAATTATCTTTGTGCTGTAGTGTAAATGAAACTATTTTTCCTAATACAAAATATATTAATTTTTTAAAACTAAAGGTGTGTTTAGGTTAATGATAATTGTAGCAAATGTTTAGCTTTTTAGGGTTAAGTACGGTCCTAAAAAGGTTTTAAGTTACATAAAAATAATACGCATCTGTGGCAATAAATAATAATGGCTTAAGTTGACATAAGTGATTTTTCATTTTATAACATATTCTCATTCTCTTCTTCTAGATCTATCGCTCAGCTAAATTTCAAGTATAAAATGTCATATATTTATTTGGGGTATTCACAAGGTGTGCGTGCTATCATGTTATATTGTCATAGTGTTCTAACACCGAGCTTGTTAGTTTTTTTTACACGCATTTTGTTTTTGTATATTTAACGCGCTACCGGATTAACATTTAACAAATTAACGACACGGCATTCCTGATAAAATAGTTGTTAGTTGGTAACTCACAATCAGCTGTTGCAGTTTCTAAATAAATATAATAAAAAAGTGATTTGTGATACATTTCTAAAAAAATATTTGTGTTTTGGCAATTTTAAATAAATTATAATAAATTGTGTCAGAACAGTAAATCAGCTGTTTTACTACGAAAGTTACCAGACTAACAAAGCTCATTAACAGTTGGTTACTTTAACAAATTAACAAACTTCCGAAAAACCCCGTTAAAACGTATTTTTTATATTTTAACCCCGTTAAATCGAAACCCCGCTAAATCGAAACCCCTTATAATTCGTAATAAATGGCCGGTTACTTGCGATTACGAATTATCGGGATTCCACTGTATATAGATAAAAAAGAAAAATAATTGTCTGTTTGTTTGTTGACTTATAGACTCCTAAACTGCTGAACCGATTTTCCTGAAACAGTAACATCACGTGAGCCCCGAAAATAAAATAGGCTACTCATATTTTCCATAAGCGAAGGGGAAGTGGTACCCTCCGTAGGATGCCAATATTAAGTATCGCATATCTTAAGACCGCTGCCTCCATTTTCTTTTTGCTGTTGCACCTTCTGAGCCCCGAAAATCAAATTGATAGTAGCAGGGGATGTGGTACCCCCATTGGACGCCAATGTTAAATATCGCATATTTAAAGAACTGTTAAGTGAGGATGTTCAAACTTGGAAGGAGTCACTCTTATGGTGAAATTCAACTTTGAATATAAAAATAAATGGAGTAGGCGCAGGAGGAGCAAAACCCCCAATAGGATGAATATATAAAATATCGCGGAACCGAAGAACTATCATAGCGAGTGTCTTTAAACGTGGTTAAGGTCACTATTATGATTAACAATAAATTTTCAAATAAAAATGGCGGAGGAGGAGGTGTACCATAGAACGAAAACATTAAATACCGCATATCTAAAGACAAAAGCCTTCAAGCTTTGAAGGATCCACTCTTATGGTAAACTCAACCTTTCTAAATAAAACAAAAACGGTAGGTGTAGGGGGAGCAATAAATTTTTAGAAAAGCATCCAGTGATCATCAAAAATAAAATACAGTACCCCTATAGGACGCAACTGTTGAATAAAATGAAAGACTAAGTAAAGTGACAGATTCACCACCGCGCAGTCCAAACGGCTGATGTAAGAGACAAGAAATTTGGACAGTGAATTAGTCTTCCAACGAACAGATTCACAGAAAACAGATTTTTGGAAATTTAAATATTTAGAGTGTAAAATATGTAAAAATAGGCTAATAGGCTTAACATAGGCTACAAATGTTTGTAAAATTCCAAGAGGGCATAGCACCTCCCAAACAACGTAATATATAGTGTTAGAACTAGAACCGGTCTCTGCCACTAAAGAGCTATTACGGGACTTCTTTGGTGTCAGTTCGCTTCCCTCTAGGGAAAATTTCCAGTCTTATGCAAAATTTATGCACCAAATTTTACTACAATATCATTATGTGTTACGATTTTAGGTGTACTAAAGTGCTTTCTTTTAGTGCGTGTTATAAAACGACTTTATAAAATAATGAACTGAAATTTACCAAATTTAGTAGGGTGAAATTCTAGTCGTATATTCCAACATATAGTGCACAAAAATATGACTATGCAATAAAATCATACAGATCATATTGATATACACAACTAAATCGACTTTACCGTGATGTGTCAACCACGAGTATATTTATATCAGAAATTATTGATAAAAAAAACTTTTGAAAATCGCAATTAAGTTTCTTGTTTTTTAAAAATCTC
Source organism: Pollenia labialis (assembly GCA_949318255.1). Taxonomy (NCBI): domain Eukaryota; kingdom Metazoa; phylum Arthropoda; class Insecta; order Diptera; family Polleniidae; genus Pollenia; species Pollenia labialis. Next base: position 134,432,359 of record OX439143.1, on the reverse strand, counting down.
GACTTCAAGCAAAATAAATGTGCATATGAACTTGAAGTCAGAAAAGTATCAAGGCTAGATTTCTCGATAATCGAAAACAAATACAGTATTTATCGCTTATAAGCATTTCATAATTTGCACTTTATTTGGTGCTTTTAAACGAGAAATGAAAAAAAGCATCGAAATGCATAAATATATTTAAAGTATGATTAAAATTTAGCAAATTTTGTTTTGATGAAATAATTTACATGCTTTTTTTATTGTATCTGACACCTTTGTAGCGATTATATTGTGATGCATTAATGCGGTATATGCATACTTTGTTTCTTGCCGTTCTCCAGATAGGCTGAATTTCAATAGCAAACAATTCCGGACTAAATGATATTTAAATATATAACTACCGAGTCCCCATCATATCTTAGATCTTCGAAAAACCCATTTTAACGGACAGACGGACATCGTGATTTAAACTTCGCTTCTCTTATAAGGATCCAGAATATACAGGGTGTCCCAAATTACCGAAGGGGTTTCAATTGCTTATAACTTTTTTATTATAATTTTTTTTCTTTTCTTTTCAGTATTTTGTAAAGAAGACTTGGGGAATTTCAAATGGAGCAGTACTCAATTGAACAACGTGCCCAAATTGTTGAGCTTTATTTTTCAAATCAACGATCCATTATTTTGACTCAGCGTGTACATCGTCATTATTTTAATGTGCCGGTTGGACCCTCAGAGTCAACAATAAACCGTCTGATTGCAAATTTTCGACAACAAGGGGCAGTAAGTAACCTTCCTGGTGCTGGCGGAACACGAACGGTGCACACGGATGATAATATTGAACTGGTACAGAGGAGCATTTGGGAAGATGGAGAAACATCAACTAGGAGACGTTCGACACAACTTGGCCTCCCGGGAGCTTCGCTGCAGAGAATTGTGCACACAATAGGAATGTTTCCATCAGTGTTGCCACTTTGTGGGTAATTACCCGAATTTGGTATAATTTTTACTGTCGTGGGTAGAGCTTGGGTAATTTCTCCTAGGTGTAATTCAGGTGTTATTTAAAAATCTTATTTCACATATCCAAATAAAATGAAGATTCGATATCAGTGATGACATTTACTTCTTTTTAAATATTGTTGATAAAAAATGTAGAGTCTTCTGAACCAAAGCCTCGGTTGCTTTTTAAGAAAAGTCTTCAATCATTTAATATATATTATCAATAGTTCGATTACGAATGTAGATGGACTCTGTGATTTAGAACCTGAGGTGTATTGAAAAAAGTTATTCAAACTAAAAACTAGCCTGGGGGAAGAAATGTTTACAATATTCCAACATTTACAGCCCAATTATGAATAAAAATTCCCCGGGATTGTTTTCCCTTTCCTCATTTTTTCTATTTAAATTCAATTGTAAAAATGGGAAAAGGGAATAAACTCCAGGTGAATTTTTATTCATAATTGGGCTGCTAATTAATTTTATTTTTATCTGGCAGCTTTCAAATGCTTTAGTTTGAAGAATATTAAACGCCCTTAACAGTTTTAACACTGAATTACGAAAGAGACAGTTGTAAAAAACCCTGCAGGCATTTTGTTTTCTAAATAAGGTATAAAGGATATTTTTAAGACCATGAAACTAAAAATGGTAGACTATAAAAACAATTTCTTTTTAATTACAGATTAATATATGGCATTACCAATGAAAACTTATTTCAAAAAAATAATGTTCTTTACGAAATGCATTTCAGACGTCCAATTTTGTTTATTTTATTCAAGCATTTCTGGCTGCATGTCACCAATTAAATGCACAATGTTGAAATCCAAAACGTCAATTGTTGCTGGCTTTTCAGCATACACCAGTGACTTCACAGCCCTACGGTAAACAATCAAGAGATTTCACATCCCAGGGCCTTTAGGTCTAATTGATAGCACAGAATACATTGATAGTTTATTTTCTCTTAATCAACACAACGCCTTCGATTTTAAAAAATAAGTTGCGTCATTTAATTCATGAAGGCCTATAAGTTGCGAAAATCGATAACTGATTTTCAAAGTAAATTTTGATGAACAACGCGCCACTGTTCAAGCATGAAACTATTCATAATGATGTGCCTGAGCAAAAAGTGAGAGCAGTATGACAGTTCGTTTGACTGCTAACCTTTCGTAAGCTCTATTGGGCTTAAAAAACACCTATTATTATCTTAGGAGTTTTATTCTATGTTTTATCAATAGTATTTAAATCTTTAATTTTATTTTTGTTAACTTATATAAAATCACAATAAGAATCTTAACAGTTTGACAAATATGGATCTTCTTTCAATGAGTTTGTTGTGTTTTTGCTTCTTTGTAAAATGTCTTTTTATTAAATAAAACTTCAATTTTATATCAGGTGTAATTTCATTTAAATCGGGTAATTTTGCTTAATCTCAAGTGTAATTTTGAATTTTTCTGGTGGTAGCACTGGTTTCCATACAAGATCCGGCTTGTCCAAGAATTGAAACCGACAGGTTACAAGCAACGACTTGATTGTGCAGTTTTTTCCGGCAAAAAGCAGAAGAAAATCATTTTATTTTATTCATAATTTAATTATGAGCGACGAAGCCCATTTCCAATTCACCGGATTTAACCGCCCCAGACTGTTTTCTTTGGGGGTAATTTGAAAGGAAAAGTCTACATTAGTAAGCCTAGAACCATCCAGCAATTGAAAAGCAATAAACAACATAACACCTGAAGTTTTGCGATAGGTTATGGAAAATGTGTTGGAAAGAGCTCGAATTTGCGAAGCAGAAATTGGCAACCACTTGCGAGATATTCAGGGGTGTTCTGGAAATTGAAAACGCAAATCGCAAGAATTTTAAACGTCGTTTTTTAATACGATTTTTGTAATAAAAGAATTTTAAGACGAATATTATACAAATATTAAACAGAATTTTATAACAAAAATTATAAAAATTTGATTAAAAGTGTATTAAAAACAACTTCCAAATTCTTGCGTTTCGCGTTTTCGATTTCCAGAACACCCCTGATTATTTTTCATAACTAATGGTGTTTTATTTTCTACAAAAAAATGTGCCTTTTTTTTAAAAAATGCAATTTGGTGTCTGTTTCTTAAAAATGTTGCTCCCGAAAAGCATGAGTTTTTTAGAATAAAACAAGCCACCCTTTTCGGGAGCAAAATTTTTAAGAAAAAGACACCAAATTGAATTTTTTTTTTAAAAAAAGACACATTTTTTTGTAGAAAAGAAAACACCATAAACTAAAAATATTCCCCATTTATACTGTATTAAAAAAAAATTATTATTTATTTCTTAAATAAAAAGTTATAACGAATTCAAACCCCTTCGTTAATTTTGGGCCACCCTGTATATACTTTATAGTGGGTAGGATCAATATTTTGGAAATTTCAAATGGAATTACAAAGTTATATATGTACATTGTACACCCTTTCATCTTCGGTGAAGGGTATAAATAAGTTGCTTCGTTCTTGGAGTTTAAGTTAAATAATAGCACTTCTTTTAGCAAATTTGAATATCACGTTTTCGCTTAAAAATTTAGAATTTGTATAACACATCTTCAAAACTAAATAAATAATTAAAATTTTTTAAAAAAAAAAAAAAATACCACTTACGCAGTTTTCCCAAAGACATTTGTAGGAACACGAGTATGACAAAAATTAATTCATTTATTTTAACATTCATAATTATGAATTTAGATGGCAATAACTTAAAATGATGACTTAAAAACAGATACAACGAAATACAAAGGGAACTAGTTAATTATTAAATTAAGTTTCTTATTAATAATTTTACTTTATTCTTTCGACACAAATACTGAAGAATGAAACTAATTTCATTAATGAATTAACGCAAGATCTCAACCGATCAGCAATTCGAACAGTGTGAAAACTTAAAGGCAACTGAAATTGTAAAATCCAAAACACTAACTACATATTTGAATTGAAACTTCGAAAATCAAACAAATAACTGACACAGCACTACAAACAATACACATGAATTGTATTTGTCTGTACAGATTAAGTAGTAGCAAGTATCTACATGCTACTTGACTAAGTTTAAGCGTAAATATTATGAACAAAACATACATATAAATAACAATAAAAATGACAATAATACGAATGTCATCTACTAGATAATAGAACCACAATAAACAGCTGATGGGTTTTTGAATAAAAAAAGCTTTGATCGCAGGTTAACAAAGTAAAGTTTTGATTTTAAAACGTTAATCTTAGAGGGTGCCCCTAAAAATGTGATTTTGTGATATAACAAGTTTGAATGTTTCACAGAAAAAATTGTAGCAATTTTTTTTTTTTTTTCAATTAAACCATTAATCGGGCTATACGTACGATCTAACCCTGGTATATCTGACCGCTTTGAAAATCTCATTGTAACTCAAACAAGGACAGACTGATATTCGACATTAATAAGCCGGCAGTTAATAACACATAATGACACAAGAACTTATAACGGGTCCGCCATCTAACGTTTTTTTTCAACTAGTGCTTATTTCGTGAATGGTAATACGTAGCTTATGTCTGATTTAACAGATAAGTAGTTTTATCCTTCCGATGGACGAATATACATAGTTGTGTATACGCTTGAAGAACGCTGGGAAATATGCGTTTTCGCTTCGCTAAGTGGGCCTGCGATCGACTTACAGAAGATGCCGATTTTGCCAAAAAAAAATCATCTTTTCAGATGAAGCTCATTTTGATCTCGGCGGATATGTAAACAAGCAAAATTGACGCATTTGGGGCACAGAAATCCCGCAGGCATACATTGAAAAGTCGTTGCACCCAAAACGAGTCACTGTTTGGTGCGGATTTTGGTCCAGAGTGGCCGTTACAGTCAATGGCGATCGTTATCGGGCCATGTTGAACGAATTTTTGTTCACAAAAATTGAAGAGGAGGATATTGGCAACATTTGGTTTCAACAGGACAGCGCTACGTACCACACAGCCGAAGCTACACTCGATGTTTTGCGCCCTGTTTTTGAAGATCGCATTATCAGCCGCAGAGCTGATGTCGTTTGGCCACCTCGGAGCTGCGATTTGACACCGTTGGACTATTATTTGGGGGTGCCGTCAAAGATAAGTGTTACGCCGACAAGCCAGAGACAATTGACGCTTTAAAGGGCAATATTCGTGAAGCCATTGGTGAAATACAGCTGCACACAATCGATAATGTGCTTAAGAATTGGACCGATCGTGTAGGCTACTGCATGGCCAGCCGAGGCAGCCATTTGAATGAAATTATTTTCCATTATTAACCGGAAGGATTGTACTTTCCAATTTAAAAAAAATTTCAGTAGTTTTTTTTTAGAGTTTTTTAAAAAAAAAAGTTATTTGGCGGACCCTGTATTAAAAACGAGAAGTTATGAAAAAAATTCCCATGTACAAATTTTCAGGAATTTACCAATAATTTTTTAGAGTATTTTTCGAATTGAATAGAAACCGTACATGATCTGATTTTTTTTTTTTTTGAAAATAAGGATGACATTGATCCGGGCTAGAAGTGGGTTTAACATCATGGCGGTACGTGCCATATGGCGACCGCAACCATCGACTTATTGCAATCCCAATTTTGCGAAAGTTGATTTAAAAAAATGGACATGTCAAGTCGCCTTCAAGATCGTGCATCTCTCGATTAGGTTCTGTTGGGCTATGAGAATTTACTAGTTTATGCTGACAAGCCAGCAATAATTGACGCCTTGGAAACCAACGCACCCGCGGTGTCCATATACCCGAAATCATTTTCAAAAGTCTGATATTTCGAATAAAAAAAAGGTTTTAATAAAATTTAAATTCTTGTCATTTTCTGCATTTTTCAAGGTTCTATCGGGCTAACAAAAAACACCCTCAATAATGAGAAAAATAAGTAAGAATTAAGGTTTAATTTAGAAGTTTTTACATTTCGTTTATCTTTATACATATTTTATTTAAAAATAGTAAATTTTACTTTAATGTTAAATAAACAGTACATCAAATCGTTGTACGTTCATAAATTGTTTTAAATAATTTCTTCTTATTTTATGCATTTTTAAAAAATGAATAAATATTTTGATTCCCAAATGTTTTTTGATGAAACGCACGAACCCCTAAAACGATAATCAAACATGAACAAAATTTGAATATGAAATTTTGTTAACGAAATTTACCAAAACCAAGAAGAATATCTACAATGGTGGACAACTTGATGATGAGATCCTTACAGTTTATAAAAAAAGGACACATTACAATTTCATGTTTAAGGATATGAATGCATGATTATGTATATGGCAAGTATATGGATGTCAATCTTCCATCAAGTCTAGTTAGTTCGTTAGCTGTTTAGTTATGAACAATTTCCCTTAAATAAATGCTTGAAATTTATTTGGTTTTTCCATGATTAACATTAGAAAAATACAAATAAATTTAAATTCAAAATTGTATTGAATTTACTAACGAACCAACAAACAATTGAAACATTTACGGATTAAGCGTAAAGTTAACAACCACCACAAATTTGTGGTTTTTTTTCAATTGGTTGCTTTTGTTACCTACTACATCCTCTTTGTCCTGCATGTAAGTATTCTGCTCATATCACATGTCCATCATCAAATCTAACTTCTATTGTTTCGCTAATAGATGACGATTGAGAGCACAATTAAAAAAGTTGTTGATTTTTTAAATGCGAAGGTTTGATTTGTGAAAAACATGAAAAAAAAATCAACCAAATGTCATCAATTTTCTGAGTGCAATCACTAATTATTGTGTATTTACGCTCAAATGAGTTCTTGCTCGACATTTAATTGCAACATTTTGTTGCCAAATTGTAAAAAAATGGGAAAATAATTGAGCCTTTAGGCAAAAGATTGCCTTGAAATTTTTTTTGTATTAAAAATTCACCATATGAAGATGACCTTTGACACTTCCGTTAAGCTTATCTCACTAGCTACGGTTTTCTGTTATGCATTAACAAATGCATGCCTTTTTATAAGAACACTATTGTTGGTACAATGTACGCAACATGGTGCGAAACCGACGATATGTTTGATGATAGACCTACACGTCGCTTCTTTACTGCAACATAGTCATATCTCAAAAAAATCAAACTTGGCAATATGCAATTGAAGTTTTCAAAATAAACCTTTATATCAGGGGTGATAAATGAGAAAACCAATATCGTACTAAGGAACTTTTAAAATCGTACTTTTTCGACCACAATGGTACTAAATCATTTTTTATAAGTTTTGTTTCGATTAGACTTGAAACCGTTCATTTGTTTTTGTTATATTTTGGAATGAAAATTTTCTTTCCACATTCGCCAAAGAGTCTGATATGTGATATAATTCTACTAAGCTCTAGAAACATTAACTGATTTAATTTATTTTTCATTGTCGTCACTTTGGACCAAAAAACATAAATATTTTCGTTTTTTAAGTTTTGTAAAGCATATATATCTCTGACAACGCTCGAAACTCGTTATGAATAATGAATTTGCATTTTCATTTAGAAATAGTTTTTGATAAAAGCTGTAATAAATATACTGGTTTTAACTAAAGCCCCAAAATTTTATATAGTATTATACTTTTAATGTTATTTCTGAATATATAAATATCGTTAAAGGCTAGTTTACGAGGTAATACAATGTATTACGACTTTGTAGAATCAAAATAATATGAAATTCTCTCCGTGTTTAAAAGAAAAAAAGAAAAATCTGTTGTAAGTATAATTAATGTTTACACTGATGGTATAAGTAAAATCAAAAATACAGGCCTATTCTGCAAATAGTGTTTTAAAAAAACCGACTTTTTTGAAACCCGGTTTTTCGGTTACTTGAACGTAAAAAGAATTCATATTAATTTAAAAAACAACAAAAATAACTTAAAAAAATAACATTTGTTGCATAAAATTTGTACTTTGTGGTAAGAAAATCAAAAATAGTGACTAAAAGACATTTATAAAGACCAAATGTGAATTTTATGAAGTTTTTTTTAAAGTAATATTTTAAAAACAAAACACAATCCAAATGTTTAGGAGACATTCTGTTTTTTAATTTAGTTTTTATTAAAGATGATACCAAGAAAACTCTTTCACTAACAGTTGGTGTCGGATTAATAGTAAGAAGAGCATTATATAGCATATTTAATTTTTCTGTTCTCTTGTTAAATTTTTCCAAATATTCGAAGTCATCTTTTAGGTTATTGAGATTGACACGTTTGCATTTATTGCTTAAGTCTTGAATAGATTTTAACGTCAAGTTTAGTTGTTCCTCTAAACTTTCGGAATGTGATAAAATTTCAAAATCTTCAGAGTCTGATTCACTTTCAATTGTTTCGTTTTCTAAAATAAAAAAGTCTCTTGTAGAGCTGCGTAGCAAAGTCTTTAGTAGTAGACTTTGCAAATATTTTATTTATTTGCAAGATTTCGGAAAACAACCAGTATGTTAATATAAAAATAGGGTATTTAGGGTCATATTTCTTCTTAGGGAAATCCTCTTACGTAGACAATGTATGTAGTAGAGTTTGTGCGAAACTGCTATTTGATTTTCCAATTTTTTGAACACAAATTTTAAATTTGCTTCAGATTCCAATGATGTTACAGTATCACTTGAAAACTTATTAACTGCAATATTGAGTGGTTGTAATACGTTCAATACATTATCCAGAATTTTAAATTTCAGCGATGTTTGACGTCCAATTTTAAGAGAATCTGGTGTCCTTCATGTACTATTACATACTTTTGAAGTTTATCTTGACTACACACAACAATAAAATATAGAAATTTGACGATTTTTACAGATATAAAAAACGGTTAACCGGGGGATAAAAACAGGTTTCTTAAAAACCGGATATATGACCAAAACCCGGTTTTTCGTTAATCGGTTAACGGAAATTGAAAACACTATCTGCAAATCACTTTTACTCAAATCACATTTGCCTACTAAAATCACACGTGTGCTATTATAGTGTTCCGCTTTTTTTTTGTGTGTTTTGGTGTGATCTTCAATTGCCGAAAGCACACCGAGAAACACAAAAACGGTATGACCTTCAGAACACCTTCAGAACACGCGTGTGATTTTCAGAACGGGCCCGATAATAACAAAAAAAAAGATGGTTACAGTTTTAAAGTTTCCTGAGTTGATTTAAGTTGTTTTTGTAATTGTATAAAAATTATACTACTTGTCAAGAAGATGGGTCATATTTTATCAGAGTTTTTGAGAGATCACTTTAGCAATCATACAGGCCTGTCACAGATATCAATTCCGATCGAAAGTGGAAGTGATTTCGTATCTTGCTTCACATTAAATGAAATCACTTTCGATCGGAATTGATTTCTGTGGCAGGCCGGTAACTATCGAATTTTTTTGCATACGATAGACACTGACGTATCGAATGAAAACTCGAGAAATGTAACGTCGAGTTACTCGATATCGAATGCTATTATTTTCAATTCAATAAATTTCATTAGATATCGAGAGTCATGATACCAAAATAAATAATTTCGATCAATTTTGCTCGATATCGTATGCGGTGATTAGACCCCAGATTATATGCAAATATTACCCATACGCAAGTGTATATTATTCAGTAGCCCGTTTCTGTGTTTCTCACATAGTAAAATTTTCTTACATTCCGATCGGAATGGGTTAATTTCGTGTTTGCAATTCCGATTGATTTTGTTTTAGGTTCTTCAGATCCCGAAATATTTTTAAATTACAGGTACATACGATTTCGTTTATATTACCTACGTGAAAATTACAAAAGTGTAACGGAAATCCGTCGATTTAAAGTTTAATGGTCATACAAAAAATATTACATTTTGGGCAAAATCGGAATTAAGGCATAATACTTATTTTCCAACTGTTTTCGGTACATCTCAAAAACAGTTTGAAAATTCTCTTATTTCTTGTTTTCTTACGGAAAAGCATAATGTGTAATTGATTGTGGAAATCTTCTTGTTTACAATCAATATTTTAAATCTGAATAACCTAGAAATAGAAAATGTAAAACCAAATCCAATAAAATTGACGCTATAATTCCATATTCAACCATTAACTCCCTTCTAGGAGCATTTAAATTATTGTCCAAACCTCGTTATTTTTACAGCCCCAAACACACTCTCCAATCATATATCCATACAATATATTAACTCAACATGTGATTAAAACCATAAAAATCATATGTTGTAATTACTTAAATGGGTGTAAAAAAGTTGTAGGAAATTAAATTATTTAGCGTCCAAAACAAACATAAGACGACTCATAAAATTTCAAAACTTTGCTTCAAACACTCCTGGCATTAGTGGGTGAAGTATGATGGAAATAACCACCTCATAAGATGAATAACAAAACTAATCTAGAGAAATGATTGCAGGCGCCCTTAAAAGCTGAAAAAAATGAAACAAATTGTAGAAAAGTGGATAAAGTTTTGGTCATAAAATCAAAAACATGCTTATTTTTTAAAAACACAGTAGTACGTACCACATCCACCACATTTGTTTCGATTATTTCACTTTTTTTCTTTTTTGTAGTGAAAATATGTGTTAACATACTTTTTTAACACGTAAAGTTGACCAAAATGGAAAGGGGAGGGTAAATAAGAGTAGATAGAAATCATCATCAAAAAGCAAGAGAAAAAAACCAACCAAATAAAAGTACATCAAATTTATAATGAATTACAAGGTACATAATCATGATGAAAATGCATAAGTATAACTTTGAAAATTTCTTTCAGTAAAGAAGTAACGGCGTGGAGTTTTTAGAAGACATGGGTCAAGGGGCCTTAAATGTTTTGAGTAAAAAAGACCCTAATTTAAGATTATTGTAAATCCAAAAATTTAATACTAAGCGTGTACATTAGGGAAAAAATCATTTGTTTTGTGCTGTCATCTCAAAAGTATCTACATAGCAGGCTTAAAAAAAATCTGATAACTATTTTCTCCTTTTTTCCTGGAGAGTGTTTATCACATCGAAAATTCTCCAAGAATTGCGGATGTCTCTGGAGGAGATAGCGAGACATTCAGTGGTTATCCCTAAAATTAAGATATCCAAATCGTTTTTAATTTTTGTCATACCCGCGTTGCATTAATTTGAAACCCTATGGCGGCCCTTCTGATATGTACATAGACACTAAATCCAAAACTTAAACTCAAACGAAAGTCCTTAATTGCCACCTGAAATTCTATTTAAATCGGACTAACCGTTTACAAAATCCAGAACTTTTTTAATTTTTTTTTTTCAAAATCTTCCAGTACAACTCAATACTGCAAATTTATAACAATCACATGCCAATAAAAAATAAGAAAAGACTAAATTTAATTTTAAATGATTTTGTTATTCGTGCTTAATCCCCAATTTTTATTTTTGATAAAAAAAACACTGAAATTTATTGTTGATGGGATAAGCTATTCCTATGCGCATTTCACTGGTTGCTTAGGCCAGATCATCAGGAAACTTCATCCATAAAGATTTTAGAAAATAAAACTGTTAAGCGTATAAGAACTACAGATCTGGCCTAAGCAACCAGTGAAATGCGCATAGGAATAGCTTATCACATCAACAATACATTTCAGTGTTTTTATCAAGAATAAAAAGTGGAAATTAAGCACAACAAACAAAATCTTGTTAATTGAAAATGTTGTATTCCCAAAAATTACTTTGATAGTAAACTGGCATGTGCACGGCTTAAAAAAACTAAACTGGTAAGCAAGTTGTTTTTATTTTTTTTTTAACCTACTTACAACTACAATTAATGTTGGAAGAATTCCAACCAATTGTAGTGGGGAATATAAGAAAAGATAAGCTCACTATTTATTTTTGGTGTTTTTGTTTAAGCTTTGATATTGTTACAAGTAAAACTGTTGCTTATAATTCTTATTCGCTTAACAGTTTAATTTGTTTAATATCTTTAGTTTTTCTTAAATCTTTGGATTAAGTTTCCTGATGATCTGGTATAAGCATCCAGTGTTGTGGGAATTAAGCACAACAAACAAAATCTTGTTATTTGTAATAATTGTTACAAGTCAATGATAAAAGTAAATTTATATGTAACTATTGTTACAAATTTGTAACCATTTTTAGTAAATGAACACAGCTATAGACTTCTATACCGCACGAACAGGCGAAACGTATACAATAGGCTGGGTCAAAAAAATATTTTTTCTCTTATTGACTTCTAATAGCGTAAATATGTTGTATTTTTGTCTGAATTAGATCCCTGTAAAATATTATTAATTTATTTTTTGTGTAAGAGCCCGCGCTTTTACCTTCAATTTTGTTAAATTTTGAATATAGCAACAATAGCATTGTATTGCAGAAAAGCATATTACTGTATTTTAACGACTTTTAGGTTCGTGAAAATCGTGTCAGAAGCATTCATGACTGTTTGCGCTAAAAAAGTCAAGCGATGGTTTAATATGGACGAAACTTGAATCAAGAGAGAGATGCCCGGATTTGACAGAAAACAAGATTTTGTGACCAAAAAGGATTTTATTGTTTTATGTTGTATAAGAACCAAATTTTTATTTGTTTTAAGTTTAATTCAAAATGTTTTTTAGTTTTAATTAATAATAATTGATAGTAAATAAAATATTAAAATTTAAAAAAACGTAATACAAAAAAATATTGCTATTAGAATATGATTCGAAAACTTTTATTTTTTCTCATACATCAGTGACCCACCCTAGTATACAACTTTAAACTCCCCTAAAATAAAATTCCGATGTGAACTTTTAAAACGCCGGTGCACGTATAATTTCTTTGGTCTCCTCTTCCGGAATCCATCGTCAGAACCCCGTCAATTTTGTCCTTCTTATACAGTGTTATGGATATAAAAAGTTTGGGAAATTTAAAACCTTATCTAAGTAATTCCAAATTTGGTAGGGGTTTGCGATGAAATCAAATAAAAACTAAGATTTCAAAGCACTTTCACTTTGTCGCCTTTTGCCGTTATTTTACCCTCAAACATCTTGCACCTTAACAATATCGTAAAAGCTGTAAAGCCTGCCGCAAAAAGTAAAGAAAAACTCACATCAAATCAAGAAAATTTGTACATGATGATACTTTTCTAATTAGATTTTTCAGCAATAAAATTTAAACGTTACACGAGTATATCAAACTTTTGAGGCCAGTGTTTTATTTTTGTTTGAAAATTTGTGGCAGTGGCTGATGTATGTATGATTGCGTTTCTAGTAAGCGAGTAAGTAAACACGTCTAAGGTATATGTTTATCTTGTTTTTATTTCTTCTTATTATCCATCATTGGCGAATGTAAAATCTCATTACAATTCTAGATTTTACATTTAAACACAAGTTCTTTTTTATTGCATTTTGTTTGTTTGCTTTAATTTTTTTGGGAAAAAGTTCATCTCCTTTTGTAGAAACTAACTAACTAATCATTGTGGTTCTTAGCAAATATTTTAAGAGAATTATTTGAATATGTTCTTAGTCTCACAACAGTAGAAAATTATGCCAAGGCAACGTGAAATAACTAAAACATGTTTAAACTAATGCGACAATTAAACAAACAATTTTTCAACTTTTTAATTTTCTAGGTGTGATTCGCTTATGTATGGCAACCGAACCTTAGTTAAGTTATTTCAAGTTATTTCAGTTATGTCGATTTCAATTGTCAAATCTTTAGGTCATTATGCGTTTGGCGCATATGCCTAAAAATCGGAAAGGAGAAAAAAGACAAAGAAGGTTTACATGAAGATTTGTATACGATAGAATTTTTTATATTTCCTCCGCTGCTTTCGGCATACATATGTTTTAAAGAAAGATGTAAATTTTTGTAAACTTTCATGAATTAAATTAGAATTTAATAGTATTTTATTTAAGTGAAAAATATTATTTTGTTCCTCATTCGCCACTTTTCCGGAAATATTTTGTAAAAGTAGCTTTTTGTGCTGCATACGTATACTGTTTGCTTGCTATGCATTGAGTAACTTGCGGAACTGAAAGTTTTTATAAACTTGGTGCAATCGCCAAATAGTGGCGTGTAGAGCAAAACAATACTTAAAAAACTTTAAAATAGTTGATATGGAGCAAAATGAATGCTTAAAATCTCAGAAACCATAAAAACATTTCGTGAAACTGGAGGCTTATTCTGAATTGCGATGCGAAAATACATAAATGCGAACAATTGCTATTCTGTATTGCGATATTCGCAAAGTTTTTTTTTAATCGCATTTAAAATGCGAAAAGGTGGCAAGTTGGTATTCTACATTGCGAAAACAAATGTCAAACACATGTCAAATTCGCAAAATGTATTCGACAATAAAAAAGCATTCGCGAAGTAGAAACATGTAAATGAAAAATAATATTTTATTTATTTATTCATCATATATTTATTATTTAGTTCAGGGAAGCAATCAATAAATCCACCAAAACGCGTCAATTCGAAATTATGACAGAATTTTTAAATAAGCACAGCCAATTGGCAAGAGGCCATTTGAAAACACCAAATGCACGTCAGTTGTAGCAAACCACCACACCGAACCACAGTGCCACAGAACCCATTTTTATTATTTTTTTTTCTTACAGAATGTCCTAAATAAATTTTATAAACAATTTTCACAGCCAAACACAAACAATTTATTTATTTTTAATTTGACATTTGTTGCCACTGACGTTTATTTGAGAAGCGTTGTCACGATTTGAAATAATTTGCGAATGCGATTGCGAAAGTCTAACAGAATACCAATTTTCTTACGCATCGCAATTCGGAATAAGCCTCCTGGTTTTGGATTTAGAAAGGGGGTATTAGAAAATTATATTCCTCATACCGAACTCCTTTTTTTAAGGATCGGTAGTTCAAACCAATATTATATATTAAGGCAAATCCTGCCGATTTGTACGACCCAAAAGTATTAACCGTCCATGTAACCTTGTCCAAGGTGATAATACCCCCTACCGCTTCCTTAACTTCAACTTCCGAGATCAACCCACAGAAGGGGCTACCACACTCCATATATTTCCCCGACCCAGGATCCACACTCCCGTGGAAGTGGCCCCCCATAAGCAAAGAGAGATTCAGAGCAAAATTCCGTCAACGAGTCGTCCGGTCTCTGAATAATCAATCTCATTTACGGAGTCTACTGACTCGTTTAATTTTATCCACGAGTCCCTCCTGATATCTCCCTTATACCTATTGTAACTTATCTTAAAGTCTCTCCAATCCTCATCCCTTCGCGTATGTTTCACCCTATTGAATAACCTTCTGACAGTGGACTTTTGAGACTTCAACTTGCCTGTCCACCATCTCGGTTGCGTACGCCTGCCCGGAAAGTTCAGCGGACAAGATCGCTTATAGCTACTAGGCATCACCTCCGAGAAGATGCCAGCCAATCGCTTCAAGCTGAACGGAGTCGACACCCAATAGTGGGTAACTATAAGGTAACTATTTACCAATTCCGAAAAAGAAACTCCATTTGTACTTCTTGGACATTTTGACTTTTTAAAGACTAGACTAAAGAACAGACGACTATGGTGGGAGAAGGAAAATCCGAAAGCCTTCCTCCAATCATCTATTAAGTCCCTATAATTCGTCAATGTTTTATCTATTACTGCCTCCCTTTTTGTAGTTCTGAACGTGGGCGTATTTCCCCTATTACATATATAAAGATTGCTGGCAATAATAAAATCAAACATAGACTCACCTCTTTTGTTGATGTCAACACTTCCAATCGGGAATGGTGTGCATTGGCGTCACAACCCAGTACCAGGCTCAAATCCCTTCTGATTGAGTGCTACACAAACTCACGAACTTTCATAACAGATGGATCGGTAACCTCGTATGGTAAGTATACGTTGCTATTGCCAGGACCCTTGCTTCTCCTATCACAACCGTAAAGTCTCTACTGCTGCAAGAATAAAACATCATAAATTTGTGCTCATTTCTTGTCATTATATAAGTTCGTACCTTCTCATCTATGTGAGGTACGAACGATTTATACCCCGTGATTTTTAATCCAATTACCCGGCTGATGTTGATCCAGGGCTCTTGAATTAAGGCCACGTCCTAGTTGTTTTCGATGAGGTGAGTTGCTAATTCGGTTGAGGCTATTTTACAGTGATGCAAGTTTATCTGCACTACTTTCAGCTTCTTCGGGTCCATGATTTTAAGGAAACCTAAATCCGATAACCACAACCGAATTACCGCAACCACTCTCATCGACTCCAGCTTTTTGAGAGACTCCTGGTCTACTGCAAACCCTTGGTTTTCCTTACAACCTAGTGAAGCTATGAGCTTCCACTGGCTCGGATGCAGTCCCCGTTCTAATTAGCTAGTATCCACAGTATGACTTCCACAGGTGACTACAGGCCTCAGACGCAAATATAACGTCCAATCTGCCTTCAGGACAGGCGCCACCTTCTTCCATATAGCTGGAAAACTTTTTCGGAATTTGAACAAATTTCAATAACTCACACAATCGTTGCTTTATAAAATTTTGAGAGTCCATATGACTGGTTATTGCACTGCTGTCGCAAAAATAGCAAATGCTGGATTATGTCACAGTTTGTCTGAAGCTTAGTTTTGTTCAGCTGAACACGAGAAAAATCCATTTTTAGTGTTTTTTTTAATTTTTTTTTTAAGCCTACTACATATGTATTATAAATTTATGGTGCACCTTTCATTAATAGTTTAATATGTTTTTAATTAAAAAATGAATATTTAAAAACTGAAAATTTTCTCACAGCATCCAGGGTTTGAAAACGGATCTTTTGCTTATCAACAGGTTATTATAATTGAAAAATTAAAAAATTTGATACCCATATTTTCTATATTTGAAAAAAGATAAAATATATCGCTATTTTCGCGTTTTATGTGAATAATTACAAAAAAAAATAAATTAACATTATTTTAAAACATATTCAATTTGAAAAACAGAACATCATTTCCACATACGTAGAATTTGTATGAAAATCCGAATCGAAAATATGTATTTAGTTAAATAGCTCAATTAGTAGGTCGCAAGTGGTCAAGTTTTATATACCATTGGATGCTGCTTTAAAACTCTTTTCGATGATACCAAATTTTACTTATGTCGTCTTGGAGCAAAATACAAAAAAATTCGAATAACTGAAAACAAGACCCTTTTAAAAATGGTGCAGCTAACGAATGGTCAACGCTAGAACCAAACTATTTTGGAAATCGTCATAAAACACATCAAGCAAAACGATTTTTTCAGGGATTTTCAACTGTGCTAAAGCATAATTTAAAAGCTTATAGGGTAAAGTATTTTTGAGATTTTTTCAGATTTTTCGGAAGAGGTTTAGAAGCCGCTCAAGTCGAACTTTTGCCAAAAATCGGGTTTGACGGTGTTTTTGAGTTTTTTTCATAACTTTGTCAAAAACCACGATTTTTTCACTTTTAAGGGAATAATTTATAAGAAATATGCCCAAGCTTTATTTTGGAGTACAAAGACTTTAAGTTTTTGCAATGAATTTGCTCATTTTGGTACCCTACATTATAATTTTTCGTAATTTTTCCACAAATTTTGTAAATAACGCTTTGTAACTTTGTTAATATGTAATTTAGAAACAAGTCATTTTAAGATGCAAAGAACAAAGTTCAACATTTAAAAGTGGTAAATGATATGGCAGAACGAGGTGTGGCTTTGGGCAACACTAACTTCAATGTCACAACTTCTAAAACAGATTTTCAGAATCCCAATAAATGATTTAGAGGCAAAACGTTTGATTTGTATTTGTTTGTTGGGTATAAATTGGACACAAAGCTGGAAACCGGTATAAATCAGGAACGGTAAGAGTAAATTCAAAAATATTTGTTTCTAAATTATTTAGAATGAATTTATCTTTCAAACTGCGTTGTTTATTTTTTTCATTTTCATGCAAATTTTAAAAGATGCTTGTACCTAATTTAGTACAATTCCGGATAATATGTCACGTAAATATAAAACTACAAAGTCCCCATCACATCTGGGGTCTTCGAAAACCCCACTTCAACGGGCAGACGGATGGACATCGTTAAATCAACTTCGCTGCTTATAAGGACCCAGAATATATACATAAATATTGTAAAAATTACAAACGGAATGACAAACTTATATTCACCCTTTTACCTTCAAGAAAGGGTATAAAAGCGTAAACAAATAAAGAACATGCCAAGCCGACATAGCATGATTTGAAAATGAGCTGTTGCAATATAAAAATAAATATGTTTCCTATTCAGACAGATTTGAATATAAATATTCCCACATTTCGGACTTCGAGTGTTTTGCGTGCCTTCGTTTTACTTTGATGCATTCGATTGAATTGATTGATATAGCCTTAAACTACTTGCGTAAAGTTATTTAAAGTTTCTTGAAGGGTAATAGTGTTAGGTAAAAAATAGTCTGCCAAAAATACAAAAATTTAGTTTATATTTTTTATTAAAAAACAATTTATAAAACATTAAAAAAAAACTGAATACAAAACGCAGTTTATAAAAAAAAAAAAACTTTTAAAATATACATACAAATTTAAGACATTCACTTGCCTCCTCTGTTCTGACGATTACGTTTTCGTTTCTTAGGTTCCGGTTCCAAAGGGGGAGCACATAATACATCTGGATCTTGTGGCTCAGAGTCACGCAGTGTACGTTTTTTAGCCGTTTTAGCATTAATTTTTGCCAAATTCTCCATTAACTGGGTACACGATTCACGATTACTTTCATAATCCAAAGTCTCACCATCATCGACGTCTTCGTTTTCATTTTCTGAATCAATTTCAATGGTTTCTACAGCTTTAGAAGATTTCCTTTTGGTATTTTCTTTTCCAATTTTTATTTCTTTGGATGTTTTATTTGATTTTCTCACTTCTTCATCTTTTTTCTTGTTATCTTTGAGTTTTCTCTTAGTAGCTTCTTTTTCTTTCAAAATTTTTTTATTTCCTTTGATTTTCTTTTGAGCCTGTTTGGATGTAGTGGCAATGGGCGTAGAACATCGACTGGCTGATGTAGTAGTGCTTTCACTATCACTTGCATTCGATTTGCAGGTTTCACCTGAATCTGCTTCCTTGTCATATGCCTTAGATTTTGACTGTAATTCTTTTGATTCCTCTTCTATTTGTCCGAGCAAAGTTTCTTCTTCATTTTCTGCCTCCTCACTACCCAGGGTTGTTTGTTCATCTCCATTTAAACTACTGTCATCTACTTCAATTTGACTGCTATGTGAAAGAGTACGATCTATGGCGGCTTTTAGATCTGAAGTCTTAATACGAAAATCTCTAACAGTTCCAAAGTGGAGTAAATTTGCCAAACGATCATTGGTCTTTTTCGCTAATAGTATAACATGCTTGTTAAAATTTTCTATGCACAAAATAATTTTTGGTATGTATTTAGTTTCTCTCAAAACTTTGGCCTTTTCGGCCTGGGGATTTATTTTCTTTTTAGAGGTCTCGTCTAAAATATTACTTTCAATGTAAGTAATAAGAGCATAAATATTGGAAGGTAAAGGTTTACCTACTACTCTCAATAATAAATCAAATCTGAAAGAAAATCATTAAAATAAATAAATAAGAATAAAAGGATAAACTTACTTTGTTCCCTGTATGGACACTTTAACACCACCAGCACAACAATTAAGAAAATGCTTTGCCAAATTTTTTAAACATATAAAATGTTGCATTATAAGTTTCATTAAACCATCCATACAAGTGCCCAACGGCAGGCAAACATTCGTTAGGTTCCTTAAGGTATTGGAAATGTGTACCAATTGTGAACATATAGACCGTTCCATAGACTTTAAAGAGCCTAAACAGTAGTCACGATCTTCTTCAGCTACAATACGGTATTTGTAACTTAAATTATTCGCTTTTACAATAAAATATTCAACATCTTCGATTTGTTTACGCAATGCATCGTAAAGATAATGAAGACAGGATTCGGCTGTGACATCGCTTATAGATTTCAAAGCAACATTTAATTGTGTGCTAGTATCCTGAAATATTTAACAGAATGGTTAAAAGATTTTTGTAAATAATTTTTCGTTACACAACACCTACTTCCTCGTCTGGCTGTTTATCTTTTACATAACACCACACCTGGGCCAAATGCGAGGGTATTATTTGGAAAAAAGCTCCCGAGTGTGTTTTCTGTCTTTGTTTAAACAATAACTTATGTACCAAACCCATTTCCTTGCAATTAATTTCATGGGTTTTACAAAATTTCAATAGCCATGTGTAGGATTCGGTAGTCATACGATTGCCAAATGCTGTATTTTCATATAATATCTCTAAACTTAGTAGCAAATTGTGAGGTATCTTACGGCCAGCATTATCACTTAACATTGAATCATTAGCTCCAGTTTCTTTGGAGAATTCTTCTTGCATAAATGTATCTATGATATCGTGTAAAACAGCTATACATTCTTTACTCTTATCAATCATATGAAAATCGAATCCTTTAACAAATATTGAGGAGAATTTAGATTTATAAGTTTCATTAGCGGTTTGTAAACATTGACGAAAACATTCGGCCGCTAAAGAGGCGGTTTTTAAATCAAAATCTCCCCACAGAGATGGTAATCGTTTAATACAACGTTCATATATAACTTTACAGATATCCGTTAGATATTTTAAAGTACGTTTGCTGTGGGCCAGTTGTTTATACACTGGTTCCGTGCGTATTTGTTCAACTTTGAACGCCGCGACTTCTAAAACATAACGTACCAAAGATACATTTGAGCGTAAGGATGATGTATTATCGCGTGAAGCAAATGGCACTATATTTCTAAAATAATATTTAAAATTCAGTTACAATAAAATTTTATCTAATAAATCATATCTTTCTTACTCGTGTAATAAACGCAACAATCTTACAACTACAAATAAATCCCATATATTTTCTGGTTGTGAGTGTATCTTTTTTACAGGTACCCCATTCACGGTTATATTATTAGCAGTATTATCCGTATCACTGTTACTTTTGGATTTCTTTTGAGTCTTTTTGCTAGAAAGTGACTTTAGTAAACAAAATTATTGTAAATACTTCGTTATGACAATTAATAACATGCAAATTTACCTTAAGACCATCATAAAGATGCTCATGTTCCTTGAAAAGAGGCAATAAGTGTTTAACATTTATATTGGTTTGTTTCGAAGTTAATATACAATACGCCATAAGACCCTCAATGAAATTAAGTTGTTGTAATATCAATTCGTTTTTTAGATGGGTTAATGAACCAGTCTGTAAATACAAGACTTTTTGCAAATGACATCTGTGATCAAAAAATTTACAAAATTTTCTATAGAAAATTCAGGAACTTAAAAACTCATGAATATTGAGTTTAAGAAATACACAAATATTAATCAAAGAGAATTAACGAATTAAATAAAAAAAAACGAAGGAGTTTGAAATTTTCTATAGAAAATCAAACGAGTTTCGAAAGCTTGCTTTAAAAAAATTAATTTTAAATTATCTAAAACTTACCGTATCCTCAAACTTAATATTCTTTCCAATAACTTTTTCTAATGAAGCATTAATTAAACGTTTCATTGCTCTGGTATCGTATTCAGTTTCGAATTTTTCAAATATAACTAGACAATGGCTAACACACAGTAAAAGTTTACCCAAATTATCATGAATTTCAATTTCATTCTCCATATTATCTTTGGCAGAGACAATTTTTTCGAATTTAACTGAAAATACATGATCCACATCCTCTTCCACGGGAGCAACAAATAATGAACGAAAATACCAATCAATGAATTGTAAGACATGAGGAACCAATTTCGGATTCAACTCCACAGCTCGTTGTAGATCTGCATTAGGAATACATTATTATAAAAAAAATAAGCAAACATATTATTAAATATGCAAACTTACTCTCATATAAAGTGATTTTAATATCCAGCGATTGATAAAAACAATTCCTAAGGACTCCTATTATTTCTAAAGTCAACATATCAAAATGCCTTTGCGGATTATTTCGATTACCTAATGTCGCCTGCGACATTAGCGAAAAACCAGATATACTGTGCTGAGTGCACATACCAGAAGCACTTAACTGGGAGCGTTGGGAGTTGCTATTGTTAAGTTGTTTTAAAATCATACAAAAACCATAAACTGCCATACGACGAGTTTTTGTTTCGCTACAAAAAATAAAAAAATTATACTTGAATAATTATTACAAAAATGCAGATCATTTACCTTGAACTCATTGCTTTTCTCAATACTTCTATAAAAGCGTCTCTTACGATAGGAGATATTTTCAAAATTGGTAATATAAAAGACATCATTCTCATGGCTTGATCACCCGAAATCTTACAATTAGAAATTAATGATAAAAAAGTATAGAATAAAATGAAAAAGTGTATTGAAAACATACCCACTGAAAGTAATCCATTACATAATTTATGGTCTTAGTGCATTCCGATACTGTAAAAGTATCAGCCACACTCAATAATGTTAAACATTCTGCAAAATAAATAGTTAAAAAACTTGAAGAACTACTTAAAACATTAATTATTCATACCCGAATATTGGTTTTGATCTTGTTCTATTATCATCCACTCAGCCAAACGTTTTACAATACCCTGGCCAAATACGAAACGTTTTCGTATGAATTTCGTAAGAAATCCAATGGCCAATTGATTAAGTTGTGGAGAGTTTTTTGCTTTTAATAAAACAAAAATTAAATTCACCAATCCTGGAGTCACAGTATCCTTGCCATCTTTATTTTGATCAATCAAAACCGTGAAAAGTTGATCTAAATCTACTCTCTTACGTTGCAGACTATCACGACACCAAACAGAATAATCAGACAAAATAATTTCTTCTTCATTATTACGAATGACACTACGTATAAACGGCAAAAGGACAGACGAAGACAAGCGTGAATCAGGTTCTCGATTCGCAGTCGTCATAGACAAAATAGCACTTAAAACGAACGGAGTTAAAATGACATCAGGTGTGGCTGCAAAATTCTTAAGAAAAAATATACAAAATACAAACTCTGGTTTCGCATAATGAAATACTAACTCTTAAAACAATGCATAGCTGTATCTCATTTATTTTGTATTGTGTACAATAATTTAAATGGTGTAAAATAGTTTCTTCAGCTTCTCTGAGCTCTTTATCGGAAAATGCATCTAAAAATTTAAATATATTCACAGAAATATTATAAAATGTAAATGATAGATTTCGTTTCTTACCAATACTATCAAAATCTGTTGAAGTACTATTCATATCGGAAAATAGCTTTTTATAATAGAAGCGATAGAAATATTTTTCCAAAGCCAAAATAGGTATTATAATTTGTGATGCTGTAGAGCACATTGAAAATAGTTGATATGCCAATGCAGGCAAAGCATCAGGCGTTAATGATTGTACACATCCGGTAAATTTATTAAGAACCGTTATTGTTTCGGAGGCATTTAAACGTAGCTCTCTGAAAAGATAAAAAAAAATATAACAAATTGTAGCGACCATAGTATAATAAGTACCATTCTACCATGGTACCAACTATCTTTTAAAAAATGTATTTTCTTAATCTTAGTGAAGGGGTTTAAAGGTTCGGCCCAGCCGACTACAATTTTTTAATTTATTTTATAACTAGCTGTTACCCGTGACTTCGTTGACGTGAAAATTAAAGCAAGATTTAAAGAAATGTGTTTATCCAATGTAAAAATGTACAGAAATTTTATTTAGTTTTCTACATCTTAATTTTATTTTCTGCCAACACATACATATGAAAAGCAAGGGGTGTGCAGTTACCAAATTTAAAAAAAAGAAACAGTACCAATTTGTTCCAAGACTTCCAGCTTTTTCTTATTTTAGGCTCCCCGAAAGTACACTTTATGTTATTGTAGGCTAAAAGCTGTATATTAGGGGTATAACCAAAAAAAATACCTATCACGACGGGGTGGCCACTGATGTATATATCAAGAAAACAGTTTTTTGAGATCAATTTACATAAAAAACCTCCCCCCAAACCGTTTTTTCCATTTTGTTCAAAAAAAGAGTTTCCGTGTTATTTTAACATAATTTTAACTGTTTGGATGTGGTATAAGGCTTATTTGTGAAATAGTAAAATAGAACTGAATGTTTTTTGTTTTTACAATAGAGATATTGTATTTTTAATTAACAAAAAAAAAATACAAATACTAAACTTCAAAGTGATTTGGGGGGGAACTTTTTTAACGCCCGCGAAAAAGTGACCACAATTTTTATCATAGATTTTCATGGTCTATATGGCATGGATAGGTATTTTTTGATAAAAATTTGATAAAAAATTGTTCAAAAGTTATACCCCTACTGTATATATGTATTCTAAAATTATCGAAAAGAAAAACAGAATTGGTACTTTTCCCGTTTTCATCACTTAAAAATACCAATTTTTCCCTTTAAAAGTACTCTATATTTAAATCTGGACATACATACATATTTAAATCTGGACTATGTATATGGGTGTTTCCAAAGTAAAAAAAAAAATTTAAATAAAATTCCAACCTACCCAAATATGCCACGAGGATTGCTCCATTTTGAACTTACGAAAGTTCAAGTTTTTTATTAAAAAAGTAACAGTCGTTACTTTATAAAAGTGCTGTTATGCAGGATATGTCAAGTAAAATATCTGATTAAATTCTTTGAAATGTTTTGTTTAAGGAATAGATTTATTTTTAAACCAAAGAAATTAGTTACCAAAATAAAAATTTTAAAAAGTTAACAGTTTTTTGTGTTTGAATTCATTTATTATGGGTTACTCAAAGTAGTATATTTTTGTTAGTATAAAGAATGACAGATACCTTTATTTTGTATAATATTAGTGGAAAAAAATTCAAAATAATGATTTCATTTTTGAGCTATATGGGGTAACTTTCTGTGGAAACACCCATATGCCATCTGTATACAAAGTTTATCAAAAGGAGAAAATTTATCAAAGAAACATTTTCTCCCGTTTGTACCTTTTAAAAAGTACCCTGTATATTTGAATCTGGGCCATATTAAGCGGGTTTCGCGTGATTACTAACAACCATACTTTTACGTTTATAATATTATTTTATTTATTTATTATAACATGTAATATAAAGCCTCCGTGGCCAATATAAAAATATTACATACCATTAAAAAATACCTAAGATTTAAAACTACATAACATTCTATATAATTCAAAAATGCAAAATTTTAAATAAATGCCAGTTTACTAAAAATAAAAACATCCTTACCATTTAAAACATTAGCTCCCAAGCCAATAAACAGATATATAAAAATTAAATTAAAGAAAAGTAAAGTAACGGTTCAATTCAGTACAGAAAATATGCCAAATCTAAGCATAAGTACAAATATTGATATGATTGGGGAAAACACGCAATTCAAAAGGTAGTTGATTCCACCACCTCGCACTCCTAATCCTAAAAGATCTTTCAAACAAGGTAGAAGAAATTCTAGGAATTAAAAGTTGTGGGTTCCTACTCGAACGTGAGAAGATAAAAGATAACTTAATAGAAAAATGCTAAACTACGATATTTAATTAAGTCCATAAAAGTTAAGCCAAAAAAATCCTTAAAAAAAACGAGAAATATGATCTCGACGCCGAATACTATAAACAAAACGTACAACTAGATTATCAAACGATTAATTCTTTTCAAGTGCATCGCACATGTGCCAGAATAAACCTCAAACCCATTAAATATTTGAGATATTAACAAGGCCCACGACAATCTAACTTTGATACGATAAGGCAAATACAAATAAATTGAATAAATTCTACGTAACATACCATAGAGTCTGGAACTCAACAAATCAATATAACTAAAAGAGTCTAATATAATACCTAAACAAAGTTTTTTATTAAATAAATTTGCCATTGTTTTACTTTTCCACAGCACTTACTTAAACATATCCGCAATCGGTGTCATTACCTCATTGGGCCATTTCATGGTACATAGGTTTTTTACAGTCATATCACGATATTCTCTGCCACTCATCGATATGGAATTTACACTTAAACGTGGCATTGCGGCAAGTACATTCAAGGTCTCCGGCAATAAATCCTTCCATCCAACACATTTCGGGTCGCCAGATCGTAAGCCATCTGTACAATGTTCTAAGATCTCGATTAACTGATCACTGGGAAATGTATTTAAATCCTGACACAGACGGGTTATTAAATCATAAGTTTGTTTATAGCTTAATTCGACTTTTAGTAGGCCATCCAGAAAACATTTTACGCAGGCAAAACGTTTCTCCTTGGCATCGTAATTGGAGGGTTTAAAGCCCAACAAAAGATAATTCCAAAAAGTGGTGCAATCATTCCGACCCAATTTCGAGGTTAAAAGAGAGCACAGCTGTCGAAGAAGATATTAGGCGTTATAAAAATAATTTTAACATTTTAAAATTTGTATGTTTACACTTACCTCTTTAGATGAAGTCTTCCCTAACAATGACTGCAGTTGCATTATACTATGTCTTTCGCCAAGACGTATTATTTGGACATCAAGGGATTTGTCACTTAGGGAGATTCTGTCATTTCTCTGCGTTATTTGCAACATTGAAAAATATACACAAATAATTAAATTTAACAAATTTAAACACACAAATTTTTTGATTCTTTTTGTTTATGGTAAAAAGCGCCTTTTTATTGTTTTAAAATTTATTTAGTAAACTGCATTATCGCCGTAAATACAGTATGAGTTGTTTTCTTGTGTACAAAGGGTTTCAAATTAATTCTGCAGTTACACGTTCAACTTTTTCTAGGTAGTTTTTTTTTAAAAATTGAAAGCTGTGACGTAGGATGCACAGCAATTTACTTATGATTACGTCAAACAAACAATTTATAAAGACAAAAGAAAAATTTTCTTATTAAAATTGCCATCAGCTGTTTTCTTGATTGTATATTAAAACACTAAATTTGAAAGCAAGTTCGCTAAAGTTAAAACAACGAATATATTACTGAAACACTATAATTGTATCGAAACATTAAACATACTTTGACGCAAAACTAAATCGTGTAACCCCCAAGTTAAATCTCATATCTTAAAAAAGAAAAAAACTCCTCCTTTAAAGTTTCATGAATTTTAAAGAACGGTTTGAGGTACATATTATTTAAAAAAAATCAGCCAAATAAAAAAATAAGTTTTTAACTTCGACCGTTTTTTAAATTTAATATTTTGCAGACATTTTTTAAAAAATAAATTTTTTTTCAATATATAGTTTGTAGCCCCCGTTATTCTCTTTAAAATGCAATTTAAGTCATCTTCGTATGTAAAGTAGTTTTCGAGATATTGAAGAAATAAGCTCAACACATTTGGCTAATTCGGCGAAATTATGACAATTTGAATATGACATAACTTTTGAAAAAAAATTTGTTCATATGTGTTCCTAATAGGATAAAAGGAACCTTCTCACCAAATTTCATTAAAATCGAAAGGGGTCGGTCGTGTCCTACTCTTGGTCGATTTGACATGGAATTACCCAGTTGGTTTTACACACGTTAAGGCTCAAATTGAAGAAAAACTGCATGCTGGTCGACAAAGCATATCTTTCTCTACCACACGGCATCAAAATTTTAATTTATTTAAAAAGTTGATTTAATAGGTTTGCATGTTAAGCCGACGATATGTATACATAAAAAATATGTTTTTAAGTAAATTCAATTTCCCATAAAATTGTATGCCAGTATTTATAAACACATTTTCAATTTAATTAAGTCTTACAAAACAAATTTTCTATGAAAATTTTCCTTAATAAACGTTTGTTAATTTTAATAATGGTTTATGAATACGGAGGTGTAATTTGTTAACCCATGACATATAATCAAATTCTGAAATACATACGTTACGTTAAATAAAATTGCCGAAATTTTAAATCAGTGTTCGAAAATAAACACAAAATATCGTTCCTTAAGGCCAGGTTACACGGTAATAGTTAAAATGTATTACGACATGTCGAAAAATGATGTAGAATGAGAAAAATCTTATCATGTAAAAGCAAAATGTATTGAGTAAGAGATACAAAATCTGACAAGCGGTCGGTAAATGTTTTTTTTTCTAAACCATTAAAACTTACATTTGTTACAAAAACAAAATACACATACGAAAAAAAAACAAAAAGCTAGCAAAATAATTTTACACAAACAAATTGCCTTCAAATTGAGTGCAGCCTACGTCACAGCTTTCAATTTATGTAAATTTTAACAAACAGTATATGCAAAAGACTATCAAGAATAAAATTGACTGTGTGGCCGCAGGGAAAGCAATTTACTTTCAAGATGTCATCAATAAAACAATTTATAAAGACAAACTTGTAATCAGCTGTTAAATTGAAAGTAAAATTGCCAAACAAATGGAAAGGTGAAATCGAAAGCAATCTTGTGGTCAATTTAAAAAATAGTGAGTGTGTTAGTAAAAAAGTGAGAGTGAATTGCAAATTGAATGGAATTGAAAGGCAAAACTTTATCGTGAGGCCACCACACGCCCCACACACGTTTCAATTCAATTGTCAACTGTGTCTTTCAACTGAATTGATGCTTGGTCACATACTTCATCAACTGAATTGAAAGGTTTTAAATTAATTTTAAAATTTAATGAAATCACAATTTTTTAAATACTTAACTTTTTTTTTGCAAAAGAACACTACAAACATTAATTTTGACAGCTGATCAAGAGACTCGAGCATACACAGTACAATCGAATTGTAAGACTTCGACGTCAACTTGAAAAAATCCAAATATTTTGATTTTTCTTCAAAAAACTCGACAACCGTCGAACTAATCAGTTGACAATTGAATTGAATCGCGTATAGGCTGATTTACGTGCCCGCAACATTAAAGTATGAGTAACGAAATATTGAAACAAACGTAAAAATGTTTCGTTTTAACTGTTGCAATATATCTGGCCACCCTAAAAGTTATATATTTACTTTTGTATTTGTCCCAACAACAACAAATGTCAAATTAATTTA
This sequence comes from Pollenia labialis, assembly GCA_949318255.1. Classification (NCBI taxonomy): domain Eukaryota; kingdom Metazoa; phylum Arthropoda; class Insecta; order Diptera; family Polleniidae; genus Pollenia; species Pollenia labialis. The sequence goes on along the minus strand of OX439143.1, from coordinate 134,403,480 downwards.
CAATCAGCTGTAGTCTTTTACTTAAAATTAAGAAAAAATTTAATCAGTTCACGCAATAAAGTATTTTAACAATTAAACTAAGAAAAATGTGTTAAAAATTGAATAGGACTAATAAATTTACTAACTGAACCTGCAAATGATTGCAGGTGATATGAAAACCTTTTGAAGAAAAAAGGTTTTATTCAAACTCACCCAATAATTGCCGCACCATGACCACATTTGACCTCACATCCGTGACAAGTAGCCACAATAGTTCTTCTACGGTTCAACTAACAGCCTCATCAACATCTATAAATTCCGCCAACCCGTTTCTCTTAATCGATACCGAAAGAGAACAGTTAATAAAAGCAAACACATCTTCATTAACATCAGCAGCGGTCGCCTCTATTCCAGCAACAACATCATCGTCTTCAGCAACGAATAATACGGCATCTTTTAGTAATATTTTAGGGGTTTTGTGTGGCGGAATGAACTCATGGTTTCGTCATTATCGCATTTATAAAACTATTCTATTGATATTATTGCTCTTAGTGCTTTTGCCTTTATTTGCTCATAGAAGTTTATTGAATGTAAGTGTAATAAGAAAATTCCTAACTTGATTTTGCGTCTTAATGTCTATTTCATTTGTTTGTTTTTGTTTTGAAGCCTGACAACGATGTCCCCCAAATGGATTTGCATAGAGCCAGACCTTTACTTGATGCTTATGAAGATTTTAGTTCAATGCGTGCTAGTGACTTGAAAATGAGAATAGAGGAGTTGTTAAGGATTAAGGTAAGTCTGTAATCACTTTAAGATTTGTTTCAGCTAATATTATACAAAATAAATGTATCTGTCATTTTCCGAAAGATTAACTTTTATTTTTTTTATACTAACAAAAATATGCTACTTTGAGTTACCCATTATAAATGAATTCAAACAAAAAAAACGGTTAACTTCTTAAAATGTTACGACCGTTACTTTTAAAAATAAAAATTTTTTAGGTAACAAATTTTTTTGGTTTGAAAATAAATCCCTTCCTTAAACAAAACATTTCAAAGAATTTAATCAGATATTTTACTTGACATATCCTGCGCAAAATTTTACAAAACATGATGTTTGTTTCCGACATTTGAAAATAGCACATTTATAAAGTAACGACCGTTACTTTTTTAATGGTCAAAAGAAGTATTGAAATTACATTTTTTATGAATTCTTTCGGTTGCTGCTGTTGCTTGAACTTTCGTAAGTCCAAAATGTAGCAATCCTCGTGGCATATTTGGGAAGGTTGGAATTTTATTAAAACAATCTCAGAAAATCGGTAACGACCGTTACTTTGGAAACACCCATATATAACTGATTTTTTATTTGCATATAAAGAAGGTATGATGGAGTACTTTGCTTTAATTCGCCACTTTTTTTTATAAAGTTTTACGGAAGTTACTCATAATCTCTTAAATTGTCAGACTTATTTTTGTCATTTTTACAGAGTACCGTTTCCATTGAACTACGTGAGCTAGAGGCTCGACGGCAAAAACTGCAATCAGATATCGGCCAATATAATCAGAAAATCGAAGAACTAAAACAAGAACTAATGCGTGAGCAAACCGAACTAGAAAGATTAAAGATATCTGTGGAACAAGCTCAAGTTGCACAACGAGAGGCAGTTCAACGCAATACGCCAGATTTAGCTTTGCCACGTACCCTCTATCCCAATGCTCTGCCGCGCAAAATGCCACCAACATCAGCACAAACAATTAACACATGTGAAATGCACAACTGTTTTGATCACTCTAGATGTAGTTTAACTTCTGGTTTTCCTGTTTATCTCTATGATCCCGATACGTATAATATTTTGAAGCCTGGTTATGATATTGAGGGGTTTCTAAGGACTACCATAAAACAAACTTTGGGTTACAATGCTCATATTGTTAGGGATCCAAAATTGGCGTGTATATATTTGGTGTTAATTGGAGAAGCTTTGTTTGAAAATGATTTGGTTAAAAATAATCGTTATGCAGCTTTAGAAGAAGAGGAGAAATATAAACTAGTCTCTAATATATCGGATAAATATGATGCCATTGATATGAGTAAAATTTACAGGCTGCCTTACTGGGGAGGGGATGGTCGCAATCATGTGCTGTTAAACTTAGCTAGAAGAAATTTAAATTCCAAAGCTACCAATGCTCTACTCAATCGAAATACTATGAGAGCTATAGTAGTGCAATCTTCCTTTGAAGCCAATCAATTTCGCAATAATTATGATTTGATAGTACCTCCCATCTTGGGACCTCCAGGCGGTGATGTGTGGCAAGAATGTGCAGCCATGGTACCGGCCAGACGCATGTATCTGTTATCTTTTCAGGGAGAACTTAGACCCCTAAACGAGCCTGTTAGAACTCCGCATCCTTTGGATGATTTTATTTTAGACCACTTAACAGAAATGTCTAGAGGTCCAACTCAAGATAAATTTTTACTACAATTTAAATGTGTTCCTGCGACTGAGCAGCACGATGAAAATTCTGTTGTCGATTGGTCCTTATGCGGCACAGATTCATCACGCAAGAATATTTTAAAGGATTCTACTTTTGCTTTAATCCTGCCACCTTTGGAGAGACGGGTCAGTTCTACCTTAATGTTGGCTCGTATTTATGAATGCTTGCGTTCAGGTGCGATACCTGTTATACTTGGGGCCGATGAAGTTCGCTTGCCATATAGTGAAACTATTGATTGGAGAAGAATAGCTCTATTGCTGCCTAAGGCTCGCATCACTGAATTACATTTTCTATTGCGGGCCATACAAGATGGCGATCTATTGTTAATGCGTCGTCAAGGACGTTTGGTATGGGAACGTTATTTGAGCTCAGTGCAAGCAACCGTAGATACGGTTATCGCTAGTTTACGAGATCGTTTAGGTATTCCACCACGACCAGTGCCTCCTGTCATAGCCCAAAGTGTTTTCAATAATACGTTTATACCTTTAAAATCGGACCCTCCTGTGGGTATGGATACAGAACCAGAAGAATCTTTGGGACCTATAGAGCCGCCTTATCCCAGTCCAGCGTTTAGAAGAAATTATACCATTTTGAGAATGCAATCAAGAGAGGCTTGGAATGATTGGGTAAATCGACATCAATAAAAAAAATGTTATTTTAATTTAATTACTTTTTTATTTTTAGGTTGATCCTTTTTATATGTATCCCCAATTACCGTTTGATCCTGTGCTGCCTTCCGAAGCCAAATTTTTAGGGTCCCACATGGGGTTTCGACCAATTGGAAAAGGCAGCGGCGGTGCTGGTAAAGAATTTAGTGAAGCTCTGGGTGGCAACTATCCCAGGGAACAATTCACGATTGTTATATTAACTTATGAACGAGAACAAGTTCTTATGGATTCCTTAGGTCGCCTATATGGCCTGCCTTATTTGCACAAAGTAGTGGTCGTTTGGAATTCACCAAAGCCTCCTTTAGATGATTTAAGATGGCCTGATATTGGAGTACCGGTAGCAGTGGTGAGGGCTCCACGAAATTCTCTTAATAATCGATTCTTACCTTTTGATGTCATCGAAACTGAGGCTGTATTGTCCATTGATGATGATGCCCATTTAAGGCATGATGAAATACTTTTCGGATTTCGAGTTTGGCGGGAACATCGTGATCGTGTTGTTGGTTTTCCAGGACGTTTTCATGCCTGGGATTTAAATGATAATCATCATTGGAATTACAATTCAAATTATAGTTGTGAACTGAGTATGGTCTTGACGGGTGCAGCTTTCATACACAAATACTACATGTATTTGTATACATATCATTTGCCTCAGGCCATACGTGATAAAGTCGATGAATATATGAATTGTGAAGATATCGCTATGAATTTCTTAGTATCGCACATTACAAGAAAACCACCGGTAAAGGTAACATCCCGGTGGACATTTAGATGTCCTGGCTGTCCAGTATCATTGAGTGAAGATGATACACATTTTCAGGAACGTCACAAATGTATAAATTTCTTTACACAAGTAAGTATTTTGTGAAAAATAACGAAATAGATAGAGACCGAAAAATAAGGACTAGTCCATACTTCGGGATTACTTGGTTTAAAAGTGGCTCCGAAACGGATATAGAAGACCCTAAGGGAGAATTGTATATATATATATATTTATCAGTTGCCAAAAACGAACAAAAAACCATTGTTCGATAGTAAATTTTCGGTCGATCAAAGGCATTTGTCATAATAACAGTTTATTCAAAGTTGAAGTTGAACCAAACCCCCTTTTGGAATAGAGCGATTAAGTCGTATTAGATTTTGAAAAAATTGGCATGATTGTTTTTTTTTTTATTTAAATATATTAACACTTAAAATTTACAAAGTCAGTCACCTATAAAGCATAAACGGGTGGCCCTTGAAAACAAAATTACCCACAGTTTAATAAATCCAAGCTACATTTTGCGACAGAAACTTTTGCATTTCTTTTTTCATTATACATACTATTTATTTTTTTATTTTATTTTAAAGGATTTTGATTATCGTGCTTAGTTCCCAATATTAATTCTTTATAGAAACACTGAAATTTATTGTTGAAGGAATAAGTTATTCCTATGCGCATTTCAATGGTTGCTTAGGCCAAATCGTCAGGGAACTCCATCCAAAGATTTTAGAAAAACTAAAGATATTATACAAATAAAACTCTTAAGCGAATAAGAATTATGAGCAACAGCTTTACTTGTGACAATATCAAAGCTTAAACAAAAACAACAACAATAAACACTGAGTTTATCTTTTATTACACTCTCCACTAAAATTGGTTGGAATACTTCCAACATTAATTGTAGTTGTGATCCTTTAAAATAAAAAATTTTTGTATTCCCACAAAATAACTTTGATTTAAAAATATTTTGCAAAACCTACGAAAGAATTTACTTTTGGCCTTTTGAAACTCTGCGAAACTAAAAAATTCGATAGTAGTTTAGTTTTTTGTTAATATTAAGAAACCTTTTTATGTTCTTTAACAATTTAATTGATGTGTGATTCGAAATTATTCGTTTGCTATTCTAAATAATTAACTAAAATTATGAATTATTCACCCTTATCGTGGTTGGCGAATTTAAAATACGCCTGCGACTGTTTTTTGTCCTTTAATCTATAACAATTCGGGCAATAAAGAAATAATAAAAAGTTTCTGAAATTTGGAAAACATGTTTGTGTATTGTACGCGAAAACTTCGTGGTTCCGCTCATGGATTTTTTAGGTGCCTTTCATGTTACTTCTTCGTAACAATATGTATTGCTGTTGTTATTGGGCTTGAATGCTGGGAGTAGAGTTATCGTGGTAATATAATCGCAGTTGCAGGATACCGCATAGATGATGTGGTTCATAGCCGACCACCGTTCTTTGCAGATACAAATAAAATTCTTCCGCCAAGAACAAAAGTGGATTTAGCACAACTGAGATTGAAAAAAGGCAATGGACTTAATGTCCTCTGGTTCTGCATACACCGTGCCGTTCCTTAATAATGTCTAGCTTGTGGATAGGGTCACCAAAATACTCTTACCTACCATAATTTCAAATACCCAGCTAACACTACTGCATTTGATTTTTTTTTTAACAAATTTAATGCAACTATATGAATTCTTGTGCTGGAATAGGTTGCAAAATCAAAGGATTTTGTATGTATTCTTGTTTTTGTAGAAGTGAGACCAGAAATTATGCGCATGTATGAGTAAACGTTATTATGATTCCATATTTCTCTTCTGTTTCGCTCTGATCATTTAACTAAGACTAAGTTGTAGGTTCTTGTTGAGTTGGATAAGCCCTACAGTTGAAAAGGTGGAGTATATAGTGTGGATCCGTGCCACACGCAGCGCAAATAGAATTATTGGAGTTGTTTATTTTCAACCAGTACAAGTTTAAACGAGGATAATATTATTACATTCCTACGATAATCGGTTCTACGCACAAAAACTACTTGGAGTTTACAAAACCAAAGACCAAGGATCGTCAACTCCGCAACACCAATTTTTTATGTGTTGTTGTTGTAACAGCTTGTTGGTGTTGCTGGGTTGACAATCGTTGGACAGTGCAATTGAAGCTCCGAATCGTTCCGGTACGTAGACCCAATTATCGCGGGAAGGATTTTTTTATTGTGTAGTTTTGGCTGGTTTTATCTAACATCCACATCAAAAGTTTCCCGATATGAGGTTTTAAAACAAATAAAATTAAGCTTGGATTGTACAATGCTTCCATGTAGAATTGTAAAATTTTATATTTCCCAAAGTGCACCGTCGTTAAACTTGATAATTTTTTTACTTATGCTATATTAGGTTGAAGGAAGTCTTATGATGTTTTAAAACTCAGCCATACTTTTATCTATTTATCGATGTATATTTTTATATATCTACCTTTTTCCGTTTTTGAACGTTGTGATAGCGAACTAGAGATGAGCGATATTTCCGTACCTGTGATTTAATCACTGTTACTGAAAAATCACGAATCACAGTTGTGACCAAATCTGTTAAGTAACAGGTACTTGCTAAGTTGTTATTTTCTTATTTTGTTTCATACACAAATTTATGATATTTCACTGTTTGTGTGGGTAATAGCGTTTTTTGCACTCATGAATGTAATTGTTGCTATTTTTTCTTTTGTTCTCTCTTCTTCCTTTTTAGAATTTTTTTACAGCCAATGTTTATTTGTTCAAGTATGTCCAACTAAACAGGTGATCGTTTTTGTTGCCTTATTTCTTTGTCAAACTCCATAACAAAAAATTTTCAAATATCCAAGAACAAAAATAAAAGTTGTGATCACAATCACAGTTTTAAATAACAGTGATTTTAAAATCACGTTCACTAATCACGATGTTCCTTAAAAATCACGGGATCGCTCATCTCTATAGCGAACTATCGACTAGTGGCCTTATACAGGAACCACCACCCCACAACCGCTCACGCATTACTTCGGGTTAGATTATTATTACTGGTCATTTGCAATCACCTTTTCCTACTAATCCGACCAACATACATCTGTATTAGATTAGGGGTTCGGTACTTGTGTACTTAAATCAGATGCGGTTCAATTGCATACGAAACTTGGTTCCAGTTCTCCATTTTCGATAGCATTATGTGAAATAAGTCAGCTACCTTGATATTCTCAGACATTTCATGCTCTGTAAAGAGCCACATTTTTTCTTCGGAGCTGTTACAAAGTTTGCATATATACGATTCTCTTTTCCAAAAACTTTTAGGTATATACCAAATTCACCATATTCACTGAGTACCTGGGTAAGAAAGAAGTTAATTTCTTCATATTTTCTACAAACCCAAGCCTTTATACTTCGAATAAGAGTGTTGGTATGAGTATCTGCCCTTATCTGTTTCATCCCATAGTATTTGCCAAGTTTGAAGTAGTATTTCCCCTGCATCGTCTATTCTACGTTTATTTTCCCTATCTTCAGGAAGAAATAGTAAAACTTATTGGCAATCTATAGTCAATAATGGACCTTGTTAGGCAGTAAAATGGGATTTATGACAGTCAGTGTGATTTTCATTAGTAGTAGATTTATACGAGACTAAACATCAATTACGGAATAGACATTCAAAGTGCGGTTAATAGAGTTATTAATGCCGAGTTATAAATGTCTTAATGGTAGATAAAGTTATTTTAAAACATGGTCCATTAAACCCCCAGCCTTATTTTTAATTTGTTGTTTATATGATATCAATTGATTATACTTTTTACTTTCTTTTTTTAGGTTTTTGGTTACACACCCTTATTGAATACCCAATATCGAGCTGATTCGATATTATTTAAAACTCGTATACCGCATGATAAACAAAAATGCTTTAAGTATATATAAAACAATTTTATATATTAGTTAATTTTTAAGTCTAAAATATTGCTTACATATATTTAAGTTTTAATTCATACAAACTACTGACAAACAAAACAAACGATTTTTAAAACTTAACAAAACAAACAAAAAATCTACAATTACGCAAAAAAGGACTGCATTATCAAAAGAAAAAAAATAAATATCATAATTAAGGTGCAATAGACACTGGTCAACACAATTAAGGAAATTAAAAGAAAACTCTGATAAAATATTGAAATTTTAAAATACGTTTTATTTTGTTAAAAAAAAACTTTTTAAATCAAACCAAAATTTCTTGTTGATCAGTGTTATTTTTTAAAATTTTATTTAGCTAAACTAACTACATACATATTTTTATATTTGAAAAATTATTATTAAACTTGTGTGCTGTTTTCACAACACAAGTGATTGGACATGTAGTAAAATTTATATGAAAAGCATTCAGTTTTTTGAGTATTTTTCAAACAAATTTTACTACTCGCTCAATTAGTTGTGTTGTGAAAACAGCACATTACTCTCTGATTTATAGCACGTGTCATATTAGATTAAATTTAAAAAAAAAGAGAAATTTAAATCATTTTCTTTTAAAAATTAAGTTAATTTTTAGTCAATTATTTAATATAACTTTCTTACAATATTGTGTTTATAAAATATTAAAAAAAAATTATATTTTTATAGATGATTTATTAAGTTAAATACTCGGTTACTAGGGCACTATGACCCGGATTGGTAGTGTGCCACTGGCATACGATGCAGGGTCTCAGACAGAAATTGCTAGGAGATAGATTTCACGACGAACTGGGGTGTATCGCTGGATGTAATTCAGTCGATCTACTGGGGCTTGTCAGGGAAATAGGGCGGTTGTATCTGGTGAGGGGACTGTATAGGGGGTAATTGTTCTACGTGGTACCTACTAACTTTCTAAATTCTAGCTATCTCGTGTTTCTTTTCTCTTTTTCTACCTTTTCATTGAAGGGATTCACAATGGACCACATTGGTCTTCGAGTGGAAGTGTGCATTTGGGCACATAACCCTTCTTAACCTAAATACTCGGTTAAATACTTTTATTTTTTTAAAAAAATTGTAAAAAACCAAACTCATGATATAAAAAAAGGTACTCAAAATTGGGATGTCAAATGAAAGTGGTTTTAAGAGAACAAGATTTGTCTCCATCATGCAGTTAAGGAGACAAAATTTTTCTTTGGCCACGTTAGGCATATTACGAAACAATCAGCTGTCGAAAAATTATTTTTAACCCCACGTCGTTTCCACATGCAAGTGCAAGTTCGAAAAATTTAATACACTCACACTTTTTCACTAACATTCACACAATTTTTGTACTTTGAGCCAATCGGCTGTTTCTTCGATTTTTCGTTGATAATACGTATACACTACTTGCAAGTAATTACTTGCATGTGGAAACGTAGGGTAAAGTGTAAGGCCAATACAAATCAAATAATTATAAATATTGTCTCTTTTTATATTAACGACGAAATATTATGACAAACAATTATACCTTTATGTGATTTGTTCGACATTTTGTTGTAATTTTAATGTGAAATAATTAGTTAAGCTCAAGGTCAGTTTTTTTATTTATTTAAAAAATGTTTCCAATATTTCGAAATCCACTGGATCTCATCTTCAGGGTATGTAAAGAGGAACAATAATAAAAAACACGTCACTAACGGTTTTACATTTAATTTTAAAGTGCAATTTTAAATGTAAAACCGTTTGTGACTTGTTTTTTATTATTGTTCCTCTTTACATACCCTGAAGATGAGATCCAGTGGATTTCGAAATATTGGAAACATTTTTTAAATAAATAAAAAAATAAAAAAACTGACCTTGAGCTTAACTAATTATTTCACATTAAAATTTATGAAAATTAAAAAAATAATAGTCTATGTTTACGGAAATCGTATAGAACGCGTTTTTTTAAGCATATTTCTGGTGTCCCTGGTTATAACTAAAACAAAGGCTCTGATATCATAAAAAGTTTTATTTTAAAGTTTTAAACTTTGATTACATTAATTGGAAAAAATTATGTAGTATATCGCTCAAATAGCCAGTTCAACAGTTAATGCATAATTGCACTTGTTTATCGTCATTTTTAACTTTTTCACAGCAAATGCCGCATCAAACGAAAATATCTTTTAGGGATGCAATGGCTCTTTATGCATTTCACGTGAATTCTCTAGGCAACATAAACACAATGTTTGTTTGTCAAGGCAGTTTCAAACTATAATAAAAGTCTTAAGCATTTTTTAGAAAAATACTGCCCTGACATGATAAGTTGTTATTGTGTTTTGATAATTTTTAAACAAAATTTAGAATAGGGAAGCTTTTTCGTCAAATTGCTTAAGCCTTGTATTATAGTCTAAAACGGCCTTTAACAACATAACCACTTAAGTAGAAAGGAGCTTCAGCGCTCATTGCGAAAAAATCTACTTCTTGCACCAAGTTAAATAGAGCATGGCAATAAGCTACCCTTGCCCAAACGTCAGCAGGCAGCATTTCAAGTGATTAAAGTCAAAATGAAATCAGAACCAAAATATGCATTGTCTTCAAATGAAACTCCTTCTTCTAATAACATGGTTGACTCTGATAATTTTGAATTGCCAACAATGTAAATTTTAGTTTACAACCACTAGATTCAAACGGCCGTATTAAAACTTACTATAACTTTAATTTCCATTTAACAGTATGCTTTTGACAATTATAACTGGTAGTTAATTGTAACTGAACTTGGTTAAATCGGCCGTTAAGTTAAATAAAAATTAAAATTTTAAGGAATTCAGCATTCCAAAAGAATGAATTTATTTCGAAATTAATGTTTATAGAATTACGTAATTTATAAAATTTTAGGAATTCTGCGACATATAGGTAATTTTATTTTATAAGAAAATTAAGAAGTTCACTCTTTCGATCTAACCTCAAACTTTCAAATCCTACTATTTTGTCCAACATTTCCCTATTCTTCTCAAATATTAAATCAAATAAAAAATGTATACTCTTTTTGTCTTCTTTTAGCTCGTACTAAAATCTTTTGTAGCCTTTACTTTAGTACTTAAATAAATACCGACTTTTAGTTTTAATTTATTTTCCAAATATACAAATCATAATTAAGTCTATTTTATCATTTATAAAATATTTATTTATTCGAAACAGAAGCTAAATTAGCATTAAATATTTCCCTTTATTTTTATACCAATGCATGTTATGTGTATAAATAATTATGTATTCCTTTATTATATTTAAAAAAATAAAAAGTTTTAAAATGTCTCTTGTTTCTTAAATTAACATGAAGTTTTTATTTGCAAAAAAATTTAGGTAAAAATTCTTTCTGCATATTTATGGCAGTAGCGATATTTATAACTTACTTTGAATTAGACAATGAAAAACTAACAAGATTGGCAGCTGCAACGATCGGTTATTAGTTTTAAAACAAAAAAATATTATAGAAGTGTAAAGTTTAAACTACTGCTGCTGCTTTTCTGGTAAAAATCGTTGTTGCAACTGAATTGTCCTCTGTTTATATTAGTTTAACGGCAACGACATTACTTAACATTTCAAGTTTTAGAACGTCCAAACATTTGCTTGGGAGTGACCAGAAACGAATCCTTTGCCTTAGTATCAAAACAATTATTACACATTTTGGCTCTAGGACGCACATAAAGGTTTTTTTGCCAATCTAGCCGGACATTACTTTTTTGTAGCTTATATTATTTCTTTAAAGTTATTGAGTGTCCCTAGATCGAAGAAACTTGGCAGAAATATGTGTTATTGTCATAGGCAGGTAAACCTTAAAAATAAATAAAATCGGACAAAGGAGGAAAAAGTTTCCCCTAGAAGAACTAATCCAACCATACTTTTTTTCCCATACTTTTGTTTGGCAAATTCAACTTTTAACGTCGGCGAAAGTTAAAAAACCTAAAATTGGACCATGAGATCGTAAAATTACACTTTTCGCCCCCGCCCCCTTTTGTGGGCGGTAACATAAAATATTGTTTGACACAAATGTAAATATTAAAAGAAATAGATTACTAACGCCTTAATAATATAAAAATTTAATTTTTTAACTTTTCTGTGTAGGAGGGGGTTTCCCTCCGAACCCACCCCCCGGAACGACCCTGTCAAAAAAATTTCCCGTTTATATTTCAGTTTGCGTAGCATGACTTCTAGGTTGCGTCGTTAATGCTTCGATTTGCGTCGTTAATATGAAAATGTTTATACAAAGCTAAAACAGAAAAGGGGGATTGCCCGCATAAGGCTAATGCAAATATGTATGTATGTACAGGGTTTTCAAAAAAAAAAAAACACATTTTTTATTGAAAAATCTAATTTTTCTGCTAAGATTATTAATCTCGGAACCAATTAAATAAAAATCAATACAAATGTATGGAAAATCGTACTTCGGTTTGCGTCGCGTTTCTCCGGTCCCAATTAACGACGCAAACCGGGGTATTGGTGTATTTAATTTATCTGAAAATAATTAATTTATTCGTAATTATGTATAACTTATTTATAATAGTAACAACAAATTTTATTTAAAACAATCAGCTATATTATGAATAAAAATTCCCCGTGAGTTTTTTCGTTTTTCCAATTTTTACAATTGAATTGACATAGCAAAAATGGGAGAAGGGAGAAAACTCACGGGGAATTTTTATTCATAATTGCGCTGAATAACTAATTTATTTAAAATGACTTCGCTTTTGCACTAAGATGATGATGAGTGCCATGGTTCTTCTTCGTCTGTTTTTTCAAAATCGTCTTCCGAATCTGAATTCTCTTCAGAGCCAAGTACAGGTGGAAGCATTAAAGAAATTGCTTCTTTCGTAAGGGGCAATGACATTTTTTTTTGGAGTTGGTCTTATGCTAGTAATCAGTGGGTCAGAACTGAGCAAAAGTCTATTTTTAATATCTTTGTTATACTGAACCCTCGAAAACTTTCTAGCAAAATTCTGCCTGTAAAGCCGAAAATGTTTATTTCGTGCCTCACACGCTTCTTCTGATAATAGCCTGATAGGCAACAGTGCCTAACTTATTACAGTTGCGCCATGTATTAAAATCTTGTGCATTGTAGGTGTCATAGGATGCCAGGGAAATAGAGTAACGTAAAGTTTTGCAGTGTCTAAGCAATAATTGGCAAACTCCTGCAAATGGATTTTGTGACCACTTGTAATTACTTCAATAATAACTTTGATTTGGTAGATGAAATCCAATGCAATTCCAGCAAAACAGGTACATTTATTTTGCTTCATAATATAACGTCTAGAGAGCTGCCGCACAGATGATTAAAACCGTTACTTACTGTTTCGCAAATTTCTTTTTTTTACACAGATAATATTAGTCTTAGATGTAATATTTTAAATAAAAAACATCTACGTACAACCAAAACATTTTATGACTGACGAAAGGGTTTCTATCATATGTACCTGTGCAAGATGAGCAAAAACAGAAAATGGTGAAATTTTAAAAAAAATCGTAAAAGAAAATGGCGTAAAACGCGCAACGTTGTTTTTTTAATTTAAAAGTAGAGATTTTAAATTTTATCGTGATGTATAACATTTTTAAGAGCTCAACTGGCTTCACTTTCAAAAACCTTTTAATTTGTTTTTACAAAAAAGTGAACAAAAAAATCGTTTTTTAATTTCGAATGAATTTTTTTATCATTTTTATAATAAAATTTATAAGTAGCTGTCAATATAGTCTTTTACAGAAAAAAAATCAATGTAAAATCTTTATTCGTTTACCCACAAAAAATATATTGTAATCCTCCCAAAACCGTACAAAGTCAATGAACACGCATTATATTTAATCAACTCTCCTGACTTTAACAGTGTCCCAAAACCACAAATCTCAAGCAAGACTTGAAAATTCACTAAACGAAGCAGACGCTGTCGAGCTGCGCACTTAAATTTTTACATTTCTTCAATTTAATTTTTTGCCTAATGTCCGGCTGGATTGGCAAAAACCCCCTATGTGGGAGGGACGTCTGGATAACAAAATAAATTCATAAAAAAAAATCAACTTTTTAAGTAAAATAAGGAATTTTGGTAGTGATTACGAAATAAATGCAATTTTATGTTTTCACATTAAAAAGTCAATTTTTTAGTTAAAATTCCATTAAATAAAAAACAAGGATTTAATGCTTTCATTCTATAAAGTGATTTAAGGATTGATTTCTAATTTTAGACTTGTTTTTCTTAGTTTCCTTTTTTCATTTATTACTTTTATTTTGATAATATAACAAATTAAAATATAATAGTAGTTGGTTTCTAAGTTTTATGTGTTTGTTTTATGTATTGGTGTATATAACGTGTACTTACATATATCGATATTTTGTATGTGTATATAAATACATATGTAGATATTTCATTCATTAAGTATACAAAGTAAAAATTATATTTTAAGTGTTTTGTATAATTAATAATAATTGTTGATTCTTAAGATGACTTTTAGATTTCTTCTCTTTTCAGCACTACATATAAAAGACTATACATATACATATAAATTTATAAATAACATTCAACAAAAATTTGGCATAAATTATGGAAACAAATATTATAAAAAAAGGTTATAAAATCGAAATTAGTTAAACAAGTTTTTTTTAACTTTTAATGTAAATAAGAAAGAATTAATAACATAATTTATGCCTTTTAATTATGATTTTAAATCCCATTGAAAGTTTAACAAAAAAAAAATAAAAAAAAATAATAATTAAACACAACCTTTAAAGTTGAGTTTTAAAACCCAAGAGAAAAAAATTAAAAAAAAAGTATTAAACAAACAGAAAAAAACTTATTTCTAATGTTCTTGTAGACTTAATTTTAAAGCTTGTTCTATCATCTCCTGTTCCCGTTGGCGTTCCAATTCATATTGCTGTTGATCCTGTTGGCTGAGACGCAAAGCCAATGCCAAATCCGGATCTATAAATTTAAAGCCGCCATCGTCATCATCATCCTCAGATACGGGCGAACCACCCGTTGTTGTATTGACAGCACATAAAGATTCTTGCAAAACTCTACACCACAAAAAAGGAGGAAACCACAAAGAAAAAATGCCAAGGTTTTGGGATCAAATAGTAAAGGTTAAATAGCGCTAAATAAGGAAACTACTACTAAAACAACTACCTCTACTTTTTTAACATTGCAAAATAGGCATTTGATATTTGAAAATCAAAATTAAAATATAATTCAAAATCAAATTTAAACATAATGTATGCATTTAAGCTATTTGAAAATATTTTTCATTTTCTCCATGTCGTTTTTAAACTGGGTAGAAGAATTTTGTGTTGGGGCATGACGTTGCTTTGGTTGGTTGGTGGGTGAAGGTGTCAAAGAACTTGAAGTTTTTGCGGTATTTGAGTGTTTTGGAGGATTTGGGAAATGTTTGCCGTAATAAATGTTTTGTTTTTGTGTGTTAGAATTACGAAATTGAGTATAATTTTGTGTTGTCAAACGATTGGGTGTTGTTCGAAAATTTGCTTTTGATATTAATAATCTAGCGAAAGGGATTTTGTTTTGTTAAAGGATAGAGTTAAAGGGCATTTAAAGCGAAAGAAATTATAAAGAAAAAAAAAATTAATTTGATTAAAGTTATTCATAATTCATGCTTTTTTCAAACTAATTATGCGCTTTAAAAAAGGTTTTATTTCAATTTTATAAAACAAAATGCATAAAAGTTCTTACAGAATAAACGTATTTAAAAACAAAAACGACTCAAACAAATTTGTATAAAACCCCCACTTAAAAATTGCATAGGCCAACAAATTTTTTTTCGCGTGGACCAGAGTTTACTCCTAATCATATGTTGTTAGTAAACAAAAACTACATTTGTATCGACTTCTTTAAATTCAAAGTTACCAATTTAGGATTTTATAATAAAACGGTTTTTATATATATATTCATATAAATTCTATTCAATGGTAAGATGATCAAACATATCTCGGTATTGTAAAAAATTACGGACGCCGCTGCCGGTTTCAAGAAAATAGAGCACTCTCTAATTGAAATTTTGTCAGATGACTTTGCGTCTGACATTTACGGAAGCAAAGTTAAAAAGGTAACACACGACATGTATGTATTTTGCAGTGGGAAATTTGACATGTCAGATGACAAATACATGTCGTGTACGGTCGCCTTAAGAAGGCTTCGATTCCAACAAAAAAAATAGGTGCATTGTCAAGACTTAAAGAAAGGTACATATCGTCGCTTAAGAAATTTTTAAACATGGGTTTTAGAGCAAAAAACCGGGCTTTGCAATTCTCTAAAGGGTGTAGAAACATTTTTTTAAAAAATTTGATAAAACTTAAAAGAATCGGAAAAATTAATTCTCTTTTAAGACAAATCGACTTATTTTGAATACTGGGTAATATATTAAATTAGTATCAAGAAATTTAGAAAATAAACCTTAAAACTAAGTAACTTCATTTATTCATACAAAGAATAATTCATGCATTTTTTGCAAACAAAAAGTAATCTCACCTTTGCAATTGTTCATCTTCCTCATCATCGGCCCCCACTCCTTGACCTCTTAAGGCCTCCCATATATCCACCTTATCCGTTGAAGTGCCATCAAGATTTAAGCTACAAGCACCACCTGAAGACTCTACCAAACTCTGTTCAATGGCGTATTGGAGCATATCATCCTCATCTAAGGGCATTTGCCGTCTAGCATCAACACCTATAAAATAAAGATTATAATTCTTAACTTAAAAAAAGAAACGAGTTTCTATAAATAGTTGCCTTTATTCGTGTAATGCGTGGGTATATCAAAACATCGATCATCTACTATACAGGTTATACGATCTTCTTCATTTATCGTTGTTACATTTTCAATTGGCGTTGTCATGCCGAAAACATTACCGAAAGTAATGCAAGCATTTAGTACATGGAATAAAGGTATTTCTATTTTAACTGGAAAACCGGAAGGCAGTTGCATTGTAATAAAGTCTTTTAATTTGGACACATGTGGACTGGCCATAGTTGACATAAGATCTAAAATGGGAAGAACTTGTTCTTGGAGACGCATAGGATAATCTTCACAAAGCCATAAATTTGCTTTAAAACGTTGAAGCTAAAAATAAAAACAGTTAAGTAGAGAGAGAGAAAAAAAAGTTGACATAAAGAGAGAGAGAACATACTTTAGTGTTAACTTTTTTAGGCCGCCCTATATCGCGACCATTTAAATCTACATCGGCTGTAAAATACTCCTGGGGCGTTATAACATTTTTAGGAGAGTTTGTACCCGAATTATTAGGACTATTGCTATTAGAAGCTGCCGCTTCATCACCGACTTCTGTATTATGTTCCTCAGTATGAGGTGAGGGCGCCTTAAGAAAATTAATATAGTAGATAAGTTTTTATCTAAATATGTTTAAAGGTAAACACCTACCTTTTCTCTTAATGTAGCTAAATCTGGACTGGCTATATATTCGTCTTCTGCTAAACCCAAAAAGCTATGGAATGGTGTTCTTGAAGTTTTAGCCTTTATAAAATTGAATAAGAGTTTTCTTATAAAACAAAAAAGGGGTATTTAATTATTTTTACTTATATTATCACCTTTATTTGCTCTTCTGATAAATGATCCATTCTTGTTTTAGTTACAAACTCCACATTACTCGCTCCATACACTTTACAATTGTATCCATTAATAACTTCGGATTTTTCGCTGCGCCAACCCCAAATACCCGATTTATTACGTTCAAAACTAATTTTTTCCATTTCAATGTTATTTGTTATGACGGGTGCATTAAGACGGGCCCTCACGGAACCAATGGGTGGTGGTATTGCAACTATATCACCAATATCTGAACTCATTTGTTCTATCATAACTTCATGGGTATCATGGTCGATTTCAATCATGGTAGCACTTTCCTCTATAAAAGAAAACCTGGAATTTTCGTATTTCATTTAAAATATATTAGATTATTTTGCTTACTTAGTCCTTTAAAGATGTATGAACGATTCCCTCGCTGCCAGGTGTTATTTTCAAAACCCAATAGTGTTGTATCTATTCGTACGTTTGCACCACGTTTGTACACTCTGTATGTATCACTTGGACAAAGACGGGACATTAAAGGAACTAAAAAAGATATTGCAAAATATAAAAATGTTGATTTAGTGTGCCCCAAATGTATTTTTGTTGATTTTTTTATGCGGTTTTGTGTTGATTTTTTTAATAAAAATTTGAATTTATGCGGTTTTTCGGAATTTCGGAATTTCGGAAACAATTATTAGGTTTTATATGAAGCTAGAGTGATATTTTTTTTGAACGCATCTATCGCAAAAATGAGATCTGAGTTTATTATGTATATGGTCACTTCCATAGAGAACCTCTTTTTTTGTCACGTAACGCCATGAAGCAAATAAGCTTGTATTTTCGACCAAAATTGTTAAAATTTTCCTCTTTTTCATTAGATGTAAAACTAGTTGCATTTTACACCATAATACAAAAAAATAAATATGATAAAAATTTTTTTAGAAACAATTAACATGACAAAAAGTAGACTTTGCTGTGGAAAAGCCCATATACCTTCAGAAATATTCTGTTTCGCAATTTACACTATGAACCTTTCTTGCCGGGCAGAAAAATGAGTTGGCGAGAAGCAAAAGGTAAACATGCGTGCGCCCCTTTATCTATGAACGTCGTCTGTCCGGCATGAAATGTCCGTAATGTAAATTGGGACTGAACATTCTGAATAAAAACATATGTACGAAGATCACGATGATTTTCGAAAGAGTCTTAGTTTTATAGAAACAAAACAGAGATCAAAATTTAATGTTATAAACGTATAAGACTCATTATTGTTTAATCTTGGAAGTAGATTTTCAAAAAATATTAACTAAATATTTTATCACACTTACCCCAAGAAGTGAATTCCCATTTCATTTCAATATAAAAATCAGGAGCATCCAATAAATGTTGCAATAACTTTGGGACATGTGTTACTCTTTGGACATGACGTTGTAAATCACGTACCTCCAATATGGCAGTTAATATTTCCTCATTACTTGAACAAACAGCTTCCTGGACAACTGCAAACGAAAAAATATCATTGACATTAAAGTGAATTTAATAACAAAATTCCACCATTTACAACTTCTTTTTTATTATTAATTTTATGTTACTTACTTGACCAACCCTCATGTTCATAGGTGGCACTACATTTGGCAGCTAAAAGATATTTGACACACTGTAAATGTGCTAATTTCACCGCTAACATTAGAGGTGTACGTCCACGGGGATCGATTTTTTCCTTATCAACCTAGATAATGCAACCAAATATTAGAAAATTTAATAACGTCCACATAGTCATGCACAAAAAAAAAAAATTAAAAAAAAAATATTGAAGCTTATCAATGAATTTATGTGCAAAAATTGGTAGTAACACAAATGCACACACAAACAAAAATGCAATTCTCGTATATGTATAATTCAATTAAATTCCAGAAAATTATCATTGGGAATTTGTTAAGGGTTTCGTTGAGACCCTTGTCAAGGCGGAAATATTGACCTGCAGACCTTAATTTGTTTTCGTTACACGTTTTGTGCCTCTTGACCCATTCCCAAAAAAAATGCAGCATTTACTATCATACAACCACTGCTACTTACTACATACAATTGCACATTAGAGTCATTCCACTTTCTATCCAACTTACTTTATCATTTTTCAGCAACTCCCGCAATTCGTCAACATTGTTTTGCCAGATATGCCAGTGCAACGGATATTCTTGTTTAATTTCTTCTAAAGTCTTCATTTTTTAAAGAAATTTATTAAAATTAAGTAGCAAAATATAATATTTGCACCTCTTTCCTGGTCTTATTTTAAATTAGCAGGTTTCTTTTAGTTTCACTTGTGTCGTTTTTTTCTTGTGTCTCAGCTGCGCAAACGTTAATTTGGCATTTCTTTTTACTATTTAATTTTTTTCTTGCGGTCTACTGCCACTGCCCCTTTCTTAAACTTATTTTTGTTTATTACTTGGTATAATATACAATAAAATTTTTGGTTTTATTATCGTAGAATTAAACATTTACTTTGCGCCGTCTTTCTTGTGTTTATATTTGTCGGCTTTTGACAAATTCTTGTTTATTTTCGATTTATTTATTCTGCCACTCTGACTCACTGTTAACAGTGCTGCTGATTAGCATACTTATTTTCTTAGCAAAGTAAGTGATTTTAAATCGCATTTAAATTTTTAATTACAACTCTGTGTGTGTTGAATTTGTTAACATTTTGCAGTATGGTTGAAAACTTGACTTATTTATTGGGAACTATAACTCGAGATACTATAAATTATTTATAGTTTCAACATTTTTTTAATTTTAGTACGGCTATTACAATAATATATGTTTGTAAACTTGATTTATTGCGGTACTATAACTACATTTGCAAGAACATTTTTATAGTTTTTCTATGTTTTGTATATGATTTAAGTCTTAGCTAAAGGTACACAATTAAGTTCAAAACTCTGCCATAATAATAAATTTCTAGCTCCCTATCAATTGTGTTCTTAATCTAAAAAATAATATATGTACCATAGTCAATGACAATAACCAATTGATATAATTGTAATAAAATTGAATTAACTATAAAGTCCCTTTATTTACACTAATATGATTTTAGTGTTAAATATAGACTCATCATGTTAGAGGTTTTCTCATGCTTTAACACAGTTGTTAATGTAAATGCTTTAACAACGCTTTTATAACATCATGTTATAACAGCAAATCATGTCAGTTGTAGACGTAGAGATATCGACCCGTATACATAATTTAATTGCTGGTATTGAAACCGATACCGAAATTTTTTTTTTCAAAAGATTGATCAAATAGCTTTCCAAGCTAATTGGGACAAATTTTTCAATCACCAACAGGTAATAAGTTACATGGATGAAAAAGAACACCTGTAAGGCCAAAATGTCAAACTTTGACCCCCTCTATCTCAGAAACTTTTTGACCGATCTTGTTGAAAATTTGTGTCTAAACTACTATCCAATAGGACTAACCTTGGTGAATTTCAATTTCATCCAAATCGGAAGTCATCGATTTAAAAATTGGGTCACTTGACATGAAATCCCCCATATATATACTACTAGCTGACCCGGTCCACGTTGCTGGCCCTAAGCAAACATAAGTGTTGTATTACCATACGATTTAAATTGAGCATTTAACGAAATTTAAGGCCTTTAAAAAAAATGATAGTGTGTAACGGCCTTATATAAAACGAACAAAAATTAATCAAAAGCTCTATTTCGAATTTTTTTTTTGCACTTTAGGTGACGATATGAACCTATGAACAGTATTTTAAATTTTGTTTACTTAGCTGTCTTTTAATATATACATATATGTATACAAAGGTATATAATACATACATACATACATACATACATTAATTATAATCAACATCATTTTTTTTGTTGTAGATTATATATAATTCTTTGTTTCAGAAAGAGGAATTTTTTTAATAAAACTGACAAAAAAAATCTTATTTTGTTTGTTTTAAAATCTATATCTAAAAAAGCACTTTTGTAACCTTTTTTTGGTCAACACCCCTTTTGTTCCCCTTTTTGAAAATTGTCAACGGCAACACCGCCCTTTATAAACTTTTCTTCCCCACTTATCGGTTTTCTAATATTTTGCATTTTTGTTTCCTCTTTAGTTTCTATAAAATCTTTGTGGTGCGCGTACGGTTCGGTGTAATTTCTCGTTTAAATTATTAAAAATAATGGTTAAAAGCTTTCAAAAGTTAATAATTTTAATAAATATATAAAATCCAATGTGTATTTAATATGTAAATAATAAAATTTGTGAAAATAAATAGTTTTTTCTTAGTAAAAATTGCAATTTAGTTTGTTTTGACTGCGCGGTCTCTGTTGATTCTTCTGTTTAGGTGAAGAGTGGCGCAGTTCGCGCTGCTGCATTACGCCGAAGCAGAGGCATCAAGTGATTTCTGTTGTTGGTAAAGTAATGGTTCTTTGTGTGTGTTTATGTGCGTTAAAGGAAGAAAAGAAAATCAAAGTTATTTAAGCAAACGAAATGGGGCTTAAAAGTAGTGCAAAAGCAGAAAAGGCAAATAAAGATATTATTGTGTGTGTTTTTAATAGTGATTTAAAAGAGAAAATATAATTTAATAAAATATTATATATAATTAATAAAAAGATGGGTTACCACAAAATATAAAAAAGTTTTTAGCTAAAAGAAAAAAAAATTAAATATTTGCAGAACATACTGGAATACATAAATTTTAAAGGTAATATTTTAAAAATAAATAAGCTTTATTATAAGTAGGTATATGTTCCTTTTTTTTAAAGTTTTCCCTCCGTTAGTAATTTTTACAGTTTTTGTATAAGACCCTTTCATAGTTGAAAAGCGCACTTAATTTTGATATAAATTAATAATGCACTAGTAGGTACAATAATTTGCTTATAATCCACTGCTTTTATTGAACGCTCTTTGTGGACTATACGGTGAATTGGACTATAGCCTGAATTTTATATAAGCTAGTTTTTGGCTCATATGTGAATCTGCATATAATTATTTATTTAGACTTTAAAAAATCTGAACAAAAACAAAAACCGTTTTTAATTACTACCTTAAAGGGTATTCATTTAATCGACCTTCTGCTTTAATCGCTTGATTAATTAACCGAGATGTTGGATTAATCGGTTAATTTTGTTCTTGATCGGTTCATCGATAATAAATTTTTCTTTATGAATTAAGTATTTTCAATATTAAAAATGCATTAATTACACTGTGCTCGAAATTGACACTTTTTTAGATTAGCTGGGCACATGGCGTTTTAGCATAATTCGGGTACGCTGAATCCAATGGTGCCCACCGTTTTTTTAGGTCTTGTTTTCGAGATATATCGTTATTTCCAAAATGTATGTTCGCGTTACTCAAAAACGGTTTAGTTTATTGCAAATATTATTTTTAGTGTTTTTTTTTAGCGGGAATGTTTTTTTTCTCAAAAGAAAGCTTATGTCTTTCTCTTTAAAATTCTATGAAATATAACTTCAGTCGTAATCTGAAATCGTTTTATAAATTTGTCAGCTCTAAGAAGAAAACAACTGGCTTCCCTTCATCCATGAAGTACCAACATATGGAATCCAGTGATAATGGCACCATAAGTAATTGGTTTGCCGATTTTTTCTCTACAACTTATTCGAATGCCTTTTATGACGAATCAGTTAATTATCCCTTCAAGATAAACGCGAACCATTTATTGATATCGCAACAATCGCTAAGGAATTAAAAAGTCTTAAATTCTCATTCAATTCTGGTCCTGATAACATTCCAAGTAACATTTTAATTAACTGTGCTGACGGTATTGCTATCCCTCTAGCAATGTTATTTAATGCATCGATAAAGCATGGTCACTTTCCGTACCTATGGAAGAACTCGTTTATTATACCTTTGTTTAAATCGGGAAATAAATCCGATGTTGAAAATTACCGTGGTATTTCAAAATTGTGTATTATACCGAAACTATTCGAAAAAATTATCACCGAAATCCTTTGTTACCAAGTATCTAATTTGATGTCACCTTACCAGCATGGGTTTCAGAAAATATGTTCTACTACAACTAATCTCCTTCATCTTACAACTGTCATATATCGAGGATTTATACAACAACTGCAAACTGATGTGATATACACCGATTTTTCAAAGGCTTTTGATAAAGTTAACCATAGACTTTTGAAAGTTAAACTTAATTTATTCGGTTTTACTGATATAAGTATAAAATGGATATATTCATACCTAAGCAACAGAACTCAAACGATTTGCTTTAATAACACAATTTCTAGAAGCATTGAAGTTCTGTCTGGTGTACCTCAGGAAAGCCACCTTGGGCCACTTCTTTTTACATTGTTTATTAATGATCTACCTGAGGTGATTAATTCATCCAATATTCTGATGTATTGTGAAAGTTTTTCTTAGCTATCGTCAAATATCTGAACAACAACTTCTTCAAAATTACTTGTACGACCTGTATTGGAGTATGGATCTGTAATATGGGACCCTATTTATAATAAATATTCCGACCAAATTGAATCAGTTCAAAAACAGTTTCTGAATTTTTGTCTGCGTGGGTTGAACTTTAACCAATGGAATATGCCGTCTTATTCTGCAAGACTAGCCCTCATCAAGCTGCCAACTCTAAAGAGCCGTAGAACTGTGATGAACATCTCGTTTATTTTTAACATAATTGTTGGCGACGTATGCTCTGGATATCTAATCAACAATATAACATTTAATGTTCCTCAACGCCCATCACGTCATTTAGTTCCTTTATCAGTTCAATTTTTAAGAGCTAATTATGCTAATAGTGATCCGTTAAGAAGGATGTGTATTGAGTTCAACAAGTTTTATAAATTTATTGACTATTCTTCTAGTCCCAATGATATTAAAACTAAATTATTAATCCATTTAAACACATAATTTTTGTAATTTTTATTTCACATTTGTGTATATTTTGTATAATTAATTTGTATTTAATTATGAAGTCTGTAAGGATTATATTCCATAGACAAATAAAGTAAAAAAAAAAAAAAAAAAATGTCTTTTCCTAAAAATTTAAAACTATTTTTTTATACATAAGCCACTCGCATCCCCAAAAGCGACCAAAGCTACCTTAAAGGAAAAGACAAAAGCTTTCTTTCGAGAAAACCAAAAAAAAACATTCCCGCTAAAAAAAAATATAAAAAAAAAATTTTAAATTAACAAAAAAAAATTAAAATTTTTTTTTAAAAAAACAAAAAAATATTTTTTCAAAAGATTGATCAATTAGCTATTTTAAGCTACTTGGGACAAATTTTTCTAACACCAATAGGTAATAAGTAACATGGATGAGAAAGAACACTGCATATTAGACTAGAATGAAAGATATGTCAATGAAGTTCTAAAACAGGAAAAAAATGTTTTTGTCACGCCCCAAAATACAACACTTTTGGTTTTTTATATGTAGCGCTTCCATTTAAAGTCTGATCTTATCATATCGCATAGCGGTGTTCATGGCTTGATAGTGGCTTAATTTTTTCCCTTGGTGACTTTTCAATACGACCTCAAATTCTGGGAGCCACTTATTCCATCTCGGATCATTCCCCAAATTGTAAAATTTTTAAAACGTGCCAAGAAAGTCATTGTAAAACTAAGTATGTCTAGCTTTTATTATGCTCACTTTTATGCCACGCCTCAAAACTAAGCCCCTTTTTTCTTTTTCCATACATATTACATTAAACCAGGTAGAACCCAATACAAAAACCAAAAAAATCCACCAGCGACTTCATAGAATAAAAGTCATATTTATTAAGTTTCAAGAGCTTACAAAATTTTACCACGCCCTAAAATGCAGCCATTTCTGTTTAATACACATACATATATAGAATCCCCAATTGAAGTTCAATCTCATCGTATCGTATAACATTGTTAATGGCTAGAATTTGGCTTCATTTTTTCATTTAAATAAAACGAACAAAAATAAATCAAAAACTCTATTTCGAAATTTTTTTTGCGCTTTTCGTCACCAAATGAATATATGAAATATGAACCTGTGAACAGTATTTTGTTTACTTAACTGTTGTTAAATATATATATGTATATGTATATATGTATATAATACAATCATACATAAATTAATTATAATCAAAATAATTTTTTTTTGCTGTAGATTTAATATAATTCTTTGTTTCAGATAGAGGAATTTCTTTAATAAAACTGAAAAAAAAATCTTATTTTGTTTATTTTAAAATCTCTATCTAAACAAAGCACTTTTGTAACCTTTTTTTGGTCAACACCCCTTTCGTTCCCCTTTTTGAAAATTGTCAACGGCAACACCGCCCTTTATAAACTTTTATTCCCCACTAATCGGTTTTCTAATATTTTGCATTTTTGTTTCCTCTTTAGTTTCTATAAAATCTTTGTGGTGCGCGTACGGTTTGGTGTAATTTCTCGTTTAAATTGTTAAAAATAATTGTTAAAAGCTTTAAAAAGTTAATAATTTTATAAATATATAAAATCTAATGTGTATTTAATATGTAAATAATAAAATTTGTGAAAAGAAATTGTTTTTTCTTAGAAAAAATTGCAATTTAGTTTGTTTTGACTGCGCGGTCTCTGTTGGTTCTTTTGTTTAGGTGAAGAGTGGCGCAGTTCGCGCTGCTGCATTACGCCGAAGCAGAGGCATCAAGTGATTTCGGTTGTTGGTAACGTTATAGTTGTTTGTGTGTGTTTATGTGCGTTAAAGGTAGAAAATAAAATCAAAGTTATTGAAGCAAAAGAAATGGGGCATAAAAGTAATGCAAAGGAGAACAGGCAAATAAAAATATTATCGTGTGTGTTGTGATTTAAAAGAGCAAATATAATATAATTAATAAAAAGATGGGTCACCACAAAATATAAAAAAGTTATTAGCTAAAAGAAAAAAATAAAAATTAAATATTTGCAGAACATACTGGAATACATAAATTTTAAAGGTAATTTTTTAATAAATAAATATGGTTTATTATAAGTATGTATATGTTCCTTTTTTTAAAAGTTTTCAATCCGTTAGTAATTTTTACAGTTTTTGTATCAGACCCTTTCATAGTTAAAAGCGCACTTAATTCCACTGCTTTTATAGAACGCTGTGGACTATACGGTGAATTGGACTATAACCTGAATTTTATATAAGCTAGTTTTTGGCTTATATGTATGTGAATCTGCACATAATAATTTATTAAGACTTTTTTAAATCTGAACAAAAACAAAAAACGTTTTTAATTACTACCTTAAAGGGTATTCATTTAATTGACCTTTTGCTTTAATCGGTTAATCGCTCGATTAATTAACCATGGTTTTTGATTAATCGGTTAATTTTGTTCTTGATCGGTTCACCGATTCATAAAGTTTTCTTTATGAATTGAGTATTTTCAATATTAAAAATGCATTAATTACACTGTGCTCGAAATTGACACTATTTTTTAGACTATCTGGGCACATGGCGTTTTAGCATAATTCGGGTACGCTGAATCCAATTGTGCCCACCGTTTTTTTAGGTCTTGTTTTCGAGATATATCGTTTTTTCGAAAATGGAGGAGGTTGCACAACACATGCATGTTCGCGTAACTCAAAAACGGTTTAGTTTATTGAAAATACTGTTTTTATTATTTTTTTAGCGGGAATGTTTTTTTTTCTCAAAATAAAGATTATATCTTTTCCTTTAAAATGTCTTTTCCTAAAAATTTAAAACTATTTTTTTTATACATAAGCCACTCGCATCCCAAAAAGCGACCAAAGCTACCTTAAAGGAAAAGACATCTTTCGAGCAAAACAAAAAAAAAAAAAAAATTCCCGCTAAAAAAAAAATTTTAAATTAAAAAAAAAATTTTAAATTAACAAAGAAAATTAAAATTTTTTTTTTAATTTAAAAGATTGATCAAATAGCTATGTAAGCTTCTTGGGACAAATTTTTCTAACACCAATTGGTAATAAGTTACATGGATGAGAAACAACACTGCATATTAGACTAGAATGAATGATATGTCAATGAAGTTTCTAAAACAGGAAAAAAATGTTTTTGCCACGTCCCAAAATACAACACTTTTGGTTTTTTATATGTAGCGCTTCCATTTACAGTCCGATCTTATCATATCGCATAGCGGTGTTCATGGCTTGATAGTGGCTTCATTTTTTCCTTTGGTGACTTTTCAATACGACCTCAAATTCTGGGAGCCACTTATGCCATCTCGGATCCTCTCCCAAAATGTAAAATTTTTTATTTTACTCACTTTTATGCCTCGCCTCAAAACTAAGCCCCTTTTTTCTTTTTAACATACATACATATTCCATTAAACCAGGTAGAACCCAATACAAAAACTAAACAAATCCACTAGCGACTTCATAGAATAAAAGTCATATTTATTAAGTTTCAAGAGCTTACAAAATTCTACCACGCCCTAAAATGCAGCCATTTCTGTTTAATACACATATCGTTAGTCTAATTCGCAAATGTGTTAAGTCCCTTTTTTCAAATTTTACAGGAGACACAAAAAACAATGTATCTTTTTAGTTTTTAAAATTTGTAAACTTTTTCAACGCAATTATTTTAACAAAATAGCTCTCTTTAAATGACCTTGATCAAAAATCCATTTCCACAAAATTTTGGGAGGGAAATTTACACTTTTTGGACTTAGCATTTTTGCTTTGTTAACTTATTCGTTTTATTGTGGACTTAGAACATTTTCCTACAATCAACACCCTGTATTTGCAAATATTTTGAGTTCATATGTTCTACAAAAGTACTCGCCATATGGTTTTGTACAAAGTTGCCGAACATTATTTGGTCGAATTCTGGAAATTTAACGGTCAAAATTTTGATTTTCTTCAAGAACCTAAAAATAACGGTAATTTTGTAAATAACGGAATTATAAAAAAGTCGCGGAACAAAAGTTGCTTCTGATACCCTAAAGAACCATTTTCAACAATAAAAAAGTTCTTTTTCGCAAAAAGTGGATTTTGGCATATTGCTAATTATGATTATTTTTTTTAAATAAAAACTAATATCTAAATATTAACCTTTTTTATATTATTTGTTCTTTTTAGAACTCCACTTTAGAAAAAAAATAGAACATAAAAACCAAATTCAATTGAACAAATTAATATTTTTCGTAGTTTTGTGGACTTAGCGTTTTTGCAAACCACAAAATTGCAACAACTTTAAACTACATAATGACATTTTTTGTTGTCGTTAAATATGTATTTTGTATCGTTTTACCGTTTTGCATTAAAATATCAATTTTGGAAAAAGTGGACTTAGCGTCTTTGCGAATTATACTAACGATATATAGAATCACCAATTGAAGTCCAATCTCATCGTATCGCATTGTTAATGGCTGGAATATGGCTAAATTTTTGTATTTAAATAAAACGAACAAAAATAAATCAATAGCTCTATTTCGAAATTTTTTTGCACTTTAGGTGACGATATGAACCTGTGAACAGTATTTTGTTTACTTAACTGTTGTTAAATATATATATATATATATATGGATATGTGTATATATGTAAATAATACAAACATACATCCATTAATTATAATCAAAATAACTATAATAAAAAAATCACTTTTGTTACCTTTTTTTGATTTACATCCCTTTTGTTCCCCTTTTTGAAAATTGTCAACGGCAACACAGCCCTTTATAAACTTTTCTTCCTCACTAATCGGTTTTCTAATATTTCGCATTTTTGTTTCCTCTTTAGTTTCTATAAAATCTTTGTGGTGCGCGTACGGTTCGGTGTAATTTCTCTTTTAAATTATTAAAAATAATGGTTAAAAGCTTTCAAAAGTTAATAATTTTAATAAATATATAAAATCCAATGTGTATTTAATATGTAAATAATAAAATTTGTGAAAATAAATAGTTTTTTCTTAGTAAAAATTGCAATTTAGTTTGTTTTGACTGCGGTCTCTGTTGATTCTTCTGTTTAGGTGAAGAGTGGCGCAGTTCGCGCTGCTGCATTACGCCGAAGCAGAGGCATCAAGTGATTTCTGTTGTTGGTAAAGTAATGGTTCTTTGTGTGTGTTTATGTGCGTTAAAGGAAGAAAATAAAATCAAAGTTATTGAAGCAAAAGAAATGGGGCTTAAATGTAATGCAAAAGCAGAAAAGGCAAATAAAAAAATAATCGTGTGTGTTTTTAATAGTGATTTAAAAGAGCAAATATAATATATTTAATATAATAAAATATAATATAATTAATAAAAAGATGGGTTACCACAAAATATAAAAAAGTTTTTAGCTAAAAGAAAAAAAAAAATTAAATATTTGCAGAACATACTGGAATACATAAATTTTAAAGGTAACTTTTTAATAAATAAATAAAGTTTAAGCAAAGTAAGTTCTCCCCGCTATTCTATTTTCCCCTTCTTCAATAAACTCAAGAATTATTTGCGAAGTGGTTCATAATTTATAGCTGAATTAATTAAATCTTAGTACTTATACTATAATCATATAACTTGGTTTGCAATAAATCTTATATGGTTTTGCTATGTTTTGTATATAATTAGCATTTAGTAAGCTGTACTATAACTGGTACAATTTCACCATAATAATTTATAACATTAGTGCATTTTGTGTTCTAAAGATGTAAAACATTACTAATAATCATTGACAACAACTAATTAAGGGTTTTTTTTATAAAGTTGTCTTGACTATCCACCAAACTAGGAACAAAAATTTCCCGGGAGTTTTTCCGTTCTTCCTTTTTAAATTCAATGATAAAAATGGGAAAAGGAAAAACCTCCCGGGGAATTTTTACAGTAATTTTGACTTAGCTGAACAGTCAACTTTGCACGATTTTTTGTGCAGATTAATCAAAAATGCTGTTGTCTTAAATATACTTAAATGCCCTTAAGTGCAGGCACAAATTCAAATTTATATGAGTTGCAATTATTTCGCGCGGAATTTTAAGCAGCAGGAAATCAGGTTGTGTGCTTCAAATTTGTTTTAAATTAAAATCAAAAAATTTTAAAATGTTACATACAACATTTTCTTAACGTTTGTCGTTTCGTTTTATTAAATCAACTTTTAAATTTTAAGTACATGTTAGATTAGGGTTATTAAAGTGGGCTTATCTGATACATTGCGAAGAATTGTGTTTGCGAAACTTGTTTATGCGGACCTACATTTTAAGAGTCTGTGTCAAAGTTCCGAAAACTTAAGATATTTCCTCTTTAGTGGTTTTATTGCTAGAAAAGTAACAGTACAGTTTTACATACATACATAACTATAAACAAATGTATCTTTTATACATAAATATATTGTATATTTATTTGGCAACTATTTCAATTATGTAGCCACAATTCTTTGTTAAATAAATTGGAGCTAAAATCGCATTTTTGTTAAATGTTTACATTTTATGAGACTTGAAAGTATTGAAACTCTCTTTTATTCTTTAATTATGACTTGTTAACTTATTTGAAAACGGCTAAACAATTTACTTTTTCGTTCAAATTCATATAAAACAATATATGAAAAACAATAATAAGGCGAATGAACTGGCAAATGAATGAGTGAGTGTCTGAGTGCGAGTCATAGGTTGTGATTATTTTTTTTTTGTTTTCTGAGATGCCACATAAAAATGAGGATAGTATTGCAAAACTTTTTCATTGAATATCTTTTATGACTTCCTCATAAAAAAAAACTTTATCTATTAAAACAAACGTGTGGAAGGATGTTAAGGGTAATTTTTTTCAAGTTAAATAAAAAATATACACATAATTTTAAAAAAGTTTTTCACTTTAGTTTGATGCTGGCTGGTATTGCTGATTTTATGACTTTATAATGTTGGTAATTTAACAAAAGAAAAAAGACAAGTGTTATATATAGATAGTAGAGTTATATGTGACTATATGATACCTTACGCCATAAGCATTTTAAATAGAACTTGTGTTGAATTAGGGAATTTGATAAAAATATATCTTACATAAAAGTAATTCGCACTGTGAAACAAAAGATTATTCTGAACTTATATTTGTACTTATTAGAGTACATCTATTAATGTCAATTTACATGTTTCTTCAAAATTTCTTATTATCTTAGGATAGATTGTAATTTAACTAAATGTAATAATAAAAAAAAAAATAAAGTAATTCGAACAAATTACCACTCCAAAATCAACGGTTAGCCTAAAATTTCGTATATGAAGCTGAAACCTTCCACAGTCTTTATTAACAAAGCCTGAAACCCCGTAATAAGATACCCTACAAGAAACGAATGAGCGAGTAGTCACATTTTTTATTTTGGTGTTAAGAAAATGATAGGAAAAAATGACCGAAATCAAGTGTTCGGTCACAATTGGTCATTTCTTTCTATCATTTTCTTAACACCAAAATGAAAAATGTGACTACTCGCTCATTCATTTCTTGTAGGATACAGTTAGCAATGCTAAACGATTTCCCAATACAAAAATGTGACATAAACGCAGATAAGAACGACCTAATTATTCGTTATCGATAATGATGCACGAGGTGATTCCACACTCACAGAAGTTTAGCGAATGTAAAACATCTTTTATACTTTTCACCACCAGAGGAAATGGTGTATGATATATATTTTCTATAGTTATACCCTTCAAATATCATTCGGCAAAACCGAATATAGCACTTTTATTTGTTAGCAGGAAAATTGTTTTTTTAAAATCAGTGTTGTCCACTCTTCTTGCCAAAGATGGGCCAAAAAAAAATTATTAAAAAAACTTGCAAAACAAATCCAAACACTTACAAAATTATTTAATTATTTACAAAAAGAAAGGAAATTTGACTTAAAAAATGGCTAACAAAAGACTACAAAAATTTTTCATTTTAGAAATTCTCATTCACTCGGGACCCTGAAACTATAATTTTATGTTTGTTTCTAAGTTCAATATTATAGAAAATTTAAAAAGTACCACATGTTCTACAAGTAGTAGTAGTAGAAAAGATAAATTAAATTTCTCTTTTTCCCCTTTTTGGTACTTTTGCTACCCATTGAAATATCAGGCCTGGAACAGAAAATTCGGTAAAAACGGTTTTCATTGAACAACTATTGAGGCATTCACAAGGTGTGCTATCATGTTATATTGTCATAATGTTCAAACATTTTACAATGGTTTAAAAAAATTGTTGTTGCTTTGTAAACAAAAAGTGTCTTAAGTTAGTAGAACTTTGCTTGGTATGTTTATTGTGCTGTCGTAAATAATCAGAAGAGACCTGCGCTGAGTGGCTGAGCCGAACCGCATTAGTTTTTGTAGCCGTCGCCGTTGATCGTTAAGTTTTATCCGGCTAATATCCGAATTTAACCTGTGGCTAGCAATTTTTGCAACAAAACACTTGTGGCGTCAAATTAGATCGGCTTAGGACTCTGATGTTCGGTAAACAAACAAAACAAAATTTATTTATGGTTTGCGTCTGAAAAATGGAAAATAGTCAGGAAAGATCTAATTTAATTTATTAATTCATGAATTAGAATTAAAAAATATTTTTATTTTTGGTAAATATTTATTTTTTACATTTGTTTTAAATCAGCTGATTTAAATTCAAAATAGCACACTAAATTATGAGGGGTCGTTCACAACAGTCGTATGTTTTCATGTTATTATTTTAAGACTTATGACTTTATGACACCTTGTGAATCTCCCATATAAGTATTAAATTTTTGTTTTATATCTCTTTGAGATTAGGAGATATGATTTGAAAATCCAACATTTTAAAATAAAAGAATAACCTATTTGCCAAGGAAATTTTAAGATTTTATTTTATAAGATATGTATATGTTTAAATGTTTAAATATATTTAATTTTACGCCTACAAATTCGTATGGCCTGGCCTCATCGACTTTTAAAATAAGCTTAATTAGCATTCCAGTCGTATGACATTTATAAATCTCCCGTAAAACTTTTTTCTTTTACTTTAACAACCTCAATTTGTTTTTGAGCAAATTCAATGTAGTATTTGCATTTTATTTAACAGACTTCATAATATATTCTTTTAGAAATTTATAAAACAAAATGCCAAAAACCATCTTTCGATTTTTCCTAACCCCCTTTTAAAACCCCTTCCCTCTTTTTGGTTGTTTACATTTTTTTTATTGGATTTGTATCTAACAAAAGTAACTGAGAAAATGCTTCCCTTTCCATAAAAAAGAAGGAAGTATTGAAAAAATCAAAAAACATGCAAAAGATAAACAAAAAAATAAAAAAATTTAATTTCCGATCACGTAGCCAACTTACGTTCCTTTTCACTTCATTTTAATGTGATGACGTTGATGCTGTCACTAAAGCCGCTACTGACACTAAGCACCACCACTACTGCTGATTTCAATGATGGCCAATGCAATGTCAGCGTGTCAGTCATTCATTCGTTCTTTCATGCATTGAGTCTTGTCTTGTTACATGGTGTGAATCAGGGCTGCCAGATTTTACGATTTATCGTCATTTTGACGATTTTTTGTTCCAAAATTAACAAAGTGCCGATTTGCTGAATGTTTTTGTAAAAAGTGATGATTTTTTTCAGTCTCCAAAGTGTGAATAAAATATAATAATTTCTGACACGCGTTTGTTTTTTAATCTTGGAATCCTAAACTGCCGTACCTTTCGCTTAGCTTTAACGCTGGTGTGCCTTACCTAAGCAAGAGCGACAACTTTGTGTCACGAATAGTAGTGATAACATTTTTGTTTAATAAAACCCACAAATTATAAATAAAAGTAGAGATAAGAGGGCTAAATTGACCAACAAATACCTAAATTGCCATTATTAATTAACAATTAACACTATTAAACCAGCTGTAAAAATCGGATTTTCCAATTTCAAAGCATTGACGCCGCTCTATTTAGGTATACTTCATACAAATTTAATGGGCATGACAAATTTAGAGAATTAAGAACGTGTGCCGCTTTTGTTTAGGTACGGCTGTAATATGCAAAACTTAAGAAAATCTTAAAATGATTATTTTCAGAGTACAAAAACAACACTTTTTTTATCTTTCATTAAACCATCATCGAATGAACCATTTACGACTCTCTGAATAAATAATATTTTCAACAATTATACGGCGACAATTTGACAAGTTGTAAGATAATATCTGCATCAGTCTCATACGATTCATGGCATGAAAGACTTGTTGGATAATCTATGTGCTATGGAAGAATCTCACTCATGCTAGTTTTTCCCATGTAAGGAATCTTCAACGATTAAAAAATGCGGTCATCGACGATCAAAGACGCTCTTAATGAGACTCCCAGTAGCTTCTACACGATTCAAAATGCTAGCTGGGCATGAAGTATTTATGTTTTTGTTTGAATTTTTTTTTTTTTTTTTTATAAAAATCGAATAAAAATTGTTAAAAAGAACTCAATTTTAAGTTGTCCGATTTTTTTTAGAGGATTTTTTATTTTTTCTTAGTAAATTGACGATTTTATCACAAATTTATCTGGCAGCCCTGGGTGTGATATTTAATGGTTGTTGAGTTTTCCCAACACTGTCCCTGTAGTGGTGAACAAAATGTTGGCTCAAGTTGTTGGTAGTTGTTGCATTAAACCTGAATTAAGTTTTCGTTACGTGAATTAATTGTAAATCATTTGTGATTGTGATAACTCTAATTTTTGATCACGCCTAAGATAGAAATCGTAATTGTAATATGATCGCAGGAAATGAAATTTTTTAAATTTCTCTCACGGAGTCTCTATAAAAATATTTGCTTTTTATATCTTCCACCAATGCAAGTGGTGATTAGAGGTAATATGCATATTGGTGGTGCAAAAAATTTTATGCAATAAAATATCATAATTTTTATAAAACTTAAAGTTGTTTGGTGGGTGTTATTTATTTTGATCTTTAGGACCGTTTTGTAAAGATCGAATCAATGATATTCATTAAGTTTTCTTTTTGCGAAAAATATCAAAGAATGGGTATTTTATTTTATTTAGTCCCCTTTTTTATATGCATTCACGAAGTTTGTTGAAAATTTATCACCCCTAATTCAGTGTTGCCAATGTGTTAGCAAACAATTTTTTATCGATCGACTTGGAAACATAAGCTGAGAGATGTCAAATACCTCATTAAGAGTGCCTTATTCGTCTACATATGTCGAATCTTATATACCGTTAACCATAGTGCGATAAGAACGGAAAGTTATATATGTAAGAACCGTTATTTAGATATAAATAAATTTATTTCATTCCACGTCCATTTCTCTAACCCCGCCCACCTTTTTTAGGATGTTGTGTATTGATAACCGAGATGATTTTATTTCATTTTAGTTCAGATCTCTTAAGCATTGAGCAACCCGTGAGGCATCTTTTCTTGGCATAAATGAATTTAAGATTTTCACTGTGATGAGTATAAAAAATTCGATATTGCCAAATGCATTATTTTCACTGTCCGGTATACACACGCGTATAACAACAGCCCATCTATCCAATGGCACCGATAAAAAAAAGCTCTGTTAAAAAATATAAAAATGTTATCTAAATAAAAATTCTAATATTTCCATTTTATTTATTTTGTTTTTGTTTTAGTTTTATTTTATACTGGTATGATTGAAGTTTGAGTGGGTCGTAAAATTTAAACAAGTGACCAGTTTCAGTAGTATCATTGATGATTGTTTATAGTTGACCCCATTAATCATGATAAAAAATAAATGTTTGTTGTTAATTTAAGTTGTTGTTGTTGTTTGTTACATATCATAGAAACTAGTGATATTCCAACAAAAATAAAATGTAAGCAAATTGGACTACATATTTTTTTTTGGTCCAATGTAAATAAATAAAAAGCAAATAGTTTGCAGATTTATACACTTTGTTTATCGATAAAATAATATTCGTTAATAAATCAAATAATACAAAAGAATGTTTGTACCTATTAAGAATGGAAAAAATGTTTTATTATTTTACTATAAATAAAAATGTAAACGAAATACATACAAGTGCTATAATTAGTCATGCTGACTGTTTTTTTTTTTGCCAGACCGTTGTTCACTATTCTACATAATCGCACGATTCATTCATATGAAAATCTAACAGAATTCTACTCGACATAAAACCAATGCCTGCATAATCTGTTGTCAATGCCACTCTATCACACAAAAAATATGCCAAATCATATGACTCAGTTTCCTTGCAAGAAAATGCAAATCTGATCACATAGAATCTATAATTTTATAATAATTTTCATAAACATTTGCAAGTCGGGAAGACTAGTCAAAAAACTACGTTACGCTGTGAACAAATACAATTTTTTTGATAACTTGTACGACTAAATATGCCAGTAAATCACACTGGCTTTAGCCAACCCGTTTTAAGGGTCAAATCAAAATTTTTGGGAACTTAATAGGCCAATTCTAAACAAAGAAGTGGCATACACCTTCTTAACTTTGGTAACTTTTTGCATCAAATTGTTTACATTCTTTTAGCTAAATCAAAGTTGGACATCACATATAACGGGTCCGCCATCTAACGTTTTTTTTTTCAACTAGTGCTTATTTCGTGAATGGTAACACTTAGTTCATGTCTGATTTGACAGATAATTAGTTTTATCCTTCCGCTGAACGAATATGGTTGTGTATTCGCTTGAACAACGCTGGGAAATATGCGTTTTCGCTTCGCTAAGTGGGCCTGCGATTGACTTACAGAAGAAGCCGATTTTGCAAAAAATCATCATTTCAGATGAAGCTCATTTTGATCTTGGCGGATATGTAAACAAGCAATATTGTCGCATTTGGGGCACAGAAAACCCGCACGCATGCATTGAAAAGCCGTTGCACCCAAAACGAGTCACTGTTTGGTGCGGATTTTGGTCCAGAGGCATAATTGGGCCATTTTTCTTCGAAAATGGACAAGGAGTGGCCGTTACAGTCAATGGCGATCGTTATCGGGCCATGTTGAACGAATTTTTGTTTACAAAAATTGAAGAGAAGGATATTGGCAACATTTGGTTTCAACAGCAAGACGCTACGTGCCACACCATTTTTTAATGCTTCAGCTTAGAGAATATTTAACTTCCTTAACATTTCTCAGACTGTTTTAAGAGACAGACTACCGTCTAAACCTACTGCAAAAATTTTATTTGTTAAGAAGGCATGCAAACAAAAGGCCTTGATAATTTTTAACGTTCACTAGATATCTTCTTCTTATAGTGTTACAGTTCGGGATGAGATTAATATTGATTTACTAATCTCTTCCATTCTTCCCTCTTTTAGCTTTTTGTTTCCAGTTGCGAATACCAGTTAGTCGTAGATCAACGTATTCCTTCCATCTGGTTTTTGGTCGTCCACTTCGTCTAGAGCATCTGATACCGCAGGGCTTTCTGCGTTCGCGAAACATCCCCTGCTTAACTTAATCGTTGAGCCTGTTTGTTTTTGAATATGCCCTCTCCTTTATATAGTTCGAGGAGTTTGTTGGAGCCCCATTCCCCAAATGCAACCAAATGTGGAAGTAGAACTAATTATTAACAGTTTTTAATTTATTATTTTATTAAATTATTTTGAGATTTTCATACTTTTTTTGTTAATTTATTTAAGGTTACAAACATACATATAAAAAGTATGGCTAATATTGAACTCCATTTTATTAATTTTTTGTGCTTTCCTGTTTTGTATTTTTTTTTAAATAAAACGTCAATAAAGGGTGGTTAAATTTAAAGAGCCTTTGTTGAATATGAACCACACCTAAAGTCAATTTCTCAATTTCGGACCAACTCAATTCGAACCATTGAAAGATACACAATCGAGCAATCCATTGAAGTTATTCAGGCTTTTTATGGGTGTTCAAATCAAAATACATATAGTGCACTTCGTGATTTTTTCGGTAAATTTAATCGTCCAAATGTGCGTACAATCGAAAAAATTTGAGCAAACCGCGTCTGTAGGAAATGTGAAAACACCTGTGCATGCTCGTACAGCTCGTACTGCAGAAAATATTGCTGCTGTTCGCGATAGTGTGGCTGAAGCGCCGTCCACCTCAACATCCGAATTGCCGGATTTGGGCGAATGATAATCCAAGAGTGATTGTCGAAAAACCAATGCACCCACAAAGAGTGACATTTTCGTATTTTACTGAATCGTGAGATGATAACGAACTTTTTATTGCCCGAATTGGAAGATATGAATGTGGACGATATGTGGTTTCAACAGGACGGTGCCACTTGCCACACAGCTAACGAAACAATGGCTCCTTTGCGCGACAAATTCAATGGCCGTAATATCCCAGGTGGTGGCGATGCCAATTGACGGCCAAGATCATCTAATTTGACACCGTTGGACTTCTTTCTTTGGGGTTATTTGAAAGAAAAGGTGTATGGCGATAAGCCAGCAACAATGAGGATGAGATAATTCCGCACATTAACGGCATAGAACCTTAATTATGCCTTAGCGTCATCGAAAATTTGGATCATCGGATGGAGGTGTGCCGCAGTCATTTAAACCGGGTAATTATTTTA
Organism: Pollenia labialis; assembly: GCA_949318255.1. Taxonomy (NCBI): domain Eukaryota; kingdom Metazoa; phylum Arthropoda; class Insecta; order Diptera; family Polleniidae; genus Pollenia; species Pollenia labialis. The sequence goes on along the minus strand of OX439143.1, from coordinate 134,364,683 downwards.
TCATCTGAAGGGTTATTTTGAATTTTGCTGGTGGTAGCACTGGTCAAGTGAAACAAATTTATGACTTTTTTTTTAGATATTTTCGTTATGGAAGTGAACATTTTGGAATAATTAAAAAAATTAACTTATCTTCATTATAAAGTCATCTTATTTCTTTTCTAGAAGAACATTTGTTGAAATCATAAATTGTTTTGACCTTTTTATGACCGACTCAATCGTCCTAGTGCCGGTGTTGTCACTCTAACAATTAACAGCTTTTGCAATTACGGAATTAAGCAATTAATTTTTTATAGTATTTATTTCACTTTTGCATTAAATTTTAATTACTGAATGCTGCCGCCAATTGACATAATAAGTACAAGTTCAATAGAAAACGGATTGCAAATATTTTATAAATATTAATTTTTAATATGTATTAACAAATGCACTATAAATGCATTGATTTTAAGGATGTACGAGGGCAGACTTAAAACTAGCTAAGCTTACAAGCAAAAAGCACAACAAATTTGGGAAAAATCTTCATTATTCCTCCACATTATCACTTTTTAGTTAGATACACTTTTCCCAGCAATATTCAAATGCTGTGTGTGATACCCGATAAATAGAAAGAACTCTCTAGATCCTTAAAAAGCCATCAAACACAGACTCAACCCCTCGGCTAATGGCAAATATTTTCCCACCAAGCCATTTTTTTCGAGGAAGTTGATGTGTTAACTGGTACCAAGGCGAATTTATGTTAACGGTGGTGGCAATACTATAACAAGTACAACACCAAATATACAACTTTGTATTTTTGTTGTTGTTTTCGTTTGTCGATATGTCAAAAACACAAACAACTTTTGACATTCCTCTCTCTAAGAAATAAAAAAAAGTAGCTTAGCTGTGCTTTTAACGCCACCTGACAAATTAATTCGCCTTGAGGGGTACCATCTTACGCACAGCTTTCTTGTCTGCAACTTTCCGGTCAATATTAAAGCGAACTCCCTCAGTGCAGAATCTAGCTCGGCTTTAAAATGCTTGGTTTGACTTTTCGATGCGATTTGCAACAGAATCAACTTGTCAACTTCATACCTGGGCGGGTCTGCCGCTTTTAAAATCACTAAAATAGAATTGACTAAAAAAAAATCAAACCATATGTATGTACATATGTATGTTTTATAACGTCGGCACTTTTCACCAAAGCAATTAAATTAAACTACTGATGCCATCTATACATCAGGTCGGCTAATTTTGAAACCGCCCTGTTTTTTTTTTGATCTTCTGTTGATTTTTAATATTTTAATAAGTTTATTTATGAAAAGTTCCATTAATCTCAATTAATAATCATGATTTTTCGAAAACATTAACAAAATTTATTGTTTTTATTTATGTGCGATTAGGGTTCCCATTTGGAAAAAAAATCCCAGGGAGTTGCGAAAATTTCTTCTTAAAGTCATTTAAGTTTTGATGACGTTAAACTGGCAAGTGCACGACTAAAAAACTAAACTGGCAACATGCTTAATTTTTTGGAAAACAATAAAGCAAGTTGTTTTTGTTTTTATTTTGCTTTTTCTTAACCTACTTACAACTACAATTAATGTTGGAAGAGTTCCAACCAATTGTAGTGGGGAATGTAAGAAAAGATAAACCCACTGCTTATTGTTGTTGTTTTTGTTGTTGTTTTTGTCGCTTAACAGTTTTATTTGTTTAATATCTTAAGTTTTTCTAAAATCTTTGGATGATGTTTCCTGACGATCTGGCCTAAGCAACCAGTGAAATGCGCATAGGAATATTGTATCCCATCAACAATAAATTTGAAAGTTTTTGTTAAGAATAAAAATTGGGAATTAAGCACAACAAACAAAATCTTTTACATTAAAAATTTTTGTATTCGCACAAAATTATTTTGATATTAATGGCCAATTTCACCAATTCAATTTAAATATCAATTCATATTTAAATATAGTTTCTCGTATAATTTTGTATTTTTTTTTAACATAAAAACGAATTTTAAACATAAATTGGAGAAATCGACTATTATTCTATTATTCTTAGAAGTTAAAGAGAATTGTCTGCGCTTCCGGGTAATAATTTTTTTTTCCAAATTGAGAACCCTAATCTGTATGCATGTAAGTGTAAAATTGTGTAAATGCATTTGTTTAAGTAATTAAGTATTGGAATAATGTTGTCTACATACATAATTGTAATTAAATTATTAAAATATTATTTATCAGACGAAAAACTATAAATTTTGTGCGGTTCATAATAATTGACACGTGGATGGACAAAAAAAATTTCATTATGAAAAATTAAAATGATTTAAATTTAATACTTTTCTTTTACATATAAATTTTAATAAATATCAAAATGGCAATTTTCTAAAATAACATTTTTGTTGGAAGTCAAACTTAAAAAGTAAAAAAATATGTTAATCATACGAACTTTCATTAAAAAAACAGTGAAATGCGCATAGGAAGAATAACTTATCCCATCAGTTAATCAAATCAGTAGTATAAAATGGGAATTTAGTACATTTAATATAACCTTGATTTTATTTAAGCAAATGAAGTATTGCAAGGTAAATAAATTATTGAAAAAAATATTTTTTTAAAAAAAGTTTTCTTATACAGAATACTTTTTATATTGCCATTTAAGGAAAATCCACGAGGCTTTTGAAGTACTTTCTTGAAAGCGGAGTTTTCTTATATACGATGTTCTAGTATTCGTTATCTATTGTATCAACTTTGTTGTACAAAATTTAACAAACGAACACATTGCAAGGAAACATTTTATAAAAATAACCTTGGCCATGTTTTCAAAAAAGATTTTCGGTATATGCAACATTTAAAACTGTACGTTATACTCCAGCATGTACTTTTCCTAAAAAACTTTAAATCAATCTTAAACCTTTTAGAGCACTTAAGGAAATCCGAAAATAATCTTTTAAACATGAAAGGAATTTTGTTATGATCTTTGTGTCTATATAATCGAAAGTTTACTTCTACTTTGGCTCTTTGTTCTGAGCTGATTCTTTTCATTAAAAATTTTTTAAGCATTTAAAAATTTTGATATTTTTAAGTTTGGCCTGAGTTCATCAAATTTAATTTTCATTAAATTATTTTTACTAAAGGAAGGAAATTTTACAACTTGGAATTTTATTCTAATTTACTGATAATTTTTTTGGCTGAGCTGGGGCTTGAACCTGGGTTGAATTTACATGTTTCAAGAATCACCACATTCTTTCATCAGAATTCTTTGAGTTCGAACCTCTGCATTACTGCGGTGCCCGCCAGCCAACAGTCAAACATCAATATTTAACCAGTGATACTGGTGGTTCGAAATTTGCTGTAATAATCATTTTCAATATATTCACATGTTGCTTCCTTTCTTCTGTTTTTTCGTATCTAAATCGATTTTTTGGGGCTTTTCAAAAAATATTTTCTACTTAAGATTTCCTATCCTTTGATATATAAGGGATATATGAAAATTTTCTCAACGCAAGATGAAGTGAACAACAAAATTACCCCCTAAGGTTTTTATACAATTTTTGATATTTTTTGTACGGGAGGTACCACTCCCACTTCTCTTAGCCGGCCCACATTTTGTAGGATGCTGTGTATTGTTAATCTAAACGTGTGTACCTAATTTGGAAACTTTAGTTCTTACCGTTCTCCAGATATACAGAAAAAAAGTAATAAAAATACAACAACAACAAGGGATTTTTGGAAAAAATAGAGGTAGTCGTGGTTTTTTGCTCATATCTCAGCCATTTTTGGACCGATGTGGCTGAATAGCAAGAAATGGTGGACTATATGTGATAAAAATGTAAAACAACCTAGCCGCTATCATGTCTGGAGTCTCCGGAAAACACATTTCAAACGTAAGACAGACAGACAGACGGTCAGATGGGCACAAGGACAGACAGACGGACATCGTTAAATCAACTTCTCTCCTCATAATGACACCCAGAATATAGGGTCTAAGATAAATATTGTAGAAATTACAAACGGAATAACAAACTTATATATATACCCTTTTCCACCTGTGGTGAAGGTTATAAAAATGGTAGCAAAAATACGTATACGAACACAATTCATACATTTACTAAACTTATGCCCTACTCTGCATTAGAAATTTATATAAATTGCTTTAATCGCATTATATTACATATAACTTTTCGTTTAAGAATTAAAAGAGTTCTTTCATTCCAATATTTTTCCCATAAAGCTTAAAGTGTGTTTAAGATACTCATATGTATGAGTTTGTAAGCATGTGTTTTATTGTATTACTCATACGCCTTGAATGCCAACATTTAACCTTGAGACTTTACTAAACACATTCCTCCCACTCTCCCTTAGTTTAATGATGTTATTATTTCTTGAGAAACTACTTGACACCCAACTATGTAAACCAAACTCGTAGTGGCAATTTTAGTCATCATATTTGCTACTGAAAATGGTAGTAGCAAGTATTTTTGTTGGTAACAACAGCTGTTTTGTATTATAAATTACAAGACATTATCAAGTGGAGTACACCATATGTGGCATATTAAGTTTATTATGGCATAATGTTGCAAGAACAACAGCAACTATAGCAAAAGAAAATATTGTAGCAACAATGTAAAGCCAAAGAAAAACTTGCTCTTGCTGCCGCAGCCAGGGAGGGAAAGAAAGAATAAAAGGTCCCCTGTTTGGTTTTTCTTTGCTCTTATTTGATTTAAGTATTTTATTCTAACCCAATTCATTCATATGTTTGTTTTGAAATTTTTTTTTATTTTTTTTCTGCTTTTTCCAACAATTAGTTTCATTCTGAGCAGCTGTTTTCAAACAAGTCCTTATTTTATATATAATTTTTTCTTTTTCTAAAAGTAGTTGTTTTTAGTTTTACCCTCTTTTAGCAATTGCCCTCATCGTCATCATCATCATCCTTGATGTCCTTGAGAGGAAAACAAAGTTTGTTTTTGTATATTTTTCAGTTTCTTTAGTTTCACTAAACTTTGTTGGTTGGTTTCATTTTAATTTTTATTTTTTTTTTTTTAAGTTTTATTTTTCTTCAGCACACTTTAGTTTACAAGTTTTATTTTATTTTTCTTAGTTTTTTTTATATTCTTGCCATGCTGTAATTAACCAATTAAAATGACTGAGCAAATACTTTGGCCACCAAAAAAAAGCTTGAATGAAACTTGTACTACATTTTCTTTTCTTTACATTTTGTTTTACGTCTTTTTTTTTTGTTTCCTATTTTTTTTTTGTTGCCTTTAAGAAGATTCACTTTTTATGCGTTTTTCTTTTTAAGAGTGTTTATTCTTGTTTCGGTCTTTTAGTGTCTTTTTTCTTTTGGATTGTATTGTAGTTATTTAAACATTTACCACTCTGTTTAGTTGTTAACAAATAGTAATTATATTTTTATTCTTTCTTTCTTTACTTTTTATACTCTTTCTTTATTATTCAACTTTGTAGTTATATTTTTGTTAATACTTTGTTTATTTTATGCTTTTAGTTTTGAACAAATGCATTAACAAAATACGATTTTAAAAATAGATTAAATTTGAAGAATTACACTGAGCTAAACATACAAAAAATATTCAGGCGGTGTTCATTCGTAAAGAAACTTTATTTTGTTAGAGTTTGCAGTTTAAGGAAATACAAAATATTTTTTGATTGCCTTAGTCTGGATTCATAAGGTGAACGTTTTCTTTCAGTAAGTCTGAGTTTATTGGCGAGAGGGGAGAGAATAAAAGCATGTTCTCTTCCCCTCTCACCAATAAACTCAGACTTTCTGAAAGAAAACTTTCATAGTGTGATCCCAGACTTATTTAGTACTTTTTTTTTTAACTAAAGATTGGTTAAAGCAAAAGTATGTAGAATATTGAAGGAATAGGACTATGTAGTAGCAAAAAGATTTATAAATTGAAATTAAACTTAAAGAAGTGAAATTAAAACGGTTAGATTACAAATTGTCTGCAGATGGCTTTAAAATATAATATCTCTTGTACACTGATGTATTTTGACATCAGTAGTATGACAAGTGTCTTCATTTTTGACCCAATGACACTTTTCATCATTGTGATGTCAGCCTTAAAAGAATCATATTATAGTTAAAATATTCTACATTTAGGCAACTCCACGCAAAAGTCTACCATAAATGGAAAAAATTAATTTCTGATTTTGGTAGTTTGGCAACATTATGTTACTTTTAAGTTTTTATAGTGGCAAAAATTTTTTGATAATTTTTTTTAAAAAATTTTATTTTTTTTTTTAAAAATTTTAATTAAAAATTAAAAAAATTTGTCAGGTTTTTGAAACATTTATATTTCTTATTTCTAAAAAGGGTTTGTTTTGAATTTTTTAAGTTTCAATTTTGGTTTCTAACTTTTTATTAGTGTTTCAAAAAAAGCATTTTAACGATTTCAAAAATTACAATTTTGTATCTTTCAAATAATTTTAGAGAATTTTAGATGCGCTGTGATTTCAATTATAATGCTGGGTACACACAATGCAATCTAGCAAATTAAATTCATTTGCATTCATTCCAGATTGCATCAACATCACAACGCTTTTGGATTTTGAGGTTGCATTGAAACAGATTGCGTGTAGATTGCACTGTCTGTACCCAGCATAACGTTTCATGTAAAAATACTGACTTTTATACTACAAAAAGTGAGTGAAGTGTCGGTCACGTTTTGCTCTTTAACTTACTAGTTATTTTTTTAATTTTAATCATAAGTTAATTCGTAAATAAATAAAATAATTAACCGAGCAATAGTAACGTAGACCTTCAGCCCGTTGTAGGGAAACATACCAGAGTCCCCGGCGGGAATCGAACCCGCAACCGCCACCCGGATAGACTAGCTTACTATCAACTAGTCTACCGGGGCATCCTGTAAATTTTTAAATGAAAATAATTAGAATATATACGTATTTTTACAAAATTCCCTACATTTGCCTTAAAATAAAATATCTCTCCTTTTTCCCCTACGCTTGAAATTTTCCGAAAAAATCCCTACAAAAACGGGTAACTTCCTACTATTGGCATCACTGTGGCAAAGCCAGGATTGACACCAAGAAAGTTAAATGTGAATTGGAAGGGTATTGTTCATTATTTTTATTAAAACCTCCCCAAAAATAGTATGTAACATATAGACATATTGGTTGCGATCGCGGCTGATCAGGGATTCTATCTGAAATCACAACAGTCAGTAGCCTCCGGTACGTTGGCACCGGACTTACTATTGCTTAAGGCCTTTGTTAGTATGCTTTATGAAGGAAATGATTTCAATCCTTTAGAAAGTTTGTCTTGCTGAAGTATCTAATTTTCGTTGAAAATTTACTTTCGGAGACGGTTGTGGTGGTTGGTTTTTTTTTTAATTCCCTAAGGTAATCCCGCGATGCTCTACGCTTGTCTGCAGCATAAAAACCAGAGTTTCTGGCAGGAATCGAACCCGCAACCCCAGCGCTGATAGATTAGCTTACTACCAGCTAGCCTACCGGGACACTTAAGGGCTGATCTATCACCACTTGTGGTTTTCTTAAATCTAGCAGCAATAGGTAGGTGTATTTCGAATGTGAAATATCGATATCAAAATGGAATCCTTTGGTTTTTTGCTCTGCGCTATGTCTTTCCATCTGCAATTAACAAATTTTTCTTAAGTTAATTAGGAAAAGAAATTAAATAGATCCACGATCACCCTGTATAAATATTATGCCACTTTTTTAATTTTTAGGCTACTGTGTATCATGCCACTGAATTACTGTTATAAAAATAGAAACAAACAAGCAAATTAAAACGCAATTTTTAAAAATATGTAATACGTTATCAAAGTAATTTTGTGAATACATTATTTTTAATTAAAACGATTTGTTTGTTGTGCTTAATTCCCAATTTTCATTCAATGATAAGCACACTGAAATTTATTGTTGAAGGATAAGCTTGTTCCTAGGCGCATATCACTGGTTGCTGGCCAGATCATCAGAAAACCTTTTCCCAAAAACTATAGAAAAGCTAAAGGTATTATATATGCATATAAAACTGTAAAGTAAATGAGAATTACAAACATTCAAAATTTTTATTTGCAACGATATCAAAGCTTAAACAACAAGTGAGTTTATCTTTTCGTATGTTCCCCAATACAATTGGTTGGATTTCTCACCACATAAATTGATCAAAATAAAGCAATTTGCCGTTAAGTTTTTTTTTCATCACTGTGAGTGGAAAAAAAAATTAACTTTTTTTGTATCTATTTTAAGTCTAAAGACTTAACATGAATGCTGCTACTACTGTTTATTTGCCTAAAAATGTTCTTTATTTTATTTTCTTTTCAGTGTTTCAGTATTGTTTAACTAAACGTATTGACAGAAACATCCTTTTAAAAGTCTTACGCTTGGTTAATTTTTTATTTTCTAAACTTATTTTTGATTTTTCTCAATTTGCACCAAAAGAATTTTTAATAAAAAAAAACCAGCAGAGTATACATCAGTTTTATTTTGTGCAAGTGTTTGTGTATAAAATAAAAGGTAAAGTTTAAGGCGTAAACCACACAGGTAGCAAAAGAAGGAGTTTACAACATGAGTTTCTTTTATATTGCTACAATATTAGCGACAAAACATTCAATTGAGATGTTACACTCAATTGAACACACACTCACACACTTACACACACATGCATAGACACACACACATACGTCTTTATATGTATATGCAACACATACAAACTGGAACTTAAAATACAGCAAATAGTTAAAATGCTGTTATATTGAAGTATGTTTGTTTGTTAGTATTTGAGGTATAAAAAAGAAGTCCTTAAACCAAATGGCAGCCAATAGAGCAGAAAACCTTTAGCATGTTTTCAATATGAAGAAGGCTTTCCTCTCTATTTTATATTTTTTTTTTTGGAGTTGAATTTTAGTGAAAATTACAAAAAAAAAAGTTAGAGCTATTTTATGTTTGATGGGGAGTTTTACTAATTTTTTTTATGTACAAGTTATTTAACTTTTTGTTAAAAACAACAAATAAAACAAAAATTTACGGGTTTTAAAAAAAATCAAGTTCTACTAAATAAAGATAAATTTAAGTTACTGCCGACGTTCTATTTATGGGCTTTCGGATTTTTGCCTGAAGTTGATGACTCAATTCTGTTTCATCATTTATTCCGGCGAAATTGGTGGTCACTTAGCATTGGAAGTTCTTGAATAAAGCGGTTGACAATCACTCACCTATTTGGCTAGATTTATGCAATGTGGCTCTTAACCACTGGTTTTATCATTTATGAATTTACCAAATGCACCCGTAACAACAGGTAGCAATTTTAAGTGTATAATCCGTTAAAAATTATACGCTGGCTTATTTAGGAGCCGGTGATGTCTAACCTCTACTGCTTTATAAAAATCCAACAGCTTCTGTTGATAACTCTACAGGCCGAACTTTACCACACGGGTGGAAAATCAGCCTACCGAATGGAATTCGCCCTTACCGCGATTTTGGGTATAAACCACAGGCAATACGTGATCCCCGAAATTATTCCTTCATCAAGAAAGTCCTCTTTCATTGCCAGAAAGGCAGCTTTCCGCAAAGACGATCATTCCGTAAGACATGTCTCACAAATCTGGCAAGAAGCATTTCATAGATGCATATTTTTTGACTTCCAAGAAAAACTTTGATTCTCAGTTTTATTTAAGCCTGTATATAATCGTATTAGAAAGAGCTTTAATAAAGGCTAAAAGGAAATTGTAAAAAAGAAACATTTTTAAATATAAAACATTTTACACCTTTTCTCATTGTAATACCTCAATTTTGTCTTATAGCGTCTTAAGCTACTCTTCCATATGACCACAGATTTATCTGTGAACGTATCCAATCTGTCACAAAGAATCATGTTATTAAAAATAGCGTTAATTAATTATCTCTTACGTTATATTTTTTTTTTCAAAATAACAAAAATGTCGAAACTATTTTTATTTCAGTGATTCAGGATGTCAAAGATTCGACTCAGATGAATGTGATGCTCTTACTTGTTACTGCTCATAAATTTTCTATTTGTCCTTAATTTTTTGTTCTACAGTTTTGTGCTCTTTCCTTTATTGGTAGAAAAACAAAAAACTAACAGTTTCCCAAAAAAACAACGATAACAAATTTGCGGTAATATTTTTTGTTTCACAAATATTCTCCAAAGACAAACAAAACGCAAACGTAAATACCAAAAAAATATTAAGATATAATTACCAGAGATAACATTTTGAGACCAGAGAGAAAAAAAAACATAAAAAGTAAAAACTAATTGTTGTAGTTTTTCTGATAATATTGTCCAAAACGCTGCAGGATAAGGGAGGAGAAATAAACCAAAGTTGTAGTATACGTGACTTTTTTAAATAAATTAGAGAAAAAGGATTTTTATTTATTTGTTATTTAATTAAAGATAAAAAACAGCTTAAATGAGTACATGAAGGGCAATTGTGGTGCTTATTTGAAAAATGGAAAACTTAATTTCTTGAGGGTGATTTTTTTTTAAACTTGCAGAATATTTGCTAAAGATGAAATATTTAATTGTGGCGATAAATGAATACCAGTCAATTACTTTTAAGATATTATGTCATATAAATGTGGCCCGCGGCTACGCCGTAGGTAGTTTACCCGTCAGCTTTAATTTCAGTTATCTCATCAATTGTAGATGTAATGTTGTCTTCAAGTTCTTGAATTTTGGCTGGCTGGTCCCTGTACACGAGAGACTTTACAAATCCCCACAAAGTTGATCTGGTTTAGTGGGGTCAAATCGCATGATCATCGTGGGTCGATTATGACGTCCTAAAAATTGTCGTAATTTACAAACTAAATTTATAACACAGCACGATTTTGATAAGTCTGTCTGTTAGTCTGTCTACTCACAGTGAAAATGCAAACATTACTTTCCACTTGACTTCAACAAGTTGCCAAATATGTTCGCTTTTGATTTCATCTGACATAAACAATAATCGTGCACAACATATTTCTATTCACTTTTATTCAGTGTACGACAGAGACCTGCGAAGTGGAATTTTATCGGCGGCAAAAAACTCTCGGCGGCCGCTCGAAGCCGGCTGTTAGCCGATAGACTATATAAAAATTAAATGAAAATTTGTGAGCACATATTTGTATTTGCTTTTACTATAACACAACCAATTAAAGCCATTTTTCGTACTCTAAATCAGTATTCTTAACTCATTTCCGTAAATGTCGTTATATAAAAAATTTTGATTAAATTTTGGGGCTTAATAAACAAGAACTGAGAGTATTGGGAGGCAGACATCCTTAGAGTTGCACTTTTTAAGGATAGTCAACCAAAAAATAACGTGGTGAGGTGTTTAAAAAGAGAATTAAAATTATTTACAAAGTAATCGGTGGCTAAGCTGGAGCCGATGTTAAGCTGAAAAATTGTCGGCCGCTTCGGCGCAGGTCTCTGGTGTACGAAAATAAATATTAAATATTTTACTTTAGTGTCCGGTTCGGTTGAAATGTGGAAAACACTATTAACTTGTGTTTGTGTAGTAAAAATGATTTGTTTGCTCATTCCTTTATCAATAAACACTATCAAACATTAAAATATCGTTACTTTCTTGAACGGTATTATGGGTTGTGTATTAATAAACAAACACTAAAAAAAGATATCATGTCTGGTTGTGTGCTAAGCAATACTCTGTTTATTTCCGAACACTGTTATTAATTGTATTTCAGTTTATTACAAATGTTGTTTCTTTTTAAGAATATTTGTAAATAAATTGAGTTTAGTTTATATTTGCCACTACAAATAATTAACTTTGATGTCAGATGGTTTGTCAGTTCAAAATAGAACACGCTCTAAATTACAAAATTTTACACTGCAAATTCCAGCTTTTACACGACATTAACGCATTTGGCAGTGGGACATTTGATAAAAAAAAAACAGATTAATACATATCGTCAGTCGCCAAGGGGTTTAAAAATTTATTAACTTTTCGTTTTTATATGTACTTTTTAATTTTTACCAGATTATAAAATATACAAAATGGAAATTAGTATACATTAAGTATGGAAAATAATGTCACTTAAATGACCCACGTTTTCAGCTTCTAAATTATGGTCACGTTTTTGTCTTCCCAAAAATGACTTTGATGTTATCTTTCAAAATTTGTGGCTGTAGCTCTCGAATTTCTGTAACAATGTTGACCTTTAGTTCAAGGATTGTCCTCAACAATAAATTTCAGTGTTTTTTTTTTATCAAGAATAATAATTGGGAATTATGCATGACAAACAAAATCTTGTTAACTGTCTCGGGCTTGTTCATATATTCTCGCTCCTTCAAATAACCCAAAAGAAAATAGTCGGAGTCGGACAAAACCGGCGAACGCGCTGGCCAATTAATTTCCCAATTTCAAAAAATTATTCGCACTTTAAAAATTTGACTTCAAGGTGCAGTTGTGGTCTTATTTGCGGATTTTAAGTCTTGTACCAGTTCCACTTTATGTTTTTTTTTTTAAATGCTCCTGGTAAATATTTCTGGTGTTTCGGTAAGACTTTGCTCTACACTTTCAATGCTTTCCGCAGTACCAATTAAATGTTCAAGGCAAATCTCTTACGGGCCATGTTGCTGGTGATGATGAACTAATCAACCAATCACTTCTTCAGAGGGCGAAATTAGGACGTTAAAATGTCGACAATATGCTCTTTGCGCTTAAAAAAATCGATCGCTGATTATGAAACTCTATTATCCTGTTTCTTTGTTCGTTGTGAATCTCTAAATTATTTCATCTCCAGTACCCATGTTCTGTAACTATAGTGAGAACTTCACGCACCGAAAAGATGTGAAACAAAATATTCCATAGTTCCACAGTTCAGAGCGGGATCTTTTCTCACAAAAATGTTACAGACACACTTTTTCTGTAAATTGGTGATTTATTTCCTTACGCCACTGCTAATACTCAGCAAAAATGTTACAGACGCAATTAAATAAGTGAGAAAAGCAGTTGTTTGTTTCAATTTATGTCATTTTTGTTTAATTTCTCACATTTCAAACGAACAGTTTCTCGACGCGAGAGTTACAGTACATGGACACAGGTGTTATTTGATCTGTATAAAAGTATAAACGCTTTTGAGGATTGCAATTTGACTTAGAATACACATTCGAATAATATGAAAATTTATATAATAAATGTTAAGAAATAATTCCCAGATTCTATTTCTATTCACTGTAAACGGTAAAACTACTTTCACCGCTTTATTGACATTTATGTTTTTTTTAATACCAGGATCACTCTGCAGAATTTTGGAATGATGTTCTGAACCACTTTCCATGGCTCCAATATAAATTCCCCTTCTGAAAATCATTTAAGTTCGGCTTAAACTGTTACGAATCATGATATCTTACTCAAGCTAGTTAAAATTGCTAAAAAAGCATAAAACTATGTCTAAATAGAAACCAATTTTAATACTGATGTCTGTTGTTGTTTATAGAGATAAACTAATAATAAATAGACATCACTCCTGAAATATTCGAACTGTCGGTGGAGGGTATCAAGGATTCGGCACAGCCGAATATATCACTCTACCTTGTTTAAGATAAATTTGTTTCCTCGAAAATAATTTCTCATTTTTAAATAAATGAACACAAACTGCAAAAGCTTCTATGTTATTGTCAAAGTTTTGCTTTAGTCAATTTTTTTTTTAGAAAAAATGTTTTGTAAAATACTTAATGATTTTGCCGGATAAAAAGTGTTCTAAGGAAAAACTAAAAATAACTACATTGTAATTAAAGTTCTATTTTTTGTTCGTATTAATCATCTGCTGTCTAGAGAACAATAGAATCCAACAAAAAGCCAACTAATTAGGATCTTAGATGTTAATTATCAGGATTTGTTTGAAATAAATACAAAAAAAAAAATCTCAAGAATTTAATAAAAAAATTCCACAAAATTTAAATAAAAAGGTTTGCTAGGAGGTTAAAAAGCTGAATTTTAAAAATATTTTTAAGCTAATTTGTTAAAGAAACTCTAAAAAATTCTAAAAAGAAATTTTTAGCGGCAAATGAAAAAAATTGATAAAAAAATTAACATTTAAATGTTTAATGTCCAAGTGACGCTGAGGCAATTCATTATTTTGTTGTATATATAAATAAAGTTTAAATAAAAAAAAAAAAAAAAAAAAAAAAAAAAAAAAATACCAGTAAGGTTGACTGTATTATACCCTTTACTCACTGATAGAAAAGGCGTCATAACGCTGATGTATTTTGACATCAGTACTATGACAAGTGTCTTCGTTTTTGACACCATGACACTTTCCATCATTGTGCTGTCAACATCACTGGGCCAAAGTGTCATCAGGGTCAAAATGAAATTATGTCATCAATGGAATGACACATCGACATCACAGAAATGACGAACATGTCCTCAGTGCGATGACGCAGTAACATCGGAGAAAGGACACTTTAGCATCAATTTAATGACAGTTTGTCATTAAGTCAAAGTCATTCGAATTGACTTAAGTCAAAGTGTGAGAATATTATTATTTACTTACTCGTTACAGATGTTCGTTTCACGTTTGTTGAATTACGACCGTTGTTTACAGCAGAACCTTCAATATTATGACATCAGCACCATGCCCCAATGGTTTTCGTAATCATTCTACTTTGAAAATTTTATGTATTTAACTAAATATTTAAAAAAAAAATAGAATATAGGAATTTTTACTTCTTATAATACGTTGTAATCATGAAAAAAATGTTAATAATATACAAAATGTGGCATCGAATTGATGTCACTATAGTCATAAAATAGATGACAAGTAAAAAATGCCAAAAATTTTACGAAGAGTTAGTCATTGGATTGGATTGATGTTACTTGTTGTATCATTGATGTCATTTGTAGTAACATTGATGTCACAATTCTGATGATTAATTTTTCAATATGAAGATTAATTTTTCTATCAGTGTGCGGTATTTACAGACGAATTTTCAAATGCGCACCTTATTTGTGGCCCATGAGTGTAAATGGATCAGCCAAAATAAAATTATATTATATGGCCTAGATACAGCCGTACGGACGGCCAGATAATCCAAGATTGATTTCGTAAATAATTCTGATTGGAGTGCAAATAGTTTTATGTGTTACAGACATAAGCACAAACGCATAATGCGCCTCTACTATTGTGGTGTGATTATAATTATAAAGCCTATTTAAAGGATCCTTAATAATTCTTTAATCATTGCCTATTTTAAGGATTTAAAACAAAATATTCTTTTTTGTTATAAATTGCAATATTTTATATCAAGCAAAATTGTCAAAAAACAAAAAAATAATAAAAATAATTATTTTTCAAAACCTATTTAGGGGATTCACATGATAGTCATAGTCATATGTCTTATGTATGAACACCACAAAATTTTTGTTAAACTATTGTAAAATTTTAGGATGTTATGACAACATAATTTGAAAGCACACCTTGTGCATCCCCCAATGGTTTAAATTAGGATTGAATCTTCTACATATGTCAATTTAACCTTTTTCGGGTACATTAGATTTCAATTGTTTAACAGCATTCAACTTTTGTATTCTAAGTGCCTGAACACTAAATTCTTTACTTTAGATTTTTGTGTTTTAAGAGCTTTTAAAGAACGAAATAAAAATCCATGTACATACAATACAACATACTCGTCAAACAAGTATGTATCACTAACATTCATTGATATGTAAATGTTTTCAACACATCAACCTCCATTTGCTGATATTTACTTAAAAAATTGCAAGAAATTTTAAACAAATTGCCTGTAAAGTGAATACCTAGTGTGCAGTGTATGATAAAAAATATTAAGGAAAGTGCATTAGGAAAAATTTTAGTAGAAATCTGAAACTTTACATCAAAAAGCTTTTTGCATAAACTAGAGTTAAACTTAAGAAAAATAGACAAAAAAACTGGAATAAAAGAAATCAATTTATAAAATAGTTTTCTTTTTTTCGCAGTCGATTTAAAACAACAAATTTAAATTTTAAGTTAAAAAAATGCCCAATGAATACTATCATTAGCGTAAATAAACATTTTCTCTGCTCTCTAAACTATGCTGCATTAAATTACACGCATATTAAAACCTTTTAACTGACTTGCACACATACAAACGCACATTCTTTTAGCCAAATCTAAATTGAAAACCACAAAATTAGCTAATTACATTTGGCTACAAATCATCTCTCACTATCTAATAGTGTTAAATTCTTTTGCTCTCTCGCTAACGTTTTTTGCTTAACATTTGTTAAGTGTTGCCAGAATAGTTTTGAATCAAAATCCCAATTTCAGGCTTGGAATTGCCTAAAAATCCTTTTCAGTAAAATTTAAATCTACAATTTAGACTGATTTCTTTTAATAGTTATCAAATTAACCACATCTTTTGCCGGGATTATCGTGCTGGGATTTCCTGGGAGATTCAATTGTTTATAAGGACCTTCAGGAGAAAAGTTAAAATTAATACACACATTTTGTTTAACTTTATTTTTGAAAAAAAGTGACCTAAGTTTCTCGGAGGATAATGATATCCAGATTGCCGTTTTTCAAAATTTTTATGAAGAAATATTGCAAATGTCAACCGGCATATCGAGCCCTAATAGCAAAAAAGGAAGTAACCAACAACATTATAGATTTTTGTTGTTTGATGAAAATCGATAATTTGTGATCAGTTGCATCATCTCTAAAAATCTCGTATCTCTGGGAAGTACCGTTACGAAATAAGAGCAAAAGCAATTTCAAACGAAAGACAAGACTTGAAGAAAAAATATTTAATAAAACCTTCGCCTGTAAAATTTTATTTTTGTTGGTTACATCATTTTTGCTATAAGGGCTCGATATATTCACGGGCAGATGTAGAAGAACATAAATACATAATAAAAACTTTACCTTTAACTGCAACGCCGCCCTTCACAAAGTCTGTTTCCATCTACCTTTCGTTAATTTTGCATTTCTTTTTAGTTTTTAGTTTCTATAAAATAGTTTAATTCACTGAAAAATGTTTCAATTAAATATTTTTTCTTTATTATATACAAAATAATTTTTTTTCCTTGAGTCGAAGGTCACAGTTGCTAGAACTCTTAACTTATATTTTAAAGTGTCATTTATTGTATTAATAAAAATAATAATATACAAAATAAATAATTTTTTTTCTTATGCATATTTAATATAAATCTTTGTTTTTGGAATAATTGATTTTTTTATTAAAATTTAAAAAAAAACTTTTTTAGCTTGTTAATAAAAAAACTTGACCTTTTTTTTGTTAACACCTTTTTTGTGCCCCTTTATGAAAATTTTCAACGGCAACACCGCCCTTCACAAAATCGGCTTTTATCTACCTTTTGCATTTTTGTTTCCTTTTCAGTTTCTGTAAAATCTTTGTGGTGCGCGTACGGCTGAGTGTAAATTCTCGTTTAAATTATTAAAAATAATTGTTTAAAGCATTAAAAAGTTAATAATTGTTATAAATATATAAAATCTAATGTGTAAATAATAAAATTTGTGCAAATATATTATTTTTTCTTAGTAAAAAGTGTGTTTGAAAATTTTCATGCAGTTTAGTTTGTTTTGACTGCGCATTCTTTGTTGGTTCTTCTGTTTACGTTAAGAGTAGCGCAGATTGCGCTGCTGCAATGAGCCGAGGCAGAGGCATCGCGTGTTTTCTGTTGTTGGTAAAGTTAAGAGAGTAAGTGAGTGCTTGTGTGCATTTAAGGCAGAAAATAAATCAAAGCAAAAGCAAAGTGGTTTAAAAGCAGGGTTGATAAAGTTGGTACAATTGTACTTTTTTTGGTAAAATGTAAAACTAAAATGTACGCTAGTACCCCCGTGACTCATTTGGTACTATTTCCAAATTTTTCAAACCTACATATTTATAATTGATATAAAATAGCAACTCGTTTTTACTGTCAAATAAATTATAAGCGGAGTTAGTGTTTTGTGCAAATAATCTTGCGAAAATGAAAAATGTCACAGCTTTTTTTTTATGAAATCTAAGGGAAACTCTATTTTTTGTATGTGCTTATGCCACATTCTAAATTAAGTATCAGCGGCAGCATATATTCGTGCATTTTCTGATGATATTGACAAGTTCTTAAAAGATATAGGAAACCACTTCTGCAAAAGTTCTACATTGTAGAAGAGACGAACTCCTCTCAATTCAAGATTATTTTGGAACGAACTCAAAATATTTTCAAATATTCGTCAACAAGATGGTTGCAACGTCAAAAAGTAATCAACAGAATTTTGGAACAGTGGGAGATTGCATTTTTAGAAGTATTCGTCAATTTTCCGAAAAAAATACGATCAATTCAAAAAGTGTATAAAATCGCTCTCTGGCGGCAATCAAAAATTAAAATTCTCGACCCTAAAAACCTTTCTTATTGTACTTGTTCTATTTTCACAAATCGCAGGACCAGTCTGTTGGACCAATTGAAACAAATTTCCTGCAGGGTTGTGTGCCTTTGTACAAAATATCGTTCGTTTTAATTTTACAACGTATCAATGTCATATGCTATTACGTTTATACGATGCAATTTCAAAAACTATAAACTAAAATCTATCTTAAAAACAGCATGAAAATTTAATTTCTTTTCGAAAAACTCCGGAAAAATAATTGACCTCGAGCTCAAAAAAACTTTGGAAAAAAAACATAATAAATAAATTTCAGGTTTTTAAGACAAAGACAGAAAGAAATCAACATAGAAAGGAATGGAAGCAACATGTAATATAAAATTGAAAATGATAAAGACAGTAAATTTCGAACCACTAGTACCACTGGTTAAAGATTGATGTTTGACTGTTGGCTGGTGGGCACCGCAGTAGTGCAGAGGTTCGAACTCAAAGAATTCTGATGAAAGAATGTGGTGATTCTTATAACATGTAAATTTAACCAAGGTTCGAGCCCCAGCTCAGCCAAGATAATTATCAATAAATTTTAATAAAAAATTCCAAGTTGTAAAGTTTCCTCCTTCAGTAAAAATAAGATAATAAAAATTAAATTTGATGAACTCAAGCCTTACTAAAAATATCAAAATTAAAATTTACAGTTCAACTAAAAATAACAATTGTTCTTTAAACTTTTAATTTTTTAATTAAAAAAAGGTTGAAGGAATAAAATTTAATTTAATCCGGATTTGTTTTAAATTTTGTGTTTCTTAATTTCTGAATAAATGAACAGAAAGTAACCTTTCAATACGTACTTTGAAAGGAAACTTTCTTTTTTATTTATTATTTAAACAAAAATCTTTAAAACTTTTTTACATAATTTATTACATACAATTCCTGAGATATCGCAGAAAAAAGGCATAACAAAAATTAAGTTTTTTCTAAAATAATAAAAAATTAATAAAATGTAGCAATCCCCTATTAAAAAAATTCCAAATATCTCCTTAAAGTCCCAATTTTTATGATACATTTCCTAACCTGGCAACCCTGTATTATGTGTGTTATTTTTGTTGCTGACCATTTAGCCTGTCTTAATGTAATTTATTGTGTTTTGTTTGCGATTTGTTGGTTGCTTTTAAAACAAAAAAAAAATTTGTTTAAAATATTTTTGTTGGAGGAAAAAAATTTGCATTATAATAGAAAATATGTGTGGTCAACACTTAAAAATGTGTTGTGCAACACAGGCACAAACAACAAGTTGCCGGCTTTTGTTTTAGTGGTTTGAACGCTAATGACCAACAAAAAAAAAAAAAAAAACAAGCCCAAAACCATATCAAAATATATGTATGTGTATTATTTTGGCATTTAAATGCATGTAAAGAAAGGGTATCAAAAAAAGAACTGTAAGAAAAAGATGGTTGTTTTAAACTTAACAACGAAGAGTTAATCATATTTTTAATGATTCTAAAACAAAAAAATAAAGCAATAAGTGGATTAGAGAAAAAACTAAATTATGCTATTTTATTTCTTTTGAAAGAAAATATACACAAATTTAATTTAAAATACAACTTTGATACTCCGACTTCCTTTTTAAACAATATTTAAACATAGAACTTTGATATTTCGAATTGTTAATAGTAAAATTATGGGTCGATTACGGATGGCCACTGAACTGAAGTTGATTACATGCTGACCATATGTAATATACAACTAAAAAACTCTCTTGTTCAAGGCTGGTAACTCTGGATCAACACTAAAAGTTGTAAATTTCCCGATAGAACCCAACAACATTACTGACTAGCTAATATTCAGCTAGCGATATATTACTGACATTACTTATTTTTGACTTATGTTTAGGCGGTACATTGTTTTCATAGTCAACCATTTCCGGCACACCCAATTACGGGGCTTTACATTATTAAAGCTCTATTCTTTTACAGAAGTAAAGCTGATGTTTTATAATTAAGGAAACTATTTTAATATTTTTTTTAACATTTACTTATTGCATCTTAATATATTAAAATTATTCTTAAAGAAGAATTCATAATTTTTCAAGTTTTAACTATTTTATTAATTGATATTTTAGAGAAATTTCAGTTTTTGTTTTTCATTTCATACTTCTCAAAATCTAAGATAATTTTTAACTCTTTTTTTTATTTTTTTAGTACTTTTTTTGTTTCTTCTTTGCAGTTTTGTCCATTTTGCTGCTGTTTTGATAAACAAATTTTTCAATTAGATTTAACGTATCATTTAAAAACTTCTTCAATTTAATATCATTAAAAACCTACCATGAATTATTAATTTGGATGAAGATAAATACGCCGAGTTAAATATGTTGTATGACGTAAAACGCTACGTTTTTAGTTAAAGTTGCATTTTTAGTTGCTTAAAAAAGATAGCGGAAATTAAAGAATTTTTTTAAAATAGAAAAATTTATATTTCATAAATTTGGTTTTAATATTACGAAAGTAGAGCGAATAAACTTTATTTTGACGCCCCTCCCGTAGCGTAACCTTCTTTGGTTCGGTCACACGTTAAAAATAATCTCTCCGAGATACAGTGGTCAAAATTAAAAAAAAAATTCATAAATCGAAAAATGCACCTTGTAAATACTCCGTTAATTGTATAAATTGAATATTAAGTCTGTTCTGTTTTAAAAAACATTGTAAAAAAGAGATTTAGCTATTAAAAATTCAACTTAACAGCTACATTTTTAATAACGTAACGTTTTACGTCATAAACACATTTAACTCGGCGTATTAATCGTCACCCACTCAAAATGAGCTATAGAATATTTTCAAGCAAAAGGTATGATGTTACGTGTTTTTGACTTAAATAGTACTTGCACTTGTAGTTACGTACTTTCGTTTTTCGCCTTAAATATGTCCAATTTTCATAATCTTAAGCTTCGTTCGTAATCACAGAAACATTTTCACTTGGTGTTCATAATAGAGCAACACTTTTTTTCGTAACCACACACATTTTGCATTAAGACACTGTTTGCAAATTTTACCAACAACAATATTATGCCTTTATTATTATTTTTTACAACATTATTTCATTCAAAACTAAATAAATTAAATTATTTTAAACGTCAGGAACAATTTCATACAAATTGTTGCTGAAGTTCTAGTTGACTCAATTTTTAAAAAAAAACTTAAGTTATATTTTTGATTATAAAATAAAAGGAAAATATATGAAATCCTTTGGGAAGAAATAAGATGGAAGAATAAACGAAATTGTTTGTCTGATTGTGAACAAAGCTTAAGAGTTACAATTGGGGATTACATGGACGATGTCGATATGCTTGGTAATCAATCAAAACTTGATTTCGCATTTTTGTTAGTAACGTGGTTTTGTATTTCAGTCTTTTTTTTTAAAAGACCATTTGTAAATAAATTATGTTTGTATAAGGTAAGAAACGTTCTTCAAACAGCAAAATTTCGTGAGTAGGAAAATTTAATGAATATAAATGTGAATTTGTTTCTAGGAAGCAAAGAAATTTAGGCCCGTATTGAAAGCAAAAAGAAAGTCAAAAATATTTTATACAAAATGATAAACATTTTCGTTAGCTGTGACCACATGAATGAATATTATTTTCTGCGTGCCTGCATTCTTTAAGAAAGCTAAATAAGTTTTCAAATTTTAACTCGTTTTTGACTATCATCTTAGAAGAATTTAAGTGTTTGTGCCGTAATTATACTTCTCGTAATGGAAGGTTATTATATCCCTATTTCTATGCCATTTACATACTTTTTCTGTTTCTTTTGCAGTTTTGTCAATTTTATTGCCGTATCATTTAAAAACTTCTTCAACTTAATGACATGAAAAACTCTAATAAGATACAATTTATTTTTAAAACATTTTTTCGAACATGCTTTTATGAGTCAAAATTTTTTTTCCCTTAATATGTAAATAGTCCTACACACAGAAAAAATAACAATTAACATGGCGAAATGTTGATTGAGAATCATAGTAAATTTCTGTAAAGTATGCCCTTTATTCAAATTTATCATTATTTTATATGAATATTAAATGAAAAATATTAAAATAACCTTAAATCACGTTAATTCCATATTATTCACTGTTAAAATAACATTGTTAAATATTGAATCCATAAAAACCTGTTTTATATTAAAATCAAAAGTTTTTCTTGTTAAATTAACATGCATACATACTTAAGTAAATAAGTACATTTTTTTTATTTTCATGTTTAAAATATGTTATAAAAACAAGACAATTCCCGTATTCTTTTAATAAAAATTGTTTAGTTAAAAAGAATATCAAGTTTTCAAAGTAGAATGATGGCGAAAACCATATCGGGCCATTCTGCTGATGCTTCTGTTAACAAAGGAGAATACAAAATAAGTGAAACATGTGTTACAGGGGTAAGTGTATTGAATTATTCTTAAATAAATGCATACTTTGTCTCTGAAGCTTCTTCACACTGTTATATCACACTCAAACCGATTTGATTCTACATGAAATTCACGTTGTTTCAACTTGAAGTAACTTTCATTCAACGTGATTCGGATTGAATATTTCAATGTAAATGACATTTTGCTCTTAATTTACTGCAATGTTAAATTAACATGAATTATAGCTATTTTAAAAGAAAAAAATGTTGTTCGCAAGTTATTTTAAAATCATGTTAAATTAACATGAAGTAACAATGAAGAAAAATCACTACCGAAAACGGTAAAATCAACCTTGTTTTCGATGATTTTACATTCATTTTTTTCTGTGTGTATTCTTTCATTATGTATAAAGCTTTATTAATTGAAATTAGACTATTAGCACATCCGAAAATATGCGTAATATAATAAAAATTATTTATGAAAATAGATAATTCCCACATTCTATTTACTGTTTAAATTAACATTTTCTAAAAAGCATCGAAAACCTATTAGCGTTATGACTCAAATAAAAATCGCCTATATCAACAAAAGGATTTGCTAAGAAAAACTATGAGATGACCGATGAAAGGAAACTCTTTCACACATTTTTAAAATTTTACACATTTTCTATAAAAACCTTGTACAATTTTAATACACTTGGGTGTGAAAATTAATAGTCGAGTAATTACTTGATAATGTGCGGTTTATTCGCAAAATAAAAACGCTTTTAATTAGAAACAATTTCCATCTTACATCATGGCGTATGATTGATATTAATTTGGAAATATATATGTAAATCATACGCATTCAAGAACCTGTACTTTAATTGGTACAATTTAATTTATTGTAGTTTTAAATAGTGAAGAATTACTGAGACAGACACCTAAATAGGAGATTCAAGAGTTTTTTTAATGTAAATTTTTTTTTGCAAATGTATTTTTAATGAAGCAAACCGACCCACACTGGGGAAAAGTCCAATTTAGCGGCGAAAAATATCTTTTAAACTAATAGTCTGATCAAAAAAAAAAAATTTATTATAAATTAGAGGCAAGAATGTTGTCTATAACCTCCGTAAAAAATAAAGGAGTTTTTTTTTAAATACAGTGCGCGTTATATGTTGTTATATTAGACTTTGATTACGTACTTTACTCAGCGAAAAACTCATACATATATTCGAAACTTAAAGTCTAATCCACAAAAATGGCGTAGATGAATTTTAGATATTGATGTACGCTGAAAAACTTGTTAAAAATTAAGCAGATATTTTTGAACACAGTGTCTGCTATTTGTTGTTAGATAAGAACTCTTTTGACGATACAATTTTTTAGTCGGCGACTACATACATCGGTTTTGTTTCTATAATTATCTTTTCATTGCCATTACAAAATATTTGAGAGTTTGAAAAAGTACCCTGCATTTAGTATGATTCCAATATAAACTTAAAGAGAAACCAATACAAGCACTTTAAGATTACAGTTTATTTTTCTTAAGCAAGTTTAATAAAGATATTTAATTTTTTTTCACAACGTTACCCGTTTAGTCACTTTCGAATTCTGAATCGTCTTGAATACTAGATTTAAACAATAAATCTTATACGGCTTTAGGACATACACATTTTTCTAGTGTGAAACTCCAAAAAATTTCTGAAGTCTTCATTTCTTGACTCCATTGGGAAAAGATACAGATTTTACGCAGGCTTTAAGACATGCTGTACCAAATGAAATGCATTAAAAAAAATATTGAGTTTCAAATAATTGAAATGACAACTTAATTGGTATTTTAATTTAAAGGCACTTTAAACAAGTCTTACGTATTTTGAGGAAAGTTGTTAATTGTTTTTTGAAAATCTTCAAACAATGATTAGATCAGATATGAGTTTTCGTCAAAATACATAAGATTTGTGTGACAGTGTGAAGTACACTTAAGTGAGAATAAAGAACAGGTGTTAACTTTCTAAAATGCCGTAAAAGTTATCAAAGAGTCAAGCCATGTGTTAAATACACGCCATTTGTTGTAAGTCTGGTATTTTTAGAGGAGTTTTCAATGAATTTGCCGTTTTAAAAAGTTGTTTGCTAAAAAATTTTTCTTTTTAGTTTATAAATCCAGTAAGAAACGAAGTTTTGATTTAAAAGAGTCTCAGCATTAAAGATTTGTTTATTGGTGTCTGTTTCCAAACTAAACCGAAGAGATTTTTAAACAACTGCTATTGAAATACTTTTTTTTGCTAAACAAAAATAACTGTTAAGCTTCTCTTTTAACCCTCAAACAGCAATTGATTTCAAAATAAACACACTTCTTCGTTCACTCATTGACTCAAACTTTTTCTGGTAATAAGATTTTTATTTTCTCACTTCACTCGTGTACTACAAGGACCTTCCTTTCAATTAAGTGGTATTCGAAAGCATCTACAAATTTATTGAGTTGAAAACATGATTTATGCTGCAGCCGAACAAAAGACCAGCCAGTCAAACAGCCAATAAACTAGAATTTCCTTAAGAGGATGGCAGAAGAAATAATCAAAAACTATTGAAAAATATATGTATTTCTATTATTTTTTTTATTACGTTTTTCTAACAAGCATGTTGTTAAACATTTCACAGTTTGCTTGGTAATCATGAATGTTAAAGTCTTAAACAAACAACAACGATGCAACGATACAACATTATGTAAGTTGTAGAATTTGTTGTTGTTATTGTAAATATTTCTATTTCTTTGGAAATAAAATATCTTAAGAGTTTTCCTTGTAACTTGTGTAAATTGGTGAGTTTGTGTTCGTAAGACTTTCTTAATAGTTTAAGTTGTTTAAACTTTGGCATTAAATTACAATGATAATGACGATATAGTTACTAAATGGTTGGGTTACGTAAAATAATAAAGAAAGGAAACATTTCGGTATTACAAAATTTTTATTTGGACGGCAACAAGAAGATAATCTGGTATGTGATGAAAATCGCTTGTATTAAAAATGATTGTTTTTAGAAGGTGTGATGAATTTCAAAGAATTTAAAAATTAATTTTTGAATTATTATCTTAATTGTTGTTCAGAATACATATTAAATAAAATAGCAGTTGCAGAACAAAAAGCTAAAGAAAAATATCATATTTCCCGTATATCCTTTTTTGGGTACTATTTTTTTCCCCCCATTAAAGTATCAAAAATTTCAGTATTGTAGTGGCAGCCAATAATTTAGTACGAATATGTCAATAAATGAAGAAAATTTTTTTGAAAAAAAGTACCAACAATAGTTACGATTTTTTAGCCCTTAAATGTTCGAAAAAGTACCAAATATGTATTCGTATTATTTTGATTAGTTTCGAATGTGGTATGAACTTTGTTTCTATGTTTATTGGTTCAAAAGATAGATGGGGTGTCAAAAAGTACCAAAATTCAGGTTTTACCCGTTTACTCGCTAATAGGGCCGAATTTCAAAAAAGTACCAGACACCTTTCCGCTTATTGTCTTAATGAACAACGATAAGTAATACATTTTTTTTTGTATCTCTTTTAGTTTTGGAGATATAAGGTTGCCGAAATTTCGGGTTTATACCCTTTTTTTACCACCTTAACATTCGAATTTCCAAACATCCCGTCTTGGTGGATCGATTTAGGGAGTGAACAATCTCTGGTTAAAATTTTTAGCTTCAGGCGTTTAGGCTGTGCGATGATGAATAAGTCAGTAACTTTACAATTTTATATATACAGAAGATTAAAGAAAATCTTATTAGTAATCAATTTTTAAAGATACTGAAAATTAAATTTTTCTTTTTAAAATCAGCATGTTTTTAATAAAAGTTCTCGAATTTTGTCCTAATAGAAATATTTTTTTGTCTTGCGTTAAAAAAAAAAAAATTAAAAAAAGTCACATCTTGAGCCCCCGCAGAAGCTCCTAAGAAATATTTATATTTGATAAAAGGCCATTTTTTAAATTTAAATATTTTATGTACTATCAATTATTATTGATAAAAACTGCAAACATTTTGAATTAAACTTAAAAAAAAAATCTAAATTTGGTCACAAAATCTTGTTTACTGTCAAATTAGGGAATTTCTCGTCTTGATTTGAGTTTCGTCTATATTAAACCTTCTCTTGATTTTTTTTTATCGAAAAGAGTCATGGATGCTTCTAACACGATTTTCACGAACTTAGAAGCCGTTAAAATACAGTAGTATGCTTTTCTTGTTGTTATATTCAAAATTCAACAAAATGGACGATCAAAGCGCGGACTCTTATACTTAATTAACAGACAAAAATACAACATAAGAGAAAACATTTTTTTGGCCACCCTAATGTTTATCACTTAACTGAATTTGGTATAAATCGCCTCTACAGGAATCACTCCCACTAGTTTTTATTTAAAATAATATGGGAGTTTATTCAAGGACTTACAAAAATGTGCAGTTTTGTTAATAAAAATTAGAGGTGTTCGTAAATCTTTGCTTATAATTAAGTAGTATTTTTTTAAGGCCCTAAATTTGTTCAAGATTTTGTATTAAAACAACATGGTCAACATTATTAAAATCAATGTTTTATTTTTAAAAATATGGATACCGCTTCGTGCCATATGTCGACCGCAATCAGCAAATTATTACAATCAAATTTTAGCGATACGTTGATTTTAAGAAATGGACCCGTTAATTGGCTTTCAAAGTAAGGCGATTTGATGCCTCGCGATTATTTCCGGACATAAGGCCAGCAATGCTCGAAGAAGTGGGGAAAAAGTGGACGTCCAAAATGCGCTTCTACAAGAGCAGACGCGGTTTCCATAGGCTCGAAATAATTTTTAAGTTTTATAATTTTGTTTTAAATGCCATTTTCTATGCGAACGTAAACGTTTGAAATCGTTGAACAGGCTGTTAATGCCTTGTATTGATTTTTTAAATACAAACATTTGTTTGACTAAAATTTATTTAGAACAATTTTGATTTTTAGTTGAACTGTTTATTTTCAATTTTTGATATTCTTTAATAAGGCTTGAGTTCATCAAATTTAACTTTCATTAAATTATTTTCACTGAGGGAAGGAATTTAACAACTTGGAATTTTTTATTAAAATTTATTGATAATTTTTCCTGGCTGAGCTGGGATTCGAAGAGATTGATGTTTGACTGTTGGCTAACGGGCACCGCAGTGGTGCAGTGGGTAGAACACAAAGATCTTCTGACGATAGAAAGTGGTGTTTCTTGAAACATGTAAAGATTAACCCGGGTTCGAATCCCAGCTCAGCCAGGAAAAATTATCAATAAATTTTAATAAAAAAATTTCAAGTTGTTAAATTCCTTCCCTCAGTGAAAATAATTTAATGAAAGTTAAATTTGATGAACTCAAGCCTAATTAAAGAATATCAAAAATTGAAAATAAACAGTTCAACTAAAAATCAAAATTGTTCTTAGAAATAGCTATGGCACAAGCTCTAATGTTTACATTTGTACTTTAATTTGTACAAATGAAAATGTCGACGAAAGTGGACAAAAAAACATAATAAACAAATGTATTCAGGTTTTCAAGACAAAGTCTTGACAGAAAGAATACGAAGAAACAGAGGAAAAAGGAGGCAACATGTATGTAATTTGAAATTAAAGTGATAATAACAGCAAATTTCGAACCACCAGTACTACTGGTTAAAGATTGATGTTTGACTGTTGGCTAATGGGCACCGCAGTGGTGCAGTGGGTAGAACACAAAGATCTTCTGACGATAGAAAGTGGTGTTTCTTGAAACATGTAAAGATTAACCCGGGTTCGAATCCCAGCTCAGCCAGGAAAAATTATCAATAAATTTTAATAAAAAATTCCAAGTTGTTAAATTCCTTCCCTCAGTGAAAATAATTTAATGAAAGTTAAATTTGATGAACTCAAGCCTAATTAAAGAATATCAAAATTTATTTTTTGTGTTATTATTTAACATTTTCACTCTTTATTTAAGCCGTTTGCGAACCAATCTTACTGAATTTAATTAACAAAAATCAAAGTAATATCTGTGACATAAATATGTAACCTCAATGGTCCGCAACTTAGCTGGGTTATTTGGAAAAACTTTTTCAATAACCATACGGAAAGATAGAAGAACAAATGTTCTTAAGTAAATTCCCCTACCTTTAGGGGACTCGTAATCGAAATAATTCTTACCCCATTTTGCAAAACAAAGTTAAAGTTCACATTAGTTAATCAACAAAATAAACTCAGCAAAATTTATAGTTTTTTATACGTTGGCTAACTAATGTAAACTCTAATTTTTTTCCATAAAGGGGTTAATCTTTATAAAAATAACGAAACGTGTTTAAAGCTTTAAAAATAATTTATCCCTGATTTTATCCCTTTTTCTTATCCTACACAATTTTTAATTCGCCCTAAAGTATGCTACATATCATCCAACTTAAACACTTGACTTTGCTTAATGCTGCTTAAAAAGTGTTTAGAATCAAAAGGACTGACTTTATCGGTTTTAAACTAAAAAGTGATAGAAAAGTTATTTACTACAACAACAGGAAACACATGGGAAAGTTAAGTTGGGCAAGCTCGACCATATAATACCTTACACCACTAATGTGTATATAAATAAATGAATTTAGAAACAATTTTAGTACATATATTAAATTGTACAATTTACACAATTTCGAATGAAATGAGGTTGCGTTCATTGTAAACGGAGCACAATTTTTGATTTTATTTACAATTTACTGAGAAAACTGAATATCGATTTCCATACAAAATTTACATTTTAAATATGTGTTTTTCATGAACGTTTTTTCTTTTTGTATGGAAATCGATACTCAGTTTACAGATTACAATGAAACCAACCTCATTTCATTCGACATTATGTTAAGATAAATGTTTTTAGACCAAAACTGTGATTTTTGTCTTATTTTTATTTTTTTATGAATTTTTAAAGAACACAAAATTTGTTTTTTTTTTCAAAGTGTTCCTTTTTTTCTTCAAAAATTTTACCATATCTCTGAAACTACAGGCCAAATTTAAAAACAATGTAAGCACGGCTTAAAGATAATACTGTTGCCGAGTTTCGGATTTTTTTGTTAACTGAATATGGTCAATCGTTTTCAAGTAACTCCAATATATGTAGTGAAAGTGCCTTAATTTTGGACATAACGGTATATCTCGAAAAGTAGAGCGGATAGAAAAAAAAATGAAGATAAGATTTGAAATCAGCGACCTCAAATTAGTAAAAATATGCAATTAAATTGCAGACCGCAAAATTTCTGTTCCACAGCGTTATAGATGTGAAAGTTTTTACGTTTGTTAGTTTCTGGTTCGATCACTCGAAATCCGCTTAATGTGTTTGGATGCAATTTGGAAGACCGATAAAATATGGCCCAGTTTCAAATACAGGGTACTTTTTTTACTTAAAAAATGGACAAAAATTGGTACTTTTTCTCATTTTGATAAATTTGGTATAGAGAGAGCATGTGGTCCAGATTAAAATATAGGGAATTTTTTAAGGGATAACATTAAAAATTTTTAAGCGTCTAACACTGGATAAAAGGAGTAATATAGATTTTTGGGTGCAGGACTTATATGAAAATTATATTCCATAAAGCACCTAAAATGCCAATAAAGCTTTATTTCGAAGGGTCGTTTGAATGCGGGCTATTCTTCTAGATGTTACAAACATCAGCACTAACACATAATACCAACTTTATTTATGGTGTTGTTGGACACAACAATGAAAATTTCTGAACTAAAGTGAAAAATGCAAATTGGTAACGAAAACAAAACAAGGCTTATCAGCATTTTACTTTTATAGTAAATAAATGGCCAAAGCTATTTAACAAGGAGTTATTCTGGAAAATAAAATAAAAACTAAGATTTTAGAAAAAGTTTAAATAAATAAGAAGACATAGGGCTGGATAGAATTAGAATTTAATTCAACAAGTAGAAAAGATAAAATGTTATTTCTTTTTCAAAGTTTTCCTTCAACCAGGAAGGTAAATTGAACATTTGAAAGGTTAAAAGTTAAAAACATTTGTTTGTGGTAACGGCCAAACTTTTGAACAAAATTTAAGGGATGTATCTGTACAAAGAAAATAAATTGGAACTGTAAAAAAAAATTTCTATAGGAAAACAATAAAAATAGTTGAAATTCTATCAGTTAAAATTTTTGTAGACAAAAAAAAAATTATTCGTTTCTCTTTCTTTTTGTTTGTTGTATCTTTCTTTGAAAAATTTAGCTGAACGGAAAACAGCAGGTTACTTTAATTCAAATATAAACGTCGATTACGTTTGATACTGGACCAAATGAAACGTCGCTTTGGTTTCACTAGGGTATGGACTGTACGCAAAGGTGGATGTGGCATATGGCTTCTAATACCTATCAAGTATCGTAACAACTTGGGGGTACTTTAAGAAAAAAGTTAAGTATGTTGATAGCATGAGCACTTAAATATCGGCCAAGTATCCAAACAACTTGTTAGTTTTTATAAACACTTATAAAATTATTACAGTAACTGATTGTGGGTTATTAAATTCGTTTTCCGTACTGTTAAAATTGAATAAAAATATAGTTATTTTTACGAATAATTTTATTTTTCAACATTTGTGTTTGTTATTCAAAAAACAAACTACCAAAAAATAATGTTTTTCCGTACTTATTTTGTTATGTAGTTTGATTTTTTTCGGTTAAAATATATTTTTTAAAAGTAAAATCTATTCAATTTTACGGAATATGCTGTTTAATAAATAAAAAAATTAAAAATGAATGTAAAAATCATTTGTTTTAAATGAAATGTAAATGATCCGTTTTTTAAATGAATTTTAAGTTGTTTCAAATGAATTTTCGTTTGAATTTAACTTCATAATTTTTTGAGTGAAGGCTTGCAAAAGAAATGAAAAAGGCCCTAATATTTAAAACAGAAGAAAGCACTCTTAACCATATAAAAATCATTTGTTGGATTTTTTACAACGTTATAAAATGTCCATTTATTTGATTAGAAAAAATTAAACTCCCAAACAATATAATCAATTAAAAATTTTACTCAATAAAATTTCAAAACAATTATTAGTATTGTAATTATTTTGTTGAACTGTTCTATGGTTTTAATCGAAATTTTGATATTTTAATTAGGCTTAAGTTCATAAAATTTTAATTTTTATTAAATTATTTTTATGAAGAAAGGAATTTTACAACATGAAATTAATTAAAATTTATTGATAATTTTTGATTCTTGACTGACCTGAGGATCGAGCCCAGGCGTTAACGGACAGGTTACTCTTACATGTTTCAATCGCAGCCACTCGATATCTTCAGAGTGATTTGCCGTTTAGCACTCGCAGCCATCGAAGACTGCTAGCAGTCAATAGTCAAACATCAATCTTTAAACCAAATTGTATTTAACCTTTGGTAGATCGAAATTTGCTTATCTATTTTAATTGATTTTACAAGTTCTTCCTTACTTCTGTTTTTTCGTACCTTTTTTCAAGAATTTTTCTCCCAAAAATAAAAAAATAACTCACGGTGGTATTTCTTTTGAAATCTTAGATTTTTCATTCCTGTGAAATAGTTAACTTTACTTTAAAGCGAATGCATATCCGATTTCCGAAAATCGCTCTAATCCACAAAAGTTATTACAAAAATCATGTCACGTGCGACATTGAAAAACAACATTTTTTTCTATCAGCGCGGCGAAACTAAATGCAGAAAGCTTATCAAATATAGAGAGCAAACAGAGATTTTTTATTAAATTAAAATAAAAGAAACCTTTCTGAAAAATAAGATGATTTGTGATCTTGTTACTTATATAAAGTTGGTCACGTGCGACATCGTTAGTGTGAAATTAAATTGGAAAATAATTTTTTTATATAATTTATTTATGTAAATACATACATACATTTACTTGCAAACAAACATGAACGAAATATATTGTGTTGCTGCAGTGCAGTACTTGGTTGTAGTAATTTTTTTTAATTTTTATTTATTTATTAAGCTTGAGGTCTATTGTTTTATCCCATCTTTCACGCCTTTGTGTGACATCTTTAGGGTAAATTAACAATTAAATTTTTTTAATACTTTTTGATTAATTACAATTTTTTACGGTTTAATAGCGAAATGAAGATGACGAAAAAAAGAAAGCTATTTCGTCAATTCATTATTTGTTTGACCTACCGACCATTTAAAAAAAAAAATTTTGTTGGGTATGGGGTGCATATATTTTAAATACCCCCTTTCTAAATCCAAAACCGGTTTCACCAAATTTCTTATAGTTTTTGAGATAATAAGTATTAATTTTGCTCCATATCAACTATTTTAAAAATTTTGTTTTGCTCTACATGCCACTGTTTGGCGAATGCAGAATCGTACAAAATTAATTTAACTCTTGCTTAAGTAGTTAAAGAGAAATCAAAACAAAATGACAATAAGAAAATAAATATCACTCATGCTTAGCTTCACTGCCGTTTGAAAAAAGTAGTTTAAGCAAAAGCAAAATAAAATGTCAGCAAATCAATACACAGCAGTAAGTATACGTATGTAGCACAAAAACCTACTTTTTAAAAATAAATTTAGAAAAGTGGCGAATTCGGCAAAAAAAAATATTAATTATTTTCACATTCAACAAAATGCTATTAACTTCTATGTACGTTATTGAACGTTTAAAAAAACTTAAATTTTTCTCCAAAACATATTCCAGAAGCAGTAGTAAAAATACAAAAAAAATTGAAAAGTAGGTATTCCAATAAAAAGTTGGTTTACTTTTTATTAACATCAAAATAGTGATGATTTGTTTATTTCATTTTTTTTTTATATTTTTGAACAATAATTTTTTGTTTTAAACAAAAAAAAAAAAAAATAACTAGTTGCAGTAATTTAAAAATAATCAAAGGGAATATCTACATTTGCCCCTGAACATATTCATTTGTTTTTCTTGGGAATCAAAAATTAATTAACAAGGTATCTTTTAAATGTGCTAAATTCCCATTTCATACTATTAAGAAACTGAAATTTATTGTATATAATTGTATAATATAATTATTGGGATAAGCTATTCCTATGCGCATTTCTCTGGTTGCTTAGGCCAGATCGTCAGGAAACTTCATCCAAAGATTTTAGAAAAGCTAAAGATATTATACAAATAAAACTGTTAAGCGAATAAGAATTATAAACCTCAGTTTTACTTGTAACAATATCAAAGCTTAAACAAAAACAACAACAATAAACAGTGAGTTTATCTTTTCTTACAGTCTTTTCTTACTTTATGAATGGTTTATTAAGGGCATAATAGACTATTTTTCGTTTATGACTACTACTTTAGCAATTTTTGCTTAAAAATGGTTAATTAATCATAAATACGTGAATACGGCTGTAAATCTATTGTCAAAATAAAAAGGTGGGGTGCTTTAAAACCATAGGAGATAAGGCCATGATGGCTTTATCTCTCATTCAAAAGGGAGATAAAGTCTTTTATTTGTTTGTCCATTTGAATAGGAGATAAAGCCATCATGGCCTTAGCTCACATAAGTAATTTTAGAAAATGGCTTTATCTCTCATTTCAGTTTTGAAGAACTTTTGCATTTTACATTGATTAATAGTTTTCTTATTTTTATAATTAAAAGGTAATGATTTTCCCTTTTACTAAAGTTAAGTATTGAAATCTGGCTTCGCATACTTAAGTTTTCTGCGTGGCGGCCTGCGGCCGTGCTTACGGGTTTTCTCCTTCAGTAGGACGCGGCAGGTGGCTTCGCTGAATAAAGTTTTCCTGCGTGCGTCACAAGAATAAAAAAATGTCTTTTCTCGGAAACACTAAAGTAAAGTATTGGAATCTGGCTTCGCATTCAATTGAGCAATAAAGCCATCATGGCCTTATCTCCCATGGTTTTAAAGCACCCCACCAATAAAAACCCGTTTTTTACTTTAAATGTGTACGAAGGTCACATTCGACATGATGGAAATGGCCATTTATAACATTTCTTAAGGAATGTTACCAATATTTGATTAAAAAAAATCCAAAAAAGCGCGACCACAATTTGGACGACATTTAATTTTTATTTTAACGATTTTTGTTGACTTAACTTAACTTAACTTAACTTAACTTAACTTAACTTAACTTAACTTAACTTAACTTAACTTAACTTAACTTAATTTTTGAAGAAAATTGTATTATAGTATATTTAATAAAGTGTTGAATGCCGTTCGATCAAACGAAAGTTATGCAAATGCAAGCAAATGTTCAATAAAAATGTTAAGCGTCAAATGTTTGTTAAATGTGACCATAACTTTAGAAACTATTTTATATAATTCATTAAATTAAAAGCAATTTTTTACACATAAAATAAGAAAAAAAATTTTATTCCACTTTAATTGCCTGTTTTTTTTCGTATGAAAATCTCAAAAAACAAAAAAAAAATATTTAAAATGTACAGAATTTTTTCTTTGTTATTCTGGTGTTAACGTTTACACTTACATAATTTCAAGTTTTTAATGATGTGTTACATGATTTTCTGCTGTAAGAGTTAAGTTGTTTTTTGCACCTTTTTACACTCAAAAGGACAAGGAAAAATGTAGTAATGAAATAAAAATGCAAAAAAATTGCTGGAATATATTTAAAAAGAAAAAAACTCAACATAATGATGTGTTTGTTATTTCCTTAAAACATAACAGAATACTTTAGAGTCATTATAACAAGTACAAGTTTCAGCAGTTAAAGTAAAGTATACAACCATTTTCATTATTTCAATATCCCAGCGAACATTTTAAATGCTGCATAATACTTTTAAAATATATATTTTTTGTGTTTTACTTCCTTTTACCGTGTTCAGATATACCTTTTTTTTGACATAATCATCTTTCTGTCCACATACACACAATTTAGCTAACTAAATTAGCGTTTGACTGTTAAAAAAAACATTGCTTATATTACATTGCATGTATAAGCAAAATCTAAGCAACTTTTGACATTTTTGAAGAATAAACATCTGGCCTACTTGATGGGCCTTTGTTTTGTTGTAATTTAAGTTGCCAAATGTCAAAACACATTGTTTAGTAAGTTGTGTTTTGCTCACTAAACACACTTGTGACAGGGTCGCATTTTAATTTTACTCAGTATTAATGACAATTAATCAATTATGGTGCATAATTACTTAATTTGGGGAGCAGTGAAATTTTTTTATAAAAGTATTAATTAAGTTGATATTTATTCTTATTTGACCTTTATTTTATAACTTCTTTTAATTATTTAAGCTTGAGGTCGTTTTTTATAAAAAATTATATTTATTTTCTCAATATTTCGCTAACCTTTGGTTAGCATCGTCAGGAAATTAACAAATTTTAATAATAACAAAAACGATAACACAATTATGAAAAAATTTTTATCAGAAATTAAATTCAAAAACCTATTTGTCATAAAAATTTTTTCAAAAACCATTATAACAAAAATAAAAATTTAACTAAAGTATAACAATTCATATAAACTGAAAAAATTTCCTATCTATAAACCTAATTCGAAAACCATATTGACAATAATAAAAAAATATTTTGGCTAATGAAAACTCCTATAAAATAAAGATTTTTTAAAAACTAAACTTATTTTTAATTGCTATAAAATAAAGATTTTTTAAAAACTAAACTTATTTTTATCTTATCTTACATTCATAATTAAACATATTTTCATTATTACACAACTAATGTGAATATCGCGACCTAAGGACAAGAAGGTCCTAGTTTTCATGTAACAAATTGAACCCTCTTGTTCCAAGGCTGCGATAAATTTTTTAAAGGGTTCAAGCTTTCCCCTTTACGTCTAATGGTCCCAAAATTTATAAATTGTTTTAAATTAGAATGATATATTTGGCATTACCGAATCTTTAATTACGGCTAAGGAATATAAATTTAATAAAAATTCATTTTTGAAGGACTTGTATGTCTGCTTTCACACGTTTC
The DNA here is from genome assembly GCA_949318255.1 of Pollenia labialis. NCBI lineage: Eukaryota > Metazoa > Arthropoda > Insecta > Diptera > Polleniidae > Pollenia > Pollenia labialis. The sequence continues at coordinate 134,328,050 of OX439143.1, read as the reverse complement.
ATCTTTTGATGCTTAACTCTTATGTTTTTAGGTGAGAGAAGAAAGAAGAAAGGGGATTAGTACGGAGATGCCTGTACTCGGTCAGTACGCTTTGTGTTTTTATTCGTTGGTATACGCACAACGATGGATGCATGTAATTTTCTTTTTCTCTTTGATTCGCTCTTAATAAAATTGTTGTTGTTTTGCACCGAAAAAAGTTGAAACCGATTGCTGCGTGTGAATATATTGGCATCTTTAAAAGGGAATTGAAAAGAAGTTGAGCATCACAAGATGAAACGTGTAAATTCAGACTATGGGACTATGGTCAGTTACCGTTCGAAAAACTTTTATATCAAAATTTCTAGTGATAATAATTTGGTTGTGGCTTCCTGATGGAGAAGTTATTTAACCATAATGTGGTCGCAGTGACAATATTATGATTAAATTACCCATAGCATATTTAAAAAATTTCGTAAAAAAAGTTTTGTTGGAGGCGACCATATTGAAAAATGTTTTTTTTCTGGATGTAGTGGCTGTTTTTGATAACCAAAATCCCGAGATTAGAATTTTTTAAAATATTAGCTTGAAAGCTGATTTTCCACCTATTGTGGGGAAAATCCCAGTTTTTTTCGATAAGAGGATAATTTGTTAAAAGCATTTGGGATACTTACAACTTTAGAAATTTTACTATGAAATGTTTGGTGGGCTATGTTAAGTCAAGTTAACTTATGTGTTAAATAACTTGTTGTTGACACTAAAATAAAGTAATGTAGCCAAAATGATAATAAAAAAAAAAATATAAATTATTCTGTCATAGATTTATGACAGAAGCACTATTAGTAAATATACACACACACACACACACACACACACTCATGCTTACACAACTTTAAAAAGACAAATATAAATGTTGGCACAAATATTAATATTGTACATTAAAATACTACATCAGCAAATACAATTATAAGAGCTGCCACTTCCACAAGAACAACAATTACACTATTGCAACATGTTGGCCACATTAACACAACTAAAAAAACACTTACAATCTACAACTACAATAAATGTGTTTGTAATAAAAGGAAGAGAAAGAAAAAGAAGTAAAGGAAAAAAAACAAAAATACATAAAATAAGGGAATGTGCTGTGCTACATTCGGTTTTGCCGATACTTTTCATTCATAACAGCGTTAATAGAATAAATAAATCTGCAGTTTCTAAAGGGATGGCCCGATTTTCATGTAGACCACATGAAGTATAGGTAAAATTAAAAAGATCCCAGTCGCGAAAGCCAAAATCAGCCCGTCAAGCGTTATGTCATCTAGCGGCTAAATAGGAGCGCCAACGTTGGGTCTTGCAGATTAATGATGTAGATAAAATATATATACAAATTGAAAGAAACCCACTAGTTCAATCTAAAAATAGCTAAATTGCCATAACTTTTTTTTAACAATAGCAGCCAAGTTCACTCCTTTAAGCTCTGTCAAAATTGAATTTTACAATAACATGGCCGTTAGCTCATTATTGGTTTGACCAACCGACCATTTTTAAGAAAAATTGAGTTGGGTATGGGGAATTTATATTTTAAATACCCCCTTTCTGAATCCAAAACCGGTTTCACCAAATTTCATTGTAGTTACAGCAAAGTAAAATGTCAAAAAATCTTTTAATAAAATTATCAGAAAACTTCATTGTTGTTTCTCTTCACTACGACTTTTCGGCATATGCGCCCATCCAATAATTATTGACTCCGCTCTATTTGAGATTGCTGCATACATTTCGTGTGAGCATGAGAATTTTTGATGGAAAAAAACGCTTGACGCTGTGATTTAGACTGGTCTGTTAAGTGATTGCGTGCTAAAAAAAAGTTTGTAAAAATGATTGTAGCATCCCTGTGGAAAAATTGTGTCAATTATTCTCAAAGCCGTTATCCCGTGAGAGGTGAAAACAAGACACATCACTTAACTGCTGATAAAGAGTTTAAAGTGTAGCTATTCCAGACGAAAGGTAATAGGCACAAAACAAGCCATGTGACTGGATTTTGTGCGGGAAGTGGCTGATTCTATTGGCTCACTCGAAACAATATCTGCGACAGAAATCGTATTAATGGAAATTGAATGTGCCCATTTAGATTATTTAAGTGACCTGTTACATAGTTTAAAAAAAGATTCTAAATAACGTCATTCCTGGACATCGCCATCTTAAAGTGACAAGTCCCCTTCAAATAAAGTATTAGAACTAGAACCGGAATGCTCTAAAGTGGATTCAAGTGAGAAGTATGGTAATAGTTCCATTTTCTCTAGGGCTGTTACCTCTCTCTTGCTCTGTAAATGTTTTAAATGTTGATAGGATTATTCACCCTATTCGTGGTTGGCGAAGGGTTTTACATTTACGCTGTCGTGATTTAAAAACTTAACGACAATTTTTGCAACAAATACGCCAACTTCTATAACCTGTTTTTGTAAAAGATTTGTAAACAGTGTCGTATTTGTTGTCGGTTTTACTAACCAAGATAAAATATTTTAAGAACGTCTAACTTTCGCCACTTAAACGCCAACCACGATAAGGTTGATTGCTTGTGTTGGGGCTCTTTAAACAAATTTCAGGCATTCATATTAAAACTGTAATGCTCAAATATTTTAGATTTTCAATATTACAAAAATTCTCTGTTATCTTATTGTTTTCTTTATATCATTTACTCTGGCAGCAGTATTATCTTGTCACAGACAAAGATTCTGAGTTAATCGGTGTTACTAGAAGAGCCGCTCCTGACCAATATTTTGATATGTTACAAACTTTGCTGTGCCCCAGTCTTCCAACGACAATTTCGCTATGCTGTTCCTAATTAAAGAAAATCTGTACACTTTCCATCTTTTTGGTGGTGAGTAGAAAAATAATGACATTTTAATAATTTAAATTACATACACACTTGTATATATTTACACGTTCATTTATTCACATAAACACACTGATGTAGAGAAACTTACATTTATATTTTACAAAATACACTAGACATAAGTACTAAAGACAAGTGGTGACATTAAAATCATGTTTTAATGTTTCCTTATAATGTATGTATGTTCGTGTAAATGTGTGTGTGTGTGTGTTTATGTGGATTTCATTTTATATGTTAAGAGTTTAAATCGGCAAGACATTCTTAGTGACATAAAATAGAGCTTAAAATCCCATATAAATTACTTTAGACATGTTGTTAAGACAATTTGTTATTTCAATTAATCTGCATAAAGAAGTATTAATTAATATTAATGAGGCATTTAATATTGAACTATAATGGATTTCTTTTTACCTATAACGCCTCCTTCTTGTCCTTAAATTCGGACAGTCCAAAGTTTTTAATAAAAAATAGATTTTTTTTGACCCGAATTGTACTTTAAAAAAAAAGTACTGCCGAAAACCAAAATTGGTTTCGATATTGAATGGAAAGTGGTTTTGATGTTGAGGAAAGAGAACTCTGTGAAGAGTAAGTCCCACAACCATACGTGGTGGGAAGTGTTTTTAATTGGGGGTTTACATGGACAAAAATCCGGGATCCCGTCCATTTTTCTGAAAAAAAAAATCCCGGAAAATTTGAGTGGGAATTCAAGGGATTTATTGTTTAATTATGGCGACTTCACTGCTGATATTATTGTAAATAAGTTGTGTCAAGAAAATGATGTATGTCAATCAGGGATGATAATTGAGAAAACCAAAATCGTACCAACGAACTTTTAAAATCGTACTTTTTCGGCCCCAATTGTACTAAATCAGCATTTTATAAATTATTTTTTATTATATTTTTAAAAACAAAAATTTAATACAACAAAAAGAAAATTTAATTTAGCGCTTGTAATATCTCCTTCAAAATTATTCGGAGTAAAATAATAATGTAGTGGTCTCCCACTGTTCCAAAATTCTGAGCTGTACATTAGAAATCTAAATTATAAGCGCTTGCCCACAGCAGTCATATATATTACTTTTAAATATTTTAAGACATATGACTTTACAACTTTATGACTACCTTGTGAATAGCCCAATTAATATAAAAATATCATAAAAAAGTCTTATTACTTACAAAATAGTCTCAAAAAATAGCTGTCTGTTCTTGCTTTACCTGTTGTTGTTGTATTGTTGTTGTATTGTTGTGAAATTGAGGCCACCTTGTTAAGTTATTTCAATGGGAAATCAGGTTGAATTTAAATGCAGCAGCTTGGCGAATTAAGCTACATTAAAGTGCTTAGTGAAGAACAGAATCTTGTATTTAAAACGATTTTAAATAAATGGGGGCAAAAGGCAGAATATGAATGACACTCTTAATCAGGACCTAGTTGCAATCTCTGAGTGGGGTCAAGCGAATAGGGTCGAATTTAATGAACGCAAGACCCAATGTTGTATGTTGACCCACAGGCGGGCCGTGGGACCAACTATGTCATCTGTAGTAATGGGTGGCATTGATATTGAAGAATTGGATACTCTTGATGTTCTGGGCATGAGAATACAGTGCGATGTCCGCTGGAATAAACACGTTTTTAAAGTGTCGAAAGAAGCATTCAAGTGTTTAGGTTTTTTAAAACGGTGCAAGACTTACTTCACTTCATCCGATCTCCTTACTATCTATACTACCTATATCCGACCGAAGATGGAATACAACTCCCATATATGGGCAGAGCCTCAAAGTCTATTTTAAACCTTTTGGACCGTGTACAAAGGAGGGCGGTGAAGCTCATCAATGACAGTAGGGTATCCAACTCTATTGACTCATTGGAGCATCGTCGGAATGTGGGTTGTGTGACACTTTTCTATCGATGTTACCATGGGAGGTGTTCCACTGAGATAAGTGAACTTATTCCACCCGCCCGAGTATTTCTTCGTAATACTCGCTCATCCAGTGGATCACATCCGTTTGTAGTCGATTGTCCTGTGTTTCGCACAACGCATTATAGAGAAAATTCGTTTTTCAGTCGAACTATCCGTATGTGGAATAAACTTCCCGCAGAGGTCTTCCCCGGTACTTACAATTTATAAAGATTCAAGTCAAATGTCCACAAACACTATTCCCTCTTTCCTCCTTCCCAATCCTTATTTTCCTGATCAACACAATGCACTGCATATATAGGGGGCATCCCCTGAGTGTTGGTTTATCGAAAAAAAAAAAAAAAAAAAAAAATGTGATATAATATCAAACCTAAAATTTGGCCGTTAATAAATAAAGCCAAAAATTTAAAAGAAACCAGCTCGAACTTATTTGTACTATTAATATTTTATCTTTACGTTTATTTAAATAAATATGTTCTTTCTTAATTCTTCCATTTGTCCCCTAGATCCTTTTTTATTTAAAAGAAATAACATTTATTGTTATTATCCAATTAACTGTTTCCATTTTTTTTTCTTTATCTCGTTATTAAAAAAAAATTCTGTCCACTACTCGCATCAAGACTTTCCTTCTTATCTTAAGGCCAAAAGTAACTTTGGGAAGAAGAAAAAAAAAGTAAAAGTGCTGAGAAAAGAACAGCATTTTTTACAAAAACTATTATACTCAGGTGTCTTCCTTGTGGGTATTACCTTCGTTTTCCTTTACGACATTTAACCACTTAAGATGAAGTTATAGTCTAGTTTTTCTTCTTATCTCCAGTTTTTTTTTTTTAGTGAAATTTTTATTAAGGGACATTTCGTTTTTAGTTTAAGTGTCTGTTGGATTTTTATTGTGATGACTGACCATTTTGCAAAAAGGTTTTCAATGAATTGAAATCTATTTTATTTATTTTACTATTAAAGAACTTGTGTACAATGTTGAAGAGGTGATAACGATTAAATACAATTTATTAAAGGAAAAAATATTATACAGGGTGGCACAGAATGAGCTAAAAATAAACAATATTTTTCATTAACCAAATATAAACGCTCAATCAGTATTTGTAAACTCAAACCCATAGTCGAGACAAAAACCAAACTACAAGCCAGGCTAAAGCCGGTAATGTGCCTTCATTTAATTTTTAATTTACCTTTCTATATTCCACAAAGGAGTTGACATTTTCAATTTTTAATTTTTAGGACCGAATAAAATGAGTCTTACGTTTGATAATTAAAAAAAATGTATTAATATAAATAAATCTTTATCTTAAGTTTTACTTATTTGTAAACTTTTTTTGTACTATTTAATACCCCTGACAGACATAGGATTTGCATACTATAATAGCATGACATGTGTGTACACCTAAACTACAATTAAACCACGAAAAAAGTGATACATATTTTCAGCTCAGAATTGGTTTAGCCCATATCATGATTAAATTACCATGACATGCGCCAAACCAATTCTGAGCTAAAAATATATTGCTGGTTTATGTACTACCAAAATGTATGTAGGATAAATGTCGTATCTTATTAAATACAGCTTTTTAGCTGTGTTCAGTAAGAATTGTATTATGCATGTGTATGTAAACTATATGTCTGTCAGGGGTACACTAAATAAATTTATTTTGGTTAAATAAATACATTTTAAGTGTTTTTTTTTTTTTGAATATTTTGCGATTTTAAGTACCCTGGTCAGGAGAATCTACGTAATCTAGGCTTTATACATTTCGAGCCCTAACCGCGAAAATAAGGTAAGCGACATCATTTTCAATTTTCGTTTTTTTTTAATAAATGACTTTATTGGTAACACTTGCATCATATCCTTAAATGTCATGGTCATAAAAGCTACCATTACGATTTTATGGCAAAAACGATTTTATCGCAAGCGACAAATTTCATACAAAATGCATATGAAATTAAATAAAAAAAACTCCCCCCTATAAAATTCGATTTTTGGCGGTTACGTTATTTTCGCGGTTATTTATTCAAATTACAAATATGGTATTGTCAATTAGTGCTACTGTCAAATCATGTTAAATGATAAAAAAAATTTTTTATAAAACAATAATTTGAGAAAAACAAAAACTATTAAAAACTATCAAAAAATTTAGGCAATGATGTATGAATGTGTTCTGAAACAATCAATAGCGCTATTGACACTATCGAACGCTTTTGACTTTCGTATCACTATTGACACCTGTGGTATTTTGACAAAACATCTTAAGTCACGATAAGATAGCAAAAAAGTGTTTAAAAATATCTCGGTGAAAAAATGATTGTAATCAAATGATAAAATAAAACAAAATTAAAGAAAAATTTCATTTATAATACAAAATTTTAAAAACGCAAACAAAAATGTTTTTTGAATGAAAATTCGCATGGTAAACAACATATTTTTCAACTTGACTTAAGATGTTTTGTCAAAATGCAGTGATAGTCGAAAGCTATCGATAGTGTCAATAGCGCTACTGACCACTATCATACACCATTTCCCATTGATTCTAGCTTCTCGCTTAGAGAAAATGTGGTATAATAAGGACATTTGGAGTCTATTTCGGAGGAGCCGTGGTGATTGAAATTTTGACTTTTCTTTTTATACCCTCCGCCACCACTAGTGGTGAAGGATGGTACACTTAGTTTCTCATTCCGTTTGAAACTTTTTGATTATTCATCTCAAACCCCATAAAGTATATATTTTTTTGATCCTTGAGTTATTCTTATGTCCGTTTGTCCGTCTGTTAAAAATACACTCACTTTCGTAAAACTCAAAAAAAGTTAGTTATCCTCAGCAGTTTGGAATTGAAATCCAGCAAAACCGGTTCTTAGGATAAGAGTTATGAATTTAAATGTTGATAACTGATAATTTTGTTACAAAAACTAACATAAATAATGGTATAATGCACGGATTGATATAAGATTTTGCACAAATTCGTTCTACAGTCAAATCCCGATAATTCGTAATAAACTGTCGGTCCCTTGAAAAAATCTTGTTAATTCGTAAAATGTCCATACATTTTAGTCCCCTTGCTAATTCGTAATTTTGTTTTCAAATAAAATCTTCTTTACCTCTTATACATCGTAATCGTTTGCTAACTACCACTTATAATTCGTAATAAAAACAACAAAAACATGGAAAGAATGATATTTGGTTTACCGCTATTTTTTGCGTGGGTTTTGCTTGTGTGTGTGTTTATTTTCTAAATCGAAACCCCGCTAAATCGAAAACCCCTATAATTCGTAATAAATGGCCCGTCCCTTGCGATTACGAATTATCGGGATTTGACTGTATATGACATGAAATCATACTCTTCAGTTTCGTAAAGATTGGCCCATAATTTATCATAGGCTCTCGGAAAACACTTTAGTACCTCTAAAAACGTAATAAATAATGCTACTATAATACAATTTGATACGGCACAGTCTTATAGGACAAAAAATCACACTATCCGATTTTGTGATGATTGGTCCATAACTTGCCATTGGTTTGAATTAAGTTCCTCTCTTGAAAATAATTTTAGTTCGGCCAAACCTGTTACAAATCATGATATTTAACTCAAATTTATTCAAATTAAGCACGTTAACCGTTAAACCTGCTGTAATTGGTGATCAAAATTGGAGATCGTAGTACACTTGCCCTGTTTCGCAGCATGTTTAATTAATGACACAATATGGCTCGCTCTCAAAATGTTGTATGGCGAAACATATTGTTCCAATCATAATTGGGGCGCGAAACATGAATGGGGGAATGAAACAGGAATATTACTGTCAGTGGGAACGAAGTATATGCTGTAGATCGAATTAAGGAATATATCGAGTTTTGATGGCTTTGCTACATATTCTCGATTTAGGCATAGCAAACCATTTTGCATAATTTTTCCGATGTTTTTTTACAGAATAAAAAACAAGTTGTCAAGTATTCGTTTTTGATTCACAATGAACCGCATTGGTCTCCGAGTGGAAATGTGCCCTTGGGCACATAACCCTTCTTAACCATTTCGTTTTTCCTGCCATCTGCACTACTGTGCACATATGTATACTCTTATTACTTTTTTTTTTTTAATAAATTAATACATTAAATTATTACAATGATTTAATGTTAAGCATAATTTCAAATATTGATAAATGGCATTTCAATAAAGTTTCAATTTATTGTTATAGTTCGTAAAGAAAAAAACTTTTTAACAGTTAACATTAAATAAATATTCATATTATTTGCTATTTGAACATTATTCGAGAGCATATATCCTGCATAAATATATGAGGCAATATACAAGACCATCACCAACTATTAAATAAACGGCAGCATGAGAAAAAAAAACAAAAAATATCGAAATAAATATTAAATACACATTTGCAGTTTGTATATGAAAAAATGTAGGAAGGAAAACCTTTGAATATGTGTATTTTTTTTTTAAGCAACTATAAATAAATGAATGCCATAAATATACAAATACAAAAAAAAAAAGGATAAATATCAATGCCAATAGTACTGCCAATATGGAGTGCCACACTGCTAACTTTCTATAGACTGCAATACGAATCCAACTTTGCACTCCGAAATAGACACACACACACAGTCTTCTGATGTCTCGCACAAATTTAAGTGGCAATGATTGATGTTGCAACCAAAACTGAAATATATTTATATAGCAATTTTATTTATGTTTATTTTGATTTTTATTATTTTTAGGTAGCAATAATATTATTTATAGCAATAACCATTTTTTTTATTTTGTTTTTTTTTTATGTAGTATAAACCATTTTCACACAAGAAAAACTACCAAAAACAATTGGCGAAAGAAAGTAAACCAGCAAAAGTTTTTTCTCAAGTCTTTCAGATTTAAATAAAAAGAAAAATTGAACGCAGATCTAACTTTCCAACTGTGAGCTGCATTATTGTCTAATTCTGAATGTTGTGCCAATTATGAAGTGATAATGAAGAAATGTGTAAGCACTTAGTGCTTGTTCACACCCTTCAAGTTTAAGCCGCTAAGTCTTTAGCTTTAATGAAAAAAAAGGCAGAAGGGAATGCCATTTCTGTTTCTTAGTCCTTAAATTTTGTTTTAAGACAATCATTTCAAATTTTTAACAAATTAAATTTATATTAAAGCTTTTTTTTTATCAAATTTCCATTGTGTTTGAGTGGAAATCTAGTCGACACAAAAAATTTACTTCAGGACTCATGAAACAAATTATGTATATAAAACGAGTAACAGTGCTATGTTCAAGAAATCTATTTTGTACCACGCCTACTTCTCCAATTCCGCCCACATTTTTTCAGATGTTGTGTTTTGAAAACCAAGATGCTTTTACCTTAATTGGAATCTTTGGCTTTTGCCGGTCTCTAGATATTTAAAAATCTATTATCTCTTTATATGAGAAGTGCCATGCCCACTTCTCCAATCCAGCCCACATTTTTCCGGATGTTGTGTATTGAAAATCAAGGTGCTTTTACCTAAATTGAAGACTTTGTCTCTTGCCTTTCTATAGATATTCAAAAATCTGTAATGCCTTTCTATGAGGAGTGCCACGCCCACTTCACCATTTCCCCCCACATTTTGTCAGATGTGGTCTATTGATAACCAAGGAGCTTGTAACTTTTTTGCAATCTTTGGCTCTTGCCGTTCTCTAGATATTCAAAAATCTATTATCTCCTTGTATCAGAAGTACTACGCCTACTTCTGCAATCCAGCCCACATTTTTCCGGATGTTGTGTATTGATACCCAAAGTGCTTGTTCTTAATTTGGAAACTTTGGCTCTTGACGCTCTCCACATATTGAAAAATCTATAATGTCTATGAATGATAAGTGCCACGCCCACTTCGCCAATCCAGCCCACATTTTCCCGGATGTTGTTTAATGATAACCAAGGAGCTTGTACCTAATTTGAAAACTTTTGCTCTTGCCTTTAAATTAGAAGTGCCACGCCCACTTCCCCAATACTGCCCACACAGAATCAATTAAATGTTTGTACAGGAATTGCCACACCAACTTCTTAAAAACCAAGTTATTTCAAAAACATCGCCCGAATAAAAAGATTTAGGAGATCTTTAAAAATATGCCTATTGCATGAAAATGTTTCCTTTATAATTTTAATATTCAAATTAAGGCCAAGGCTCACGATGTCAACAAGAACATTTCTTTCGTATATTTGTATTGAAAACAAAAACAAATTTTAGTTTTTTATTATTGTTTTCAGAATAAATATGCGAAAGAAATTTTCTTGTCGACATAGTGGGCCTGGCAGTTAATCTAAAAAGTTTCAAATTCACTGGGTAATTATTTTTGCTTTTTTCGTCCTGCACATATTGCCGGCGTTATTGTTTTCAATTGTTTGTTCGTTATAAGTGAACATTAAATAACGTTTAAATGACACTTGAATATACAGACAAACAAACACACACACACAGTCTTATTTATACATCAATAACAATTGAACTATTTTTTTAACACAAACACATTCATACAATTACAGATTTTTTTTAACACATGAAAATTTCGTTTTTTTATGCAAAAAAATCAAAGCCTGTGTTGTAAGTTGAGTAAAACAATTAATCACTTTCAAAAAATGGTGGCAAAATACAGTTGGCACAAAATGCGAAAGAAATTCTCAGCGCTTTTTAAGGCCAATTTAAAATTTTATTAAAATTTATTTAAGAACTAAAATGGTTTAAATAAATATTTGCCAAAAAAAAAGTTCTTCGTATTAAGAAACTTCCTAATTTTTCTTGCATATATTTAAAAACACTTAGGCCCGTTTTAACAACTTACTAATAGCTAAAGGCAGGATTTTATCGGCCGTACCTACCAGGTAATTTACTTTATCGCTTAATTTAGGCTAATGTAAATTTTTATCAATGGAAAACCTTTAATAAAGCCGGTTAAAGTCTACTCTACTTTTAGCTATCGGTAAGTTGTTAAAACGGGCCTCAAAGTGTTTTTCAGCAAATAATCTTTATAGAACTCAGGCGTATGATTAACGTGTATTAGCTTTTTTATAATGCAAATTGTAAAACTTGTGCTAAAGAAATGAGATTTCTTACCGCCCATAAGACAAATAGAAGAGATTGAACTTTATTTGAATATCTTGCCACAATAAACTAAATTAAAACATACATTATGACTTTATCAAAGATTTTATACAAACACCTCTCGATTATTAAAAATTACATGTTGAAATGATATATTCGGCTATGGCGAATCTTTAATACCCTCCACCGAGAGCAAGTATGTTTTAGGATTGGGCTTTATGTGAGATCGGTCAAATATTATAAGTCAAACAGTTTAAAACCTGAGCTGCCAGTATTATTCGTTATTGTTAAGGCGTACTTAAGTGTTTCCCTAGAGTATGATTTTACATGGGGCCTTTTAAAAGTTATTAGCCGATCATCACAAAATCTTATTGCAATAATGTAAATACCCGATTGGTTGCTTTGAGTGTTGGTTCTAAATATTTTTAAATAATAAATTATGAATACTTTTGGGTACATAGCTCTTTTTCACTAAACTGAATATGCTGGGTTTTAATCAAAAACTGCTTACGAGAACAAGAAACATTTTCAAACTAAAATTATTCTTTTCCCACGGACAGAATGGCGTGACTAGATCGACTTAGAATTATTAAACGTCCCAGAATATACAAAAAATATTAATCCTTACTATACTCATCGATGAATATTTTAAATTTTTTACACGGATTAACAAACATACAAAACCTTTATTAAACACTGTTGGTGAAGGGTATACAAATAATAAAATTTAATGATAATGTAGTGGCTTTTGTTAATTTTCTCAATAATTTGCTAAAACAAAGTTAATTTACACAACCACAGGGCAAAAAGAAGGCAGATAGGCAACATACAGTGGGACAGATCACAAGTAAATCGCATATGAAAATTTGTACAAAGACTTACTTATCATTAGGGTTGCGATTTCCATGCAAATGCATGTTTTTTGTCGATAGTCTAAGAACGATGTCGACAAATTATCTTTCCGAGTCAATACATTTGCCTTAAAATGGCATCGATTTTTTTTTGCATATTTTGGTGAGAATGCATATTTTTGCATATTTTGGCATGTTTGAGAGATTTTTTTTTTTAATTTCTATATTTTAACAAACAGTTCCTAAAAAAAATTTTTAAATACAACAAAAAAACTTTTAAAATCAATAAATAAATTCTTTTGGATCGCTTTTTTTTCCACTTGACCTAAATTTCTATATCCTTCTTACGCACTCAATGCAACAGTTTTACTTCTCTTATAAGATTTTAGAAAAACAACACATTTCACAATTAATTTCTTTATCGGCATCACTGTGCAACATCAGTAATCATTGAAAAAAAAAAAAAAAAAAAAAAACAATTTAGAATAAGAAAAAAGAGACAAGTTTAAAAAAAATAAATGATTATTAACGTCTAAATAAAATTTAAATAGGAGCTCATTAAAGAAAACTGTCGCCAACAGCAAAACGATATAAAATTTAACCAAGAAAACATCCTACAACAAGAGCCGCAGCAACATTTTTAACACCGAACAAAATGAAAAATAAAAAAGAAAACATCTAAACATTGACGCCATTTGTATAACATTCTAACGATAATTTTCAGATACCATTTGCAACAGCAAATATTACACTACTAAGCGACAACAACAATAAACGGGTAACAACAAGTTACAACAGCCACAACAAAGTTTTATTATTGATTGTCTGGCAGGGTCTTTTTTTACCCTTCACTACAGGTGAAAAGGGTATATAAAAAAAGTTATTCCGTTTTTAATTTCTATAATATTGATCTTATACCCTATAAAAAGAGTAGGTGATTTAATGATGCCCGTCTGTCTGTCGATCCGTGTGCTAATTGTGCTAATTGATAACAAAGCACATGTGACCTTCTCCGAGAAAAGGGACCTAGTGTGTCAAAAAACGGGTTTGGGCTTAAGAGTGGATTCTGGTACCTAAAAGGGTGTAGAATAACTTTAAATGTATTTTTCTCAAAACTTTATTTTCACACACTAGGTCCCTTTTCTCGGAGAAGGTCAGTAAATCAGTCAGTCACAAATCAAAATTTGTCAATATTGTTTTTTTTTCACAAGCCAGTTAAAATATCAGATCGTTAACGACCACTAAATTTTCGGTTGCGTCACCGTTACTGTGGAACTCAATTTGATCATAAAATTACAATCGTGTTTTTTTAAAAAACTGTTTTTTGTTCTCTCCTTAAGATTGGTGAATATTAAAATGTGACTGTTTATGTTTAAGTGTGCGATATTAAGGTGCCTAGGCTAAGTATATTTACATATATCAAATAAAGTCCGAAAAAGTTTGATAATATATGTGTTAAAATCAGTGATCGAAAATAAACAGAACATTATTTAGCGTACCCAGAAATGATATCTATTTTTTTAGTGTTTTTTTTTATTAATACACAACCCTTAAAACTTGTAAATACACAACTCTTAATAACTTTCCTAATTATTTTCAAGAAAGTAGCGAACATTATATGTATAGTGTTCTGATCAATTGCAGTGGTTCTGTAGCCAAACATTATATGTGACCCGGCCTATGAAAAGGTGGCTTATGGCTCAAAAAAAATTTTTCCACTTTTTTTTTGGTTTCTATAGTTTTTGAGACACTCTTTCACGTGGTGAAAACTAGAAAGTCCTAACTTGCTTAGAAGTGTACTAAAAATGTAGAGAAAGAAGAGCACAAATGAAAGAAAAACAGAATTTTATTGAAATTCCAGAATCAAGATAATAAATGAAATTGAAAAATTTAAAAACAGGATTGAACGCTGCAAAAACGATTTTACCAAAAAAAAGCGGTTTTGCACAAAAAATATTTATTTAGCAGTATTAAGAAGTTTTCTTCGTCGCTATCCTTGTTGAAACTTTTGGGGATTTATCCCTAAAAAAATCCCCAAAATCTACTTTAACTCCTTATAACTTATTTGATAAAAGTCGAATATTCGCAAATTTAGTCAATTTCAAATTCTGAACATTTTCTTAATTAGATTGTCTTATAAAACTTGAAGCAGAGTTAAAGACTTTTGTGGTATAGAGCGTTACTTGTGTCACCTTTCTGCTAAAAAAAAATCTGTTCGATATAAAAATAGAATTTATGATGCAAAAATGTTAATTTCAAGAAAAAAATAGGTTTCTGGAATATTTTTGTAAAGCAGATGTTAAAGAATTAAAAAAGTCCAAAATTGAAAATATGTATTCAAATATTAGAACAGAAGTTATGGTAAGTCAAAGTCGATTTGGGGATTTTTTTGGGGATAAAATCCCCAAAAACCTGACAACGCTGGGTCAGAAACTGGTTTGTGCACACACGAACTTATCTCATTTATGCTCTTTTGCAATTTTTGGTTGCCTTTTGGGCATGACTGTTCATAATGCAAAAGAAAAACTACTAAGAAACTGACGAAATGCATTGTTTATCTTTAACAGCTAATTTTTAGAAAATTTGTTTTTGAGCCATAAGCCACCTATTCATAGACCGGGTCTCATTTTTAAATGTTCTGATATGTTTTTTTTTACATTCATATAGGAATGAGCAAATAAAAAAATTTAGAAGCGCTTCTCACTATTATTGTTGCTGTTGCTTTGTAATTTGCACCACCGCAACAAGAATAGCTTGTGTGTTTTGTGTTAAATTTTTGGTTTTTTTTCTATTTCCATTTTGTTTTTGTAAAACAATTTTTGTTTTCTTTACCAGCTAAAAGGGCGCTAAGTACAAATGAAACGAAAAAACATGAATGTGCTGAACCGATCACAACGAAGTTTGAGGCATAAAAAAAACAGAACGCCGTAAAATGTTTTCATCCTTTTGTTTTTTTTTTTTTAATTTTCATAAGCTTATCCCGCGAAGCTTTATGCTTGTCTGCAGGAAAGAAACCAGAGTCTCTGGCGGGAATCGAACCCGCAACCCCAGCGCTGATAGACTAGCTTGCTACCAGCTAACCTACCGGGGGTTGGATGAGTACAGTATTATTTTTGAGTTCTTAGATCACATACAGAGAGTGCATAATGTTTATTTTCGAACACTGGTTAAAATTCAGTCAGATCGGTAGATAAATGATTAAGATACAAGCAAAAACGGCGATTGCCTATGCAATTTTTTTTTTGGTCTTTTTAAAACAACAAATAAAAGTTGGCGCAAAAAATGTCACCTGATGTTCTTTAACTGCAATTTTTACAATAAAAAAAAAACATTGATGTATTTAACTAAATTATTTTAACAAAAAGAATTTGGGAATTGTTTGCTAATTATTAAGTATAAAATGATATCAGCCAAGTTGCCACCGCCTGAATTGATGGCTATAATTGGCATCTTCAGATTTATAGCATCTTCCATTACTCTTGCCAGAACTTTCGGCGAAGGGCTTCCGCAATCCTTACGGACATTCTCTTGCACAAAAAGAAGTCTAGAGCATTTAAATCTGGCGATATAACCGGCCAGTTCAAACACCAAGACAAGTTATTAGGAGACCTGTAAATGTATCCCTTAGAATTTCGATTGTACGTCGTGCGATATGCGCGTTGAAACCACATGTTCTCCTGTCACTAGTTGTCCAGTTGAGGAAGGAGAAAGTCGTTCAGCTAACTAGTTCTAGCCTCTTAGGGCCGATAATTCTTACAGCGTAAAAACCATACTGTACAGTAACGTTGAGCGGGAGATGGAAATTGGCCTTGTCGCTCATGATAATTTTGATAAAACGTTGTCTCCTCTTCGTCCAGATTTAGGATGGCTTTTGCCTTGTTAACTTCACAAATCTCAAAGAATCATGTAAAATAGTTTCATGTGATTTGTACATTAATAAATATTAAACATACATACAAAAATACTACAAAGATTTGCCGTTTAAATTGAGAACATATTTTTTCTATGATGAGTACGCATTAGTTGATAAGTAGTCTAAGGTGCGGCCTCAGGCAACGTAGTTTTTGCGGTTCGGCAACAAATCGCAGTTTGTTTGCAAATTTAAATTACTATGGTGAAGGGTCTAAAAGGTTCGGCAAAGCCGAAAAAAGCAAACTTACTTCTTTTCTTAGGACAAAAAAAATCTTTAGAAAAAAACTAACAGAAAAGAAACATTCAAAAAACCACAAAGAGGTACCCTACCTTTTTATTCAATTCAACTTTTTTTCTTTGTATTTAACATTCCAGGTAGTGTAATCGATTCTGTATAAAAATTAACATCCCACGGATAGAGAGGAAGAGAGTGTGTGTGAGAGATAGAGAATGTTATAAAATAATGGCTTGTGCTGGTTTTTTAATATAAAAACCTCACTAAAGCTTAAGGCAAAAAAAGTATCAGTGAACAGAAGACAAAAAATAATGAAGGAAAAAAATTTAGTTGAAAATAAGAAAAAAACATGGTTAAATGAATAAAATGGTTTGTTATTGTATTTTAATACCTTTTTTTTACAATAATAGACAATTATAATTGCCAAAAGCGAAAACCCAAAACCGTAATGAAAAACGAGATTCCAACAAAGAAGATTGATTTCATTTTAAGTGGAGCTTTAATTTTAAGAGTAAAACAACATTTAAATTATTTTTAAACACTGTTAACGTAGCAATAAATAAATAAAATCGTTTTTACATAAAAATGTTGGAAAGTATTTTAAATATTTCGCCAACAAACTGTTATATTGATTCGAAAAAGCAATTTCGCGTGGCAGCAAATAATAATTTTTAATTTTTTCACCAAAATATTTTTCAAAATTAAATACATATGTATGGGCATTTCCGTCAAAAGGTTCACCGTGACGAAAATTTAAAAGTTATAAAAAGCTGATTATTTTACGATATTGTTATAGAGAAATATTTAAATTTTACTTATTTTATAAATTTACCCATAAATTTGTTCACTTAGATGAACAATCAAACTGCAAACTTGTGCAAACGTAATTTCTTATTTGTGAGAATGTTTTATTGTATGTTTTCATTAATATTGTCTTCCTTAAAAGAGTTGATATTTGATAAATATTATTCCAAAAAAATTTTCTTACATGGTCTGTAATCTAAGAAAGAGTTCGAAGAGAAATATTTTGTTCGGATTAACGGTAAATTTTCATTTTGTTTTAATCATTATTCCGTTAAATTATTATGGAAAAAATTTCACGTTCGAAATGTCACGTATCGACCCAGATTTTAGCTTAGAAAAAAAATTTTTAAGAAGACATTTTAATGTTACATTGCTACGTAAAATTCTGAAAGTAGTTTGACTAAAAAATTGTTCCAGGTTTCGCTGAATTACGGCTTTTTATACATGGCCACAAAAACTACTTAATTTTTTCACGTTCGAAACGCTACTTCTTTTGCCATTATCTTTGACCTAGAATCGCGCCCTCCATAAACTTTAGCATAGATAACAATGCTTTCTTAGCGCTATAATTTAAGCATTAAAAGGACTTAAAAATATTTGTTTTGTAAAATGTTATTACATTTAAGATGCGTACGACTGTCACGTTCAACACTTTGGAATTACCCATATGAACAACAGCAATTATATCATCACTCTAACGTTAACGTTTAAGCTACGGATCAGATTTTCAGGTTCCTTTAAAAAGCTTATGAAGAAATAGGAACTCTTACGCAAACGTGACGTGACGTTGCGTTGAAGATGAAAGTGATGACATAGAACAGTTTAACAAAATAATCACAATACTAATAACTAAGTATTGAACTTTTCAATTACCGGTCTTTAATTTTCAATATGTCCCATTTCAACTTCATTCCCGAATAACACTTGATTACGCCTAAAACGCTAACGTCATGCTGATATGGGTGATGAAATATTCTTCCTTTTTTGAGGTTTTTTTTTGCTGGAAAATTTTTATTTTTTGGCGCATATTTAAATATTCCCTGCCTTTTATTATTGTAATAAACATGCCTCGAAACTAAAAAATCTGGATAAATTTTATGTTGTTTGACTAGAAGTGTATACATTGCAACTTAACATTAACCCATTAAAACGTAAAAACAATCAAATCTAACACTTTAATTCAAAGAATTTATTTCATTCTATTTCACAAATCAGCATTCACTAACGGGTTAAATGGACCATAAAACTGGCAAATTCAGTTGTCGTTTTTTTCTCATTTCATGTTTTAGCCATTATTTTCTCTGCTTTGAGTATAAAAACAAAAAAAAAAATTATAAAAAAAAGCGGGAAGTTTTATTTTATAAATTTTTATAGTTTTTATTATAAAGCCAAACACAAACATTAGCTTTAACTACTTTAGTCATTGTTTTTAAGTGCCATGCGTTTTCATGATGATCGTAAGTAATGCCTGGTTTGGCTGTGTGGCTGGAATATGACTGCCTGAAAAACGGGATGGCTCAAAGGGAAATGCAATTTTGAACAAAATATGAAAAAAAAATCAACAGACAAAATATGTACTAGAAGCTTATTTTATACAAAAAGTACTTAAGCTAAAACAACTAAAATAAGTTGTAAAAATTTACAACTTCATACTAAAATTTAAGCATTTCAGTGATTCGCTTTAAAAGATGACTTGTTTAAGTAAAAATGCTGCTGAATGCAAATGTTTACAAAGATATTTTTATGTTTATGTCTTTTTATGTAACAAATTTCTTTTCTTTCGAGTTGATTTCTCTAATCGAAAACAATTTATTTCTCAATATGCAAACGGATAACAAATTTCAATTAAACCAGTTTGACCCTTTTTGGAATCATTTCGCTTATTTACTGCAATAGTGACATAACTCAAAAAAAAAATCTATTTTGAGAAAGGCGAGTTTAAAAATTCGATTTGCTCCAACCACTGAGAAAAAACGACACATTCAGGGGTGTGCTGGATATCGAAAACGCAAAACGCAAGAATTTGGAAGTTGTTTTGAATACACTTTTATTTTTGTTATACAATTCTGTTTAATAGAAAAATATTTATATTAACGTCTATAAGAAAATATGACAAAATAAAGTGATTTTTGGTAGGCACACAGTGGGAGATTATGGAAATAATTGAAAAATTCCTGATTTTTTAAACGTATTAACGAGGAAAATAAAATTTCAGGTGAAAATTAAGAACTTCTCTTTCAGTTAAAGCTTTGAATTTGGAGTCTAAACATATGCTAGGAGGGCCGCCATAAGTTGTCGACTATTACAAAAATTAAAAACAATCCAGAATTCTTATTTTTAGCCCGATTTTAAAAATTATTTTATCAGTAAAATTGTAAAATGTACTCGTCAAGTTCTTAAATATGAATACAAGTTCTTAATTTCCCCGGAAATTTTATTTTAATCAGATTAACCGTTTAAAAAATCCATTTATATTTCCATTTTTCCCAAATTTTCCACTGTGCGGCTTAAAGACTTGATATCGAAAAGAAGTTTATATGGCGACTATGTGAATCTATAGAATGATTCTCACTATTTCCTTTGTACTTATGTAAACTTAAAGTTTCATTAATTTTTATTCAAATATGATAACTGTAGCATAGCGACAAGGTTTCCATAGACAGACAACATGCCAGCCAGCCAGACGGAAGAACTTTAGAACAAGTGGATCGGTCTACTTAAATTTTGGTCTAGAATTGATGTTTATATATGTTACGCACATAGAAAAATTTACTGCAAATGCTTAGGTTAGGCCGAAATGACGGTCTGTACCCATTTAACACACAGAGATCCCATAATCCATTGATATACCATGGAGTTTCACTAAACAGAAGCCCCATCGCAGAATCGAAACGAACTTCTAACAAAGTTAAATATGCGCTCGAGTCCAACGCCAGAGGCGTCATACAATCCGTCAAAGATGGCGGATCCCATCTTCTCGTCAGTATAAGACAGGGTCAGAGAAGGTGTTCTACATTATCCTTCGCATTTTCACCTGCGGCAGTAGTCATAGTGTCCGGCTGCCAGACGCTGTGCATGCCTACCTATAAGACAGTGTCCCATGCCAACAGATACCACAAGTGATACGTCCCTCTTGGTCATTTACCAAGTATAAACTCAAAATACCCATTCCAATTATGTTGAGGAACGGTATCACATGCAACATACAGGAATTCTTTCTAAAACTTTAGGGTCTTGTACTATGTTCACACTTGAGTTTTTAAACGCGTTTAAGCAACTCGAACGTGATTAAGCTCTAATCACATCAAAATCGAGATGATTTCCTAAAATCACTTCATTAATCACATAGAATCCACTGAACATACTCCAAACTGAGTATAATGTCGAATCGGCCAACACGAACTGTACAACCGGCCACGATTTCTGCTTAATGTTTTCATTTTTTTCCTTAAATAATTCATAAATTTTCACAATTTCATAAATAATAAGTTTTAAATAATCTCCTGGTAACTTTATAAAACTATTTTTTTTTATCAATTTTTAATTCTTTAAAGAAATGTAAATTTGTTTGATTTGTTTTTTCTTAATTATCTGTCATCTTAATCATTTCAAATGTAATGTTAACGGCTTTGATTAACTTTATCAGCATTTTGCTTAAACGCGTTTAAAAACTCAAGTGTGAACATAGTATAAAGTCCATAAGGGCTAAAGCGCTCTAATTACGCAATACTTTAAACTAAAAAATATTTTCATTCTTAAACTAGAAGTTAATGCACAATTTACATAGATTTCATAAAACATTTCCTTAACTGGGGTCTAATGAAACATTCTTCATTAAGCCAATGAAGCGTTAAATAGGTTGAATTTTAATGTAATTTTTCATTGGATTAATGTTAAAATTTATTCGATCTGTGAAGAAAGTTCTTTCAGTGCAGATCCTATAAAGTATATAATCTGGGTACTTATGAGTAACGTAGTAGATTTTACGATGTCCGTCTGTCTGCAACAATGGGTTTTCCGAAGAGCCAAGAAATTATTGGCAACAGGTTGTTATAAATTTCCGTTACATATGCTCCGTTAAATATTGCTATTGAAACTCAGCAAATCGGACCAAAAATTACTGCATTATAAACAAAAAACCGCGATTGCTTCTAATTTTTTTTTATAAAAATCCCCGGTGGTTTTTTTTAATGTTTTTTACTTTTGGTTTTACACATAACAAAAACATATGGGGGATTCACAAGGTGTGCTATCACGTCATATCGTCATAATGTCCTAAAAAATATTTTACAAATGTTTTAAAAAAAATACTGTTGTGTTTGAAACAAAATAAAAATTCTAATGCTGAGTTCATTGATTCGTCATCACTGTACATTAGAAATTTAAAAAATAAGCGGTTGCCCACAGCAGCCATATATATTTCTTGTAATTATTTTAAGACATATGACTTTACAACTCTATGACTACCTTGTGAATACCCCAATAGTATTTACATGATTTGCGGCTTAAATAGAGAAATGTGATTTAAATGTAAAATGTCCTCCACATATTTTTTTTATTTAATTCTATTTGATAAATGTGCGTTAGTGGGTGAGTGGTCTAAGACGCTGCCCGAGGTTAGGTGAAGGTTTTTTAAGGTTAGCCACAGCCGAATGCAGCATTCTTAAGCCTAAAGTACACGGAATGTATAAAGCTTTATGCGCATGTCGTTCTGACCTTATTTTGTCGTCATCACACAATACGAACTTGCTATTGTGGCTTTGTAGATTCGTCAAAATTACGTCAGAACCACATGCGCATTTGTCTTTCCGTCTACTATAGGCTTTCCTTGTTCATTTTAAGTTGGATCAAAACAATTATAAAGGCGAAAAGGAGACTTCACACTTGTTCCTCTTGCTGTAGTTCAATGCATTTCTTTCTGAAATTCTTAAATTTTATTATTTCTTTCAAAACACTGGCTAATAAATCTGATTAATTGCCCAAATGCTTTTAGAATTTCTATGCCAATTTAAGTAAATAACAGCAACCCAATAGAATTCCTAAAAATTCCCATTTATTACAAGCAATTTAATACATATTTCTATGTAATTTTGGAAAAAGAGTCAAAATGCACTCATTTTTAGTCGCTATAATGTGTTAATGTATGTGTTAAGTGTTTTCCAGTCTTTATTCTTATTTTTATTGCTGTTATTGTAATTATGTTGCTATTACAATTGAACATTAAAACACATTTTATTGTTGCATTTTAAGCCAGTTATGCCTTAGAATTTTTTCTCTCATATTTAGTGCTAAACAATATGTATGTATATGCTTTGAAATTGTGCTGGAAATATTGTAAATGAATAGAACATTCTGCAGCTTCGAACAACAACAAATTATAGAGTAGTGGAGAAAGCACTTATGTTTCCTGTATTGCGAGCGAGCATAACAGATTTGCCAAAAAATACTTTAGTTGTGAAAACACACACATATACAACATCTACAAACATACATACATATACTTATATGTACATGGTTTCAAATAAACAGACACAACAGTACTATACTATTTATTAAGGTTTCCATTTAATCGCCAAGTTTTACAAACGGGATTATCGATTAAAGCGTTTTTCCTTTCATCGCGATTATCGATTAACCACTCTTTGCTTTAACAATTAAACCTTTATTACAAATGATAATTGTAATGAAAAGGGGTAGGAATACAGCTTGTGATATTTTACCACTTGGTGTTTTATTTTCGGGGTAAGCAGGTGCTGCTAATACCTGGTATTTATTTCTCCATTACCTCCTTTGGGAGTATATGGCTTCCACAAAGCATCTCCATCTTACATAAATTGTCGAAATTTGCTTTCACGTCTTCTCCTGTACGATTTGACTGTTCAAGTTCTTGGAGTATCGATCCATTCAGTACTGTTTTTTTCCAGTATGAGTTTCTTTACACAGAAAAAATTTTTGCAAAAAATTATTTAACTAAATAATTGATTGGTGTACATTAATTATTCAATTAATTTTTTGTTTGCTGCAATTAATTTTTTTAATCAAAACCCATAAAATTAAATGTTTGTGTATATGTGGTGTATTTTTTGTTCATGCAATTAATTTTTTAATTGACCAAATTTGTGTCCAATGACTCGAAAATACAAATCCGTTAATTGATATGATCAATTCCTTTGCAGGGGCAAAATTAGTTCAATATTTAATTGTCTGAACGAATTGTTTAATTTAAGTCGAATTTCTATTTTTTCTGTGTAATCGGTTGTTGTTTTAGCTAAGTAGATGATTGGTCTGCGGTTACAAGTTCTAGGATAATGCGGCTGACATCTTTCGTTGTCTAGAAAGAAAGCCCTAGCATCTAGACAAGCCTGGATGAAATTTGTAGGTCTTCCTTATTCGGAATGATATCGCGTGACCAGAGATCTCAAATAGAATCAAGAGAACAATTTAGAATATGGAATCTTCGGTCTGGATCGCTATTGGTTAGGCTCCTTTGGGTGGCTGTGGTTTATAAATAAAATCGTGGGAAGGGAGTTCTTTAAAAGTCAGCACTAAGGGCTGATTTGTTACCCACTGTGGGAAAGTTCGCCCTGCTGTTAGCAGTGGAGGTTAGATAGTTCCAGCTCCTAAGCAAGGGCTTAGCGTACTATATAGTTCCTCGTGCTGAAAGCTTAAGAAATATGCCCGCATTAAGTCTAGCAGGCGGAACACAATTGCAAATTTTAAACCGAAATTAAATTAATGGGTTTGGCCTACTAAACTTAATGCGAGTGTTTTACTATGACTTTCAACTCAAAGTTAATATATTCTGTTAAACCAAAATGAAGTTTACTTTATTCAAAGCTTATTTTATTTTGTTTTCTATAATCAATCTCAATTCGGAATTTTCAGAGCAATATTTTAAAATTGTCTTCTTTGGAGTTGGGCTTTAGATTGGTTTATATTATTTCTTTTATGTAATTTTTGCCTAAAATACGGAAATGTTTGAATTTTTAATCGTAATCGTAGGAATTTTTGTGCGATTACGATTAAAAAGAACGATTAATCGCGAAAGCGATTGTCGACTTGCAAACCCTTGCTAATAAATATGTATGTTCATGTGTGTGCTCGCATTTTCTAATGGTGCTTACAATAGAAATCCTTGTATTGTTAGGACAACATTACACATGAAGCACACAAGCAAACAATAACAAAATAAAATTTGTTCAACAGAAACAAAACTGGTAAGAATGTTATATTAAGCTGTTCCGAAATTTTTAGACCTCCTCCTGGACTTTCCATAACAATAAGTCAATCTTTTCAAAAAAAAAACTCATATATTTTTATAACCATAATTAGAATTGTGGTTATTTTGTTGAACTATTTATGGTTTTTAATCCAAATTTTTAATATTTTAATCAGGCTTAAGTTCATCAAATTTAATTTTCATTAAATTATTTTTATGAAGAAAGGAATTTTATAACATGAAAATTAATTAAAATTGTTATTGATAATCATTCATTCTTGACTGACCTGAGATTCGAACCCAGGCGGCTGGTTACCATGACATGTTTCGATCACAACCACTTGATCTCCTCAGATGGATTTGCCGTCTTACACTCGCAGCCATCGACGACTGCTGACGTCAATAGTCAAACATCAATCCTTAAACCAAATTGTATTTTAACCTTTGGTAGATCGAAATTTGCTTTTTTGAATGATTATGATTCATGTTGTAAAATTCCTTTCTTCATAAAAATAATTTAATGAAAATTAAATTTGATGTACTTAAGCCTGATTAAAATATTAAAAATTTTTATAACCTTCACCACCACAATAATTCGTATTGTGGTTATTTTGTTGAACTGTTTATGGTTTTTGAGCAACAGCTTACGTTATGTTCGCACGGCATCTTGAATTACGTTGTTCGCTTTTTGAATTACGAATACGAATGACGCTGTTCACACGGCATCTTCTAACATTTATGAATATTCTTTTGCTTTGAAAATTAACACAAAAGCAAGCAACAAATAAAAATGTCTCGTTTTTTTAACAATTCCTATTTTGTTTTTTTATTTGTTGTTTTAAATTTCACAAAAAAACTACTTTTTTACAATTTTATGCAAGGCAAATTCATTTTACATAAATTCGCCTTGATTTTATGTTTTTCCTTTTTCGTTTTGTTTTTTTTACAGCCTTCGATAAAAATTAGTGATGACAATGATTTGTTTGTAGTTGTCCTGGTAATCCAAAATTAGTTACGTTCAAATGAGATAATTTTGTATGACGAATTATGTAATTTGGATCATAATTGGGCTGTGAATTATGAATGAGAGAGCGAATTACGAAAAATCGTTGTCGTGCGAACAAAGGACTATTCTTTTTTTATATTCAGGAGTGTGCTGGAAATCGCAAACGTTAAACGCAAGAATTTTAAACGTCGTTTTTGTAATAAAAGAATTTTATGACAAACATTAAACAAATATTTCCCAATTAAACAGGATTTTAAACCAAAAATTATAAGAATTAGGTTACAAATTTATTAAAACCAACTTCCAAATTCTTGCGTTTTGCGATTTCCAACACACCCCTGAATATTTTTTTTTTGTTTTGTATTGGTTGAGTACTAACTTCATCTGCATTTTATCGGTTTTCGGTAACACATTCTTAAATGTTAATTAATTTAAATCAATAATTAAAAGAAAAAAGAATGTGAGAATTTTAAGCATACCAAGCAAGTAATCGATTAGCATTCAAGTACGGCAGAAGAAGAGTTTGATATTTGCATATTTGCGTCAGAAACTTTATTTACAAGACAACTTATAAAACAATGTCGCTTATACAGTACCGCATAAAGTTTGATAGATGACAACGTCCAAAACAACACAGTTTAACAGACGACAACTCTTGATAAAATGTCGTTTATACTGTCCCGCATAGATGTTAAGGGAGTCAACCCAGAAGACATTGTCGCTCATAAATTTTGATACGAGATACCAAAGAAGAAGTTGTCACTCATACTGGAAAACCTAGACGATATGGGACAAATTGTGGATTTATCATCGTCTACGACAATCTGGTTAACTGAAATATTTTATAAATTTTTTTTTTGTTGGATAATGTGTGTTAGTGTGTGAGTGGTCTAAGACACCGCATTTATGCAGGTAATGCGTATTAAAAATTCGCCATAGCCGAATATAGCACTCTAACTTAATTTTCAATCCATTTACTAAATAATTTTTTTTATTTTTCAAATTTATTTGCTTAAAAAAAAGAAAGAAAAAAGTTCGTTATGAATCCCTTTTAGTTGCACTACATATTAATGTATTTTCAAGTAGACATTTGAGTTTTGAATTTTGTGATTTTTTTTTTTTTTTTTTTTTGGTTGCTTACAACTTTTTATATAGTTTTTATTGTACTTGCAAAAATTGTTGTTCTTTAAACATTTTTTGCTCTTTTGTTTTTTTTTTTTTTGCAATCAGTGTATTTCAAGTAGTTTCTGTGGCTGATGACTGACTGCACGAACCAGTGAAAACAACTGCAACAATTCAAAATATTATTTACCAATGGTTTGGAAAATAATGCACTCTTCATACAAATAGTCAAGAACGTTATGCTGGATTTGAAAATGTGCTTAAATTCAGCTGAGCCGTATGCAAATTTTGACTTGTTTTTTTGCATGATATTTATTCTACTTATTTTTTCTACTTCGGATTCAAGTATTTCAAGAGTAGTTTATACTTGAATTTTAAAGCGTTTAGTAAAGTAATGGAAAATAAGGTTAAAGTCATTTTAAAACTAAAATATTTGCTAAATTTAAGAATTTAAGTTAAATGAACTTTTGCTAAAAACTAAAATCTCCCCTATTTTTTTTGTCAAAAATCTTTTACAATTGTTACAACTTAATCAAGTCTTTTGGAAGAAACTTTTTAATACTTTATGACAGACTCATAAAGAAAAATCAAACTACTAAATGTCTAATAAAACTTCAATAGCGTTTCTTTTTCAAAGTACCATAAACTGCAATCATTTTGATAATTTTATTTTTGCTCTGTCGTAAATCACATCAATTCAAATCTTTAAATCTTCAAAAGAAAAAAAAATATATGATTATCATCTACAAAAAAGATGAAAGTACAAACAAAAACTGTCAAATGATATATTTAACACTCTCTCTCACATCACATTTGAAAAGATATCAAATCAAACTCAATTATATTTCAAATTACCACCATCAGACAGTTTACGAATGGAAAAAAAATCAATCCTTAATCTGTCAAAAAAGAAAAAAAAAAAATAAATAGTGAGGGAGACAGAGCATGAGCGGGAAAAAACTAAAAATAATGTGATTTATAAAAAAATACATTTAAAACAAACGCTTGATGTCTGTCTAAAATTCCTTTTTTGTCTTCTTATTTTCCCCCTCCCACTTAAAATATTTCTTTTGTATTTATTTCATTATCCTGCTTCATGTTTTATTTAAGTTATTGCCAAACATTTATCGAGATTACCATTGATGTCAGTTTTATTTTTGGAGATTGAGTGTAAAACGAAAAAAATTATAAAAAAGTATACGTTTAGGATGAAATAAAATGGAAAATTTGTAGCATAAGCTAAGGAGGAGGAGGATAAGTAGGAGGAGAATGGTTGCAACAGAAGCAAACGAACGTTTTATATTTAGTCCCCTATTTTTACTGCTGTCTGGCAGTTAAAATTGACATGTTAGAACTATTATAAATGATTAATCAATTGAATAGGGGAATAGTCAAACAAAAAAAAAAATAAACGAATTAAAACGTTAAAGTTTATGTAGGAAATATTTAGTATGTGGTAAAATAGTAAATAGATCTTATTGTAAAATTAAATATGTCCATCTCCTTGAAGTTTTTTTTAATATTTTACGTTTTAAAAATGTATACTGTAATACATATGTAAGTGTGTAGGTTAGTTTGAAAATGGTAGCCGGCAATACTGTTAACACTACACTACTTTTAATTTAAAATGTGAAAATAACTAATGAAATTGCGAAAATTCCAAATGAAATTGAGTTCATATTTCTATTTGAGGTTGAGAAAATTTCGAATCAAATTGAAAATTTTAATTTTAAATTTAGAAAATTTGACATGTCATTAAGAAGAGTTACAAAAAACATTAAGATTTATTTACTGAAAATCATAAGAACCATGCCTGGATTATAAGACATATTCACAAATAAAAAGTAACCAACTACTTCCGGTGGTTCTCAAAATTAACGATTTTGAAAGAGCTGGAAGACAAGTGGTCTGGATAGCAGAGACCAATTTTAACACATTATGTCGTAGAACATTTGGTTAGTCTCGTGTTTTATTCCAAACAGTGCAGCCGATACTTTTTTAAAAATTAGCTCAATAACTCATATACATATGAACTGTTTTTACATTTTTTTACTTCACTGTTTTTTAATATTAATAAAAATTACTTTTTTTGTATATTAAATATAGTTTTTTGTTTTAAAATTACCGATTTTTTTCAACAAAACTGAAAAAATATTATTTCATTTCTTAATGAAACAAACTGGAATATTTTTTCTCTATAAAATACACTTTTGTAACCTTTTTTAAAAAACACTCTTTTTTCAAAATGTTCCTCTCTTTTTCCTCTCCACTAAAAAATCGGTTTTCTAACTACCTTTTGTATTATTTTGCATTTTTGTTTCCTTTTCAGTTTCTATTAAATCTTTGTGGTGCGCGTACGGCTGAGTGTGAATTCTCGTTTAAATTATCAAAAATAATTGTTTAAAGCCTTTAAAAATAAATAATTGTTATAAATAAATAAATTCTAATGTGTATTTAATATGTAAATAATAAAATTTGTGCAAATAAATGGTTTTTACTTAGTAAAAAGAGTGCTTGAAAATTCTTCATGCAATTAAGTTTTAACTGCGCAGTCTCTGTCGGTTCTTCTGTTGAAGCCGAGGCAGAGGCATCACGTGTTTTCTGTTATATGTAAAGTTGTGGTTGCGAGTGTTTGTGTGCATTTAAGGCAGAGAATAATAACAATGGTATTGAAGCAAAAGCAAGTGATACAAAAGCAAAAAAGGCAAATAAGAGAAAAATATTATTGTTTGTGTTTTTATCAGTGTGTTTAAAGAGCAAATTAGAAAATGTTATTATTTTGATGCATGAAATTTTACATACACTGTAAATTAATTAAAAGATGGTTTGAAACAAAAAAAAAAAAAAAAACACATCGTTTTAAATATTTGCAGAAAATACTGGCATAGGTACTATGCACTTGAATTTTAAAGGTAATTTTCTTATAAATAAATATGTATGTTTTATTATACCCTTTACTACTGGAGGAAAGTCTTTTACATATAAGTTGGGTTTTTAAGTTTGTCCTTCCGTTTGTAATTTCTACAATATTGATCTTAGACCCTGTCTTAGTTGGAGAAGTGCACAAAAAATTGATTTAAATGATATTTGGGGATAATATATTGTAATAAATGGCATTTGTGCTTTGGCAAGATCAATTTGCTAAAGATGTGGGTACAAATTAAAATCTGTTTTTGGTGGTTCGATGGCTTTAAAGAACTTGCTAAAATCGTATTTAATATGCTATATGTATGTAACAACAAGTAATGCTTATGTTGAGAAAGGATTTTTTAAAACGAATGCGACCAAAATTCGTTTCACAAAAAAAAGTGTCAATGCGTGTTAAAAACTGTGATTTTACCATACAATTTAAAAGTTCTACTTCCAAATGACATCTGTCTATTTTACAGAATTTTCGGGTTTGAAAAATTTATATTAAAACAAATTGTATTTATTTAATAACTTTTTCCGAGAGCGTATAGAAAGCTCTTTTTTTAAAAAAACCTACCTCTGCAAACACTGTTAGTAATTGTCCTTTACAACTAGTTCGTTCTGTTTGCCACAAATTTTAAAACTTATTAAATACAAACCATGTTATTTGTTATTTTGACCATTGTTGTTGTTATTCCTTAAAAATTCACACTTTGTGACAGTTTGATTGTCATTTATTGTTAATGACATTGCATATGACACTTAGTGATATTTAAATAAAATCATAGATGGGGGTAGTGCACTCATTTTGCAGCTTCAACTCAAACTTAGTAGTTGTTTAAAAATATTGCAATCATTTTGTTGATGTTGAGTAATGAATTGAAAATTTTCAGTCTCACGAAACATGAGTGAAACATTAATTAGATTTAAAAAAAAACAATCATCAGTTTATTGGAACTTTTTTTCATCACTCATTTGAGTGCAACTAAAAATGTTGCACTAAATTTAAAATAAAAAACTAGTTTTTTATGATTTAAGCCAATAATTATTTCGTTATTGACAAAATTTCATTTTGTTGAAAATTCTTCGCTTATGCATATCCTCAAAAAAATCATAAATTTTAGTGAGACCATATTTGTATGCAAACCTTTTTTTTGCAAGCTAAAATTTTGCACTATTTGAATCGAGTGCAGACTTTTGCATTCAATAAAAAAATAACAATCATCACTAAAGCTGGTCAAAATGAGTGGAGACTTATTGTTTTGCATTTTTATTTAGTGATAGTGCACTGCTGATTTAAATCAATATTTAGTGCACTACCTCCAACTATGAATAAAATGTATACGATGCCTTAGAGTATTAGCAAATAAAAAACCAACATCTATTGTATTATTAATGCTCATTTCAAACATCTATAGATACATTTATGCATTTGTACATAGGCTCACACATAAGTAGTTACATATTAGTTAGAGATGGAAGTTATGGAATAAATGAGAACCTAATGCCTGAAAATGGATTTTTGGGAAAATTACTTATTTACTTTAAGCTTTAGACAGAATGTAGAATTGTTTTAGACAGGTGGATATACACAAGAAAATATTTTTTAATATTTTAACGGCAGTTAAATAAAAAGAGGTTCTTTACATGAAGTAATAGAAAATAAATTTGTTCAATGCATTCTATAAAAAGCGGTCATTGTACCTTTAACTTATAAGTCTATTATATCATAAAAACGGTTAAGACAAACGACAAATGTATATTTAACCTTCGTCTTACCAATTCCCACCCGTGAGACCAACTTAGTTTAATTTATTTAATAACTTACTTAAATTTGCTTAAGTTAAAAGGAAATTTTTACTCACAACAAGTTGTTAGATTCTAAAAACAAATACATTTTTTTTTTTGACAAACACTTGTTCATCGCCTATATTTATGTGGCAGTATCTCCCTGGTGGGTATCGTTAAATGATGAACCAAAGACTTCTTGTAAAGCGAAAGTTAAGGGGGAAACAGAAGAGCAACTGATAAAGACGATACCCTTGGATATAAGCTATTGAGTGTGTCCTATATATATTCGGAAATTTTTGAAAATATTCGGAAATTTGGCGGTCTTTTCGCAAGTTCACTGGTTTCAGACCAATCATATAGTTTAGAGTATAGAATATGGGTATACTGGGTAGTTTGTTATTTACTTTAACAGCTTAAATACCTTAAGCTTCGTCAAATTACTGAGAGCTTATACAAATCGTTAAGTTGATATGCAAAGAAAATACTTTTTCATATCAAACATAAATATATTCTATGTCAACGTTGAACGGGTACTAGTTGTTTAGTAAAACTTTATCATATTAACAACAACAAATCAAATAGTTATCAAATATGAATAGTTACTACACCAACATTAATTGCTTTACATATGTATGTGCTAATGTAAGTACATATGTATATTTTGAAAATGCTACACTAAATGCTTCAAGTAACATACACATAGTGTGGTATATTGAATTAATTAAATGCCTTTTGGCATTTGATTGTAATTATTTACATATGTATATAAGTATCTATAAACACAAGTCTGAAGACTATTGGCAAAACAACTTAAGTTGCTTTAAGTCAATTTTCTGTTTTATTTATCTTATTTTTGTATCAGTTTTTTCGACATTTATCTACGTGACTCAAGTTATGTTCACGTTTAACAAGTATTTGACGAAAAGAAGCGTGCCCACTAAAATGATTAATCCTAAACAATATTTTTAACAGTTTTTGATCATTTATAAACTTTGTATCAGAAAAAAAATTATCGTAGATTATATAAATATCTAAATTAAAATGTTAAAAGCTATTTGATGTACAAGGCATTATGCAAAATCAGACCAATGTTTAATAAAAATAGTGGTTACGTGTTGGGCGTCAAATGTATGTTAAGTGTAAACAAGACTTTAGTTGTTGAATTTGAATTTTAATCATATCAACTTATCTTTGGTGTTTACTAGCTTGTTCTTTTATTTATCCGACAAATTAATAAAAACATTTAGAAAATATCCTACATTTCATAAAACATCTTAATCATACACGTTCTTATACCTTTAACCAAAGGTGGAAATGGTATATGAGGGATATAGAAACAGAGGGGCCAATCTTAATTTTTTCTTTCATAACTAAACTTCTAATGCAATATAGCGCACTCAAAAGAAAAATCAATCCATCCCTACTAAAATCAAACCGAAGCGGTATTATTAGTACGGATTTTCTTGAATTAAGTACATAAAGATTGATTCAAGTACGGATTTTAAATCGCAAAATACATAAATTATCCATATTCAATCCATATTTTGTACAAAAAATAATCCGTAAATGAGATTGATTTAAGTAAAACTATGATTGAATCAATCTCAAAATGCGCTTGATTCAAGTATTATAAAGTTGATTTTATCCCGAATAAGAAAGAAAAAATTATTACGATTGATTTACTTACTCGTATAAGACCTTGCAGAATGATAAAACACCAATATCGTTTTTACTTTAGAAATCTTATGTACATATTTAACCAAAAATATAAACTAAATGAGAAGCAAGAGTTCAAATTTACTTTTTAACCCTTCGTGGCCTGGCCACTCCTTTTTTCAATGTGTATTGAAAATCAAAACATGCGTAAGCCGGAGGGTTCAACACAACGAAAAGTTAAACTTTTTTTTACTTCATTTAAGAATTTTATATTTAAAGTAATTCCGGGATTGATTTTCGAAAGTAAACCCATTTCAGATTGTTTTGAGTACGTTTTAGTGTTATTCGTACTTGACTTTTGAGTACGACTAGTACTTAAAGTAATCATAAAAAACTTGATTTATCCTGAGTGTTTTTCTTTCTGTGCTGGTAATCAATTTTTCGGATTTAAAAGTAAATTTAAAAACCGCACATAAAAATATAATTTTGATAAAATTTTTATTTAATTATAATGCTTTTGGCCCTGCCATTTCGTACGAAAAACAATGTCATTAAAAAGGCTGCCTCTATATTATATGCAGCAGGCGACCCTTTTGAGGTAGTCTGCGACCACTTTTTTCCAATATATCGGGTGGTATCTCGGCGATAACTTGTCGATTGTTGGTTTAAAAATGCTTAAACTTTAGGGAATTATCAGCGTAGACACAGTTTTTTAAGTAGCCCCACAAAAAAAGTCAAACAGCATTAAATCGCAAGATCTTGGTAGACAAATGATGTCGCCAAAACCTCGAATTACACGTACTGAAAACTTTTAAAATCTGGCTTGTTGTATGTCTCGTGCAGTTATTGTGTAGCAAAAGCGCTCTGAGAATCCGTGGAATCGCCAAACTTATTTTATCCGGCACACTTTCACTAATGGTAGCGCTTCCAGTCTCTTCAAATTTCATTATAATCTTGCCAATTTCTATAATCGATATTCTAAAACTATAATCACCCCGTAATGGTCAACAAGTGTTATTAAAAAAAAAACAAAAAACTTCATTCAAGCGTCTCCTGAAAAATTACAAATTAAGACATAAGTTGTTTTATTTAAAACACACAGTAATTATTGTTTGTATTTATTTACTTGCCAGCCGTAAGAAACGTAAGCGTTAAATTTCAAAACCATTTTCACAAACTTTGTCTTTACTTTTTTTCTAAAAACTATTTAAAAGTTTTATAACAAGGATGGATAGCTATCATTCTCTTCTTCCGATAATGCTCATCTTGTTTAGAAAGTCTTAGGAGAATTTCTGACTGCTCTGTTAGTAGAAGCAAAAATACATTTATACCCTGTGTATAACGAATTAAAAGACTTTGTTTGCAAAATAAGGCTTTTAAAAATAACACTTTTTTCGGAGTTCGGTGAAATGAAACTGTCTTTAAAAACAAATTTTTTTGTTTAAAATGTTTTAACAGACATTTTAATTACAAATTTATGCAAATTTTATACGCATGTTTATAAAGCATCATTAAACGCAAACACTTCAGCTTACAGGTGTTACTTAAGATGATTGATGTTTATATTTTTAGAATATTTAATATTCAACAAATATAATGTTTTTTTCATGAGTGGAACTTATATGTGATAAATTGTAAACTAAATAAAATCTGTCGTTACAATTTCTAGTCATATGAAAACTTATTTGTGACAAGTTGCATGATAGTGTTATTATTTGTTGCATATTAAAGAGTATTCCGAGATCGGGACTTATATGGAAAAGGTGATTGACCAAGAAAACAACCATTTAATAGCACAGTAGGAGAAAACCTTTATATGATTTTGGTTTTCTTAAGGAAAACTAATTAAGCCCTAATATGGTTGGCCGTGACAATTATATGGTTGCAGCAGCCATATAATATGTCTTACTTACATGCTATTTTGCAAATACAATTAGGCGTAGTATCTTGGAATTTACCCAACTGTAATGCCATTCAATGCAAGTTGGCTACATTGTTAAGCGAAAAGTGAATTTAGCTATTTAAGTTATTTTTCTTTAAAACTATAAAGTGAAAACTTTCGAATCCAGTTAAAAACTTTCACAAATATTTAATTCCCTTAAAAGATTTGATATTTTTAGAAAACTACCGTATGATTTCATTATACGTTTTCTCCGTTTAAAGAAAATGTAATGTATGTACTACATGAAACTAGTACACCGAAAAAAAACAGTTACTTATAGCGAATCCTCGAAAAAGAAACTTGCGAACTTTAACAGTTGATACCGGCAATATTATTGAAGCTTAGTTCGGTCTATTTTACGAAGCTCGTGGAAATAACAAATTGTTTTTTACTGAAACTGTACCCAATGTTCTGTTGCTTTGGTGAAAACTTCTCGCATCGAAAACAAGTGAAACCAAATATTTTAGTGTTAAAATTTTTTCTCGCGTGAACTATTCTATTCGTGAGCTTATTTGACAGTTCAAAGCGGGAACTTTCTCACAAAAATTTTCCAGACACACTTTATCTGTAAATTGGCGAGTAATTTCCTTACGTTACGTGAGCTCTATTTTGGGTTAATAGGTACGTCAACAAACCTAATAGTCTAATTTAAACGATACCAATACACATGAGAAGAATGTAATTTGTTGTAAATTTGTTCTAACGGTATTTTGATTCCATATTTTTTGAGAACGACGTCAACGGTAAACGACAAAGGTCCTAATTACTATATAAGATCAACTATCAGAACCTTCGGTCTAGAAAAAGTTTGAAATTCGAATACCGTGTTATTAAAGCTAACCGTTTGTAAAGAAATGTTGCTTTGTTTCGCACTTGGTTACTATGATTTATAAAGAAACTTCACTTACTGTGTAAACATTAATGCAACTTGCATTACATACGACTATTTCTTCGACATTTTCGATGTTAATACGCAAACTCTACTTGCAAGTAATAACTTGAATGTATAAAGCCAGGGTAAGAACAACTTAATAACTTTAGCTACTGAGAAACTTTGCAGCGACGGTTGCGTAGTGACAAAATTAAAAGCGTAATAAATTAAGCCAGGTCTCTCAGATCAAACCCACCTGACGCCGGGGCGTTTGATTTTGCTATATAAACACGCAGAAAATGCATCTAACATCAGAATTGACACATCAATGTTATTACAAATTGCATCAATGAGAGGCAATTTATTAATTCTGTGGCATTTTGCCAAAAAACATCTTAAGTCGAGATAAGACAGAAAAAAGCGTTTTTAAGAAAAACTCAGTGAAAAAACGTTTTTAATTAAATAATTAAATAAACCAAAATTAAAGAAAAATTTCGTTTATAATACAAAATTTTAAAAACATAAACAAACATTTTTGTTGAATGAAAATTCGTATAATTTACAACAATTTTTTCAACTTTTTAAATTTGACTTAAGATGTCTTGTCAAAATTCCACAGAATTTTTTCCTCTACAGTTTTGTTTAGATATAAAATTAGTTGTGTTAAATTTTAGAAAGCTCAAGCAATTTTTTTCGTATTATTTATTAACGAAACTTTTTTTTAACAATACGAAAAAGAAGCCACGAACGTTTTGTTCGTAAGATGTATAAATAATTTTTTTCCGTGTTATAAACTTTCATCGAAATATAGTTTTATTCATATGTGCATAATAGAGACATCAATCGAATAGTATACGACCGGTTTTAACCGGTTATTTAAGTTTTGCACAAGTCGAAAATTTTAAAATGTCCATTTTTCGAATATCGAATAAACAGGTTATTTTAGTAAAATAAACCGGTTATTTTATTAATGTGTAATTTATAAACGTTTTTCTTGCTTTTGTCATAAATGAAAAATCAATCCATCCGTACTCCAATCAATCCGAAGCGGTATTAATAGTACGGTGAGTACGGATTTTCTTGAATCAAGTACAGAAAGATTGATTCAAGTACGGATTTTCAAACGCAAAATACTTAAAATATCCATATTCAATCCATATTTTGTACAAAAAATAATTCGAACTATGATTGAATCAATCTCAAAATGCGCTTGATTCATGTATTATAAAGTTGATTTACCGAATTCGTATTCATTCGTATTCAATTATTATAAAGTTGATTTTATCCCGAATAAGAAAGAAAAAAATTTTTACGATTGATTTACTTACTCGTATAAAACCTTACAGAATGATAAAATACCAATATCATGCCCGATGTCGGTTTTACTTTAGAAATCTTATGTACATATTTAACCAAAAATATAAACTTAATAAGTAGCAAGAGTTCAAAATAACTTTTTAACCCTTCGTGGTACACATGAGTCTGACCAGACCTTTTTTCAATGTGTATAGAAAATCAAAACATGCGTAAGCCGGAGGGTTAAACACAACGAAAAGTTTAATCTTTTGTTTTACTTGACTTAAGAATTTTATAATTATTTCAAGAAATTCCGGGATTGATTTTCGAAAGTCATCCCATTTAGGATTGTTTTGAGTACGTTTTAGTGTTATTCGTACTTGAATTTTTAACTACGACTCGTAGTTAAAGTAATCATGAAAAACTTAATTTTTCTTTCTGTGCAAGTGAAAAACTCTTAAGTAGTTCTAGCATGTCTTCATGCTTAAAACTACACCATACCGGCGAAATCAATCACAACATTTGGCAAGAGCAAACATTATTTAACGGTTTCCTTACTACAGTATACATAAATACAATTATTAACTTAGAGATAAAGTTCCTTGGCCACGTATCAAATTGATTTGTCAAACTCAGTTTTTTTGATTGTGTTAGTGAAAAAAACCTCACACGTATATGTTGATGTGAGTTTGACGAATTAAGATTTACGCTGCCGCCGCTACTATGATTTGAAGCGAATTTTATGTGTTGCTGCGAAAAACGTCAAATGGCATTTTTATTTAGTTTTCGCAGCGACAACAACGTACGGTAAAAATTTTGTAGTTTAATAAAAAATGGAGGAAAAAAATTTAATGCTTGAATTTTTTTCTTCTTTCTTTTTTTCTGCATATGCCTGAGCAATAGCTATGCAACAATTTTCTATGTCATTCATATTTCTACAAAAAAAAAATAATTTGTAAACATTAAAAATATTTTGCGACCAAATTAACCACACGTTCTTACCTTTTAAAAACAGCTTTTAAATGAAATTTGATGGTTTGAGTTTGATACGTTGCTGTGTTAAGCAAAACCAAATATTACCAATACATACATACATATTATTTGTCAAATCAGCTTTTTTTTTTTTTTTTGATTTCATCGTCAAATATTTGTTAGGTCAGAACATACCTTAAGTCATATCTATGTATGTAACCGAAAATCGGGTTTGTTAAATAGCAACTACTCGGAATATTCGAAAACCGGTTATTGAAAAAAGTCGAATAATCGATCTCCCTAGTGCATATGCATATGTATGCCTTAAACATGTTACAATAGTTTTTGACACTAAAAATTCTATTGAGTTGCAATAAGGAAAATAAATCTTTAAAAAGAAGAGAGAGATACGTTGCATAAAAGTGAAATGTCTTGCTTTTTGTACAAAGTTAGACAATGTACGTTGTCAATTTATATATTAAAAAAATTCTAAAAAAATTGGTTGTGTAACTGACAGTATAGATTTTAAAATTTTATGATTAACAAAAGTTGCAAAGAGTAGGAAAAACATATAAAAAAATTTAAGCCAAAACTGTTACTGTTAAAATAGTTTTTGTTTTAAATATTTAGTAATCACAACTTCTTAAATATTTAAAATTTTGGTCTAAAGCGGAGAATTAGTTTTGTAAACCATCTTTTGTATTTACTGTAATCATCACATAAATATCTTAACATTTATTCTTAGCGGTTTTATAAAATTGTTAAAGTTTTTGCAAGGATTTAAGGCAGCTAAAATTATATTTGCGTTTTCTTTTGTTTTTGTGTTAATTATATTATACTTGCAGCAGTTTTACTTATTTTCTCCATTAACATCTTCATCCATTTTCACAGTGCCATTGTAGTTGTGGAACAATGGCTGATTCTTAATTAAAATCAGATTAAATATTATTTGGCATTTGCAAAGTGTTTTTTTTTGCTCTGCATAAAATTACCAGGTGAAAAGTTTATGGAGAGAAAAGTATTTTTTGTGTTATTTGAATTAATTTGAATTGAAATTTATTTTAATTATTAGAAAAAAAAGAAATATAATTTATAAATTTTGCTGTCCGGTAGTGTGGGCTTTATATATGTATAAATGACACATATTAAATTATGGACCATTCATGGCAAAACTAAGTGGTGTAATTTTTAGTGTTATTAATGAAAATTGGACCAAATTTTATTACAATATAATTATTTGTTGTTGTTCGTAATCATGAAAACTTGTAGGCGCTGATAGACTAGCTCACTACCAGCTAGCCTACTGGGAGTTCCGAGAACGATTATGTGTTAATTTGTGGTTTTTGGTTGCTATCGCAATCATTTAGGTGGTCGGGTTAAAAATTTGTTTACTGGAATAACAATATATCGTAAGGATACATTAAGGATTAACAACTGTTGGATAAATATAAAATACTGAGTAAACAGACTAGAAATATAACTTTTTTGGGAAGAAGATCTATATATGGCTGCATTACTCTTTTTCTATTGAAAAAATTGTGCTAGATGTCAGTCGCTCGACTTCAAGCCACTCAAAGACCCAGAATATATACTAAAATATGTATATACTTTATAGAGCCTTAGATTGTATGGCTATGGCTTAAAGTACACATAATCAGGCTAAGGTTAATAACGGGTCCGCCATCTAACGTTTCTATTTTTAACTAGTGCTTATTTCGTGAATGGTAACACTAAGATCATGTCTGATTATTAGTTTTATCCTTTCGCTGAACGAATATGGTTGTGTATACGCTTGAACAACGCTGGGAACGTATGTACAGGGTATCCGCCGGGAAGGTATACTATTTTTGTTTTGGGAGCAACGGCGTGCCAATAAAACGCACAATTTATCATGAAGTGAATGATTTCGAAGAAAGAGGGTCTGTGGGTGGTGATCGGCCCAAGCATGGACCACAACGTACTGCAAGATCGGCTGAAAACATTATTGCTGCTCAAGAAAGTCTTCAAAGCAATCCATCAACCTAAATTCGACACCGTGGTGAGGAGCTTGGTCTTCAAAGAACAACTTTGGCCACAATTTCGCGCAAGGATTTTAATTTGTTTCCATTCAAGATTCAAAACTCTTGCATCAAAAGAGTTTCTTCAGCAATACCATTTACGCCGCCGTACATATGCCAATAAGATGTTACAGCTCGACCATAACAACACCGATTTTCATGAAAAAATCATAATGAGCATTTGGTAGCCTAACAAAGGCGGACATTTATCTGATATTGTATTCCATACATAATTGCCGACATTAAATAAAACATTTATCAATATTACAGAAAAAATGTTTGCAAAAAATTATTCAATTAAATAATTAATTGGTGTACATTAATTAATCAATTAATTTTTTGTTTGCTGCAATTAATTTTTTTAATCAAAACCCATAAAATTAAATGTTTGTGTATGTGTGGTGTAGTTTTTAGTTTATGCAATTAATTTTTTAATTGACTAAATTTGTGTCCCATGACTCGAAAATACAAATCCGTTAATTGATATGATCAATTCCTTTGCAGGGGCAAAATTAGTAAAATATTTAATTGTCTGAACGAATTGTTTAATTAAAGTCGATTTTCTATTTTTTCTGTGATAAGATTATTTTTACCCACACCACAATACTTGAGAGGGTATTATGCATTTGTGCTGATGTGTGTTACACCTTTCAATATTTGTCCTAGACCCACCTTAAAGTATACAGATCGACTCAGAATCACTTTCTGAGTTGATCTAACGATGTCCGTCCGGCTGGCTGGCTGGCAGGCTGGCTGTACATGTAATCTTGTGCGCAAAGTACAGGTCGCAATTTTGGAGATAATTTAATAAAATTAGGCCACAAGGCCACAAGGACCAAGCCTATTGAAAATGAGCCAAATCGTAGTACCACGAGGGGAGATAGGGGGCAATTTCTGTCCCTCAGGAACTATCAAGCCGATTTTAATGAAATTTAAAACGTTAATAGATCCGTATTCATATAGTCATGCGCTTTCGAAAATTTGTTTTTAAAGACTGTTGTGTAGGGTATCATAAGTTCGGGCTTAACCGACTATACTTTCTTACTTGTTTTATAAATATAATGATTTCTATGAGCCTGCACAAATCAACTTGAAAATCTTTCAAATGGTTGCCCAATGAGAACATAGTAGCTATTTTCAGCATATTTTATTATATTATATATTAGGATTTATAATAAAAAGGTTTGCTAATTTAAATATTTATTACACATACATTAAAGGCTTAAGTTTAGTTAGAAATACTTAAGCATACTTAAAGTTTGCTTACTTATAACAACTTAAGCATAATTTTAGGCCATGTTAAAGTAAAAGTTTAATAAATTTTTAAATTGGCATAAAAAAATAAATTTTTTTTTTAATATTTTAACATTTTCATCACTTAACATTTGAACAGGTTTTATAGAGGAAATATTTTCATATATATTTTTTTTAAAGCAAAAGGTTTGACATGCTTTATTTCCCTTACAAAAACTTTTAATTGAATTTTTTTGCTATAAGTTTTTTCTTTTATTATTCATTTAAAGGCTAAAAGTCAGAAAATTCTTTTTTAACAAGATTTTTATCACCGCCGTCATGTTTTATTGATTGCAATTTTAGCAATTATCAATTTTGAACTTTTGTATGTATTCAATAAAAACCGTATGAAGACTTTTCAGAAAAAAAAAGTTTCAAAAAAAATTTGCATGTAACGTAAACTATAGCAACAAAACATGGATCCCCTTTTCGTATGCAATAATTCCTTTTGCTTAATGTTTGTTTTTTAGCCAAACGCTGCAAGTCTGATAGGTATGTTAAGTTTGTCAAAGTGCTTGTAGGGTATTTAAGGTCTGTAATAGAAATCATTTTGGATCGGTTATAAATAGTTCATAAGGCTGTCGCAGTAAATAAGATAATTTTCGAAGGGATAATAAATATTTCAGCTCTACTTTCTACTTAACTCTAAATTAATTTCTTTAGGTATGTTTACGAAAAAATCCAAAAAATGCGTGACAACTAAATTTATATATATGAACATATATATTAATTCCTATGGTTCCAAGCTGGAACAAAGAGTCACAACAAAATTCTTTCATTTAGGTCTGTTCTGTGCCAGCGTCTAATTTCGGACCAAGTTTTTCCCATCAAACGAATTTCTTCTTGTACCGATTGTCTCAAGGTGTTAGATGGCCTACCAGCTCTCCTGTTATTTTGAGGGTTTAATTTAATTGCAGTTCTTGATATATTTGGTCTTCTTAGAACATGACCAATCCAGTTCCTAATTTATACCCGGCTAGAAGGTTCACCAGTTTGTCCCCACAGATCTTCGTTGAAGATAACGTTTGGCCAGATAATTCTTAGTATTTTGCGCAAAGAACGGATAATGAATAATGTAAATAATAAAATGTAAAATAATGTTTGCGTTATGCAAAATCAAGCAAATGTAACATAAAGATAGAGGTTTCATGTTTTATTCAATTATGCTTTAAAGACTCCCAATAATTTGGCAAGTTTTTCTACAATCTTTTTGGAATTACGCTTCCAATTTATTACCTTTGCAGTGTTTGGCTGATCTGGGCGGTCTTTATATTTCGTGCCAAAATGATCACTTTTGAACCACAGAAATCTTTACAAAGATATAAGTAGTTATGTTTTTCTTTCTATTGTAAATTCATCAATTCCCTGAGCCTTACACAATTGTCCTTTCGCAAAAAGCTTCGGGCATCCTAAAATAAATAATCAATTAAGAGTTGAATAAAACTTTCGAGTCGCAAGAATCCATACAAAAAATGCTGTAGAAATTACAATTTTAAAACTGTTCTTTATAATATAAAATTCGTCAAACACAGTTTTTTCTTAAATTAATTTATGCAGACTCAGAACAAGATGAAACTTGTTTTAACCTCTTCTTGTTTTTTGTAAAATAGGACTAAAACTATAAATATAGAGAGAAACTTAACATTTAATAAATATTCAAAATTCTCCAGATGGCAGTGATACGATCCCAATATGTGTCATAGTCGTCTAAAACAATTTCTCACTGTTAATTGTGGTGTGGAGTGGGCGGTTGAGTTTGATGTTAAATGCTGAATGTCTAGCAATATGTAGATGATGATAAATTGTTTGGTATATGAAATGACATTGCTCTTTTCACAAAGGATTTGTTGGAATAGAAAATTGACAGTCAATGTACATATGAGGTACTATACTATTCTCAATATCATAAACATTCGTACATGCATGAATGCATACGCAAACAATTCTACAACATCAAATAAAGCAATGAAAGCAACAAGAACAACAATAAAAAAAGGACTTGCAACAACAGTAGGAGTTGACTTTTGTAAAATGAGTTTACTTTACAATACACAGAGAAAATACTTAAATGAAATTAAAATTAAAATTTAAATTTAAAGTTAATTTTTTGTAGAAATTCTGGAAATCGAAATCACTTGAAATTTAAATCGAACAAATTTTTAGAACAATTCTCAAAATTTTATATACCTCTTATTCTTTTTTAAAAAATTAATT
Organism: Pollenia labialis; assembly: GCA_949318255.1. Taxonomy (NCBI): domain Eukaryota; kingdom Metazoa; phylum Arthropoda; class Insecta; order Diptera; family Polleniidae; genus Pollenia; species Pollenia labialis. The sequence goes on along the minus strand of OX439143.1, from coordinate 134,284,041 downwards.
TAAAACCTCCATCGATTTAAATTTTACATGACCGATTGAAATTAAAACTTGTTTTTTAACAATTATTTTTTTTTTTGCAACATTATCCATTCTTTCAGTGTATGTTTCCGATACTATTTTATTGAATGGGTAGTTGATTTGTTGCAACTTTTACTTTTAGTGCACGTTTTCTTTTATCGTTTATTTGTTGGCTTGTGTACCAGGGATGGAAAAGTTGTTATGATTGTCCTTTTCTTAAACTATCTGATATTTAAAACAACTCTGTACGATAAAAAACTTTTTTAACCAAAAAAATTTTCTTAGATAAATTGGGGCTGCTGATCACGAACATGGCATTAATTTATTTTTCTCAAGAAGCGTTTTTGAGATATACGCTAAACATGTGTTTTACTGCAGTTGTTTTAGGTATTTCGAAAAATCTCGAGAACTGTTTGCATAGATATCTCTTTTCTCTTTCAGAACATATCCAAACTGTGTCGATCAGATAAAGATTTACTGAGTTAAATTGATTTTTTTATGTTTTTTTCAAAATTCACAATTTTAATTTGCTCCATTAAGGCAATAAAAAAAATTTTAAAATTTGTTATTTGTTTGAAATTACAAAATGGATGTCAGGAAACGTTTCAACACTGGTGGAGAATGATATGACCCTACAAGCTACTGGCAAAAAGGAACAATGGATTTATTGAAGATATACTTTTAAAGGACGTTAAACGAAATCTACCACGAACAAGTCAGTTATCTAGATATAATTATAGATGCAACCACCGACCTAAGCATAGACATACTACACCCTAGAAATAACGAGATCCGCGAAGCAGTGATAAAATCGAAAATGGAAAAAGCTGCTAGATTGGACAGTGGAATGCTTTAAATCAATCTTGAGTCATTAAGCTACTCTTAGAGCCTATATTTAGACGCGTATGGATAGATGAAATACTGCCGGCGAAATGTAAAGAAGCGATTATTATAAAGATACCACTGAAAGGCGATAAGAAAAAGTGAAGCCACTGGCGAGAAATATCTGAAATCTCAACAGTGACTTTACTCCTAGCCATCATTGCAATACGACGGACAACCTTAGAAAGTCGTTCGTATTAGTCAGTGGATTAAAACCAGGTCGCAACAGTCCTAGATATAATTTAGCAACATGCAAACCAACAACCTTCGGGAATATCTTGGCATCTGAAACAATAACTAAACAAATGTGCATTCACTAACGATATAGTCCTACTAAGCAACAGACATTCTGACATGCAAATGAAAATGAAGAAAATCGTAGGCGAAGCTTTAAGAGAAGGGCTGGTTGGTTGATTAGTTAAAGTGGTAGTAACCACTAAAACTAGGCGTTCTGCAAATGACAGTGACTCTCTTTCGACACTACATACAGGGTTGTTAGACTTTTTTCCTCAAAAATCGTCAAAAGTTTTAACAAAAGTCGTCAAAATCGTCACGAAAATTTTACAAAATCGTCAACAAAACATCAAACATATAAATTTTACAAATTAAAGACAATTTATTGCATGGATTGGTTCGAAAATATAAATTTTTAGCAAGAAATTCTATTTATGATGAAGAAAGTGATATGGTTAAGTTTTATTCTATTTATTTCAGCAAGTGAGCTGAATATATTTATCATTTAAAAAGAAAACATAAGAAAAAAAATTTATTTGCATAAATGCATAACAAAAATTTTTTTATTTTATTTATCCATATTTAGAAAAATAATAAATAAAATCTCATTTGCCTCTAACTCTAGCTATTTTTAGCGCTATCTCTATTGCAAATTGTTTTTATTGTTAAAACCAAGGATTCTGTCTATATCAACAGTCATTTTACCCGACTTGAAACGTTTTAGTAAGTCCAATATTAGTTCCAAACCAATACATTTTCATCTCATTGCACTCATTTTTCTACACAACTTCTTATTAAAAAGTAACTTCTTACTTCCTAACACGCAATTTTACTAAGAATAACTTACCTAACAGAATTAAATGGAATTGCTTTTTACACACAAAGAAAACAATTATTCACATGAGATTATGACTTCATCGAAAAATACATACGTATGTAGCGACGCAAATCGAAATCATCAAAACGCAAAGCGGATTTAACCAATTTTTACAAAGCGGACCAAATAGAACAGACGCAAATTAGGGCTCTAGTGCATATTTTTTGAAGCATCGATGGCATTTCTATTATTGTAGAATTTGAATTACTAATGTTTCTAATAAAATCCACCTGGTTGTGATGGGGGAGGAATTTTTTTGTTTAATTTCCAAAAATTTTTGTATTTCGAAAATTTTATTTTTAAGTTTTGGACTGTTATCAATATAATTGTTAATATTTCTTGTGTGTTTTATCGATGCCAGAAAATCATCATAACACTATTACTTTTAGTCAAAAAATCGTCATTTTACTGTATTTTCTCAAAAAAATCGTCAAAATTACGAAAAATCGTTACATCTACCAACCCTGCTTGCCAGATTTAAGTGTTATAAAATTGATGTCAGATTAAAGTTTAAAGTAAATTTATTGACGGGATTAAATCGTCAAAACATAAGTGACTCTACATCAAAAATCGTCAATCGTCATTTTGGTAAATTCATCGAAAAAAATCGTCAAAATGACGTAAAATCGTCACATCTAACATCCCTGACTACATAACTCATCAAGAGAAGGAACCCCAGATCAAGAGTAGTACCAGGGCAACACTGAAGTGACTAGAGCCAGGCCCTTGCGATTAGATATTTCACCAAAGTGCCGAGTTTTGCGCGCGATATCTCAGAGAGTCCTTGTAAAAGGCAATTCCCAACTAATCCATATCGTGTGGTATTGAACGCTGGAAAATCACATAGGAGATGAAATACCATATCCTTAGTTCCAGATTCCCTGCAGCTGCGGCAGTATTCATAAAAATGGAGACCGAGTCTTATAGTGTGCTCACCAATCGTCCAGTAAGTACGTTTACTAGTCTCGGATAGCCTGAAATTAAACATCAACCACTTTCAGGAACATCCCGCTTAGCATAAATTGAAAACAGGTAGAACTAGAGCGGATGTGAAAAACAGAACTCGGAAAGCACTTGCAATTTTTGTTATACTTAATTAAATATAGAAAGCCTGGAATATGACCCAAGTTCTATGTTGCCAGACATAATCGTTCCATGGTCTTCGTTTTCAATCTTAATTGGGATTAAAATGTCATACGAATATATCTTGGTAATTAGCCTTATGGTTTCAATTCTTCCAAAACTATGATTCCAGGACTATAATTTCTATATGAGTTTCGAGAAAAAATGCACTAAATTTCCAATAGCAATTTCTCTATCGTCCAATTAATTCGTTCAAACAACAGCTAGATTTTGAGGGTTATGTAACCGAATTGAAGAAATAAAGCGAAATTTAGAAAAAATACAGCCCTGATAAATTGATATTTTTTTTTGGAAAAATTTCAGACAATAATTAGATCGGAGATGTATTTTCGTCAAAAAACGTAAGGCGTGTTTGATAGTGTAAAACGGCCTTAAGTGGTAGGAACGAAAACTGTTAAAGTATTCTGAAAATTAAAAAGTACTATTTCGACTTTTGGTACAAAAAATAAATCTTATTTTCCATCGCAGCTGTGTATGTTCATTGGACTGCACGTTATTGTCAGTTTACTTCACTGTATATTTATGTGCATATGTATTTATGTGCATGCAGATGTGTGAGTGTGGTTGAAAATATGTCACATAGTTTTACTAGTTTGACAACCGCTTGGTGTTATTGGCGCGTCCAGTTGGCGCTTTGTGAAAAACTTCCACTTAATTTTTTTTCTTGCAGCTCCCAGTCGGAATGGAGGTGTGTTAAATTTTTTTAAAACTTTTTTCTATTGAAAATATTTTTTTTTGCGATTTAAATTGAAGTTTACTTATTTTTTGGGTTCTTCTTTACAATAGTTCTTGATAATTTATGTATTTATTTTAACATTTAAATTTGATTAGGAATTGAGCATCTGAAGTGGGTGTTGTTGATTGGAAAACAATTTTAGGATGTAATAATTCTAAGTGGTCACAGGAACTATTATGTATGTGTGTATAAGAATATATGGCGTTTGTGAACCAATAAAAAATACATAAATCCTTTCAGAGTTATTAGACAGATAAAGAGAGTTTGCAGTTTTAGCTCAGCTTAAATCCGTGAAAATTTATTTTATTTTATTTTATACTTGATTTTGATAAAATAATTCGGTGAAAGCTTAGAAACAAAACTCTTACAAAAGGTAAAAAAAGAGCTGTAACAAAAATATACTTTTTTGGGTGCTTTGCTTTGAATAGTGCTTTTCTTTTTTTTTTTTAATTATATTTTATTTCTTTATTTTTATTTTAAAAAATATTAATCTTATATAAATATAAGACTAATACGCAGGGCTGTTGAGTCGTCCGAAAAAAGTTCTAACTCCGACTCCGACTCCAAACGCTGAAATTTTTTAAGTGCGACTCCGACTCCTACTATAATCTTGATGCTAAATGTATATGAGACTCAGTGATGTTAACTCTTATTTTTTCATTACCGTAGAGAAGAAATTACCGTACGCAAACATTAATGTGTTGTTTCCATATGACAGGCGATTGATTATGTAGTAAAATTCCATCACCTGTCATTTGGAAACAGCACATAAGAGCAGTATTCATAAACCATTTATTTAAATTTTAAATGTGTTTAAAGAAGATAATTTTTATTTTGGGAAATTTTTTGTTAAATTTTTTATGCCGAAAAACTTTGGAGTTGGAGTCGCGAGTTTTTGTGGATACTACGACTCCGACTCCGGCACAAGAACCTCAACTCCGACTCTTCAACTCCGACTCCACAGCCCTGCTTATATGTATACAAAAGTAACAAAATATAGCACTAGCGTCTTGGGCAATCGGCTATTTTTTTAATTATAATTTTTAAATACATACACACATATGTATGAACTCGAAATCTAAAACAATGTAGCAACCAGCCGAATCAACGGCAAAGCCGAATATCCATTGCGGACAAATGGTAATGATCTGTACTTAAAGGGACCAAGAGGCCCTAAATGAGCGGCTTAATTTGGGCAAGATGATCAAAGGGGACCAACTGATTAGTTTAAAGTAGTGATCATTTGGCGAATAACGGCGATAATATGCGACTAGATATGAAGTCGTTGTATATTTTATCATAACAATGATCGGCCGCATGCTGCAAGTTTTATCTTACTGGCCCTCAGAGATTCAGAGATTGTTTCGACTATCATTTGTTTCGATCGATGCAGAGCGCTCTCGTTAGAGTATTTTGAAACAGTTCATCCGAAACTGAATTGATTAATTTTTGGTTTTAAAAAACTAGACATTTTATTTTGTTACGGCGTCCGTATCGATATGTCGATTCCCAAACATTCTAAGGCGACTTAGCATGTTTTTAATTTTTGCATATTGTTTAGCTTAAATTCTGTCAAATCCAATCCAAAGTTATGCGTATAAAAAAGTAGCAAAACATACAGCTGAATGTTGTCTCGCGATTTAAAAGCTTCTCCTAAAAAACATTACCTTTTAGACTCAGCATGCTTTGAATTAAGCTACCGATATGTTGCCAGAGAGATTGAAAAGGTAATTTCTTGTAAACGAATGTTATGGCAAACTTGAACATCGACGATCGGCATATTGCAGATGGGTCGCGATCCCTGGATGCAGGATATCCAGGCAATTTTAACCCGGCATGAATGACAAGCGAACCAAGTCTTTGCTATCGATGGCCCAGAGAGACGTATCTCTTTTGGTATATATTGGCACAGGACAATATTCAGAGCGTCTGAGATCCAGAAACTTTAATTTCTGCGGTAGGTGTTATAACGAAAATGAGGAGAAGGACGTCGACCTCTTTCTCTGTTCGTTTCCTGCACTGGAGAGAAGGCGACGTCAAGCTGGTGCTCATTTTTAACTTCATTAGACATTCGGCTTGGTTCTACGGTGGGGTTCTGGTAAGTGGAAATCCATGGTATCATAATAGATCATTCGATTTAAGAATTTCAGATGGATATCGACTGCCATTTCTAACTATCCAAACCTAACCTTCTTAATTTTAAAGTTATGCGCTATATTCGTTGCACTAAATATAAAATGACAAAAATTAACAAAACGAGTAACATGAGTTAAAGGGAATCTTTGATTCTATTGCAATCTCTTAGATCTTTCACTTTTTTTTTAAAACAAAACAAAAATTTTCGTTTAATATTTCAATATTTTGTTTCCTTGTATCCATAAATTGTTTGTCTATTTGATTTCATTTCACGCTTCCCTTAATTCAATTAAGTTTTTTTATGTTTTTGCCAGTTGACCACTTATCAATTTCCTTACCATTGTTCACAGATTTTTTCCGTTTCATTTTTTTTTTGCCGGTTTTTAATATTTCTTGATTGCATTTTTGTTTAAATGCACAACCTCCAGCAAAAAAAAAAACAACTTCTAGATGAAAAGCGAAGAAAAATAATAAAACAAAATCCTTAGAAAAGTTATCAGCTGGCACACTGATAATAATTCAATTTCCGTACATAAAACCTTCAACAATAACTGAGCTCAGTCAAGGAATAGTTTATTAAAAATAAAAATGGAAAAATGGAATTATAAGAAAAAGAATAAAGTAAAGACCAGGAAGGAAACCATAAGAAGAATCAAAGACACGACCTTTTTGAACATGATAGACAAAACAAATACTTTTTTCTCCTCACCCGCTTTCTTTTTTTTAAACCAACAAAGAAATGTCAAGAAAGGCAACCAGAACGCAAAACAATACCATGACATGACCAACGTTGCAGAAAATTCAATTTTGATTTGTTTTCTTGTTGGGATCTGAAAGAAAAACAACAACAACAAAAAGGAATCAGAAAGGAAACAATATGTTGGATTCTAAGAAGATTTTCAGTTTATGATTGTTGAATATTATTATGAATATTTTTTATTCTTTTTTGTTCTATTTTTTTTTTTAATTTTTTCATAAAAGTACATATTTGTTGAATAAAAAAGTAAAGATATCATCAATAATGATATGGATAAAAATAGTAAATAAAGAAACGTATTATCTTCCCAAATACTTCAGCTAACTACGCAAAATTTTTTTTTTTTGCCATTTTATTTAAATTTAAAGAATGTTTTAGTAAATTATTTTTGAACGTAGGGTAAATGGGTTTATAATCTTAACCTCCTAAATTTCTCTTTACCATGATAAAAAGAGGATGACCGAATTAGGATTTTTTCTTTAAGAGTTGGCCAAATTAAATGTTGCAGGGAAAAAACGAAATTTAATTACTTTAATCTTAAAAGAGGAAATACTCTTACGTATAGGTTACAAGTCAGTTGTTCCATTTTTCTTACGTAAACATGACGTTGCTTTGAGGATAAGCCTGATAAAATTAAAATTAAAAATTAATAAAAAAAAAAAAAAAATCACAATTGTTATTTAAAATTCAATTGAACCAAATTTTAATATTTTTATCAGGCTAAAGTTCATTAAATTAAATTTGCAATTAAAAGTATTTGTTTTATTATGTAATACAAACGAAATGTATTACGAAAGTGGCAAGTGTTTCATTTGTTCAGGGTTGCACTTTAACAAAAGCTGTGTGAATACAAACAATAATGTTGAATTAGCAAGGAAACCAAAAATTTGCAATTGCATGTTTTTCCTTGTGCGACCAATGAAACAGAAACAATACATTTATCAATTTTACAGCTTTTTATGAATTTTGGCATCGATTTTTTACCGTTTGTAGCATTTTTGGCATGGTTTGGTTTAAAGTGCAGCATTTTTTAAGTTTTTAGTGCATATTGTGCCCTTTTGGTTCATATTTTGATACATTTAAAATTGTTTTTAAATGCCTTCAAGAGGTTTCGCAACATATAAAAAAAATTATTTTTTTTAAATACTTTGGCTTTTCTGTTTAAAATATCAGTACATATCTGTATACCCAACGTGTTGCTTCAATTATACCATCTACATTTAAATTTTACTCGAAAGACAAAGCAGGTTGTCATAAAATATAAATGTATTCATAAACGATTATTCAAATTAACAAACGTTGACTAAGAAAATTTTTCATACAAAATTTGTTTTGTAAACCTTCATTAAATTTAAAATTTGTTTATGAATGCAGGCGTAAAACTTTATATATGAATAAGCAAAAATTAAGGAAAAAGCATTTATATACGGTTTGAGCAATGTGTGTAATACAGAGAAATCTGGACCAATAGTTTAGTATGACGATCAATTTAGAATCACTTTAAAAGTGATCTTACGATAACCATCCATCCATCCGTCCGTCTGTCTAGTTGCCTGCCCATCATTATTTTGTGCGCAAAGTACAATTGCAAACTTGTTGAAAGTTTGATCAAATTTGGTTAATACATTTTAATTGTACTAAGAACGAATTCTATGTAAAATGTGAGAATCGGTCTATAATTTTACATATTCCCCATAAAAACTTTTTTCCAACTTGGACTCTGTGCCCGTTAGCCATCTAATTATGTTGGTATGTATATTAAATTCACCCCAAACATATTTTACTACAAATTTAATTCTTTTAGAATCGGTTTACATTTGCATATTATTAGCTTTAACTTCCTTTTAAATGTTAACATTAGTAAACAATTAAGTGACCGTTCCTAAAATCCCTTTTAGACAAAAAATTTAATATGAATGATAATATCTCTTCATTTGATGATAATAGCTCTTCATTTTTGTAAATTAAGGTTACTCTTCGTCGAGTCGACGAACTTTTAAAAAAAAAATCTAGCGAAACGATTTTTAAAGTAAAAAATTAACAAAAACTTTTATTAAAAAATAAACAAAAATAAAACAGAAATAATAAAAGTTTTTCATCCATCTCAAAACTTAATACGAGTTTTAGCAAATTTTTGTGTTTTAAAATTAATAATTTTTCTAAAGCTTTCGTCATCAGCTAACGTTGTTGAAAAAAGGAGGGCTATTTGAATACACATAAAAAGTTATATGATAAAATGTAAATGAGATTCGTCGATTCGACGAAGAGTAAAGTACCTATCGACCCGAAGCTTTTTATTTATGCTTTCGCCACTGCCATTCAAATTTTTTAAATTTGTATCAATAGCGAAAGTTTTGCTTTCGGTTTCTGCAATCCCTTGTTTTGTATATTTCTATTATTTCCGATTAGCGGTTTACAATCTGTAAATTACTATACCGAACCATAACGGTTGATGGGACTTTACTTATTTTTTTAATATAGTTTGTTCGCCTAATTGTCGTGACATAACTGACATGACAGCGGCATCGAGTTTTATACAAATGTTAAAACTTAATGCTTTTCATACAAACTTTAGGATATTTTTTTCAATAATTAGCTGCACATTTTTTATTTTTAAATAAATGTCAGTAAAGCCTTAAAAACTAATCGTTTGTGTTCTATTATTGATAATTACAATTATTAAACATGATACTAGAAAAAATGTTTAATTTTATTAAAATTAAAATTAATTGCTCATACATACAAATTGTAAAACAATGGCGGATATTTTATACAATATAATTTTTTTTTCATACACAACTAATTAAATTATAGTTTGTGACTACAATACACAGTCTAGTTTTTTGTATGAAAAAATAGGCAATTATGTTTTAATTCAAATAAATAATTTAAATAATTATTTTATCTATGAAATTATATGTGTTCGTATTAACCCATTGTCCTTATAATGAAATTTGTTCCAGTGATGTCCACTCTAAGAAAAACAGTTATGCCTTTCAATGCTAAAAACAAATACCTCATCGAAAAGCTTAAACAAATTGTAGCAAAGCGCACCAGGTGGCGTAGTCTTGTTTATAGTCATTGTCATTACAAGTTAAAAGCCGGTTTACCTTGTTGATTTAAAATCCCAAAGAAAAAAATCAACCAAACATTTGTCTAAACTATGGTTATTATAACCCAAAAATAACGAAAAACGCAAAAAATCGCCTAAAGTTTGTATGGAAAATATTTGAGCGTTTTTTACACATAAATTTGGGCGATTTTGTTAAATGCCTTTTAGTTGTACCGCTTGAAGGAGTTTTCATTAAGTGTTGAAGATGAAGTAGTAAAGTAAAGAAGACATATTGTGTATAATATGAATATGTCGAACGACCAGTGACGGGTAAAATTGAGATTGTATCTAGAAATGAAAATCATAATTCTAGTTTAGACAATGAGCCATGTTCCAGTTTTTGCAAAGAAAGATTACGGTTATGGTGTCTTTCGAAAAGCAAAAAGATGGTGTAAAGGCCCAACCAGAACATGCATGTATTAGCTTAAGCAGCTGTCAAAAATTAACGAAAAGTCTGTCAAATGCATAAGCAAATAAAAAAAGACTTTTAGGTGGCCATAATGTACTTAATATCTATTTAACCATTGTTGCATATATGTGCAATATTTTGTTTTTTACGAGTACTTCAAACTAAAAAGCACCAAAAAGTCCAACCGTGTATTTGTTTATTTTATGCTATTTAATTTGTAAAGAATTTAAAAACAGATAATTTGTGAGTGTCTTAAAAAAAATGGAAAATAAATTCAAATATGTAAAAGTCCATTTAAATTTATTTTATTTTTTATTGTTATACATACACAGCTGTTTTCGTACGGAATGTGCGTTCAGTTTGGCACTTTGCTTAAGCAAATGACATTTGACGAAACTTGACGAAAAGCATCATTAAGGACATTGTAGCTTGCCATATAGGTTTTATATGTATTCGCACAGCTACTTAAGTTGACTTAAGCGCCCTCATTCATGTTCTGGTTGGGCCTTAAGACTCTTTTAGCCGTTACAGAGAATCGATTAGAGGAAGAAAATGATGGTGGTTTTAGTATCTTGTAGATTAACACTTGCCAGCTATACATGTAGAGCTAATAATACAAATCCTATGAACCAATTATTGTTTAGAATAACTGCACTAGTCAACAAGGTTTTTGGACTGAATCAATCAAATATCTTTCCTAAGGTTATTTGGTGGGCTGAATTGGAATCGGTAATTGGGTATTCGAGATGCAAAGAAATGTTTTTTTTTTGTTTCTTACATAAAAAATCACTAGTTTATTTAAAAATCATTGAATTTTCAAAAGTGAATGGCGATATTTAAACGTCGTTTGTATTTTGTTGGTTCGGATTCAGGTATTAGAGTCCAGCAATAGTCTCCCAACAAGCTTTTGTATCAAAATTCTTCATAAATTCCTTCAATTTTCATTAAATCTTGGTGAGCACGCTCCTTTTGTTCGCTCTCACTGCACCTAGTTTTTTTTTAAATCTAACTGCGAATATCCAAAACATTATCGGTATACATATCCCTTGCATATCCTTTTTTTCCAACCAAATATTCACCACACACAAAGCAAAAATAGATTGAATCAGTAACACACGATCTCCCTGACATGCTTGAACACTACTATGATGAAGATTTAAAATGAATGTGGGCTTCTATCAAATAAATAATTGTGAAATTGTAGTATAAGTATTGACTTTTTTACAGTATTGCCAGCATGCGATAAAAAAATGAACTAGACCTGACAGCCCAATTTGTATGCCAGATTCGAATTCAGCGCACCCAGACTAGTTAAAAAACATGCTTCGTGTCTGCAGTAAATTTTTTTTCCAAATTTGTAGACCAGTGGTATTACTAAAGTCTATTTGTAGCTTTCAATTTCTAGAAAACGTTCAACTTATTACACTGCACACTGGTTAATCAAGCTACGTTTTTGGCCAAAATTATTTTAGCCAAAGTTTTACTTGGGTTTCAAAATATTATTTAAGAAGGTTTCGTTTAAATGTGCTTAATTGCCATTTCATACTATTGATAAACTGAAATTTATTGTTGATGGGATAAGCGCATTTCACAGGTTGCTTAGGCCAGATCGTGAGGAAACTTCATCCAAAGATTGTAGAAAAACTAAAGATATTATACAGAAAAAAACTGTTAAGCGAATAAAAATTATAAACACCTGGTTTACTTGTACCAATACCAAAGCTTAAAACAAAACCAACAACAATAAACAGTGAGTTTATCTTTTCGAACAGTCCCGACTACAATTGCTCCATGTATCCAAACTGGGTACCCTCTCACCAGCCAGCCAGCCGGGCGGATGGATATCGCTAGATCGACTCAGAAAGTGATAATGATTTGATCGGTATACCAAAAGGTAGTCTAGTACCACTATTTTATAATACCTCCTCCACTATTGTGGTGTGGGTATAAAAACATTTTTTTATTTATTTTAACTATAAATTTCAAGTGGTCATATTTAGTCCACCGGGCCATTTAGCTTTATGCTTTAAAGTGTGACTATCAAAAGAATACTAAAACTAACTTTTTTAAATTTGCAAATTAAGCAAAAAATATAAGTAAAATAATAAAATTCATTAGTTTAATTTCTTCGATCTTTTTAATATTATTTTTTTTTCGTAGTAAATAAATATTTTTTACAAAAAAAAACCAAGAGCTGGAAAATTTATTACGATAAAATAATAAAAATTTTATTTTCCCGAAAGAATTAACAAATTTCAATTTATTTTTTTTTATATATTTTGAATGCCTCCAGCTTGATTTCCCAAACAAAAACAAATTTTTAATATTCTTTTTTTTATTTTTTAATCATAAATATTCTCTCAAAATTTATTTTGTTTCTTATCAATTTCTATTATCATCATTATGGGAAAGAAATAACATAAAAACAAAGTTTGAAAAAGAAAATGAACGGAAAATGTCACACCAAACTTTAATGACCTATAGCTCGTTTTCACGCTTTACCCATTTGGAAGACAACCAAAAACTTCAATCACATTTTGTTCTCTTTCTCATTTTGCAAACAAAAAAAAACTAAAGAAGAAAAACAGCAAAAAGCAAATAAAATTTAACAAACTTTAGAAAACGTGATATTGCACTTGGAAAAATAAGAAAAATTAAGAAAATAAAAGAAAACTTTTTTAACGAGCTGCTTGAAACTGCTAAACAAAAAAAAAAAAAAAAAAACAAAAAAAAACGATAAAAAATATAAAAAAGCGATAAGATTATGAGAAACAAATTTTGAATATTAATGAAGATTAAAACAAATATTTATTACTTAAACAGTGAAGAGCATAAAGTGATTTGAAATATTGCTGTTTAAACAAAATATATCAAATCTTAAATAAAAGTTAACCTCCTGCACTTTTAAAAATATATTTACTTGCCTACTTCTAGGCTTTCTTAGCTAGTAGATTTAAAACCCATTTAGAAGACTTTTATTAAATAAATTTAAAATGTTGTTAAAGAAACTATTTCCTTTCCTTTAAACCCATAAATCAAATAACTATTTAAATGGTTATATTTGCCTAAAACACAAATCAAATTCCTAAAAGAAGACTAAGTAGATTTTTCAGTTTTTAGTTTATTTAACTTGATAAAATTGTTGTTACTCTTTCTTTTCATTTCAAGTAAATTTACTGAGCTGATTCGAAAAATACATAACATATTTTTAGATGCACAAGTCTATGCATATATCGATTTATATCCTAAATTTATTTTTTTCCTCTATTGTTTTTTTAATATTTTTATAGAAAATTGTTAAAAAACAATAAATCATATTTAAGGGTTAAAATTGTATTCCATTCAAAAGCACTTACAGTTGGTGACAAGTAAAAGTCCTAAGCTTAAGAATGGAATAAAAATACTCTTGGTACTTTTCAAGTTACTTCTTTTTCAGTCCTGATCTAGTTCAGTTCTAGTTTACATCTAGTTCATTATAGTTCAGTTCTAGCTCAGTTCTTATTCAGTTCTAGGTCAGTTATAGTTTAGTTATAGTTCAGTTCTAGTTCACCTCTTGTTCAGTTCTAGTTCAATTCTAGTTCAATTATAGTTCAGTTCTAGTTCAGCTCTAGTTCAGTTCTAGTTCAGTTCTAGATTTGTCCTACTTTAGTTATAGTTCGATTCTAGTTAAGGTCAAGTTTTGACCTGGATAAGTTCCAGATAATACTTGTAATTTTTATTCGTCACATTCTATATTTTATTCACTTCAGCATATTCATATTATGATCTCTTAACTTGTTTTGTATGCTTTAGGATATGAATTTTTGTATTATTTGTTATTAAAGCTTTAAAAACAACATCAACGGTACTTGTTTCAAATCCTACACCTTCTTGATTACATTCTAAACACCACCTCCCAACATCTTTATCGCCAGCATCAACATCCATTAAATTTTATTCAATTACATGTAAATAAAACTTTTGCCATTTGCTAGGCTATAAATTTTATGTAAACGTCAGAGAAAGGATACCAAAACAATACCCCTTATTGGTATGCTACAAAAAAAAGAAGAAAAATTCCATAAGCCTGCTTAAACTCAATTGGCAGGGAAAGTGCTAGAAAGAAAGAACGAACGAACGAACGAAAGACATGTTGGATTAAAAACAGTTTACATGTAACAGGAGAGTGAATAGCATTTAAACAACCTGCTTCAAGTTCTATATCCTCTTGGAGCCAAATAGTCATTGAATTGGTAATGTGGTTTTGATAAAGAAGTGATTTATGGCAGGTAATTAAATGTATAAATTGCTAAAAATAGAAATTTTGTTTCTTATTTTCGTGTGCTTCCATTACACGCTTTTATGGTCTATGGTTTGCTACAGAACTAATTAGACGATGTAATTAAATTAAAGACTTAAAACAGGCAATGATTTATATGGTATGGAAAAGTTCAAATGGGTTAGTAAATTTATGACTGCTTAATAAAATCTTGACTTAAACGAATTACGAAAATAAATTTGTGACTAATTAAAAGAGACATAAACTGTGTATAAGAAATATTACCTTAAGTGCTTGGAAGCCAACAACATAGAGTCAACGAATTAATTTTCGTAGAATTTATGTAAGAATGTATGCATTTAAAATATTTGAAATAAAGTGAAGAACTTATCTAGAAGTAAATTATTGTGCTGTTTCCAGCTGACAGTCAATAGATTGTGTAGAAAAATGTATATGAAAATCACTCAGTTTTTTGAGGAGATAGCGAGACATTCAGTGGTTACCCTTAAGTGGGTTCTTATGCACAGTGACATTCATCGAAACTGTATGGCTAACTCGTTGGAGCATGCAGGCACCTTAAATCGAAGCGGTTTAACATATGATACACATAAATATTTTACTTCTTAGGAGTAAGAAACTTATTGCACACAAGTTTCATTTAATTGGCAGTCAGAGATGATTTGCTGAAATTACCTGTCGAGAAACCAGGAAAATATGGCTGGTTTTTACGTAGATGTAAACAGGACTCTGCGGACATTAGAGCTGTTGAGAAACATGCCTCAAGGCTAAGGCTCCCTATGTGGTCTTCTTTGTAATTGTCCGGTATTCGGAGATCTTAGACTTGAACTGTGTGGTCGTAAAAAACCTTTTGGACTAAACATGTCTCTCTGATATTGGTATTGATTTGATCAGGATCCACTTCTTCATTGAATCAACCGGATAGCTAAGTAAGAGTTCTCGCGGACAGGTTACATATGACCCTGGTAAAACAACGGGAACTAATTGGACCTGGATTCCTTCTGCAAAATTATATTTTATGTTAAAATATACCAAAGATTCGTTATAGCCGAATGTAGCATTCTTAGTTGTCATTGAGAACATTTTCATGCATTTTCTTATCTATTTTTGTTTAAACATTTCAATTACATTTTTGCATCTAAGTTTAAAACTTCTTATAAAGATTACAGGAATAAAAACAAACATTCAGTTTTTTTCTGGCAAAACAAAAATGCTTTAAATGTAGATGTTTTGTTTGCAAACACACACACACACAAACACAAAGATAAAATTTCATTGTTATGTTGAAACAAGTTATTGAAAGGTACTTTCGTTAAACAAGAGTACTTTTATTTTTCACTTTTTATTTCAAACATGTTAGTATTGAACAAACATTACTATCTCTTAAACAAAGGCACTTAACTGCATGCATACATACATACGTATGTTTGTATGTATGAATATGTGAACTTAAATACATAAGCGTTTCAATTTATGTGTGTGCATGTGCAAACTCACACGCAAACAAACATTTGTAATTTAAAACAAGTGCAATTGTAAGTACACACTAAAAATTGTCATTCTATGATTTGTCAAGACCTTGTAGAGAGTTCAATAAGAGAAAAAACATTTCAACACATACACACACACACTCTTACACTTTTATATAGAAAATGCATCTACTGAAACTTGATAGTCGAATTGGAATGAATATATAAAAATATTGAGTACAAAAAGATTCTGAAAAATTGATTTGTTGATTTGCAGCAAGTGCCATTGTTTGCTTAAGCTTTTTTATTTCTCTGGGTGTAATAACAAATGTCAATATCGTAGACTACTGTTTGTATTATGAAAATGAAAAACTATGAAAAATGAAAAACAAAACCCATTAAAGAAATGATTATTTTCTCGAAAACAAAAAAAAAAAAATAGAAAAAGTATAAAAGGTTTAAGTACTTGCAAGGGTAAGAACAAAATTGTGATATTGAACTTGTTGAAATTTTTCAATTAAAAAAGAATTCAAAGGAAATAATGAAATGCTATTTAATTTTATTCTTTTCAAAAATTAATTAAAATATTTGGAGAAGGGCGCTTTAGGAAGAACATAATCATAAATTGTTAAATTCAGACCAGATTTTTCGGCTGGGGAAAAAATTGGCATAATTAGAGCGAAATTATTGAAGTCTTAGAGGTGTATAATTTCTGAGCGGGTGTATTGGAGATGAAATATTACGAAGTAGAAAGGGAATGTCCATAAGATATATTTTTGGATTTTAAAGGATTGGAAGTTAAATAAGACATCCAGTGGATGGCGAACGCAACTCAGTTTCAGCAGACAACTTTATAATTCCGGAAGACGAAGAAGATCCTGGCCAAATCATAATGGAAGAACTCCTCAATGCACTTCGCCAAATTAAGTTAGGTTGGGTGCTTCAGAAACGGAATATTGACAACATATTGATCAGACGGATCAAAAGCTTCTACGAAATATGCCGAAATAATGTAAGAACCGGGAACATAATATCCGAAGAATTTATGACAGGGTGTGCGAAAAGGCGACACATGTTTATAATACTGATGGATGATGTAAAAAATCTTGCAGGCAATTATTTATTTCAAAGACGGTAGGATATTGGAAGATGTCCAGTAAAAGTATCCATGTTGGCATATGCAGATGACGTGACCATAGTTGCAAAATCTGCGGAATCTCTAAAACGAAATCTTGATGTCGTTGTGAACGAATTGACAAGGAGAGGCCTTCGTGTTAATACAAGAAAAAAGGAAACCATGATAATAAGTCACGATAGGAATCTTTATCAAATTTACATAGGACCCGAGGCATTAAAGCAAGTTGAACACTTCGGCTGCTTTGGGAGTCACAATTAGCGAAGACGGAAAAGCGGACAGGGATTTATGTCGCAGCATAGCTACAACTGCTATTTTATACTTCGCTTTAAACAAAAATTTCATCAGTAAGACGGAAGTTTCGGTAACAGCACTCAGTAAAAACTTCGACTACAAAATAAGGTGTTGAGTAATCAGAAAAACATAAAGGCACTTCTTACAATTCTACTGAAAGAACCAATGAATTTTACAAGGGATGTCCCAAAATAAACGCATTCAAAAGAAAATCATTATTTCTCTGCCTACATACATCCACAAAAACTTAGTTACAGAAGTTGTTATAGAAGTAGTTACAGAAGAAAGCTGCTAAATAATGA
The DNA here is from genome assembly GCA_949318255.1 of Pollenia labialis. NCBI lineage: Eukaryota > Metazoa > Arthropoda > Insecta > Diptera > Polleniidae > Pollenia > Pollenia labialis. The sequence continues at coordinate 134,266,261 of OX439143.1, read as the reverse complement.
GTGATGGAAGCTGTTTATTTTGAAAAAGTAGGCGAAGTTTTTACTGGGTATGTCAAAGATGCAGTACAGTAGCGTCACTGCCTAAGTTCTGTTAATATTCTAAATATAATCTTTAAATAAAACTTTATCTTAAAATAATCGAAGTATTTTTTGGGAATATAAAATTTTTCATTAACTACATTTTGTTTGTCGTGCTAAATTCCCAATTTTTATTCTTAATAAATACACTTAAAAATCTTGTTGGGGGATAAGCTAGTTCCTCTGCGCATATATTTCATCAGGAAACATTCTCCCAGTTTTGTTTGCTAATATCTTTGGCTTTTCTAACATTTTTGGGAGAATGTTTCCTGTGGATCTGGCCTGAGCAATCAGTGAAATGCGCACAGAAACTAGCTTATCCCCTAACAATAAATTTCAGTTTTTTTAAATTAAAAATAAACATTAGGAATTAGGCACGATAAGCAAAATCGTATTTATTATCCTACAATTAAATTTATTTAAGGTTTTTTTTGTTGGTTGTTCTTAAATGTGATTTTTTAACACGAATATTTTTTCATTTCAATAACAAATCTTGCATTGAATGCATTGAAAGATTACACCTTAAATTGTGTATGCTTTAAGCACCGCTTTTTAATAACAACCTAAAAGTATGCTGTACTGTATCTTACAAACATTTATCTTTAGATGTCTACTGCAGCTGAATATACAACAAACAAATATTCTTCATGTGTGAGTAAAATTCACGTGATTTTATGTCTTCATACACAACTGCAAACAATTGCTTATTTTATATATTTTTTTTTTGTTTCTGTTGCTGTGATTATTGTTGCTACTGTCATTTCAAGTGTACTTGAATTCTTTAGATACGCATATACAAAAAAGTCAGGTACACACACCAATGTATGAACATATATACATACATGCGTACGGATATACATATTTATACGTATTCTTACATATGATTGACATACATCATATTTTATACTGTTAGTTTCAGACCGTCGTCATACGCAGTATTGCCAGTAACAAAAACAACAGCAATAATTACAAATTGTAGCAATAATTCGAGCTGCTGTATTAAAAGGACTGAATATAAAATGTTGCAAAAAAAAAAAAGAAGGAGAAGAATCATGCACTAAAGTTACACACCCATAACGAGAGATATCAAAACTTTTCACCTTTTAAAAAGCCTGTCTCATTATCCTTGTGTGCTAGTGTATGTGTGCTTTAGTGAATGTGTGTAAAGCTTGCAATTTAAAGGTGTCATTGGCATGATATGTATTCATACTTTTGCACTCATGCTGTTCAGGTAACACTTTGAGTTTATTTGAGCGTTTGCCTGTCGTTCTGTGTGTTTGTTTGGGTATTTCAATGGATATAATACACGCTATTATGCCCGTGCACTTCAAACATATTTCAACACATTTGCTACGTAATTTAAACCGAAAACAACAACAACAATACCAGCCATGAACAGTAGCATTTGCAACAATACAACATACCGGAAAAGCGTAAACGGAATAAAAATGAAAAAAAATGGAAATAACCAAAACGAGAACATGAAACTTTAAGAATTATTAAATAAAATCTTGCATACTTTAAGGCTAAACTCAAGACAGTCATAAGAAAAGAATTGAGCTTTAATAGTTAATATTAGACTAAAGGCATGTTTACATGGCTAAACATGTATTAAGACATGCCATTAAATTATGTAGAATGAAAAAAAATTCTTATCATGTAAAAGCAAATTGTATTGAGCAGGAGAGAATACGCATACAAAATTTGACAAGTGGTTTGTAAATGTTTATTTTCAAAACCACCAGAGGTGAATTTTAATGTGAACATTGGCACCACAATCAGTAAACATTGAACATGTTGGCATTTTAATACAATTACAAAAACAATGAAAATAAACTCAGGAAAAAATTTGTATGTAGTTTTTGGTACTATTGTAAAATTGTTGTAGCCACTGTTGGAAAACAAACACTACAAATCGCTCCTTAGTATTCGGTTCGGTAATAAATCATTAAAAAATTAACGATTCCCTGTTTGTCATCTGTCGAACGCAAAAATAATACTGTTCTTTTTCAACTCAACAAAAGCATGAGAACATTTAATTCCGTTCGGTTTTTGTTTAAACCTCAAACTTCCTTGTGTTCGGTTCGCCTCATTAATGTTCGTTCGTTTCAGTTGTGTCTAGCGGCCTTTTGGCTGCTAAAAAATACCAAACATTTTTTACAAAAACAAAGAACTCAAACGGAAAAAACAAAAAGCCAGCAAAATAATTTTAAACAAACAAAACATACACAATACACACACAAGCTGTTCGTGCTGCGGTCGTTGCTAAAATTTTTTGTTTGTTCATTTCTTAATCAATGTAAAAAAAGAAACATTATTGAACATTAAAATATAATGTTTGTCTACAGTATCACTACAATTATTCTGTTTTTAACAAAGAACAGAACACTTTATAATGTGCGGCTCTTTCTTGAAAACAGTTAAGAGCCTTAATACGGTTGTGTTTGTCTACACAAACACTAAACATTAATAACACCATATGTAAAATTCGTACAACGTAATAGTAAGTTTGTCGATCGCAGCTTAAGTCTCTAAGTCAAAATACTTTGTATTACACTGCTAATGTGCCTTCAGGGCATTATATTTGTTTTTGTTTGAGCTGAGGTGATCAAACTTAAATCGACAATCCCTTGAAAAAATTGACAAACAATCGACTAGACGTCGGGGAAAAAATCTTGAAATTAAAAATTAAATTTTATTTACATTGAAGAAATTTTGACAAAAATAAAATTCATAAATGCATCACTCTGGCCTTGGAAGAAGTCGAAATCCCGAAATGACAAATTCCTGAATTCCAGACTGACTCCCGAATTTTGAAATGCTTAACTTCAAAATCCCGATATAAATTCGTGAGTTTAGAAGCTTAAGTTAGAGCAGCCGATGATTCTCATACGCCAGAGGAGAAAGTCATTGCGCCCGGCCAAAAGTCGGCTATGCTGTGGAAGCTTTAATAAGCAAAGTCGGTGTTTGTTTGTTGTACGATCGAAGGCTTCGCTTACTAATTTTTTTCTTCTTTAAAAAATATTGTAAATGATAAATGATTTCATAAAAAAAATTTTTTTTTATAACAATTAAAAATTTAAACCTTGGGATCTGCGTCTGTGTAATATTTTTACTAAAAGGATACGTTTATTTTGCCCAGTGTTTTTAAATATAACAACAACATTTTATTATCTTAAAGTTTTAAAAAAATGTTAAAGTTTTTGCATAAAATTTTAATTATTTTACACAACAAATATTCCATAGCAGTGAAGGGCAACACACATACTATCACATTTATGCTTGAGTGGGAAAACAGCAGAAAACGAATAACTCTAATCAACAAGAAATTACAACAAAGCAACAGCCGAACGTACATTGTCACAGACCAAACGAAGAAGTTTATAGTGTACATGTGACGACGTCACGCAAGCAAAATTGGCCTTCACTGTTCTATAGGCAAAAACACGAAATCAATCTACACACGCAATAAGCCTTAAAGTATACTTCAGAAAATGCAATAATTGGAACCAGTAAATACCCTGCAGACAAAGTATGTAGTATTAAGTTTGAAATATACTAATTGCTATTTACTTCAGACTAGTTGCAAATTCCTTTTTTTCATATATCGAATTATCGTTTTTAATATTAAGTTATATGTAATGGGTGCCTAACAGAGCTGCGAAGTGTCGCCCCAGGAAATATGATGCCAAATTTTTTCTTTGTATTTTACGTGAAGAAAAAAAAACTTTGTAACTGGTTCAGTAACAACTAGTAAAAGACTGTCCCATAATCTTACTACATAGCTACAGGGTACGAAGAAAAGAATATATGCATGTGTTTGATTTTAAGTGAATGTAAAAGAGGAAAAGTGAAAGAGAGAGAGAGAGAGAGAGAGAGCAGTTATGAAAACATTTACATTGCTATATTTAGCATAACATACATACTTACATACATAAATATGCATTTTGCTATTGTTTTGCCTTTTTGGTTTATATGTTTGCAATAATAAAGCTGCTTAAAAATGTTTGATAATTGCTTGAATTTGGTTAAATTGTTAAATTTATAGATAAACTGCTGTTTGCTTATATATATTTATTAATAACTTATGTTGCATGTTGTTGGTCTATTTGTCTGTCTCAATGTATAAATTTCATAAATAAATCTTAGAGGTTAATAATGACAAATATGCTGAAATGGTAAATTATCTTGGGAGTTTTGTGTATTTTAGAATTTGCATTTATGCGTATAATTTTACGATTAAACAAATTTAAAGATTTAGATCTTCGTGTCTTCCATTAACAAAATATTTGAATTTATGTTTCCGTGTACTGGTTTTGATTAATACTTTACGATATTTATACAAAATATATTAGTTTAATTAGTTTTGGGTAAAACATTTAATAAATTATATGGTTTTTTGGCAGACAAGAGATTAGTTTCTTCTTGAAAGTTATTTATGTAAATATTTATATTGAAACGAAAACAAATAAATTTCAAATGTTAAAACATATCAAAGATATTCACGTCAAAAGTTGCACCCTTGCGAAAAAGCAATAGTACAAAAACATAACAACAAACACATAGACATTTATTACACACAAACGATGCAAAATTATCAGGGTCTAAGTGCAAGATTGATTATCAAAGTAAAAGCCTACGATTTTTGAAACTTTTTATGGCATTGCCTAATTGAAAAATGCTTTAAAAGTACTCTGCACTAAACAACAACGCAAAATACCATTTTGACGTACGTTTTTTTCTTTGAATTGAAAAATATTATAAATTGTAGTGTTTGTAAAAAATAAAACAATTAAAAAAGAAAAAGCGTCAAAAAAATGGAAAAAGCAAAAATAATAAAAATACTGGAATACTTATCTGAAATTTTTTTTAAGATAGATAAGTTATTAATTCGACTTGTGAATTAATAAAATTATTAATTTTGTGTAATTTTCAAGAGTGAGTGGTTGTATAGGGGACACAAGTGTAGTTAGTAGGGGTAATATGTGTCCAAGGTTGGGAGGACAAGTGGAGGGCAAAAATCATCTCGTCCTTCCTCATAAGTGTTTCCGATGTCTGGTTTAATATAGTTTGTGTTTTATTCAGTTTACCTTTTTATGTTTTATTCGTTCGTTTCCGGTTGCTGTGTTACGTATCTCACGGGATGTTTAGCGCCATATTCAATCCGGGTTATTTTTCCCGAAACAATCTTCCGCCGCTATCTTCACATCATCCCAACGTCGCTATGATTGTGATGCCAACTAGCTCCACAAGCATCCTCAGGGCAGGTTCCAACCCTTAAACACAGCAACCGGAAACGAACGAATAAAACATAAAAAGGTAAACTGAATAAAACACAAACTATATTAAACCAGACATCTTTGAATATTGTCAAATGGAAGGTGCGTTGTTCAAAAAATGGGTTCGGAAATGCTGAAAATTTAAGGTGCAAGCAAAATGGGTTGCTTACGTCATCTAAGTGCAACTCTGCTTTTTTGCACAGTTGCAAGTTAAAAAAATTTGACGTGAATACCTTTATTATTGCATTTAGATATTGTGTAAATTAACTAATTAAAATGTTGAGAATATAATGCTTTGTTCACAATAGTAACAATAATTTCGTTTTTTTTTTATTTTATTTCTTCCCAAATTATTTCATATATTATCCTTTCAATTTTTAAACAAAACTGTACCTGCAGTTTTTTTAAAAAGTTAAGTCAACTTCTACTTTAGCAGCAATTTGTATGCAATTTATGACCTTTACAATAATTGAATTTTGTTTTGAATAAAAATTTTATCAAGATGTTCCAACAAATAATAATAAATTAGTAATATTGTTCTGGGCAGAATTTGCAAACGGTTTCCTTATTTTAAATGTGTGAGGTCGCGAAAAAAAATTGTTGGACACCAGTGAAAATGTTTCTGCCTATTGTGAACGAAGCTTAAGAGTATTATTTTTATCTGTGCTAATATGTTTCTCTCTGTTTAAAAAATTCAATTCTCTATAATTAAAGAAAAAGCTGGCAATTTTTATTTTGTTTCTGTAGCATTTTGGTGAAACATCTTATGTCGAGATAAGATGGCAAAAATGTTTATAAAAAAAAAAAAAATTGGTGAAAAAATCAATTTTATCAAATAATAAAATAAACCAAAAATTAAAAAAAAAATTCCTTTTTAATACAATACAGTCGGGTCTCGATTATCAGTGATGGTCGGGACCAGAAGCACCACGGATAATAATTTTTCACGGTTAATCGAATAACAACTATGATTATACAATTTTTTTAATATTTTTATTATTTAACAAGTGAACATATTTACATTCAAAAAAATTAATTCAAGAAGTTTATATACGTTTTTAAATTAAATAGGTATGTATACATTAAATTTTCTACTAATAACATGAGACAAAAAGGACATTAAGCAAAAAAAAGAATAGAATTTTTTTTAAAAAAAAGTCGTGTGCTGTTGTTTGTCTAATATTTTTCAACTGCCATCACGGAGGTAATCACGGTTAATCGAAGCAAACAATCTGAAAACATTGCAAACAAAAAACAATAGACTGATCTTTGGCCACCACCGTTAATAAAGGTTACCGGTTAACCGGATCACGGAAAATCGAGGCCCGCTGTATTTTAAAAAAATCTTAAGTCAAATTTAAAAAGTTGAAAAGAATGTTGTTAATCATACGAATTTTTATTCAAAAACCATTTTTGTTTTCGGTTTTAAAATTTTGTATTTTAAACGAAATTTTTCTTTATTTTTGGGTTATTTTATTATTTAATAAAAAGTGAAATGCACATAGGAATAGCTTATCCCATCAACAATAAATTTCAGTGTTTTTATCAAATAATAAAAATAAAGAATTAAGCACGAATAACAAAATAATTTAAACTTAATAAAAAGGATTTTTTCACCGAGAATTTTTTAAAAACTTGTTTGCGATCTTATCTCGACTTAAGATGTTTTGTCAAAATGCCACAGATATGGTTAATTGCATTTTTTTGCAACTTCTTTAATTTGATTATAGATGTTTTGTCAAACAGATTTTAATGAAATATGTGTGCTTATGTTTGCAAGATTTATTTAATCTCAAAACTAAGCCTTTTCAAATAAGTGGACTTCGGTGCATATTTTTAGATAAGCAATTGATTTCCATAAAAATAGGAGACTGTGCTCTTAAGAACACGTTGTGCTTTGAACAAATTCAACACAAAAACTTATTTATTAAAACGTATGCTTCAAACATAACCATACGACTCACAGTCTTCCTAACCTAGCGATATCAATTACGAACCTGATTTTTAAAGAATTGTTTAAAATTTAATCGTGTGAGTAAATCCAGTGATTTTTGCATGTCTGGAGCCCATGGTAAACCATGGACCCAGCAAAATAAAATTGTGTTATGATTTTTCACGCAGAGAAAAAATATGGTTACGGCAACTACACTATGTTTATTGTAACAATATGCTGTTGTCGTACACAAATAATTGTTATTTTAATTTAATATCAGCAATATTATAGTTATTGAAAACATATCAATGTTTTTCGCAATTATAAATTTGAGTATTGTTTACTGAAAAACATTTATTTTTCTAACAACTAACTTTCAAAACATATTATACTACTCACAACGATATCATGATATTTAATAGCCATAACATGACAAGTTTCTATACATTTATTATAATTTTGCAAATTTATTTACGAAACAGACGAAGAAGAACCATGGCACTCATCATCATCTTTGTGTAAAACAGAATTTGTTTTAAATAAATTAGTTGTTATTATTTTAAACTGCGACTAAATTAATTATTTTCAGGTAAATTAAATACTATGAAATACATTAATGTCACATAAAAGCTTTAAAATTAATATTTTGTGGAAATTAGCAAAAAAAAAAAAAAAAAAAAATAAAATTGTGATGGTCGTTTCGGGGGAGGGTTTGTAGGGATACCTTCCCCTGCCCATAAAAGTTCAAAAATGTAATTCTAATAGTATAAAGGCGTTAGTAAACAATTTTTCTTAATATTTAATTTTTTTTTAATATTATTTTATGTAACCGCCCACAAATTGGGGCGGGGGCGAACATTTTAATTTTACGATCTTCTGGGTCCAATTTTAGGTTTTTTAACTTTCGACGACGTCAAAAGTTCCATTTTCTAAATGAAAGTATGGGAAAACTTAAAAAAAAACTGCATTTTGCAGAGGTTAAATTAGTTCTACTAGGGGGAACTTTTTCCTCCTTTATCCATAACACATATTTTTGCCAAGTTTCATCGATCTAGGGGTACTCAATAACTTTTAAGAAGAATATAAGCCAAAACAAAAAGTAATGTCCGGCTAGATTGGCAAAAAAAGCTCTGAGCTCCTCTAACGCTGCCGACTTGTTGGCATAGACCAATAAAAAAAACCAGATAAAGCGTCAAAGGTATTAATTCACACGATTTTTATGGTCAATCAGCAAACCTTTCTACTGAGGCTCTGCACTTATATGTCTCGCTTTTGCAGCAACATAGTCCTAAATGCAAAATTTACAATATTTTCATTTGAAATAATTACAACTTCATTTAACGCCTGGTTTACTATGCACCAGTGATATTTAGTCAAAATTTCCGATTTTTGACTTGTGAATTTGTTGCAGCAATTGGAAAAATACTAATAACAATGTGAAAATCACCGGAGCTCGCAACGCTTCTCAATTCCCTTAGCTTGCCCAGTGCGTATAATTATTAAACAAAATTATTAAATCATATTCCTCATACGCTAAAAAATCATGACTGAAAATTTAAAACAAGGTTTTATTTTATTTAAACTTTTCTGTTCACAAAAAACTTTTTAATCAGGTTTATTATAAACTTTATTTTAAATTATATCTTATTTTTTTTATTCTTATTCAGCGTACATTAGCTTAATTAAAAACAGCTCATAAATATTCATTTTTTTTAAATGCCAGAAAGTTAAAAAATTAAGTTTCATAAAAACATCCCTAGAAAAATATAATCGCACCTGATCATAAAGAGGATATTAACCCAAAATTAAGAAATTTTCAGTAGAAACAAAATAATTTTTAATTTAACATTAAATTAATATGAATACGAGTTTTTAAACCAAACAAAAAGTAGACAAAATAGCACGATATTTTTTACAAAGTGTTGATATGAATAGTACGTATATTTACGTTTTTTTCCAAAAAGTTAAAAATAAAAATTTCGAATTAATACCCTCTTTATGATCAAGTACTTTATATATAAAAAAAGCGGTTAAAAATACACCTGCATTTACTTTAAAGCTGAAACAAAATGTGTTAATGATATGAAACTTTTATATATTGTTCATGCTATTTTTCTATGCTGTATAAAATATGCCATAAAAAAATGCTATTATATTTAAACATAATAGCATGAAAAAGAGTTATTCCAATAGTAGTATCACTCATTTATTAAAACAAGTGGCATTTGTCAGTTTTAATTTTCACATGAAAATGAAAAATACAAAGTTTTACAAATATGAAAAAAAAAATTCTAAAAACAAAAAGCAGGAAAATATGTGCAAGCAAATTAAAAATGGAAAATTTTTAATATAAAAAAAATACAACTAATAAATAAAAACTTTTTCTCCACAACTGACAAGTGGGGCAAAAAGTTCTTTATTTTACACAGTAAATTCAGGATATTCACAAAGTGGGGAATTATGGAGTGGCAAAAGTTTACAAATGTCATGGGTATCATGAGGCCTATTAGTTTGGCTAAAGTTGGCCTGGTCGTTGTGTGGTAGTATTTATGGGATTCTCTAAAAGGTTTTTCATAAGGAGCGACGCATTACCATCATGGGTAGAAAAGAAAATATGCGTTTGTTCGTATTTATGAGTAGTATGAAAACTAAGCTGGTAATATTCAAACTAACCTAATTACCAAATAGTTGTTTTTGGCGAATTCTTATGAAGTGTGAATTTGGCAATGACAAAAAGCATTTCTCAAGCTGAAATCTATGGCCATGAAGTAACAATTAAGACAAATAAAGCAATCTCCATTGGATATGGTACTTCCATGGTGTCGAATGTGACAGTCGCACTCGTTAAAATTACAAAAAAAAAAAAACCTAAAAGTTCACCTTTTCACCATAAATTAAGGAAGTTTAGCTAGAACTGTTTTCTATGCTTAAATTGATAACTAGCGCGATTCCAGGTTTAAAATTAATGGCAAAAAAATAGCGGTTTGAACGTGACAAAACAAAAAAAAAAACGAAAAAGCATGAGGTTAATTTATATTTTTAGATTTGGTAATCTGACAAAGTGTTTATTTTAAAACTACTGTCACACCATTAACAGCGCCTTATCCATGCGAAGTAGTTCCACTCCATGTACCTGCAACCCAATTGACCAATAAAATCAGGAAGACCCCATACAATAAGTTTAAGTAAAAAATAGTTACTTGCCTGTAACTAAATAAGCACTTTAAGCCTAATTGTTTGCAATCAGCCGGTCATTTTCAGCAAAATCGGCCTTATGTATTTATTAAAAAAATTCAATAGAAATGCGGCTAGCTGTGCTTCGAACTCAGGCGAGACTACAGGCTGGCTATTCATTACTTCTTTCATTTTGTTTCGACTATTTCATTTTCTAAAATGATCTTATTCTCCCTTTGCTGAAAACATTTTTGTAACCTTTTTTAGCCAATGTTTTCCATTTCGGCCCTATGTCCGTGCATTCTTTCTTTGTTTTTCAAAACAGTGCTGCTTTTCTTTAAATCTTCTCTTCTATGTTTGCATTTCTTTTACTTCTTATCGTCGGACTTTTCACTCATCTACATGTATACAAATAATTATAAATATTGTTTCCACACATATTAGCTAGAATTTATTTTTAACAAGATAACTTGATACTGAAGGTGTCGAACGTGACCAACTCGGAATAGTCAAAAACAATTTAAATTTTATTTCTCAGCAATTGACCTTTCGCTGCTTAGTAATAAGTAAAAAAACTTTGTTTCAATTAGTGTTCGGAATTAAACACTAAATTTCGCTGCTCAATGTTCTGTTCGGTAGATTTATAGAAAGCACAAACTCTATTAGTGTTTGTGTAGCAAATCATTGAAAAAATAACGTTTCCCTGTTTGTCATCTTTCGAACACAAAAATAATACTGTTCTTATCCAACTCAACAAAAAGATAACAACATTTAATTCCATTCGGGTTTTTTTAAACCACAAATATCATTGTGTTCGGTTCAGCTCATTAACGTTCGTTCGTTTCTGTTGTACGTAGCGCTCTTTTGGCTGGTAAAAAAAAGCAAACATTTTTTTATAATACCAAAATACACATACGATAAAAAAAAACAAAAATCCAGCAAAAAAAATTGTACACAAACAAAACATACACACAAGCTTTTCGTGCTTCGGTCTTTGCTTAGATTTTTTGTTCATATCTTTCTCAATGTAAAAAAGAAACATTATAGAACATTAAAATATAATTTATGCCTTCAGAACCACAACAACTGTTCCGTTTTTTTTTAACGAAGAACACAATATAATGTTCGGCTCTTTCTTGGAAATAGTTGCGAACGGTGTTAAGGGTTGTGTTCGTCTACACAAACACTAAAACGTAGATATCGTCCCTGGGTGTGCGCGCCGAACGCTAAATAATGTTCTGTTTATTTTCGAACACTGGTTTATATATTAATATTTTGGCACATCTCTTACTTGCAGTTCTGATGCAGTGGTAACAAACGATCTTCTTCAGAGTTGAACGTGACATTATAAAATATATTAAAATAAATTAAAATTGTTCTATTTATTTCGCAAAAAAAAAAAAATTATTTGTTTAACTGTTACTTTTTGAATTTAATTTTTTTGCTTACAAAACCACAGTAATTTTCTGCGCCAAAAAATAATATTATCCGAGTTAAGGGCGAATTCATCTCCAGAGTCCGTGGAAAAAATTATATTTGTTATTGATCTGCCAATTGTTGAAAAATTATCTGACAATTTATTTCTGTGCACAATAAACCATCCACTATTTTTAGTGGAAAAAGTTTTACAGCCTAATAAAAGGCAATCAGCTGAGATGGTTGATAACTTAAAATGATGCCATATAGATTTTAAAATGTTTTCTATTAATTCTTTATTTTGCAATTTAAGTTTGAACCAAATTTAGAAATTATTGAGATAAAAATCTTAAAATAATATGTTTCAAAATTAAAACAATGTTACGAAATAAATAGAAACTACAATAATTCAAAGTTAAAAATTATTAATTTAATTTATTTCAATAACATTTTTCTATTATATTGAACATTATTAAATGAATGTGACCCGTTATTATTATTAAGTTGCAGATTTTCCTTGAGTGTATGTATATGTGTCTAACAAAGAACCCAATAAAAAAATTTATCATTTTGCAAAGCACTTATGGTACATTTAAAAAAATAAGCGCACAATTATGCGCTACGCAATAGGACACACAGAAATGCAGTAAAATAAGTGAAAGAACTCTCAACAACTTTTATAAAAGAAATAACATTTCAAGTGCTGCGGCATTCCCTTACTGCGAAGCAGGTTTTTAAGGGAGAATACTAAAAAAATTACTGTATCAAAACATTCAGTGTGTAAAGCTGATCGTTACATCCAAACATTTTTCTATGCGCTGAATAATGCGTTTTATGTATCTAAAATGTATTGCTTCAAAGTGGGAACTCGCTACATAAAATTCATGTCTTCCGTAAGCGCAATGGTAAGCGAAACTTTTATATTTCTCCCTTACAAACCTGCTTCGTTGGAAGCTCCATTTTTTATAGGGAAGGAACTTTAAAAATTCACTTTTATGCAACAATCATATAGTCTTTGAAGCATTTAACAAGGAAATCGAAAATATTTCAATTAATTTTTATATCTATGGAGAACAAAAAAACAAATTTGCATGGAGGTTTCATTACTTTTGTATTTCCGTCACATTAAAAAAAAAAATTTTTAACAATTTTCATATTTAAAACCTTGAAAAAGCAAAAAAAAAACCTAAACAGAAATATTACTATTCTTATTTATTGTTTTCTTTGTACATATATTAAACTCATAACTCTTTTACTTATTTTTAAGTTTTGCTTAATCCATAAACAGCTCCGGTCAACCAAAAAAAAAAAAAAACAAATATTGCAAAGAAAGTAGAAATAATGAAAACGTATTTTAACATACATGGACTCAATGACTCGCCACTGCACTCTGCTGCAGACAAAACAAAATCTAATAAATCGTGAAAATACCCAAAAGACTTTTGGGAATGAGACAATGTGTTGTGTGTGTGTGTGTGTGTGTGTGTGTGTGTGTGTGTGTGTGTGTGTGTGAGTGGTTAATGGTATGTGTGTGTTTTTGAGTACACGAATGGCGTCAAGTGGTCGCCAATGACATTTTCATTTTTTCCATATTTTTGCTTGCTGCTGCTTCATCTTACCCGTTATTTGCTACTTTTTTTCTGTTTTTTGTTTAGCTTGTAAACTGGTTTCTATTGTTTTGGAATAAATTGAAAAACTTCCATGTGAAAAATGGTAAATGGCAAGTGGAAAACTACAACCGTGTGCTGGTTTTTATATAATTTTTCAGGATTTTTTTTTTTGTGGTCAGGTTTTTCATGTTGGCTTGACAATTTATAATCTCTAGGGCAGCTAAGTGGCTAACTATTGGTTGGTGGTTTAGAATCAGTACAAAGCAAAAAATTGGAACTCTTCAAAACAAAGATTTTAGATGGGACCAAAAATGGTTTTGGTACGTTTATAATAAAATAAAAAGCAAATTGGTTGCGTTCATTTACTGAAAAACCTTTTGTCATTAGGATTTGTCCTCTTTTTTTTTTTTTTTTTTTTTTTGTTAAATGTTCATGATCATATTTGCTCAAAACAAAAAACGAATAGTTTTTTACTAGTAAAAATCCAAAGGTAAATTAAAAAGTTTTTATGAGTCATGAAATAAGTAAAAAAAAAAACAAGAAACTTGTTAAGTAACTACAAAAACTGGTTACATTTTACAAAAAAATCCAAAGTTTAAATCGGGCCTCTAAATTTAGTACTTTTTTTCAGTACTTCATATTCAAAATAGAAAATATCGCTGCGTTTAACACGAGAAATAAAACAGCCTTTGGGTTTATTTGGAAGAACTAAGTCTTAAGAATATCGTAGTTAGTAAAAACGAAACGATTAAGTCCCGAAGATTTCGGTTTTCAGTATCTTTAAAAATGGTTTTATATTTCTGTTTTGGACAAAAATAATCCCTCTTGTTCACAAATGGACTTTAAAATCGCTCAAATTTATCCCACCATTAAAGCTTTACCCCCATATTCATAAAAAATATTTTTATTTTATTGGAGGTTTATTGAACGAATTTCCTATCAAAATGTCTTCAATAAACCTCCAATAAAATTTAAATATTTTTTATAAATATGGGGGTTAAAATTTATCGATTTTCATCACATACCTGGAGGCAAACTACGTCATTCAATATCTTTTAAAATTTCCAATTGTGTTGAACTTTCGATCGATATTGAGTGCCGTAATTTGGTCCCTGAATATTTTTTAAATGAAAAAAAATTACCCTTCAGACTTTGTACCGCCTTACAATCACGTCGTGCTACTTTTATCTTAAAAAAATTTTTATTTTACGTGAAGAGAAACATTTTTGGATTTTATTTAAACATTTAAGGACCCTTTTGGTGGACTTTTCTTTTACTTAAAAGAATGCCTAGTTTATGCAGATCTAGAAAAATGGTGGAACAAAGTTTGATTTTTCAAAGTTTTAAGGACTAACATAGAGAAACATAAATATGTCCTTAAAGTTGTTCTGAAAAAGGTCAACAAGAAAAAGAAAGACAAAAACATGAAAAACAGAAAAATGTACTTTGGACTTCAAGAAGAATTGTGGACAAAAAAGTACGAAAAAACAGAAGTAAGGAAGAACATGTAAATCAATTCAAATAGATAAACATTCAAAATAAATTTTGATCTACCAAAGTTAAAAAACATACCATTTGGTTTAAAGATTGATGTTTGACTTTTGATTGCCAGCCGCCGTCAATGGCGGTTAGTGTTAATAGGCAAAACCCTCTGAAGAGATTGTGTGGTTACAATTGAAACGTTGTGCAGGACACCCTGTCCCTAAAAACCTGTTTTCGATTTGCAGTTCAGTCAAGAATGAAACATTATCAATAAGTTGTAATTCATTTCATGTTTTCAATACATAAACATTTTTTTTTAAATCAAAATAAAATTAACTTAAGCCTGATTAAAATATCAAAATTTGGATAAAAAACCCCATAAACAGTTCAATAAATCAACCACTATATTAATTATTATAAAGAACATTTTTGATCATTCTTGCAATACAACTTAGAAATCCTGACATACTCGCCAATGTGCCTATAGGGGCGTTCGTGAAAATTAGGGGAATAACACAAAATACGGTGCAAATTATGCAATTAATTTATGTCACTTTATCTTTAAAACTAGAGCTGCAAGAAACTTATGATGCAATCGTAAGCTGCATTCTCATTTAATCAATATTTAAGCAAAAACAGTGAATAGAAGTCTGGAAAATTTGAATGTGTTGCTCTGTTTAATAAATAAAATCCTATTCTAATTCTAAAGTTTACATCCTGCTTATACCGCACGAAAAATCTCCTAATCACGGTTCCCGTTTACAAAGGTGTTTAGCGCTCTTCTGATCGGATAAGTGATGCAGGCGACACATACACGAAACATCAATAAGAAAAAAAAACAATAAAGCTAGTTATCCGCCTGACAACCCCCTTCTGAAATTTCTCCTTTTAAAAACCATGAAAGCAAATTCTCTAAGCCATTTAATCCGCACCGCTAGAACTAATCAGCCTCATACCCGGCATCCGTTAGCATAATTACACTCACTCGTAATACTCAGATTCCTTGCATGCAAATGGTCATCAGGATGCAAACCAGACTGAGACCGAAATTACAGGCTCTTAATCACAAGCCGAACAATTGCCATCTAGATAAGCTACACTTGCTCACCTCAGACTTTCTTTCATTCAAACATGTCCGACCCGTCTTCATACACTCTAACCCATCAAACCCTGCCATAACTATCCAAACCCCTCTACAACCAAAACGCTATAGAATGACGCAAAACCTGCAGATTAAGGGTGAGGAGCTTAAGAAACTTTAAAGGCCACCATAGAGACCGTTTGACACACAGCCCACAATAGAACCGGCCACTATTAGTACAATGGAGTCCATACAAAAATGGGTACTAAAATTGAGTTTAAATATTCCCTTTATACAAGATTTGTTTGGTTTAACAGTAAAATCTAAATGTTATTTTGTCTAATGCCCATACAAATATTCTTAAAAAATTAGGCTTTTGGGCTTATCGCGCCTACACTATATGAGCTAGAAGGAGTAAAATATCAAGCTTTAAAAGAGTTTTAAATAATAAAATGAGCCAAATCGGTCCTAAAAGTATAACTATTGGAATAAGGTAATAATTTTGATTGAATAAGTAGGCAATTTTCAAGGAAAAAGTTTAAAAAATTTCTAGAAATAACTTAATAATAGAGTCCTCTCTTCTCAAAAAGGACTCGGTGCTGTTTTAAAATCTTTATCTCCTACTCAAAATATTTTTTTTTAATTGGAAATTTTTGATTTTTAGTTAGGCTTGAGTTCATAAAATTTAATTTTCATTAAATTATTTTTGCTGAAGTAAGGAATTTTACAGCATGAAATTAATTAAAATTTATTGATAATTGTTATTCTTGGCTGAGCTGGGGCTCGAACTCGGGTGAATTTACATTCTCATAAACATAATTCTTTGCAGTTTTTTTTATATCACATTTTTACCTTCTTTTGCCCAGTGCTACGTATGCGTAATATTTAATTTATTTTATTAATATTAATCATACGCTTCTCTTTTAATTAGAAAATCTATTTATGTTTATTTCGCAAAGCACTGCCTTTGAAAACATCATTAAAACATCATACATATTTACAAATCTAATGTAAAAGTCATGGCAGGGTTGTTAGACTTTTTTCCTCAAAAATCGTCAAAAGTTTTAACAAAATTCGTCAAAATCGTCACGAAAATTTAACAAAATCGTCAACAAAATGTCAAATATATAAATTTTACAAATTAAATACAATTTATTGCATGGATTGGTTCGAAACTTCTTACTTTCTAACACGCAATTTTACTAAGAATAATTTACCTAACAGAATTAAATGGGATTTGCATTTTTACACACAAATAGAAAAATTCTTCACATGTGATTATGACTTCATCGAAAAATGCATTCGTATGTAGCGACGCAAATCGAAATCATAAAAACGCAAAGCGGATTTAACCAATTTTTAAAAAGCGGACCAAATCGATGGCATTTCTATAATTGTAGAATTTGAATTACTAATGCTTCTAATGAAATCCACTTGGTTTGTGATGGGGGAGGAGTTTTTTTGTTTAATTTCCAAAAATTTTTGTAATTCGAAAAATTGATTTTTAAGTTTTGGACTGTTTTCAATATAATTGAAAATATTTCTTGTGTGTTTTATCGATGCCAGAAAATCGTCATAACACTATTACTTTTAGTCAAAATATCGTCAATCGTCATTTTACTGTATTTTCTCTAAAAAATCGTCAAAATGACGAGATATCGTCACATCTACCAAACCTGCTTGCCATATTAAATTGTTATAAAATTGATGCCAGATTAAAGTTTAAAGTAAATTTTTTAACGGGATTAACTGCCTGTTTTTAGAAAACGTAAACAAGTGAGTGAGTGAGAAATTATATTGAAGCAACAATAAAAAACGAAAATTTGTTTTTGTTTTCAATATAATTTCTCACTCACTCACTTGCTTACGTTTTCTAAAAACAGGCAGTAAATCGTCAAATTATAAGAGACTCTACATCAAAAATCGTGAATCGTCATTTTGGTAAATTCATCGAAAAAAATCGTCAAAATGAAGTAAAATCGTCACATCTTACATCCCTGAGTCATGGTATCCTAGACAGGGGAACATGTGCACTGATTTTCTCTTTACGAATCCCTTGAAAAACAATTTGCGGTTTTAAAAAAGGTCGGGGTACAATGCTGTACAAGAATTATAGTAAACGTCTAATATTTATCCCACCTATTGTTCTATACGGTATAATAAGTAAGACTTATTTCTGTATTAGGCTGTTACGCGAATATTTGTTGTACAACCTCCATCATTTTTGAAATAATGTTATAAACATCTCGCTAACAAGAACTTACCTATAATAAAGCATACTCCAAAAAAGTTATACCCGCCGCGTGCCCTGCTTAACAGTTCTTAAACAAGTTTGGTGAAATTAATGAAATTAATTCGGGTACTGAATCCATTATATGAACTGAAGTGCAAGAAATTCAATTTGAATCCTGCAAAACAAAACATTTGCTAAATGTCCATGGCGTAAAAGTTATGTTGCATATTTTGTGGGACCAGGAGATTGACATTTATATTATAATTTTTGTGATCATACCTAAACCCTGTTTTTATCTTCAATTCCTTATCCGCTTAAGATTCATATTACCAACGAATTATACCTCCTTCACCACTTGAGCTAGTTGAACGTACAAACAACAAATGCCATTTCAAATGTGTAGATTATGATAAAGAGCTCATTTAAATTTTAAACAATTATTTTCATATCATTATTATGCAAAATTTTACATATAATTTATTTAGGATTTTTTATACTTAACTACTGCTGGCATTATTCGTGATGATGCATTATTAAATTGTCTAACTACTCATGTGTAAGACAAAAAAAAAAAAAAAAGAGAGAGAAAAATGTGTTGCAAAAATATGTTGCAACAACTCTAATGTTATAAAAGTTACGTATTAAATGCTTTAGATACATGTAAAACGAGATGTGTTGAATATTCAGTAGCAAGAGGAGAAAAAATATGTAAAACATACAAAACGAAAATACTGTACTAATGCCGTGAAAATGTGAAAAAATTGGCAAAGGTGGAGGCAGAAATGCAAAAAATATTAGGAGGACTTAAAAATTCTTGGTAGCAACTACGCAAAAGTTATTGCTGCCAAAACACAATTTCACCGCAGAAACTTAGTAGCGTACGACGTAGATACGTTTTCGGTTTAAAACGTTTTATATTTAATGCAAAGGCACACAATTTCTTGCGCAAACTTAACGTGGTATTTACGTCGTACGTACCTCCGGGGTTTTATGGGGAATCAGTAGCCCCTAATGCTTTGACACATGTCTGGCTATTGGTTGAGACCTGCAATGCTTTTTACCACACGGAAAAAATTCTTTTGCAGGCAGCGAACTTTTCTTGGGATGAGATGTTTTCGGGCTAGAGGAGATAATTTCCATTAGAACTAATTTGAGGTTTGACCAAATGGAGGTGATCATGCAAATCATTTCCACATCTGTGTCATACGTTGGTTTTAATTCTATTGCGCATCGATTACGACTATATTGACATGGAAGAGGTAAAATTTAAAATTTAAAATGAAATGATTTTTTTTTAATAATTAGAATTGTGGTTATTTTATTGAACGGTTTTATGGTTTTAAATCAAAATTTTGATATTTAATTAGGCTTTAGTTCATCAAATTTAATTTTACATTAAATTATTTTTATAAAGAAAGGAATTTGAAAGGAAATTTAAACATGTAAGGGTAACTTGTCCGTAAAAAACGCCTGGGTTCGAGCCTCAGCTCAGAAAATAATAAAAAATTATCAATAAATTTTAATTGATTTTATGTTGTAAAATTCATTTCTTCATAAAAAAAAATGATTTTTTTTTTTAAATTAATATTTGAAAACGTAATAAAAAGAGAGAAAAATATTCAAAAATTTTAATAAATTTGTATGTTTTTGGCCGAATTTTCCGTAAATGCAGCTTGTTGTTAATAATTTACAACGTTACGTCTAACGTTCTTACGACGTTCCACCCAATTGTGCTTTTAATTTGGATATAAAATTTACGCAAAAGTCATGGGAAATTTTCTTAAAAGTTTTCCCAAGTTTTCCTTAAAATGTTTGCTGAAAATTTCCATCCAATACTAATTCACCATTTTCGTGTGCAGAAAAACAAAACAGCAGTTTGTGTTCATTGAAATGTAGATAATTTAATAAAGGCATAAAATATTAAAACGTAAAAATCTGTATAAATTTTATATACACCTTGTTTTTTGCTAGAACTAAAAAAAAAGATAAAAATAAAAAACAACAAAAACAATTCTAAAAACTTTAAATCAAAACTAAAAAAAAATATGGAAATGTTAAATTTCAAAACATTCAATTAAATTATTCATTTCAAAGTAGAGCTTTAACAAACATTTTTTCTATTAATTTAAATTTTTTTTTTTAACTTTGTTTTAACCAAAAAGTATCATTTATTTGAATAAAAAAAAATTCTCAGGTGTTTTGTATAAAAGACATTAAACCTTTTGTATTACTCAACTCAGTGAGCAAAAGGCTTAAGAGGAATTTGTATAAAAACAGTAGTATTGAGTTGCTGGTCCAATGTTTAAAAAAACCCCTGACAATTTATTATTTGATTAAAAGCAATTTAATTTTATGTAAGAAGCTTTGGCTTTGTTTTTTTTTATTAAAGCAGGGATATTGTAGGGTGATTTGTATTTTGGATTCCAAAAAAAAATACACACACTCTTAAACCACAATAACACATTCATTTGTAAAATTATTTTTATAAAATAAAGTATTTACTTTAGGGTGTTTGTCGTAAAAGGGATTAAAAGATTGTTTATATGTTTGTTAAAAAAAGTTAGTTTTTATAAAAAAGCAAAATAAAAATTTTGATTTGTTAAAATTGGGATGCAAGGGACTCCCAACTTCACCAAAAAGCGTTTTCGTACTAGAAAATTGTGTTAATGAGAGTGATTTTAAAATAAAAATTGCCTTCTTTTACACCTTGCACAGACTTTTTCTTTCGGGTAGCTTGCGTAACTTATCAAACAATGAGCTGTCGAAAAAATAGAAAAAAAAGAACGATATTAGTTGTATTCATTTAATTTACTAGCAGAAACTCACTTAAAATTTACAAAATTGTTCTCAAGATAAAAAATAGACGCTAGCTAGAAAAACAAAGAAAAAAATTCTAGCCAATTTATTTTTTTTTTCAATTAAACCTTTAATCAAAAATAAAATTAGTTTCAATTAAAACTTTAATCAAGTGAATTAAACGGTTACTTATATCAACAACAATACTGCGGAAAATATTCTTAATATCAAAATTTATTTAATAGATACTATTAAGTTTTTAACTGATGCAAATTTAAATAATTTTTTAATCAGTATCACAAATTTTTTAATTGAAATCAATTTGTAATTTTCTATTCAAAAAAATATAAGAATGATGGTATATCAAAAAAACAATAAGATTCAGTTGTCAAAAAAATTCTTTGTTTTAGTTGTTTTTTTTAGGAACATAAAACTAAAAATAAACGACGAAAAGGCCATATTTAATAAATGATGAATTTTAGAAAAAGGTTTCAGTCAACAATTCACACTGCGGCTGGGTTTTAAAGAATTTCAGTTAAAGATTTTCAGTTAATCTGAAAATAGATTTGTGCCGCTATTATAAAGTTTGTATACAAAATTTTGACGGGACAGATAAGTTTTGCTTAAATATAATAAAATAATAATATAAAAAAATCACATTTCGACGGAAAATCCGCGCCTCATACTACGTTAAACTAAGATTAAACTTAATCCACATGTCAAAAATCCACCCTAGATATGTCTAGTTTAGCTATCGTAATTAATTAAATTAAGAAATATTTTTGGTAATAAATAAACATTATTTTAATCAAAACATGTTGTGGTTGCAAATATCCAAAAAAAAATAAGTTTTTTTTGTAATCAGCGATGAATTGTTTAAGAAGACTTAAATTGGTATATGTATATCACTTTTTAAAGCGATCTAACACAATCCATCTTTCGGTCCGGCAGAGGTCGCAATTTGCATATGTTGTTTTTTCTAGAAGGTATATGTACACAATTTGAAGACTTTTTCTGAAATAGGAAAAATTTGAAGATTTTTACTTGAATAGGAAAAACTTTTAGCGAAAAAATCAATTAGGATTGTATAAGCGATGGGCGTGGCGAACTTTAATTAATTAATTAATTTTTTTCTTTGGTTAATCCATAAAATGCTGGATGGCATTTTTCAGTGATTTAGAACCACTTTTTATATATTTTGCACCGAAATGTATCAAGCCATCCGTCTGTGCGTTGTTACGAAGGATACCAGAGTTTCTGACGTTAATCGAAATCGTATTCCTTGCACTATTAGACCAGCTCACCACCAACTAACCAACCGGGTTCTAGGCTTTGATAATTTTATATTTTTTAAGTCGCATACTAAATGATAAAAAATTATATAAAATTAGGTAAAAGATAATTTTAAATTTTAAACACAAAATTCGAGAGATATCCTCTGGTTTTATTAGATATTTTATTGTTTGTGAGGAGAGGAGAGGGTTTGTTGAGATTGCTTACATTTCAAAATTTAGAAAGGAATTTTTCATTTTGCCAGTTTGTTGCATAAAAAAGCAAAACTTTAAACTGAATTAAAAATTTACTTTTTGATTATTTTACATGTAATATAAATAACCAAAATACATCATAATCAATCAAAATTTGATATTGAGTTTTTTTCGTTTACAGCCTCTTAGATTTGAGGATACGATTTACAAATTTATTCACCATTTAATAGAACCTTTTGTTAAAATATTCCTTATAAAAAAAAATATTTTCAAAAATTATGCTTATTCATTTTTTCTTAATATTTGTTTTAACTTTAATTGAATCTTTCTCTTTCTTTAATATTTATTTATATCTTGTTTTATACCTTTTCAACACCTGCTGTTTTCTTTAAGCGCACTCACGCTCAATCATTTTTTATTTGTTTTATTTAAAATCTACACAACATATTTTTTTATTTTTATGTTTTTCTTTTATACATTTTTTTTAACTTTAACTTTACACGTAGTCTATTACCCACATCACGCGTGTGTGCTTAAACATATTGAAAAGTTAACATACCATAAAGCTTTTCATCAAATCCACACTCTCCTACAGGGTACATTAACTGATGGATTTTTGCAGCATGAGAAAATGACAAGGCCAAGAAGCAATTGAAAATTTTTAAATGGAAAAGATTTCAAGGATAAATTAAATTTTGATTTTAAGATATAATTTGGAAACGAACATAAGAATTATGTTTTAAATTTAGTGCCCCGGTAGGCTAGCTGGTAGTGAGCTAATGTATCGGCGCCGGGGTTGCGGGATCGATTCCCGCCAGAGACTCTGGTTTCTTTTCTGCAGACAAGCGCGATTAGCTTAGGGAATTAAAAAAATAATAAAATTTGTAACCCTTAAAATTAACTTCAAAATGTTGATATCCAGATCAAATTTACCAAAAAAAGACGTCTCATCGTCCTTACAGCCAACAAAAACAATGCCAGCGATCAAATTTACCTGATAAATGAGTCACGGATGAGTGTAAATTGTAAATACTTGCCGCCCAGCAAAACCGCGTTGTGTATTCGTACGATTTTGTTTTTATACATAATCACAGAAAATATTATCAGTAGTTGTTTTGTCAATTAAAAAAATTGTTTAAAAAGTCAATTATTTTTTTTTTTTTTTTGTTAAAAGAAAATTAAAGATATATTTTTGGATTAATTAACATTTTAGTTGTTTTGAAATAAATCTTTAATTAAAATTTTAATTAAATAACAAAAAATCTTAATTGATTTTTTCGTTTAAGATAAAATAATTTAAAGTTGTAGAATTTTTGTTGGAAACTGTCAAAACCTGAGCTATATTTAATTAAATCAATTAACACATTGTTTGAAACGGCAAAGTTTTTTTTAATAATTTTTTTAATTGAAATTAAAAATATCATTTACTGAAAAATTAATATTCACAATTTAAAATTTTTAGTAATCTATCTAATAATTTTGGTAAATGGTGCAAAATCAACAAATTGTTTGCTTGATTCTATTAATTTGGTGTTTAGAGACAATATTTAATTTGTTCTGTGATGGCATCGATAGGCTTTTCGAAAAATAAAAAAACTTCTATAATATTTAAAGCATACTTTATTTATTTGTTTGTAGGATACACTTTTTGATTTATGTACATATTTTTTTTATATATTGAAGAACAAACATTTTGGGAGCTGTTAAAAACAGGGCGATCCAATTATGTGTTTTGTTCTCGTCAAATAAAAAAATGCAGTGTGGTATTTTTTTGTAGAAAAGTAAACACCATTAATTTTATTAAAAAGGCCCGTAAAAATGCTATTCTAACCCCATATTTCATTGAGGAGCTAAACTCATACACTCGTGTATACATATGTGTGTTGATAAAATAGTGCAAATGACTGTGTGTCTTTAAAGTTTATAACTAAATAAATTTAGTAAGTGTATATGTAATGGGTGGTGTTTGTTTGTGTGTGTGTGTGTAAACTATAATATTTTAAAGGTATGCATGTTGTTGCATGTGTTGTTGACTCTAAAGGTGCTGATGAATACCAGATGATGACTTTAGTACAGCAAATTTCAGTTGTTAGTTGCATGCAGCAGCATCAACAGCTTTGTAACAACTTCCTATTTAATTTTATTTCAACTTTTTTTTTTCAACATTTTTCTCCATTTTTTTTCCTTTTCATACAACATTTATTCGTTTATACGTTCCTTTTGCCGTAGATGCTGATGCTGCCGTGTGTATGGCAGAATGGAAAGTTTATTAAATAAATTTGTCATATGCAAATTGAATAGTAACATAAAGTGTACAATAACTTTGAACAAAACTCAAACTGAAAATAGAAATAAAAATAAAAATAACAAGAACTTTTCTATTAAATCTAATTTAAATAATAAAAAAAAACTTTATATTAAGTCAACTTCAGTTTGAACAGCATTAAAACAGAAATATCCTGTTAAAGGAGAAAAAACTAAAAAAAAACCTTTTAATATTTTATCCTCTTTTAATATCTTGTAACTTTGTTTTAATAATACAATATACAAAATGCATTCATTCATTTCGTTTTGTAATATTATTTTATTTCTATGCCTTGTCAAAGTATTTACTAATAAAAATGTACACAGAGGGAAAAATATGGGCTTAAAAATGTCAACCGGTGTAAAAGACAACAAGCCATTTTCATGTTTTTGTTTACAATTGCTGTCACGATTATTAAGATTACCCGAGAACAAAAAAGTAAAAAATCTCATCAAGTTTAAAAAGGGAATATAAAAATACTATACATTGCCCAAGCTTGAAAGCCCTGCCGTTAAGTCGACAATGTTTTATTGTTCAATTAAAAATAATTTGTTTTCAAATTAAGAACACTTGTTAGCGATTTGTAGCTAATGATTTAGTAGTGTTTTTAAGTCTGCATTGTTTAAAGGAAATAAAAAGTAAATAAAATAATAATTAGTATTGTGGTTAATTTATTGAACTGTTTATTGTTTTTAAACAAAATTTTGATATTTTCATCAGGCTAAAATTCATTTGAATATTATTTTCATTAAATTATTTTTATGAAGAAAGAAATTTTACAACATGAAATAGTAAATTAAAATTTATTGACTGAACTGGGAATCGAACCCAGAAAAGACAAGACAAAAAAAAATGAAGGACAGAAAAATTGTACTTTGGACTTCAAGAAGAATTCTTGACAAAAATGTAAGAAAAAACAAGAAATTTTGATCTACCAAACTTAAAATACCATTTCGTTTAAAGGTTGATGTTTGACTATTGACTACAAGTCGTCGTCAATAGCGGTGAGCGTCAAACGGCAAACCCCTTTTAAGAGATTGTGTGGTAACAATCGAGGCAAGTCAAGGCAACCTGTCCGTGAAAACCTGGGTTCGATTCCAACTACAGTAAAGAACGAAAAATTATCAATAAATTTTAATTCATTTCAGGTTTTAAAATTCCTTTCATCATAAAAATAATTTAATGAAAATCAAATTCAATAAACTAAAGCCTGATTTAAATTTAAAAATTTGGATTAAAAGTAAATAAAATAATTTTTATATTAATTTTCATTTTATTGGAATAATATAAAAATTTATATAAAAAACTAGCTGTTTGGACCCGGCGCTGCCGACTACAGCGCCACCTATTTGGAGTTTTTTTTTTATAAACCATCAGTGAAAGTAGACCTTTCCAACGCATGTACTCGTTTAAAAATCGGTTGAGTGGCTCTCGAGTTACAAAATGACGAACATAGGACAACTTATTTTTATATATGGGTGCTTCCACAGAAAATTACCCCTCAAAAATTAAATTATTACTTTAAATGTTTTTCCACTAATATTATCCAAAATATAGGTATCTGTCATTCTCCGAAAAATTAACTTTAAATTTCTTTATACTAACAAAAAATATGCTTCTTTAAGTTACCCATAATAAATGAAATTAAACACAAAAATCTGTTCTCTTTTCTTTAAAAAAAAATTTTTTTGGAAATAAATTTCTTTGGTTTGAAAAAAAATCCATTCCTTAAACAAAACATTTCAAAGAATTCAACCAGATATTTTACTTGACATATGCTGCGCAAAATTTTACAATACATGATGTTTATTTCCGACATTTGAAAACAGCACATTTATAAAGTAACGACCGTTACTTTTTTAATGATCAAAAAAAGTATTGAAATTACACTTTTTATGAATTCCTGCGGTTGCTGCCGTTGCTTGAACTTTCGTAAATGGAGCAGTCCTCGTGGCATATTTGGCTAAGTTGAAATTTTATTTAAAAAATCTCCGAAAATCTTTTATACATATAAAGAAGAATATAACTCACCATGAGAAATAAATTCCCAGATTCTATTTTTTAAAATCTATATATATAAAATAGGATGTGTGTATGTATGTATGTGTGTATGTAACGTATGGACTCCAAAACGGCTGGGCTGATTTTGATGAAATTTTCAGGGAATCTTCAGAATATTCAGGCGGGTGACACTGTGAAGTCTGATTTTTTATTTTCGGTCTGGGGGCAGAGGGGCGTGCAAAATCAATAACTTGAGAACGGCTTGACCGATTTGAACGATTTTTTCTTTAAAATGATCGCCATGGTCCAACTTAGGTTTTTACGGAAAGAAAATTTTGCCCCGCTCACTTTTACGCCCACTTTTTTCGATTTACCTAAAATCAGAAAACGGCTCCATCGAGTTGACTAATTTTTCTTTCAAATGTTCGAATTAATCATCTTTAAGTTTTCATCGAAAGAAAAATTTACCACGCCTACTTTTACGCCCACTTTTTCTATTAAGCGCACAACTGGAGAACGACTTGACCGATTTGGACGATTTTTCTTTAAAATGATCGCCATGGTCCAACTTAGGTTTTTACGGAAAGAAAATTTTGACCCGCCCGCTTATTTCGATTTACCTAAAATCAGAAAACGGCTCTTTACACCAAATAAAAAAAAAAACATTGTCTATGCGCAGGCCTTAAGATGAAGTAATCAATAAATATAATTTCCAATTTGCCTTAAATACATGTGTTTCTTTTTTCATTGAACCCATATCTACACCATATGTAAGTTATTCTGTAAAAAACCTTTATGATACTTAGGTATTTCATGGATATTTATTTAAAGGCCGTAAATTTCGTTTAAAGATCAATTTAAATCGCGGACCGGGCCAGCTAGTGATATAATAAATGTTGCTCACCATGAGAAATAAATTCCCAGATTCTAATTTTTAAAATAATTTGTATAATAAAGAAAAAATATTAAAATTAATTCACCAAGTTCAGTGAAAACCAACTATTACTTTAATTTCCAGTTATTAATATCTTTTGACAGCTATAACTGAAAGTTAATTAAAACTGAACTTGGTGAAATGGGGGGTAAATTAGACTAAAATTAAGTTTTTGTCCAAATTCAAAAATCGTCTGATTTAACTGTTCTTTATCGTATGGATGTGTTTTTGCTAAGGCGTTATTAAGAGAACAATTCCGGCTAGGAGAACAAATTGCGATTTTTTGTGCCGATTATCATGTGTAAATCTTAATTTAACGGATAACTAGACCCAAAGCATGATTTATTAAATACAAAAATACAAAAGGAATATTTTCTAATTTATCCAGTGTTTTAATTATCGTTAATAAAAACATTAAATATAGACACTATTTTTGTCCGTTTGGCATTAGAATACTGAAAGTTGCAAAATAAAAACGAAACGTTGTTAAAATAACAACATGACATCTTCAATATGAGCACAATGTTTTGTTAATATTACAATGGTGTGTTGACAAAATAAAATCAATTATGGCATTCTCTAAATTTTCACACCATCCTATTTTATTTTAAGCACAAACGTGTTTGGCTCCCTTTGCCAACAAATGGTCTTAATTTTTGCACTTTTTCCCCAGGTTTTTTCTTTTTGTGTAATGCTTTTAAAATAATTTCTTCCTTTTTTATTTAATATCAAAATATTTGTTTGCAAAAGTCACGTTTGCAAAATTTTTATTTTTGAATAAAAGTTTCCAGACATACAAACGTGTTTGTTGACTTTCTAGTTGCAACTTTATTTTATGTTTTATTTTTTATGTTTTTTGGAGTTTATTAAAGTAATTTTATATTTATGAATTATATTCAAATGAACTATTAAAAATGTGTGAAACTTTTTTAATTTGAGCATATTTAAGGTAAAATATTATTAAATGGATTAATGTTTCTTTAAGTTAAAAATGTAATTAAAATCAATTAGTATCGTTTCACGATGTATTAATGCACACTGGAGCCAAGTTCAAATATATGAAAGTTATTGAGTTCATTTATTTAAATAAAACTACAAGGCAAAGGTTAACAAAGTTTTTTATAGAAAAAAATTAAAAAGTTAATTGAAATTTGCAGAATTTTTTAAAGTTTTTCGTTAAGTTGTCAAAGTTATACAAAATCTTATCAAGTTTTTAGTTAAGTTTTATAAAATGAACACCAAAGACTTTCCTTCATAAAAGATTGTTACGATTTAATGAATTTCGATTGGATACAGATTAGGTGAGGTAGGGGTGATAATCAATTTAAGATGAGGCATCACGTTGAACCTATTAGTTTCATTGCAATACCCGGGAATCGTTCTTTGTTAATCTCCAACCCACTCAAATATCGCACAAAGTTTGGAAAATATTTTCATGTGCACCTGTCAAAAGGCCTCATCTCATAGTGGTCTTATCACTGGGCGACAAACAATGCGCTTACCAACCGCTCCGGTGTATGAGCGCCACCAACAAGCACTGGTTACTATTTTGAGTGTATAATTCAGTAGAATTATGCACTCGTCCCATGTTTAGTAGACGGACCTATCTAACCTCCACCTAGGGATCCCTACAAATGCCAACCTTAACCTTCAGGCTTAAAAAGCAGTCGTCCATGTGAATGTTTAACTTCCCGCGGGTTTTACTTAAAACACAGCCACCACCTTCTCCCCGAAAGTATACCTCATAGAATAATTTCGGAGACCTCACCAATAGTCATATCGGTCTGCATGTTCACTGGGGTCTACACTTCCGTGGCACCAGATAAAATGGGTTACTTAGAACTCGTTGTTAGTCCATTGAACCTCAAAGAACCCTGGTATTTGAATATTTGCTTAATCGCAGGCTGCATACACCTGTTATTTACCCCAAATAATATAACATCAAGAGGTCACATAATCAATGCTTTCCGTCCAGTTGCTTCTTGTGGATTCAATAGTCCTTCGTTGAAGCCCGAGTTAAAAAGAGAACTATGATACCTCCACGGAGGAAATTAAAGAATTTAATTTGGCAAGCTTCGCGCCCTAAAGCATCCATGTATGTCTTGGAACCCGAATCGTTCGGCTGCAAAACTATTCAGCCATCTCGTTGAGTGATAATCGACAGTCAAGTGTTGTTTTGAGTTTAAAAATTAAAAAATATAACTGAGGTTATGATTCACTTTTTTGAATCGCAAGTATATCCATCGCAACTATTCTGCGCAAACACTGCAATGATTCGGAAGTCTTCGCAATTGATTATGGTTTTGGTATCTTCTATAAACCCTGAAGCACTCAATCTTAATTTAGAACTATCCGTGTTCAAATTTACACCGTGTCGATCATGTATGCCAACCGCAGATGTGTGATCAGTTTGGGATTGTCATATGAAGTGCCCACTGGTGTGTTTCTTCACTTCTCTGCAGAGTACAACTTAGAAGAATTGTTAAGGTTGTTGTCACTTTTGTAAAAACCATATCAAGGAGCAGAAAATTCAGGAAAATGTTCAGTGCCTACGTCGGCATAGTGCTACAAATCATAGTTATACTACGCACCTTTTCTTATTTTCTTCCTTTACCGGATCTATTCATCAAACAAAAATGCCGTGTAGAAGAATATGACGAACTAAAGCCGTTCTTATCCAGTAGAAGAAAATGTCGCTTTCGCAATTCGCTACAGCTTTTTAATTAAAGCTCATCGTATAGTTCACAATAAGAATAATATATTTTGACCTTTTTGATAGATAAATCTTTATGTTGTGCAGGATAATAGATCAAAAATAAGGTTTCTTATTCTTTCGATTAGTTTTTGTCCTGTTACGATTTATAGTGAGTTCTGCATACCTGTTTTGCACAGCGTAAATGAAATCTAGTTTTGACAATGTTTAACATGTACCTCGGCCTATTTTTTTTCAATGACATCAATTATGGTTTAAAAACTGAAGATTTAAAAAAATGTTTAAAAAATATAATTTCAAGTATTTAATAAAAAGTACCTAAAAAATTTAAAACTTATATTAGAAATTATATTAAATAAAATTCACAAATTTGTTGGTGCAATATTTTTCAAAAATTTTCCTCATTTATTTTAAACTATATTTTAAATTGCAACATATCCTTGCTACTCCTCTAGAAATGACATATTCTTAGTAGAAGTATTATAAATAATCCTTAAGTTAAGCAGTAAATATCAAGAAGTTACTAAAAAGAATTTACAGCATGTAACGAACTACCTACAGACTTCAAGGAGGATCCATAAACACAAACAAATACATAGCAACACAAGAACATGAATCCTTATAATCTGGCAACCCAACAAGCATAAGTTATTGCTTTTTAAAAACAAATTGTCATTTTAATCCAAATCCAAATCATTGTGAATAGCACTTTCGTATGAGTTAGTAGCATCAATGCTGTTATTAACAACTTTACAAATCTAAGTACAGGGTGGATCACGAATCGTGCTAACGACAAAAATAAAACCTAATAAATTTGTAAAAAGACTTTAGAAAAGCTAAAAATAAGTTGCAAATAAAACTGCAAAGTGAACGAGAATTACAATCAAAAAAAAAGTCTTATTTGCAACGATATCAAGGCTTAAGCAAAATACCAACAATAAACAGTGAGTTTATCTTTTCTTACATTCTCCACTACAATTGGTTCGATATTCCCAGCATTAATTGTAGTTGTATGTGGGTTAAGAAAAAATAAAATTAAAAACAAATTGCTTTAATGTTTTCGCAAGAAAATCAAAATAAAGCAATTTACCAGTTCAGTTTTTTATGCACGGGCACTTGCAAATTTATTATCAAAGTTATTTTCGGGACTACATACATTTTCATTAATAAGATTTTGTTTGTTGTGCTAAATTCCTAAATTTCATTCTTAATAAAAAACACTAAAATTTATTGTTGGAGGATAAACTTGTTCCTATGCGCATTTCACTGGTTGCTTAGAAAAGCAAAAGATATTAAGCAAACAAAATTGCAAAGTGAATGAGAATTACAAACACTCTAGTCTTATTTGCAACGATATCAAAGCTTAAGCAATGCCAACAATAAACAGTGAGACATTTTTTTCTGTTTCAGTAGACGGCTTATTTGTTTTTTATTTGGCATGTTGCTACTTAGATTTTTTACAACGAGTGCCTGGGATACCGAAAATAATTTAAAAACGTCTAAGAAGTCTTAGGGAAAATAATTTTAGTTTTAACATTAAAATGTTTGCTGGTCGTACCTATAAAAATACAAAATAATAGAGGCAACGTATAAATAAACAAACCGTTAACCTCACTACTACAACCATCTCTCTTTTATGTTATCCTTACAACATCTTTGACACTCACACACACCCACACACACATTCATATCTAATCACTCTCTTGGCTTTTAACACAGACACCTGTACCTGCATCTTATCGTAAAACCAGTGACATAATGATGAATTGTAGTTACACCAGAAGCTATCATACTTTATTTCTTCCAAGAAAAAATTTGTTGCAAGTAGTTGAAGTGACTGGTTGTTGCCATTCTAAAGTACGAGTAGCTTGTGGAAGAAGTAGAACATAATTATAATGTGTCACACTTTAAAGGATTTAAAATAAGAAAATAAAACCTACATAGTTATAGACTTACAAGTGTAACTTAACACACTCCCAGATACTAACTAATACTTGTATTTACACATATCTTTTGTACTACAACTCAATTTTTAACAACAGTTTTTTTCCACTTTTTCTTCTTCTCTCTGTATGAGTGAATATTTTTTTTTTTAGTTTAATGAGAAATAAATATGGATTGTTGTACAAATTTACATACATTGACATTTTCAAACATACTTTTACTTATTATTTTACTTTGTCTTAAAGGATGGGTAATTGTAAAAGGGCGTAAGTCGATTAGTTGGCTTATGAATTTGTTGTGGGTGCCTCGGAAGAAAAGGTTGCTGATCGTTTAAGATCCACACGTCCATACGCTAGACCAGAGATCGGAAGTAAGAATATAGATTAATGTGAGCAGTGTTGCCAAAATTCTTCTGTTGTAATACTGAAATTTTAGAAAATTCTTTAAAAGCTTGTTAATAAGAAAATTGTAATATAATTAATACAATGCAATAGTTTGCCTACAGATTCAAAGTCAATTAGAAGATTAACAACATTTAAGTCATCCTCTAAAATTGTTTTTGTTTAATAAAATTGAAATGCTGCTGTTGTAATCTAAAAACAAATATTTTTTCAACAAGGTTTCTTTCAAATGTGCTAAATTCCCATTTAATACCACTGATAAACTAAAATTTATTGTTGAAGGGATAAGCTACTCCTATGCGCATTTCACTGGTTGCTTAGGCCAGATCGTCAGGAAACTTCATCCAAATATTTTAGAAAAGCTAAAAATATTATACAAATAAAACTGTTAAGCGAATAAGAATTATAAACCTCAGTTTTACTTGTAACAATATCAAAGCTTAAACAACAACAATAAACAGTGAGTTTATATTTTTTTAAATTAATAATTTATTCAAGCTCGAGGTCAGTTTTTTTCCTTTTTCTTTTAATTCTATACTTCTCAATATTTCGACATCCTTTGGATGTCATCTTCAGGATTCTTAAAATAAATACAATCAAACATAAAT
The DNA here is from genome assembly GCA_949318255.1 of Pollenia labialis. Taxonomy (NCBI): domain Eukaryota; kingdom Metazoa; phylum Arthropoda; class Insecta; order Diptera; family Polleniidae; genus Pollenia; species Pollenia labialis. Next base: position 134,232,786 of record OX439143.1, on the reverse strand, counting down.
CAAATTTCAATATCACTTTTATATTAAACAACATAAATATAATATTAAACAATAAAAAAATTAACACTTACACCGAGTTGAAAAAATTAGCTTGTGATCTATTATTGCACTAATTGTAGCTTTTAATTCTTATTTTTATTGTGTCTGTAACTTTGAGGGCAGTTATCAGTGTCACTCTTAAAATTAATTATCTTCTGTAACGGTATGTTGCTTATGTGCAGCATCTCCAGTGTGTATCTTCTTTTATATTTCTCTTCAGTTTGTAATATTTTAACATCTTCAAAATTAGTTGGGAGTCCTCTTTCTTTACAGTGGGCTGCAAGTGCTGTTTTTTTTTGTGTTAATATATTATTTTTACACTTAATGTCCGATTTGTGTCCAGAAATTCTGGTTCTTAATTTGTATCTAGTAGTGCCAATCAACATATACTTGATCGCAACTGTGGTTTTCGTTGCCATTACATTTTATCTGATAAATTAAGTCAGCTTTGTTAAATTTGTCCACTTTAGCTTTGTTGCATGAGAAAAGTTTTCTCATCGTATTATCGGCCCTCTGTAATATTTTATATTTTCCGTCATTTTACATATTTTGGAGTTTTTTACCCGTTCCGATATGCCTGGTACATATGTAATTGACCTGTATATTTTCGCTTGCTCATCTTCACTTCCTTTAGTCTGCTTCCGAATGTTCTGATTTTTATTGGTCAAATTGTTAATGATTTTTTCAGGAAATGAATTTTTCCGCAATATGTCCTTTACTTTTTAAATCTTGTCTCTATGGAATTGTTAGTCACTAATTGTCATAACTCGTCGTATTAAATTTACCGCCTTTTTTATTATAATATTTCTTGGTTGGCATGAAAAGAAATTCACAATTCTGCCAGATGAGGTTGGTTTCCATTGGTACCAATCTCTTTTCAGTTGGATTCCTTTTCTGATAACTACAGTATCCAAATAAGGCAGTCTTCCGTTTTTTTTTCTTCCTCCATAGTGAATTTTATTTATTTGTGAAAACTGTTTAATTGTGTCCATGTTTCTTCTATTGCACTTTCATGTACAATCCCAAACTGGACGTCAACGTATTTCGTAAGCATTCTCGGCTTAATTGTTAATTTCGGTATGGTAGTTTTAAGCAGTACAATGTCTGCTATAATTGGAGATGCCGGTGACCCCATTGGAAGTCCCCTTTATTGCGTGTAGACTTTGTTCTTATATATAAAATATCTGTTATCCTTAACACAAAAATTCAGTATCTTCATGAATAAGTAGTTCCTTCGTCATTTCAGTGTGTTTTTAATCTCTTCACATTTCATTATGATTGTCTCTATAACAAAATCAACAGGTATACTGGAGATTAATGAAACTACGTCAAATGATACAATTCTCTCATCGTCACCTATTGCAGTATCGTTAATCCTAAATCTAAATTGCACAGCATCCCTCACGTTGAATTCCGAATTCGTTGTCAGTTTTTTTTTTAAATATTAGTTAAAAATTTACACAATTCTATGGGCGGTGATTTCACAGAAGAACATATAGATCTCAGTGGGAAATTTTCTTTATGGATCGTAGGAAGTCCACAAATTCTTGGAGATAATGCCACGTCAGTTTTAAGTCTTCTTTTTTCTATCAAAGAAATTATATTGCATTTATATAGTTCCTCAACTAGTTCGTTGTTCTTTCTTTGAAGTGAAGTTGTAGGATCCTTTTTCAATCTCCTTTACACAGGAAAAACTGACCTCGAGCTTGAATAAATTATTTATTTAAAAAAATTATAATTAAAAAGGTCGAATAATTAAAAAACTTAAAAATGAAAAATATTTTTTTTTTTTTTTTGTTAATTTTATGTTTAATTATTTTTATATGTATGTAAATTTAAAAAACAACATGTCTTGCCAGCTAGCTCCAGTGGTGCTTTTAGGCGATGGGGCCATAATTAAAATGAATTTATAGTATTTATGTTGAAAGAAAAAATTTCCAAATTTAAGTCTGCAGACCTCTTAAATCCATGACATATTTTGTCTTTTTATAAAAAAAAATATAAAATTATCTGAAAACGGCAACATTGAATAAAAGCAACAAGCGCAACAAAATATTTTTGTGTAAAATCTTGAGGTGGGACATTAAAAGAGAGAAAACTTGGTATTGTCATTTTGCCAATCTCTGCTCTAGACTTAAGTTTATCCTGTTGGCGAATATTCCTGTGTGCAGTTGCTCTTCAACAGAAGCTGCTTTCACATTTGCCATTTCTGTGTAGGTATCAAAGAGCAGGGCGTCAGTGCATGCCTATAAACTTCTCTGTGTTAAGAGAACTTTGGAGTATTCCAGAAATTTTAGAAAATTTCAAGTTCTTGTTACATTTAATCGCTTAGTTATTGCAACATATTCATATCTCAAAAAATCAAACTCGTTTTTCAAAATGTCCTTTTTTATGCTGATTTAATAAAATATATTTTGCCATAACTTCGGTTCAGTTTAAGATATAACACTGATTTTTGTTTTCCATATAGAGAAGTTATGAAGGAGCAGTTTTGCTTAAGTAACTTTAAATTTTTGAATTTTTGAGATATGACTATGTTCCAATAAAGGAGCGAAATGATATTTTTAAGCGTCAAACTAAATTTTGCCAGCACTGTCTTCTGCTTCAACAGATTTTATAGTTTTTGGTTGTTAAGCAGTTAATTTTTAAAAATTATTTTTTGGAAATTTTTATTTTTTAAAATGTTTTTTATTGTTTTTTTATTTATTTTATTTGAAACTTTGTTTTATCTTTTTAGTAAAGTAAATTTCCGCATTGGGAGCCATGACAATTCCTAAACCTCACTGTTTGGTCCCTAAGGTTTTAAGTCAGATGATGGGCAGAATATTTCTGTTATCGGTGAACGGTTCACGCAGAAAAAAAACTATGCTTTCAGGGAACCATATTCAACATACTATGATCGGCTTTTACCAATGCTAATGCTTCCAGGTAACCCTATTTTGATTAAATATTATCATAATTTGCTGAAATTAACCATTTTTTTGGTCAGAATTAACCATTTGTTAGGCAAATTGTACAATAATATGGTCAAAATTATCCATAATTTGGATAGAAGTAACAATAATATGGTCAGAATTAACCACGATGTGTTAAAGTTTAACCATATTGCAGCTTTTCATTTGTATTTATATTTTTATTTCATCACAGAAAATTTAAAAATTGCTTTTAACCAGGGGTTAAAAAAATGCAGTCAAAACCAAAAACTGTCGAACAAAAAACGAAAATTTGTGTACAACTTTTCGCTTTTTGAGTTGGTTTGTCAGCGACTGTTTAAATTTAATAAATCAGAAGTAAAAGCAACAGTTTTTTCTTTTTTTTTTTTTTGCCAATGACAAATGAAGAAGTGAAAGAAATGGCAGTAGTTTTACTACTTTGACTGCAGTTTTTTTAAATGCTGCTTTTAATCACAAATTTCGTAGAATCAAGTGAACAATTTGTTGATATTGCATCTATTAGCAAATTGATTATATTGATGACTAAACATTGTAAAAATGGAATATTATGATTTGTTTTGATTGAGAATATTTTCAATATGGCTAAAGAAATAATCTAAAAACTGTGCTATTTTAAATAATGTGTTAATTGATTCAATTAAAAAAAAAAGATTTACGTTATAAATATTGAATAAAAAAAGCTCAGCATCTAGTTTTGATATCATTTAAAAAAGCTTCAAAGTCTAAACAGTTAATCGACATATTAAGAAAGAAAATAAATTAAAAAGTTGTACAGGAAATGAGAAATTCAAGGAAATAAGAAGACCACATTTGTAGAACTCTTCCAGGAACAAATGAATATAGATTTTTATGGTTTTTTATATTCCACAAGAATCCCTAAAAATAACGTTGATAAGCCCTTTTTACATTAAATCAATAGTATACCACAATCTGCATATATACAAAACAATTTACAAACATATAATCTTAAAATAATAAGAGGTTTTATATTGTTGAAAGCTTTTTTTATAATTTGTTAAAAAAAAAGTTTTAGTCTCTTGTCTTTTTTTTGTGTGCTTTAAATAATTCTAACAAAGATCAAAAGTTTAGTCGAAGAATACAAGTAAAAACATGAGTACATGCGTAAGAGTATTTTGGAATTCTCGTATGTTATTAAATTTAAAAACTTTTGATATTAATTGGAATTAAAAACATATTTAAAAGAAAATGTTGTTTATTAAGTTAAAATGAAAATTTAAAATTTTTTAAGAAAAAACAATTCATTTCAAAACTCGCTAGCATCACAGAATCAATGATGAGATACAGTAAAAAATTTCATCGTTAAATAGCCAACCTTAAATTAAGGCTTTATGGCCACACTATCGAGCAACTTAAAATTGTATCAAAACTCTCACTCACGTACGAAAGTGTGCACCCCGCTTAACCAAAACAGAGGGCTTATTCTGACAGCCGTGCTCGAATAAGTAATCGATTCGAAAGCAATTTTATTTCTAATACTTTCAGTCGATACAGAACAAATCGAAATTATTTTTTAAAAGTTGTGAAAACTGAAATAGAAAAGAATTAAAAATAAATTTTCTTTCAAATCGAAAAATTATACGATCATTACTGCCAGAATTAGCTCCTGGATTTTCAAAAAATATAAAATAAATAAAAATTAATATGCTGCAAATCAAAGAAAATTAATTATTTTAAACGAAATATGTTATGGTAACTTGGCCGTGAAAGCCTGGATTCGGCTCCCAGCTCAGTTAAGAATGAAAAATTATCAATAAATGTTATGGCGATTTCTTTTCTGAGAAATATGTTGCATAAATGTTACATGCTCTATCTCTTTTATGTAGAGCATGTAACATTTATGCAACATATTTCTCAGAAAAGAAATCGCCATTAATTAATTTCATGTTGTAAAATTCTTTCGTCATACAAAATAATTTAATAAAAATTAATTTGATGAACTTTATTTAGCCTAATTAAAATATCAAAATTTTGATTAAAAACAATAAACAGTTCAACAAAATAGCCACAGTACTAATTATTGTTAATTATTTTATGTTATTTTTTAGAGAACATTTTATAAAAAATTATTTGATAAAGAAAAATTTAATTCGAAAAATATTGAATATAGAAAATTTTTTTTTATTAGGAGTTACAAATACAATTTCAAATAATATTCTAACTAAAAAAAATCAAGCAAAAGTAACTTGGATTTTCAACCCCTGGAAGCGAAACAGACCAGGGTTTCTGGCGGGAATCGAACCCGCTATCCATGCACTCATTCGCAAACTCACTTCCAATTGTTTTACCAGGCACTCAGAAAAATTTTGAATCGGAAATCATTCTTATAAAATTCAAATAAGAACTCCTCAAAAAATATGTATTAGACAGAGTTTTTCTTTCCCCGGACTTTTCATTTCCCGGGAAAGCAGAATTTATTTTTCAATTCAGGGAATTCAAATATATCAGCAGTAAAGTTGCATTAATTAAATAAATAAAAACACAGGAATTCCCTCACAAATTTTTTAAGGTTTTTTCCCCGAAAAATGTGAGGGATCCCGAAAAATCTTCTATATTATAAAACAGGATGTGTGTCTGTATGTATGTAACGTATGGGCTCCAAAACGGCTGGGCCGATTTTGATGAAATTTTCAGGGAATCTTTAAAATATTTAGGCGGGTGACACTGTGATTTTTTTGATTTTCGGTCTGCGGGCGGAGGGGAATGGAAAAATCCAATATGTATATATGAAAGGTGTAAAAAATGTATAGTAATTCATAAAATGAGAACGGCTGGGCCGATTTCTGTAAAATTTTTTTGTCAGTTATTCGTATTTTCGAGGAAAAAGTTTTTACGGGAGAAAATTTTGGAAAATCCCTTCGGAAAATTGCAAAAAGCGAAAATCGAGTTTTTGTATAAAATTTTGTGTGAAATTATTCCTTAATGGCTTTCGAAATCAAACAATAGAAAGTTCTTAGTGTAAATCATGTAAAAGAGCAGAAAATGCGAAATGCGGAAAATTGGAAAATCTCTCCGCAAAAGTCGGGAAATTGGAAAAATCGAAAATTGATTTTTTTTTTTACGAAATTTTGTTGTTAATTTATTTCTTAATGGCTTTCCAAATGAAAAAATAGAAAGTTCTCAGCCAAACTCCGATAGATGGCGTTATACGTTGACTTAGACTTTGCGCAATTTGACAGGTGTCATTTTGGCATTTAAAATTGGGGCGATGCAAAGTTCGCCGGGTCCGCTAGTCCCTTATAAAAAATAATAGTATTAGACGGACAAGTTAAAATCTGGCAAAATTCTACTGTCGGCTGGATAAAAAAATTCCCTTGAGAAAAAACAAAACCTAATAGGACACAAAGGATTCTAGGATACCCTCCAAAATGACTTAAATGTAAGTGTAGAAGATGTAAAAGTTCTGTTGTAACACCCGCATTTTTATGTTATGCACCCAAGTGCTTTTAAAAAGATTTGTGATGAAAATCTTCGAAAAATAAATAAATTAGGAATAAATTTAGTAAATCGTCATCTTATTTCTTTGAGGCTGCGCTGGTAGGCTTGTTGGTAGAAAGCTCATCTATCGGTGTGAGAGTTGTGAGTTCAATACCTCTAGAGACCATGTTCATTTTACTACAACGGGCTGGAAGTCTACGTTACTACACAGAAAAATTCTACAAAAATGTTTACCAATTAAAACATTAATCAAAAATAAAATTAGGTTTAATTAAAAATTTTATCAAGTGACTTAAGTTACGTTTAAGGCCTGTTTTCACAACTTACCGATAGCTGAAGGTAGGATTTAATCGGCCGTATAAAAAGTGTTCCATTATTACAACTTTACTTTTACCTACCAGGTAGGTAGAACCTTAATTTATTTTATTGCTCACTTTAGGTAAAAGACAAGTTTTAATAATGGAACAATTTTTATAAGGCCGATTAAAGTCTACTTTTAGCTATCGGTAAGTTGAGAAAACGGGTCTTAAACGTTTAATCAAATCAATTCAACGCTGAATCAAATTAATTTATCGTTTGATTGATTTAATTAATTAATTTACTGGTCCAAATGTAATAAATTTTTTAATTAATACCAAAAATATTTTAATTGAAATCAATTTTTATTTAATTTTTTTTATTGTGTAACGCTCGCAAAAATTAAGTTAAATGAATAATTGTTTTTGTTACATTTTCAAATAAATAAAATTATTTCTTTGTTTAAAATAATAATAATTTAACGTGAAATTGAAAAAAGTGTTGTTTCTATAAAAGCAAATACAAAATATCTCTTAAATGATTCTCTTATATCGCTACTTAATTAAATTTTATACTTCTCAGAATTTATTCCTAATTTTCTAAAAACTTTATTCAGCTTCATTGTACAAAATGAAATGAATCCTTTATTAAAGTGTCCTTTACAGTATTAGGTTCGTCAAAAAATGTCTGTGAATGTTTTGACATTGAGCAAAAGAGAATTTAAAAATATTTTTATTCGGTGTTTTAAGGAGATTGTCGTTTTATTTTAAGGATTCTTTCCTTTTTTTTTTGCTAAAATGACAAATTTTTCCAAAAAATAAATTTTAACACCCCCAATATCTGTTTTCTCTCTCTCTCAATTTCCAATAAAACATTTAAAGCAATACGAAAGACAAAATACGAAAGAAAGTAATATAAATGTTGCAATATTGCAATAGCAGAAACAACAATATTTATTTATAAAACCAGCATGTTGCCACAACAAGATGCCATGAATAAGACAAACGAATAAAGAAGTTTCATACGTACTATTGGTTTAAGAGTTAAAGCTGAAGGACATAAATCTTATCCAAATAATTCTTGAGAATTTAAAGAATGCATTTTCTCAAACTTTAAACAAGACTAAAATTGACAAGGAAAAAGATGTTTGTTTATTTTTAATTACACTGTGCTCGAATTTGACACAGGTTTTTAAAGAGCTGGGCACCCTACTGGTAAAGCTAATTCAAGTACGCTAAATTCAAGGGTGATAGCCGGTGTTCAAAGTTAGCGTTCGTGTTCGCGTTTTAAAATTTCAATTATAAAGTACTAAAAAATGATAGGCTTTGTACTTTTGGGAAATCAATCCAATTTAGTTAAAAAGAATTTTTCGTTATGTTTTTTCCGCGAGACAAATTTTTTTAAGCGACTATTTATCCCTTCCTAAAAATAAAAATTGTTGAAGTCATCAAAATAGGTATTTGCTTGTGATATGATTTTATAGTTGAAGTAATTCCTTAGCCATTTCTTCAGGTTTAAAAATAAGCCACTCGGGACTAAATCTGGTAAACAGTTTATGGATGTTTGCCATGATTTTTTTTTATCGTTTTGAAGGAAATCAAAGTGGATTACCTATGGATACCCTGTGGATACCCTGTGCATCCCAAAAAAAAAAAAACTGTATGACTTTGTTGGCGGACACACCCACCTTGGCCTTCATTTTGGCCTCAAAAAAATGGAAATATTTTATTTATTATTGAATAGGGAATTATGTCTTGATTTCAAAAACTAAAAAATTTATTCATAATAATAAAATGTGTTTTTGAGTTTTTGACGATTTTTCTATGAAAAATTGTTTAATAAACCTTTTATAATTCAAAAAATATTTTTATGAATATGGGGATAAGACTATAAGTTTTTTTGGGTGCAAATGGGGCTACATTGTTCTGGATGAATGCACGAGCGGTGTCTGGGGACCTCAAGCAATAACTTTTTGTGGTAGGTCTTGTCTCGTTTCAACACACACAAACGTTGGTGATATACAAAAACCAACCCTTTTTTTGTGGCTCAGTGGCACTTTTGTGGCTCTTTAAGATTAAATTACAAATTTAAAACTTATGGTGTTTTCTTTTCTACAAAAAATGTGCATTTTTTTAAAAAAAGAATGCAATTTGGTGTCTGTTTTTTAAAAATTTTGCTCCCGAAAAGCATGAGTTTTTTAGAATAAAACAAGCCACCCTTTTCGGTAGCAAAATTTTTAAGAAAAAGACACCAAATTGAATTTTTTTTTAAAAAAAGGCACATTTTTTTGTAGAAAAGAAAACACCATTAAACTCGACTACAACGTTTTGATTGCCACCTAAAATTTTATTCCAATCCTTTTAGAAAATTCCGAATTATTTTAATTTTTCGTCCAGAATATCGCACTGTGCGCTGATTCTCCCTAAAAAGCCACTATTTCACCAACACTACTGCTAAGTTGGCACGCGATTGCGTTTGTTGTCGAATGTAAAAAAACGCTGCACTCATAATGCAGGAAGCTTTCTCATATCGAAGAGATTTGAAAACTTAAAATCGCTCAGCCATGTGCGGTGCCAATGGCTTCTACAGTCTCTTTCAGTTTCAATACTGAATCAGCCAACACCATGTTTGAGATTTTGTAATTATTTTGGTTGCAGGGACTCCAGCTGGAAGCCCAGAACTTTCGACATCTTCTGTAATTGTACGGTAACAATGAAATTCACTTTTTTAATATTGAAATTAATGGTGCAGATTTTGATAAATGAGCCTGTCACTTGGCCTCCAAGATCGTTTAACTTGCAACCTTTCGACTATTTTCTATGGGGCTACGTAAAGTCACTCGCTTATGCTGATAAAGCAGCATCAATTGACGCCTTGGGGACCAACTTTATTCAAATAATTATTGCCAGGAGAAGTGTTGCCCCTTCAGTAAGGAGACGAGAAATTCAAAAATGCACGGTCTGATTGACCTGCCGTCGTGTGTTTGCCACGCCATATGAAGCAAAACTTGTTTCTGGATGCAAAATAATGCTCGTTTTTGAATAAACGGCCTTTTAAATAAAATATTTGAACGTTCATGATGCGCTTTGTCAAGAATCCCCACGGTACCCTTATACGCGAAACTATTTTCAAATGTTTATTCACTTTATTGATCTTTCTATACAATTTTTTTCTTAGTTCTTCTATTATTTTTTTAATAATGTTTAGTTCTTTCATGCTAAAAAAAACGCCCTTTAATTAGGATTTTTGAAAACCTCAAACCAATTTCAACCAAGCCATCTGTTAAGACCAAATCACAATAGAATTTTCTTTTAATCATTTATTTTTCAACTTAAATTTACTTATTCCATTTGACCTGAATAGCAAACAAAAGTAATTCATTTATTTAACTCAACTGCTACCCAAACTCTTGGTGACACAATCTTAATTTTGTATAACAAATCTTTGGAATTAGTTTTATTATTAATCATTTTCTAAAGCTGAACTGATAAATTTTACATAAATTTTTTTTTTTTAATTTCCTCTAAAAAACAATGTGGTAAATTATATTTGTTAAAGTTTTGTTCAAAGGAAATTGCAATTCCTTTTGGATTTTTTAGTTAATTTAATGAAATGTTCATACAATTTACAAACACAAGTAGAACAAGTTATATGATGCATAAAAATATTGTATTTAAATTAAATATAGTTGCTGGCGTAATGCATTGCATTGCATTGTGTAATTATAGCCTTAAGAATGATACAACATGTTTGCAAACAAAAAAAAAAACAAATAATTAAAAAATGTCATTGAATATAAATACAAGGTGGTGCAAAAGTCATCAATCACCGTATCGGATGAATATTTAATTTATGCAAGTGGCGGTAAATGTCAGCTCTGCTTTGAAATTTGTTAAGCAATCAGATGCAAAATACACGACAATGAGACCACTATGCTTCTCAAGAACGCGAAATAATTGTTCGTCGGTGGCATTAGCGCAGCATAGCAATTGTTGCGGGTACGTTAGTGAACATAACTATTGCTTCTAGGCCACCAAAATTAATTTTTTTAAATATGAAGAGCAATTTTAACGGCTCAAAGTTTCTGTTTGGTTTGGAATTAACGCTGGAGGGGTCATCGGGCGGAGGGCCAAATGACCACAGTGATCGGCGGCCGCAACAGAGCGATGCTCAACGACTCTCTCCAATCCTCAACTGGACGAATTGGGAATGGAGAATATGAGGTTTCAAAAAAATGGAGCAACGGCACAAATGGACAACCCACAATGGTAATTCTGAAGGCTGCATTTCCGGGTCACCTCATCTCTCGTTTTGGTGATTTGCACATAAAACTGATTTAGACTTCTTTTTGTGGGGTTTCTTGAAGCCATTTTAACGGCTCAAAGTTTTTGTTTGGTTTGGAATTAGCGCTGGAGGGGTCATCGGGCGGAGGGCCAAATGACAACAGTGATCGGCGGCCGCAACAGAGCGATGCTCAACGACTCTTTCCAATCCTCAACTGGACGAATTGGGAATGGAGAATATGAGGTTTCAAAAAAATGGAGCAACGGCACAAATGGACAACCCACAATGGTAATTCTGAAGGCTGCATTTCCGGGTCACCTCATCTCTCGTTTTGGTGATTGGCACATAAAACTGATTTAGACTTCTTTTGTGGGGTTTCTGGAAGTCACGAGTCTTTGTTCAAAAGCTGCAGACTCTTAAAGTTCTCAAAGTGGATATCCGTCAGGAATTCAGGAACCCTTCACAGAAAGCTCTCGTAAAAATCGTCATTGATTCTGGCGGCGGCCACGTTGCCCATTAACATTTTTTTTTTCAAAACGAAAAATAACTTAGACATCAAATAAACACAATCTAAGACCTAAACTCGAGTTCAGTGAAAGAACATCGGGTGACAACTTTTGCTCCACCATGTATTTCAGCCTGCAGAAAAATGCAAAAATGCTTTAAGAAATGGGTTATTGAAATGTAAAATTGCAGCACAAATCGTGTATAACTAAAAATTATGGCTAAATGTAAGTAATATTTTCTTGCAACATTCAGATTGTTTGAATTTTGTTTTATCCTTTTCTATCATACGGGGAAATGGTTAACAATTTTCAACCACTTTCTGCTGTTGCAAACTTAATATTTGCGCCTTTTTAACCTTTAACCATGTCGAAAAGCTAAAAGCCAAACTATTTATCCAAAAAATTTGCTAAGGAAAAGTTTGGTAGGATTTACATTTCAAGGTACCTTGAAAATAAATAAAAGCTAAGAATTGAAACGTTATAATTGACTTTTTTACAAAAAAGGGTAGAGTTACGGCTGCTATCCAGAATTTCACAAAAAAAAAAAACCTTTACAATAAGTCGAGTAACTAAACTATGCTTAGTACACACATCAACCTCTCTAAGTCGTTTATCTCATCCACGATAAACAGTTTTAATGCTTTCCAATAACCAATCACAGGGGCCCCCGCCCCCTACGTCCATTTAATAATTAACTCTACAGCAAGTAATTCTCTCTTTGTTTAGCCTAATTCGTAGCGTTTATATTCAATTCATTGGGTGGCATTTCTGGTTTAACTGTTTACAAAGCTCAACGTATAGAATGTCCAGTTCGAAGGACCGTAAACAACTTTCGATACATTTTGCTGTTGAACATTTGTAGTTGTTGTCTTTTCAATAAAGTTGAAAACCAAACTTCCTGTACCCTTTAGATCGCAATTAGGAAGAACTAGTAATTCACCAAGCATATACATGGCTGAGTCTGAAAACATCATTAAACTTTTTATTGAAAGTCAAAAATGTATCATTAAGTTTGAAGTTGCACAGTTTGCTTATTGTGTACACATCGATTACTTTTTTGGTACCTTGGAATTCAACAAAAGGTGATAAAAAGGGGAAACTTGTTCGAAAATTTCGTTGACGAGATCTTCAGGCTGTGCCTAGCGATAGCGATATCAGGTATGGAAATTTTGTCATATTAACTTTATTATCCATACCTTGCCCCCTCTGACAATCATTTTTGTTGGTCGATGTAAAAGGCTCTCAATAGAATACGCTTTGCTACAGAACAATAACTTGATTCGTTTTCAGGCAAACAAATAGCAATTATCTTGACTCCAATTTTACATGTTGACAGAAAGATGTGTATCGAAGATGTTGACATCTTTCCATAAGAAAAACATAGGGCTAAAAACCAACATCTCTAAAAGATGTTACTATCTCATTTTATTATATTCTTCATATTTCGATTAATTTTTGTCATCACTAGAAAAGTAGCAATAAGTTCTTTTTGATGTGGCAATACTGGCAAATAGAAGTTTTCTTTGAAAGAAGCGTTACCATTTGTTAAGTTTTCTATTTTTATTTCAGATTTTTTTGTAAGTATTTTTTATATTTTTATTTTGAATTTTGAAATTGAACTTCAAATACATTTTTATGTTTTCTTTTTAAATTTTGGCACTTTTTAAGAAAAAAACATTTTTTTTAATGGCGACATTAATGTTTGATGGTAGATGTGTAAGAAGAACAAGTAGAACTAGTGTTTCAGATTTTCCACATCTTTGACGGTAGATGTTAGATGTTAATCAACAATATCAAAATGTTAACAATAAAAGCTCAAATTTTGATAAACAAACGCATTTTTGAGTTAAAGGAACTCTTTTAAATCATGATTAAAATAAAAATAATTTTCTTTATTTTTATTTACTTTTTTAAATGACAGAAACGAAAACTTTTTTAACTAAAAAAAAACTTTAAATAACTTTTTTTTATTTTATTTAAACAAAACCTCATTTCTACCAGCATGTTTCAGTTAAAAACAAAAGGTAATTAAAATTTCATTAAATACAAAAGCCATCACTTCGCTACTTTCCCTTCCTGTCCAACTTTCAGCTCTTAAAATACGGTGGGCTTAAAAAAATATTTATCCGGAAAGGGTTGTTCTCAACTTTTGTTTTCATCATGTTTTTTAATTTAAATAAAAACAAAAGAAAAACGTTCTTCTGTTCAGTTCCTTTTTATTTTTAAATGCTTATTGTTTGTATTTTTTTTTAAGCAGAATAAATGTTTGCATTAAAGTCACCAGAGCATATTAGTTAAACAAATTTTACAGCCATAAAAGAAAAAAATTTAATAAAAGCAAAAAATTTCAAAAAAGTAGATATTAAACCGAACGGTAGTTAAAATACATAAGTAAAATTTAAACAAAATTAAAAAAATAAATTAATGTTTTGCAATAATAAAATTTAATAAATCATAAGAATTTAAAATTTGAAAAAGCCTAAAAGCCTGCAATACTTTTTATATTAAACGTATGATTATTAAAATTATTGTATAATACTCATACGCATAGTGGCACAAAATAACACCAAATTGTTAAATAAAAATTGGAACTTTAATTTAGACAAACTCTATATTTTTTGAAAATTGTGTACTTTATAAATTAATTGTTTCGTTGTTTATGTGGTATGTCGTACCATCTTTTAGAACAAGAGGCAAAAAAAAATTTAAATTAATGCCAATATAATTTAAACAGTTAAATTGAAAAGCTACATTTTGTGAACTTTTATTGCCAAAAAAGAAAAGCAAACTTTAAAAAATATATTCGTTCATTCGTTTAGTTAACTTACAGTTTTAAAAAAGGCATAGTAAAACTTTTCTTAAAAATAAAGTACCAGTTTTACTAAAAAAATATAACAGTTAAATAACGAAATGATTCTAATTCACTCAGGACCTTGCATTTTTAATTTTATATTTTTTTTTTTTGTCCAATACTGACGGATATTCAAAAAGTACTAAAACTGGAACAAAACAAAACCAAAAATTGCCCTCCTATGGATTCTTTTCCACTCATGATATTGCATGTTAAATTTTATGTTTCTAGGTTCAATATTAACGACAATTAAAAAAGTACTAGTTGTGTTACCGAAAAGCTAAAGAAATAAATTTATTTACCCGTATTTCCCCCTTTTTTGGTACTTTTTTTCTCCTCATTGAAGTATCAAAAATTTCAATATTTTAGTGGGAGCTTAAAATTGAATACGTATATTTCAATGAATGGAAAAAAATATTTTGTATGAAAAAGAACCAAAAATAGTTGTTTATTTTTACCCCTTAGTCGTTCAAATTTCGAAAAAGACCCAAAAAAAGAACCTTCGCCAAAGGTAAGAGCGTATATATAAGTTTGTCATTCCGTTTGTAATTTCTACAATAAAAACACTTTAAAAGTTTTTAATTATTAAAAACAAAAAGAAAACATTTAAATCTTTAGAATAAACTACAATTATACGAATAGATGTAATAATTATATAGATTTTAACTATTTTTTTTTCTATTTCTAATTTTATGCGAAAACTTTTATACAAATTAAAGAAATTTTTTTCAAAACACAATAATATAAAACCCATAAGCAGACTCTTTTGTACGTATTTAATTAAATTCCTATTTCACTTTTACAACATCAAAAAAAAAGAAGGTAAAAAAGGAAGAAAGTTACACAAAAAGGGATGATTTTTTGCTTTGTTGTGCGATGAAATGTAAATGTGAATAAAAGTGGAAAGTGAGCAGGTATGTGTGGTCTAACTAATGTTTTTTTTCTATTACCTATACATACATAAAAAAAAACAAGGTAGAATACTAGACAGCCCCGATATCTTCCATCAAAAGAAAAAATAAAATTTGCGAAAATCTTTTATAACAATTTGTTTTTTTAAATTTTCGCCAATTTTTCTTTCAAAGCAAAATTTTTGTAATATTTAATTGTTAATAAATTTTTGTAAGCAATTTATTTTGCTAAATTTCCTATCAGGGCCAGATTTTCTGGTTTCCCTACAGGTAGTTTCTTTAAACAATCTCTGGCTGGCAATAAGATGAAATTTGTGCACAATAAGTTACTTACTTTTCGAAAGCGAAACACCCATATCATGTATTGAGACGTTCTGATTCAAGGTGGTGCCTTCAGTCACTTACGAGTTAACCATACAGTTTTCAAAAAAAAAAACCAAAATTTTCGTTAAGATTCATTTAAACGGAAAATGTTCGTTAAATTCATCAAATAATTTTCGCTTTATTTCTAGCAAACTGGAAATGTATAGCCAAAAATTGCTTTCATGCGCAATTTAAACCAAGTTTAAAGTGTTTACTGTGAAAATTTGGTACAACGTGAGTTAATTTTAAGTATTTCGCCATCGTAAGCCAACACCTTTTTCCATCTGCTTGGCAACAAATGGACTTCGAGCCAAAAAAAAGGTCTTAAATTTAAGATAAATAACTGATACATTGTTTTTAAGTAAAGCGTTTCCAGTGAGAGCATTCTGCATTTACTGAAAAAAATCATGGTCGGACGGGACAAAGTCTTGACTATACAGCCGATAAGCCAAAACGTTCAGAAGTGAAATCATTCTGGTGGCCTTAAGTGAAGCTTTTTCCAGTGAGATAATCTCGCATTAATCGAAACAAATGGTAGTCGGACGGGACAAAGTCTGGACTATAAAGTGGGTAAGGTGTAGAGTTCTACATTGAAGCGGTTTTATATGAGAGAATTCAGCTTATCTAAAGTATCGCGTTTTCTAGTAAGTTGTATTCATTGCAAAGAGGAATAGTCGGACGGGACAAATTTTGGACTATAAAGCGGTTGAGGCAAACCGTTCTTAATTTTTAAATAGATTTGACTGGTGTGTTGCAACATTTAGTCGAGCGTTGTCATGGTCACATATTCTGAGGATTTTTCCCAAAATGCGTTTTAATCTAAAAATTGCATTTGGTATATCGTCACCTTAAATGAAAAGGGCCCTAACTAACAAAAAATTAAAATTCGACTTTTTCATTAAATCTAATGAACTTCATCAACACAAATGCCCACAAAATTTTTGGAATATTACGACCAACAATAACGGGCTTATTGACAAAAAACAAAAGGCCTTATCTACAAAAGATTATATGGTAAACGCTAAAAGGCCTAACCAACAGTTTGCATAATGTGCAACATTGTCAATAATCAAAACAACTGGTATATTTTACAATAAAAATAGAAGAAAAATAAATTATAAACAGTTTAAAGCAATTTATTTCTGTAAAATGGCCTTTTTCGGTTTAGGGGACGATATGTACCATGCAATCGCCTTGCTTAATTGCTCGTGAAAGATAAGCCCCTTCTGGCATAATGAAAACGGAGTTTTACTTTAATCTCATGGATATTTATTTGGCTTTGGACTAGACGACGCTTTACTAACGAGTCCTTGGACTTTGGGTTGTCGTAGTGGATCGATTTTTTTATCGGTTGTAATGATTCATTTTTATGGTTCAATGCGAAGATGCAACTTTACTTGGCTTCAACTCTTTGTGAACAATTTGAAATTGCTGCTTGCGTGGCTCTCAGAGACTTTTCAAGTTTTTCCTGAGGGTGCCTGGTACTACCTTCATACTTAAAAAGACTAGCAGAAATTAATTAACCAACCTTAAAAAGCCCGAGAATGATGCTTTACATATCTTTGCTGGTCAATCTTATTAATGGTGGCATACATTTTGAAAAGAAGAGACAAACAAGGTTGCATAATAAAGTGTGATATATAATTTCTTAAAACAAAATCCGGATAACGGAGGAAATCCAAGATAATAGAGGCCTTTGATCAAAAAAAAAAAGACAACCCGTACAGTTGATGTTGCCAATCAATAAAATTAAGGTATATCGTAGTTCCACTGTAAATAGCAAATACTCGAAGTTAAAAGTCCAAAATATCTGTTGTGCAAACGGAATGACTAACTTTTCTAAACCATTAAAGAATTGGTAGGGTATAAAAACGTGTGTGTCTTATACATTTACGTTCGTAGATACTTGCATATGTATCCATCTATCTCTGTATGTATATTGGAGAATTGATATACATGTGTTTGTATTTTTATGTATAATTTATTCTCTATGTATTTGTGTGGTTAAGAATTAGTCAAACGTAAAAATCACTTTAAATTAAATTGAATTTTCTGTTTGTAACGTCATTTGTTTTTTAAAATATTTCCATTTTAATGGCTGTTGAAGTTGTTGGATGTAAATTTACCCCCATGCAGTTAGTAATTTATTTTTTTTCTATTTAACAAAAAATTGGATTTTAGATTAACCCAAAGGTAAAGAGTATATAAATTATACATAAGAAACGTGTTTACCCTTTCTTCCATTTTTTTTTTATTTGGTTTTATTTCCTAATCAAACACTCATTTGTTTGAGAGGAAACGTCCGTTAAAAGATTTTTTGTGGTTGAAATTTAATTTTTTATCATTTAAAATGTTTAAATCATTTTGCTTTTTCTCAACAACGAGTTTATTAATTAAAACAAGATTTTCCTATTTAGATCTCAATGTAATATTTTCTAATCAAAAAGTTTTCTAGCAGTCTTAATACAATTTTATACATTTCTGCTTAAAACCTAAAGTTTTCTTTATTAAATCTTTATGTAGAAAGTTGTTTTTTGTTTCTTCTTCTCGTTTCGACTTGCAAAACTTTGTGCAACAATTTATCGAAAGTTATTTTATCCCCATATTTTGTGTTGCTGCACGTTGCAGTGTTTATCTGAAGTTAATATGGAGAAAATATTCGATTATTTGAAGATTTGTTTTAAAATTGCATGCAGAAGTTTTATGGAAAGTATAAAAGAATGTTAAAATATGATTTTCTTGTAAATTTAAATAAAGTCGAGCTTTTTTTTTAACATGAAAAAAGCTCTCTAGTGTACAATATAAATTTTCGTTTTTAAATTAAAATGCTTTTAAAAGAAATTTAGTTTAAAAAAATTAAACCGGAAGGAAGGTATAATCTTCTATGAAAACCCCTAGGGCTTATCACTCGCTATGATTTTCGTAATCATTCTACAGAGTGGCCCAAAATTACCGAAGGGGTTTGTATTGCTTATAGCTTTTTAATTACAATTTTTTTTCTTTTCTTTTCAATATTTTGTAAGGAAGACTTGGGGAATTTAAAATGGAGCTGTACTCAATTGAACAAGACGGAGCCACAGTGTAAACTGCAAGGGGACACAATGGCTCTTTTACGGGACATCTTTGGTGAACGAATTATTTCGCGTAAAAATGATTTTAATTGGCCTCCGCGTTCACCGGATGTTTTATTATTTTTCATAACTAAACTAAAAATATTACCCATTTATATTAAATAAAAAGTTATAACGAATTCAAACGCCTTCGTTAATTTTGGGCCCCCCTGTACTTTCCAAATTCGATGTATTTAACTAAATAATTTTAACAAATAGAGTATGGAAGTTATTGCTTCCTATTTTACATTTTAAACATGAAAATAATCTGTATTTTTCTTCGTGTAGTACTGTTGTTATTTCTACACAAAACAAGCAAATCGTTTTTAAATTTTTGTTTGTAATGTTATTATTGTTTTTGCAGCAAACTTTTACAAACTCATACTTATACACGCAAATTGGTTTTCGAAAAGTATCCCCATTTGGATTGTTTTAAGTACTTTTTAGCGCTAATTCGTACCTAAATTTTAAAGAACGACTCGTTCCAAAGTATGCAGAAAAAATATAAATTTAGTGCGAGTTTTTTTCTTTCTGTAAAAACGCATTATTTGAAAATTAGCGATTTTAAATGGTCGCCGCTCCCACTTGATTTTTTTCTTTAATGGTGTATGAGCTGAAATTATGTGAGGCTAAAAATGGGCAGCACTTATAAAAAGTTAGTTATTACTTCCCAATTAACTAAATTGTCCACACAAGTGTATTAAAAATGTTTTTTTTTATTTCTAAAATAAAAAATTATTTACTTCTTAAACCCTTTGTTGTCCATGGACCGACTTCTTAAAAACGCGGCGAAAAAGTGAAATTTACATGAAAACTTTAACAAAATTACAAAAATAGTTAAAAAAAAATCAGCAGTGTGGCAAGATCTTAAAATGTTTTACTGCAAACCGTGCAATAGACAAGAAGACTTCAAAATTTTTGTAAAAATTGTACACAGAAAAAAATTACAACAAATCAATTGTCATATTGAATACTATATTCGCAAATACAATTAATTTTTTAATTGAAAAGGCACCATTAATTAAATTTGTAAATATAAAAAAAACTTTTGTTAGTTAAAATTTTTCACATTCAACAAATATTTTTAACAATAAATTTGGGTCATTAAATAAAATATAATAAAATAATTAAATAAAAAAATTAATTACAAATTTGTCATTTTAACAAAATGTTTTGTTGCCTTTTAATTTCAAATAAATGAATGGCAATTTTAACAGAAAGAGATGCATTAAAAATGCTGATCTAATTAATTTTTTAATCTAATTATTTTTTATAATAAAAATCTCATCAGAAATACATATCTTTAACATAAACGAAGTTAGGAGGAGATGCAGAAGAAGGTCTTAACTTAAGAACTAGAATAAATAAAACCGTGTTAAAATTTCGGTAAGAAGTTTCATATGACAGCTTCACACTTTGTTTTCGACAACAGTCCCAGCATTAATTTTTTCGAGATTAAAACAAAAAAATGAATTTTTTTTAAATTTGTATTGAAAATTTTTGACAGAAAATTTTTTTATTTTTTCAACTTAAACAAATTGTTAATATGGAGGGCTCAGAGCTGAAGCGAACCAAGTCAAAAAGAAAATTCGAAAATATATTGAGTTTGAGTAAGTAAATTGCCATTAATTACTGGAGCCACTGACTTGGGTTTATTACCGTTACCTTAGGAACGAAACTGTTTTTGATTTACCCCATTACAGAACTGGATTGAGTTAAATTTTGCGGAGATTTTCGCACCAGATTTCAAATACATATACGTGATATAATTTATGACTTGGTTCGGTTCAGCTCTGAGCCCTCCATATGTATGGCAACATACAACCAATTTAAATAAGAAAATTGTTGAAAATTTTAGAATAGCTTAAAAATTTTTTATTAATTACATAATAAATCTTTTTATTTTTTTTCTGTGTATTACTAGAATCAATTTAATTTTTTTTCTCTGATTTATTTCTTACAGTTTAACAGCCTGTTCGTCGATTTCGAACGTTAACGTAAGAAAAGTTGGAATTTCAAAACTATTTTTATTTTGTCAACAGTTAACAGCAAAAATTTGTTTCCGCTATTTCTTTGGATTAAAACTTTGGTTTAAAGTTTTTATCTTGGGGTCAAAAAATTAAATTTTTGCATTACAATTTAAAATTTCTTTATACTCTTATACATAATAAATAAATTTTTTTTATTTATTTAAACTTATATTTCAATTTCGTCTCATTTAGTTTTCTTGTTTTTTTTATAGACCTCCCCAAAAGGCAAACATGAGTACTACATACTATCAAAGTAAGTACGTACTCATTACCAGAATTGATAAACATCAGTAATTTGCAACTAATGAACAAGTTTTTATCTATTTGAAAAAAAAGTTAAAAAAATGTTGCTTTGCGAGCAAAATTTTTGAAAAGTTTATTTAATATTTCATTTTTAAACATGTTAGAAAGTTTAGTAGGTCAAATCCGACCATTTAATACCTTACACAAAATTATACAAAAGATATTTTCTACTGTGTGCCCTATTTGGGACGCATGGGCAAATCTGGACCCGCCAGAAAAAAATCATGTTAGAAGATTAGGGTTCACGTGCAATTTCTTTGTCCTGAATATAATTTAGATATCTACATACATATATGCGATTTGTTGCCTTTAAACGGTTTAAGATAGCGGATTTATATGGGAACTTTGGTTAATTATGGACCTACCTGCACAATATTTTATCATGCCATGCACATTTACCAAATTTAATCTAAATACCAACCTATTAAGATGGTTTACAGACAGATTTTCAGAATCTCTCAAGTTTTGTCCTTGTGACAAATAAAGCTTACGTTCCGAATTTCATTAAATTTTCTCCAAAAACTACAACCTATACACAGAAAAAAATTAAAATTGATTGCAATTAAAAAACTTATGAAAATAATTAAGAAATTAATTAATTTTGCACCAGTATACAAGTTAATAGTATCAATTAAACTTTAAATTTACTTGATTAAACGTTTAATTCACATGATAAATCGTTTTACTCAATTGAAAAAATTCTTAATTAAAACTGATTTTATTTTTGATTAATGCTTTTATTGAAAAAAAAAATTAGCGAGAATTTGTTTCTGTGTACTTTGCGCACAAGGTTTACTTGGGCAGCCAGTAAGCCAGACGGACGGATGGACGGATGAATATAGGACCAATAGTGAAAGGTGTTACAAACATTAGCTCATAAAACTTGTTTTTACTATTATCGTTTAAGTATCAAAATCGAAAAATTCTGCTTCAAGATCAAAAATATTAATGAATAAATAAATGTGCTACACAAAAAATATGCGAAAATATGGGAACCCCCCATACAACAACTTGATTTTGCCGTAGTCCACAGATTTTAAAAATAGCAATGCTGTCTTTTGATTACTACTACACGTAACTACTAGTTTTATTAAAAAATTATTTGCTTTTGCAAAAAGTTTGGCTAGATAAAACATCATGTAACAGTTTCTAAATTACGTTATATAATTTTCTTCTAACAAATAAAGTTAAGTAAATCAATAGAAATTGCTTAAAAAAAAAAGCTCAAGTTTTAATCAATTTACTGGTCACATTTTTCTTGGATTTTTTTTTTGTCAATGTGTTGACATTATTGAAGATAATATCTTTGAAATTGGTTGCTTCGACCTGCCGTATCCTTACCAGACCTGCTCCCATAACTTAAAGTTTCTGGACCCAGCATCGTCACGTTTTCTCCAATGTTCCCTTAAGCTGTTGGATGGTTCTTAGCTTATTGGCATAAAATTGGGAGAACTTGTGCGGCCAGGAGATCCATAGTAAGACGAAATGATTAAGCTGTGGCTCTATCTTGTTGGAACCACTATTCTGGATTGTTTGCTACCTCAATCTTGAATCGCCTTAACAAATTTTCAATAATTGCCTGGCATTGAATACCGTTCACATTAAGCGCAATTTGTTTGCCGTTTTCGAAAAAAACATGGATGTTGGCTGCCCCCATATTCTGAAATTTTGTTTATTCATGTGACCATTGAGGCCTTAACAGGACTTATCGCTTATTATTCGATCTGATATTTGTGTCTGAATAATTTCATTCAAAATAAAATTAAACAAGTTCAGTATTCTGTCCTGAGTATTTCCATCATTAATTTCCCAATTCTTAAAAAACCAAAAAAAAACTTTACAAACAATTTATTCAATTATAAAATCATAACCTTAAAAGAAAATATTGCCTTGGCAAATCCATATTCATCCATTGGTCTCAAATAGGGTTCACTCTCCAAAATTTGTCTGTTAATACTTTAGTGTAGGATAATCAAACGAACGGACTGGACCGACTTAAATTTCTTACGTTGTTCCTTCTCTCTCGTATCACCGGTTAATTAAGTTTAAATTTAACTTTCACCTAAGCAAAAAAACAAACTTAAATAACAAAAATTTTTGCTTAAAATTTCACTTCCACTTTGTTCAATATTTATTTAAAACTAAAAATAACATCCTTATTTGACTTTCAAAGCTGCTGTGCTAAATACATCCCTTTAAATTAAATATTTAATTATAACCTTTATAGAAGCAGTCCTTTTGTAAATACCACCTAAGAAAATGTTTGTTTTGGGTTTTCCTCTTTTTTTTTTGTTTTTTGTTTGCTTGGAACTCATGAATGCCGGTGTCTGTTTAGAATTTAATTTTAACACAAGAACTTTTTTTGTTTTTGTTGGAGT
Source organism: Pollenia labialis (assembly GCA_949318255.1). Classification (NCBI taxonomy): domain Eukaryota; kingdom Metazoa; phylum Arthropoda; class Insecta; order Diptera; family Polleniidae; genus Pollenia; species Pollenia labialis. Next base: position 134,209,304 of record OX439143.1, on the reverse strand, counting down.
TCTCCTCGGCATTCCTGAGAAGCATGAATTATTATTGTTTAACAACACGAGACCTTTACGTAATATAAATGTATAGCATAGTTTAAGGCGCTATAGCAAAGGGAACTATACTTTCGTATACATATTGAGTTGGTTGCTGTTATTGTTTATGGTGTTGGGTTATGCAGCTGTTTTGTTGCAAGGCAAGAATTTTCATATTTCAAAGCATACCAAGCAATTTATTGCAACACAATGAAGCAGCAAAAGTTTATATTGTTGCATAAGCAGAAACATGCACATGTTCATACAAAGTACAATCGCAGCAGCCAAGAAAATATGGCATTATGAAACAAAAACAAAATCCTTGAGCATCGCTAGGAAGAAGACAGTGATATTTAACGATGTTGTGGAAAATAAAGAGCAGTTTTTTTAAGGAATAAAATACAAGATGTGATTTGGGAAATACTTTATATAAAGATGATGTTATATCGAGCACTGAAAATAGTATAACACCCATAAACTGCCCTTTATTGACATGGCATGGGACCAAAAAAAATCTTTTCATTAAATATAAACTTTAATATACAGAAATATGGATTTTTTCACATTTTAATTAATAAATTAATTAATAATTTGGTTTTTTTTTTGTTTGAATTACTATTTGAGCTGTTTGCTGTTGTCCTTTTCCAACTTCTAAAAATATTTAGGGCCATTGCGTATCACACGAATCATACTCTCTAGACCTTATCTTTTAAATTTTCTTTTGATTTCCCTACAAAATCCTTCAAACCACTGTTTTGTTATGGAAAATATTATTCTTAAACATAAAATTGTTAACTTAAATATCTACAACAAAAATACAAGCAAAAACAACAACTTCGCCAGTAGAATAAAACAACAAACTCATAAAATAAGTTTGCATTACTACAACAAAATATGTGTATAAATGTATATAAATACAACTACTAACATTACAATTTATTACTATTATTATTTACAGCAAATCCACTCACACATACACACCCAAATATGAATACACGCATACTACACTAACACACAACACACAGAGTAAACAAATGTATTTATTTATAGAAGCTTGAAAAGAAATGGCAGCATATTAAAATTAACTATAATTTATAGCTTTTCATATTTTTCAATATCACAAAAAAGAAAGAGAATACTTTTACAAAGAAATAAAAACGAAATATTTTTGCTGAAATTTGTGGTAGAGGGAGGTACAGCGCAAATATCTTTTACCCAGCTTCATTTATTCCAATAAATGTGGAAATAAGCGAAACAACGACAATGAATATGAATAAAAATTTTAATAAACCTTTTAAATGCAATGATCTTTTAAATAGCAATATGTCTGTGTGTGTGTGTGTGTGTGCGCGCGCTTGTGCCTCCACAAACATTTACATATGTACCTACATATATGTTTGAATGTGTGTAACGAAACTATATAAATGCAGATGTATTTATAAAAGAGTATAGTTTTTTAATGCACAGTTTAAACGAGAGGGGCTAAGCAAGATTAGGGAAAGGTTTGGTAAGGTTACATTGGCAGTCACAATCAAGTACATTTCAAGTGGGTCCGCGAATTAGATCCCGTTGTGTTGCCATGTTCCCCTCTCTTCCGATCTTACGTGGCTGCTGACATTCCTACTAAGCAATTTGGTTGATTGAATGAAGGAGTGGAACTTTTCAAATCAATGTCAAAGAGACAAGCTTTGTCCCTAACAGCCGTACCTAAACAAAAGCGGCACGCAATTTCTAGTTTTCAAAAATTGTGATGCCCATACAATTTGTATGAAGCATCCCTAAATAGTGCGGCGTCAACGGTTTGCAATTGAAAATCCGTTTTTGACAGCGCGCTTAAAAGTGAAGTTGGCCGATATTGTTAATAAATAATGGCTATTTAGCTACCGCTTACCGCTTTATTGAGGTTTTATCTCCATTTTTTATTTCAATTAGGTGGGTTTTATTAAACAAGAAACTTCACACTACTGTTCGTAGCACAACGTTGACACTCTTGTTTAGGTATGGCATAACAGCGTAAAAGCTGATTGCATTTAATGTTGCCATTATTAATTTGTGTATGTTTTTTTATAAAAAGGCGAAAGGTCTGCCTCTCGGGTTGACTAAACAATTTTACTTTCTTTTTTTTTACCGATTTTGAAAAGTTTCAAGAGTCAATTAAGTTCTTTAATAAAAGTCTTTTGGCAACACTGCATACATTGATCTCTATTCTCGCTCATAAAACTGAAATATGTCTATGTATGTATGTGTTTGCCGGTATCTGTTCTAAACTCTTGAAGATTTAGTTCTGCCAGAGATTTAATCTAGAAAATCGTGAATAGTCTGTTAGAGTTTTTGCTTACAAAATTCTACGATAAATTTTGTATTTCGAAATTTTGAATATTCTGCAAGGATTTTTAAACGTTTTTATTTAGGAAAAATTGCAGATTCAGTTTTGAAAAGCTTTCGTCAAAAAAACCTTCTTGACTCCGCTAGAGTTCAGATTCTGAGACAATGTTCTCCTAAGAAAATTAAGCAAACTTTGCGAAATTTTTTTTAAAAAAAAATTGAAGCTCTACATTAAATCGATTTATTTTTGTCAGAAAAGTCTAAAAAATGTAACAGATTCTGCTAGATTTTCTGACTGGAAAATGGAACAAAAAAATCACGCATTTAAGGACGCAATTTTTTCGATTGAAAAACTTCTCACTATTTGGAAATTTGTTTTCTAGAAAGTTTATTAGTGGCCTTAATTTTTTTTTTTAAAGAAGATATTTTCCACCAGTGTTCGCAAAAAACACTGATTATTGCTCCTTACTGTTCGGTTCGGTAGATTTGTGGAAAACACAAACGGTTATAGTGTTTGTGTAGTAAATCATTAAAAAAAAAAAAATTTTCCCTGTTTGTCATCTTTCGAACACAAAAATAATACTGTTTTTATCCAACTCAACAAAAAGATGAGATAATTTAATTCCGTTCGGATTTTTTTAAAAAAACACAAACTTCATTGTGTTCGGTTCAGCTCATTAGTGTTTGTTCGTTTTAGCGCACTTTTGGCTGGTAAAAAAACCAAAAAATTTTTACAAAAACAATATACACATACGCAAAAAGCCAGCAAAATAATTTTACACAAACAAAACATATACACAATACACAAATAAGCTGTTCGTGCTGTGGTCGTTGCTAAAATTTTTTGTTTGTTCATTTCTTTATCAATGTAAAAAAACAAAACCTTAAAATATAATGTAAAAACAGAACACTATATAATGTTCGACTCTTTCTTAAAAATAGTAACGAACGTATTAATGGTTGTGTTCGCCTACACAATCACTAAAAATATTGATATTGTTTCTTGTCCGAGCGCTAAATAATGTTCTGTATAGTTGGGAACACTTTTTGGACAGATATTGCTTTTAAAAGATTTCTTAAAAATTTAGAACTTCTACGACGTTTGGTTGTTTTTATTTCAATTGTGTTCCGTAACAAAATTGTACCACCCTCGTTTTTATTAAATTTAATATAAACTTTTGTTGCCTTATAATACTTTCCTTTTGCAATTTTTTTTTTTTTTGTTTTTCTTTTACCGATGGGTCTATTTGTTGCCTTTTAAATACGCCAGCGTATTTTTCATTATTAAATCCCCAATGTATACAATGAATAAATGCAGTTCCTGATATTCTCTTTCTTTTGATTTCCATATAAAAATGTACTCTCACATCCAAGCACTTTCCTCTTCCTCTCTCTTTTTTTGCACTGTAATATGGCTGTAAACAAATTACAAAGCATTTATGCAACCAAGAGTAAGAGTTCGTGCGTGTGTAAGTAAATTATAAATAAAATGTTCAGCATACAGGCAGGGTTCTTTGTAGCCACTACTTAATATTGGCCATGAACAAAACAACAAATAAATACGAATAAAAAAAGTACATACCAACAAAAAAGACAAAGTCCATTTTGATGATATTAATGGTGATGTGGAATATATTCATTAAGCCAAAATGTTATTACCTTTTTAAAATTTTTAAAAATTTATAACCAACATACAGGTTCTCTCTCATACATTGTCCGAATCATCATCGTCAGAATATAATACAAATGGAAACAATGGACTACGTACATTTGTGTTGGTGTTTTCTTAATGTATTAAACATTATTTTTTTTTTTTTTTTTTTTTGGCTGCCATATCCTTGTCAGTAATTTGTTATTCAAATTTTTATTGTTCCATTATGTTGTATCTTCTTTTCTTCTTACCAGTTTCATTTCTTTATGGTAATAAAAATTTCATAAAATAACGAATAACTAGCACACCTTTCTCATTTCCAGAGAATAATTCTTCTTTTTTTAAGATTTACATAGACCTACAGCATCAACTTGCAACATTTGCATATCGGTTGAATATTTCAGTAGTTTTGTTTTATTTTTTAGCATTTCATTTATTTTGTTTTTTTTGCCCAACATGTCGTTCAACATGTTACAACGAACATGACAGAGAACACAGTGTATACTAAGTGAGTTTGTGTGTTAAGAGGTCATTTGCAATGAGAACGATAATGCAAAGAGAATGAAATCATTTCATTTAAATACATGAATAGCAAATTTGTTGAAATTGGGGAAGAGTATGTTGCATATTTGTAGTTGTTTAATTAAATTAGGGATAAAGAAAGAAAGTTTAAAAAGCCTGCTTATTTTCGTTTTTACGATAATCTGTAATTTAAGGTCGTGTAAAATACAAAGAACCACTAAGTAGTTGAGTTTGTCATATCGTGTGAATTGATCTTTTTTTTTAAATTGTTAATTAATATTCGAGTGAGATAGTTAGAAAAGCTGCTTAAGTGTGTTTTTTCAGAGTGCCCGGCTTTGAGTTGGCATCACTGCTTTATTTCAGCACCCATTTACCAGCTGATAGTTGCTTTTTTTTTAGTTTGTTTTGATATTTCATAACGAATCAACTTACACCAGAGCAACGCGTGCAAACTGTTGAAATTTGCAATCAAAATTATTCGGCGAATGGGCTGAACCACAAATTGATATTGATTTTGAATTTCCATTTAAAATTTTATTTTCCGATCGAGCCAATTTCTGATATATATCTTCAAAAATGGTGATTGTGAAGAATGCGAAAAATTGCTATAAATTTGTGTTCCATATTGTGCCTTTTTCGCGCTTGCCGCGGCGGCCACATGGCAGAAATTAAATTTAAACATTAATTTCATAAAAATTTTAATTAATTTTACAATGCCCCCATAAAAAAGCAAGTAGGAAAGTATAGTCGATCAAGATCGATCTTACGATAGCCTACACCAGCGTTTGAAAAAACAAAAGTCAAAGTAGAAAAACTGCCATTTTTCCACTTCTTCATTTGTCATTGGCCAAACAAAAAATTGTTGCTTTTACTTCTGATTCATTAAAGGCCTAATTGTGTAAAACGCAACGCAGCGCCAACAATTTCATTAAAAGCAACAAAAAATAAAATCAAATTTATAGAAATTCATATTTAATTTTTAAACTTCAAACACTTCCTATTTTGTGGCGATGAAAATTGTAAAACACAACATGAATTTCTGTAAAAAGCTAAAACAAAGTTAAAAAAATATTTTTGATTTTGCTTTCAATCAAATGTTTGGCGTTGCGTTGCGTTTAAAACAATAAGGCCCTAAATGTTAACAGTCGGTGTCAAAAAGCGAAAAGTTGTACATACATTTTGGTGTTTTTTCTGACCCTGGCCTACACCATATTTGTTAAAAACATATTTTGGAGAGATGTTGTTAATTATCCACTAGCCGCCAAATTTTGTGGCAATGCCAACATTTAGAAGAAAGTAATGGCAATGGATCAACTCTCACTAGTTTCAGTAGGATCAAATGTTCTTTAAAATTTGGAATGATACGTTGCACGCCAAGTTTTCGCGGACAGCCTGCCGCACGGACGGGCAAAGTTAGATCGATCCAAGGAGTGACTTGATCGGTTTACTGAAAGGTAAATGCAAGTGGTACAAACATCAGCACAAACGCATAATATCCCTTCACCTATGGTGGTATGGGTAGAAAAAGGGATTTTAAATCAGTATTCGAAAATTACCATTATATACAGCTTTTTAGTATTCCGTACGTTAAAAATGTAGAAAACTGAAACGCCAATGGTGTTTGTGTAGTAAATACCTTAAAAAACGTTTCTCTGTTTATAATCTTCGTACACAAAAATAATACTGTACTTATCCAACTCAACATTATGATGAGAACATTTTCATGCGTTCTGTCTTAAGTTAAAAAAAATCACAAACTTTGTTGTGTGTTCAGTTCAGCACCGCATTGTACGATCGTTTTAGTTGTACTTAGCGCACTTTTGGTTGGTAAAAATAAAACAAAATATTTTTTACAAAAACAAGATACAAATGTATGCGTTTACAACGAAATAAAAAACAAAAAGCCAACAAGTAATTTCTTACAAAAAAACATGTACACCATACACACACAGGCTATTCGCGCTGAGGTCTTGGTGAGAAGAGTTGCTAAAAAATGTTTGTTCGCTCATTCTTTCATCAACGTGAAAAAAACACTAGAGGATATTAAAATATAATGTATTTTTACAGAACCACTAAAATTATACTGTTTTAAAACGAAAAACAGTATTTGTTACGTTCCTGAAAATTGTTATGAATGCTTTTAAGAGTTGTGTACCTAAACACAAACACTAAAAAATAGATATCTTTTCTGGATGTGAGCCGTACACTAAGAACACTATTTTAAATACTTTTTCAGTGATTTTGTTTTTGTACTTTTTTAGTACTTTTTTACCAAATTAAACGCAGTTAAGTTTTCTCTAGGCAGTAATTCCTACCAAACAGTTTGAAAAAGGGATTTTTAATGTACTTTGTTTCTATTAAAGGCGTACTTTTATAATTCGCCTTTTATGCGATAAAACGTGTAAATTAAATTTTGAAATCTTTCGACTGTCAAAACGTCTTAAGGTTTATCATAGCGTTTCTATTCCGGATAAAATTTTAATATAATGAAATGTGTTTTTAAAACAGTTTGGAAAACCTTAATCCTTAAACTTTAAGTGAATACTTGAAAGCATGAGCTTGAAAGTATTATCAATTTATTTGATTCGATCCGGTCATTGCTTTTGCCAAGATCCAGAATCATGCTAGCTAAACTGATGCACTAATTAAGAATTTAGCACGAACGCTAACCTTTTCTTGTGAAACAAAAGAAAAGTTAATCGCCCTCAGGTTGACTTGAAAATCAGAAAATCAGCACATTAAACTCATTTTAACGATCGATAAGTCTTATAAATATCATAAATGTTATAAAAAACATTATTTATACCTTCACGGGACTGGGAAAAATTCGACAAATCCATAATGATCATAAGGAGAATAAAGTTTTGAAAAAATGAATATAAAGTCCTTGTCCATATTATATAAAAATATCTGCAGACACTCTCTTTAATCCTCTTTTAAAATTGGACTGGTGCCCATACAATAAAATTTTTTAGATGCCTGCACCCTTTCGTCTTCTTTCTTTTGAAAAAAAACCTACGTTCCACAATCATAATCATAGCTGAATTTATCAACGATTTTGGTTCTAAATTTTGTGAAAACTTAAAGGAAATTTTTTAAAATAAAATAACCAAATTTTTTTAATGGCTAAACAAAATGAAAAATTGTTAATACCAGCCACTTAATGGGCAACACTGTCTACACAGAAAAATGTTTGCAAAAAATTATTCAATTAAATAATTAATTGGTGTACATTAATTATTTAATTAATTTTTTGTTTGCTGCAATTAATTTTTTTAATCAAAACCCATAAAATTAAATGTTTGTGTATGTGTGGTGTATTTTTTAGTTTATGCAATTAATTTTTTAATTGACTAAATTTGTGTCCCATGACTCGAAAATACAAATCCGTTAATTGATATGATCAATACCTTTGCAGGGTCAAAATTAGTAAAATATTGAATTGTCTGAACAAATTGTTTAATTAAAGTCGATTTTCTATTTTTTCTGTGTAGGTAAAACCCGAATCCTAATGCTTACATTTTGAATGAAATAAATGTATGTACGTTTGCAATTAAACATTTCCTTCTACATACATATTTGCATTAAAGTATAGAAATCCATTTAATTTATTCATTTTTCATTTCTTATCACTTTCACCACATAAAACATCAAAGTCATTTATAAACATCTAACAGGCAGGGGGTGGGCGGAGTTATAGCCCCATTAAACTCATGCTGTTTTGCTTTTGACTTACTGTCAACTACACTTAATTAAGTTACAGTTCGAAAGCAGCTTATGGAAACTTGAGTTTCATTTAAGCAGAATTCTTGTTTCTTTTTTCTTATGTGTTCTATGAAAACAGAAGATGAAGTATCTCGTTTAAAAAGTTTTTGTTAAATTTTAATAGTAACGAAGAGTAAACATGCATCCTGATGCATGCAACAAAAATTATAGCAATTATAAAGAAACAAAAAAAAACACACACACAAAACAAAACAAAATAGTAATATCAAAAACATTTTAACTACAAACATGATGAGAAGCAATAAATAATGAAGCTACTGCTATTGAAACACTGTAACAAATCCTATGGGTAACATCAATTAAATATTTGGATATTATGAAAAAAAAAAACAAAAATGTTTTGGTTTGTCTAATCTACAATTATTTCTATTTGAATGCTTTAAATAAATTAAAGTGATTTTAAGGTGTTACACACAGTCAGCACAAACGCATCCCAGCTAACTTAGGATGGTTGTTTGACGATTATGCTTAATAAACAACTCCCAAAAGAATCTTCTGATTACCAAGGTTTCTTTCAAATGTGCTAAATTCCCATTTCATACTATTGAGAAACTAAAATTTATTGTTAAAGGGATAAGATATTTCTATGCGCATTTCACTGGTTGCTTAGGCCAGATAGTCAGGAAACTTCATCCAAAGATATTAAACAAATAAAACTGTTAAGCGAATAAGAATTATAAACCTCAGTTTTACTTGTAACAATATCAAAGCTTAAACAAAAACAACAACAATAAACAGTGAGTTTTTTTTTTCTTACAGTCCCGACTACAATTGGTCGATTTTTTGTCAACTCTAAATGTAGTTGTAAGTGGGTAAAGAAAAAACAAAAATAAAAACAAATAATTTTATTTTTTTTTGCCAGTTCAGTTTATTTACTCTGCCACATGCATATTAGTTATCAAAGTTTTTCTTGGGATTCAAAAATTAATTAACAAGGTTTCTTTCAAATGTGCTAAATTCCCATTTTATACTATTGAGAAACTGAAATTTATTGTTGAAGGGATAAGCTATTCCTATGCGCATTTCACTGGTTGCTTAGGCCAGATCGTCAGTAAACTTCATTCAAAGATTTTAGAAAAGCTAAAGATATTAAACAAATAAAACTGTTAAGCGAATAAGAATTATAAACCTCAGTTTTACTTGTAACAATATTAAAGCTTAAACAAGAATCTTCTGATGATTATCTGACGAGTAACAAAAACAAAAACGTTTAAATTTTTTTTTTTTATTACTTTTTATAAATTTTTTGATACGCTCGTCTTTTAATCTTGGAATGCACATTTTGCGACTCTCTGTAAGAGTTTTATAACAATTACTGAGCGTTTTTGAAATATGAAAATTCTATTGTCAATACAATTTCAATAAAACAGACCGGCCTAAATAACTGAAAAAAGGATTTTTCCGACTGGATGGTGTTGATTTCGCGACCTTAAGGTTCATTTTATATGAATTGTATGAAAAGTAGAAGTTTTGACATGAAAATACGATTGATGCCCTTATTAAGGTAGCTCAGTTATATGGCTGAGCATTTCACGAGTTGTAAAATAATCCCAACATGAGTCTCATACGACTCTTGGTATGCTTTTTGAAAGACTCGTTAGATAATCCCTACATGCATCATAAACGATTGCCTTTATGATTAATAAAAGCGTCTTTCGCTGTGTTATGGAAGAATCTCTCATACGAATCAGCACGTGTAACAGTTTCTCCTGTGTCCACGATCAAAAACACTCTTTATGAGATTCCCAGTAGACTCCTAGACGATTGAAAATGTTAGCTGGGATAATACCCTCCCAATATTTTAGTGTGGGTATAACATGTTCACTCAAAAAATGTATCCGTACTCAAATCAATCCGAAGCGCTATTAATAGAACGGATTTTCTTGCATGAAGTACAGAAAGATTGATTGAAGTACGGATGTTCAATGGCGAAATCCTTAACTTATCCATATTCAATCCCGAATTCGAAATTGAAATATTCCGCAAGTGAGATTGATTGAAGTAAAACTAAGATTGAGCCAATCTTAAAATGCGTTTATTCGATGCAATTATTATAAAGTTGATTTAATCCAAAATTCGTACTTGAAATAAACCAAAAGTAAAATTAGAAAGAGAATTTTATTTTGATTGATTTACTTACCCGTTTTACACCTTACAGAATTTCAATTACATATAAAACACCAGCATCATTCCCGATATGTTTTTAACTTTAAAAACTTCATGTACATAAATAACTGAAAATTTTAACTAAATGAGATGCAAGAGTTCTCAATTTTACTTTTTAAACATGAAAATAATGTGTTTTCGTCTTGTTCAGTTGTTTTTGTTATTTTTACACACAACCAGCAAATCGCTTTTTAACTACTTGTGTGGTGTTGTTGTAATGTCTGAAAAAAAACTTTGATAAGTTAATTGAGATTGAAATTCTCTCTTTCTAATTTTACTCTCAGAGTGGCACAACCAACGAAAAGTTGAATCTATTTTTTACTTGGTTTAAGGACTTGTACTTATTTAAGAAATTCCGGGATTGATTTTCGTTATCCCATTTAGGGTTGTTTTGAGTACGTTTTAGTGTTATTCGTACTTATTTAAAAAAATACAATTATGAGCTACGCAATAAGACATACAGAGATGCAGTAAAGTAAGTGAAGAAACTCTCAACAAGTTTTATAAAAATAAAAATAACATTTCAAGTGACACGGCATTCCCTTACTATGAAGCAGGTTTGTAAGGGAGAATACTATAAAATAACTGTAAAAAAAACATTCAGTGTGTAAAAATTAAAGCTACATTCACCAGTTTTAAGCGAAACGCTTTCATTTCTCCCTTACAAACCTGCTTCGTTAAAAGCTCAATTTTTTATTAGGTTTTTAAAGAATATTCTGCTTAATAAAAATGTACCCTAAAAAAACAAGGTTTTCCCCAAGGCGAATTCATACAAGGTGGTCTTATTTTGAAAACGTTTACAACACTGTAAAATATTTTAACGTTGTGTCAAAAATAATACAACACAGTAGTAAACAATTTAAACAAATATTTCATTTTCTTTTTAATTTTAAATTGTTTATTTTGAAATTTAATGATTTAAAAAAATTTTAAATTTCATTATTTTAAGTGAAAATTATAAAATTTAGTAAATATTCTCCAGAAGCACATGAACGGTATAACATTTTGACACAAGGTTAGTAATCAGCTGTTGCTTACGTAGCAAGAAAAGGTCACCTGGTGTAAATTAGCCTTGGTTTTCCCCTTAATTTTTGCTAAAATTAAAAAAAAAAGTTTTACCGGATGTCTTATAAAATGTAGTTTTCCTTCAATTCTACGGTGTACACTTTTTATTTGCCATTTTTTATTCATTTTATAGCTGGTAACATTGTAATGGTAAAAAGAGATGGTGATCTAAGGAAGTACACTGAGAGGAATGTGTATGTAAAGTTATTTAGAAAATTTTAAATTCTAAATTGAATATAACATTTATTTTATTAATTTTTTTTTTATTAAAAAATGATAGTAAAGTATTCCCTTGCTCTACAAAATCTCAATTTTGTACTTTCTATTTATCTCTGTGCACTTTTAACCAAAAAATACTTAATGTTTGTGTGTCTGATTCTAATTAGTCTTCATTTTTTTGAGAAAAAATCTAAAATAAGAAATTATTTTGTACAAATGCAATTTTTTCATTCTTTATTTTTTTTTTTGGTAATTTTTACATTCCATGACAATAGAAAAATTGGTAAAAAAAAAAAAAAAAAAACAACCACTCACAAAAACCATTAAAATCACAAAAATCTCAAAAACAACAAAATTTATAAAGAGCTTATAAAATACAACAAAAAAATAAGAATAAACATAAACCAAACAATAATGATACAGGATATTGTAAAAAATTAAAAAAAAAACATAGAGCTTAAAAGAATGAGATCAATTTTAGAGTTATACTTGCATAATAAAGAAAACAAAGTAGATAATTTAGTGCAATATTAAATGTTTACCTTTAATATTCTAATTTTTGATTATTGTTGCTCATTGTTTTGTAAGTGTTTTGTTTTGGTCGTGTTATCCTTATATTCTGTCACAATAATAACATAAATATTTATTTGTATTTTTTCTGTTTTGTGTATAGATTTTCCTAATGATGCTTACCGATGGTAGGCGAAATATTGAATAATAAATAAAATAATAGATTATAACACTGATTATTGACTTAATTTGTTTAAAACTTAAAAGGTCGAAACAAAAACATAGGGAAATGTAAGAAAAGATAAACTCACTGTTTATTGTTGGTGTTTTGTTTTGGCTTTGATATTGTTACAAGTAAGACTTTTAGTGTTTATAATTCTTATTCGCTTTAGGGTTTTATTTGTATAATATTTTTTTCTTTCTAAAATCTTTGGAAAAGGTTTCCTGATGAGCTGGCCTAAGCAACCAGTGAAATGCGCATAGAAGCTAGTTTTCCCTCAACAATAAATTTCAGTGTATTTATCAAATATGAAAAACTGGGAATTAAGCACGTCATACGGAAAACGTATTAATAATAAATTTTGTGTTCCCGAAAATAACTTTGATAAAAACATGTTTAGTTCAATTTTTAGGTTTATAAATAAGTTGGAATTTATCCCTCTTTTCCTACACTGAACTTTCAGACGTCTTTTATAATTTGAAATTTAGGTTTCGCGTTTGGTTAAAGAATTGCACGGCAGTTAAAAGCCTTGAATCTTGGTCTTTGTTAGGAATAGCACTAGTTCTGTTTTAACTGGGTTTATTCTAAAACCACTTTCTGTAGATCAGTTGTTGGGAGTAAAAATTTTCTTCTTGTGTGCAAATTTTTAAAAAGTTTAATTGAAGTTGAATGACTTTGTTTTTTTTTTAATTTGTTTATTGGCCAGCAAAAAAAAGAAATATTAAAACTAAAATAAACACTAGTTAATAATAACATTTTATATACTACGTACACACAGAAAAAAATACCAATGTAAAATTAACATGGAAAAATGTTGATTGAAAATCATAGCAAATTTCTGCAAAAGTATAATTATTTCATATTAATTTTAAATGAAAAATATTAAAATAATCTTTAATCACGCTTATTCAATATTATTCAATGTTAAAAAAAATAAAAAAAAAATATTAAAATATAAAAAAATATGGATTCAATATTGAATCCATTAAAAACCTTGTTTAAATTCAAATCAAAATTTTATCTTGTCAAATTAACATTCATACATAGTTAAGTATGTTCATTTTTTCATTTTCATTCTTAAAATATGTTTTAAAAAGAAGACAATTCCCGTATTCTTTTTATTAAAATTATTTAGTTAAATAGTACATCAAGTTTTCAAAGTAGAATGATGACGAAAACCATATCGGGCGATTCTGCTGATGCTTCTGTTGACAAAGGAGAATACAAAATAAGTGAAGCATGTGTTACAGGGGTAAGTGCATTGAATTATTCTTAAATAAATGCATATGTTGTCTCTGAAGCTTCTTCACACTGTTATAACACACTCAAACCAATTTGATTCTACATGAAATTCACATTGTTTCAACTTGAAATAACATTCATTCAACGTGATTCGGATTATTATTTCAATATAAATGACATTTTGCTTTAACTTTACTGCAATGTTAAATTAACATGAATTATAGTTATTTCAAAAGAAAAAAATGTTGTTCGCAAGCAATTATAAAATCAGGTTGAATTTACATGAAACACGTATGAAGCAAAATCACCACCGAAAAATTTTAAATCAACCTTGTTTTTGACGTTTTTAACTTGATTTTTTTCTGTGTGTATATACAATGTCTCTAATGGAGCGCTCTAGTATTTTTTATATAATTATAATTTGGTTTTTACAAAAGTGAATTAAATTTTTATTAACAAGGATATTATGTTATATTTACACATTAAATTGCAATAAAAATATTCAAAAAAAAAAACATTGCTTTAAAAAAAACAAAAAAAATGGCAAGCAAAAATTTTGCAAACTTTGTGTCAAGGGATAAAAATGAGAAAATAGAAGAAAGAAAAAAAAAATATTTTATTATTCGAATAAACACCAAAACATTTTTTGGACTTTGTATTCTTTTGCACTAAGTGCCAATCTTTGCTAGATATACTTGTACTAAATATATAGATATACTTGTACTAAATATAAAAAGCAGCCATTTTAAGGTTATTTTCTAAACACTGTGTGCACCTTAAGATATAATTTCTTATTAAATTGATATATTTGCTTTATTATACAGCCTCTTATTTGAAATGTATTTAACAAAACCACTTTGTGGGTTTCTATGTAGCGAAGTGCAAGCTCTTAAGCATTTCCTTTCAAAAATTCGTAACTTTTCCATATTTGAGGGAGATATGTTGAACCAAATTGGACATGCGTATGTTAAAATTGGTATTATTAGGGATTGATACATTATAATCTTAACCCATGTTTCTTTGAATAAAATAAGGGTCTAAATATTATGAAGGCTTTTCTTGCTTTTGCAAGCCTTTCTTCGACATATTGATTAAAGCATAAAAAATAAAAAATTTGTCCATGTGTACACCTAAATATTTCACCACTTCCTTGTTGGGAATTGTACAATCATAAAGAAGTGATTTAATTTCAAACTGTTTCCAATTCCTTCTAATGTTGTAACAACATTTATTGACAGGGGGCCTAAAAAGAATAATTTCACATGTTTGTGCATTAATTTTCATGTTCCAATTAATTGCATAGTGTTCGACAAAATTATAAGATATTTGAAGGTTTGAATTATTTTTCTCTAATTTTTCTGCAGAATGGTAATTAACTATATCATCTGCAAAAGAAACTTGATTTTTGTTCGTAAGATAGATTTACTAATTTACTAAATCCAAATATTTTCTTACTGAAACCGGAAGAAATTACAACAATTAAATCAGTTTACAAATCGTTACATAGTTTGTTTTTTGCTATTCTTCTTTATAGGACTTCATACCTTTCCAGGTCTGCCTCATTGTTTGTTAACTAGAGCAGCTTATGCCAAAATGCGAAGAATAAAAAAACACTTTTTATACGAAATTATTTTGGTCTTCACCAAATTTATTTCCTTTTTTAAAGAGATGTTATTAATTAAAAAAAAAAAAAAAATTAATGTAAAAAGCAAAGTAAGTAATTTTTCTGTAAGAGTTTTTTTTTTTTCTTAAATTTTCTTAAAGACTCTGGAAATATCGCAAAAATACAAATATCTTTATGTGAAAAAATATTTATAAGATATTTAAGCTACGTGCTTTATTTTAAGATACTTTACGTTGGTTTCTTTTTATATTATTTTTGTTCATTTTTTTAATTTTACTAATAATTTTTCATTTTAATGGCCGTACATTATAATGAATTATGTTCAATTTTTGTTCTTTGCGTGTCTAACGATTTAGCTAAATTTTTTTGGAAAAAATTGTTTTATGGGAATATTTTTTTCGTGTTTTAAATACTAAGAAAAAGAAAATAGAATAGTTAAAGGTACAATCAAATAGTAAAATAGATAAGTAATGGACTACTTTTTTTAGAATAATTGCACCAAAACAAGTAGTATAAGAACAATGGGGTTTTTATATAAAATATGCGGGTATTTCTTTATCTTCTAGGTGTTTGAAAAAAGTTCTAGCAATGATAAGTACGAATAACTTTTTATATCCACAACACAATAGTGGAGGGGATTTTTGCTGATAACTGAACAATTTGGTTTTAGAACTTTGTGTATACCGATCGACTCAGAATCACTTTCTAATTCGATCTAACGATGTCCGTCCGTCCGTCCGTCTGGTTGTCTCCCTATATAAACGTTGTGCTGAAAGTACAGTGGGCAAATTACGGCACTCGATCTCGATCGATATTTCCATTTGGATTTTCAATCGATATCGAGTGCCGTTATTTACCCCAAGTCGCAGTTTTGAAGATAAAATAATGAAATTTCGTATATACTGTCATAAGGTCAATTAACGCCGAGTTTTTTTTCTATTTTCTCTGGTTATGCACGCGACATTTGTACGCGTTTTATTGTGTTTGAATATTAAAAATATAGAAGTGGATTGGAATTTTAGAATGAATTCTAGAATCGTTACATTGTTTGTGATGAGTTCTTTCTAAAAAGTATATTTAATGGTAAATTGAGCACTGGGTACCCAAATACCATGCAATCAAAGTTGACTTACTCACGTGACAAAAATAGAAGTGCCTGTTAGCACCGTAAGAAAAAGTGCGAAAGTAAGTGATTTTATAAAGGTTAGTAATGGGCCTTTATAATCATGTTTTGTTCAAAAGCAACTATGCATGGGTTGGCGAAGAAAAAAATTAATTGTAAATTACGCACGTGACATTACGCACGTGACACTTTTTACCTTCATACATATTTAAGTAATTTTACATATATTTTCAGAAGTTTTTAACAAAAAAATTAAACTTTTATTCAAAATGGAAAAATAAAAAATAAAAATATACTACAAAATTAATCCAACTTAATTTTTGTGCTTAAAAAAATTATGCGAGTGCTTTGATTTTTTAAGTCACGGTTGACCATTTCAGAGAAATACCCATATATATTTTAATTTTTTTCAAGCATTTTTTCAACTTTTTCAATCCCGTTTTCTTCCCTTCACCTCTTGCTAACAAACAAAAAGTTGCATGCGAAAGTTGCGGCGTTAATTGCACAGTGTAAATATGGTCAAAGTCTATTGAAATTGGTCCATAATTTCACATATTTTTTCTTCTTTCATCTCTTTTTGATTATATGATCTTTTAAAAAAAAGGACACAAACAAATACCCAGTTTTGCTGAACAATATTATTGGTACCTTTTTAAAAACTATTAAGCATAAGCTAATTGCTTATATTAAGTTGATAATCCTGTATGTTTTAAAAATTCCTCCAGTCTGTTCGGCATTGAACTTACGAACTTTTTTGTGACATTTGTCCCAATAATTTGCCATTCTTCGACTAGTGGCTGGCTTCAGCTCATTATTTTCCATAAGAACCAGTGATACCATTATGATACGAAAGATACTTTTTTTTTAACTTCAGGTACCATGTTTATATAATCCTGATATTTTTCGTATCTTTTGAATCTGTTCGCAAAACGTACAGAAATACTAAAATATTAAACTTTCCGTCTCTGACAAAGTTGTTTAAAGTTACCATTTCGATAGAAATACAAAAAGAAGGGCCAACTAAAAACACTAACATATAATTAATTTTAAAAGTTGCTTACTGTATTTTTAAATAAAATAAGTTTGAAATGCGTTTTAAGGCCAAATTTTCATACAAATTTTTCTTAAAATATTATTCAAATCCATTTTAATTTTTTTGTGAATACGGCAGCTAAGATTTATGACTTAAATAAATACAAAAATGAATTTATATGATATCTTTCCTTTATAATATTCCTTAAATATGAAATAGAAATGTCATGTTAAGAAATGTTAAAGGTTAAAAATGGATTTTAAAATTTTTTTCAAAATGTATCTTTTTGGGAAAAAGTGTATATTTTTGGAAACTAAAATGTATTTTTCTAGAAATATCACTGACAACACTGATTAGAACCTTCCTTGTCACTCTCCTATACAGCTTTTTTATAAATGCTAGATCAGATTGACGTTTTGGGATTTTGACAGATGTGGTAGAATGATGTAGAGGATTTGGTAGAATGATGATAGATGATGGTAAATTGAACTCTTCGCCACTTTTTCAGTTTATCCGTCAACGAACACTAGCTCGACCCCCCCCCCCCATGCAGCGGACATACAGCTCCACATAAACGCCCCTCCACAACCATGTTTTTTATTCGCAGCAAAGTTTCGTTTTTTTAGTTTTGTTTTGGACTTTCTCCACACCGTTCGGCGGCCATCAGAGCAAAATATGTTAAATTTTCTTTTATTTTAGAACAGCACTTGGTCCCGAAAATCATTTTGCTTATGAAAATACCCCTAAGCTAAACGCTTCTTTTAGTAAAGCTCACGTCTAGCATCGCGACAATTGAAGTTTGCCCCATGTCGTGTTCGCTGGGCCGTAATGGGATGAATGCCTTTTTAAAAGTCTAGCTTAGTCTCCGCTGCGCTTTTTGAACTTACTTTGTATTTTGTGAAACGCTGCACGATGCTTCGATTGGTGTAGCGACTTCTATCCATCATTTGCCTAATCTCAGCATAAGATTTGTCTTGATATGGGCGCTAAGAATTTGTGGTTTCCTTTCTTTTTTTTACCCATTTTAATATTAAATTTAATTATTTTTTTTCCATTTAAGGCACACTGACATTCGAACCGTAACTGCTACTATTTTTCGACTGATCATAAAAGATTGGCCAGATCGATGAAAGTAGAGATCAAGGCCCATTGAAAAGATCTGCGCAAGAAGCCTGATGATCATTGTTTATGTTCTTTTTAGTTGTCAAAAGTTGTTAACATTTTGCTTACATGTGCATGTATACGTTGGTTAACGTTTATGGTATGCCACACATACACGTTTTTTCCTTTTGCTTTGTATATGTGGCAGTAAATTTTTGACAACTAAAAAGAATCGTTTTTGTTTTTGTACAAGTAAGCAGACCTGATAGATGGGCCTTGGTAGAGATATTTGTTTATTAAAAATTACTTTAACAAGGCTTTTAAATCAATCAAGAAGCTTAAAGTGCTTTCTGTGTGTCAATTATTTAGTACGTCACTCGACATTTCGCAAATTGTGCCACTAACGACTTTTGCTTACTCTTCATAAAGTCTGGGAAGCCAATTTTTACACTGCTTCTGGACTTTTTCGTGTTAAAGATTATTTCACTAATAAAGCCTTAGTAGTTTTTAGAGCCGACACTAAGCATATTCATAAGGTAATTTTGATATTTAGAAAAACCTATATAAAACGATGTTTAGTCTACCCTGGCAGAAGGAAGCTCCGTATAATCTATATTGCCATTTTTCCCTATTACAGGTGGGCCTCGATTATCCGTGATCCGGTTAACCGGTAACCCCGATTAACCGTTATGGCCAAAGATCAGTCTATTGTTTTTTGTTTGCAATGTTTTCAGATTGTTTGCTTCGATAAACCGTGATTATCCGTGATGAAAGTAGAAAAATATTAGACAAAAAAAAAACACCCATTATTTTTTCAAAAAATTTTATTCGTTTTTTTTTTTTTCTTTTTTATGTACACCAATGTTCACTTGTTAAATAATAAAAATATTAAAAAAACTCTATAATCAAAATTGTTATTCGATTAACCGTAAAAATCGATTATCCGTAATGCTACTGGTCCCGACCATTACGGATAATCGAGGCCCGACTGTATAACACATTTGTTTCCTTAAAAAATGTTGCATTTATGTCTCACATCTTAAGATATAAAACTTCATTATTTTTTCTTTAATAATCTTGACATAAAATACGACTAAAAAGGAAAGAGAGAGAAAAAACACCAAACTGAGCTGTCAAAAAACCTAACCCTTATATTGTATTAGTAAGAAAAGTGTTAACTTGGTTGTTGTAACTTCACACGTAAGAAGTTTTGGAACTTCAATAAAAAAAATCCTAAAACTGAAATCTGAAATTTATGGTTTCATATAAATTTCAGCCAAAAGAATATTTCTATCAACTTTTTTTTTTTGCTTTTGCATCATAAAATAAACGTCACGATTCAAAAAAAAAATCTCTTAATTTTTATAATTAAATTTCTTTTGTATTACAGCAATTGATGTTGAAAATAGTTTAAATTGTTTGACATTTTAAACTGAAAATGTTGGAAAAATTAAATGAAATCTATAAAACAAATGCATATACGCAAGTTGAAAGTATATATGCATGAATATGAGTAAAGTCTAGTCTACACTGCAAAAAAATCTATGCTATATTTTATGCATAAAAACTTTCGTAGCTTCTTTTTTCCGTTATAGTTAATAAAAGTTTCGTGTATATAATACGAAAAAGTTTATTCTTAACTTTTAAAATTTTACGAAATTGAAGATTTTGTTTGAAGTCTAGTTTTTCTGCAATCATAAGAAATATTTAAGAAAATAATTTCTTAAAATATATTTATATACGAATGAAAAATTTGTAAACTTTCGTAAATTGTACGAAAAAATTTCGTAATTTCCACCTGGTTTCGAACGCTGTGCAATAGTTTTCGTTCAAAAAAGGCACGGTTTTTTTCAGTGTATATATGTATATCAAAGTAGCTTAAGTTAGTATTGTAGTAGATATAAGTATGTATATAAGTATGTGTGTGCTTGTATTTGAAAGGCACATGTATTTGAAAGCTTAAAAGCCGTGAACTTTGCAGTCAACTTAAATGCAAAGAGTATGTTTCTCTAATTTTCTAAATGTATGAGTATTTGTATTCTTAAACATTTGAATGCAATACTTTGAACTCATATTATGTTGCTACAGAAACAATTTAGAACCAGGGCTGTAAAAGGGAAAATCTGGAAACTTAGGCAATGCTTAAAAAAAAAACCACATTTTTCTAACTTGTGGAATAAAATTTGTTTAGTTCATTCTATTAGATGATCACCCTTATCATGAATTCCACATGTGAAAATTTCCGAATGAAATTCTTAATTCACATGGATTTTAATTTCGTATCATGAATTCCCTGTGAATAAAATAACATTCCTGATTTTAAAAACCTTTGTCATTATATTCGGAGTTGTAAACAATTAATGTATTTAAGAAAACTGTGTTTTTGGAAATTTATGGAATTATTTCCATATTTGAATTAAATATCTCTAATTTGCTAAGAGCGGCATGATAGCACAGTCTAATTTTTATTAAAAATTGTGAACATGGCTAAAATTCGCGAATAAAAGCAAAAAAAAAATTTGTTAACAAACCCTAAAATTTATTTGAAATCGCTAAACGGGCTAAAAGAACAGAGTGTCGGAAAATAACAAAAAAAATATTGCAAAAATAGCGAAAATTCGCGAAAAGTTTTAATATTTCAAACAAGCCATAAAATTTATTAAAAGTTTTTGAAACTATAAGAAATGGCAATAATTCGGTTAAAATTTTTATATTAGCGGAAATTCGCAAAAATTTGCAAACAACGACTATATATTAAAAATCGTTAAAGCTGTAAAGAATCACCGGAAAAAATGGCTTTAATCGGGAACATTGGCAACAAATTGAAAACTTGTAAAAAATTCGCGAAAAGTTTTAATATTTCAAACAAGCCATAAAACGAATTAAAAGTTCAAAAAACTATAAGGAATGGCAAAAATTCGGTAAAAATTGTAAAATTAGCGAAAATTCGCAAAAATTTTTAAACAGCGGCATTACGGCAAAGTCTACTATTTATTGTAAATCGTTAAAGTTGTAAATAATCAGAAAAATTACAGTAACAAATCGCTTTTATCGCGAACATTTCTAAAATTCGCGAAAAATTGCAAAATTTTAAACAAACCCTAAAACTAATTTGGGATAGCTAAATGAAATAAGTTAAATTTGTGCATTTGAAATGTTTTTTTTTAATTTTAAATAAAAACTTACATTTTCTTCCTTTTCCGACAGACAACTCTTTGTGAATTATTTTCTTTATAAGTTGTAAAAATATTTCACATGTGAGCTGTTAACAATCGTGTGTAAAACAATAAATTCACAAATTATTTTTTTTTTCGGAGTTTAAAAATATAAACATTCGGAAATTTCCACAACAAATTTTATTCATGATACCAACTGTTCACACGTTCGGAAATTTACATGTGAAATTTTATTCATGATAAGGGTGGATATAAAAAAAATGCTTGTTTTTTCATTCCCTGTTACCCAACAAACACGAAGTCAAACCTTTGATATTAAATGACTTTATCATTTGACATCAAAGGCAATTCTCAAACGTTTTTCAATTGTTTGATTTTACATTTAAATTCAAATTGATAATGATTTGAAAATAAACATTTGATATCAAATGTTTTATCAATTTGATGTCAAATGTTAAAATCAAATCAAAAATAAACTTGGCAATACTAAAGCGAAAAATAAATGTAAGCATTAAAAATGGCGATTAAAGTTAAATTTTTTTACTTTGTGGTTACATGTGTTTTACTATTAAACATAAATTTTAATATAAAGTGAACAGTTTATTTCTTGTGAAAAATAAAAATTATTTGTGAGAAATAACAATGATTAAAAATACGAAAAAAAAGAAAAATAATAAAACGGGAAAGTGAAGAAAGTTTGTTGAACGATCGCGGTGCTACAATCCTCAAAATAAAAGGGAGCCAAGTATTTTGTCTTTCCATGAATTAGAGGACGAAAAGAACACTATTTCATCTTTTAGCTATGGTACCGAATGCTTATCTCAAAGTTTATTTAAATAAATAATAAATTTAAATTAAAAAAATTAAATAGTTTTATTTATATTCCACATTGTGTTATAATCCACATTTGAAAAACATTTGAGAATTACGTTTGAAAGCAAGTTGAAAATAAAGGCATTTTTCAATTTGAAAATAATTTCCCCTTTTTGTTGAGAACGCTATGATTTACAAATGATTTTCAAATCATTATCAAACGTTTGTCGTTTGAGAAAACGTTTGATTTCAAATCATTTTCAATTTGAAATCAAACCTCCGTGTTTGTTGGGTACTCATCATTTGTAAGAGTACCAAGACCCTTTTCCAAAAAACATTTACTACGTGGACTTGATGAAATAATTGATTGATTTGAAACACTTTCAATCTTCAGATTGTTATCGTATCCAAATTCTTTTTTAGGAAAAATGTTTTAAAGCCGACTAGAAATAAATAGTCGTTCAGAAGCCCTAAAAATAAAAATAAATCTTTCGTATTAAAAAGTATTCAGGCAAGTTATGGGTTCTTGCATTATATATGTACAGTGCGAGAATATAAGCTTATTCTGGTAAATAAGGTAGGGAGATCCGTAATTCCTTTGATGCTAGCTCTTCTTACCATCCTTTGTTGCTATCTCTATCGATCATCTTGTTATGTCGGCTCTTCCAATATTCCTTTAAAATCTACTTTTTCTGTTATCCTTTAGTATCGGCTTTTTCTCCCACCTTTTGATGTCGGCTCTTCCCATCATCCACTGATGTCGGCTTTTATTGCATCTTTTGATCTTAACACTTTCTATCATTCTGTACTCTTATCCCTTCCCATCATTCTTTGATGTTGGCTCTCTTTTGCAGCTATCTCTTTTCAGCATTCCTTGATGTAGGCTCTTCCCATTAAATTTGATGTCGATGATCCCAATGATCCCATCCGGTTTTTTTTTACAATGTGTTCTTATTTAAATATATTGTTTCCTTTCGTTGGTTTGTAGGAATTTATTCTAAGTATATTTCGTCTTAGTTTAATATCCACCTGGGAAATCAGTCGCAGCCAATACTTTAATTACGGCTAAGTTCAAAATTGACAGATCTCTTGAGAATGCAGCTGACAAGAGGTCCTACATGGCATCACGGGAGTAAGTTGCCCCTGACATACTCGGGGATCGAGTATAATTCTACAGAATAATACACTCAATTATCCACCTGTGTTTGTTGGTTACGATCTCACCATTATCTTACATTCGATGCTAAGATGACCGTGGGTTTACACCAGCACGGCTGGTAGCTACGTAAATCTTTCGCTTTTGTATCATTACTTGTCTGCCACATCAAATATTAGTAAAGGACTCCCTAAAGTATATATTTCTGATCTTTCGGCAATTAGCTATATCATCGTTTTATCGTCAAGTCTTACTTTCAGGAGTTTATTTGTACAGATGGCAGGTGAAATAATAAACCGATTGAAAGTATTTTCTGCACTGAACATAACTTAATCACGAATTATACCTAACCAAACTTTTTCCTTCTAGCTTATAGAGTTGCCGATATTGTGAGAAATCCTTTATTTCGGCAGGAAAAAAGAAGTGATTTATCTAAAAGTCGTCTATTTATGAACGTTGTTTATAAATTATTTAGTTCAAGTTCATCGAAGTTTTAAATATTGGTTCTTCCCTGAAGTTCGGCCCTTCTTAGATAAACTGGAGTTTTTAAATTTCCCTCTCAGATATTTTGTTAAATGCATAAGACAATGTCTAAATAATCTGCATATACATATAAAGCTGTGAATGCAACAAAATTTTCAACTACTAAATATGCATTATCTGTAGCTGTGTTATATAAATGTACACTAATGCTCACACAATTAGTTACAAATTCTGAGTAGGACAAAATCTTGGTATATTATACTTTGTGTTTATGTTACGATTTTCTAGGAAATGTAGAAACTTAGCATTTAGAAAACACATTTTCAAGTACATGCACGTAAAGATGCACATCAGGGATGGAAAAGTGAGACTTTAAAAAAGCTTATGATGGAAAAGTACTTTTTTGTAAACAAAATGGATTTTGGGATTTTATTCAAAATTTAGTGGTAGAAAAAAACTAACAGAGATCGAAATTTTCATACAACAGTTCCGCACGCAAATTTAAAATGTTAACACTACATACATCTATTACAAAGTTTTTAGCTTTTTCTCTCACTAAATTGTAAATCAAATTAACAGTTGTGCACTAATTTCAATGAAAAAGAGCTCAATTCCTTTGGAATATATTAGACGAAAAACTGGTTCGTTGTTTTATTTTATTTTTTATGAATTCTTAAAACAAAAAATATTTAATTTTTGCCAATTTTAAAATTTTTTTAGTCTCAAACTTTAATGGTATCTGTGAAACTACTACTACACTCACAATATTCTGTACGTAAAATTAACTGAAATTGTAATATAAAATTAATGAATTTTTGACAGTAGAAATTAAATGAACTTTTCGTTGCTTTAAATTACATTTTTAGTTACTTTAACATAAAGAAGAATTTAACTCAATCAACGGACAATATTAACTGCAACTGAAAATCCGTATTAATATGCACTTAGTTTTTTGAATAACTGTTAGAATCAGTTAAAAATAAATTTGGAATTTTAAATGTTTATTTATTTAAAAATTACTGAACGGAATATTTCTTAAATAAACTACAGTCCGTTACTGTAATAATATTGTGAGTGTACGCAAATTGAGAAAAAATGTTTGAGCGACTTAAGGCCCAACCATAATATGCATAGCCTTGCTTTACCTACTGGCAAAAATAACAACAAAAAAAGTCCCCCAAAATTATTTTAAAAAAACCAAATCAAAAAACATTTAATTTCATATGGAATGTGCAATAAGTTTGGCACTTTGCTAAAGCAAATGACAGTTTCATAAAACAAAAACAAAAAGTGTTCTTAAGTTCAAGATAATGGTTTGCCTCTTATGATACGTGTAGTATTTGCACATTTGCTTAAGCACATTATGATTGGGCCTTTAAAGATAATTTTGTTGTCGAATTGCGGATTTGTTTACTTCAGAAACCCCTCCTCAAGCTTCATATGCAATCCTGCTAAATCCACTTTTTTAGTTAATTGAGATTTTGTTGCCGTGTGGTAGAGAAAGATACGCCTCGTCGACCAGCAGTTGAAGTTTTTCTTCAATTTGAGTTTTGAATTGTGTAAAACAAACCATATTTTTGGTTTTCCTCTCAAGCTGAAAATCAGAAATATTAGAAGTTTTTTGTCTCTCCTGTTAAATGTGCTGAATGGGAGTCAGCAGGTTTGAATTTTAAGCCAACGATATTTAGTTTAAGTAGGAAAGTGAGACTAGAGCTAATGAGAAAAGCGAAGTGCAGATTCGTATTAAGCGTTCCGAATAACAAGATTTATAAGCGATTCATAATGATTCATTTGAAACTAAATAAACAACTTTTATTTCTAGGAAGCGAAAAATTATATCGAAATTTGTAGTTTTTTGTTTTTATCTCAGCCAGCCAGTGAATCGCTCTAACTGAATTTCTATAGAAACTTTTCTATACTAGATGTAATGTAAATATATGACAACTTAGTCCCCATCTTAACTGGGATCTTCTAAAAACCGACTTCAACTAGCACACGGACATACAGACTTGCATCATTAAATCAACTCCGCTACTCAAAATGATTAAGAATACACATATTACAAACCGAAAGACAAACTTGTACAAAAATCGAACCTTCCCACCTGTTGTGAAGAGTAAAAAAAGCCAGGAACTTCCAAAAATTTAAAAGAAGTCATGTATGTTCACAGAAAAAAATAACAAAAGTTATTAAGTAATTAAAGAAAATTTGTTAAATCTTTTTAATAATTTTAACAATTTCTTTAATTAACATGTTTGTAAATTGTCATATTAACAATTAGTTTTTTTTAGAAAATAAATTTGTATATCATAGAAAAAATATTTTGTGTCAAAAAGAAAAACCATAAAAAAAAATTCTTTTTTTTCTATTTTAAATCTTTAAAAGAATGAAAGATGTGGCGATTGTTCTGAAATTTTACCAATCTCAGTTAACTTATTATTTAATTATTCATAAATAAATTTTAACGGGTTTTCTATAAATTCTAGCTTTCCAAATAATACTATTAATGATGGCAAGATTCCGTTTTGTGTTGATGTCAGAAACTCGCATGCAGGATTATGTTTGTTCCTTAATGAGTTATAATGGTTTTTGTGATGTAATTTTGTATGAATTTTATTAAAACGTTAATAAAAGCATCTTTTAAATGCATCTTTAATTTCAATTTAGTTAGTAACAAAGTATTTTGTTAATATGACAATTTAGTTATAAAAATTTATATTTAATTGTTAACATATATTTTATTCAATATTACAAACTCATTGTTAAAAATATTTTTTGACTATCAAAAAGTAATAATATTTATTTGTTGAATTTTAACAATTTTCATTAACAAAATAGTTTTTTGTATTCACAAATTCAGTTGTGGGTGCCTTTTCAATTAAAAAGTTTATTGTATTGACGAATATGGTATTCAATATGACAATTGATTTGTCGTAATTTTTTTCTGTGCTAAGGGCTGTTTGGTCTGGGCGGTGTTTTTAAGAGCTGAAAAAAACAATAGTACTGAATTTTCCATGCCCGATGCACAGGGAAGGATAACTTTAATACAATGAAACTAAAGTTATGTAAATATTTACGTACATATGTATGTATTTGCTGCTGTAGCTTAAACTAATTTATATTTTTAAAACAAAGCAATTTGTCAAACATGAAGGAAGAATAGAAATTTAAATGCTCATCCTACTGTTTTCTGAATGTTTTCAAAGACAAGAGTATTTCTACTGTATGTACACATACACACATTTATATTAAGGTATATCCCTATAGGTCAAAAAACCAGGGACCATAAAGTTATTTTATAACAGTTATTTTTTGAATTAAAGACAAAAACAAATACATCTAAAACAGTTAATTTTTTAGGTAAAAATAAAAGTTCGAAATAAACTTATAAAAAGAGAGTTTTTAGCTCTCATAATTATGCTTTATAAAGCAAAACGCATTTGAGAAGTTTTAATTTTTCCGTCATCGTCTAATTACGAAAAATGTTCTCTTTTGAAACTGCATTCGTGTCCATGCAACGAAACTTTTGTTTTTGCACCATTTTAAGTATTTTGAATGTCTTTCCTCTTTCTCCTTTTTCTTCGTGGACATATTTTTATGCCAAAGTTTATTTTCTCTAGGTTTAAACTTGTTTAAATTCTAGCATTTAACCCGCTACTTTAGTAGAAAGAAAAATATAAAATTTTCCGTATTTCCTTTTTTGGGTACTATATTTTTGCCCCATTCAAGTATCAAAAATTTCAGTATTGTGGTGGCAGCCCATAATTTAGTATGAATATGTCAATCAATGGAGGAAAATGTTTTGTAAAAAAAAGTACCAAAAATAGTTACGATTTTCTTCCCTTAAATGTTTGCATTTCGAAAAAGTACCAAATTTGTATATGTATTTTGTTGATAAGTTTCGAATGTGGCACTAACTTTTTTTCTATGTTTATTAGTTCAAAAGATAGATGGGGTGGCAAAAAGGTACTAAAATTCTGATTTTACCCGTTTACTCCCTAATAGGGCCGAATTTCAAAAAAGTACCAGACACCTGACCGCTTATTTTTCTAAAGAACAACGATAAGAATTACATTTAATTTGCATCTCTTTTAGTTTCGGAGATATAAGGTTACGAATTTCCCCTTTTTTATCTTTTTTACCCCCTAAATCGATTTTGGGAGTGACCAATCGCTAGTCCGAATTTCTAGGGTCATGATGAATGAGTCAGTCAATCAGTCACTCACGCAACTCTTTTATATACATATATAGATTGATATGACACCATTTCCCAGAGGCCTTTTTGCAAGGGCAAAAAGCTCAGAGAGTCTTTCGCAACTTAACTCTTTTACTGCGACCATCTAAGGCCATCTTCTGGTCAACCGAGGACTAATAAAAACTTTCCCATCCCACTCTCCTACTTTCATAGAACAAAATATTTTTAAGATCTATTCTATGCATACACATATGGATGCACAAAGCTGTATAACAAAATGTGCATATGTATATAAATAAAACAGTGAAAGTGTCGTTGGCTTAGTTGACAAGTAACCCTGCAGATAACGAGACTACTCCATACATGCATGTAAAGAGTAGTCCATAAAGGAGTAGGAGAACTCCAAAAATACTCCAAATATATGGTAAAAGGTGGTATATTTAACATTACGATGCCCTATGAGTGGACCATATAACCCACTTTTGCATTACAATGGAGTTTTCTTAAAACAACTCCATGTTCATACATACTCTAGTGGACTAGTTTTGAAACTAATGCAAGCATGGACTATGTCAATGTTAAAAAGTGTTTGTAGTGAGACGACATGTCTTCGTTTTTTAACGACATGTTTTCGTTTCTTAACGAAGTTAAAACTAATCCCCTTGTGTATACAATGGAGTAGTTTTAAGACTACACCTTTGTTTTCTAAAGCTGGGATACATGCCCCTGCCCTAGGACATCGTATTGTTAAAAAGACCATGTTTTTCCATACGTTTGGGTTACTTTTGGAGTAGTCCTAGTCCCTTGTGGGCTACATTTTACACGCGTGTTTGGACTAGTCCTATTATTTGCAGGGCTTTTAAGCACACACACATAGAAAAAAATCTCTTAACAGAAAAAGTGTAAAATAGTAAAAGCTGTTTTGGGTCTTTTGTTATGTGTTCATTGTTAAAAGTTTTTTTATTTATCTGGTTTTTGTTTTGTCAGTTTGTGCCAATTTTAAAAAAATAACAGCTTAATGTTAAACAAACACACCACATAAAAATATTTTTCAAAAAAGTACACATCTACTAACTAAAATTTATTCCGTTTGCTTGCAAACATAGATGGGGGTAGTGCACTCATTTTGCAGTTTCAACACTTATTAGTGATAGTGCAATAATATTGCAATTTTGCTGTTGAGTGATGAATTAAAAATTTTCAGTCTCACTAAACATGAGTGGTTGATGTTAAAAAATTTTGCACTCAAAAAAAAAATTGTTTGATTTAAAAAAAAGCAATTATCAGTTTAATGGAACTTTTTTTTCTTCACTTATTTGAGTGCATTTAAAATTGTTGCACTAAATTTAAAATCAAAAACTTGTGTTTCATGATTAAAGCCAATAATTATTTCGTTATTGACCAAAATTTCATTTTGTTTAATGCTCTTTACTTATGCAAACCCTCAAAAGAAATCAAAAACCATCCATATACAAAGTTGCATTTTTTTAATTTTAGCGCGACAATATTTGTATGCAGCCTTTTTGATTGCAAGTCCAAATTTTGCACTACTTGAATTGAGTGCAGTTGTTTGCATTCAATCTGCATTTAGTGTTTGCAATATCACTGAATTTTTTTAGTGGTAGGGCAATTCTATATGTGACTGACTCTACATTTGACACAATTTACGTTTTGTTTTATATAACGATTAGTAATATTTTTTTAGTATCAATTTAAACATGGCTATGAAGCAGTTTCAACAATTATACGCTAGAGAAAAAAATGGCAACCAACGATATTTTGAAAAATGTAAACGTGACTGACACTACTTGCAAAAGGAAGTCGTTTTCGAGAGGGTTTTTAAACTTCAATAATCTTCCTCTGCACTTTCGTAATAACTTTAATTTGTATTTTTATCGAAAGTTCAAGAATCAAACTTAATATTATAAAAAGATGAAATAAAAGCGGTTAGTTATTTTAAAAAAATATTTATTAGTAAAATAAAATTGTGACTGACACTACATCCCAAAACGTGACCGACACTACACTCATTTTATGGAGTATAAAATTCAGTAATTTAAAATGAAACGCTATGCTGGTTTTTATACAAAAAAACCTTGCTCAATTCGCAGTCTTATTCAGTTTTGTAATGCGAAATCCACTTCTGTTTTTTTAACGTCACGCCAGCGCATATTTTTGCTTATATCTGCAAATCCTTAACGTCGATTGCTGTAATTTTTTTTCTGAATATAGTGCTAGTTCATTTCTATTTATATATTTTTTTTACAAATTTGACTTCTGCATTTAATTAAAATGTAAAAACATTTTGTGGTAAAAATATCACGAGAAGTCAAAATGGAAATGCCCATATGTATATAGATTTTTCAATATTTCCAAACTTAACTTTTTAACTCAAGCTATTTTAGCATATTTATTTTAGAGACCTGAACAATTCAACATGTTCTTTATAAAAGAAACTTTTAATTTAATATTTTTTTTTTCTATTTTCCAAAAATTTTTATAAATACTCTCTCCAGCAATCTTTAAAAAAGGATTTCTTTAAAAATGTTTTTCACTTGAAAATTCAAATGTTTCTCAATTTTCCAACGTATCTGCAACAAAATATAGAGACTACAAAAAATAAATCTCTAGAGAAAAATAATAATACATATAATTTTCTGCTCATTAATCAAAAAATGACAACAAACATATTTGAATAATAGACTTAAGCACATATTACAGTGAAGCCAACCTGGTTATAAAAAAAAAATTTAAATAAACGAAAAAATATTTAATTTATTAAAAATGTTTTCGAATGTGCTTCTATTAGTCAAATTTCAATAAGAGGATAGCTAATTAAAAACATGTATTCTGGTAGTGTATTGAGTCATTGCTAAGTATAAGTACACTTTTGGCGTATGTAGGAAGCATGCTCAAAATGAATGTCTGCATACCGCGAGGATGTTAAAGAGAACTTTATGATATTTTGCGATCGCGGATGACCAGAGCTCCTATCGGATATCAGGAGAGCCAGTACCCCTGGTGAGCTCCACCGGACTGGCCAATGGTTGATGCCGCCGTTAGTAGCCGCTTGCGGGAAATGCTTTTTATCTTTGAGGAAGATAACCAACGTTGAGGGAATATATATCCTGAATATCCCATGAACAGCACCACTTATAAGACAGTTCGTCCTGAGGGAGGATCATTCCTACGTGCTGTTGCTACTCAATATATGCTGCTAGCATTTTTCTCACTGCTCTGGTTCCTTAACAAGGGGGGAGTATATAAACAAAAAACGAGCTAATTATGAAATGCTTATAAGCGAATCAAGCCAATTTCGAAAACCTTTTTATGGCGTGCAGTAAATTCCAGTGAGAATATGCTAAATCGATCACTATAAGGTTGGGGGGACAAAACTTTCCAAACTCATATTTTTTAAATCGTCGACATCGTTTTTAATTGGTCTTGCAATGGTCTTGAATAAAGCGTCTTTTTTTTTGCACATTCTGGGTGTTTTGGTCAACGGCCTCTTTAGACGAATTGTGTCTTGTACAGGATATTTGAGATCGTGTGGCCCGATTTCGGCAACTCATGGTAAATATTCTATGCAAAACTAAAAGGAAAGAAAAAATTAAAGGGTACGGTCAACTCTGTACCCCTTTCTGTTCTCTTTTCCCTTCTCTCCTTATAACGGAAAACTGGATGAGTCGAACTTGATATGTTAGAACCAGCATTAAGTCATTCATCTATATTCATTTACTTTTTTTTGTAATTTTGCTCCACTGTACATCATTTGAACTTTTCGGAATATAATCTCATTTTCACATTTATTTTATTTTTATTAAAGAAATTTATTAAACCACAAGAACCCAAACTTAACGAAGTGTTAAAGTGAAATTAAATATCTCTATAAGTTTAATAATTTTAACTAAAAAATTAAAAAAAAAAAATTAAGTTCATTTTGGTAGCCAAAAGTAATAAATAATTCTTTTATTACAACAAATAAATAAAAAAGAGCAAAACAAAAAAATTAATTACTCTCGCACAATTTATTTCACTTAAAATTAACCCTGGCAAACAACCAACATTTGGCATAATTTTTTTGTTTTCAAAAATAAGTAAAAAAAAAAATAAATAAATTTCAACACTTTATCTTTTTTATGTATTTCTTTGGTCCGGCATTAAGTTGAGCCATCTTTTTGTATTAAAAGTACGAAATCGTTTAGAAATAAAATAAAACAAAAAATTAAAAAACGGAATGGCAAACAACATTATAAATTAAAGATTTAAATGGCCGTTTATCTAATTTTATGGTCTTAGTTTAAATAAAATACTGGTAATTAAAACCATAAAAATGTCTTTTCCCCCTCCTCTAAATTCGATATTGTATTTATATACACAAACACACACACACACAAGCAAACAGAGACGCGCACACAGTTACATTCAGTTTAAGGACTTGTTCTTTTAAGCCAGCAAAAGGACATTAACACACATATAAGGCAATAAACAAGTGTAATAAATGTAAAATAAATTAATTAAAATTAATGTTTAATGAAAAAGTTTTAAAGAATTTATCGAGATAACTGAATAATTCGTTACGAGAATTCCAAAAGAAACACCAGGCAACAATAAAGATATTGAGAATAAAAAATATTCCCTTTCCAAACCTGAAAGAGATTTGGCTCCATCAATCAAACACATATTTCAAAGCCCTTAACAGAACTTATTTTTTTGCAGATCTTATTTGTTGAAACTGAGGCCAATTATGAGTGAAACTTATAAAATTAAACGGTTTAATTCTCTTTCATTTCAAACTTTTTTTGGGACAAAATCTTTGTTTTAAACGACTTAAAATTTATTGAGTTCCGGAAGTTGGATTTTCACAAATACTTTGGATCTGCCAAATGCCAAATCCCTTAATGCCTTAAGGGATTCCCGGTGCATAATAAATTATTGTTTTTTTTTCTATTTGCCATATATCGAGTTTTAACCGGAATAATAGCTTAAGCAACATAATTTTAAATTTTTTTTTTGTTTAATAAACGAATTCATTGGCAGCACGTTCATCTTAATCGCAAAATGCTCTAACTTCCTTCGTCCTTCAACTGAAAAGGGGCCAACAAGTATTCTTTAATAAAGATGTCATGTTCTGTAAGAACATTTATTTACAGTATGAATAAGCAGCGTTGTTCAAGTTTTTTTTTCAGCTATGTAGGAAAAATGATTTAAATCTATGAAACTAGATCATCGCAGCGGATTCCCCGGTAGGCTAGTTATGACCGTAATTTCCACAAAAATAAATCTAGCTGTGCATAGAAATCTATGGAGTTAAAACTGCCATATTTTAAAAACGGAACGTAAAAACACGTAGGCCCAATACACGTTGAAATAGGTAAAGATAACTGTTAGATACGAACACGACGAGCTCTCTTTTTATAGATATTACGGGTATTAGTACTCAGCTAGTCCATCAGTTTGAGAGTTATGGGTGAGATTCCAGTCAGAGACTTTTTTGAATCTTTAGGTATCAGACTCACGAGCAAAATAACCGCATATGATCGATCAAAAATTATACTCACGTTGTGAGAAAATGATACCCTACCGATGAATCGCCTCAAAGAATCATCTGTGATACGATTTTCTGATTCCTTTTTGAGTATATGAGTGAATCATATCATCAGCTCATTATTAGCTAAAAGTCATAGTTATGAAAAACGACTGTAAATGTTTTCTCGAAGTTTTCTGAAAATGTATCTGAGAGAATTTTTTGTATTTTCACCACTGCTTCTGGCATTTGTTTTAAAGAAAAATGTAAGTATTTGTGAGCGTTTATGAACGATCTAAGAAATTTATAGTATTTTATAAGCAGCGACAATTTTTGTTTTGTGCCGCATACGCCACTTTTCTAAATTTATTTTTAAGAAGTAGCTTTTTTTAAACTGCATACGTATACTTACTGCTTTTTATTGAGTTGTTGACATTTTATTATGCTTTTGCTTCAACTACTTGTTTGTCTTACGGCAATGCAAGAGTAAAATTTATTTTGTTGGTTTTAGTGTTGGGAAATTGCTGCATTGGCCAATCAGTGGCGTGTAGAGCAAAGCCACACTAAATAAACTTACAAATTGTTTATATGGAGCAAAATGCATGGTTAATATCTCAGAAATAATAAAAAAATTTTGGATTGAGAAAGGCAATATTCGGAATATGTATGTAAACTTAATTTTTTTTATAAATGGTCGGTAGGTCAACCAATTATGACCTGACGATATGTGTATCCGTTTTCAATTACAAAAAATAAAAAATAAGTTATAAATTCAAAACATTTAGAAATCAATATTTGACCATATCGAGGCATTACCGCAAAAAAGCTTAAGCGACAACAACAAAATTTTACAGGAGAAGGTTTATTTTTATTTTATTTCATAACAAATTTTTACGGCCTGGCTCACGATGTCGACAAGAACATTTTTTTCCTATATTTATATTGAAAACAAAAACAAATTTAATGGTGTTTTCTTTTCTACAAAAAAAATGTGACTTTTTTTTAAAAAAAATTCAATTTGGTGTATTTTTCTTAAAAATTTTGCTCCCGGAAAGGGTGGCATGTTTTATTCTAAAAAACTCATGCTCATGCAAAATTTTTAAGAAACAGACACCAAATTGCATTTTTTTAAATAAAATGTCACATTTTTTTGTAGAAAAGAAAACACCATTAGTTTTTTATTATTGTTTTCAATATAAATATGCGAAAGAAATGTTCTTGTCGACATTGTCGGCCTGGCAGTTAATAAAGGTTGTCGCTTAATTTAAAATTTTGTTTGCTATAAAATCGTAACGGTACCTAATGTGACCATGACATTTTAGGAGATGATGTAAGTGTAAGTGCCATTTATTTAAAAAACAAAAATTTAAATGATGTCGCTTAAGCTTTTTTTGCTTTAATGCCTCGATTTGAATGAATCCGTATTCAATCGCTGAAGTGATAACTCAGTTTTTAATTATCAAAAGTGATCCAAGAAGACTCTTTTAGGTGATTTTTACAAAAACTTATCACCCCCTCAAATGCGAGTTGGGAAGTTACAATTGCTCGGTTTAATTAGTTAGAATTTACTATCTTACTGTACTTTTAACTCTTAATAAATAAATCATCTAAAACATAAATGAACAAAAGCAAACATTTTGTTTTCATGAATAAAAAAGAACTAACAAATTTTAGATTTTTCTCATGCATGAATTCCGCACTCCGATTTCAAAAAATTGTCACAAGTTTAAAATAACACATATTCGTTTTTACTCCCCTCTCCCTTATTTGAATTTTATAAATTCCCATTTAGTAATAAAATTTTATACAAATTTTAATTTATATTGCTTTAATTTTTAATGAATTTTCAAAAATCAAAAATAAAAAAAAAAAAAAATTACAATAATAATAAAAAACGTGTTAAAACGTGATTAATAATGGCTGATAAAGTTCATGGTTAAAACATATTTATCATTTCACACTCAATTATGTTGTCAGTAATTATAATAAAATTGTTATTTGTTTGTGCGATATTACAATTTTCTTTTTTTTTTTTTTTTGGTTTGTGTATCTGGTTTTTCGTGAGGATTATTATTGTTAATGGGATAAAGGTTAAATGAAAAGCGGGTAAATGAAAACTTAATGAAACTTGATGAAAATATTAAAATATACATAAATCTTTTTTGAATCTTGAATACCGTCCATTAAAAAGTCGACTTATATTTATTTGGCCAGATTTCTCTGGAACAAAGTAATACAAGTTAAAGTGCTATATTTGGCTGGACCGAATCTTACATACCATTCGTCATAGCACATATGGAAATAATTGATAAATTTCGCTAGTTTTTAATTCAAATTTTCAATATTTTTAAGCAGGCTTAAGTTCATCAAATTTAATTTTCATTAAATTATTTTTAGGAAGAAAGGAATTTACAACATGAAAATCAATCCTTCATGTTTGACTATTGACGTGAGCAGTCGTCGATGGCTGCGAGTGTAGGAAGGCAAATCCGTCTGGGGAGATCGAGAGGTAACGATCGAAACATGTCAGGGTAACCAGCCGCCTGGGTTCGAATCTCAGGTCATGAATGATTATCAATAACAATTTTAATTAAATTTCATGTTGTAAATTCCTTTTTTCATTAAAATAATTCAATGAAAATTAAATTTGATGAAAATAAGCCTGATTTTAAATATTGAAAATTTGGATAAAAAACCATAAATAGTTCAACAAAATCACCACAATACTAATTATTCGCTAATTTTTTTAAAACATCCACAAAAATCTTATAAATAGAGAATATTTAAATCCGATTTTATTAACCTTGGCTTTTCTATGAAAATTAGTTTACTAAACCTTTTATAAACCCGTTTTATTTTTATTGCAACTTAGTTTATCACTTAATGGTATGACAATCTAAACTTGTGTTAAATTTTTTGTTAATCTATTTTTTTTGTTTAATTCCTTTTGAATAGAATTAAATATATATTTTACTTTTAATATTAAAAAAAAAAACTTTTGCACACATTTATTATCCTGCTCATGGTTAAATTAGTATTTTCTACAAACACGTAATTTCAACACATGTATTTTGTATATTTTCCACACCGATACAAATTTGTTTTTGCATTAAAGAATATTTATTTTATATTTACATACTCGCATGTTAAGAAATTATCAATAATCGTATACACATGGATTAGTATTCACACACGAACACATAAACTCATGCATTTAAGGCACGCATATTGTGAACATGCGATACTGCTGGCATATAAAATAAGATTTCAATGATGTGGAGAAACTTCTTACGTTTAAGTTAAGCAACTTAAGCCCAGCAAACTATTTAAATGATTTGGAAGGATGTTAGATCTCTTCAAAAGCTTTTCATTGTATAGGACTTTTCTGTTTACCAGGGAAAGAAAAGAAAATTTATGGCTGCATAAATAACCCTTTCAGCTGTTGAATGAACTTAATGAAAATATTTTAAAACTTTAAACATTTTCTCTATATCAGTTTCTTGAGCAGTAACTCTCTTTTGCTTCACATTTTGCTGGCATGTTAAAAGAAGTATTTGTTTGTGAATTTCGAGGCATGTATAATACAGCACGTAGCAATGCTCATGCTTAAATGCAATCACACACAAGGAAATACATATTTTTATGAAAATTACCTGTAGTTCTGAAAACGGCAAAATCAGCTATGAATTTTCTTAATGTAGGACTATGGATTTTTTTATATGCGAAGGCACAAAAGTGCATTTTACGTTAATATAATTTGTAACTCGTAATAACGCAACAAGAAGTTTGTATTGCATTATATTTCGAAATGAAGTTCATTATTGGAAATATTCTTTCAACACATGCATTAGCAGTTAGAAGTACCAGCATATAAAGTACACTCGAAGCGAGTTCTTTAAAATGGACGTACCTGCCGTATCCTTCTAGCCATAATTTTTTGGCCAAATCTGATTTAAATTAGATGGAACACCACCATTAAAATAATCTTTCCAATTAACAAGCGGTCAAAACAAATTCACAGCTCAACAAAAATATCCAACAAAATCGCCATATGTTTTGTAAATCGCCTAAAAATCTTCTTGTTACCAAATCGAAAGGTAGGACGCCAAAAAAGTTTTAAAATCACCGAATTTGGCGATAAATCGCCACATCTGACAAAAACTCTCTTTGGGACACAACGTTAATACTCTTATTATACTCTTACCACAATAGCGGAGAGCGTACAGTTCGTTTGTGCTGATGTATGTAACACTTAAAAACATTGGTTTTAAAACTTAGTAAACCGATCTACTCAGAATCTCTTTCTGAGTCGATTTAACGTTGTCCCTCCGTCCGGCTAGCTGGTTGCCAAAGTACAGGTCACAATTTTGAAGTTAATTTGAAGAAATTTTCAATTGTCATCCGGACGAGAGTAACTGAAAATGGCGAGAATAGGTCCATAATTACATGGGTCTCATACAAACTTTTTTTCGTAATAGTCTTTGTGCCCAAAAACTATCTCATTTTATTGCTATTTATGTATATTAAATTTAGTCCAAAAATATCGTATTGGAAAATATATCGACTTGCCAATTTGTTTTCAAAATCAGTCCATATTTGACAATAGGTCTTATACAGATACCACTCCCGAAAAATTTTGCAAAGATAACTTTTATTATGGCTTCTATGTGATGCCAAAATGTTGGCTATAGGTCCCATAAAAACACCCTCTTTAAGACCAAAAAATCTCGCAACGATTTTAATATTTAAATAATATTCGGCACATAGAAACAGAGGACTCTTAAATGAATCTAACCCCCATAACTTAATTCTGTTTTCCCGGGTCCATCACCATAGATTCCAAATAAAGAACAATGTCAAAAATGTTCCTTTCTATACTGTGATATCGATTTACGTGAATACCTTTCTTGTAACATAACTTCACGGTAGATCTCAACCACTTTGTGTGTTAATATAAAGCACTTACCAAATGCCAAATGTGTGAGTGAAGGCTCATTTGCAAGATCATAATACACCAAATATTATATACCCATTGACTTGCTAGTATATACAGATTGACTTGCTATTCGTCAATCTTAGCTACAGCACTTAGGGCGATTTACATGACGAACTTTCCCACAACGGTGAAGATCAGCCTTCCATGTGAATTAAACGTGCACCTCGATAGTCTATTCTCTTAAAAAAGGGCTGCTCTTCGTTAAACCCTTCTGCGAGCTCATGCTTTGATAAAGACACTCTCCTGAAAGACAAGACGGATTTCTCCCAAAAAGCAAACTAACGGAGACATCACCAAAAGTCAGACCGGTGTTTACACCCACAAGCACAGAGGTACAACTTCGAATCCCCTGAAGTCCATTGGACTCCAAGACGCTCTGTCACTTGAATGTTTGGTAAAAACCACGTTGTCTACACCTGTGTTACGCTCATAGATTTTCAACGTCCGAGGAGAGAATATCAACACAGCAGAAACTGCAATGCATCTCTAGCTTATTACCATTTCTTTCATCTGAAAGAAGCCCATCGAAGAACGACTATAAAACGAAAAAGATAAGTCTTTCAGTACCTTTTGCCGGCTTCTGTATGATACGTGACCTCTTGCCAGGCCTTAGTCAATTTACGGCATTAAACAAACCCAGGGGATGTAATACGAAGAGTTTGATTGAACTACTCCCTCTAGGAGGTGCAGCATATCCCCCGGGGGATGTCTTTATATACTATTGTCAAAGGGCAGCACTTGAAAATCAAATGAACGTTTATAAAATTAGTTTTTTTTTTTAATTTTAAAATTAGATTAACCCCCAATTTCACCAATTTCAGTAAAAACTAACTATTATTTTAACTTCCAGCTAACAATTTAGTAGTTTCATAACGAGACGATATAATTTCACTCTTTAAGTTGCAATTAAGTGTCTTGGGCCAAATTTAATCTAAATAAGAACATAATGAGATGATTTATTTTTCATAAAAAAAGACAGAATGTTTTTCGGAAATAAGTTTGTAACTTCCCATCATTGCCCGGGAATTACTTGGTCTATGAGTGGAAGTAGTGAGGTGCTTAGACGTCAGGCAGAGGAATCATATCTGATCACTACCAAGTGAATGACAGTCACAAACTCCTATAGCAATTCCCAGTTCCCAATTACTTATACACAAACGAATTTGGTCTTTTGAATTTCACAAATTTGGATGCACTAAAGCGTTAAATTCTACAAACCGATTTTATTTTCTTAACATGCACCAGAACTGCTGGGTTATTTGTTAAATTCACACCCACTCTTGTACATTTACACCCAACTTATCTTTTGAAATGAAGTATGAAATCTGTATAATATTAATAAATTGATTTGTCTTATTAGTTTTGCATCATGCTACGAGTATAAATCTTGGTATTAGTATAAGTCTACACATGTAATGGGGTTAACTTAAAATTAACTTGAAATTCAAGTAAATAACTAAAGAACTTTTTGACTTCTAACAAGCAAGAAGTAAGTAGTTGCTAGCAAAATAGATCCTGGGGCATCAACACGAAATTGTGGACTGATTTAATTGATATTTTTTCAATAAAAAATCCTACGTTTAAAGAATATTCGAGCAAAATTTTAGGAACCATCCTCTCTCTTTCTTTTGTGAGTCCACCAATAAAACTAAATTAATAGAATCAATTAAAACATTTTTTACAGTAATGTTGTTGATATAAATAAATGTTTAATTAATGGATTAATGGTTTAATAAAAAATTCTCGCTAATTTATTTTTTATTAAACCATTAATCCGTTTAAATTAAAAACTTAATCTAGTTAATTAAAC
The DNA here is from genome assembly GCA_949318255.1 of Pollenia labialis. NCBI lineage: Eukaryota > Metazoa > Arthropoda > Insecta > Diptera > Polleniidae > Pollenia > Pollenia labialis. Next base: position 134,168,540 of record OX439143.1, on the reverse strand, counting down.
ATTTATTTATATCAACAACATTATCAAAATAAAAAATGTTTTTAATATCAGAAAATATTTAATTAATTCTATTAATTTATTTTTATTGTTCAAATTTAATTAATTTTTTAATTAAAATGAATTTTTATAATTTTCTGTGTACTTTTTTCCGTTAAACAATTTTTTTTTTAAATATTCTGATGCGCGATTTTGATTGTAAATAAAATAATAACACCAAACGAATCTTCTGACTAAAAAATGTTTAAGTCATATTTCGTTCTTTTGATATCTACTTATTCTTTTTATATATAAAAATTATTTTGTTTTGGCTCTCGAGCATAAAAAAGCAGACGTAGGGAAAAGTTTTCACTTTTGATGGAAACCCAAACACGTGTAAGAATTGGGACTATCTTAGAGCTACCGGAGTTTTCCCTTAAATCTTTCTGAATCAACATATTCTTAATTATCTGGTTTATTATATTATCAGCAGAGTTACGGCATAACTTTGAACGAACTCACAGTAGGAAATATAAAAAAAATAAAAATAAATCTGTAATTTCTAAAAATTAACTCCAATTTGATTTCACATGCAAACATTAATTCATTTAAATTTCGAATTTGTATGCACAGTGCTGTTAACTCTAGAAAGCTTCTACCATTAAAAATAGTTTTCAGACTGACCTCAGCATCTTTGAGGCTTCGACTTAAATTGTTGAATAATATTGCTTATGTATTAGTTTGAGATATATTTATGATAAAATATGTTATTAGAAATTTCCATGTGTCTTCTCTCAATGCATTACATACATACATTCATACAATGTTGCTAATTAGTTATTATTAAATATTTAAGGCATTTTAACTTAGACATACAATATCTGTAAAGATAAATCTACTAAATATTCACAAATAAGTTTGTCATTCAAAATTTATATTGTTTTCCAAACAATGTCAAAATAAATTTAGAAATTGTTTCATTCTTAGTATATTTTCATAAACTAAAAGTTGTTAAAAATCTTAGTGGATAATTATAAACTTTTCTAAACAAAATTATTTCAAAAGCTCATAAACGATAAATTTTTCACAGAAATTTTTTTCGTAAACAACCGAAATATTTTCTATAGAAAAATTTCCCAAAGAAAATAACGTTTTTTAAATGAATTAAAAAAATTTGTTTTCCATAAACGAACAGTAATTTTTTCAGTAAACTAACGAAATTTTTTCTATAGAATTTTTTTCGTAAACGAACGAAAGCTTTTTAACAGAAATTACTATTTCGTTGAACGAACGAAAAGTTTTTTATACAGTCAAATCCCGATAATTCGTAATCGCAAGGAACCGGCCATTTCTTACGAATTATAGGGGTTTTCGATTTATCGGGGTATGGTTTTAACGGGGTTAAAATAAAGTTAATACGAATTAACGGGGTTTTTCAATTTTTTAACTAAAACGATTAAAAAAACAATTGTTAAAATAAAATACAAAATAAATAAATAAAATAAAAACATTCTAAAAACTAAAAACATTTCAAGCTCTGGATATTCAGGTAGTTTTTCGCGCTTCAGCTTACTGCCTGAAGATTTTTGCATAATAAATTCTGTTTTTTGAAAGATTGAAATAAGAGTTGATGGAGCAATTTCAAATCGCTTAGCAAAAAAAATATAGCGGTAAACAAAAAATCATTCGTTCCATGTTTTTGTTGTTTTTATTACGAATTTTAAGTGGTAGTTGACAAACAATTACGATTTATAAGAGGTAAAGAAGATTTTATTTGAAAAAATATTACGAATTAGCGAGGGGACCAAAATATATAGAAATGTTACGAATTAACAAGATTTTTTTAAGGGACCGACAGTTTATTACGAATTATCGGGAATTACGATTTATCGGGGTACGAATTATCGGGATTTGACTGTAGTAATTTTTTTTTAAAAAAAAAATTTAAGCTTGAGTTCATCAAATTATTTTTACTGAAGGAAGGAATGTTTGCAACTTGGAAATTTTATTAAAATTTATTGATTATTTTCTTGGCTGAGCTGAGGCTCGAACCTGGGTTGAATTTACATGTTTCAAGAATCACCACATTCCTTCATCAGAATTCTTTGAGTTCTAACCTCTGCACCACTGCGGTGCCCGCCAGCCAACAGTCAAACAGCAATCTTTAACCAGTGATACTGGTGGTTCGAAATTTGCTGTAATTATCATTTTCAATTTATTCACATGTGGCTTCCATTCTTCTGTTTTTTCGAATTCTTTCTGTCAAGACTTTGTCTTGAAAACCTGAATATATTTGCTTATTATGTTTTTTGACCACGAAAACTTTTTTCAACAAATTTTTCTTTTGTAAACTAACGAAAATTTTCTATAGAAATGAATCACCCCTATCGTGAATAAAAATTCCTTGGGAGTTTTTTCCCTTTTCCCATTTTTTCAATTGAATTAGCATAGGAAAAATGGGAGGAGGGAAAAAACTCCCAAGAAATTTTTATTTAAAAAATTTGTTTAACTCATGACTTATTCCGAACAAAATTAACAAACAACGAAAAATATTTATATAGAAAATTTTGTTTCGTAAACGAACCAAAAAATTTTTTACTTTTCGTAAACAAACGAAAATTTTTTTTTAAAGGAACAAAATATTTTCGTATAAAATTTTATTCCGCAAACGAAAATAAAAATTTTAATAGAATAATTTTTTTAGCAAGCTACGTTCTATAGAAAATTTAAATTTTTTCTTTCGTTCGCCTTTAAAAAAATTTTTTAATAGCCAATTTTTTGTTCGTATTCCAAACTAACGAAAAACGAACGAACAAAAAATTTTCCATAGAAAAAATTTTTAACGAAAACGAATAAGAACTTTTCGTTCTCTTGCATTTATAAAAACATTTTTTTTTTAAATACAATATAAACATTTTTATCATAATTTTTAAAGAAAAGTTTTTTTTTTGTATTTAAGCGAAAAAATTTGTAAAGCAATTTTAACTGCTTACTTCACGATGTCACTCGCTCTGACAAATTGCATGTAAAACAAAAACAAAATTTGAGAGGCAGTAAGTTTTAAATTTTCTTTGGACGAAAATTTGTTTATAGAAATGATTTTTTTTTTAACGAACGAAAAATTTTCCGTAGAAAAGATTTTTTCGTAGAGAAATGACAAATTGTATATTAAAATTGTCGTGAATGAACCAAGAATATTTCTAACGAAATATTTTCTCAAGCATTTTCATTTGCTTGGAAAAAAATTTCGTAATTTTGAAGAAAAAAATTCTTTAGAAATTATTCGTCAATGAAAAAATCTTTTTAGTTCACAAAAAACTTTTCTCTATTTTATTTTCAGTCTAACTGTCAAAGTTTATTTTACAAGTTTAAATGTCAGTACAACACCCTTAAGGTGCTGGAATGTCTTGTAGGTCTTACACATCGTAAAACAACGACTTTCTTTTTCTTCTTTCACAAAATTTATTTGTTTTACCAGCTGCTTTTCTAACCTCCGAAAATATTTAAAGCAGTTACAGTCAAAAACCTTAACAAAAAACCTTACAAAAGAAAACACAACACCTCTGTAACCCACGCCACAAAATAAAAAAAAGTATTAGACAAGGTAATGAATTGCCATAATTTGTACAAGAATATTTCTTTGGGGATTCTAATTCGAAATGCAAATTTTCGTCTGGCTGAAAAATATAAAACAACGCCCACTTGTAACTCGTATTTACCGCTGTTACTTCTGTGCTTGTAATAACAAACGCCAACAAATGATGGCGGAGGAAAAGAAGGCCTACCTTAACGTGTATACATTTAATTTTTAAATTTCTTTTGTGAAATAAAATCTTCAGACAGATTGCAAAACAAAACAAACAAAAAATAAAGAAGTAATTTAAAAGGAATTTAAATGTTTTGAGTAAACAATTTTTTTCGCTTTAACTTTAAGGTTAGAAATGAATATGTAAATACGAATTTTTTATTGTAGCATTAAGAAATTTATAGAATTTTTGAACTTTTCTTTTTAATTTCAAGAGTACAGAATTTGCTTCAATGTGTTAAAGCAATTCATTTTAAAACAAAATTATTATTACTAATACGCCTCGTTGAATTTATTTATAACACATTTATTGGAAGCAGTTGCCGACATTAGTATAAGAAAGCGCACGAAGTTAGTCGAAAATTTAGATAAACGCAGAGTGAAAAACACTCTTGAATAATTAAATTTAAGAAAAAAAAATTTCAGGTAGAGTGAAGATAAATTTGAACAAAAAATACACCATTTGAAAGGTATTTGTTTTTTCCAACATACATTTTATTTAAATCTGAGGGGGTAAAAGCGGGTAAAATCAGTAACCCAGAGCTCCAAAACTAAAAAAAAATACAAAAAAAATTTATATAATTTTTCTTAAGCTGTATTTTTCTTCGACCTTTAAAATTAAATTTTAAGTTAAAATGCTCGAGGTCTGTGGTATGTTAGATTTTTCTTTATTTATTTCCGAGATTTCGATATTCTTTGAATATTTTATATTTATCGTTATGCATACATGTATTAGAAAAATATGCGATGCGGACAGGTAGGTGTCTGGTACTTTGAGGGCGTAAACGGGTACAACTGTATTTTGTAACTTCTTTGTCAACCCATCTATCTTTTAAATCAATAAGCATAGAAACAAACTTTATTCGTAACTAATCTAAAAAATACAAAAATATGTAAACATGTGGTACTTTTTAAAAATTCAAACGTTTACGGGGTGAAAATCGTACATATTTTTGGTACTTTTTTTAAAAACATTTATCGCCAGAGATATCATACAATCCGTCAAAGATAGCGGATCCTATTTCAAACAGTCGCCTTCCTACCAGTGTAGGGCAGTGGGAAAGGAGGTGTTCTACGTCCTGCTCCTCATTCTCGTCGTGTGAGCTACGACAGTCATCATACAGGGGTGTGCTGGAAATCTAAAACATAAAACACAAGAATTTGGAAGTTTTTTTTTAATACACTTTGATTCTAATCAAGGTAAATTTACACAAGGTAAACTCGTTGGCCCATATGTTTGTCAGCTGTTTACCTAAGTTGGAACACCAATGTCGAATTTCGTGTATGTGAGCCAAAATTTGTACATGTGTGCGTTAAATTTATATGAAGACAATTTTGACAATTCCGTTCCACACGGTTATTTTTATAGAGCAGCATGTCTACACTCCCAAATGAGTCTACCTTGTGTAAATATACCTTGGATTCTAATTTTTATAATTTTTGTTATAAAACTCTGTTGATTAGAGAAATATTTGTATAATATTTGTCATAAATTCTTTTATTACATTAAAAAACGACATCTAAAATTCTTGCGTTTTACGTTTACGATTTCCTGCACACCCCTAATAAATTCCGATCTCCAAGATGCTGTGCTATTCCAGTGGTGACAGACACCAAAGGTTATACGTCTCTTTAACGATTGTCTGGTTAAAGTAATCAGTGGCATCGGCCCATCTGTTGTTAGCAAAATCGATAGTCAATTGCCAAAGTTCGAATTTTCAGGAGAGCAGAGGTACCCCAACACCTTCCAAACACAGTAAAACTCGTAAGGTAGTGCCCAGTCTAGCAAGCTTACCGTTCTAATATTTCCCAGTATATCCCCATATGATGCCCAACTGCCCAGCCATTTCGCTTAGAGATGAGCGGCAACTCTCAGTAAGGCGAATTAATCCAAGGCCATAATGCAACTATCAGTGTAAATATCCACAGTAGTTGTTGACACAGCAGATAATCTTAGCCATACCAAAGTTTCCTTGATCGTAAGTATATCCGCCTGGTAAACACAACAGTAATCCAAAGTCCCCGCGATATGTTGAGGGTGAGCTTACTTAAGTGTACTCCAAGATACACTTCTCCTCGGGATTAATAACCATCCGTGTAGAAACTTACGGCTCCCTTTTTACCTGGAACACCGCCGAATATCATTAATGCAAGCCAAAACCTGATCGTACATTTTTAGAAATGTTAGTTTCAAAAATAATTTCCACTTTTATCCCCTCCTCTATAAAGTTCAGCTTTAAAAATATTTAAATTGTAAGAAGAAAGTAAAAATAAGGCAAAAATAATTTCAATGTATCAACATTTTAATCGGGATAACGTGGCTGTAAGTTCATAGTTGACAAGAGCACCCCAACAAGTCCCACTGCCGCTAAAAACTGTGATAGCTAAAATTTCCATATCCATAGATGTTGATGTCTTTGTAAGATTTAACAATTAAACATAAATTTTGTGTAAAAATTTGCATAAGTTTAAGTCCGTTATAACTAGTGCATCTCCCCAATACATAACTCAACCCCAATTAACCACTTTCAAAGCTAAAAAAAAACCATCAATTAAATAAAAATAAAAAAATTGTATTCCATTTTTAAACCCCCTTTTGGCTTTCCATATTAGCTTACCCCTTTTCTACAATCCGCCGACCACATTAAGTAGTTGCAGTTTTTTGTTCAAGTCCTTATTAACCCTTCAACCATTTGATTCAATTTAGCACTGGTTTGGTATAGAAAATCATGGGTATGTATTACATTTAGGAATTGTTCATAACGCATGATTTAATGATAATGCAATTTGTACTAATGCGGTCAATGGTTGCTAATTGTGCACACACACACACACACACATACGCAGAGAGGCACACAGACACATTTTACCCCAAAAACCCAATTCATTTTAAAGGCATGATGGAGCGTAGAGTAAAAAGGAGAGCAAATAAAACAGGGAATAAAGCGTATGTTAGGCCTTATGTAAATATTTACAGGGGAACACAAAAAATTTTGTTGAATATGATCATTTTTATAGTAGAAAATTAGCATACGGGATTTATAACAGCGTATCTTTTGCACATGGTTTGAAAGTTGTAACGACGTGTTTTCCACCTTATGCTGGGGTAGAGCTCGCGGCTCCCAGGGTTCGTTACAAAAATTTATTTAGTGACCAGAGAAATGAAACACCGTACTCGCACTTTTTTTCATAAACGTTATAAACCGTAAGCACAGTATATTTATTTGTTGTCTCTTAGCTAAATTCTACAATTAGCGACACATTAAATATTACGCAGTACCCAAACGACGGACACGACGCTCTCGGGACGAATCCGACAACACACACTCGGCAATTTGCCGACACACGGGGCAGCGACGCGACACACAATAGTCTCACTAGGCGTGCGACTGTAGAGACTCCGGAGAGAACAGCGCGATCGAAGTATAACCTCGCACCAGCTGTCCTACCGGCGATGGGTGTTACTGCACGTCGAGAGAATTTAGTCTACACCGCTGTTCTCTCGAAATGCGGTATCAGCCCGCTCTCGGGTGCTGCCTCACGATAGCCAAGAAAAAGCCAGAAAACAAACCAAGAGAATTTAGTCTACACCGCTGTTCTCTTGCTTTGCAATCACACGAAAGAGGTATAACCTCTCTTCTACGATCGTTAGATATTAGTTAGCTGTAGAGGTATAACCTCTCACAGATAAGTAAGACCTTACCCGTTTGCCAGCTGCCGACTGACTGCCTTGCTTAATGGTGCGTGCTCCGCTTTTATACTGTTTGCCGGTGTACATTTACACACACATACTAAAGTAATTAATCATCATGGTTGCTCATAAGTGTATGTTGTCGCGTCCCATTCTTTTCCACTCGCCACTAGATGGCGGAAGCCATAGATCCGTTAATTTAAAAATTAGTACATAAATTAATTCTTATTTAATGCAAAAAATAATTAAAGGATGAAGATAATACAAATTATTAAAATTAAGTTAAACATAATATGAATTCAATAAAACTTAAGGATTATATAAGCTATGCAATACGGTTAATACACAAGATAATAATAAATTCAAATAATATGATTCATCTTGAGCCAGGTTGGTCTGGTGCGGAGGTGAAGTCTAGGGCATGTGACTCAAAAACGAGGGCTCCGACTTTTGCTCGTCACATTGCCTCCGGTTTTCCCCAAAAACAAAGAGGTAACCCCTGTCTGACATGGATGTGGCTAGGGTCAAGGATGTTGTTGAGGTCGGTGCAGACGAGGACGATGATTATACTCTGGGCGATTGCGCCAGTGATGTTGCTTAGCGTACTGTGGGTGAATAAAACGATGTGGATGGTGAAGCTGAGAATGATGATTTTGCCGGTGCGGGCGATGCCGATGATTTCACCGGTGAGAATGATGAGGTGGGTGGTTTAACCGGTAGTGATGCTGAGGATGAATGGTCAGTGATGAGTTCTGCTACTGTCACTAGGGAGTCGACTTTCTGTTGCATCTTGAAAACTCATCATCAATGCTGTTCTGGTTGTTGGGTTGTATGCTATGGGTGGGAACAAAAAAAGTAAAAGAGATGCCAAGAATTTATGGGGTTTTCTGCAATATGTATATTATTTTTATTTTTTTTTTTAATCTTTTTAATAGGTAAGGGTCGGCCGAGGTACGGCTTGAGTTCGCTCAGGTGTACCCTACGACACTCTCTTCCCCGGAGTTTCCAGTAAGTTGATCACTGATGACGCGAATCCCTTGATACGGTATGACCCATAGAACTAATTTGGCTGCGAAGCTTTCGCTGGCCTTTGATAATGGGCGAGGGTGCGGTGAGGATGATGATGTTGGTGATTTCACCGGTAGAGACGATAAGGATGAATGATCAATGAGTACTGCTACTGCACTATATAAGGATCTTCCTCGTCATTAGGGAGTTGACTGGCTCAAACCACTGCCGGATGGGCAGGTCGCAGCTTTAGCAGGTTGCGGCGCCGTCGGATGGAAGCGGCGACTTGTGGCAACAACGAAAGACGGCAACGGGTTGCATCTGAGGCCTGGGATGTCGGCGACGGATGTGGCGGCGGCGGCAGCGAATGTCTGCGGCGGCCTGCGGTGACAACGGTCGGCAACGGGTGGCAACGAAAGCCTGGGTATGTCGGCGATGTGTGTGGCGTCAGGCGGCGGCGGCAACTTGTGGCGGCGGACGCCTGCGGTGACAACGATCGGCAACGGGTGGCAGCGGAAGCCTGGGTATATCGGCGATGTGTGTGGCATCAGGCGGCGGCGGCAACTTGTGGCGGCGGCGGCCTGCGGCGACAACGATCGGTGACGGGTGGCAGCGGAAGCCTGGGAGATGTCGGCGAAAGGTGCGGCGGCCTCAGATGACGAAGTGGTAGTGGACGACAACGATGTAGGCAATGACTTGGAGGATATGATAATGAAGATGATTTTGCTGCGTGTCGTTTTGGAGACGTAGTTGTACTTGAACATCCGGCTGAAGATTTAACTGTTTCTAGCCATGCCGATGGCGTTAGGGCCATGATTGGGCTGGACTATTGCCAGTTTTTATCTTCTCATATCCAGTGTTGTTTGTATGCTAGTCTCGTCGCCGCAGCTTGTAGTAGCGTTGTCGCTCTAATGGGGTCCTCATCACTCGGGGTCCTTATCTATTTCCTTCTTATTATGGTGGAAATCACTTTCAATTCTTGGGTCCACTCAGGTAAGGGATTATCAGGTTAGGGATTATTAGGTTAGGTCATATTCCAACAATGGCTTCATCTTGGAAAGCATTTGGTTGTCGAGGTTCTCGTCCTTGGTGAGGAACATTGGAGAATGTCTGTGCGTTTGCCGAGTTTCTCGTCCCTGGTAAGGAAGATAGGAGAATGCCTCGTCAGTGCTGATACGCGGGCATAGATGACTCACATAATCTCGGGTAGGAACTTATTGCATTGGTTGTGTCAAAGGTGATGCTGGTGACGCTGCTTACAAATTCGGCCCATCGCTTTCTTAACTCCTCCACATTGTCGGTTTGGTCCAGTAGAAACTCGTTCAGGCAGGATAGCAATTATTCCGTCTTAAGGAAGTACACCCATGATGTCCGCAACATTTAACTGTCACGACTTAGGTTGTAGAGCGTTCTTTTTTTTCCCCGAGCTTGAATTTATTATATTATATTATTTCTTATACTATATTTTTTTTTTTTTAAGGAATTTTCCCGTTCCTTTTAAACTTCTAGTTTTCTTTTCATATTCTTTTTTTACCGTTTGGTCTTTTTTTCAAGAAATTTTATTTATCGCCTTGTTCCCGTTACTTTCGTTCTTCTTCGCGGCACGAGATTTAGAAATTGTGTTTATACTTGTTTTTAATTATTATTTATTTTTTTTCGCGTCGGTTAACTGTACTCGCAGAGGGTTTGTTCGCTCCGTTATTTTTTTTTCTTCTTCTTGTTAAAAAAAATGTTTTGTTGTTTTTTTTTCAATTGCCGTTTGTTGTGTTGTTTTTTTTTTCAATTGCCGTTTGATGTGTTGTTTTTTTTCACACCAATAATTTTCTCTTTTGTTTTCTTTCGAGTTCAGTTTAATACTACTCTTTTATATTATTTTCTCTTTTCTTTTTTTTAACTTCTTTTTTTTTTCTTTCCCTTACAAGAGTCGTGGTTATGGTTTCTCTGGTCTGAGACGATTAACACAGCTTTGCTGCTAACGTCCCTGCTCGGGCGCCATTGTAACGACGTGTTTTCCACCTTATGCTGGGGTAGAGCTCGCGGCTCCCAGGGTTCGTTACAAAAATTTATTTAGTGACCAGAGAAATGAAACACCGTACTCGCACTTTTTTTCATAAACGTTATAAACCGTAAGCACAGTATATTTATTTGTTGTCTCTTAGCTAAATTCTACAATTAGCGACACATTAAATATTACGCAGTACCCAAACGACGGACACGACGCTCTCGGGACGAATCCGACAACACACACTCGGCAATTTGCCGACACACGGGGCAGCGACGCGACACACAATAGTCTCACTAGGCGTGCGACTGTAGAGACTCCGGAGAGAACAGCGCGATCGAAGTATAACCTCGCACCAGCTGTCCTACCGGCGATGGGTGTTACTGCACGTCGAGAGAATTTAGTCTACACCGCTGTTCTCTCGAAATGCGGTATCAGCCCGCTCTCGGGTGCTGCCTCACGATAGCCAAGAAAAAGCCAGAAAACAAACCAAGAGAATTTAGTCTACACCGCTGTTCTCTTGCTTTGCAATCTTTACCGGCAACGAGTGGGATCACACGAAAGAGGTATAACCTCTCTTCTACGATCGTTAGATATTAGTTAGCTGTAGAGGTATAACCTCTCACAGATAAGTAAGACCTTACCCGTTTGCCAGCTGCCGACTGACTGCCTTGCTTAATGGTGCGTGCTCCGCTTTTATACTGTTTGCCGGTGTACATTTACACACACATACTAAAGTAATTAATCATCATGGTTGCTCATAAGTGTATGTTGTCGCGTCCCATTCTTTTCCACTCGCCACTAGATGGCGGAAGCCATAGATCCGTTAATTTAAAAATTAGTACATAAATTAATTCTTATTTAATACAAAAAATAATTAAAGGATGAAGATAATACAAATTATTAAAATTAAGTTAAACATAATATGAATTCAATAAAACTTAAGGATTATATAAGCTATGCAATACGGTTAATACACAAGATAATAATAAATTCAAATAATATGATTCATCTTGAGCCAGGTTGGTCTGGTGCGGAGGTGAAGTCTAGGGCATGTGACTCAAAAACGAGGGCTCCGACTTTTGCTCGTCACAAAGTTTCTAAAAACATAAATGGCATTTTGGAAGGTGTTTATCCTCCTTTAGTTTCGTTGACGTAAAAGTGTACACAACAATGATTTTAATTTTTTTTTTCTATTTTAAAAAATATACAATTTTGTGTTAACATTATGCCTACGATGCACTTCAATAGTCTACCGACTACTTATCCTAAATATTAGGGGATTCATTTAATCGGGCTTTTGCTGTAATCGGTTAATCGCTCGATTAATTAACCGAGTTTTGGTTTAATCGGTTAATATTGCTATTGATCGGTTAACCGATTAATAAAATTTTGTTATAAATTAAGTACAGTAGAATCGCGAAAAAGTTAATCAAAATGCCCCAAGGGCTTTTAACATATTCGAACTATTAACTTTTCTTAAAGGGATTAAATTTGAAAAATATACAATAATAAACTTGGATCTTTCAGAAATATCACACTTAACTTATTCCAATGGCTTAGTTTTCATAATAACAAAACATAAACTCAGATTTTGCATATTTATTCGCCACAGCCTCGAGAATTTTAAAAATTTTTTTCTAATTTTTGAGATCCATAATCTAACGCTATTAGTTTTCCCTGAATATCTTTATTAATTTTGTTAAAATTCTCTACTTTCTGCCCATTTCCGATTAATTTTGTTAAAATTCTCTACTTTCTGCCCATTTCCGATGTTTTTTTTTATCAAAACTTTCAGAAAAGTTGACTAAAAGTTAACTTTTTAGAGCGACGCAGGCACGCTAAAATTCAGTTAACTTATCCGCGAGATTAACTTTTTCGCGATTCTACTGTAATTTCAATAAATAAAAATGCAAAAATTATTTATTATTTGGAGTTTATTAGTAAAAAAAAACAATTACATAACAACCAAAACAATTCTTTAACTAAAACGAGCAAATTATAAAAATGCAATGCATATTAATTAATTAATTAATACATATTTTTTATTGTAAACATATTAGTAGGTATTTATTAAAAAATAAACTGTGAGATCATTTTATTAATTAATTCAATAGTTAAATGAGATCTTATAAAAAAAATTTTTAGAAAAATAATTTGTTATTAAACACTTTTTGTTTTATAAACCATTAATAAAAAATCTGATTTATAAACGCTTAATAGGAGTGGATTACCAATTAAACGTTTAAATCACTTTTGTATTTTTATGTTGGCAACAATATGTTATTTTAATTGTAATTTTTGTAATAGTGATGCATACAACTAGGGATGAAACAATACAACAAGGAATTTTAAGTTAATTTCTGTTTTGTTTTCAATTTAAAATGAATTTCTGTTTTTTAAAACAGAATATATTTTAAATAATTTTTTGTTTTTTTTTTTAAATACATACAATTGAAATAGAAGCGACATATGTAAATCATTTTTTAGCAATATCAATTTAAGCAATTCTTTTCTTTAGTTTTGTTAAAACTTGACTTGGGAAAAATTCTTTTAATTTTCGAAGATGTTGGAGAAATCTAAAGCAATCCATAATACAGAATATCTAATTTCTCAGACTTGTTTCCTCGATTTCTCTAAACATATAAAATCTTCCATTATGCCAGAAGAGTACCTACTGTTTTAATTTTTTTAAATTTAAAGCACTTGTTTCGAGAGTTTCTTCTGTTGTCAGGTCATCATCTGGCAAAGCTCAACACCGAACATTCTGCAAAAAAGTTTATTTTCGAATCCCTTAGTTTCTGTTTTTGTACTGTTTTTTCAGAATGTATTGTTAGAAGCAGGGCTGATAAAAAACCCGGGGTTTTTTTTGTTTTATTGGGTTTAATTGGGTTTTATTGTTTTTCGTGTAATGGTATGATAACTGGTCTATGCAATGTTGTCAACTCAGCCTTTCTCAGTATAGATTTAGCAAGAAAATGCATGGATGGTTTAAAGAAATGCTAGGACTTAAAGAAGTCCTTACATATATGCCTTCACCGGCAAAGTGATGCACAGTGGAATTTTTTTTAAACCTTTATGGCCAACTAAGATCGGAACTTATAAATGAATTTAACAATGATATTCATAGAATTTTAAATAACGTTCAGTTGTATAAAGAAGCTTTGAATCTCCAACAAATGTTACTCAAAATAAATAGCCAATTTTGAATTAAACGATCAGTTAATCGGGTAGTAATTAATACCCTACTAAATATGGATGATCGACTTCATCGTTTATAAACAGCAGAATTAATAGAAAATCATTATGAACGACTAAGCCCTTTTCCATCTTTATGGATACGCAGAATTATCGCCTCTGAGGGCTGAATTTTCCGATCGCCTAATAATTCGTAAATGTTCACCTTTTGGTGCTAAATCCTTTCGGGCAAATCGGATGTATGCATACCTGGGATGCGACAAAAATCCAAAATGGCAGGGTTCTTGAAATGTTTTTGATTTCTTGAGTCCGGAGTTTCACCAGAGTAATTTATCACTCTGGTGCCACGGGATTCCGTCTGTATGTGTAATGCGGAAAATGCTTCCTGTCTTTCAGGATGATTTCCTTTGCTACAACTTAATTTTTTTTTGATAGAAGATTGCTTTTCATCAAGTTGTTCTCCGGCCGATGGGGGAGTACCTTTTTCAAACAATAAACTCTCAAAAGGGTTCAACGAAAGGCAGCTTTTTTGGTTAGCATATTCATTTGGGAAACACGTGCTGGGCATCGTTTGTATCGAAAACCGTGTGAGGAGTGTCATGAATCGTCAGGAGAGCTATCCACTTGTGGAGGGCACTAGCTGCAAGTACAAATCATCCCTAGGTTATGTTGTAATTCTACATAAGCTGCTGGACTTTTTTAAATAACAATAGAGGTTAGTTAGCACCGGCTCCTAAACAAGGAGCGGGTGTATAATTTTTTCGGACTATACACTCAAAATTGCAGCCTGTGTTTGAAATATCCGTGCTTACACGGAGGCGGTCGATTCTGGCTGCAGCTACTTGGCCAGTATCAATATTTTTCACATAATGAAAAAAAAAGTATTTATTAAAAAAAAAAAAAAAATTACAGTCAAAGAATATCGGGTGACAACTTTTGCACCACCTTCTGTCTGAAGCCGCTGTATGAGGTGTATTTGGTGATAGCAGAAGTATCCCATCTGTTATGAGCTGCTGAAACGCTGGACCTGCATCTAACACAATCCATTCGTTTAAAGAGAGCATTGGCAGAAAAACTCCTAAAATATGGGATTAGGCATTAAGACCTTTAATCCTTTGGCAACATGTTACAAGGCCAGTGAAAACCTATTTTGAAAATATTGATTGGGAAGCTTTGGCTCGCCCACTTTATCCCTCTTGCGACTATCTTTTTTTCTATTAATGCAATACACTCTTACTAGAATAAGCCTCAATTTAGAACAGAGTATCCACAATGCTGCGCCCAGTTAGCAGATTTTGATTTTTTGCAATGGTTTCCTTACAGCGGTAATACGGTTTTTGTTTTGCTGTTTTACTTAATAAAATAAAATACTCTTAAGTGATGAAAATCTTTATTTACACGTTCAAAATTTTTTTTGTTAAGTGGGAAATATTATGGGGCTTGTTGGCATAGAGCAGCGTCTTTAAATAGCCCCAAAGAAATAAGTCTGGAATGGTAAAACCTAACTCGCTTAGGGTGAACATGGATGTAACGGCTTTTCGTGCATCATAAGCAGATTTTCAGAGTCCCAGAAACGAAGATTTTGTTTATTGATGTAACCGCTTTAATTATATTGCGCCTTTTCGCTCATGATGATTTTCAACTCAAAATCATTCTCTTCTTTGTTGACACAATTATTCCATCCATGCTCTTGCGGAGAATAGCGCTACATTGCTTATTTTTTTGTATATTGGAGCTGTCTAGTTTACAAATGTCAAATATGATGAGCTGCTTACTTTGGCGCCACCTTGTATATTATTTGTTAAAGAACGACTAAGCAGATTTATTTTTGTTACGTTATTTTGAAAAGTTTTTAATCTAAAACTATTTTTATAGTTAAAATTTTCCGCGGTTTTCAAATAACATCAAATAGGAACAATTAACCAATACAACAAAGAAATAAAAAAAGCGCCTAAAAGCACAGTTGCAGAATTGCAATAAAATACGTGAACATGATATTCCAACAAATACATTAGAACTAGTGTCTTCATACGGGATTTCCCGGGACAAAAATCCCGGGATCCCACACATTTTCAGGTTGTAATTGTAAATAAGTTGTGTCATTAAATAGATCTGAGCAGTAAGGCAAAAAGGCCTTAAATAAAAAAAACGGATTTTGAGTTTTTGATTGGCATTAATGCAATTTTTTTTTCTCCTTTTTAAATTTAAATCACTTTAGTCTAGCTCAACTGCTTCAAATCGTTATCATATGCTTTTAGGAAAACAGTCTATGCGTAATTATTATTGCTTTTTATACGGGATTTCCCGGGATCCCGCACATTTTACGGGAAACAATCCCGGGAAATTTGGGCGGGAATTCCCATGATTTTTTAACGTAATTATGACAACTCAACTGCTGATATAATTGCAAATAAGTTGTGGCATGAAATAGATCTTAGCCAAAAAGGTCTTAAGTAAAAAAATACGAATTAAAAATGCTGATTGGCTTTAATAAAATTTTTGTTTTCTCTTTTGCTTGGTTTAAGTCACTTTAGTCTAGCACAACTGCTTCTAGTCGTTATCATCTACTTTCAAGAAAAAATAAATATTTTTAATATAACATACCGAAAAAACTACAGTTTCTGACTTAAGACATTTTTGCCAAAATTTAATGATTTTAAAGGCAGAGCAGCTGCATAAAAGATTTTTCGGATTATATTCTGTAAGATATGATGACAAAAGTTATTAATAAACGCTTATTCGATTCGAAGAAAATAATTTTTTTTTTTAAAGAAATTACAAGTTATGAAGGAAGTGCTAAGAAAACTGAAATTGTCTAAAGGTTATATAATGTTCCTTTAACTATAAATGCAAACATTCGTGGAAAAGAAACGTGATTTCTCATTGAAATCTTCTTGGCAAAAATTAGAAACAGGCTTTTAAACGATTCTGTAAATGCAAATTCTTTGCCACAGAAATAAAAAAGTTGAATGCATTAAAAAACTTATTTAATGGATCTCAGGAAATGTTATTTGTTCAAATAAATGAAATTAAATAATATTTTGCATCAATTTTTATTGCGCGGGAATTTCCGGAATCCCGAGAAATTTTAAAAAAATCCCACTTTCCCGGGAAATGAAAAAGTCCGGGAAAAGAAAAACTCTAATTAGAACACAGGCAAATAGCACAAACATTTCTACACACAAAAATGCAAAACGCATGTATTAATAGCGGCTCTATGGAAGTATAAAAATAAAATACATTTCCGTTTTAGGTTTCCAAAATTGTCCTAATTTTTCATTGTTGAAAATGGCCCAAACTGAGTAGAAATAAGAAAAACAAAGCCACAATGATGCGATTCGGAATTAACCAAACGTAAAAGCGGTAACAATGTTCACAAGTGAGTGAGTTGCTAAATACTATTACAATTCACCAAAAAAAATAAACATTCATATTAGCGTTTGTGTGTAGGCTCGCAAAAGCTTTGTTTCTTAAGTCTATAGCACATGTTGTGGTATTTGTTTGAACTAAGTTTTATACTTAATGAAAGTTAGAAGTCTGGGTAATTTATTACTTTAGCTCGAACATGGTTGTAATGAGTTCTAAAATAAAAGTGATAGTTTATGTGCGATATTTTAAAACAAGCGCGGTCTTTTAGATTTTCGGAAAGCTTTTTCCATTTAACATACCAACCATGAAACTGTTAATAGTGAAATCTTTCTATTTAAATGCTTTCCTCATTTAGACATCCTACATTTTTCCAGTTGTCCACCAATTAGTTTTCTTGTACGTAAATGCGACTACTAAGTGGCCTTGCAAAAGCCTTAATGTATGGCTAAGTAACGCAATACAGTGGGGTAAAATTAACAAATTGCCCTAAAAATTAAAACTTCTTAACTGCTTTGAATATTTTCATGAATTAAATCACGATACAGTACAGTACAATAAAGTACAGCAATAAAGAGCTTGCATCGGAAAATAAACGACAAAGCAAAAACAGAACGAGACAAAATATATGTCACTGTACAGTGATGCCAACTTAGCTCTTTTGACGTTGCCCCTTTTTAAGTACCTGAAAAAATTAAGGCCTAGATTTAAAATCGCCTTTTGGCTCTTTTTGTTATTTGAATTTAGCCTGTTTTTCCTTTTGCTCCGGTATGGTTACATTTTTTGTTTTTCTCTTAGATCGAGTTGTGTAAACTGTCTTAAAAATTAAAAGGTGTAAATAGAGAAACATCGAGAGCGTTTAAATTTTGCATAAGTTGGTCACTCATTTAATTTTATAGTTTTGCCATAAATATACAGTGGAACTTCGGTTAAAGCAAATCCTCGATAAGCTCAACTCCTTGATGTCGCAACACCCAATTCTAAACATTGTGCAAATCGAAAACTATTTCATGTAAAAAATGTGCAATCTGCATATCAAAAGGAAAAAAAATACCAAAGTGCCAATTTTTCCCCCGATTTCCCACTTAAAAAGTACCCTTAATTTGAATTTGCTTATGCTATCCGACTACTAAATCATTTATAATATTAATAAGATTTTTTTATTTTTTACATGCATTTAAAATAGTAATTGGATTTTTTATTTTTTACATAATACAGGGTAGGCCATTATTCGGTTAATTTGTTCACATTGTCTTGCGGTAAAATTTCATGTACCATTTATATCTTGAACGGAAAGAGGAATACATTTTTTTCATTACTTTCCATAGTCCTTGACATTTGAAGCTGTGTGGCACGTTAACGAGTCGATGTTTCAGAGTTCTTATTTACGCTCTCCCGAACTCGTTCGATATTAGTTTGGTTTCGTGCTTCATGCGGTCTTCCACTCCGAGGCAAGTCACTAACGGATCCCGATGAATAAAAACGAGCGACTAGATTGCGTACTTCATTTCGTTATAGTTCATTTTAGAGTGCCCCGATAGGCTAGCTGGTGGTGAGCGCCGGGGTTGCGGGTTCGATTCCCGCCAGAGACTCGGGTTTCATACCTGCCGACAAGCGTACAGCTTGGCTGGATTAGCTTAGGGACTTAAAAATAAAAAAATTCTGGTGTAAACAAAATTTTGAAATTTTCAGTAAATTACACCATGCTACAAAAAAATTAACCTTAAAAATAAGATATATTCTAAGCTAAATTGGGGCTGCTGATCACGAATATGGCATTCAATTATTTTTCTCATGAAGCGTTTTTTGTGGTTTTGGCAAAAAGTTAAAAATTTGTGAACCAGTGATATGAAACAGACTAAATCTCTGGCGGAAATCGAACCTACCACCATTACATTTATAGAATAAGGTACTACCAACAAGCTTGGAACACTCACAATACTTTATGTACTAGAACTGAAGCTTCATTAATTCATGTCTGCCCTACACGTACGCTATTTTTTTTTTTTTTTTTTTGCAAACGAAACTCTAATGCGATTTATTGCGATTATTAACGTTAATTGCCTTTTACAGATTTCCACCTCTGACATCCCGGTGAACTACCAAATCGTGTAACAGGGTGCCTTAAAAAATTATAATAAACAAAAGGTCATTTAAATTTAAATTACCTTATCACATTTAAAAATTCTAAAATTTTTTTTATCACTTTTTCAATTTTACTCCACTGTGCTCCATTGAAAAAAACAAAAATTTTTTGTATTTCCCGGCCAACAAGCACTAAAGACCATTTAAATAATCAGAGAAAAACAAAACTGCTTACATATACCAGCACCCATTTACACCTGCTGTTACCGCTGCACTTACAAATGCATCTACACATTTACACGTTTAAAACATGGAAACTGTTACTGTTGCAATTTATAGCCGAAAAGGACATTTGTTATACTCCTTAAATACATGTGTAAATGTTGGGTGTTCTTCGTTCTCAGTAACAATTAACTAACAAACCTTGACCAGCGTAATATGTTTAAAATTTTAATACCCTACACCGCCACCAAAAGCATGTAGAGCTGTCTTTTGAGTTGTGTGCTTAGGAATTTCAGATACTTACTTGGAAAAATTTGGGTTACAAGTTCCTTTTCCAAAAAATTTCACCTCAATCAGTCAATAATTTACCAAAAGGCACATATAAAGCCCACTCTTGGAAAACAGAATAGCACACACACAGAAAAAAATCAATGTAAAATCGTCGAAAACAAGGTTGATTTTACCGTTTTCGGTAGTGATTTTGTTTCATTGTTGCTTCATGTTAATTTAACATGATTTTACAATAACTTGCGAACAACATTTGTTTCTTTTAAAATAACTATAATTCATGTTAATTTAAGATTGCAGTAAAGTTAGAGCAAAATGTCATTTATATTGAAATAACAATCCGAATCACGTTGAATGAAAATTATTTCAAGTTGAAACAACATGAATTTCATGTAGAATCAAATCGGTTAGAGTGTGATATAACAGTGTGAAGAAGCTTCAGAGACAGCATATGCATTTATTTAAGAATAATTCAATGCACTTACCCCTGTAACACATGCTTCACTTATTTTGTATTCTCCTTTTTTAACAGAGGCATCAGCAGAATGGCCCGATATGGTTTTCGCCATCATTCTACTTTAAAAACTTGATGTACTATTTAACTAAATAATTTAAATTAAAAGAATACGGGAATTGTCTTCTTTCTTGTTACATATTTTAAACATGAAAATAAAAAAATGTACATACTTAAGTATGTACAGTTTAACAAGATAAACTTTTGATTTTAATATGAAACAGGTTTTTATGGATTCAATATTGAACAATGTTATTTTAACAGTGAATAATATTAAATAAACGGGACTTAAGGTTATTTTTTTTTTTTCATTTAAAATTAATATGAAATAACCTAAAACTGTAAAGAATAATGCTTTTGTAATAAAACTTTGTCTGTCATAGATTAATAAAACTACAAATTACTAAAGATTCGGAACAATGGAATAAAGTCCTCTTACTTGTTAATATGTAAAATATGTTTTTATGTATTGAATGACCATAATAAATAATCATTATTATTGAATTTTTGTGGAATATTATAGTTTCAAAAATGTGGTTAGCCATTCCTTACACAGAAAAAATTATTGCCGAATTATTTTCAAACAAACGCTTGTTTGAATTTTTTTTAATTTCTGCCAATTTTTTAATTGATTCAATAAATATTTTTGTTTGATTTTTATTTAACCAACAAAAATGTTGACAACTATTCAAAAAAATATAATAAACGCTTTATTGGTTTCAAGTTTTCATAATTTTGTATGAAATTTTTAACGCTCTTTAATGTTGTCGTTTTTTGCATTTTTTTATTTGATCGTAAGCAGCACTTCTTTATGTAAAATATAAGAACAACAACACAAAACACATACACCCTGCAAATAATAGGACCAGTCCAAACACGCGTGTAAAGAGTAGTCCACAAAGGACCAGGACTAGTCCAAAAGTAACCCAAACGTATGGAAAAAACCCTGGTCTATTTAACATTACGATGTCCTAGGAGAGGATCATATAACCCACCTTTGGACCACTAAGGAGTAGTTTTAAAACTACTCCATGGTATATAACCCACCTTTGGACCACTAAGGAGTAGTTTTAAAACTACTCCATGGTATTCTCAAGAGGATTAGTTTTGAAGTCGTTTAAAAACGAAAGCACGTCGTTAAAAAACGAAGACATGTCGTCTCAGTACAAACACTTTTTAACAATGACATGGTCCATGCTTGCATTACATCGGACCAGTCCATGGAGTAGTCCATTTTATCAAAACGGGTCAGGTGGTCCAATTTTATTTGCTGGGTTTTAACAATGACATGGTCCATGCTTGCATTACATCGGACCAGTCCATGGAGTAGTCCATTTTATCAAAATGGGTCAGGTGGTCCAATATTATTTGCTGGGCAGTCTATTTTTGAACGCTTTAAAAAAGTACAACAAGAAGAAAGATGATAAAATAGCGCGACAAGGTTATTTGTAAAAAAAACAAAAACAATAGCAGGTTAAAAGGTTTCACTCTTTTTAAACAACAGGATGCGCGGCTTCATTGCTTGTGCAAAGACTTTTTGTTTGATTCAGCAAAATTATTTGTTTGAAATTTATATGAATTTCAGTAAACTTTTTGTTTGATTCTGTAAATTATTTGTTTGAAAAAACCAGTGGTTTTTTTTCAATAAACAAAATGCAAATAAATTGTTTGAATATGCGAATTTGTTTATAGGACCTATTTCAGACAAATAATGTTTTGATTCTACAAATTTTTTGTTTGAATTGGAAAAATAATTTTGTCTGTGTAGAATCGGTTCATAATTAACCATATCACCTATAAAGTTTCCAAAAATGTTCCTTTCCTCCCTTTCCGTCTCTCTCTCTCTCACACTTTATTTTTCTTGTATACATCGCTTACATCGTTTACAGCCGTACCTAAACAAGAGCGGAAGGCGGATATGCCATACCTAAACAAGAGCGTCAACGTTATGCCACAAACAGTAGTGTTAACCGCTAGATTGACAAAAAATAGCTAAATTGTCATTATTTATTATTAATAGCGGCCAACTTCACTAATAAACGCGCTGTCAAAATCGGATTTTCCAATTGTAAAGCGTTGACGCCGCGCTATTTTGGGATGCTTCATACAAATTGTATGGGCATGAGACTTTTTGACAGCTAGAAAACGCTTTCCGCTCTTGTTTAGGTATGGCTGTTAGTATCAAGTTTAAATTCCAAAAAAATACTGCCTTATCATCTATTTCCGAACGAAACCTTCCCATTTAAAACAAAAACAAATTATAAAATATGGTTTTTGTTTTACATTTAAGTTAAGCGAACGAAGTCTTCGTTTGAAATCAATGAACAGGCTATTAACTTTTAGTTCTGCTGTAATTGTATTACATTTGCATGTGCTGTAGCGTATAACATGTTCTAAAAAACCAAATTTTAGCTGCTTCCTTGTTTGCTCTTGTTGTATGTACATATGTTTGTATGTATGCGTACATACCGCACATAAATTTTGAGTCCTTTTTGTTTTATTTCAGTCGAAGTATTTGGTGCGGCTGTAGTTGTAAATGTTTTATAATATTTATAGAGATGAAGGTCGTAAGGTCAGCGAAAAAATGAAATTGTAATTGTTACTTTTGAGATTTATTGGTGAGAAATAGGGACAGACGAGTTTAAATATTATAGAAAAATAATAAAACATGTATTTTTAATTTAGTCTTAAGATTCTTGTACCAATTTTTTTTTTTTTTGTAAAAATTACAATGCGGAACAGCCATTTTGCGGCCTGGAAGTTTGAAGCAAAATTTTACTTATTTGATGTAACTGATTTCAAATCAAATCACAATGAAATGAGCTCAATTTAATTGCAATCGGTGCAAAAACTAAGAAAACTGAATTAATAAAAATCCAATTTCCACAAAAACAAAAAAAAAAATATTTTAATGTGTGTGTTCGAACCAAATTTAAGTTGAATTATCAATTCAGTAAATTGTTAAAGGTTGTGCACCGATTGCAATGAAATAAACCTCATTTCATTCGAAAGATGTTTAACTAATTGTAATTTTTTTCAAAATTTTAACGATAACTCTGAAACTACTAGGCCAATTAAAACCAAGGTAAGCACGGCTTGTAGGTAATATTATTGCTGAATTTTTAATTTTTTTTTAACTGAATATTAGGGAGGGTCACTGATGTATGAGAAAAAATAAAAGTTCTAGAATCATATTATAATAGCAATATTTTTTTGTATTACGTTAAAACAAATTATGTATTACGTTAAAACAAAAAAAAAAGTTCAAAAAAGTGTCATCTTGACCCCGCGCATGAGCTCCTAAGAATTAAGAATATTTGAAAAAAGTCCATTTTTTTAAATTTTAATATTTTATTTACTATCAATTATTATTAATTAAAACTAAAAATATTTTGAATTAAACTTAAAAAAAATAAAAATTTGGTTCTTATACAACATAAAACAATAAAATCCTTTTTGGTCACAAAATCTTGTTTACTGTCAAATCCGGGCATCTCTCGTGTTGATTCATGTTTCGTCTATATTAAACCATCGCTCAACTTTTTTAGCGCAAAGAGTCATGAATGCTTTTGACACTATTTTCACGAACCTAAAAGCCGTTAAAATACAGTAATATGCTTTTCTGCAATACAATGCTATCGTTGCTATATTCAAAATTTAACAAAATTGAAGGTCAAAGCGCGGGCTCTTACACTAAAAATAAATTAATAATATTTTGCAGGGATCTAATTCAGACAAAAATACAACATATTTACGCTATTAGAAGTCGATAAGAGGAAAAATATTTTTTTGACCCAGCCTACTGAATATGTTAAACCGTTTTCAAGTTATTGAAATATGTGTAGTGAAAGTGCCTTAATTTTTGGCATATCGGTATATCCCGGTAAGTCGAGCTGATAGAGAATAATGGAGATTAGATTTAAGACCAGCGAACTCAAATTAGTTAAGATTTGCATCAAAAATCAAGGCCCCACAAAAAAAATTCAATTTTGTGCCCTGTGTGTAATTTTTTAAGTCATCTTCAAGATCAAAATCACAAAAAACTTTAAAAAAATCGATTTTTTTTTACCTTTTTCCCCCTGTTCAGGTCCATGGGTTCGAGGAGTTTCTTAACTGAGATCTGAGGTACATTTTTGTGGTCGATTGTTTTCTTGAATTTTGAACGGTTTTCTACCTATGGATCTGAACAGGGGAAAAAAGGTAAAAAAAATCGAATTTTTAAAGTTTTTGCGATTTTGATCTTGAAAATTAAGTTTTTTTTGATTTTATATGTTCACAACTTTGGTTCCTTATGGCAAGAGCTACACCTTTGTCTCAGAGGGTTATCAAAATTCCGAACGGTTTGCAAGATATGAGCCTGAGAAAATTATCACTTTTTTGCAAAAATTACACAGAGGCCGTAAATCTTTAAGGGCCCATAAAAAAAGTGCATGACTTTGGGCAAAACTGGGAGACACGGGTCTTTTTTTTTTTTGGTCCTTTATGGTTATTTATTGTCCGTATATGTTGCACTTGATAATTATCAAATATAACATCAAAGGTTGAAACATTTTTTCATTACGCGATTATCTTTTTTCCCAACGAAAAACTGCACATTAAATAAATTTGGTTTCCTCAATGTCTCATTTGCTTCTATTCTGTCGCAAAGCTAACCAGCACTCATCTGCCAATTATATTTTCCTTTTATTTGCCGTACAGATAAATTCAATCAGCTGACTCCCAAATTTTTCATGTATTTTGAGAGGTGTTGCCAACTAAAACCAATGGTTTTTGTCAGTATATTGAGAAACCCAAAATCGTTAACGGACAGTTTATAGTTTATAAATTTATGTTGACATTAAGTTACAGACAGTTTGTCGATGCATTGAGAAAATGGCCATAAGAAGGTTTTGATAAAGGGATCGTAAAGATAAAATTATTATGTTATTTGAATAACTGAATAATATCTTTATATACATAATTGGAAAAATTTTACTGATTTGATCCATTAAATTTTTTATTCACATCACATGTTTATCGAAAGAAAGAATAACAATAAAATTTGGTTGCATAATGTCTGTCTAAAAATGCAGCATGTTTCTATGCCTTCGAAATAGGTTTTAGCACGACAAATGCCACTCTGAATGACCCAAACCAAAAAATGCTTTCAAAAATATATTCAATATAGAGTATTTGGTTGATAATAGTGCTGGCAAATTTTAATACTTTTCCTTACTAAAATAATACTCAATACGTTTCATGTGGGTACTTAATACTTTCTGCGAATCAGAAAACGGTAAGAATTACGATTAATCCGCAATACGGACCATAGGATATTATCTCGGGAAATTTAATTTTGTTAACCAAACGGGAAGTATTAATGACAAAATTTGGCTTATTTACCACAGTTTCTCCATATGAAAGAAAAAATGGATAAAATCAGTGAATTATCTCAATTGCCCAAAATATATTCCATTATTCGAATGTTGAACTAAAAGAAATCGTAACCATCTTCTGTCATCCTACTCTACCACTGGAGCATATTAAAAATTTGATCATTCTGCGAAGCACTTACCGAGATGCAGTAAAGTAATTGAAGGAACTCTTAAAAAGTATCATTCAATAAAAAGTAATAAAAAATAAATAATTGCAATGGGATATTTTTATGTTAACAGAATTAAGAGCGATTCATAAGACTCATTTTCAGAGCACCAGTTGTTTGTGGTTTGTTCTTGTAAGCCCGGCCTTTGAAATGACCCGAGAGAAAATAGTCCATCAGGGTCAAATCACAAGAACCAGGCGGCTAATTGGTATCGCAAGAAATTTCTCATGAAATAACTAAATTGTTTGGTCGGCTGTGTGGCTCATAACGCAGTATTGCTGAAACCACCGGTCACTGATTCCAATACAAGCCAATTGCGAACACAAAAAATCGGGGTCTCAGAAGGAGCCTGATTACGAGAAAAATCTTGCTCGAATTTTACGAAGTGATAGAGTAAAACTTTCAACATTTTAATAGTAAATTTTCACAATTAAAATTTGTTGTTCAAGAGTGCAGCGTTCCATGGCTTAAATTTTTCAAGTTTTCACTAAATAAATGCCAAAGGATGGCAGCTCAATTATTTATATTTTATCATTTGAAAGACTATTTACTTTCTAGCCTAACAATTGCCCAACCTTTTTTCAATAGCTTCTCTGTCATGACAAAAATTTCTACTGGTACCTCAAATAATTCACCAAAAGGTCCCATATGAGCCCCTCCCTAAAACGACTTTAAGACAGAAAATATATTTTGGATGTTTTTATCTAGATAACATTAAACACAAAGGACTCTTATATGAATCTTAAGAGCATAACATAATTTTGGTGTTGTGAGTCCATGATTGCTCATGGTTTTTAAATAGGGCTCACTAGCAAAACTTTTTCTCTAAACACTGTGGTATCACATACCCAGTAAAAACTTCGCTAACTTTTTAAAAATAAATAGCTTCGCTCACTCATTATTTAGTAGCTCTCTTCTAGAACTGCTTCCATAACAACTTCTATTACTACTTATTTCTGGATGTATGTCGGTTAAAAAAATAATAACTTACTTTTGAATGCGTTCATTTTGGGACGTCCCTTGTAAAATTTATTGGTTCTTTCAGTAGAATTGTAAGTAGTGCTTTTAAGTTTTTCTGATTACTTAGCACATTATTTTGTAGGCGAAGTTTTTACTGGGATAGTATGGATTGACCGACTTAACATTCTTGCTTGTTTTATACCCATTTTATAACATTTTATTTTCCCAGAATTTCCCACAAACTGAAAATGATTTTTAAATATTTTTCTGCTTAACAAAAAGTTCTTCCAATCCAATTTTATAATAATTTTTATTTTTTTTTTTTTATCAATGATTTTAATTTTCATATTAAATAATTTCCTTTTCTGATTTATTTCCTCTTACAAAACAAATCGTAAAGTTTTTCTTCCTTTTCATTTCTTTTCCTCGACAAAATTCTCTTATCATACAATTTGATTTTATTTACATACTTTTCTTAACACCATAATAATTCCAGAAAAAGAAAATTTTCTTAGACTATTCGTTCTAAGTACTACAAAACAAGAACTATTCCATTCATTCATTCATTTCTTTTTCTTTATGCTTAACAATTGCCGGATTTCTTAAGAATCATGATGATGGAACAACATCCAAAACAACAACTACAAAGAATATATCAAAATAAGTAAGAAAACAACTCAACAACATGCCCTGGGGTTATTTCGGATTTTAAGATTTTACTACTCCTTATAAGATTAAAAAATGAAGGAAAAAAACACAAGCTAAAAAAAAAACAAGAAATGAAAACAAAACTTAAGAAATACTTATACTTACCAGCCAGCAATAAAATAAAAAATGAAAACTTCAATGAATGAATTATAAAGCGAAAAAATAATTCTGCAACAAAAAGAGAAACTGGTTTCTTCCTTCAAAAATTATGCAACAAATACAGCATGAAAATTTCTCGAAACAAAGATAGAGCTAAGAAGATGAAGATGGGCAATTTGATGTGATAGTACGAATTCTTAGACAGTGGTCTGCTTTCATTATTAGATAGATCACGATAGAAAATGCATAGTGCTGATAACATTACAATGTATAATGTAATTTTCCTTAATGGGCATCTAAAAATCATGGCCACCCACTTTCGACGGACACTGTTTTCTGGTCCCGACAGCATTGAGGTCGCTATTGGAATATGGGTTCTTAGTGTATCAACTCGATCTTCAAAGCTGTGGTTGAGCAGAATCTCTTCTAATGCTTAAGAAAGTATATATGTATATATATTCTGGCCTCATTCATGATTACTGGATCAATGTGCTCTATCCCAATAAAGACATTTTTAAAAATTATTAAATTAGCAGTCGAATGGGACCATTTTAATTGTTTGTCTTTTTTTAATCTCTTTCTGCCGAACACTGTTTTGGAACAATCGTGTAGTCAATGATATAATTGAAATTATGAAAAATACTACAAACATCCATTCTTAAACAAGATACACAGTAGTTGAAGACAAGTGTAGTCATTGAAAAATTACATTATATTTTTAAATAAAATGCAGTTTTCCTAGAAATATAAAATAAAATAAATTTTAATAAAACAAAAATAAATTAAACAAATTTCTGATAAAGAAACTTAAATAGATTCTCGAGATTTCAAACCACTTTTCTTTATTCTTGGGCAGTATTTAATTGAAATAATTAAATAAAATGTTTATTTTCCTTGCTTAAATAATAACCATTAATAAAAATATATATGATAATATTACATATCACTAAATTAAAACATTTATTTAATTTTGCTTTCTCCTTTAATTTTACCAAAAACCCCCAACGTTTGTAAACTAAAACCAAAGGAGCCTCGAATGTATGAAATGTACACAATACAACAGTATGATAAAAAGCTAACACCTTAAAGTATGCATTATAATATTAAATTATGTCTGAATGTGTACTTATCTTTGTGGCAATAAAAACAGTAGCACACACACACACACACACACACACTTGCACATGCCTTGTCAAGAGACATACATAAGTGCATGAGGTACCTTACTAGAGGCAGATAAAGTGGTCATTAGTCAGTTGCAACTTGATGTTTACCTGCACGACATGTGGACAAGGAAATGATAAACAGATAGGAAACTCTTGTGGGAATGACTTAAAAGTATAATAAAAATTTAGATAAATTTAAACAATCAAACCGAGTTTTCAGAATTCGTTTTTATTATTTTTAGGAGTCTTTTTCCGGAGGTAGATTCGATAGTGGCTTCATAAAATTTCTAGATACACTTCTTTAACATTCTAATAAAAGTTGGACAAACATATCCAAAAGAGCCGAATTTCAAAAAAGGACCAGACACCTGCAGTGTTGCCAGCACTTTTAGGGTTGAATCAGCAAAAAAGAAAACCATTATTTTTTCAACAAAAAATCTGCAAAATCTGCGTCAAGATTTTAAAAATCTTTAAAACACATTTATTTAATTTTTTATGTAGTTTCTTTAGAAAACGATATAACAATTCATTTTAAAAAATACTGCGCCATGTTCTTGAATTTAAAATCGATGGTAAACATCTGTAAGTGGTCCTCGAAGTATGAGGTATGAGCAAATATTTTTTTGAACTTTCAACACAGAAAAGTCTTAAAAATGTGTCCTAATTTTATTTCTCAAATGCGATTTTCAGAATATGGCTGATAATTTTTGGATATTTTTACATTAAAAATATCTTTCCAAATTTATTTTCTAAGGCTGAGTAGGGATGAATCCCACCTTTGGTATTTTTAACAATAAATTAAGGGCTTCTTTATGAAAATTTACAAGAGATCAAATATTTTAACTATTATATTATATATTTATACATAAGTACATGTGAATATATACGTATACATATATGCGAATTATTTCTTTAGGCCCCTTTTACACTCGGCAAATTACTTGCGCAAGCCCCTTGAGCAAGTCTTGGTTTGTAGGCGTTAGCGGTAAGGTCGGGGTAAGGGAAAAAAATGTTGTACAGACTTTGTTGTTATCGGCAAGTAACTTGCGTAACTAACTTGTCGAGTCTGAAATGGGTCTTATAAAATCAGATAACATAAGTCCGGAGATATGAATGTGTCAAGACAATGCGAATTTTTAATTTTTTAATAATCTTTAGTGAATAAAATCCCTTCGAATGAATATATTTCCAAACCGTTCTTCCATGAATGGTTGATTTATTTCGTTTATCAATACAAAAAGTGGAAATAGTACAAACATAAGTGACAATGTAAAGAAGTTTCCACCGAGCTAAAAAATCTGCATATTTAAAGAAAAAATCTTTAAATCTGCATTTTGGAAAATTTGTGGTATAAAATCTGCAAAATGCAGATAAATCTGAACTTCTGGCATCGCTGGGCCCCTGTGCACTTTTTTTTATGAGCAACGAAAAGTTTTAAATTTTTTTTGTATCTCTTTTAGTTCAGAGGATATGAGTTTAGACAATTTGCACGTTTTTTAGTCCCTAAACATTCGAATTTAAAAAAAATCCCCTTTAAGTAGATCTGTCGGTGAAAAGTGTACCAAATTTCAGTTATCTAGCTTTAACTGTTGGGCTGGGCGTTGATGACTCAGTGAGTGATATCGATATGGATGCCAAAATATCGTTTCGCTAATATAAAATAAAAAGCGTTAGTTCAAAATACCTAATATCAATTTCCAGTCAACGTATGCTTTAAATAAAAAAGCCTTAATTAGGTTTTCACAAGAAAGTTTTTTTTTAACTTTTTATCAAAAAAAAATCTAAAAACAATTTTCTTAAAGCTATTTGTAAATAATCATTATATTATATATTTCAAGTTTTATAAACTTTAAAGGAAAAATCTTTTTAAATGTTTCATGAATGAGCTTTCATACGTTTTTTAAAAACAATATTATAAAAGTTTTTTGTAGAAAATATTTAATATTATCTTGATTAAAAAGCTTTATAGGCTGTAAGAGCTTTTTGAAAGCCTTGATAATCTTTTTTCAAAAATTTTTGTTTTAAATTTTAAAGCTTTTTATTAAAAGCTTTTTTTACCTTTCTTAAAAAAGCTTTACTAAAAAACTTTAAAAGAATTTTTCTTTTTAAATATTTTATAATAAAGCTTTTTGTACAAAGCTTATTCGTGATTTTTTATTAAAACCATTTTAGCTTTTATAACTTTAAATAAAATCTATTTATAAAAAATTGTATTAGCTACAACGAAAAAACTACAAAATTTCCTTTCAAAACTCTGAATAGGGAACCTTAATTCCAAACACTGCCTTTTCATTTTACCTAAATGTGTAGTGTCTTGTTTTGTTTTTATAAAATTATTTATTTTGTTTTTCCATATCTCCTGCTCCCATCTCTAACTTTGATTCACTTTCAAAACGGATCTTCAGAGACAAAAACATACAAAAAATACAATATCTTCCTGTTATGAAAAACAAAAAAGTCCTTGTGTTGCTTTTTTGTTTTTGTTTTACTTCCATTCATATATTCTCAACATATATGACGTTATTTTTAGAAAACCTAAGGATTCATATATTTTTTAATCCACTATTTGTTCATTCTTCAACTTCCTGTGTTGTGGCAGCTACTTGTTTAAAGAGAAATGAGCACAAGTAGCAGTAAAAATAATATTATATATGTAATGAAAAAAAATATATATAAAAAAAAGAAAAAATTCTGTCCTAACTGAGCTTTTTCCATGGCACTGTAACTCCTTAAACCAAACAACCTCAATGGGGCTTTAGCTTCACTTAATCTATATGCAAATTAGTAGAAATTACATATGGGAACTGCACTTCCCGTATACATACTTTGTTGCGGCGGATGTGGTAAACCAGCATGCACATACACACACACACACACAAAATACCCACCTAAACTTGATGATATTCACACACTAAACTCATCTCTATAGCCTGGCTCTGTTTATTCTTTACGCTCGCTGCTTTGCAAACACACAAACACACTCTCAAAGCTAGCAATGGCTCAATAACTAACAGACATTGGTAACGTTACTTTAAAGTCTTGAAATAAAACGAAAGAGAAGATTTCGTTATGAAGTCTTTAAAAAATAACGGCAAGAAGCAAAAAATTAAGACCATAAACTGGGTTTGTTTGTCATGGTTGATAATGACACTAAACAATAATCAAGAAGTTTGTCAAAAGAGCAGAAAATGGATTTCTATATACGAATATTAAAGTGGTAACTACCAAAAATTTTTAAGTTTTTAAATCAATTATATCCACAACTAGATGTTGTTACTTGCTGTTACTTTAACTAGTGGCTAAACATGACTTGTCGGAATCAGTCCATAATTTATCATCGGTTCTAGTTCCATAACATAAATTTTAATACTCCTAAAAACGTAATGAATAGCTCTTACAGAAAAAATTCTTGCCAATTTTTTTTTCAACTAAACCATTAATTAAAAATTTAAGCAAGTGAATTGAACGTTTACTTATATCAACAACATTAATGCAGAAAATTTTGTTAATACAATTTAATTGATATCCAATAGAAAAGAAGCTGGGTCCCTTTTCTCGGAGAAGGTCACATTTATATCATATTTTGCGAAATTTTCAATATTTATAGGAAGTTTCACATTTATGAAGAAATTTTGCGAAATTTCACTTTCTGTGGGAAATTCCAATAATTATAGCAAATTTTGCGAAATTTAAAATATTTATAGGAAGTTTAACATTTTACAAGAAATTTTGCAAATTTTATATTTATAGGAAATTTCTATTGTATTTATAGGAAATGTTGCGAAATTTAAAATATTTATAGGAAATTTTACATTTACGAAATCTCACTATTTATAGCAAATTTTTAAATATTTACTGGAAGTTTCACATTTTATAAGAAATTTATAGCAAATTTTCTGAAATTTTAAATATTTATAGGAAGTTTCACGTATAAAAAAAAATATTGCAAAATATTAAATTTATAGGAAATTTGCGAAACTTCACTATTTATAGGAAATTTTGCGAAATTTATACGATATTTTACATTTTGCAAAATTTTATATTCATAGGAATTTTCTATTTTATTTAAAATATTTATAGGAAATTTTACATTTTTAAGAAATTTTGCAAACTTTTATATACATTTATGGGAAATTAACAAAATGTCACTATTTATAGCAAATTTGTAAATATTTACAGGAAGTTACACATTTTATAAGAAATTTTCCGAAATTTTAAATATAGGAAGTTTCACATATACTTAATAAGAAATTTTGAAAAATTATTTATAATAGGAAATTTGAAAAATCTCTCTATTTATAAAAAAACATTGCGAGATTTTATAGGAAGTTTCACATTTTATAAGAAATTTGGCGAATTTCACTATCTATGAAAATTTCGCTAAATTTCAATATTTATAGCAAGTTTTGCGAAATTTAACGTTTGTATAGAATTTTTCACATTTTATTAGAAATTTAGCGAAGTTTTAAATATTTATAGAAAGTTTCACATTTTATAAGAAATTTTGCAAAATTTCACTACTTATAGCAAATTTTTCAAAATTTGAAATATTTATAGGAAGTTTTACATTTTATAAGAAATTTTGCAAAATTTTACTATTTATAAGAAATTTTTCGAAATCACAATTTATAGGAGATTTTGGGAAATTTCAAAAATTTACAAGGAATTTTTACATTTTTGTCTGCGAAAACTCATTAATTATTGGATATCTGCTGGTTAAATTTTCCTGTTAAAAGAAAACTTTGAAAAATTTCACTATTTATACTGAATTGCTCGAAATTCCACCACATTTAGTAAATTATGCGAAAGATCACTTTCTATAGGAACTTTTTGCGAAAATTCATTATTTATTGGAAAATTTGCCTTATACCATAATTTGAGAAAACTTTGCCAAATTGCACTATTGTTAGGGATTTTTTGGAGTTTTTCCTGTTAAAGAAAATATACATGTTTGTTAGAAATGTTGAGAAACTTCACTTCTTATCGGAAATTTGGCAAATGTTGAGTTTTTTCTAGAAATTTATACAAAACTACTTATAGCAACTGATAATTTCTTCAATAAAATTTAAGTTACCCATTAACTATCAATTAATATAATACATACGGAATTCTGCTCAAATATTTGTTTTCTATTATTTTTCATTCTCTTTTAATAATAAAGTTATTGTTGAAATCAAGTACGTCCCCTTTTATCGAAGTTCTTCGAAAAGAATAAACATCCTACAACAATATCATTTTGTGGGGAAAACCTAATGAAAAGAAGAAAACTTAAATTAACATATCTCCAAGTTTTTTTGGTTTTCTTTGTTTAGTTAAAAGTACTTCATTTGTTACAAAACACAGCAACATCCAACAACAGCAACAAACAAAAATTATAACTTACTCCTACACTTTATGCTGCACTTTGCAAATTTATGTAACAGCCTGTTAGTATGCTGTATTTTTTTATATTTACAGTTTGCCATAAAATGCTACAGCTTCATCTAGAGTTCCACTTTTTCGTTAAAGTTGACATTAAACTTCTTTTTCTTCTTCATCTTAGTTACTTAGTACAACTTCTCTAGGCTGACAAAAGTCTCGACGCAAAATAGTGTCAATGTAATCGCCGGGGAACCATAAACTACAACAACAACAACAGCAACAACTCCAAAGTTATCGTCATTTGGTAGGAGTAAAAAGTTTCTGTTTTATTATTTTTTATTCTTCCTCACTCAACAAACTCTTGACGTATGTTGTCGTCATTTATTGCCAGGACTCTCTCGCTTTTAATTTTTTTTTTTTTTTTTTTTGACTTAAATTGTTAAGTTTCGCTATGAATCAGCAAGAAGACTTGTTTCTTTCAGTAACTGTTTCTTGTCACTATATACGCAAGAAATTTTGTGGATTTCTTAAAGACTTGAGAGGGGAGGGGAGAAAAGTAGGCAAAAGTTCAAGTTTGCTTATGTGTTTGTTAAGAAGTAACAGAATGTTGAAGAAGTAAACAAATGTAGTTGACAGATGACGTTAAATTTAATTTTCAATTTTAGTAACAGTTTTTGTTGTTGTTTGTGATTTTTCGCAGAAAAGACTATTCAAGTTCTATTGAAAGTGTATCGTTGGGTTCAAAAAAATCTATGGGTTACAAGGATCTGTAATTCAATTCCTGAAATTATCAATGGTTTTTTTTTTTTTGTAAAATCATAAAATGCACATTAGTTTAAAACCAAACGCCTAAATTATTAACATTAAACAAGTAATCGTTTTGTTTAAGTTCCCTAAACCCGTTAAATTTTAAGCCAGTGATAAAATCCCTCCCTGTCAGGCCATAATAAATTAAAGTTTAAAATAAATCCACAAAATATTCTAATAAAAAAGAAAAAAATCAAGGTAACAAAGAGAAAAAAACGACAAAATCAGAATATATAACCGCTGAAAATAACTAAATGAAGCCGTTATTCTGGAAAAGTACGACAAAATCTAAAATCTTTAAATTGGAAAAACAGAGAAAAAAAAAATGTAAAACGTTGAAAAGATTAATGGGTCGATAACGGATGGCAACACAACTGAAACAAGTTGACAGCAGCGAAATCAGGCAACGCCGCTCAAGTTAAAATATACAAAAATGTTTTCTTATTTTATATTTTAACATGAGCAGCGTTGCTTCATTTCGCTACTGGCAACTCAACTTCAATGCAGTTGCCATCCGCAATCGACCCATAAATAACATTAAATAAAAATTGCAAAAATATTGATAAAGTTTTTAATTATTGCAAAAAATGAAAAACCCAAAAAATATAAAAAACGCCTAAATGAAAAAAATGCAAACATCGCAAAAAAAAAACTATAAAATAAATAAATTTTTAAAAACATAATTGCAAAATCCTTAATAATAACGCATTTATGAAAAAATAAAAAAAATCGCCAAAATTGGAAAATGTGACAAAAAAAAATAAAAAAAATGCAAGCTTCCGAAAAATAGAAAACTAAAAAAGAACATAAATCATATTTAAAAAAAATGCAAAAAATTTAAAAAATTACGCAAATATGAAAAACTAAAAAAATCGCCAAAACTGAAAAATGAGCAAAAAATGGAAAAAGAGCAAAAAGCAAATAAATAAATCTTAAACATAATATAACCAATGAACATACATATATGTTTGGATGATGATCTGAATATTTATATTGGAGATGCTAGAATTTCTGTTGTTGACACGGTTAAAAATCTAGGGATTACAATGAATATGACTTTGACTTGGTCGGATCACATCAATCAGGCTTGTGGCAGGATATATGGTATGTTAAGGGGATTGTGGATCACACAATATTTTACACCACTTAGAATAAGAACTTAAATTGTGAAGACTTGTCTACTACCGACGCTACTGTATGCCTCTGAAATATATGCTGGCTGCAACTCCCGGGATATAAGAAAACTTACAACTACGTATAGTTACATTGTCCGTTACGTTTTTGGTCTGAAAACAATTTGATAGAATAAGTTCGTATTACTGCCGTTTACTTCATTTACCATTAATAATTTTCTTAAACTTAGGAGCATTATCTTCCTAGTAGGAAGTTCCTACAGAGGATTATAATAAAAATTTAGAGAATTGCTGACTGATTATTTTTCCTAAAGTTTATCGTTATCATATTTTATTGTATTGCTGTTTAATTACTGCATATACTTATTATTATTATTATTATTATTATTATTATTATTATTATTATTATTATTATTATTATTATTATTATTTTTATTATTATTATTATTATTATTATTATTATTATTATTATTATTATTATTATTATTATTAATCTATATATATATATATATAGGGTATTCACAAGGCTATATTGTCATAATGTTCTAACATTTTACAATGGTTTAAAAAATTGTTGTTGCTTTGTAAACAAAAAATGTTTTAAATTAATAAAACTTTGCTTGGTATGTTTATTGTGCTGTCGTAATTAATCAGAAGAGACCTGCGCCGAGTGGCTGAGCCGAACTGCATTAGTTTTTGTAGCCGTCGCCGTCCAAAACACTTGTGGCGCCAAATTAGATCGGCTTAGGACTCTGATGTTTGGTAAACAAACAAAACAAAACAAAATTTATTTATGGTTTGCGTCTGAAAAATGGAAATAGTCAGGAAAGATCTAATTTTATTTATTAATTCATGAATTAGAATTAAAAAATATTTTTATTTTTGGTAAATATTTATTTTTTACATTTGTTTTAAATCAGCTGATTTAAATTCAAAATAGCACACTAAATTATGAGGGGTTGTTCACAACAGTCGTATGTTTTTATGTTATTATTTTAAGACTTATGACATTATGACACCTTGTGAATCCCCCAATAAAATTGTAACGTTACTGACTGATTCATCATCGCACAGCCTAAACGCCTGAAGCCAAAAACTTGAAATTTGGACCAGAGATTGGTCACTCCCCAAATCGATCCACTAAGACGGGATTTTTGGAAGTCCGAATGTTTAGGGGGTAAAAAAGAGTAAAAACAGGCAAATTCGGTACCTTGTATCTCCAAAACTTATCGTTGTTCTTTAGAAAAATAAACGGACATGTGTCTGGTACTTTTTTTAAATTCGGTCCTATTAGGGAGTAAACGGGTACAACCTGAATGATCTTTCTTTTGAACCAATAAACATAGAAACAAAGTTCATATCTCATTCGAAACTTATCAAAAAATACGAATACGAATTTGGTACTTTTTCGAAATTCGAACTTTTATGGAGTGAAAATCGTAACTATTTTTGGTACTTTTTTTAACAAAACATATTTCTCCATTCATAGATATATGCGTACTAAATGATGGGCTGCCACTACAATACTGAAATTTTTGATATTTTAATGGGGGCAAAAAATAGTACCAAAAAAATGAAACACGGGAAATTTGATATTTTTCTTTAGCTTTTTGGTTCTACAACTGGTATTTTTTTAATAAACTTTGGCATTAAAATATGTCCACGAAGGAAAAGGAGACGCTAACGAAGTAACGGGTTAACTGCTAGTATTTCATTTTTTTAATCTTTATTTATATTTATATTTCAATTATATAATTAATCTTTATTTTTATTTGGTTAAATTGCGTACGCTACTATTGCTAAATATCCTATCTGTTTAGTATAACCTTTCTGATTCTAATACATACTATAATTTATAAGATATCATATCTTGTTGTATTATAACGCAAACTACATTGTGATAAATAAATAAAAAAAAATAAATAATTGATGAACATCAATGCTCCCACCTAAAGTGCAGGATTGAGAAAAGATCATTGGACCAAATGTTCAGTTATTGCCCGGCATTTTTACAACATTTTTAAATATCCGAGGTAAAGAACAATCTAAAATTGTGGTTTGGAAAATATGTAGCCACAGCTCACACAGCTCGTACAACGATGGCTCTCTTGGCGATCGATTTATATCGCGTTTTTTCTAATTTTAACTTTCCCGAATCAATGACTTCATATTTTTTCTTTGGGACCTTAAGAGTATGCCATTAATCCAAGCACCATCCAAAGGCTTTAGGCTATTATCGGAGAAGAAATATGGTCACTGAAATTTAAAAATATTCGATCTTATTATGTAAGACGTTGTCGTTAATGCCTGAAAAAATAATCTTAATTTGAATAAATGTCAACGTTAAATAAAATCAGAAAGAACAAAACTATTCATTATATAAATCATAACGTTACTTATACGCCGCCACCTCTTAAAATTTAAAATACAAATTATCATTAAAATTAAAAAAAAAAAAAAAAGCTATAAAATACTGTCAAAATCGTCTCTTTTGAAAACAACATTTTAGAGATATAAATTTTTCCCTTTTTTAATTTCTCCCCCTCATCACAATAATGAGCAAATTAAATATTACAAAAGGACTTATTGGAAATACTTTTCTATAATTTCTGTCTGCATTTGATTGGGCACTACTGAACCGTTCACACCATCCAACCAACACATTGTGGAGATAATTATGCGGCCGTTTTCTACCACTTGTTGTTGTTTTCGTTGTGAAAACTGGCAGCCGGATAAATTAAACAGTCTACAAATCGTTAACATTCCCACAAAACATATTAAAAAACATAAAAAATGTATTTGCAGTCACTCAGATACTTAAATTTAAACCCAACAGTACACACACACACACACACACATTAATACTCGTGCATGTATTTGTTGGTAATTATGTGATATTAAAATGTTGGTATGTATAACCATGACACTGTTCATAAAATCAGATTTAGGGTTTTAATAAGAGACTTTTTTCAAACCAACACAAATAAATTGTTAACTACTCGTGTTCATAGGGATTTCTACCTGTGCAGTATCTTGTACAAAAGGATTTTCCATATAATGATAGAAAAAACAACAAAAATAACTATAATGACAATTATACGGATTTTACTGGATACTAAAACTGTTCTAACTATTGGAGTACAACGCAAACTAAATGATTATGATCACTAATAACTATTCCTACCACAACATTTTGCACAATTACACATTAACATGTGTATGTGTGTGTGTGTGTATATGGATGTGGATAAGAGGGTTTAAAATTGTATTGAAAAATAATTTTACAAACAACCAACCACAAACATGTTTTGATAATTTTCGAAATAATGTGGCCAACATTCAACAACTATTGAAAGTTGGTTTAATTTTTCAAGACAATAAAAAAAAAAATCTGGAAAAAATCGTCAAAATAAGGCCCAAATTTTTCATTACGAAATTTATATTGTGGTAAAAACAAAATTAATAACCAAGATTTCATAAATTAAAAATACCAATTTTGGCTTTAGAATCACACAAATTTCATGATATTTAAAAAAAATCGCCAAAATAAAGGCAATATTTTTCCTTACGAAATTCATATTGTGGTCGGTACAGAATTAATATTCAAGATTTTATAAATTAAATATACCAATTTTGGCTTTATAAGCACACAAATTTCATGATATTTAATGTTTATAAGCAATTTCTGGCATAAGGTGTCCGCTACTGCGCCACTTTTTCCTTTCGAGCATACCCTGTCCTTTTTTTGTCAATACTGCGTCGAATGGTAGCATCTAAATGGTCAATTGTTGCTGGTCTATTAGCCTAGAACACAGATTTGATTTACCCCCACAAAACGTAGTGCGAAAGTTTTAAATCACTCAAAAAATCCGAGTGCTTTTCACATAAATTTTCTACCCATCCCACCGCCTCTATTATGGAAACCGCCTTAAAAATTTTTGTTTAACAGGGAAAGTCGTGTTTAAATATTTTGATCAAAAACTACTCCTATGGTACAGTGTCACTTTAAATTGACCCTTTTGAAACTTTATGTACATCAGCTGATAAAAACTGTTTATATTTGCAAGTCACGGGTGATTATAAAATAGCGCACATGCTACCAATAATATTTGCACACATGATTATGATGACGTTTTTGCCAGCATTATGATGTGCTATTGCTATTATAGTAACTGCTATTTTGCTGCTTCGAATGATACGAAGGGTAAAACTACTTCCATAGTATGTGAAGTATTTACTCTGTTTACAAATACTCAATACAATATTCAATTTCAATACTCAATACTATATTCAATTTCGATTTTTAGTACATATGCATGTACAAACGACAAGTCATCTAGTTCACAGAGAGAGAGGGAGAGAGAGTTGATGACTACTGCAGCATCTAACCACCGCAACAAACTAAAAAGCATATTTTTTCTATTGCAACCAAAAAATACTATAAACAATGAATCTGTATGAAAAATAATAGAAGAAAAATAACAAGCTAAAATATCTACAAAATATTTTGTACTTTGAAGAAATATACTTACTCATACACATAGTTTAAGCCACTTACAGTGGGATGAAATAATACAATTAAAGGTATAAATTATGAACTGCTTAACTTTTCAGGCTCATGTGCTGAAGATCTGAACTTTGCAAAAGAGCTGTAAAACTATCGATAGTCGGCCTATTTGATAGTTTCGATATCGAATTTTTTTTTTATGTATCACTTCTGTGGATGTAGGTAGTGAAACTTGGTACAAGCGTATTCACTTTATAAATAGAAATCAAGACGGTTTGCTGGTAGCTGGGTTGTCAGATTTTTTCGCCTTTGAATTAAGTTTTCTTTGAAATTTTGTTGAGAAATAATGACAAATCGCAGCTACTGTGTTATTCTTAAAGAAGTTTGGCCACTAACCAATCCAGAACCAAAGACACAAGAGCTACTGATTTTATTGGTTCTTGATAGTATTTTTTATCAGCCATGATCTCGAGAAAGAGATCTGTCAATTTTAATACTGCCAAATAGTGGCTATGGGCTGCATTTTTATGCCCCGAAGATGTTACACCGGGAGGAGAAGTATCCCCAAGATGTATCTTTACATACAACGGGAGGGGAGCTTCGACCAGCAGCGCTCTTTAGATGATCTGCTTATTTTAAACTTTAGACAATCTTAAGGTTTTTGATGCTTTTTAATAATCGAACGCACATTTATAGTCACTTGCATGCAATTCAACAAAGTAGTTTAAAAGACCTTGTTTTATTAAAATTTTACTCCACTGTGTGACTACGCTGAGTATACAATACAAAATATGATTTTAGGTCATGGTCAAAAAATGAATGGTAAAAATGGAAAAAAATAAATATGTATGTATGTAAATATACATATACATATATTCATATATTGTATGTACAATACAACCAGCAAATATCCATATCATATACAAAAGATCATATTTAATGAATGCAAATTGTATGCATAATTGAAATAAACTTTTAAATGTAGACAACAGCAACCAACATTTATAAATATACTGTATAAAACAAATTTGTATTTGTCCTTTCTTATCAAAGATTTAATTGAAAGAATTTAATTTTAACTTGAGAAGAAAAAAAACAACATGTTAAATAGAGAAAGTCTAAATAAAATAAAATTGATGCTTAAAGACTACTTTACATATTCAATATTTAAACAACCCTTAAAGTATGCCACTTTTTTGTTTTTCCTTTAATAAAAACAAACACTTTAAAAGGTAAATTTTCTGTACATGTATGTACATATGTATGTATGGATGTATGTCATCTTAAATTTATTTTTTAATAGAAAAAATTCTGTTAACAAAATCAAAAGAGAAAAAAAAATCAGTAACAAACACCGTGCAAAACAAATTCACAACAATCAATGAACTTCAATTTATTTCATACAAAATGTGATTTGGCAAAAAGTGATTTTTTTTTCTTTATAGAGCAAATAAATACACGTGTAGCTAAATGAATTCCTGACACATTGAATTTGTTATTGTGCGGTATTTTTTCATTATTTTTGTTTTTTTGTGATTTCTTTTTTTGCAATTTTTCTGGTTTTGTAACCTCGAGAAAACTTATAATAAACCGTTTCGCTCTTTTTTACGCTAAAAAGCTTTGAGCAATATTTTTGAAAAGCTGTTTCAAGCACTCAGCTTTTTGAGAGACTAAAGCAGAGAATTTATTCAATACTCTGAGAGTAATTGTGTCCCAAAGTTAGTGTTGTAACTGTTACTACCCCTTTGCTAACGGTTATTCAAAATGTAAACAATTGCCCCTTAAGGGATGATTTATTATACGTTTTAGTACAAATAGTAAAATCCTTAATTTAGTACTTTTGTAAACAAATCATAACACATTAGAGTGCTTTTTTGTTGTTGTTGAACACATCACTGTTCAAGTAAAAGTGTGAAATACGGCACATTTTGAAACAGAATTTAAAAAAAAATACACAGAAAGTTTCTCTATTTAAGCGGCAAATCGTGAATGTATTCTTATGAGTAAAAAAAAGAAACAAAAAGTCCTATAAATTTATTTAAAAAAAGAAAAATTAAATAAAACAGCAAAATTGGTTTTCATAGTTATACCTCAGTCATTTATTGACCTATCGGGATCAATTTTAATAGCACAATTAAAAAAAGCTTATGTGATAGAAATATATAACAACCTAGTTCCCATAATTTCTGCGAACTTCGCAAAACCCATTTCAACAGGCAGACGGACATCGTTAAATTTACTTCGCTACTGATATTCATATATAGAATATATTTACTTTATAGACTCTTAGATCAATATTGTAGAAATTTAGAAACGGAATGTCAAACTAATACACATCCTTACCATCTGTAGTGAAGGGCATAAAAAAATAATAAATAATTATTCTACGACTTTTTGAATTCGTTTATTTTATTGATTTATGCTTCACAATTTAAACATATCAATACTTTTTTATTTATAAACTACCTAAATATATTCCTATAGTTTGATAATTTTTCTAACCTCTCCAGTCATTATGGCTTAAACCCAAACCAAAACTATAATCCCTTTGACTCGAGTACGGA
This sequence comes from Pollenia labialis, assembly GCA_949318255.1. Taxonomy (NCBI): domain Eukaryota; kingdom Metazoa; phylum Arthropoda; class Insecta; order Diptera; family Polleniidae; genus Pollenia; species Pollenia labialis. The sequence goes on along the minus strand of OX439143.1, from coordinate 134,125,499 downwards.
CCATTCAACCATTTACTGCCACCAGCATTTGCATTCAATTTCGTCAAGCCATCATTTGAGGTAAACAGATTTGCACGGCCACTTAAACTGGCCTGAGACCAGCTGATAAACCATGACCATTATTATCAGAATAATCCAAAAGTCCACCAGTTTTATCAAATCGAAAACCATTATCCTGCACCACATTCGATTTGAAGAGTGTCCCATCCAAACTGTGATCACCACGATTTAAAATATTTGCGGATACCGATTAAGTTAAACTGACTCCCTTGTTAATATCACGACTTATTGCTCCTCCAATGCCATAATCATTGTTCCAGTAGCAGTGTTTGTTGGCAAAGGCCATTTTAGATGTCAGATTCTCTTTTCTTGAAGGTGTATGCTATCGAAAAATGTCTTTAACATGTCCATTTCCATTTGAAATTCGTTACACATAATAAAGGGTGGTTAAATTTTAAGGGCCGATGTTGATTTATATATGGAATAAAATATTGGCCAAATGGCCGCCGCAACCAAATTATCTCATCGTTTAGTTCTTGAATTTTTGCTGGCTTATCGACATACACCTCTTCTTTCAATTAACTCCAAAGAAAGAAATGCGATGGAGTCCAATCACATGATCTTGGCGGCCAATTGACATCGTCACCACGTAACACGGCCATTAAATTTGTCGTGCAAAAGAGCCATTGTTTCATAAGCTGTGTGGCAAGTGGCACCGTCCTGGTTAAAGCACATATCGTCCACATCCATTACTTCCAATTCGTGCCTAAAAACAATTCGTTATCATCTTTTCTTATACACGCAGAGAAAAAACATTGTTGTGGTAAACATATTCTAAGAGCAACATATTATGATAAGATTCATGATTGTAGTCACCATATTATGATTATTATTTAAACCTATTATGACTAAATATACTCGTAATATTACATCATAATATTTTTTCCTTAATCATATTATTATTCTGTTAATCATACTAAGTCAAGAAGTAATTAAATTATTGTCATGTTTATCATAATAAGTTAAGAAGCAATCATATTACAATCATGTTAATGATAACAACCTAAGATATTATTCATATTATTATCATGTTAATCATAATAAATTTAGAAGCAATCATATTATGATGCAGCACCTTTCATAACTGTCATAAAAATATAAAAAAAAATAAAATTTTCTTGCATCGATTTTTATTTTGTGGCTTTTTACAGTTTTTCTTAATGTAAATCAAATAGCGGAGTTCAATATAAGGCTTGCAAAAGAGAAAATGCAAAATCTGTGGTTTTCATGGGCAACCGCGTTTGTCCATTTTTTCTTATATTTCTTTTCCGATTTTGAGATGTTGATGCCATATTGCCTAATTTTAATTGCTCTTTACATGTTTCTAAAAACTTTTGAAAAAAGATGTATTAATTCCGATTTTTTAACGTGGTGCGCAATACCTATCCCATAGTTTAATCTAGAATGGTTTTTCGGCTCTCCTGAAAATTTTGTTTTAAGACATACACAGTTGCCCAAGAAAACCACAGATATATCAAAACACTTTTATAAAATATAACGAAATCTCTATGTGTTTTGTTGTTGGATTTTACAAAAAAAAACCACGATAATTTCCATTTGCACTATTAAATCACTAAACTGAATGAACTCCGCTAATATTTTAATTTTTTTAAATTCTTTAAGCTTATTTTTTTTATGGGAATTTATCTTTAAATTGTTTAACCGCTCACACTACACAACTGATACAAAATTATTTTACAAATGGCGCTAACATAATATTATTAAAGTAAAAATGGTTTGATTGCATCTTAAACATAATATGATAAATGTATAGAGAGTTATCATGTTATGGCTATTAAATATCATTATATGGTTGTGAGTAATATAATATGTTTTGAAAGTTATCATAATTTAGTTGTTAGAAAAATAATTATTTTTCGTTCAACAATACTCAAATATATAATTGCGATAAACGTTGATATGTTTACAGTAACTATAATATTGTTGATATTAAAGAAAAGTAACAATTATTTGTGTACGACAACAATATATGGTTATATTAAACATAGTGTTGTTTCCCTAACCATGCCCAACCATATTTTTTCTCTGCGTGTAGCGAACACCATTGAAAGTAACTGCCTGGACCGGGCTCATTTTGGAAAAAATACCGCCCGATGATGCCGCCAGCCCATAAACCGCACCATACAGTCCCTCTTTGTGGGAGCATTGGTTTTTCGACAATCACTCTTTTATTATCATTCGCCCAAATGCGGCAATTCTGCTTATTGACGAATCCACTGAGTTGAAAAACTTTTTTATCTACTTTTACTTAAGAAGAAAAAAAAGGTTATACTTTTCAATAAATTATATTCTTCAATTACCTAAATACTTTTGCTAATAAGAAAATCTTTAAAACAGAACAGGCAGTAAAATATTTTTCAGCCCACCTGCTTTAATACAAAAGCTTATTAAGTTTTTATCGGATTTACAATAAAAAACAATAAAGAAAAACTTGGTATCAGAACCGTAATTCTTAAGGCACAAGAAGACTAAAAATATTTTATATTTTTCTAAAGCAAAAAACATAATTGAAGGAGAAGAAAGTAAATTTATTAACTTTTTTCCAAGAATCTTAACTCAGACATAAACTATTATAGCATTTAAAAGTTTTTCGTGATAGTTGGCCATATTTATAAAGAATAAAGTAATTTCTATGTACAACAAATAAATGTGCTACATTGAAGTGGAGTTTCTATTAAGAATAGCTAAAGTAAACGAGCGTCTTAAAGCAAAATACATTAATTTGATCTATTTTAATGGAATTAGATAAACAAAATTAAAAGAATACAAAAGTAAAATGGTTTTTTTTTTACTTTTGTATTTTTTCTTATTTACGCCTTAACATATGCACTATTTTCTTCTTACGAATTGCTCCTTAGCACTTGCACTATTATTTCCTTTCTCTTCTTACGTTTATAATACATACTTAAATTTACTCATTTATTATTTACAAGTTGACTACTATTTCGTTTTTTCTTCTACACTTTCCCAAGAAATAAGTGTAAATATGTGTTTACTTGTTAAAGCTTAAATGCTTTAAACATTTTATTTTCTAGAAAGAGAAAAATTAGCAAACAACAACAAAAAAAGCAAATATTGTAAAACTATTTTAGCAATAAAATTTAGTGTCAGTAACGAGCGTTTTCTCACGCCATATGATAGTTTTTATACTGCCAGTTAAAGTTTTGTATTCTTCTTCCTTCTATACCCGCCAAAGATTTATTTGCCTAAAGCAAATTTCTTTTTATAAGAAATTTCGGCAAGAAAATTTGGTTTTGTTCATTTTCTTTTCCAAGGAGGAAATAGCAGCAGTGTTGCAACATCGTTGCAATATAAAGTGTTGCAACAGCCAACACATGCACTTATACATACAATTAGCAGATAAGACAAGTTTAAAAAAAATACGTAAACCTTTTAACTGTTCATGTATTGTTGGAGCTTAAAAAAAAGTTTATAGAAATCGTGTTTTGTTTACAAAATGAATGTACATATTAATAATAATAAAAATCTAAGAGCGGAGAAAGTACATACAAAATTAGTTGAAAAATACTTTTATCTGTACTGTTGAAAGCTTAAACTTTTTAAAATAACTTTGATTACATTTATGTATTTGGAAGTGTTAAAATTACGAAAAATGGCAGAAAATCAATATTTTTATTATAAAATTTATGATTAAACAAATAATTTAAAGTCAATTTTAAAAGTTCGAAAATAATATCGAAATTCGAAGTTAAATTCGAAATTTGCAAAAACAGTTTTATATAAATTTAAATAAACATTTTAAATAAAGAAAGAAAAAATTTTAATTTTAAACCATTTTTTCTATATTCGAAATTCAATATTTTATATGAACATGTAAAAAAAAATTTTAATTGGAATTGTAATAAAATTTAGAAATATGTTTGTATTTATGTAAAAAAAAAAATATTTTAAGTAATTTAAAGTAACTTTTGCATATAATAAATTAATTTCAAAATTCAATTGAGTTTCAAAATTTTCGAAAATATATATTATTTTAATTATACAAATTATAAACTTGAAAGTTAACAAACAAAAATTTCAAAATGTTCAAAAATTTTTTTCGAAATTTTTATTAATAAAACTTTAATAGTCAATATGTTGAGTAAAAATTTTTAAAATTTACACATGTTTTCGAAATTAAAACGAATTTAATGTAGGTATTTTTTCAAGGTCGCAATCTAAGAACCGAACTTTACAAAACGGTCCATTATTTAACCTAAAGAAATGTCCAACGGATTTCTTTCTGCAAGCTTTGTCTGGTATAGGAAATTGATCAAACGATTATTTTATCAAGCTCCTGTAAAAATATATCTACGTTACTTCGAAAATAAAGTTTGACATGATAAAAGCCTCATCGGATTAGAAGGCGGTTTAAAATGTTCCCTAAATACTGGCCTTATGAAAGTTTTGATTAGTGTAGAATACAGGTTAAGACAGTACATTATTTAATTACGGCGCTTTGTACGATAAAATGAAGAAGCCACATAGGATGAGTTTAGTCGATGAAATTTTTCTAACGTTTGCATTTTATTGAAAACAAGTCAAGCTGGCGCCCTGGAATAAATATTTTGACACGATAATGGTCCCATCAGATGATATAAGTGGACAAAATTTGCTATACATCAAGAATAAGTCAAAGTGTTTCATTATTTTACTGAGCCCCATATAAATTTCACTTCGAAATCGAATCACAAGAAAGCTCCCATCAATTGAGCTAAGGTAACGAAATTTGACCGAAACATTTTTGGTTTATAAGGTTAAAATTGGTTTAATATTTCACCAAGGCGTCATAGAATTATTGCCCCAAAATTTACAATAATATTTCCATTGGATGAAGTTATTGGACAATTTTGCCATAATTTTTTGTATAAAAAACATTTTTTTGGAATTGAATTGTCCAAATTTAATATTAATTTTCTAACATAAATAAAACTTGCAAAAAAAAACTAAAGCTTAAAGCACAAACTATGCAAAAAAAAGTACTAAAACAAACATCTTCGAATATAAATTATACTTACAGTTGCTCTTAGAAAAACATTTTGATATGGTAAAATGTTCATATATTGAAATTTATTTTAACTTCCAAGCGGGAAAAAGTAGGAGTACGGATGCCTTCAAGAAGGCCTCTGTATTCCTTCTTTTGAATACACATATCTTTTTAACGCTCGTTGTCTTTGCGGAGTAGGCCTTCGGCTCTCGCATCTTTAGCTGGTACATAAGAATGGTAACGGAATCAAAAAAATAATTATTTTGCTTTCGCTTTAGCAAAAACAAAACAAGAAATGTTACTCCTTCTCTACTCCCTTCTCATAAAAGCGAATTTGGAATGTGTATCTTATCGTTTATACAAAAGAACCGAAGCCTTCTATGAGGCATGCTTTGACAGTTAGATAAGAAGAGGAATTGAATCAAAGAATTTTGAAAGCTTGCCTTTAAAAAGGCCTGAAGTAAGAAGGTCTTCTGAGTTTTCCCGCTGGACTCGTTTGTATCAGATGTATGTATATGTATTTGTTCACATACTATTGTTAAATGCTTTTAAGTTTATAGGAGTTGTTTTTGTATTTGTTTTTCTTTTCCATTTAAAACAAGTGTAGACGGCTAAACCCATCTATATAATACTCTACAGACCAGAGATAAGCAATGAGTAGTGAAAAATTGAGTAGAGCTGAATCATGATTCATAATTTCTTGTACTTATACGCATTCATATTTATTGCAATGTTTATTTAGATTCAACTTAACTCAATGTGTATAGGCGAAACAAAATTCGAGTCGTGCGTAAGTACGATTCGCATACGAACTTATTATAAAAGCCTGCCAGATTTGTCCACTAAATAGCAAAGTGACGATTTGGCAGTTACAGTTTACTTAAGTTATACATATCGCACCCTAAATACTTAAGGGTATTAACTCAAAATTTTAAAATTTTCAGTAGAAGCAAGACAATTTTTAATTTTACATTGCAGGCATATGAAAAAGGATTTTTAAACCAAACTTCTCATTACCAAAAAGTAGACAAAATAGCATGATAGTTTTACAGCGGGTAGATATGAATATTATGTGTCGATTGCTTCCAAAAAATGATAAAATAAAAATTTTGAGTTAATACCCTTTAGTAGCGATATGTTTGTATAAAGTGGACGATTTTTCGGCAAATTTATCTGATTATGAAGTTGTGTGTTTGATATGTTTTGAATCAATGTGGGTATTATAAGTATTTTTCTGAAATTAGAAATCATACTCTGCGAAAGGTTAATCCTGGCGAATCATATATGAGATCAGCCCACTCAACCAGGAAAAGGGCCAATTGTCTAATCACTGACTTCTTCGAATACTTACTAAATTATTGAGCCAAAAATGCAAAGAATTGAAAACCAAATTTTATATCACTACTAACGTTTATGAGAAAGTTAAAACATTAAAAGTAGCTACGGTCAACTTTGAACAGATTGCAATTTAACTTGGTTCGGTGATTAATGTTGCAGTATAAAATATTGTTGGCCCAAATGTAATCTTAGTACCAACATAACCGTCAAGTGTGTCAGCGCAACCAACACACAGAATGCAATTTGGAATGTACAATCCGGCAGAATTATATCCTCGCCCCTTGTTTAGATGCTGGAGCCAACAAGCCTCTACTGCAGTAAAATAGTCGGTTACCTCTGGGAGGATCTTGAAGAGATCCGCCAAATTCCAGGCATTGCTTGCAAATGCTTTCCCAGAGGATGTAAGACTATAAGAGGGAATATTCTTACAATATTTCCCTACATACCCTTCGGGGATATGCGAAATTATAGACCTCTGGCAATTAGAATATCCCCAAATTTTATGAAATTATCTCTAAAATTGCGGACAACCCGCCAGCCAGGCAAAAGGACGAACTTCGTAAGAAAGTTTTAGAAAGTGATGTCAAGTCTATCGGTTTAATAAAAGATGGATCTCAAACCTATACTTCTGTGTGTTACATATATAAAGGCAAACGCATAATGGTGTGTAAAAGGTATTAAAACCACCAACATGATGTTTTGCACTTTCTGCTAACATTAGAGCTTATTTTATTGATCTATTTTCTAAACATTTTTTCTAACAAGAAAAGAATATAAATGTAGGAAATGCCCTTCAGAGTAGAGAACAAACGAAAAAAAAAATAGAAAAACAATCAGTTTTCAATCGAAAAATATAGAAATGTTGCTACAAATATTACTAAATGTATACATATCGCTCATTTACTCCAATAGTGACATAACTCAACAAATCCATTTCGGGATAAACTAAGAAAAAATAACGACATATTCCTTCTCAAATAGGAAAATTTTAAAAGATATAAAGATGAATTTTTTACACAATATTAAGAACAACATAGCAAAAAATTCTGCATCACTTATTCCAAAATTTCTTTTTTTGACTTATGTCACTCTTGAAGTAAATGGGCGATATAGAACACAAATATCAATTGGCATATTACAAAAAAAAATGTTGCATATTTTGACTACAATAAACACAAAATCAACAATTCTGTTTATACGGACGGACTCAAATATGTGTATCGTTTGTACATTAAATATAAATATTTTCTTAAAGTGTAGCAATGAAAATGTTTATTGACTTTATAATGTTTTTTTATTTTCACAAAGAAAAGTACCTCCCATTTAATATCAACAATATACTTTGTTGAAATGTTTTGATTATAAAAAAGATTGCAACTTGATATTGGAAACTTTCTCTGTAAATTGAGTTCTGTTTAATATTAATATCTTAGTATATTTGTTTTCTAAATTATTTAGATTATGTACTTTTCAATTTTTAATGCAGATTAATAAATGGGTAGAAGGTACTTTTTCCTTTGAAAACCATTGATTATTTTCGAAAAAAAATTAGTAGAAGAAATAAATTTTAGATATGGTATGTATGTGTCCTTGCACTTAATTTCCTTTGGTAAATGGTTTGTATTAAAAGTTCAAAGCTTTTTATGCTGGCCCACCTAAAGGCCTCTTGTGTTCCTGTTCAAGGGTTAATTTTTGGTCTACCCTGTGAAATCTTTTAAACAAAAAACTATACGCAAAAACATACAAGAAATAAATTTAAACAGATCTACTTAAGAAAACAATTTTTTTTTTGAAAACTTTTAAAACAAATTCACCTTAAAAAGCTTATACTCAAACATCTTATGGATTCAATTTTTTTGTTGAACTTTTGTAAAGTCTAAAAAAATTTTTTACTAAAAACTTTTTTAAATATCTACTTAAAAAAAACTACTAACATTTTTTTTATTACATTTGCACTTTAGAAAGCTTTTATTTAAAGCTTTTTAAATAATTTCTTTCACAAGAAGTTAAGCATTATAATTTTTTTAACTTTTCAAAAGTTTATGTTATTAAAATAACTTCTTGTAGATCTTCTTTTAAGACCATAATTTAAAATTGTTATGCATTATTACTTTAGAAAGCTTAACTTTATGCTGTTCAACCTTTTAAAAGATCGATAAAGCTTTACTTGGAAATATTAATGTAATAACTACTTGCATAACTTCTTTTAAGCTTTTTTAAGATTCCTTGTTATAAATTAATTTTAGAAAGATTTTGTTGCTGTTGTTGTTCTAACAGGTTTGATGTTGTTGAAACAGCTTTGCTGTTGTCGCAAGTTTTTCTCTGGAAAAAAATCTTTTGGTTGATTCAACTGTTGCTGAATTGACAACCTTTGGCCGAATGAGACTAGAGTCGTTCCAGAGCGATGATCCAATTGTCGTAGAAACATGAAAGCTTTTGTTAAAAGCTTTATTAGAATAACTTTAACCTTTCTTTGCAATTTAAACAAATTTGTTTTTTCAATTGTTTTGTAAAATATTTTCTTACTGGTCGGCTTTGAAACGGTTTTTTAGATACTTTCTTAAATATTTATTTAAGAAGGCTTTAGTTAAATGCTTTATTAAATAACTTTTCTTTGTGACTCTCTTACCATTCATCATGAACATCATTCTTTTCAAAAAATTATTTTAAGCATGGAATAAAGTTAAAATTTATTGTATAGATAAAATTAGATGAAATTTTCTTGCAAAAGCCCTTCCAAGTGGAATAAATAAAGGAAAGAAAACTTGTATATAAAGGTCTTTAAAACTTTATAGGAATCAATTCTATTTAACTTAATATAGAAATCTTTAGATACATAAATATTTTAAAAGAAGACTTTTTTATCTAAAAAAGAGGTAGTTATCTTAGTAAAAGTAACTTCTAAGAAATGCACTTATTAAAACTTTTTTTTAAAAAGTTGCAAAAAAAATTTTAAAGTTTTTATACAAATTTTTAAAAAAAAAATTAACAAACGTTCTTGAAAAATTATTATAAATTATTAAATGTTTATGAAATAGATTTTACTGAAATCTAACCGGTGTGAAAATAATGAGCATTTAAACATTTAAAGACGAAAATGGTCAAATATGGCCCTCAAGAAGGTCTCATAACATCTTCGATTTACTTTTTTACTTCTTTCTTTTATTATTGGTTTAGAAGGTTCCTGGGATTTTTCATATGTATTTTGAATAAATGTCAAGATTAAAAAGAAATTAAATCAAAAATTCCAAATATGCAAAATTATTCTCCAAAGACAATTCAACTGTTTATTAGAATAACAATTTAAAATTTTCAATTTCATAACAATTCAGCATGCACTATCAACGTTAAAATCTACACTGAAAAAACAAATCAATCCATCCGTACGTAAATCAAGCCGAAGCGGTGTAAATAGTAAGACAAGTACGGATTTGCTTAAATCAAGTACAAAACGCTTGATTCAAGTACGGATTATTTGAGTGCAAAATACTTAAATAATCCATATTTAATCCCGAACTCGTACTTAAATAATCCGAAAACAGGATTGACTTAATTAAAAGTTTCATAAAATTAATCTCAAGCTGTGCTTAATTCAAGAATTTCGTAGACGGTTTAATCTCAATTTGTACTTGACATAATCCGAAAGTGAGATTTAGATTGATTCTAATCTAAAACACTTACTCGATACGTAAATTCAACCCGCGTTCGAGCCCCAGCTAAGCCAAGAATAACAATTATCAATAAATTTTAATTAATTTCATGTTGTAAAATTCCTTCCTTCAGTAAAAATAATTTAATGAAAATTAAATTTGATAAATTCAAGCCTAAATAAAAAATCAAAATTTAAAATTAAAAATCGACAGTTCGACTTTAAAATCACAATTGTTTTAAAAATAGGTATGGCGCTAGCTCAACATGTTTACATTTGTATTTCAAGTTGTACAAATAAAATGTCGACGAACGTAAACAAAAAACATAATAAACAAATGTACTCATTTATTCAAGACAAAATCTTGACAGAAAGAGTACGAAAAAACAGAGGAGAGGAAGAAACATGTAAATGAAATTGAAAAATAATAATTAATTAATGCAAATTAAGAACCACCAATAATACCATTGGTTAAAGATTGATGTTTGAGTGTTGGCTGGCAGGCACCGCAGTGGTGCAAAGGGAAGAACTGCAAAGAATTCTGATGATGAGAATGTAGTTTTTCTCGAAACGTAAATTCAACCCAAGTTCTCGAGCCCCACCTCAGCCAAGAATAACAATTATCAACAAATTTTAATTAATTTCATATTTTAAAATTCCTTCCTTCAGTAAAAAAATTTAATGAAAATTAAATTTGATGAACTCAAGCCTAACTAAAATTTCAAACTAAAACTCTAACCCCACAGAACCAGAAAGAATATTATTATTTAACTTACCGGTTACAGATGTTTATTTTACTTCTGTTGTATTCCGCCCTTTGTTTACAGCATGCCCAATATGGTTTCCGTTATCATTCTACTTTAAAAATTTGATGTATTTAACTTAATAATTTTAACAAATAGAATATGGGAATTATTGATTCTTAGTTTACTTGTAAAACATGAAAATAATCTATATTTTTCTTCATAAAGTATTGTTGTTGGTGTTACAACAAATATTTACAAACACACTCGTATGCATGAATATTGGTTTCCTGGATTTTTTATGTACTTTTAAGTGTTATCCGTACTTATAATTTTGAGTACGACTCATTCTAAAGTAGGAAGAAAAAACTTATATTTAGTACGAGATTTTTCTTTCTGTGTAAAGAATCGTATTTCAAGAAATCTTTAACATTAAACATTTAAGTTTAACCACAACAAATTGAAACTCTACAAATTTTAAGATAAAGAGTGTATTTCTGTAGAGCTTTTTTTAGTGGGCATAATGCCCAGCGATTTACGTCTGGATGGCCTTTATATGGGATACTTTTCTTCAATTTCTTAATTCCCAAAAACGTATAAAATTTAGCATTTATTCTGGTAAACATAATGTGAGAAAAGGATTCATCACATTAATTATTTAAAAATTGATGAAAATTAGACGTCCAGAATGCACTTTGTCATGAGTAACTGCGGTGCCCATATGGCCAAAGTCATTTTAAAAATATATATTGATCTTTGAATAAAATCTTTTTTATTAAAATTTAATTTATTTGTGCTATTTTTACAATTTTAAGTTGAATCGGGCTTAAAAAAAATACCCTTTAGCTCTAACACAAATGTCAAATCGTTCCAAGGGATTTGGGCCAAGAATAAGAAAATTGCTTTAGATATTTATATAAAGACTATATATAGCCTGCATTTATAAAAAAAAATTTAATATAAAAAATTTTCTATTCAAAAATTTTCCCAAATAAGTTATCGTTTATGAATACGAGGGTATAATTTTATTGATATTGAAACAATAATTCACTAAACTATAATTTAAAGGTCTTCCTGAAATAAAATTATTTGTCTACTTTAAGAGATTAAATATTTTCTAATTTTTTCGCCTGAAGGGAGGGATTTTTCGCAAAGTTAATTTTAAATACGTTGTAAACTGTTTTATTTGAATATCCAAAAGTACATAAAATCAATAAAAAAAATCTCTAAGCTTTAAAAATAATTCTCCATCCATGCAACCTTCAAAACTTCGACAGCAATATCCGTTTTATTTTTATTCGATTTTTGCTACATATTTTGTCATTAAGTAGAAAACACAAAAAATTACATACAATTTGCACAATTTCTGTCTAGTTTTCTTTTTCTTTCTCTTTCCCTCTCACTCTTATTTTTGCAACATGACATTTGATGGATTGATGTCCTACATAAAAATTACACAAATAAATAAGTTCGTACATATACACAAACATACGTATATCTATTATATCATACAGGGTTATCCATTTAGTGGTTTCAAAACCTCCGGTCTGACAAGGATGTCAACTATTAAATATCTGTTTCGCACTCGTTGTCATTATTTTTTTAAGGAAAATCAGGACGTTCTTATTTGTCTGATTTTCGTGCGTTTACGTGTCACCTCGCATCGCATCATCGTAAACCATATGCAATCGTCTTTAACCTCAAATTGTGAACGTTTTTTGTTTGGTTGAGAACCAAAAATAACTGAAAGTGACTGGTAAAACCGTAAAAAACTTAGACGTTTACTGGTGAAGACCAAGATACTCTCGGTCGGATTCTGGAAGCTCTTCCTATACGAAGGTTTAGGTCGAACTAGAACTTTTCGTTGAGGTTCCAAAAAATTGTGCAAAACTCTGGCAATAAGGCAAAAACTTTTTAGTTTTAAGGAAAAATAAAAACGAAGAACGTGTAAAAATAGTTAAATAGTTAAAATTTACTACAAATTTGGGGGCTCAAACGTCGTCATAATCGACCTCCTGTGAAAGAAATTGGCAAGACTATAAAAAAAATTTAAGACACTGGAAGCGTTACAGATGTCAGGTCAGGCATGTGCATCATCGCAATCTGCGCACTAATGAAAATATCAGTTCTGTTAGTGAAAGTGTGGCGGATAATCCGCATTCTTCGGCTCTACGTCGTTCTCAACAATGGACGTATGATAACCGCCTGCAATTGAAGAATTTGCACCACATAGACGATATGTGGTTTTAACAAGACTGTGCCACAAGCTTTACAACATGACTGATTTTTGCTTTATTGCATGGGAAGTTTCCAGAACGTGTAATTTAACCTATTGGCGACGTCAATTGGCCACTAAGGTTATCCAAGTTGCCGCCGTTAGACTTTTTTGTGGAACTACGTCCAAGAACTTGTCTACGCGAATAATCCCCTAACGTTGAAGCTTTTGAAAATCCAACATTCTTCAAGTTGTCGCCCACATACTGCCCAAATTAACCGAAAAAGTGGTTGAAAACTACACATAAATAATTTATTTTAGTTAAAAAATTTGTGATATTAACCCTCCAACAGGCAAGACCTTAATTTTTAATTTTTTTTTTTAATAATATTTGGCCAAAAACAAATAAATTGAAGGCTCAAGTTGAAAATCTTGGGCCTAATTCTGGCAGTCGTGATCGAGTGAGTACTTTCTCGATTCGAAAAAAATTTTTTTCTAATTCTTTCAATCAATATTGAACGAATCGGAATTATTTGTTCAGTGTTGAAAAGCATTAATTTGAATTTCACAAAACTGAAAAAATAATTGCAATTCGTTCAGTATCGACTGGAAGAATTAGAAATAAAATTGCTTTCGAATCGAGAAAGTGCTCGATCACGACTGCCAGAATTAGGCCCCTGTTTTATTTTAGTCGCCTGGTGGAAAAAACGAAAGGGTGCCTCAGGACATTGCTATCGATTCCCGATGTCGATGCCTGTGGCTTATCAAGCAGTATCAAAGGATGGCCAACCGACCATCTTTCCGAACATGCTATCAGTTGATTCAGAACGTTTAATTTTTTTTTTTCGGGGAAATATATCTAATTTTTTCATTTCTTTAAAGTAAAATCCACAACACAAAAAAAATTTATTTATATTACTGTGAAAATGGTGCCCTGAAGCTTCTTTAATATTTTTTCGTTTGCTTTGATGACCATTTTTGGTTTGATTTGAACAATTATGTATAAACTACTTAACAAAAATTATATATTTGGGGTATTCACAAGGTGTGCTATTAAGTCATATCGTCATAATGCAATAAAAATGTATTTTACAATTGTTTAAAAACAATACGGTTGGGTTTCAAAAAAAATTAAATTATTAATGCTGTGTGTTCATTGATTTGTCATAACTGTACAGTAAAAATCTAAATTATAAGCGGTTGTCAACAACAGTCATATATATTTCTTATAATTATTTTAAGACATATGACTTTACAACTTTACGACCACCTTGTGAATACCCCAATTGTATTTTTTTAATTATATATTTGAATAAAACACTTAAAACTTGTGCTATTGCATTCAACCAATTCAACCGTTTATTGAAAAAATGTTCAGTAGAATCACAATAGGAAAAAACCGAAAGCTGCCTTGGGGCATCCTTATCTGTTGGAGCGTTAATTAAAAAATTAATCAAAATTGCACCAGTAAACAAATTAATAGTATCAATTAAACATTTTTTGATATTAACAACATGTTCTGCAGTAATTTTGTTAATTAATGTAAACGTTTAATTCACATGATTAAATTTTAAATGAAAACTGATTTTTTTTTTTAATGGTTTGCTTTACATTTTTCTCTGTACCTCAAAAAAATCGGCTGCTGCAACCAATCTAGAGGCGGTCATTTAAATGAAATTATGTTTCCTACGTAACGACAATGTCCAAGCATTTTAATGAAATAAAAGTTTCATTGAAATCAGAGCTTTATGTGTATTTTATTTACATTAACTTTTGAAAACGAAAAATGGATAACCCGTTAATTGTACTTGTAATACTTAATATGCAGCAATGAGAACAATAAAGTTTTGTAAATACAAATAAAGCCTTTATTCTCATTTTACAATTGTAAATATACATTAAAGTTTTTAAAGTGGTTGGGAAAATGAAAAATGTATTTACTCAACTACCTTTTTATTTAAAAAAAAAAAATAAAGCTTTTTGTACCCTCTTCCATGGTGGGAGTTATATTATGAGTTTGTAAAGCCTAAACGTCCCAGTTTATCCGTTTACTAAAGTTCCTCAAAAGTGTTTGGTTAGTTGTTTTATTATCAAGTACATCTTAATGTAGGTGTACATCATGCTGTGCGAGAGTATTTTGAAGTTTACAAATTTTTGTTGCTTAAAGTATCCCAGTCATAAACTGATCAATATTGACATTAGAAATTCAAACAAAATTATGGTTTATAAACAGCAAAATTATTATGACTTTATTGGATAAACACAGCAGCTTACAGGTTGTTGTTGAAGATAATACATATTAATAATTGATTATTTTGAAATTTAAATAAGAAATTAATAGGAAAGATACAGTTTTTACTCTTAAGAAACTGAGTATTTATCTATTAAAAAAGGTCAAAGAAATCTTTAACTTTAAAAGAGCACAGAAAATAAACAATTTGTATTTTTAGTAAAATTTTAAAGTAGTTTATGAGAAGTGTTAGTTTAAGGTGTAAAAAATATATAACAATTGTGATTTTTTTTTTTTTTTGAACTGTTGATTTTTATTTGAAATTTTTGATATTTTTTTATAAGGCTTAAGTTCATCAGATTTCATTTTCATTAAATTATTTTAGTGAAAGAACGAAATTTTCAAAATGAAATGAATAAAAAAATTTTTTTGATAATTTTAATTCTTGACTGAACACGGGATTGAACTCGGATCGAATTAACATGTTTTGAAAATAACCACATTTCCATCATCAGATTTGTCTACAGTTCTACCGTTTGCGCCACTGCGGCTGTAATTGATTATTTATTTTCAATTTATTTACATGTTTCTTTCTTATTTCTGTTTTTCTTACTTTTTTTTCAAGACTTTGTCTTGAAAACCTGAGTACATTTGTTTATTATGTTTTTTTTTTTAAATTCATTTCATGTTGTAAAATTTCTTCCTTCACTAAAATAATTTAATGAAAAGTAAATTTGTTTAATTTAATCCTAATTTAGAAATATCAAAAATTATCAAAGAAATTTTTGGGAAAAAATTTTCAATTAACAAGATTTTGTTCGTCGTACTTAATTCCCAATTATTATTCTTGATAAAAAAAACACTGAAATTTATTGTTGATGGGATAAGCTATTCCTATGCGCATTTCACTCGTTGCTTAGGCCAGATCATCAGGAAACTTTATCCAAACATTTTAAAAATACAAAAGATATTATACAAATAAAACTGTTGAGCGAATAAGAATTATAAGCACAATTGGTTGAAATTCTCCCAACATTTATTGCAGTTTTTTATTTTCTTGCGAAAACAATAAAGCAAGTTCTTTTTTTTTTTTTGTTTTCTCTTTACCTACTTACAACTACAATAAATGGTGGGAGAATTCCAGCCAATTTTAGTGGGGAATATGAGAAAAGATAAGCTCACCGTTTATTGTTGTTGTTTTTGTTTAAGCTTTGATATCGTTACAAGCAAAACTGGTGCTTATAATTCTCATACGCTTAACAGTTTTATTTGTTAAATATCTTTAGTGGTGCAGTGGGTAGAACACAAAGATCTTTTGACGATAGAAAGTGGTGTTTCTTGAAACATGTAAAGATCAACCCGGGTTCGAATCCCAGCTCAGCCAGGAAAAATTATCAATAAATTTTAATAAAAAATTCCAAGTTGTTAAATTCCTTCCCTCAGTGAAAAATAATTTAATGAAAGTTAAATTTGATGAACTCAAGCCTAATTAAAGAATATCAAAAATTATCTTTAATTTTTCTAAAATCTTTGGATGAAGTTTCCTGATGATCTGGCATAAGCAACCAGTGAAATGCAAACGTTTTTGACGTTTTACACAACAACTGATTTTGACATCTAAAGTAGGAATTTTCTAAAGCGAATTGAAACGATTCTATTTGTTATGAATTTGCCTTGGGCTACTAGCTAAGTTAAGTTGTTCATGGCTTAACAACATTTCAAGCATTTTTGTAGAAATATTAAAAAAAAATTTGTGTCAAACTTTATGTGGTGTCTAGTGCAAATGTTATCAGTTTAGTGAAAACTTTGCAGAAGAACCATTAAAATGATTTTTAGTCGTAAGTACAAATTTTTTAAGTAGCATTGCTTGCCACAAAACAGCTCGTAGTTTAAACCACTCTACTCCAAATTATTTTCTTTATTTTATACTTCTCCTCCGTTTTAAACAAATTGCGAGCAAAAACTGCGGCAGCACAGTCGTCTGTTGCATACGTTGAAAACAAAGCCAAAATGAAGAATTAATGTTTGTACAAACACAAAACGGAAACAAAGTGCTTGATTGCCAAGCCATTAGTGTGGTTTATTTTGCCCCTAAAATCTGGTTGCTAAAATTACATATTATATTATGGGAATGTCATCTTTCGTAAAATAAATACTTCTATCCGCCTTAGATATGAACAAATTACGGTATCATCATAAAACTTGGGAAAAAATTATTTTACTTAACTAAAAAAAATTAATCTAAAACTTTATAAGAATCAGTCCAAAATTTATCAAATTTGTTGAATTGGTTTAATTTATTTTGTTTAAAAATTAAATAGCATTCTGCATTTGATTGAATTTACAATAGCCTACTTAAGGATGCTCTTAAAAGTGTTGTCTACTTTTAGGTTCTATTAATATTTTATAAATTCATTGCTTTTTTATCTATTTATCTTTCTTATTTTATTTTTCTTTTACAGTTTTATTTCTATTAAATATTTATGTTCTTAAAATTACTTGTTATATTCATGTTCAGAAAATAAGTGACAAATATATTTATTGGCTGTTGTTGTTGTTGTTTTATTATTACAACAAGAAAATATCTAAGATACTTTTAAAATTGGTTGCTAAACAATCTTTATGTTTTGCAAAATAAAACTAATAGACTGTGACAGACTACAGATAATACGTATAAAAAATAAATCCCTAAAGTAGCAATAAAGTCACATACCACGACATAATGGAAAAGGATCTTAAATTTAAGGAACCCCTATGGGAAATAAAAATAAATAAGACGTTAAAATTAAACAAAATTTTGAGTGATAGCCAACAAAAAATTCAATTTAGATTTCAATCAAAGATACTTTTCTTTAAATGCAATTTCATTTTTATGGAAATAATCGTAAAGCTTTAAAAAAAACGATAAAATTTAAAAATATTCTAGATCAAAGTACAAATAATTTTTCAAAAATCAGACAATTTAATTAGTTCTGAATAAGAACTTTTTATAATACAAAGTTCCTAAAGTTTTTGCTTTACCTTATTTCCTATTCGCCTTTTTTATCGTTATGATAAAGTCATAATCAATTTTTATGACTTATAACTTTTACAAATATACTTTAGAATAATTTATATTTAATCCTCTCAGTCAATGGCTTATGAATAAATTTTTATTGGCAAATAAAGTGCAATAGAAAAGATACGAAAAAAGAAAATAAAAAAATATTAAATAACGATTTATTTTAGGAAATAAAAATAAAATCTGAAAAAATTAAGAAACATTTTTAAACTTCAAAAAGGTTTATATTTAAAAACGACGCCTAAATGTATGCTCACTTTTTGTGATAATTTTTTTTTATAAAAGGAAATTATTATAAATATTCTATATATAAAATTGTAACGTTACTGACTGACTGGCTGTTTCACCATCGCACAGCCTAAGCGCCTGAAGGCAAAAAGCAAAACCGGAGGTTAGTCTCAATCCAAATCGAGCCACTAAGACAAAATTGTTCGATATACAAATGTTTAGGGGTTAAAAAGGGTAAAAACGTCGTGTAAATTCTTTTTCCATCCTTTTGCTTTTCGCAAGGATGCAACTTTTGCCGTGAATACCTTTATTTTATCAAAATTATTCAAAAGTTTTAATTTTTAAAACAAATCCATCTTTTTTACAATTAAAAAAATTAAGCATATATTACAGCGCTTATTTCATAATAAAAACGTTGCTTACATATGTAAAAATTTAAATAATTCTTTTCTTAATTTCATTTATACTGCAATGCAAAAAAAAATAAATTTAATAAAAGCAATATGCCATAAAAATACCTTGTAAGTATAACACAGACATAAATATTGTTTGTTAAACAAAAAGATCATAAAACATAAATTATGAACTTCACAAAAATATGTCCTTGTTACCAACATATTTAAGTAAAAATATAAGCGTTGATACACTTTAAGAAATTTAATAAAAAATTTAGTCCAGTTTTAGTAAAAAAAAAATGAGTTTTTTGTGGATAACATACATATAACATTCTAACGAGTGCACGAAAATACAAATCTGAAATGTTCTTGTACATGAGGTGCCACGCCTACTTTTCCAATCCCGCAAATATTTATAAAGAGGTATTGTATTAATAACCCAGCTATGTGTAGCAAATTTGGACAATACTTCTCTTACCGAGATGTTTGTACCTAATTTGGAAACGTTGGCTCTTATCTTTTTCCACATTTAAAGAAATAAATAATGTGTTTGTATGGAAAGTACCACGCCCACTTTTTTAATCCCACCCATTACTTGGAGGGGTTGTGTATTGATAACAAAGATGCGTGTACCTACTTTGGGCACTTTGGCTCTTGCCCTTCTCCAGATATATAACAGAAAGAAGAAACAGAAAAACCACAACAACATGGGATATAACGGTAAAATTAGAGACAGTCGTTGTTTTTGCTCATATCGCAGTAATTTATGGATCAGGCTGAATTTCAATAGCAACATTTAAATTAGCATAACTGACATAAATATGTATGTATGTATATACCAGAGCTGTAAATGAATCATTCATTTTTGATTTTAATTCATTAATGAATTAGCAAATTTTGAATTAATTCTTTTCACACAAATAAATGAATTGAATTAAATTTGAATCAATTTAAACGAATTAGGCAGAAATGAATTTAAATTCGTTTCTAATTCAAATGAATCTGAAAAATTAATTGCAATTCATTTTGACAAATTCAAATGAATCTGTAAAATTAATCTCAAAAACGTTTCTAATTCAAATGAATCTCAAAAATGAATTGCAATTCATTTTACAGATTCATTTGAATTTGTCAAAATCAATTGCAATTCATTTTTCAGATTCATTTGAATTAGAAACGAATTAAAATTCATTTCTGCCTAATTCGTTTGAATTGATTCAAATTTAATTCAATTCATTTATTTGTGTGAAAAGAATTAATTCAAAATTTGTTAATTCAATGCATGAATGATTCACGAATTAATTCAAAAATGAATGATTCATTTACAGCTCTGGTATATACATACCAACCAAGTCCCTATTATATATGGGGTCTTCGAAAACCCTGTTTCAACAGAAGGACGGACAGACCGAATTTTTCTTCTCATAAAAATCCAGAATATTTATAAATCCTTTTCAGGGTCTACGATCAATATTGCGGTAGTTACAAACGGAATAACAAATACCAGGAATTAAAAATTGCAATAAGAATTAAAAAATTCGAAAAACGTGAAATCAAAAAATATCTAATTTCAGGGAAATCGTAAAAAAGTACCAAAAATGGAACAAAACCCGAATTCCAAAATCTAAACGAATAGAAATAAAATCAAACAAAGTTTAACAAATTATACTGAAACATAAATAATGTAGAAAATAATGCCTATTCAACTAAAATCGTCAAAAAAAAACAAGATAATATAAAAGTCTTTGTACTTTGAATGTTTTACCAATAAATTTCTTCAAGTGTTTGCCAACAAGGAATACTTACTACATACACTGCATTGAACAGTTTCAACAATTCAACGAAGTTCAACGAAACAAAAATTTCCCATATACCCAAGCAGACTTTTAGCACAAGTTTTGGCCATAAAAAAGACACCATAACCCTAAAACATAAATCCCGCTAAAAAGGTATAATTTATAATAAGACTCAAAATAAAAACAAATAAAAAACTATAATTCTCTTGCCGAATAAAATAATCCGCCATTAAGACAAGTGTTGAGTAAATATTTTTAAACTGTATAAAACTTAAACAAAACCATGAAGTAACTGAACTCAAAATTATGATATTTTATGTTTGGAAAAACTGCTATTTTTTATTTTATAAATGAAAAAAGCAAATAAAACTAACTTTGTTTCAAAATTTATTAGATGCATTAAAAATACAAATAAATTCTAAAAAACATAATACAGCAAACTTTTTATGAGTGTTTTTGGCCATAAGTAGGGGCTGGACTTATACGCAAATTTTGGGTAGAAACGACATTTATTTGATTGTGCATATTTCATGCGTTTTTTTTTTTTTGTTCCATGTATGTTACCATTCGCCCGGGTTTTTGTTCTATTCTAAAAAAAAATATGTAAAAATGTGAGAAGTTGTCGTGTTCCATTAGTTTAAATACACACCTAAAACTGTTTGGTTTTCACCGAAGGTAACAGGTTATATATAACTTTGTCATTCCATTTGTTCCACAATATTTATCCTACACCCTGTAAAGTATATATATTTTGGGTCCTTATGAAAAGCGAAGTTCAAATCCGGTTGTCCATCTGTCCGTGTGTATGTTAAAATGGGTTTTCCGAAGACCCCAGAAATGATGGCGACTAGTTTGTCATAAATTTATGTCACATGTACTCCGTTTAAATTTGCTATTGAAATTCAGCCAGATCGGTCCAAAAATGACAGAGATATGAGCAAAAAACTACGACTGCCTCTAATTTTACCCTAAAATCCCTTGTTGTTGTTTTTTTTTATTTGTTTATTTTTCTGTATTTATGGAGAACGGAAAGAGCCAAAGTTTCCAAATAAGATCCAATCATCTTGGTTATCAATGGGCTGGATGGGAAAAGTGGGAGTGGTACCTCCCGAACAGAAAACATCAAACATTTCAGTAAAACTTAAATTTTAGGGTACATATTAGGGTGGGTTATCAGTGAAAAATAAAAGTTCTCGAATCATATTCTAATAGCAATATTTTTTTGTCTAACGTTAAAACAAATAAAAATTGCAAAAAAAAAATGTTAAAAAAGTCTCATCTTGAGCCCGCGGAGGAGCTCCTCACAATTAAGTATATTTGAAAAAGGTAAATTAATAATTTTAATCATTTATTTACTATCAATTATTATTAATTTAAACTAAAAACATTTTGAATTAAACTAAAAAAAAAAAAAATTTGATTCTTAAAATAATTTTTGGTCACATAATCTTGTTTACTGTCAAATCCGGGCATCTCTCGTCTTGATTCAAGTTTCGTCTATATTAAACCATATCTTGACTTTTTTAGCGCAAAGAGTCATTAATGCTACTGACACTATTTTCACAAACCTAAAAGTCGTTAAAATACAGTACTATGCTTTTCTGCATAATTCTAGATGTGAGCACTTTCAAATTTCGAAAAAAAAATTTGCCATATTCACTAAAACCACCCTAATGTATACATATGTATGTAAAAATTATTTAGTTTTTGTCTTGTTGAATGGTGAAGGGTATATAAGATTCGGCACAGCCGAATATAGCACTCATACTTGTTTGAAGCAACGTTTCCGATGTGCAAAGTCGACTTTCGATATAAGTTGCATATTATTGAGAAAATGCCCTGAAATGTAATTTTTGTTATACAACTCAACTCTGTTATCGTTTCAAACATGTAACGCAGTACGGTTAAACTTTTGAATCAGAAATTACTTTCGAAAAATTTTACTTTTCGAATCGAAATAAGTGGTGGCCTTCCTGCAGGACAACATCGAACGCAATATTTCAGTATCGTTACGCTTCCGTGGCGTACATTTTAACGATGTCGTACTTCATTAGAAAAAGCATATCTAATTGGAAAAAAAATTATATACCCACAAAACATTTTAATTAAAAAAAAAAACAAAATACATACGTCGCTCTTAACAAAGAATGCCCCGGTAGACTAGCTGGTAGCGAGCTAGTCTATCAGCGCCGGGGTTGCGGGTTCGATTCCCGCCAGAGACTCTGGTTTCTTTCCTGCAGACAAGCATAAAGCTTCGCGGGAAAAGCTTAGGAAATTAAAAAAAAAAAAAATTAAAAAAAAAAAAAAAAATAAAAAAAAAATGAAAAAACCCTTCTTATTCCTCAGCCATATTATGAAACATTTGCTGCAAAAACTTTCTTCAATTCTCTTTTGAAACTGTATTCGTGTAAATAGAATAAAAACTTTGTTTTACAGCATTGAGTCATTTTCTATTATGCCTTCTCCCTTTCTTTAAATGACAAACTCACAAAAACTGCTTGTTTACAAAACAAAGTACACTTTTCCATTCGTCTTTCCCCTTTCATCAACAAACTCAAATGTTTCACAGCCAATGTTTCATAATATGGATTGGGACTAATATGTAAAATTTCTGCAGCTCTTACAAATGAATTCTTCAGTAAAACACATTAAATGCATAAGATTTCGCTCCCTTGCATTTAGTTACAAGGCCGATCAACAAAGCAAAATGTTAAATAAATAAAAATATGTAACATTCTTTAAGAATGCAGTAATAATTTATAATTTGTTTGGTTATTAGTAAAAGAGGCATAAAAAGGACTAATGTATTTTTTATTGAGAGAAAAGAGTACTTCACTTAAGGCTTTTAGTTCACTAATTTAATACAGCTGAGTCAGCCCAATTATTAAAAAATTTCCCCGAGAGTTTTTTGCCTTTTCCCATTTTTAAAATAGGAAACTCAGAATATAGAACTTTATGTCTTTTCAAAAAAGATTTTTATTTATAAAATCCTTGCAGAGTTGTGCAATTGTTTTTGACATGTCTACCATTTTTTTACACAACCAAATGCTTTTGTTCTTGACATCTTTATTATTTTTTTACACAAACAAAATGCGTGTTGTTTTAACTTTTATTGAATTGTGACAGTTGCGCACAGACTTACTAATTGGGCTATGAAAATACTTTTATTGGAACTTCCAAAGCCTTATTTTTAGAAGTGGATTTTCCTTATTCCTTTATTGTTTCGGCGAATAAGCATGATTTTGATGTTTTGTCGGCAAAGAGTTTGGAAAGAGATTCAATGTGCGTTTTCACGTCATTTGGCAAGAATAATTTGAAATCCTTAGCAAAATATTTATAATATAAAAATATGGTAAAAATTAGGGATATTTAAAGAAAAAATTTCAATTTCGTTCTTTGTACTGGCTGTTGGTGTGTTATTCTTTGGTATTTGTGGCTCAAACTTTCAGCCCGCTTCGAGGTAAGGAAATCTTAAAAAAGCCAGTTTTATACAGGGTGGCCCAAAATTAACGAAGGGGTTTGAATTCGTTATAACTTTTTATTAAAGAAATAATTATTAGTTTTTTATTTAATACAGCATATAAATGGGGAATATTTTTAGTTTAGTTATGAAAAATAATCACCCCTGTCGTGGTTGGTGTATTTAAAATACGCCTGCGACTGTTTCGTAACAGATTAAAGAGAAGGTGAACTTATTTTCTTTAATCTATTACCAAACAGTCGTAGGCGTATTTTAAAAACGCCAACCACGATAAGGGTGATTGCTATTTAATTGCTGGATGGTGCAAGGCTTATTAATGTAGACTTTTCCTTTCAAATAACCCCAAAGAAAACAGTCTGGAGCGGTTAAATCCGTTGAACGCGGAGGCGTTATATTGCCAAAATTAATGTAAGGATAAAAATTCTCGCTTCGAAAGGGTTTTTGTATGCGAACAAACTTAATTCACTGACCCATTCTTACTAATTTAAAACAGCTTCTTAACCCAAAAAGAAAGAATACGTAAAAACAGAAGAAAGGAAGCAACATGTGAATAAATTGAAAATGATAACTACAAAAATTTCGAACCACCAGTATCACCGGTTAAAGATTGATGTTTGATTGTTGGATGGCAGGCACCGCCGTGGTGCAGAGGTAAGAACTCAAAGAATTCTGATGAATGAATGGAGTGATTCTTGAAACATGTAAATTCAACCCAGGTTCGAGCCCCAGCTCAGCCAAGAAAATGATCAATAAATTTTAATAAAAAATTCCAAGTTGCAAAAATTCCTTCCTTCAGTAAAAATAATTTAATAAAAATTAAATTTGATGTACTCAATCAAGCCTAACTAAAAATATCGAAATTAAAATTGACAGTTCAACTAAAAATCACAATTGTTCCCAAAAATTAGTTTTAATTAATATTTGAGTAAATTTATTAACTCAGATTTTATAGTAGCGGTTTTCACCCTCTGTATAAAGTGAACAACTCTGCTTTTCTTAATACTATTGTATACTACAAAACAAGAGTGTCTTTTTTGGAAGTATTGTAAATTAACGAAGTTGCTGAGTGAGGGAAAGATACAAATATAGTTTTTTCTACTGTTTTATTCTAGGTTATTTAGTCTGGGTTCTCATAATGAAAGTTTTCTTTCAGAAAGTTTGAGTTTACTGGTGTGAGGGGAAGAGAATCTCCTCTCTCACCCATAAACTCAGACTTTCTAAAAGGAAACTTTCAAAGTGTGATCCCAGACTTAACAAACGTGTTTAAGACAGCTTTTTGTTGGATTCAAGGCCCATCTATCAGGTCTGCTTACTTGTACAAAAACAAAAAACAATTCTTTTTAGTTGTCAAAAAATTACTACCCCATATACAAAGCAAAAGGAAAAAACGTGTATGTGTGGCATACCATAAACGTCTAAATGCACATGTAAGCAAAATGTAAACAACTTTTGACAACTAAAAAGAACATAAACAATGATCATCAGGCTTCTTGCGCAGAAATTTTCAATGGGCCTTGGTTGGATTTTTTAACTACAGCGCAGTAAATTTTAGTCTAATACATTTTATTGTTGCATTGTTGTAAATCTTAGTACTTTAACTAAATTAATAAGATTCACAAGGACTACAAGGGACTTTACTATCAAGGGTGAAAACCGCTATTGTCAGATCGATTGGAAATGCTTAAAATTATAGCAAATACATCCTAGTTTTTTGAAAAATCTTAAAAAAATTTTAATTGTTATTTTTTTTGCGAATATTAAAAAATAAGATTTAAAATACTACGAATAAAAATATTGAAAATTAAAATGGTTTTTTAATTTATAATAAATGACCTCAAGCCAAAACAAATATAAACCACAAAATAAGATTTTTTCTATTTGTAATTTTATTTTATTCAGTATTTTTCAATCATTTTTCTAAAATATATCTACGCGGTTTGTGTTAGCAATGTTTTTCTTAAAACACATTTGAATAGTTATTAAATTTTTCTACCAGTCAATTTAGGCAATGACACATAGATGTCACCCCAATTGGACACTAGCTTAAGTTAAGATTCTTAATTCAATTGTAATCTTTTTCGTTTTTGCTCTTATCATATTCATCAATTCAGTTCGTGGTTTTATTTAGTGCAATCAAGAAGTCGTTTCCGTGTTTTATTAAAAATTTATATTTTAAGCACAAATTTAATTAGGTTTTTGTTACTTAATATAAATAAATTTGTTAAAATCGTAAAATTTAAAGTGTTAGAATGAAAAGTGTTAAGTTTATTTTGCAAAAAGTATAGAAATTCATGTAAAATTAGTGTAAATAATTGAAGTTATCATAAAATTCGTTCCAATTGTATCAAATTAAAGAAGAATAAAAAAAAATTGTGAGCCATTTTCGTTTTTTAGCTTTTGTTGTTGTTTTGCCAAAAATAGTGTTTGTGTTTTTGTAAAAGGGAAGCAAGTTAGTTGCAATTATTGAGAAAACAATACAAAAAAAAAGTAAGAGTAAATTTGGACAAGTGTATGCGTTTGTGTGTTTTGTTGCTGCATTAAGTTCATTTTGCTGTTGTTGTATACTAGTGTCAGTCTAGTAGTGTTAAAGGTAAGTATTTGTTTTTATTATTTAATACATACTATGATTAATATCAACATGTTGACTCTTGTACTTATCAACATTTCTCACTTTTAATTAGAAAATATTTATGTTGCTGGTACATATAAGAATGAATATAAACTTATATCTACCTAAATTGCACATTTTAACAGTTGTTTTGGGATTTGACTAGAATTTCATTACTTAGTAAGATATTTTTAGATAACAAATTAAAAAAATAATCATTGCTAATTCTATTTAATTGCTAAAATTAATAAAAAAAAGGGAAAAAACTAAAGTATTTCTGATAAATATAAGAAAATTCTTTTATTAAGGAAATTTAAAACACTAGTAATATTTTTTTTTTAAAGCAAAAGGAAATACCTGCCTACACCTTTTAATTAAAAAGGGAAAAAAGCTACATCATTGCTAACTAGTTAGAATTGCTAAAATTAAAAAAGGGAAATAAACTAAAGTATTTCTAATTATTTTAAATTGATTAAGCTTGAGGTCTTCTTTTATAAAAAATATTATATTAATTATTTTTTCAATATTTCGCTAGCCATTGGTTAGCATCGTCAGGAAAATTAACAATCTATATATCGCACTTGTTCAACAATAGTGTATTAACTCAAAATTTTTCTCTTTTCTTTTTTTGGAAAAAAAACGAAGCGTGTTATATGTATTCATATCTAACCGCTGTACAAATACATATGCTATTTGGTTTACTTTTTGGTAATGAAACTGTTGGTTTAAGAATTCTTTCGCACATATGCGTTTTAAGTAAAATTAAAAATTGGTTTGCTTCTACTGAATTTTTTAATTTTGAGTTAATACACTATTGTTGAACAAGTGCGATATATAAAATTGTAACGTTACTGACTGACTCACTGATTCATCATCGCACAGCCTAAACGCCTGAAGCTAATAACTGGAAATTTGGACCAGAGATTGGTCACTCTCCAAATCGATCCACTAAGACGGGATTTTTGGAAATTCAAATGTTTAGGGGGTAAAAAAGGGTAAAAACGGGAAAATACGGTAACCTTATATCTCCAAAACTAAAAGAGATACAAAAAAAATGTAATACTTATCGTTGTTCTTAAGAAAAATAAGCGGACAGGTGTCTGGTACTTTTTTGAAATTTGGCCCTTTTAGGGAGTAAACAGGTAAAACCTGAATTTTGGTACTTTTTTGACATCCCATCTATCTTTTGAGCCAATAAACATAGAACCAAAATTTATACCACATTCGAAACTTATCAAAACAATACGAAGACGAATTTGGTACTTTTTCGAAATTCGAACATTTAAGGGGTGAAAATTGTAACTATTTTTTGTACTTTTTTTACAAAACATTTTCCTCCATTATTTGACGTATTGGTACTAAATTATGGGCTCCCACTACAATACTGAAATTTTTGATACTTTAATGAGGGGAAAAATAGTACCAAAAAAGGAAATACGGGAAATTTGATATTTTTGTTTAGCTTTTTGGTTTTACAGCTGATATTTTTTAATTATCGTTAATAATTGACCTAGAAACATAAAATTCAACATGTAATGCCCTGAGTGGATAAGAATCTATGACGGAACTTTTTGGAACTTTTTTGTTCTTTAACTGGTACTTTTTGAATTTCCGTTAGTATTGGACCTAGAAACATAAAATTCAAGATGCAATGTACTGAGTGGATAAGAATCTATAAGGGGAAGTTTTTGGTACTTTTTTGTTCATTAACTGGTACTTTTTGAATATCCGATATTATTGGACCTATAAACATAAAATCAAACTTGCAATGTCCTGAGTGGATGAGAATCTATATGAGGGAAATTTTTGGTACTTTTTTTATTTATTAACTGGTACTTTTTGAAGTTCGGTTAGTATCGGACCTGGAAATATAAAATTAAACATGCAAGGTCCTGAGTGAATGAGAAAATAAACATTGGCATACAGATATGTCCACGAAGAAAAAGAAGACGCTAACGAAGTAGCTGGTTAAATGCTAGTTTTATATAAAAACAAAAAAACAATGACAAAATTATGAAAAAAATTTTTGTCATAAATTAAATTCAAAAACCTATTTGTCATAAAAATTTTCAAAAACCATAATAACAAAAATTAAATATATGTACATAACTAAAGTATAAGCATTCATATAAACCGAAAAAATTTCCTATCTAGAAATCTAATTCAAAAACCACATTTGCAATAATAAAGAAACATTTTGACTAAAGAAAATTCCTATAACACATAAACATTTTCAACTAAACTTATTTTTACCTTACATACTTACATATATGTATATTATATCTTATCTTCTATCTCTTAACAACTAAATTCCTATAATTATTCGCTATATGTTCTGTGTCTACTTTAAAATTTATTCTCTGTGCAGTTGGTGTTTTAATAATGTGTAACATTTCTAATATAAACATACATATCTGCGTTTGTAGTTATTTTCAGTGTTTAAATTATGATAATATGTATAAAAAAACCTTTAAAAAAATTTTAATTAAAAGCATAAGCAAATATGTAATAGGTATATTGCCAGTTATAAGCCAACTAACAAAAATATTATTCAATATAAAGTCTTTTAAAGGTTTTTGTGTCTTAAAAAGATTTTCGTAAGTCTTATAATTTTTAGAACATACATACCTATTTTATTTCGATAAAAGTAATTTTATTATTACCTGATAAGTTCCAGCATACGTTCCTTTAGATGGGGCGATTTATGGTCATAACATTTTTCCCCCAAGCACAGCCATGTATTTCGGAATAAAAGTTTAATTACAAGCTTTGTTATATTATAAATCAATATTTATTAAATTCTATTTCCTAATTTACATGGAGTCTTTTTGTCCCAAATATTGTCTCTGTTTCTTTAGTTTTTGGGTTCAGTTCGTGAAAATGAGTGCCGTTTCACACAGGTAAAGTTTGTCTCGTCAAGTTTTTCCCTTCTCTCCTAAAAGCTCAAGACTTGACGATCCAAACTTGACAAATACTTAGAATTTATTTAAAACAATTTGTGTTATCAACTTTTTTCGATCAAAATATAATCTATAGTCAAAGCTAAAGTTAAAAGGGTGTTGTCTACAGCAAATCAATGTTTATATTAAAGCACTAAAGCAACCAAAAATTAAAAGTATTTTTCCACACGGTTGTCAAACCTAATTCCAAACAACGTACTGTAATTCGAGAATTCAAGAAATACTGTTTTGTGATGCTTTAAAAAACAACAAGAAAGCGCCATTTTAAGCCTTTGCCTGGGTTCATATAAGTATGTTGTTTGGTATAAGCAAGCTTGTAACTAGATATGCGAAAATTCTTCTTTCGTTTTACATATTTAGTTAACGGATACAAACCTTATTTCTAGTTTTCCTAAAAAGTGAAAAATAATTTGTATAAATGTAAGAGAAGTCTTCGGAGCGAAACAAAAACCGGGAAGGCGAGTTGAAGAAGAATACGCGTAGGTAGGAGGACTGGAGTAACTTTAGGATAAGTTATAAAATGTGTAAGAGAACCGTTGGAAGGACAAAAAGGGACTCGTGGATCATACTTAGCAAGTCAATCCGTAAATCAGATGTACAGGTTCAGAAAAATGTTATCCAAGGACCCTGCGGTCCCGGTATTAATTTAGAGACGGGACGACTCGTAGACGGAATCTAGCTCCGAGTTTCTCTGTTTGCTTATGGAGACTCACTTCCCGGGATGTGTGGATCCTGCGACGGGGGAACAGACGAGGTGTGGTAGCCCCGTCCCTTGGTCTGGCTCGGGAGCTAAAGTAAAGGAAGCGGATATTATAATCTTGAATAAGGCTACATGGGCGGTGTCATAGATCCCTAAAAAAAAAAAAAAAAAAAAAAATGGAGGCTATCAAATATTTGGTACAGCCGAATATACTATTTTTACTTGAAATTTTTCTGTTCCCCATACATTTTATGGGTTCTTTTATTTACGAAAACGGTTTTAGTTTTTAAATAACTTTCTAATCTGACCCGACATTAAAATAAAAAGCATTTGTTTTTTTATATTTTTGTGTTTTTTATAATTTATTCATTCATTTTTTCTTTTTTTGTTTGTTTTTTTTTTTTATTAAAAATTACTGGCTCTTTCTTAAGTCTTCTCTAAAAAGAAAATAATAATAAACAATAAAATGTTTTCAAACATTTCACATGTTTAGTACTAAATCTTATATTTAGCTTTACTATTTTAAAAAAAAAGTACTTAATACACTTATATAACAATTTGCAAGTAGTTTTAAAAGCTAATTTTTAACAAAATCAAAATAAAAGTTATAAATTTTGCACAATAAAAAAGTTACAATCATTAAAAAAAAAAAATACAAAAAGAATTTTT
Organism: Pollenia labialis; assembly: GCA_949318255.1. Lineage (NCBI taxonomy): Eukaryota > Metazoa > Arthropoda > Insecta > Diptera > Polleniidae > Pollenia > Pollenia labialis. The sequence goes on along the minus strand of OX439143.1, from coordinate 134,094,358 downwards.
TTGTTAATCAAAAATAGTTTTTTCTGTTGTTCTTGCAAAAAAAAAGTATGTACTATATAATTTAGTACTAATTTTGTTTAAAAAAATAAATTTTTTAAGTTCAATTTGTATATATGTATGTATTATATGTATATCATTCAATAAATTTACTTAAGCCTTAGAAAAATAATAATTCATTTAACAAAAAAAAAAATAATAATTAAAATTCAAGTTTTTTTTAAATTTTTTTGGATTTTTTTTTAATTAACAACTAAAGTTATAAAACACAAACATAAGAACTTTATGTTTGGTTTGTTATTTTTTTTTTTTAGTATTAATAATAAATATTTAAAGATCAATATTTTACAAAGTTAATTTTGTGTTTCCATGTTTTTTTTTAATTGTTTGTTTTATTTATCTTGTAGTTTTAAACTAATCGAACATAATGTAATTATTTTTTAAGTTCTATTAATTTATAATATAATTTTTTTCAATAAATGTGTTTATTTTTAGATTTGTTTTATTTTCATCTGTTGTTTTGTGGTTTTAATTAATTAGTTATGTTCAAATTTAACAAATATTTGACGTAAATTAAGGAGAAAAAAAGCGTGACCACTACTTCAGACAATGAATTTACCAAAATTGGCTTTTTTTTTTTAAATCGTAGTAGACTGTTCAATGCTTTTTTAACCATTTAACGTTTCGTAAAATCAAACAAATATATAATAAAAAATAAAAAAAGAAAAACGAAAAAAGTTGGTGGTTACGTGTGGGGAAGTCAAATATTTGTTAAATCTTTTATAGGTTTTTGTTTTTTAATTTGTTTATTTATGTTTTACTTTTTAATTATAAATAAATAAGTTTAATTTATAGTTATTAATATTGCTGTGTTTAAGTTGAAATTTTTAAGAAATAGTTTTAAAGAAATTAAAAAAAAATAAGATTAAAACAAAATGGGATTGATTGATTATAGGATGAGTAAAGCGAAAGGTAAAGAACAAAAAAAGTTGTTTTCAAACACATATTTAAAAAAAAATTAAACAAAAACTGTATCATTAATTTTGTTGTTATGTTTTGTTTGTTGTTTGCTGGTTTGTTTTGTTTAGTTAAACTAAAACTAATAATCTAGTCACTTTCATGAGGCATACATGCGATTTATATCGTGCTGATATTTATCTTGAATATCTTTGCGTTTCAGTTTGAAGGCAGCCGTTACCAAGCCCATATCAGGTGACCAAACCTCTTTGCACAAAGTTATGGCGGCGGGTACTTCGAATTTTTGTAATTTACCTAAAACGTCAAAAAAATGTTTAATACCAAATTAAAAGAAAAATATGTATAAAAAATATAAAACATACATTTTTTAGCATGCTCAGCCATTTCTTTAATAACAGCTTTTTCCATAACTGGAATAGAGCAGAGGTCCTCAAAGGATTTACCCTCTAAGCCATGACGTTGTGCTAATTCCTCCAAATGCTTTTGATTGGGTACAACCAGAGCCACAGTGAATTGTTTGGTTGGATCGCCATAAACGCAAATGTTTTCAATAATAGGACACGTCTTTAACTCAGACTCTACTTTGCCCAAAGATACATATTCACCAGCTTGCAATTTAACTAAATCCTTTTTGCGGTCTGTTTAACAATAAAAATGTTGTAGATTTTTTTTTTTAAATTTTACTAGCAAATAAATTACCAATAATTTTAAGTACGCCATCTGGATGCATTTCACCAATATCACCAGTTTTGAACCAACGTTTGCCGTCCTCTTCAAAGAATTCCTCAGCGGTTTTTGAGGGCAATTTATAATAACCCATGGAGACACATTCACCACCGACAAGGACTTCACCCTTAAAGAGAAATAAAACATAGAAAATTAAGTAATTTGAGAAACAATAAACTAAAACAGGAAAAGAGCTGAACTAAAACTGAATTAGAATAGAAATAGAACTTAATAAGAGTTAGAACTGAGCTAAAACATAACTAAATCTGAATTAAACTAGAACTAAACTAAACAAAAACAGATCAAGAACTAAATCAAGAATTTAACTAGAAGTGAACTAAAACTGACCAAGAACTTAAACTGAAATGGAGCAGAACTAAGAATGAATAAGTATTTAAATAAATATGAACTAGAATGGAACAAGAACTTTAGTTAACTAGATCTAAAACTGAATTACTTTCAAACTAAAACTGAACTAGAACTGGAGAAGAGTAAACTAAACCTGAACTAGAACTAAGCTAAATCTGAACTTATGCTAAAACTGAACTAACATGCAGAACCAATAATGCTAAAGTAATCCACTTTCGAGTGGATTCGGATTCTAGAACACACCCGATAATAAAACTTAAGTGTAAATAAATGAATAAATATTAAAACATTTTAAATTCAAAACTTACTTGGGGATAAGGTTTGTTAGTTATTCTATAGCCACCCTCTTCCCAGTTGACTAAGCGAATTTCAGAGACGGTTAAAGGAGCACCTACACGACCATATTGGGTATCACGGTCTAAAAATTAAAATCAAAAAAAAAAATTCATATTAAAAACAAAATATTTCTTAAATTTTAGTATTGAAAGAACAAGCTTACAATCCATAACAGTGGCACCGGAAGTGGTTTCAGTTAAACCATAACCCTGGATTAAATCAACACACAAACAGGTCTTAATTTGTTCATGTGTATCGGGCGACAAAGGAGCTCCTCCAGACATCATCATGCGGACACGACCACCCATAAGTTTTGCGACCTTTTTGAAAACCAACCTAAAAAAGCAAGAAACATTTAAAATCGCACTCGTAAATAAAATAGAAAATAAAAGGAACTATTTTGAGAATTCATCAAGCTAGTTTTCTTTAACGCAATAAGAAATACAAATATGTGCATATATCGCTCATTCTCTCGCGAATGGGTAGGCATCTTGTCGCGATGCGAGGGCTTAAGTGCAAAGACGTTTAGAATCATGGCTTGACGTTAGACAATACCGGCAGGGCATCCCATGCCAGAAGGGTATAAACCGAGCACGAGCCAAGATCCACAACTCCCTTCCTACCCATTTGCTGCTAAATCGGCATAACTCAAAATATGAAATTTTGGAGTTAGTGAAGCACAGTTGTTCGGTATGTTTTTCTTTATATTGTGTATAAACTTCATCTTTATATCTTTTATACGGTAATTTTTGCTGCGAGCAAATTAAAAACTTTAACCACATTTATTTCGGTTTTTTTTTTTTTTTTCATTATAATGATTATGTTTTCAAATAAATGGAGGCACTCAGTGTTTTTTGCAATTGGTCGAGGAAAAAGCAAATAAAAAATATACCGTATCTATTTTGTTAAATCCAACAACAAATACACCGAAATTACACGTTAGATTTTATTAAAGAGCTACGATATTTTGCATTTATTCTTTCGTTAGACCATTTGTACCAAACACAGAACCCTGCTAAAAATAGATATTCAACAAAAAATGTTTAAGTTTAAACTTACTTGTCAATTAACGGAGTTTCATAGCCTCTTTGGAACCATTTAACTTTGTATTGGTACAAAAATTGGAAAAGTGCTTTTTTAAAGGCCGAACCGGAATTGACCTTATCATTAATTCCTTTAGAAATACGATCCAATATTAGCTGAAAAACAAGTTAGAACATATTTATAGCTTTTTAATAAACTAGATTTTTTTTTTAAATCCTTACGGGAACTGTGGTCATGCAAGAAGGTTTCAATACGGTGGCATCACCTTTGCAGCCTCTCATAATTTTGCTACTGGTATCGATTAAGGTCAAAGGTGTTGAATAACCGATAGGTACACCGGTCATTAAACACACACTTTCGGCCACCAATTCAAAGACATGGGCCAATGGAAGAAAGCTAAAAAAAAACAAAAATAAATTATTTTTTTGAAAATTAAATAAATTTCAACAAAAAGTTGCAATTTTGCTTTTTCGCAAAAGTGCAACTTTGGACTTGACCATCTTTAATATATTTCCAGAACTAAACTTGATCCTTATTAAAACTTAACTATAACTGAACTTTGAACTGAATCACAACCAAATAAGAATCGAACTGGACGTAAACTAGAACTGAACTGAACTAATACTGAGCCAGTAAAAACTTCGCCTACAAAATAATGTGTTTAGTAATCAGAAAAACATTAAAGCACTACTTACAATTCTACTGAAAAAAAACAATGAATTTTACAAGGGACGTCCTAAAATAAACGCATTTAAAAGTAAGTCTTTTTCTACCTACATTCATCCAGAAAAAAGTAGATATACAGGCATGTTCTGAAAATCATTTTTTGTGAAAGTGATTTGAAATCACAAGAAAGGTGTTTTGGCCAAAAAACTTTTTCCATAATTGTGATTTTAAACTGTTCAGCTAAGTGGTCACCGATTTAAAATTACATGCTTATTTTTTTCCACCATTTTAAATCAAGTTAAAACTTTTGTGGTTTTCAAAACACCCTTAAATAATATTTGTGATTTTAAAATCACAAGTGATTTGAAGTTTTGTGATTTTCAGAACATGCCTGATAGAAGAACGCTACTAAATAATGAATAGCTTCTTTCACTCATTATTAAGTAGCTTTTCTCTATAACTACTCGTATACCCAACAAACACGAAATCAAACCTTTGATATGAAATGACTTTATCATTTGACATCAAACACAATTCTCAAACGTTTTCCAATTGTTTGATTTGAACATTTAAATTCAAATTGATAATGATTTGAAAATAAAGATTTGACATTAAATGTTTTATCAATTTGATGTCAAATTGGTATCAAATGTTGAATTCAAATCAAAACTAAACTTGGCAATACTAAAGCGAAATATAATTGTAAATATTATAAATGGCGACTAGTTAAATTTTTACTTCGTGGTTAAATGTGTTTTACAAGTGAACGATTTATTTCTTGTGAAAAATAAAAACTATTTGTGAGTAGTTACAATGATTCAGAATACGAATTAAAAAAATAAAACGGGAAAGTGAAGAAATTATAAGTTTGTAGTATGATCGCGGTGCTAAGATTCTCAAAATAAAAGGAAGCCAAGTATTTCCATCTTTCCAAGACTTAGAAGACGGAAAGAACATTATTTCATATTTTAGCTATGGTGCCGAATGTTTATCTTACAGTTTATTTAAATAAATAATGATTTTAAATTAAAAAATAAAATATTTTATTTATGTTCCACATTGTATTATAATCCACATTTGAAAAACATTTGAAAATTACGTTTTAAAGCAAGTTGAAAATACAGGCATTTTTCAATTTGAAAATAATTTCCCCTTTTTGATGAGATTGCTATGATTTTAAAATTATTTTCAAATCATTATCAAACGTTTGTCGTTTGAGAAAACGTTTGATTTGAAATCATTTTCAATTTGAAATCAGACCTCCGTATTTGTTGGTTAACTACTTTTTTCTGGATGTGTATAGGTAAAAAATAATGGCTTACTGTACAATAAATATTGTACACATTTACATTTTTTGTATTTTTTTATTTTATTAAACCTTTGTATTGTTCACTGAATTATATATGTGTATTTAATTGTTTACTTTATAAAACCTTAAAGCAAGGACCATCTATCAGGTCTGCTTACTTGTACAAAAACAAAAAACGATTCTTTTTAGTTGTCAAAAATTTACTACCACATACACAAAGCAAAAGGAAAAAACGTGTATGTGTGGCATACCATAAACGTAAACAACGTATACATGCACATGTAAGAAAATGTAAACAACTTTTGACAACTAAAAAGAACATAAACAATGATCATCAGGCTTCTTGCGCAGACCTTTTCAATGGGCCTTGACTTAAAGTTTGAGTTAATTTTTATAATGAAGTTAGTTATTTGATTTATGAATTTGAATTTTAAATTGTTAATTTGATTGAATTAAAGTGGTGAGTTCAATGGCTACTTGAAGTTAACTATAGTCAAGCGGTAATTTCTCTAAGTGTACCATTTAGTACTCGCCAAAATTGGGCGATCAAAACTTATCCAACCATCGGTGTTATAACTTAAAAAAAAATGGTGCCGTAAATGCAAACAACAAAAAACATAACGGAACGTATTATAATGTTCTCAGGAGACCTTTAAAACTATAAGGTACATTTCGCAAACCAGCATCATTAAATTTGAAACTGTTAGGGATGTTAAATCTTACAGTGGTACACAAATGTACCGACCAGGTCGATAGGGTTAAAAACACAGCTGAGCTACTTTTTTTCTTACTTAGAGAGAGAAATGTCAAAAGTTGCCTGCATTTTTTGACGTATCGAGCAACTAAAGCAATAATAAAAATACAATGTTATTTCGTCAGCTCATTATTGGTGTGACCTACTGACTATTACGTTATTTCAAATACCCCCTTTCTGAATCCAAAACCTGGGGGGTTATTATGTAATTCGATTCGAAACGAAAATACTTTCGAAATAAATTTCCGTATCGAAAAGAAATTCTTATTATATAGTACTTTCGAAACGTCTGCACAGTTGTATATAAAAGTTGAAGGGAAAAACGAAATGATGCCAAGTTTTAATACGTAAAAACTTGGCAGCATTTTGCATAGTTTTTTCTAAATGTCAAATTGGTTACAAAAATTTTCAAAATATCCGAGAAACAAAAAATATATTTTAATTAAAACTTAAAAATGGATTGTGTTTTGTTGTGGGAAAGTGATGAAGAAGATGTTGTTCAAGAAAGAGTCCAAAGGAAGTGTATAAGAGATACATCGAATATTATGCATCTCAATGAAAATTCGTAAGTAATTTAATTAAAGCAAATACGAAAAGCGCGTAAAAAGATTTTATTGAACAAAGAAAAATTACTTTCAGGTTCGTGAAAAATTTTCGGCTTAGTAAAAACGCATTTATGTACGTTCTGAACTCCATCAGCAATGATTTAAAAGCACCACAGAGATCAACTGCCGTCCCTCCTATTTAAAAATTGGCAGCCACCTTGAAATTTCTTGCGCAAGGTGGTTATCAACATCAGATTGGCCAAGACCGTTTATTGGGAATGTCTCAATCTATATACACCTTTTTTAGACGATTCCCTTTAAGCAATTAAAGCAATTTTTTTTTTTATTCAAATATAAAATTCATATATGTACTTACATTTTATTTATTTATTTATTTATTTATTTATTAATCCATATTGTAATACAAAGCCATTTGGGCCAAAAACGTATTACACAGCAATACAATCCCGAGTTCAGTACTTAACCTAATCAATACAAATAACTTACATTTATTAATGCAACTGCACCCATTAATACAACTTATTGGCTCCCCAGCCGTAACAAATTATAAAAAGTACTATAAAAAGATTTAGTTCAGCAATTTTAATTTAAATCCGGTATTTGTAACAACTCATATCAAACATTGTGAATCATAAAGGAGTAAAAAAACAATTTGAAAGCTACTTCACAGAAAACATAAAAACTATCGAATGAAACTTGAGAAATGCTTTAAAAGCTTAAGGCGAAACACATTATTAGATTGCGAAAAAATACGCAATTCATGCGGTAAACTATTCCAGCAGCGAGCAACCCTTACAATAAAAGACCTCTCAAACAAAGAACACCTAATTCTAGGTATAAGAATTTGCTTGTTCCTATTCGACCGCGAAAAAGTAAATTCGTTACATAACTGTACAGGTATGCCACTTTTAATAATGCGATGAAATAGAAGAATATTACGGTACTTTACGAATTTATCAAAGTAACACCCCAAAAATTTCTTTACAAATTCAGAAATATGTTCACGTCTACGGATATTAAAAACATAACGAGTCACAGCATTAACAACCCGCTCCAATATCTTTAAGTTCATGGCAATGGTCCCTGACACCAACTCAAGTCCATATAAGATCTGCGGCATAAGAATCGCATGAGCTAGTCTACATTTAACCCGAAAAGGCAGGAATATATTTGTGGAATATATTCTACGTAAAGTACAAGAAATCTTGCGATGCACAGATACAAAATGAGACTCATAACTAAGCCTATTATCAATGATGATACCCAAACATCTATGTTGACTTACAAAATCGATCTTAGAATCCCGAATAAAAATCTCAAAAGTTGTCACTAAGTTCTCAGATGATCCGAACAAAATAGCCTTAGATTTAGACGGGTTTACAGCCAGTGAATTTCTGGAAGACCACAGGTCGATTTTATTAAGGCAGTAGTTAATATTAGACTCCAATACATCAGCAAAATCTCGACCAGTACTAAATAAAAGCAAAATATCATCTGCAAATAAAAACGGCTTACACATACTAGAACTTAGAACTTCAGGCAAATCATTAATATAAAGTATAAATAAGAGGGGGCCCAAAACCGACCCCTGAGGAACACCAGATGTAATTGAAAGAGTACTAGAAAGCCTACCATCTAAATCCACAAACTGTGTCCTATCACATAAATAAGACCAGATAAGCTTACAAGCCAATTTTGAAAAGTTAAAGAAATTCCTAAGTTTTGTAATCATAGTAGAGTAACATATAGAATTAAAAGCTTTAGTTAGGTCCAGGGAAACTAGCACACTTAATTTTCCGTCATTCTCACAACTTCTAACAGCATCAGTTAGATTTAGCAAAAGCGATGTAGTATTAAATCCTCGGCGAAAAGCATACTGAGAATCAAAAATTTTATCCCTAGTAGAGATAAGCATTTGATCCTTAATTAAATGCTCCATCACCTTAGACAGAACAGGAAGAATGGAGATTGGTCTTAAATCATCAGGACCGCGAACATTACTAGATTTCGGAATAGGCACAACTCGTGCAATCTTCCAAGCCTCAGGAAACACAGACATGGTCAAAATAGCATTTACCAAATGCAAAATAAGAAAAGAGATATGAGGAAAAATAAGTTTCAAAAACTGAATAGAAACATTATCAACACCAATAGACTTGCCCTTTACCTTATTTAAGGCTACAAAAACTTCATATTCAGTAACACATTGAAATGAAAATGCACCATCCAAATCGTTAAAATTATTAAAATCAACTTCAAAGTCCAGAGCAGGTGCTACACCACGAACAAAGTACTCATTAATTTCATTCACATTACCATCACAAACAATATCACTAGAATTTACGCATCCAGCCCTCTTTAATACCTTCCACATACCAGACGTATCCAATCCCCCAAACAGTTTAGCATAATGCCTCCTCTTTTCCCTTCTAATAGTAGATTTTACTCTGTTTCGAAATTTACAAAATACACTCCATTTATGACTTGAAGGATCAGTTTGATACGCAGAAAAAGCTAGATCTCGAAGAGATCTGGCCAAAACAATAGTTCTAGCCTTCATCCAAACGTCATCACCAGTTGAACGAGAAATCCGCCTAACAGGCACAAAAGAAAAAAGTTTCTCAATAAGAGAACTGAATAAAAAGCATTTACTATTAACATCAACCGCTTCAAAAATTTGTGAAATATCAAAATTCAACAAAAATATTAATAAACCATTCCAATCAATGTTGTTAAAGTCACGGTACTCAACAGATGAATCCACATTTTCTAAATTCATTTTGAAAGATGAAAACATAAGAGCATGATGGGAAATAGAGGGACACTGTACTTGCCCAGAAATATTAACTAAAGAGCGATCACTCACCAACATAAAATCAATCAATGAGGTAGATTGATAATGCACATCAAAGTGAGAAGGCCTAGAATTGTGGCAAATGGACAAGTTAGCCCTAGTACAAAAAGAATGCACTAAATTAGACTTTGCTGCATCAAAAAGGTTGCAATTAAAATCGCCAACCACAATTACATTCGTATAATTCAAAAAAAGTTCATAATAAAGGTCCTCAAACTTTCCAAAATCAGCAGGCGGTGGCAAGTACACTACACCAAATAAAACTTTGCAACTCCAAAAATACAGCTCTAAAAATAATGACTCACATTTATTAATAATTGAAACATTAGACACTATCCTAAACTTAAGTTTGCTAGAAATATAAATTCCGACACCACCAGCCCGTGCACCCACACGATCATTACGGCAAAACTTGTACCCGGGTATCTCAACCGAACGACTCGAAACATTCTTAGTTAACCAAGTCTCAGAAATACCAATCACATCGAAAACAGAACCACCAATTACACTCTTAATTTCATCAAATTTAGAAGTTCTATATGCAGGTTTCAAACTGTTACAGTTAATATGAGCAACATTAAACTGTCCCATATATGGTCGCAATACTTCTTTTAATATGAGTTGTCACTTACTACCAGACCAAGATTTCCATTAAAAGACATCAAAGTTAAAAATTAAAAATACATAAATAAATAAATAAAATAAATAAAAAAGTTAAATAAAGTTTTTATTTAACTTTTGTGTATAAAATAATATGTACATGAATTTCCGCAAACAAAATGGCATTCGAAAGAAATACGTAAGTTACTAACACTTTTGACTTTTGCTTTCGTACTACAAGTTGCATTTTCGAAAGGGATTTTTTGTTTTCCGAAAGGGGGTAGAAAAAATCCCAAAATTTACGAACGTTCGGAAATAAATTTACGAAACTCGTACTACATAATACAATTTTTACGAATTCGTAAATTTTTCGATTCGAATCGAATTACATAATAACCCCCCTGATTAAAAAATATTGTTATGGTTTCTGGATATTAAGCATTAATTTTGCTCCATAACAACTATTTTAATGTTTATTAAGTATTGTTTTGCTCTATACGCCACTGTTTGGCAAATGCTGCAAATTCTTGCTTTGCATTATTGCCGTAAGAAAAACAAGTAGTTAAAGCGAAATAAAATGTCAACAACTCAATACACTGCAGTAAGTATAAAAGTATGCAGCACAAAAAGCTACTTTTTAGAAATAACTTGCGTATACGGCACAAAACAAGAATTTCAGTTTCGTTTTTCTCTACGACGACTTTTTGTCATATGCGCCAAACCAATAATGAGCTGACGATTTATTTATTGTTGTTGTAACAGACTTGCTATCATCGAAAGTTCTTTCCTGGAAAAAAAAACTTCCGATTAATACATCTGTTGCTGAGCTGACAATCTTTGGCCGACTGAAACTTGGTTCGTTCCGGAGCGGAGATCCAATTGTTGTAGGAACGTTTATTTATTGTTGTACTTGTTGTAATATTGCCACCAACGTTTACATGAATTCGCCTTGATTGTATTCAAGGTACATATATTAACCATTAAGAAGAATTGAATTTGTGGTATTAGTAACACATTGTTAAAAGATTTTTTGCAAATTAACCAAACAAATCGAATATTTTCATGCCTGGTGTAAATACAACATTTCTCAAAGCACATAAAACTCATTCGTATAATAATAACGGACTATTGTATTATAACTACCAACAACAAAAATACAAAATTGTTAAATTGAGCGATAAGACAACGAATACGACAATAATGCGAACTTATGAATTGAACTAATATTTTTCTATTTGCAATAATCTTAAATTTCAGGACTTCTTGATTTTAACAGTTTATGTTAAGTAAAAAAAATATTAAGACTCGTATTCATATGTACACTTCCAGATGTGATATGGAAATAATTCGTCTACAGTTGCTCGTTATTAAACAATATGAATTTTTTGGTGCTGAGTAGTAAAATCTTAATATAGTTCTAGTTTAGTTCTTTTAGTTTTTTTACAATTTGTTTGGACTTACCCAATTAAAACATCATCAGGATAAATAGGCACCATATCAACGAAACCCTTCATGGTAGCAATGCAATTTTTGTGAGACAAGCAGACACCCTTTGGGGTACCAGTTGAGCCAGAAGTGTACATAACAATGGCAATATCATCGCCCTTAGGAGGAACATTTTCTAAAATAAAAAAATAAAAATATTTTTCATAAACGATTTGTTTTACCTTAAACAATGGTTACCTACCGAATTTACTATCTTGACCGCTGCGCACCACTTCAGAGAATGGCAAAACCTTTACACCCTCCTTAAAGCCGGTGGTTTCAGTTTTATGCAATTGATCTTCCATGTAGATAATCGTATCAACCTGTGGACATTTATCCAATAACACTTTAAACTTAGGCAACAAATCATGCGAAGTAATGACAGTGGTAACTTCAGTTTCACTAATACAATGGGCTACACCCTCATCACCCAAAGTGGCATAGACGGTAACAATAGACATGGATTGCTTAAAACAACCATGCGCAGCAATCATCCATTCGGCACGTGTTTCGGCAAAGATAACAATATTTTTATGGTGTTGTTGGCCACATTCACGTAAACCACGACCAAAAGACGCTGCCATACGTTCAGCCTCTATAAAATTTTTCCATTTATAATCACCCATATTGTACTTTTTGAATACGCGACCATTGGGCTGTACCTCGTCCTCTTCGCTAAGAATTTGACGAGTGCCCAGACAACGTTTCGACGAATGAGTTTTAGCCACAAAATTGAAAACCTTTTCTAGAGTATCTATATTGTCCTGCAACATTTTGATATGTACCTCTCTGGGTGGTTCCGTTGTGCGATAGGTTAGAGCCGATTCATCATTGCTTATAATTTTTGCCTGAAAAAGAAATTGTAAGAAAGTTGAAAGAAAACTTTGTTGAAGATTTCAAAAAAAAAAAAAAAAATTTATTAAGTTAATTATAATAAACCAAAAAAAAAAACATTTTAATGTAAATAATTGTTAATGTACTAAGGTAAAATGTGCAAAATTATTTTGGGCAAACTATTAAAGGTGTCTGTCTCAGCTTTGTTTCTATGATTTCAAAAAAAAAAAAGTTAGCTTTCACCATTTTGGATTTATTTTTTTTTTTTTTTTTATATTTGATATATTTAATTTGAAAAAAATAATTGATTTTTGATTTATTTTACAATATAAAACAATATATAATTAGATTAAAGTAACCAACACCTTGTTAGTTTCTGCCTCCTTTTAAGGAAAAAACCAAGTACATAGTACAACTTATAAACTTTAAAACCAAACTAAATACAACAATTTATTAAATTTAACAAAACCTCAATATCATCCGCTGTATATTTTGACATTTCCTCATTTGTGACTTTAACTGGCAAACTCTGTATCAAAATATATTGAAGAAAAATACAACAGATTTTTAGAAAGTGAGAAAAAAAAGTATATTATTTATTTAAATAATTAACATTTCTGTAGCATTAAACTTATTAAGAGAAAAAAATGGCTCTTTTATATTAAAATTAATTTTAAAGAGTAGATTAAGTAAACTTAATTAATTAAACCAAAAACGGAACTAGATCAAAACTAAAAACGGAACTTGAACAAAACTATAACTGATATAGAATTGAACTAGAACTGAGCTGGAACTTAAATAGAACTGAACTATAACAGAACTAGACCTGGTCCCTGTTTCCTAAAACTTCAAGTTACAAATCTACAAGTAAAATACATTTGAAACAAAAATTTTAAGACTGTTGCTTATTTTGATGTATTTTACTTGCAGATTTTTAACTTGTAGTTTTGAGAAACAGGGCCCTGAACTAAAGCTGAACTAGATCTAAACTAAATCTAACTAAACTAAAACTGGCCTAGAATTAAACTAAAACGGAGCTAAAACTATACTAGAACTAAATTACTTATAACAGAACATAAACTGTACTAGAGCTGAACTAGAATCAAACAGGACTTTTTTATCACAGAATGTATATAATTTTACAAATTCAGATTTCAGAAATAACAAGATGATTTCTATTTTTAATAATTAAATTTCAATCATTAGATGGAAAATAATGTAGACTGTAAGTCTGTTAAAATAACGCTCACTTTCTGCATCAAACTGCACTAGGGATCTTCTAAGGTCAAAAGTTCGTGCAATGTATGTAAAACGAATTTTTGAAATTCCGGACCTTGAATTTTTTTAATTTCTTGAAAATCCGTTTTACATACATTGCACGAACTTTTGGTATTAGCAGACCCCTAGTAAAATTTAATGCAGAAAATATTCGTGAAACATTTGAACCCTCTAAAGTGCCGTTTAAGTATACTTTTGTGAGGAAGTAAAAAAAGGACAAAAATTACCACTTAAATGAGTGTTAGAGGGTTAATATGTATATTCTAAGAAAAGAATCGCCATACGATTCTACCGAAGACATCTGAAATTACTTTTTAGCTCAGAAGTACATTTAGTATATTTTTTTTTACTTATACCAAACGCCTTTTCAAAAAATTCAAAATCTTTAGGCGCCCATATTTCGGGAAGCCGAGCTAACTTTTCAAAACCCTTTGGCAGATTTGCTCTACTAGTAGTCTACTTTCATTTCGCGTAACAAGTGTTGAGGCTGGCGGCGATGACCCGAATTTTGTTGCCATAAAACAATATTAGTGTCAAATTTTTTATAGTTCTCCTTTGTATTTTAGGATTGAAATTCAGCAAAATTGGTTCAGTAATAAAAGATTAACCACCCTAAAAATGTATATCTCTGTCAGAAAAACTATTATTCATTGTTGGAGGAATAAACCAATTGTTACTAAATTTTACACAAACTGGTTTTACATGGGCTAGAATCAATACTACTAAATTTTGTGTAGATCGGTCTATAATTTACCATAGGTCCTATATAAAACCCAATCTCGGAAATGACTTAAGTACGCATAAAACAGCAAAATAATTTACACAATTAAATTATGTGAAGATCGATCGGGGTGAATACCCTATCGTGAATAAAAATTTCTTGGGAGTTTTTTTCATTTTTCCTATGTTAATTCAATTGTATAAATGGGAGAAGGGAAAAACTCCCAAGGAATTTTTATTCACGATAGGGGTGATTGAACTAAGTATTTGCAAAGAGTTTTACTTGCAGAACAAAAAAAAACTAGATATTTTTTTATTATTTATTTTTGCCTCTGAAACTCAAAATTTTTGTTCTTTTAAGCCAATTTGATCATTAAAGAAAAAAAAACGATATATTCTAGATAGAGAATATTTAGGCCACATTTTATGTTTTTTGGTTCTTAATTAAAGGCAACAAACAAATTGGGCGACAGATAGACTTTTTACGGCTTATAAATCACTGATGGTTTAAGTGCTGGTTTAGGTGAACTAGACTTGAATTTATATGTAGTTTAAACTTAACAACTACATATGTGGTTAAAAAAATAACATGTGGCAGCACTACGATAAATCTTATCAAATTCATATGGTCTGTATTGGTAGTTTATACGCCCAATTTTATGCGTTTATAGATGGTTTATATGTTTAGTGATTTATAGATTTGTTGGTTTAAACCACAAGCTGCATGATTTACTGCTGTTGAGTTTAAACTACATATAAATTTAAGTTTAGTTCAACCAAACCAGCGTTTTAACGTTCATTAATTTTTTAGCCATTAGAATGTTACAAGTTTAATAGAGAGTTCTTTAAAGGTTTTTAAATTGTATTTATTGGTGACATTTAAAAAACCTATTGTAAGTTATTACATTAATTAACAAAAGCCAACCCCAATAACAATAAATCTTCAATATATTATCAACGAACCCTTATCTTAATCAATACGACGAAAAAAAACAACTCTTTTTAATAAATTATCGGACAGTTTAAAAAAAAACACACACAATATAATGCCCCTATGCGTAATTATTATTGCTTTTCATACGGGATTACCCGGGATCCCGCACATTTTACGGGAAAAAATTCCGGGAAATTTGTGTGGGAATTCCCGGGATTTGTTAACGTATTTATGGCAACTCAACTGCTGATATAATTGTAAATAAGTTGTGTCATGAAATAGATCTTAGCCAAAAAGGTCTTAAGTAAAAAAAAACGAATTAAAAATGCTGATTGGCTTTAATAAAATTTTTGTTTTTTCTTTTGCTTGGTTTAAGTCACTTTAGTCTAGCACAACTGCTTCTAATCGTTATCATCTACTTTTAAGAAAAAAGTCTATTACCACCAAATAAATATTTTTCAATTCAACACATACCGAAAAAACTACAGTTTCTGACTTAAGACATTTTTGCCAAACGAAAAAGAGTGTCAATTCATATCCGATAAGTAAGAGAATATTTAATGTTTAATGCGCTGAAATTTCGAAAGAAGAAGAGTAAAAATGTACAGAATTTTTAATTTGTTAAAGACTCAGATTAATTATATAACAACGAAAAATATTGTCCCCCCACTTGCTTCAAAAAATTTAAATGATTTTACATGCAGCATCTGCATAAAGGATTTTTCGGATTAGACAAAAATTATTAAAAAGACAAACGCTTATTCGATAAATCAGTATTACAAGTTTTGAAGGCAGAAAACAGAAGGTGTCTAGAGTTTATAATGTTCCTTTGACTATAAAGGCAAACACCGTAGACAGGAAACGTGTTTTCTCATTGAAATCTTCTTGATAAAAATTAGAAATAGGCTTTCAAACTATTCTGTAAATGCTTATTGTAAACTAAAATTCTTTTTTTAAAAAAATATGTTGAAATAATTTGTTTAAATAATTTAACTTTTTTGGTTTTATATATAAAAGCTTAAGTCTATTTGCTTTAAAACTTTAAGAGTGGCTTTTGCAATTTACTTTGAATTTAATATAATCATCATTCCTCTGCGGTTTAGGTTTATTAGATTTTATTCCTTAACACTCCTAATGTCACAGATTTGAAGTTTTTATTATTCCAAATGTTATTGCACATTGAAAAACGATAACGAAAAAGTCATTATGCCATAACTTCCTCAAATTTTGAACATGAAGATCTTAAGGTGCCTTTGAGCACTTTTTCCTTTTTGCCACAGAAACAAAGAAGTTGAATGCATTTATAAATTTATAAATTTATTTAATTGATTTTAGGAAATGTCATTTGTTCAAATAAATTAAATTATATTTTGCATCGATTTGTATATAGCGGGAATTCCCGGGAAATTGAAAAATAAATGCCGCTTTAACGGGAAATGAAAAAGTCCGCGAAAAGAAACTCTAGTAATTATAAACTCCAATCTATAGAAACTAAATTTGATAAAAATCTTATTTCTAAAATCAGACCACCATTATTTGTTTTTAAAAATATTAAAGAAAAAACGCCTTAAAATACAAAGAAATTCAAATATAAGGTCTGTTCATTTACTTTACTAGCCATATACTTCCAACTAGAGAGTAAAACGAAAATGTTTGTCCCAATTACTCACATAAAAGTAAATAAACGCTTTCAAGTTAGGCATTTTAAAAATATGCAGCTGTAAGAGAAAAGATTCTTAAAACTGATTTAGGCGGGGAAGTAGATCGCTCGTCAGAGTCATTATCTTTTAAGGTCAATTTAAATGCCGTCCTTGTCTTTCTGCCTTTTGTGTGGTTTGACTTTTCATAACGAATTGGCTAATTGTTCGGCGTTGTACAGCTGTAATTAGTTACAGTTTTTCAGTTGTCAACACTAACCATATGCAATTGACCCCTTTTACCTGTTGAAGAACCAAATAAAACTCGAATTTTTACTACTAAAGACCATAATACTCCGGAAGTGTTTGTCTTCCTAGACAAGTTTTCGTCTTTATGTCGACCAATGAATTTAGAGGAATTTTATCTGTTTTTGTGTCATACGCTGGCAATAAATCATAAAAGTTTGCCAAAAACCTTGTTTCAAAAATATATTATTAATTGTTTATTATCTTTAACATACAAACAAACATATCGTCACTTTAAATGCAAACGGAAGTAACTACACAAAAATTAAAAATAGAGTTTTAAATTGATTGTGGTTCGTTTTAACAAACTACATGCTGACGCAAATTTTTCGACCCCTGCGATAAAAAATTACTTTTTTATTATTGAAAATTCAAACTTAAAGAACACTTTATTATTATTGATTTTTTCTCCTCCCGTAAAAAATATGAAAATTCAATTTTTGTACGTTTTTGAAAGTGTGTTTTGTAAACAAAAACATAAAACAGCTGCTGAAATAAATCTTATAAGAAAAATGTTACTTGCAAAAGCTTGTGTAACACATCCCAGCAAAAAAAATGGAAGTGATACTTCATAAACGGCATCTTAATTACATCCAAAGTAGCTAATGCTACTTTTTAGCTTTAAAGAAGTAGTTTTGAAGTACAAATAAGAGATAACATTTTGAATAGCACCTTTGTTCTTAAATAATTGTATAGAATGTAGTTGGCCCGGAAATTTTTAAAAAAGATTGAACAAGGTATATTTAATGTACCTTGGGATTGAATTTCTAAAAAATATTTGTTTGTTCAGCAAATTGAATTGTACCTGTAATACTTTAATTTTTTTTTTGCCATGCAAATAAATTTTATATTTAATAAAAATTAGATTAAAAAATACAAAAAAAAAATTAAATTAATTAATAATAAAAAAAATTACCGAAACCATATCTTTTTTTCATTTTTAGTTAAGAGTGATGCTTTTAAATTAATTAAAGGGGTTTTTAATTATTAAAAGCGATATAGATGCATTTTAAAATCACTGCATTAATATCACTTCTTTAATTCACAATTTCATTACTATTGCAGAACTACTTTTGTTTAGCATCTTAAAAGTTATTTTAGTATACATTTTTTCTACTACTTATAATTAACATTCAAATATCAGAACTCTAAATGTACTAGAAATGTGGAATATATGCATTTAAAAGTAGTAGAAAATGAACAACATTTTTCCAATGACATGCTAATGTTAAATTCATAGCTTCTTCACCCGAATTTGAAGTACTTCGGGTTTGCGAGTTGTGGTGATTTAATAACATCTTTTTCAACGCTTTTTTGCTGGGATTTGTTTGTCTATTAAATGTTAAAGCTTCTTTTATTCCCACTCCCAATGCTGGAACAATAAACGCGTAAATAGATTTAAAAAACGAGTTAAAAAGGGCTTAATTGCAACTAATTACTTTTTAAGTACATAATCATGCCATTATGTATAAATAACAGCAAAATAATGTTTAAATCAAAACGGAAGTAAACAATTAATTTATATGTATCAAATTTGATTTGTAAAATATATTTTTGTATTCAATTAAAAAATTGTTTAATTTGTTATAAGAAAATTGTGTTAAATAAAAAAGAAAAACCCCTGAAGAAGGCACTCAAAGAAGTGCCGAAATAATTGTTAAAATAAACGTTCAAAGTTTTATATAAATAACTAAAATAAGACATCAAGCTTGATAATTTAGTTATACTATAAATTGTTTAAAGTAAAGCCTAGTATTCTGTTCAAATTTGTGAAAACTGTTGATCAATATTGCCTATCATGCGAGTTTATACAATTTGACGTTTTTATTCCTGCAAAGTATGCGACATTGTTTTGCGTATGTAAGCAAACCCCACATGTATTTTACTAAAAATATTTTTTTTAAAAAACGTTTAATAAAAAAAAGTAAATAAGGATTAAAAACTGTTACCGGTTGTGTTATTTTAATTTTTTATTTATTATATAATAACACTGTGCGACAAATGGTAGGGGTCAGTGATCGGGAATAAAAGCGAAACGCGTCCATCAATTTTCATGATCTATGACTCATTTTGTTTAAAGGTTATGTGACTTTACGTGAAATTTGTTTCAGCAAAAACGGACTGATGGTTCTCGAGTTATGTCAAAAAAAAGGCCAACAAAGGTCGCAATTTCCCCTATATGATAGTTACTAACTTCAAATCGATATATCTCGATTACTAGACACGACCCAGCGAAACGCCGGGACACGTATAACTTCTTTTTTACCGATATAACATTTCCCGTTGGTTTCATCCCATCCCGATTTTGACTGTCGCATAGTGTAATCAGTTCATACTTTTTTGCTTTTGCTTAAAATTCCACGTGAAATAAGTACAGCTTACATTATTTCGCAGTCGTAAAAAAAATGTTGCCAGAAACATTGCGGAACTTTTTCACAAAATAAACAGAGTACAACTCTATCAACATTATTTCATAGATATTCCGCACAAGTTTTTTTCATATGCGTTTTGACAGCATTAAACATTTCAAACAAAATAATTTATTAAAAAATATTATTGACTATGAGACCATTTTATATTCAATTAAATTAGGATACAACTCGATGGTTTTCTTCCGCAACCTCGTAACTCAAAAACAACTACTTTTCAGGAGAGACAAAATACTTTTTTTTACCAAAAATTTGAAACTTTTTGCTATATATTCTTTTACAATCCAAGAATTAGGAAAAATTCCGATAAATATTTAAGGTAACAATTATGTTAGAGTTAATTCAGGATAAAATATTATCCCTTTTTTGAGATACGAGTTTTCTGCACTGCAAAATTGCTAGAAAACATGACATACGAGATTGCGTTATTATCAATTAAAGTCACACAAATGATTTTTTTTTAAATAATTTTATTCCTAGAATATATTATTAAGTCCATTAATTATTTTTAATTAATTTTTTTAATTATAACAAAATTTTTTTAATTATAACAAAACAAAACTTTTCAAATTTCTTTTGGGAAATAAATTTTAATGATTTTTTTACATCAGTATTACTATTATTATTTTTATTTTTATAAAATATTGGTTTCTTATTTCTCATTCTTGTATTTTAAACTATGATAAAAAGTGTGGTAATCCTTCGGTATTAATGTTTTAAGAGATTGCAAATCGTTATACTTTTGACTAGATAAAGGAATTTCTTCTGAATATAAGTCCTTAATTTCGGAGTCGATAGAATATTTTCTGTTTAAACGTTGAGGAAGAACTAGCCATTCGTTATCGAAAGATAGTTTAAACATTATCGTATCGTTGCAATATTTTAATCCTCTTATTTGTAATACAGTAGGGGATCCAGCTTTATTTCCAGGCCGAATTGATTTAAAAAGTTTCAACTCAGAATAGTTTTTAAAAAATTTATAATCAAGATATTTAACCTTGTATGGGTTTTTTTGTCTCGATTCTTCAATCAATTTAACGAAGTTACAAGGTACGTATAATTCTCGGTTTTTCTTACGCCTTTCGATAACAGAATGAACTGAATCACACTCCATTTGGGTGTGACCTTTAACTAAATATTTTTGATAGAGCGTAACCTTGTTTTTAGCTGCGAATTGAAACAAAGAGTTAGCTATAGTTACATTTCGGTTCTGAGCACTGCAGCCATCACTGTAAAATACAATTGGTGTGGTTAGGTCAACTTCAGTTTCTAAGAAATCAATCAGACAGGATGCAAAAACGTTTCCATCCATTCCGCCTTGACCCTCGTGCCAGACATAGCATACTACATCCCCATTAGCTAAGTTGTATACTGTAAACTGATGACACTTTAATTTTTGCTTAAAATAAAGAGCACTTGCGGGTAAATATGGTATCATCTGCACAGCTTGAACATCTACCGTGAAAGCTTTTATTTCTCCAGCAATAGCCTTTATTTTATCAGTATCTTTTTCGTCTCTAGCACGATTTTTTTCCTTTACATGATTGTTATACTCGTCTGCAGATATATTTTTATTTTTAAATGCGAAACAAACATCACAAAAATCTTTGCGAGGTTGGAAAATTGCTATATTCATATTTTGCATTTTTTTTACAAACAACCCATAACTAGCTCTTTCATTAGCTGTAATTTTACGTTCGTCCATATATTTTAAATAATCACGATAAACATCTTTTGCAGATTTATAAAAGTTATCTATATAAAGTTTTTTAGTGAATTTGCGACAGTAGTGTGACTCTATTTTGGGTAATCTGTTTAAAAAGTCTTCTACATTTGTTTGTTTTACGTTTTTTATTTTTGAGTTTTTTGTATTTTTTGATTGAGTTTTATTAGGTAAACAATTGTCGTTACTTTCTTTAACCCAGTGCAAGACTTGAGATTCACCTAAACCTAAAGTATTTAGGAACATTTTTTTGCATACTAAAAATCGCTTGCAATTAACGATTAGGTAATATTTAAAAGTAAAATTTCGTCGCGATGTAATGCTTTTATCTCTTCGAGGAATAACTTCTTTGCTAATAAGAGAAATCACATAAGACTGTTTTTGGACCCAATTTAAATCATTCCAAAATGAATTAAATATTTTTTTCCTCTCCTTTTCAAGAATTTCATTGCACTTTTTGATTTTACTTGCTGTACATTTTTTTGACGTACATCTTGACTTAATTTTTCGTTCATTTCTCAAAACAAGTGAACAGTTATCTCCTTTTTTTCGACTTAAGCTGTAATAAGACTTGCCTTTTTCACTAGCTTTTTTTATTTGATTGCGCTCCCAATCATTACTGTCGCCACAATTCTTACGGCTTCTTTTTATCGACACGATCCCTGAATGTTCATCCAGTGTTGTTTTGAATGAACAGGATGGATTAACAGAATTTGCTTCATTTTCAATTTCATTCAGCACTGAAGAACCTGAAGGTGCAAGAGATGAATCTGATTTATTTAAGTCTTCAAAAAATATTCCCGTAGTTTCATCTAAATGCATTTTTGTAAAAAAACTGGACTCAAATTCTTCTTCTAAGTCATCAACTGGAGTACATTGAAAAGGAATTAAAATACCAGATCTGTCATCAAGTACTATATTTGCTTGGTCATATTTATTGTCGTTCAAATTATTACGATCGATATTTTCAAAATTCATTTTTTATCTTTTATATTGTGTTGTTTTTTACTATAGGCTTTTCTGAAAAATACGTGTAGAAAATTGTAGTGGACATCAGAATTATAGGTTAGAATTACCACGAGCTACCTACCAAAATACTTTTATTTGTTGAAAATAAAATATAACATCAATTAATGAGTATGAAAAAATAACTGACTGCACAGTCTCTATGTGCAATGAATAAAGCAAGGCGAATTAATTTTACATGAATTCGCCTTGGAATAAAGCAAAAAGCCGTGTTGTAACGTGCAATTTTTTTTGTTATATCAGTGATACAAACGATTTTGGAAATATGCTACTATAAAATCACCAACTTCTGATATCATGAACAAGGGTCCAAGACAGATTTTGAGCAGGCATCACTGTGCGACAAATTTTAATTTAAGATACGAGGTTGTGCATGACATATTTTCAACCGTTGAGATACGAGTTTACATAATGTCGAATAAAAAATAAACCGCCAAACAGTTTTCCTTATTACTTTGTAAAATTGTAAGGCGGTATTTAATGATTACTTTTCCGGTTAAAACAAAAAATCGGAAAAAATCGAGTTACGTGGTTGCGGAAGAAAACCATCGAACTGTAGCTTAAAGTATCATTTCTATCCTTTGAAAATTGGTTATTGTTAAATAAAATTTGCAGTACTTTACTTTAAATAAATGGATTGTTACCAATTTAGAACTTATCCGCAATTTTTTTAAATTTTCAACAAGTTTTAACAATTTGATAAGGCCGGAAAAACAAACAATGTAGCACATTGAAGAAAAAGTAAAAGCTAATAACAAAAATAGCTGAACTTGTGTGTTTATTAATTAAGAGCAAAAAAAAAACTTTGTTTAGGGAACTTAAAAAGCGCATAACTGCCCAATAGTAGAGAAGTAATTATGCCTTAGTTCTGGTGTGTGTACCCCTGAAATATAGGTTTCAGATCCACCTCAGACTCAGACTTACTTTCTAATCGATCAAAAGATGTCCGTCCGTGGTGACAAGTTTAAAAATGAAACTGGACATAAATTATAAAACGAGATAATTGACTCGAATTGTGCTCGCGAGTAGTATTTTTCTATTTTTATTTTTTTTAATTTATTTTTTTATTATTATTTTTCTTAATTTTATTTATTTATTTTTTTTTTTCATTATTTTTCCTAGAGGCAAGCCAAATGGCTTTTCGGGAATGATAGGTATAAAATTTAAAATGTAAACAAATAAATTGTAATAATAAATGAAATAAATAAAAAAAAGCTAACACACATACACAAGTAGGTGCTTAACATGTTTTTAACTTAATTATTGGCACTCAATGTTAAAGCAATAGTTTTTATTTAATAAATTAAAAACGAATAAAATTATAAATAAAAAATTATCTTGGTGAGTTAAAAATAGAGTGCAATACCAAGAGAATCTCTTTATCTAAAAAACACAGTAAAGATAACGTTCAAAACATCATGACAAGACAATTTCAAATGTAAGAAAAATTTCAAAAAAAAAACTATATCTTTTAAACTTGTTAAAAAGGTTTTCGATGTTAAATTGAAAAAGTGTGATTCCGTTGTTAACAAAATTAATTACTAAATGAATTAATAATTTCGCAAAGTTTTGTTGTAAACATAATAAAAAAAATACTGTTTTAAAATGGTTTTTTGTTTTAAATTCTTAAATTACTCCACTAACAAACAGAGAATTTTCAAAAAAAAATTTTATTTACCGGGTAAACTCCTTTATTTTTGTAAATTTAAAAAAAAATTAAATTTGGAAGACTCTTTAAATAAAAGTTTTTTTTGTGAATTTTAGAATTTGAACAGACAAAATTCTAAATGCCTTTGTATTAACTGTGAAAACTCAAGAAAGACTAGAAAGTAATAGAATTGATTCATTTTTGCAATAATGATTTCAAAATTGGTGGTTGTGGATAATAAATCTTATTTCGAAATTGGTTTCGAATTTTCGAACATTAACTAAAATGTTTTTTTTTTATGAAACTAGTTTTAATTTAAGTAAAAAATAATAATTTTCAGTGATTTCTTGTTTCGAACATTGAAAACTATATACATACATAGTGTATAAAAATTGCAATATTGCATCAGAATGTGATTGTTTAAAAAAAACTTTTTTTACTAGAGACAAGAAAATTTCAAGTGTTGGAAAAATTTTGAAAAAAAAACTATCCTTTTGTTTTCGAACTTATTAAAAAGGTTTTCGATTTTAAATTGAAACAATGTGTTTCTTAAAGAATCAAAGTTTTTTAAAGTACCAAATTTTTTAAATAATTTAATAACTTCGCAAAAAAAATTTAAACTCCTGAGTTTTGTTGAAAACATAATAAAAAAAAAAGGTTTTTTTAGAAATTCTTAAATTTTTCCATAAACAAATCTTAAATTTTCAATTAATTTCGTTTTTACAGGGTAAATTCCTTTACATATATTTGTAAATCAAAATAATTTTCGTGGGAATACAAAATTTAATTTAAATAATTTCGTTATTCGTGCTTAATTCCCAATTTTTATTATTTGATAAAAACACTGAAATTTATTGTTGATGGTTTTACATGGGTTTTTGGTAAACAATTTTTCAAAATTTTATTCGAATTTTTAAACATTAGCTAAAAAAAAAAGCTTCAATTATAAAACTTAGTTTAGAACATTGAAAACATTGCAAAACAGGTTAAAAAAGACTTTAAAAAAAGGTTTATACAGGTCTGTTCTGAAAATCACGTGATTTCAATTCACATGTGCTTTTAAAATCACACATGTGATTTTGTGGTGTTCTGTAAATCACACACCGTTTTCGTGTTTTTCGGTGTGATTTTCAATTGTCGAAAGCACAAGACAACACAAAGGATTTGTTTTTTAAGATTATAGCTCATTTTTAACGCTTTTTAGTTTTAATAAATTTTATAACTTGTTTGAAATATAAAATTTTTTTTCGCTAATTTTCGCTTTTTGCAAATTTTGTTCTTCTTATTTTCCGACATTTTTTTATCCATTTAGCAATTTCATATAAATTTTAGGATAAGTTTACAAGTTTGCAATTTTTCGCGAATTTAAACTATTTTAGAGATACAAGCGATTTTTTCCTGTGATTCTTTACAGCTTTTACGATTTTTAATAAATATTAGACTTTGCTTTCATGTCTCTGTTAGCAAAAAAGCGAACTTTAATTAATCTAAAAATAACAAACCTGAAATCACAACAAAAGTCACAAAAGCAAATATCAGTTGGTAGTATCGTCGAATTTTCTTAATTTTAAATGATTTGTTGTTAATAAAATAATTTATTGCATAAAAAATTAATAAACAACACATAATAATTATAATAAATAATTTATTCTAACGGTCACCTTACAATAGTCGCAAAAATAACAAAGTGATTTTAAAAAGTTGTTTACGTAGCTGAACGTTTTGAAATCACAAAATAATATGCCCAGAACACTTTTCTTGTGATTTGAAATCACTTTCATAAAATGTGATTTTCAGAACAGGCCTGTTAATAAATTAAAAGGATTACATTATCTTTTAGTAGACATACATTTCGCAATTAAGTTTTTATTATTTTTAATATTAAAAATCCCAAAGAAACGAATATTTTTAAATTTATATTTTAATAGTCGTTTTAAAAAAAAGACTAAAAAATGTGATTGGAAATTTCAAATTTCGAATTTTTGTTTTAAAATTAGATTGCAATATATTTTTGGAAAATTTTTAAATTTAGTTCGAATATTCATTTACACTCAAAAAAATACTTCCGCTTTTTTCGAAGACACTTGATTTAAAAATATTGAAAATCGTTTTACTAAAAGTAAACAAAAAATTTTCTTTTTCTCTAAATCTGTTTGTTTTAAAATATGTTTAAATTTTCGAAATATAAAGTTTTGTTACAATTTTATAATATTATTGCTTTAAAAAAAAACAAAAATAAAAAGAGTAAAAATATTTTAAAAATTTAATGAAATATTTACCTTAACACGTTTAGCTTCTTGTCTTCTTTTCCAGGGTCTTTGTAAAACCAAATATACCGGTAATGTGATTATATCACACACAAATGCAATGGCCTTAATGGCCCCAATAGCGCTTTGTATCCAGAAGCTTTCCATTCTAAAAAATTAAGAAAAAAATACAATAATTACTTTATTTTATTAAACGTGTTACTTAAAAAAAATTGTTAAAAATGTTTTGTATAAAAAGAATGTGCAACAATTTTTATAAAAAAAAATTAAAATGTCACGTTTCTATAATTTTTAAAGTCTCGAAATTTGATTCGAAATTTTAGTTACCTGGGACTGGGAACTAACTGATTGAAATTCGAAAATGTTTTTTTTTTATTATTATAAAAGTTCAATTACTAGAGAAATTAGTTTCAATGCGAAAAAATTAAGATAAATTTCGATTCTAAAAAAAAACAGAAATTTTATTAAAACAGAAAATTTCCTCCAATTTTTATTTAATATACAATAAAATTCACAAATAATTAACAGTTACAAGAATACAACTCTCCAAAATAAATTTAATTTGTATAGAAAGCGATTCATTGATGGGTAGTCCAGTTTATTATACAGTAGATATCAAACATGCGCCGAGCGAACACGATTTTTCTAACAAGATATATTGAGTTAAAAAAAAAATATTGCATTATATGTTTTTTAAAACATTATATTTTATTCCAATTGTTTTTAAAAAACTCTTTCCAGCAAGGATATAAATAAAAAAGGTTAGATTCACTGTTCGAACAAAGCTTCGAAAACTGTTTAGATGATAGAGTTGACTTTTAATATTGTATACTCAAACTCAGAAAAAAAAAATATAAACTTTAAACAGAAAAAAAATCGACATTAAACTTATTACAATACAAAATAATTTATTTTTTAAATAATATTTATTTAAATAAAAAAAAAGAGAATAAAACAAAATTATAGAAAAAACAATCACCTGCTACTTAAACACTTAACAAAACACAACTAAAAATAACTTTTTAAATAAATTTCAAATTTGTTTAATATTTAAACTCAATCTTTAATCTAAATTGCTGATAAGTTTGAAAAAAACATGAAATATAGAAAGAGTTACAAAGTACAAATAATAAAGCGAAAGAGAAAATAAAAAATTGAGAGCAAGATAACATTTACGACGATTTTTTTTTAATCGTAGAAAAATAATCATTTTAAAATTAATTTGACCAAAAAATAAAACAAAAAAATTAATGGATGTTAAAATAATCATTCGATTTTGATTGATTGTTATTTTTTTAAATAAACGAAATTTGAAGACAGTATCTAAGTGTATTTATTTTTTAACTTAAAAATCGTTTAGTGTTGCTTACCTTGCGATTTTACAATCATTAACTTTTTTGTACATGTAACTACAACAATATTTTAAATATTGAAATCGTTTTTCATATGAACTTTGCACAAAACAAGATGTTTTTTTTAAATAATAAAAAAACAGTAAAAAGCATGCATTTTGTGAACTTTTTCTACTTTGTACTTGATAAAAAATATAAATAATAATAAATCAAAGGTTTATTTTAAATGAATGTAATAAAGTTACATTTAGTTTAATAAAACTGTGATATGGCATTTAACAGTATTAGTTCTGTTTTTAAATATAATGAGCGGCAAAAGTGAGTCAACATCGCACACTGGGATAATCAGTCTTGGTTTGTGAGATTAATTTAAAAAACCGGGTTAAAGTCTTTAAACAAAATAATATTGATCGAAACAGCACCGGCTTCGGCACCCAACGGTTCATTTATGTGGATATTCTGGAGTCGGAAAATGTGTTGTGGATTGATCTCACTATATATGCGGCTAAAAACACATTTTGCGATAAAATATCGATGACAAGATTTGGATTATGTGGTAGCGTTGATAAAGCGCGAATCTATGATTTTCCAGAGAGATCATAAGTTGGAAAGACTGAGTGCAGAATGACAGTTCGTTTGACAGCTTAACAAACCTTTAACATTTTTTTTCTAATGAAAATGTATAAAAACTAACAAACTATGAAAAGTAAAGAGCGTTCGTTTTAAAGCAACAACAAATCCTTTTTAATCTTTCAGATTAACTAAGTGCAATTGTTTGTCCTCGCCCATATAATGAACCCTTTGCTGCCAAACTTTCTTCAATGTATGCTTTCTCTCTTTCTTCTTCTTCCTTTTAGTACAAAAAATCTCAAAAAAAAACTGCTTGTATACGAAACAAAGTATGTACAGTTTTCCATACGTCTATCTCTTTTCACTATCAAACTCAAATTTTATTGTTAATAAAACTATTATTTGTTTCTATTGTTCACATTAAATAACCAAACTCCGTTTTTTTTTTAATCTCAAACTTAAAAAAAAAAAAATTTATTGTAAAATTATCGTGGTGATTTTAAGCAACACGCTAATAACAACAACATTTCGTTTTATTAATAATAATAATGAACAAAAAAAATTCACTTTTGTAGCCTTAACTAAAATAATCAATTCAATTTTGAGAAGTTTAAGTCTAAAGTTCATAAAATAGTTAAGGGGACATTCATTATCTTAAAGAAAAAAAAGTCATGACAAAACAAATCCAACTTATCTTTAATAACTCGTTAAAAATAAAACAAACAAAAAATATATTGAGAAAGTATTTAAAAATATTTAATAGAATGCAACAACTTGAAATGAAATCTTTAAACACATGAGGAGTTCGCTTATTGATCGCATGTTTAACGAAAAAATGAGTAAAAAACTTTTGAAAAAATGCAAAATAGAATAATAAAAATCATATAAAACTTGAACGAGTGGAAAACAAATCATTAAAATATAAATAAAATAGAACTTTAAACTCTACATGACAACCTTTCAAAAAATGACAAGACTGTAATAAATTCGTTATTTTTTTTTTAATTCAAAATATCGCGCTTTTTCTTATCAATTTAGTTGTTTTTTTTTTATAAAGGGTGATTTTTTTAGAGTTACAGAACTTTAAATTAAAATAAAGGAGAGAAAACATTTTTTTGTCACACCACTTTAAGGCCGGGTTTTTGAGATGTGGAGTAAGTCTAACCTTTGTTTCACGTAGTCTGAAACTCGGATTTTTCGACGAAATATATATGCATTTTTTTTTATTATTATTTCTTTAAAGACCAACATTTTAAGCAAAACTAAGCTAATTTATTAAAATTTTGTATACAATCTTGGTAAAGGCGGCGTAAATCTGTTTCCAGATAACTAAACCTAGTTTAACTGTGATCTCAAAAACCCAGCCTAATTTGCTTTAGTGGATAGATAACTGGATGCCATTAATGTTAAAATGTGACAAAGGCCATGTGGCTGCCATGTTTATCTACTTTTCTCAGTATTTGCGGCCGTATTTCGTAAATAGCTTGCGCAATGCTAATCAATATATATAAAAATAAGTTGCCCTATGTTCGTAATTTTATAACTGGAGAACCACTCAAACGAGTACATGCGTTGGAATAGTCTACTTGCACTGATGGTTTATTAAAAAAAAAAACTCCCGATAGGTTGCGCTGTTGTCGTGATACTAAAATTTTTTGTATTGATGGTAGATAGCGCTGGGGTCAAGTTATTTGCGAAATTCTCTAGTATTTCATTTTTATTTTTATTTAGAAAATCCCGAGCTGAGCCGGGCCCAAACAGCTAGTTTATTTATAAATTTTCCTGAAGTTCCTTTTAGGAGCATATGTAGGTCCTCAACAAAGGTTTCCCATCTAGGTTTGTCGTAAGCAATGTGTTTAGTTTCGCTCCAGGATACAACCGCCTCCGCTGCTTCTATTTTCACTAATTTACGCCAGGTTTTGAATGGCCCCTCCTTCGGCTTTCTGGTGGAAACAACTCGATATTCTGTCTTGTTACAACACAATGTGATTTGTGTAAAGTGTGTTGTGTGAAAGAATATTTAAGGAATTCTGAATTCAGACGTGAGTTTATTTGACAATTAAAAGCAGGAACTTTTCTCACAAAAATGTTACAGACACACTTTTTCTGTAAATTGGCAAGTAATTTCCTTGCGTGACAGCTAGTATTGAATTTATGGTTCATTTCACACATTTCAATCGAAAAGTTTGTCGACGCGAGAGTTACAGATCATGGGCACAGGTTACTGATTTAATTTCAGCATTCTACAGAGTAAAAGTCCTATTCGTCGAAGTATTGACGCTCAAAGTTTTTATTTTACCAACATTAATCTTTAATCCGAACAAGGCTGCCATGTAGCGCAAGGCTTGCAGTTCAGATGACATATGGAAACTTTAATGGGCAAAAAGAGAAATGCCGTCCCCATAATCTAAGACTTCTAGCATTCCAGAAAGACCCCGACTAATCCCAGTGTTTTTCGTGATCGCGTTGCTCAGTATGTTGTCCAATACTATGTTGTATGTGTCGAATAATGTTGATTTCCAAGAGCGCAATTCTCTTTGGTTTGTCGGTGTAGACGAGTGACTTTACATACACCTAATGAAAAAAATCAGTTAGAGATAAAATAACACGATCTTGGTGGCCAAACAGGAAATTTACGTTTTATTTTTCGTTCATGAAAAGTTTCTTTGAGTAAAAAAATTATAGCGTGCGCCGTGTTGCATGTTGCTTCGCCCTGTTGGAGCCACATGTCAGCAAGATTAATGGCAGCTATTTGGGGACGAAAAAGGAAGTAAGGATGTATCACCACTTCAAATGCTATAAGTCTGGTTATTGTTATAAACATTAAACCTAATGGAAAATCGTTATTATGCAATTATATACTGTTTTACCTTGTGCGACCAATAGTGACAGAAACCATATACATATTTATCCGTTTTAGAGCTTTTAAGAATTTTGGCAACGATTTTTTAGTGCATTTTTTACTTTTTGCAGTCAAGAGAGAATTTTTTAAAGTTGATGGTGTATATTCCACCTTTTAGCAAAAATTAAATATTTTATTTTATGTTCTACTAAATTAAACTCTTAACCCCCTAACATTATTTTATTCTGGTTGGTTTATTAATGGCAATGGGACCCAAAGAGGGAACATTCGAAAATTGTTCTGTAAATATTGCGGCGTAGGCAAATATTAAAAAATGGTTATTTCCGGTTTCCCTGTTTATCACTGAGCAAAACGACAGTAAATCATTATTATTTTTAAATCAAGTTTAAACAATTTACAAACGTTACTCTGGCGTACGTCTCTTCGTGATGAATTGTCAACGTTAAATAACCTGTCACAGAAGACAGTTATGCCAAATGCAAATGTTTTACCTCTAAAAAAAACGATATGTATGTACTTATAAAAAAAACAATGGAAAAAAGATTTTAATGATATCAGAGTCCACTTTTTCCAATCATTTTATATAAAAATTTAAATTTTTAAATATTTTCTTTAATAAGAATATGAGCTTCATTTAAAAACTTTGTTAAATTTAAATTTAAATGAAAATATATTATTTATTTTGCATCATTAAAGTTTATATAAGCATTTTAAATAGTTTGGCATGTAAATTTTATGAGCACGCATGTAAATGTACATAGTATATGAGGACATCCATAACAAAACGCACCATTTCCACTATTACAATTTTTGAACAAATGACGATGTACGATGTATAAATTTTGGGGTAAAATTGTTTTCAACACTCAAACAATTCAAAAAAAAATTAACTCTTTTGTCTGGCACTTGGTTTGTAAGTTATAAATTTGGAATTGTTGCTTTTTGACCCGATTCATGCATAGTAAATATATTCGTTTTGATGTGAACCCAAGAGAAATGTTGGGTTTTGCCGTGAATATATTATTCTGGCAACGTTTTGTTTTTGTGCACACAAAACGATAGCTTGTCAAGACAGGATGTAACTAAATTCACTTCCCGTATAATGAATATTCCCGTAAATAAATTAACCCGCATAAATTTATGTGTTCCCATTTCTTATCATATTTTTTTAAATAATTGTTTTTACAATATTTAGTTTATCGTGCTTAATTCCCAATTTTTATTCTTGATAAAAACACTGAAATTTATTGTTGATGGGATCAGCTATTTCTATGCGCATTTCACTGGTTGCTTAGGCCAGATCGTCAGGAAACTTCATCCAAAGATTTTAGAAAAACTAAATTCATTAAACCAAATAAAACTGAAACCTTATAAATAAAAATTTTGTATTCGCAAAATTTACTTTGATAATAAACTGGCAAGTGCACGGCTTAAAACAAACGAAACTGGCAACATGGTTCTTTTTTGAGAGAGCAATATAGCAGGTTGTTTTTGTTTTTATTTTGTGTTTTCTTAATCTACTTACAGCTGAAATTAATGTTTAAAGAATTCCAACCAATTGTAGTGGGGAATGTAAGAAAAGATAAACTCACTGTTTATTGTTGATGTTTTTGTTGTTGCTTATAATTCTTATACGCTTAACAGTTTTATTTGGTTTAATATTTTTAGTTTTTCTAAAATCTTTGGATGAAGTTTCCTGACGATCTGGGGCCTGATTCTGGCAGTCGTGATCGAGTAATTTCTCGATTCGTTTAACAGGCATTTCGTTTAGAAATTTGAGAAGTGTGGATGGTTGTGTTGATTTTTACAATGGTATCCGTATCAGCGGTAAAAAGACAAAGAAAAGTTTAAACAATTAAAACCAAAGTTGGTACTCAATTGACTGGGAAACTTGATTTCCCATTTCCGACCATTACGAATAATCGAGGTTCAAGGAGGACCAAAACTATTCTAAATCTTGGTTCAGTCTATAACTCAATAAACGTCATTAAGCAATAATAAGACCAATGACCCATTTTTAAATTTATTTTTACAAAGTTTCACCCCCAGTTTTTTTTATGACACAAAACACGTGGAAGTTATTTACCTTAACGTTAAAATGAAGACGATTTTCGGCAATGCTTTTTTTATATAATACCATTTTTTGCATAAAAACATGTCTATGTTTATTAAAAAAAACGATTTAGGGAATGAACCTTATATAATCGAATATATCAACAAAATTTGCTAAGGTCGTTTATTAAAGAGATTTAAGCGGGTTAAAGCGATTTTCGTAGACAAAATGTGGGGTGTGTCTCTGCTAGTGAAATTCGAATTTTCCTTTTCACACATTATTTTTTATACAAGTCAATCGGTATACCAAAATGTTGGTCTAGGAACAATATTTTATGGTGTTACAAACATCCACAAACATCGTGATCGAATACTTTTTCCATTCGAAAGCTATTTTATTTCTTATTATTTTAGTCAATTGAAATTATTTTTTCAAAATTGCTTTCGAATCGAAAAAGTCTCCGATCACGAGTGCCAGAATTAGCCAGAATTGTGGATGTTTGTAACACCATAAAATATTGGTCCTAGACCAACCTTTTGGTATACCGATTGACTCAGAATATCTTTTTTCAGTCGATCTAAAAATTCTATCCGTCCGGATGGTAGGCTGGTTCACGTAAACTTTACACGCAAAGTACATGTCGCAATTTTGGAGATAATTTGACGAGATATGATAATTTCCACCAGTACCAAGCCTATTGAAAATAATGACAATCGGCCCATAATTTCGCATAGCCCCCATATCAGCTTCTTTCCGCTATAGAGCCTTTATGCTCATTTGTTGGTATTTAGATTACTTTTGGCTCAAACCTATTTCATTGCAATCTAAATCATCTTAACAAGTTTTACTGGAATCGGTCTACATTTGACATAAAATTTGGCAACAGTAACTTCGACGATAGCTAATATGTCGTTGCAAAATATTGTATTAGTAGATTCGAAATTGAGCAAATGTAAGTCCTATATAAACCTTGTTGGATCGATTATTGCCCCCTGGGCATAGCTGGGGGTTGTACACTTAATATTTATTTTAATCAGCATTGCACTATCGCTAAATAAAACTCCAAAAAAATGTTTTTGCATTTTTTATCAGTGATGATTGGCATTTTTCACTAGCACTAAACAAAAATTTGTGATATTGAAAATTGTTTCACTATCTTTAACGGTGGTTGAATGCATAAAATCTGCACTCAATTTATATAGTGGAAATTTTGAACTTTACACTAAAATAGCTGTATATAAACCTACTCTAACTAGAATTTAAAAAATGTGTATGTGCACGATTTTAATGTTTGTGATGATATGCATAAGCAAAGGTAATATAACAAAGTGAAATTTTGTTAACAACGGAATTAATTCTTGGCTTTAATCATGAAAAAAACGAGTTTTTGTTTTTAAATTTAATGCAAAATTTTAAGTTGCACTCAAGTAAGTAAAGAGCAAAAAAGTTGAATAAATAAAATCAAACTTTTTTTTAGTGCAACATTTTTTTACATCTGCGGATAATTTTCAATTCATCACTCAACATCAACAAAATGATTGCAATAACTATCGCTAAGTTTAAAACTAAACTGCAATACTATCCCCATCTATGCTCATCGGTCCGTTAAAGGTTACACTCTCGAAAATTCGTCTCTAAATTCTGTAGTGTAGGGTCATATGATAAAAAATATAAAATGATTCAATAAGTTTTTAAATAAAAAAAGTAAGACCCTTTTTAAAATTAAAGCAAAACAGAAAACTTGAAATTTTTGATTTGAAATGAAAAAAATGATAAAACAAAAATAACAAAACTTTTTCTTACGAAATAAAATGCAAGAAATTTGTACAAAGCAAAACTACAAGCAAACCATTTAAATAATTTAAACAATAAATCAATTAAAATGATTAATTTAATAAAAAAAAAAACATATTGAAAAAAATTAAAAAAATATTGAACAATACTTACTGTGCATCATCTTCGATAAACATTTTGTTTGTTAAATTTTCTCCTAAACTCGAAGTTAAGCTAGGTTTAGTTAACAGGTTATAAAAGCGTTCAGAGTCTGGCAACTCCAAATTAAGCAACTATGATACGCAAAGGTAAACGCACAAGCACACACTTCCTCTTTTTGCACTTTCCTTCTTTCAATGTCTCTATTACTACAGCAATTCGAGTGCTTAAAAGTCAGTCTGAGAAAATAAATCCTTGATTTTAGCAGCACACTGGGTCTGGTCTACATGAGTTTACTACGAATTTGTATGTTGTGCTAGGATGATGATGTTTATTTGTTTTTATTTGGATGAATTCTGTGGAAATCCTTTTGGCCAACAACAATGCAAAATGAGTTGAATGTTGATTTTGTATTTTTTTTAAGGTGTAATAATTGTTTTGAGAGAGGTCTATTACTCTGGTAACAATTTTTTTTTTTTTAATTCAAATCTAAAAATGCATAAAAAAGACAAACAAAATAACACATAAAATTATGATTATGATCGACTGATAGGACAAATATTTATATATATATATATAAAGATGTAAGTATGTAAATTTATAAAAATATTAAATAAAACAATTTAAAAACATAAAAATGAGTTTTGTTGTTAACAAATTGCCTAAAAAAGCTAAATAAAATAACAAAAAACATTTTTCATTGTAACAAAAATTAACAAAAAAAAAAAAGAAAATTATTTAATGGATGGTATGTTTAAAATTAAAAAAAAAATAAATCCTTTTTTCTGATTGCAATTGACTCCTTTAAATCCTTTTTGTTTTCAAAAACAGAGATCAACGACGAACGTCTACAGGATAATCGACTACTAAGGCCGTTAAGCCCAAGAAATCTCTTATGTGGCGTTAAAGTGATATCTAGGGTATTCAAACACCGTTGTACGATTAATCGATAAATTTTGAGCGATTAACTACATACTCACATAATTTAAAATTGCTTATTTTCGATTAACCAATAATTCGAATAATTTATGTCGATTAATTAATTAATTAGTTTTTTTTTATATTTTATGTAAAAAACACAAGCCGGTACGGTTTAAATACTTTTATTACATGATGTACCTTTTGTTAAATTGTTGTTACTTTTTAAATAAAATGTTTATGTTAAAAAATATAATTTTGGTCTTATTTTTAAACTTCTAAACTAGACAAAATTAAAATTCTTCGATTAACCGAATAATATTAAATTGCTCGATTATTGTGCGATTACACTTTTACCTCGAATAATTATTCGCACGATTAATCGATTAAAACAAAACATCGATTAATTGAATACCCTAGTAACATCCTAAAGCTGGAGGCCCATGCATTATTAGTCCAATTATAAATAAAAATTCCCCGGGAGTTTTCCCTTTTCCCGTTTTTACAATTAAATTTGCATAGGAAAATGTGAGAAGGGAGAAACCTCCCGCGGAATTTTTATTCATATTAGGGTGTATGTATATGTATTCCATAAATTTCTTGCGTTCTACATTTCAAGTAACATGCAACGCTTTTTATGCGGCATCACCACAAGTAAAAGTAAACCTAACTTTCTACGTAAAACAGCAAGATTCTACTTTTTTGACAGCTGCGTAACAGCGATAAAGTGTTGAATGCATGGCGTGGTACTCCAGCTTAAAAAGTACCAAAATACTACTCGAAATGCATACTGCTTTTATAAGTTGTTTGTTTTTTTTTTTTTTTTTTTTTAATAAAGCGAAAACAGTAAGAGTTTTATTTTACAGTATTTTTATTTGATACTCAAATTACTGTTAGATTATTTTTTCCACACATTGTAATTTTAGAATATCAACCCATTTAATGCGGCCTTGTAAAATTTTTTCAGGGTCATAATAATAATAGATAACATTTTTCAAAAATAGCAAACTAAAGAATTTTTTTTAATGATTACGCTACTAATGGTTTTATCAATTTAGTACTCAGTAGTTTTCCCGACAATTTAATTTTTTTTTTTGCATAAGATGTTAACCGAGAGGGCAGCTTATCAACCCGCACATTTTTTTTTCACAACAATAAAATAATGTATGTATAAATATTAAGTACACTTATGGCCAGTTATTAACTTCGTATGTAGTAAATATTAAAGTTATATTTAAATACAGTTTCAGTTTTTAAGTGCTTATTTCATAAGATACATAAAAGTATGTCAGCACAACTTAATATCAAAAAAAACATGTCATACACCAGCTGTTTTACCAAAACAAAGAAACTTGTAAAGTGTAGTATTTATTTGCAAAGTGACCTCCAGAAAACAGGTGATGCTTTTATGCTTTGCCTATTTTGTATGTATTGTTGTGATGTTGAGTCCAACTTATCAAGTAAATACAGCACTTAAATAGACTTTAACACATCAACGTTGAATTTTTAAGTATCATTTTAAAAAGAGTTGGAAAGCTCAATATCGTATCGTAAATAGAGCTTAAAGATATTTATATATAAAACCATAAACAGTCCATTATAAAACATAATAGTTCTCAATTTGTACTTTATCTAACACTTAAATGAACTTTGTTTTTAAATTTGCAACTACAAGGAAAAACTTAAGTAAAATTGGCACCTTTTGTATTTTATATTTTTTTTTAACTGAACTTTGTAACATTTTTTTTTTTATTAAACGAAAAATACACTTAAAGAAACGTACTTGTATTTCAATGAACTTTAAATTGACTTTGGACTTTGTCATTGAGATATGTTACAGCATTAAAGATAAAGACGCCAAATGAGACTGTTTTTTTTTTTTTTTTTTGTTTAGGGAAAGTAAAGTAAATTTATTTTAATATAAAAAAAACAACAATGTGGAGGAGTCAAATTGCTGGCATACATAGAAAAATATAAATGTGTATGTGTATAGATAAATTTCTTTTAATTAAAAAGAATAACAAATATAATCACCAACGTCCAACAAATATACACCTTAAATGACAAAACTCAAAGTCCACTATGTTTAATAATAAAAAAAAGAAATAAACAGAAAAATAGAACTCATTAACCTAAAAGTAGAACGAAAGCAGAAATTTAATTTCAAGGAATTGAAACTTTTTGTGATTTTTTTTCCCCTCAATATGCACATATACAAATCTGTGGCATTTTGACAAAATTTCTTAAGTCGAGATAATATAGCAAAAGAGGGTTTAAAAAACTCAGTGAAAAATACTTTTTATCAAATAATAAAATAAACCAAAGTTAAAGAAAAATTTTGTTTATAATACAATGTAAACGAAAATGTTTTAAAAATTCATATGATTATCAACATTTTTTCAGCTTTTTAAATTTGACTTAAGCTGTTTTGTCAAGATGCCAAAATGAAGCAGCGTCACCTAATTATCTTACGGACCTACGCAAAAATGTCAAGATAGCTTTAACTCTTCATTTCTCTGAAAAATATTGACTTCCGAGTCAAAAAAAAACCCCTAGTTTTTAAATCTAGAAACTAAATATAAAAACTTAGCCACATTGTTATATTTGTCAATAATGTAAATAACGTTAGAAAATTTAAGTAAACATACTTTTTATTTTCTTTTGCTTTTATTTTATATCTCTCAGATTTAAAAGAATATTATAGGAAAGTTAATATTTAAATATTTTTCCCCATGTGAGAAAATTTTTGTTTAGAGTAATCTGAAACAGCTGCCAAAATTAAAAGATATCCAAACAAATTTATTAATTACATATGGGGGATTTCATGTCAAGTGACCCAATTTTGAAATCGATGGCTTCCGGTAGAAAAACAAGCAATCCCGCTTAAAAAAAATAAAAAAAAAAGTTTTAAATTTAAAAAAAAAATTAAAAAAATAGCTATCTAAGCTACTAAGGACAAGTTTTGCTAACACCAATAGGTAATAAGCAAGGCCCGGATTTTTATGCAAATGCATATTTGTTGTCGTCAGTCTGAGATCAACATAAACTTAATATCTTTTCGAATCAAGAAATTTTAAATAAAATGGCATCGATTTGTTAATGCATATTTTTGCATATTTGGCTTTAAATGCATATTTTTGCATATGTTGCTGACATTGCATATTTTGGTGCATTTTTTGGAAAAAATATTTTGCAAGGCACATCTAGTTTTGTCGCATATTAGGAGAAGTATCCAATAACAACAATGCGGGCAAACTGGTTGAAATCAGTTGTGTATTATGCTGAAAATTTTGAACAATTCAAGGATGTGATGAAACGATGGTAATGCAATACCAAAAAAAAAAATAACAAATTTACAATTGACAACATCTTTTGTAAGTTGTTGTTGTTGTTTTTATTTTGTTTTTCTTTACCTACTTACAACTACAATTAATGTTGAGAGAATTTCAACTAATTGTAGTGGGAAATGCAAGATTGTTTTGTTTAAACTTTGATATTATTACAAGTGGAACTGTTGCTATAATTCTTATACGTTTAACAGTTTTATTTGGTTTAATATCTTTAGTTTTTCTAAAATCTTTATGGATGAAGTTTCCTGATGATCTGGCCTAAGCAACCAATGAAATGCGCATAGGAATAGCTTATCCCATCAACAATAAATTTCAAGTGTTTTTATCAATAATAAAAACTGGGAATTAAGCACGAATAACAAAATCTTTTGAAAATTTACCATATATAAAATTTCGGATCATTTTTAAGTCTTAAAATTACGGATTTATCTCTGAGACTATTGTTAAATTAGAGAAATCAAATCCATTGAGAATGCAAATTAAATTAATTGATAATGTCATAAATAGAATGTATGCAGTTAAGGGTAACTTAAGTAAACAAATTCGTATCAAACTTGATAAAGTTTTTAGAAATATGAAGGACACAAAACAATAACACAAACTGCTGGCATATTTAATTTAAATTTTTACGAAAAGCGTAGTTGAAAATGAATGTATATGAAAATGAGAATCGTTCTAAATAAATGTTATATGAAGGTTCAAATATCTATCTAACAAGTGACTTAATTTATATTATTGTTTAATTTATATTTTGTGTTTTACTATATTTTTACTTCTGCTTTTTTTGGTGTACCTTATTTTCGTTAATGACACTGAATTTTTAGAGGTTTTATGTGATTTTAATGTTTTGCTAATGATTAAAAAATGTGTTAAGAAAAATTTTAAGTGCATATTTTTTCAATTTATAGCCCATATTTTTCTATTTTTAGTGTATGTTTTATGCGCATAAAACTCGATTTTAACTGCATAAAAATCCGGTCCCTAGTAATAAGTTACATGGATGAGAATGAACAACTGTTTGGCCAAAATGTAATTAACTTGCAGTCAAAAACATACTGATAACTGGAAGTTAAAGCAATAGTTAGTTTTAACTGAACTTGGTGAAATTGGCCGTAAATATTTAAAACAATTATCAAAGTAATTTAAAACAATTTATTTTTTATTAATTTGTTGTTACATTATGCAATTTTTAATAAATATGCAATATTCAATATCAATATAAAAAACACCTATTAAATATCAATTGATATTAAATGAAAACAATTCCGTTTCCTTGTTTTTATAAAAATTCAACTGCAACAGAAAAAATCTAAAACAGTGAGCAAAACGGTTAAATTATTTAAAACACAAGCCTTAAACTACGGGCACACTTGTCAAATATTAGACGAAAAAAAACGGGACCAACAACCAAACTAAATAATAATTTAATTTATCTCGAATAATGATTTTGATTTTAATACCACATCTTACAAAAAACAGTATTTTGCTTTGTCTAGTACCTTGTATATGTTTATTTTGTGATATTAAGACCACGTTAAATCTCACGAATAAATATATTTTAAAAACAAAAAGCGGGAAATTCCAAACGAATTTATTAATAACGTAACTAACATTTTTAAATGTCTTTAAATATTCAAAACAATTTATTTTTAAAAAGTCAGTCTTTATTAATTATTGTTACATTATAAATTTTTATAAAATATATAGTATTGCTTTCAATAACAATAAAAAACACCTATGTACCTATTTAATATCAATTGATATTAAATTGAAACAATTCCACGTTTCTTTTATTATATAAAAATTCAACTGCAACGGAGCAAAACGGTTAATTTATTTAAAACACAAGCCATAACAAAACAAATTTAAGCAGTTTTTGTTAAATTAATGTAAAAAAAAAATAAAAAAAAAACAAACAATGACATCAAAATTTTAATAGTAAAGAGTAGTATGTAGTTAGTTTAAGTACACCAAAGCCCTGATTTTCGGTTTTATTTTTAAAATGTTCAAACCTCTTTGCGTCGGTTTGGTTCCGATTTGCGTTATTTTTAAAATGGGGTTCAAGATTCTGTTTCAAGCAAATCTATGCTCAAAATAAATCTTTTACAATTTAGCAAATAGTAGACATTTTTTTTAAGAAATCGGTAAGACCTTTTATTCAAGTGGATACAAGTAAGGCTGATTAAGATTCATCAGTTGAGGACAGCTCCACTTGATTTTAAATAAGGATTTCGGTTTATCTTTAATGTTTTTTTAATGAATGTTATTTTCTTTTTTTTTTCATTGTAATAATTGAAACAATTGTTGAAATATATATGAAAAACAAACGTATCTATTAAACATGTGAATTTAATTTGTTTACTAACTGCCGTATTCAAATTGTCATACAAATTTTTCTTAAAATGCATTAATTTTTTATGAATACGGCAGTTAATATTTAAATTTTGGATCCAATCAATAAACAGTGCATTTTCATAGAAAAACGTAATTCGATATGCATCGCATTATTCCGCTCGCTATTACCAACGCAAATCGGGGCTTTGGTGTACTTACTCGTATAGCTACCGGATAAAAACAATTGACAATTGTTTTTGTCTATGTACGTACTCTAGCAACTGGACAAACAGACTGCTACTATTTAAGATACTTGATTCACTTATAGTGACAATAAGTATAATAATTTTACGGCTTCTTATCAATTTACAAAAAAAAAAAAGCATTTTAAATCTTATTTGTTTAATTTTTTATATTATTTACAATTTATTAGAATTTTTAAATTAAAAGTAAAATATCAGATGATAATGCTCAAAGTTCAAATTTAATGATTATTGCTTAAATGTACAAGCGGATATTTATAAATGTGGGATTTTTTATCGGTCTGTTTTCTTAAAACTGAACTTTATTTTGTATATGTATGTACATATATAAGAAATGAACAACGCACTTAATCATTAAGAGGTTTTTAACTCGAAATTTAAAAATTTTCAGTAGAACCAAAGCAATTTTCAATTTTATATTAAAGGCATAGGTATAAAAGAGTTTTTAAACCAACCGTTTCATTACCAAAAAGTGGACGAAAGAGTTCGATATTTTACAACAGGTAGATATGAATATTACGTGTCGATTTTTTTCCAAAAAGTTAAAAAATAAAATTTTGAGCTAATACCCTCTTTATGTTCAAGTTAGAGTTTTTTTCCCCGGAGTTTTTCGATTCCGATCCCGCTCCATATAAAAATTACAAAGTAAATTTGTTTTAAATTAATGAAAAAAACTTTTTTTAAAAAGCGTAAGGGAACTTGTTTACAAAGTAAGTAAAAGATATGCCTAAATACTACAAAATTTAATTAAAGGTTGAAATAGGAACTTGAATTATTATTACCTTACGATTTTATATGTAAATTTCGTATCATATAACATAACAATTTAATTCATAAAACAATAATAAAAACAAACAAAAATTGTGGTACTCAAGTTATGAGATCAAAAAGTAAATTCATCAAATAGATAAAATATTTTACATAAATATGTTTTATAAGTATATATATTTTAAATAAATATATTAACATTTTTTAACAGCTTAGGAAATAACATTAAGACACAATCAATGCGTTTTTAAAGTCGGCAAAGAGTATATTTCTTATTTTATTTACTTATTACCATGTTTCCAAAAAATTTCGTTCACTTTTTTACCGAAATTGGACAAATAGTTAAAAGTGCAAAAGTTTAAAGTTATTGCATATTTCTAATTCACAGTCCGAAGTAATTTTTCTTTTTTATAAACAACGTCTATATCAGTCAAATGTATGTCAAGGTTGATGCAAAAAAATAGCAGCAAACGGGCTTCATCTTACAAGATCCACCTGTAATCTTTAGGACATTGTGTTTTTAAAATTGTATGTTGTAGTATCCTATACGAGTTTTCATAGTTATTTTTATTTCGGTTTCCCAGTACTTCCCGGGTATATAAGCCGTCAGAAAATGAAACAAATTTATGTTTATCACCTTTTAATTTTAAGTTAATTAAGCAAAGTGTTCCTTCATACTTTCTCGTAACAAAAAATCGGTATTTTATCTCAAACTGAACCGAAGTTATAGCAAAATATATCTTTAAATCGGTACATTTTGAAAACTTTAATCGCATTTTGCCAAGCTCGATTCTTATTTTGATATAACTTTGCTGCAATAAAGGAGCGATATTTTTGGATATCTCCTATTTTTAAGATTTGTCCATTGACAATTAAAATTTACTGCCTGCATCTTATTTTGAATTTATGTTCTTTATTAACTCTTTACTTCACTAAATTTATTAATTATCAACTGTTGCGCGGCACATTCTGCTTTTGGTAGATTTATTGCGTCAGTAGACATTATTTACGAACGTACTCACTTCTTGTTGTTGATCTAATCGACAACTCATCAACAGATGCTAATTTTTAGAGAATAGAAAACTAAATTTCAAAGTATAAATAAACTATGAGGAACTTTTATTTCCCGAGATCCCGCAACAAAAATCCCGGGAAAACGGGAAATAAAATAATTGAAATTCCCTAAAATTCCCGGGACGGTACCGATGCCGATGCCGATTAATCGGCCAGACCACTATTTATAATTAATCGCATATCATCGATTATAAATTAGGCTCCAATACAGAACATTTAAATGGCTGTTTTGAACAGAAATACAATGGAGTTCGGTTATAACGAACTCCGCGGAACCGGATAGTTTAGTTAGTTATCAATTTGTTCGTTTTTTCTTCCCAGAAATAAGTGTAAACAAATTTTTAAAAAGTTAATTTGTATTCTTTTCTTCCTAAAAAATTTTATAAAACATATTTGGTAATTAACATGTAATTGTTTTTGAAATAGGAATTTCAAAACACTTAACAAAACATAAAAAAAAATTTGTATTGCATTTAATATTAAAAAACTATACATTTTTTATATTATTTTC
Source organism: Pollenia labialis (assembly GCA_949318255.1). NCBI lineage: Eukaryota > Metazoa > Arthropoda > Insecta > Diptera > Polleniidae > Pollenia > Pollenia labialis. Next base: position 134,049,884 of record OX439143.1, on the reverse strand, counting down.
CAAACATTTCCTCACATATTTGATACATACTTATTTCCTTCAATATTTTGAAAAACGCCAAACAAATTCTAGCGTTTTTTTATCTAGTTCGTTATAAACGTATACATTTTCATACAGTTTTGTTTAAAGGAATTCAAAAAATTCGAACATTTTTATGTGTATGAAATATTAATGCAAAACTGTTGGGGGCGGGGAAATTGTTCGTTATAGGAGATAATTTATTATAATCGGTGTTCGTTTTAACCGATCTCCACTGTATTGTATTTTATTATCAGATTAATGATAATTATTTTATAAACAAGTTAAACAAGTTTTGTTTTTTTTTTTTTTTTTTTTTTGCATTTGTTATTTTTCAATTTTCAATTACAACAATACAAATTAACGAGGGCGAATCAATAAGGTTCTGTGATTTTTTCTTCGAACTTTAAATGTTAGGGTGGGTCAGTGAGGAATACTGTGTGTTTTTAGCTCACTTCAAACATCTTTGTATGAAATATTAATATTTTTATTTTAAACTATCACGCCTGTCGTAAGTAACAAGTAAAAAGTTTTTTTTCTTGACAGTTTGCTTTTCGCCATACTTTTGTAATTTTATTCACGTTAAGGGTAAATAAAACACATTTTTATTTTACTTTCAGCAAACACTCAGGGAATGCCCCTACTAATGCAATGCTTTGTGTTGGTATTAGGAAAATAGGTTATGAGGAGAAGAAAAGAGGGTGTAGTGTTTGTGGACATTTAATTTGAATTATTAAAAATTGTTGCCGACTGGGAAGTCTTCTGCCAGAAGTCTATTCCACATACGTCAAGTTCGACCGAGAAACGAATTTTCTCTGTCATAATACAATCATGAGTACAACTTTTAGCATAAAGGTCCGAATTTTAATTTTCACTCCCAGAATTCTACTAAATTTATTTAATTTGAGAGTGAAAAAAATAGTTCCTAGATTTTCAAGACTTCAAAAAGTAAAAACCTAAAAAAAATTGGCTTTTATGGCTGTCGTGGTCATTTGTGGACCGATCTGGCTGAATTTAAATCTGCGATCGGCCAAATCAGGGCACCGCGTTTTCTCTTGTCTCTTTTATTCTCATTTATACTCTTTTATAGGTTGCCGATCGCAGATTTAAATAGTGAACTATTCCGGACTATATATGATATAAATATATGTATACCAACCTAGTTGCCATCATATATGGTGTCTTCGGACCATATATGATGGCGGACATGGTTTAATCAACTGTGCTACTCATAAGGACCCATAATAGCTATATTTATAAACTTTATTGGGTTAAAGATAAATATTGTAGAAAACAAATAGAATGACAAGCATATGTATATTACAAGTTCCTTTGGTCAAAAAAGAGAACAATATGGAAATTTTTAGCATTTTTTTGGTAAAATAAAATTTTTATGCGTTTTATCTTGTTTTAAATAATTTCAAGTTTTCATCAGAACATTATGCATGTTTTTAGTTTTAATTTCTCTTGTTTTATATTATGCAACAATTTGGCTTAATAGCGATAAAGAAATTTAGACACGCATATAATCTTTTTATACTTTTATATACTATATTTTTATTTTATTTACTAGTTTGTTGTTCTTTGGTTGTTTTGGCACAGAAATTAAAAACAAAAAATTTGCACATATATTTTTTAAGAAAAGAAAAACAAATAAACATATTTATTTTTAAAATATTGTAGGTGTATCTAAGAATATATTTTAAGCACTATAAATAAAGGTCGAAGTCGAAATATAAAACACAATAATAAATGGAAAGTTTTTTTTAATGTAATTTTAATTGCATGTATGATGTGTAATCTACAACACACATTTTTAATCAATAAATACACGTAAGATTTCAATGGGAAAATGCAATGACAAGTATCTTTTCGATGCAAAAAAAAATACCTTTCTGAAAAGCAAACATTTTTTTATGCCGATAAAAAATAATTATAATTTTTTTTATCAAAGTTTTTCTTGGGATTCAAAAATTAATTAACAATGTTTCTTTCAAATGTGCTAAATTCCCATTTCATACTATTGAGAAACTGAAATTTATTTTGAAGGGATAAGCTATTCCTATGCGCATTTAACTGGTTGCTTAGGCCAGATAGTCAGGAAACTTCATCCAAAGATTTTAGAAAAGCTAAAGATATTATACAAATAAAACTATTAAGCGGATAAGAATTATAAACCTCAGTTTTACTTGACCCAATATCAAAGCTTAAACAAAAACAACGACAATAAACAGTGAGTTTTTTTTTCTTACAGTCCCGACTACAATTGGTTGATTTTTTGTCAACTCTAAATGCAGTTGTAAGTGGGTAAAGAAAAAATAAAAATAAAAACCATTACTTTATTTTATTTTGCCAGTTCAGTTTATTTACTCTGCCACATGCATATTAGTTATCAAATTTTTCTTGGGATTCAAAAATTAATTAACAAGGTTTCTTTTTTTTATTGTGTGGCTATTATTTTTGTGGGGCATTGACAATTTTTGGTCCATATCTTCTTCACTGATATATATCGTCAACTAAAACGCAAAAGGCCCTAACTAACATTTTGAAAATTTTACAGGAGAAGCAAAAACTATTTAAAATAATAAATTGATAAATAGCCTTAAACTATTTATTATTTATTTTTTTTGTAAAAACTACCAGTATTATGCTAACTGTTAGTTATGCCTTAAAGCGTTTACCGTATAATCTTTTTAAAGATAGGCCTTTTGTTCGAAAGATTCCAAAATGTTGTGAGTAGATGCAATACATCAGAATCAATGAAAAAGTCGATTTTTAATTTTTGCGTTTCAGGTAACGATATATATAAACATTTGAAATAACTGATGCATGGTATTAACGAACTTGCCCATTCTTAATTAAAATATACATAGAAACAATTATCACACTGTATGTGAATTTAAAACCTATGGCAACCTTTAGGTATTCTGCATAAATGACACAAATCTGATTATCGTCCATTTTTTACTTTTTCCGGTTTTTTTTTGCTTGATTATAATTTGTTTACAATCGAACAAATTAACATAAAGTATTTCTTTTTTCAACTTTCCATTTTAAATTTGTTTGCATTTTTTTTTTTAATTCACAACCATAAAAATGTTTTGTATTGAATTACTCTGGTTTGTTTTGGCGGACATACTACTTAAGAAATTTAAACACGTTTGGACCTACATACATACATGTTTTTGTTTTGTTATTGTAAAAAATAACTAAATCATAATATTAAGTGATCATTGAACTTTAAATAAACGATTTAATGAGAAATCTTGACTTGTTAATGTCAACTAATTGAAAAAAAAATTTTATTAGGTATTGATTTAATTAAAAAGCATGAAATGGTTACTAAAAAAATTAATGAAGGGTCAGTTACAGAAAGTTGAAGGTTCCGAATCTAAATCCGTTCATAATTACCGATATAACAAATTCTTTTGAATATTGATCTAACCTTGATTGATCTATATGTATTTGTTAAAAGGATTACAATTACATACTTTTAAAAATTCCCGAAAAATGGAAAACATCCTAAAAGCCGTTAGAGGTAAAAAAAAAAACGATGGTAACCCTTCAATTAAAATCAGAACTATTAAACGCATTAAAATTAAAAATCAGTTTTAATTTAAACAGTAATGTTATTATTGTTATTGTTAAGGGCCTTTAAAAAACTGTTAAGTTATTAAAATAAAATGAAAAACACTATAATTAACTAAATTAAACAAGAAAACAACTTCTGACTAAACACGTAAAATATATGAGTTTTTTTATACTATTCGGTACACTACGTTATTGAAAAAAAAAGATAAAACAAGTGAGCAAATATAAAACGCAATACTTTTTAAAATATGTTTAGTAATTTTTTAATAAAAATGCAAAAAATTTATACAAACAGCAAACTGGCAAAATATGAAGAAAAAAAAACAAAACTAAACAAAAACAGCCAATAACACCAAAAAAAACACGTCATATTTTCTCCAATTGTACTCATGGCAATAACAAATACAACACACATTTGTAATTATATATGTAGATAAAACGTATACCCAGCAAACATTGATTTAAACATTTGATAAATAATGTGTTTTCGCTTTGATAGCAAATGCTTAACAAACGTTTGGTTAAAATTGTATTTAAAAAAACTAGATTCTTAACTAATTTTTGTTGAGAATCTAATTTATTACTGGGTAAATACTGACAAATGGAATAATAAAATGCTTTGTATAAAAATGTATATATTTATGTTCACCACTTACATTTTTATTAAACACGTAAGAACGTTAAATTATTTATTAATTTACACAACTTCCTATTGAATTTGAAAAAAAAACCTAACAATTTTTAAAATATAAGACAAAGTACGAAGTAGGGTCAATAAGTCCACGACTTTTTTAAAGAAGCACATGTTTTTGGATAAAAATAAACATTTTTTTCTAACGTATTTGTGTTCAAATTTTAATTCCTTCCAAAACAAATATTTGTCAGATCATTAAAATAAGTATTCGATTGTAAAATGATTTCAATATTTCTTGTCAAATATCTTACCGCCCAGAAATAGTCACTCGGGACTAAATCTTGAGAATAGAACGGATGAGGCAGCAATTCGAAGCCAAATTTATAGATGCTTGCCATGGTATGCTTAATGAGCTTACGAAATTTACTTTTTTATATTTTCTCCTCAAATCCCGAAGTAGTCTGCTATCAATAACTGTCAAACACAAACTAAATGACGTAGATTGTAAAAATTTTGATTTTCAACGAAGACTTCATTCGCTTAATACATTTAAAACAAAAACAAATTATAAAATATATAATATAAAAAAAAGGTCGAATCGTTCGAAATCGACGAACAGGAGAAGCATTGCCCATTCAGTCAGAAAAGTTACGGGCTTATTGATCCGCCCTCGTATGTGCCTTTTATAAGTATGAATTTACACTGTAAATAGGTATAAACACGATAAAAAATGCTTAGCAAGCATCTTTATAGTATAAGCAGCGTTGCCGTTTTGGTTATTTTAAACCAAAATTGGTTACTTTTTTTCTCAATGTGTACTTGTGTATTTTTTCCATTTTGGTTACTTTTTTTCGATGTTTTCTTAATGTCGTTTAAAAATAAATGGCTTGCAGATTACCTCACAGCTTGAAATTTTTATGAATTTTGACAAGCAGTATGTGTAAAAAACATGAAAAAAAAACTTGATCGTGTTGCTGTAGGGATGTTGTCAAAATTTATATATTTTTTTATTCACTTTATAACCATTTTTTATGTAACCGATCATCGATTACCAATATCGAACCCTAACCGCGAAAATAACTTAAGCGATATCATTTTCAATTTTCGTTTTTTTAATAAAAGACTTTATTGGCAGCACTTGCCCCATCTCCTAAAATGTCATGGTCACAAAAGGTACCGTTACGATTTTATGGCAAGAACAATTTATATGAAATAAAATAAAAAAACTCTCCCCAGTAAAATTTTATTTGAGGCGCTTACGTTACGTAAATAACCACTATATTTATCTACTCCTACTGTGGCAATATGAAACCTGGTAATGGGTTGTACCATATAAAATTACTTCTTATAGCTCAGAAATTAAATTTTTATTTTGAATTTTTTCCGCAAATATTATTCAAAATAAATGTATCTGTCATTTGCTACTTTGAGTTACCCAAAATAAATGAATTCAAACACAAAAAACTGTTAACTTTTTAAAATGTAACGACCGTTACTTTTAAGAACGAAAATTTTTTTTGTAACTAATTTCTTTGGTTTGAAAATAAATTCATTCCTTAACAAAACCGTTACTTTTTTAATGGTCAAAAAAGTATTGAAATTACATTTTTGATGAATTCTTTCGGTTGCTGCCGTTGCTTGAACTTTCGTAAGTCCAAAATGGAGCAATCCTCGTGGCATATTTGGGTAAGTTGGAATTTTTTTTAAAAAATCTCCGAAATGCCAATTCCAAAACTAAAAACTTCGAAAAATTATAAAGCCTTCTGTACCTTCCAGACCATCAGTAACATCCTGTCAACATTTTAAACAAATATCGATCAAGAGGTTTAAGTGTATCTTTACATACATACTTAAATATAATAGCGGTTTTTACCCTTTGTGTATTGTTAATTAATGAATCTGCTAAAGGAGCTTTTACACGATCTGTATTTAGCAGTGTACTTGTCAAATTTCCCACTGCAAAATCATAAATGTCATGTAAACGCAAAAAAAAATTGCTTCTGTAGATGTCAGATGGAATATATCAATTTTCATTTATTCATTTACACATATTCTTTAAAAAAGCAAAATTTTAAATTAACTGAAATAAAATTAAAAGTGAATAAAAATATATAAATATGTAAATAATTTGCTGTTATGAACGATTTTAGGTTATGTCATATGAAACCAAAAACAAACGTGTGAAAGCAAAAATTATAAACCTTCTGTATTTGTCAATTTTGACAGACATGTGCAATTACATATGGAATTACATATGTACATCTGATAAACCCACTGCAAAATACAGATCGTGTAAAAGAGAGTTAGAGTTTCGTCAACTATTTTGTTTAGGTAGATTTAACACACACGTGTTTACTTCAACCACAGCCAAGGCGAATTAATTACAGGTGGTGTCGAAACGCCTTCTGATTTTGACAGTTCGAGCCTATTTGTTTTGATTTGTTAGTGTTTTGCTAAGAATGGTTGACATTTCGAGCCGTTAACACTAACAATGTAATGCAAAACCCTCTATGTTGTTTCTGTTGTTTTTTGATTGTTGTAGTTGAATATTCGCCTTGACCACAGCCTAGTAAATTAAATCTTAATACATTTTGTTGTTGCAGTGTTGTAAATGTAAATGTTTACCTATACGGTAAAAATAGTTTGGTAATTTCAACGTTAATTTTGCATACGTGTTTTTTCCTTTAAGTTTTCTTTTAAAATGTGGCAACATTTGTGTTTTTAATATACTGTCAAAAAGCGATGGTGTAAAATACACTACAGTACAACCAGTAGGTAAGACAAACATGTTAAAATTATCAAAAATTCCTTACACCATAGATAACTATTGAAGGGTGTGAAGATAAATTCGTCAGTTAAATACATCCCACACCTCTGTTAACTTCATTCCACACACTGTTAAATATGGTAAATTTTTAAAAATTAATATTTTTTAAATAAAAAGCGAAAATGTTTATAACTTTTGATTAATTAATAAAGAAAACATAATAAATTTTAACTTTTTTCTAAAAAATTGGAAACAAATTTATTTTAATAAGGAAAGTGACTCAGTACTAATTGGCTAATTCATGGTATTTTTAAGGGCACTTAGGACAGACCTGAATGGGGTTTGGGGATACCATTTGAAAGCCCCAAGGGAGCAGATTCCAAAACTGTATTGGACATTTTTCTGGGTTTCTCAGGAGACATGTAACGAGGGGTGCAACATAGGAAACTAAAAATATTAAAACATCAGTTTGGGGCACTTAGGACAGACCTGAATGGGGTTTGGGGATATTATTTGAAAGCCCCAAGGGAGCAGAATCCAAAACTGTATTGGACGTTTTTCTGGGTTTCTCAGGAGACAGGAGACATGTACCGAGGGGTGCAATATAGGAAACTAAAAATATTAAAACATCAGTTTGGGGCACTTAGGACAGACCTGAATAGGGTTTGGGGATATTATTTGAAAGCCCCAAGGGGGCAGAATCTAAAACTGTATTTGCCATTTTTCTGGGTTTCTCAGGAGACATGTTACGAGCGGTGGAATATAGGAAACTAAAATTATTAAAACTTCAGTTTGGGGCACTTAGGACAGACCTGAATGGGGTTTGGGGATATTATTTGAAAGCCCCAAGATAGTAGATTCCAAAACTGTATTGGACATTTTTCTGGGTTTCTCAGGAGACATGTTACGAGGGGTGGAATATAGGAAACTAAAATTATTAAAACATCAGTTTGGGGCACTTAGGACAGACCTGAATGGGGTTTGGGGATATTATTTGAAAGCCCCGAGGGGGCAGAATCTAAAACTGTATTGGACATTTTTCTGGGTTTCTCAGGAGACATGTTACGAGGGGTGGAATATAGGAAACTAAAATTATTAAAACATCAGTTTGGGGCACTTAGGACAGACCTGAATGAGGTTTGGGGATATTATTTGAAAGCCCCAAGGGAGCTGATTGCAAAACTGTATTGGACATTTTTCTGGGTTTCTCAGGAGACATGTAACGAGGGGTGCAACATAGGAAACTAAAAATATTAAAACATCAGTTTGGGGCACTTAGGACAGACCTGAATGGGGTTTGGGGATATTATTTGAAAGCCCCAAGGGAGCAGAATCCAAAACTGTATTGGACGTTTTTCTGGGTTTCTCAGGAGACAGGAGACATGTACCGAGGGGTGCAATATAGGAAACTAAAAATATTAAAACATCAGTTTGGGGCACTTAGGACAGACCTGAATAGGGTTTGGGGATATTATTTGAAAGTCCAATACAGTTTTGGATTCTGCTCCCTTGGGGCTTTCAAATAATATCCCCAAACCCCATTCAGGTCTGTTCTAAGTGCCCCAAACTGATGTTTTAATAATATTAGTTTCCTATATTCCACCCCTCGTAACATGTCTCCTGAGAAACCCAGAAAAATGTCCAATACAGTTTTGGAATCTACTCCCTTGGGGCTTTCAAATAATATCCCCAAACCATATTCAGGTCTGTCCTAAGTGCCCCAAACTGATGTTTTAATAATTTTAGTTTCCTATATTCCACCCCTCGTAACATGTCTCCTGAGAAACCCAGAAAAATGGCCAATACAGTTTTAGATTCTGCCCCCTTGGGGCTTTCAAATAATATCCCCAAACCCCATTCAGGTCTGTCCTAAGTGCCCCAAACTGATGTTTTAATATTTTTAGTTTCCTATGTTGCACCCCTCGTTACATGTCTCCTGAGAAACCCAGAAAAATGTCCAATACAGTTTTGGAATCTGCTCCCTTGGGGCTTTCAAATGGTATCCCCAAACCCCATTCAGGTCTGTCCTAAGTGCCCTTAAAAATACCATGAATTAGCCAATTAGTACTGAGTCACTTTCCTTATTAAAATAAATTTGTTTCCAATTTTTTAGAAAAAAGTTAAAATTTATTATGTTTTCTTTATTAATTAATCAAAAGTTATAAACATTTTCGCTTTTTATTTAAAAAATATTAATTTTTAAAAATTTACCATATTTAACAGTGTGTGGAATGAAGTTAACAGAGGTGTGGGACGTATTTAACTGACGAATTTATCTTCACACCCTTTAACTATTGATATCTGTTTGTAGAAAATACGGGCATAAGTACATTAATAAGATTAACAAGCCTACAAGGGCATTTTACTATCAAGAGTGAAAGCTGCTAACATTTTTACCTGAAGTGCAAATAAAATAATATGTATTTAAAATACATACATATTTTGGTTACTTTTTTTGCATTTGGTTACTTTAATTTTACATTTTGGTTAAACATTTTTTTTACGTCGTGGCAACACTGAAGCATGAGTAAAAAATTTGTTGGTATGAGTGACACCATATCCATACATATGTAGATATTGGATAAAATATTTAACCAATTTAGATAACAACGTCAAGCACGCGTACATGAACTTGACACCAAGCATTTTGATCGGGTATTGACCCCTGAACAAAGAAAAAACTTGTATCTCTTTTTTTTCCTCATCAAATAATAAACAACAATAGAGTTGCCAATCTAATGCGGAATTTTATAAACAAACCCTTTTTGTTTTCACCCTTTCGTCACGTCTCACACTATGAAAGTTTTCTTTCAGAAAGTCTGAGTTTAATAGTGAATGAGGAGAAAAGAATAGTATAAAATAAAGCCTTTCATTCACTTGGGGTTTCTCTTGTTTTTAAAATTCGTAAAATTATGAACCTGAACTTGGCCGTAACTTTAAACCCTCAGTTAAGGCAGAGTTAGCCGAACGTCCACGTCCCCTAACGGAACGTCTGGTTCGTTTTGTTATTTGCAAACAATGCAAATGCTTACTGAATTTAAATGTCACGTTGACGGAACGTCTCGATCTGTATAAAACAGATTTTTATGCCGTTGTTACGTGACAGTTGTAAAGCAGTGATGGGCTGCTTGTATGTTAAATTGAATGCGGGTATTATTGCTCTTTTTTTTGGTACTTTTTTTAGTATAGCTATGGAATTGCAACAAAACAACTTAAAATACAACATATTTCCATGTAAACAAACATATGTATATATATATATGTTTAGATGTACAAAATAAACAAATGCATATACACATACAATGGAAATGTGAAACAAATAAAAGGCTTTAAATGGTATCAAAACCTTGTTTGGTGCATACACCACAATACAACATATGTATGCTAAAAACAATATATATGGCAAAATACAAATTTGTTTATTGTAAATTTATTATATAAATATTAAATTATTTACGTTTTTTACATACACAAAATACTGTGTTAATACTGTTTAAATCACTTGGTGCTTTTTCTGCACAGCGGTCACCATTTAAACATTTTTGATTCCCATCACTGTGTGTATTGCTTGATGTATACTATTGCTTTTTGTTTATTTATGGGAAAAACTTATGACACGTTTTTAAATGTTCTAAAAGTGCACCAACGTGCTTACAGTACGGTGCGGAACATTACGGGTACAGCAACGTTCGCCTAACTGGGCCTTTAGCCGGGGGTAACAGTAACGTTTTATATCTATGAGTAAGATGTTACTTTTTTACGGTAAGGCTATGTTACTGCTACTTATACATACTTTGTCGTTTTTTAATTAAAACTTGTTATTTGTATGTGTACAATCTACATACATATTTGTATTTGTTTTATTGGCTTAACCCGTATCCTGTATTCATGGGTCAAAATTACTCAAAGTTATTTTAATGCTTATTATTTTCAAAACTAGCCAATTAATTTTTTTGGAATTTTTGTACAGTTATTTTCTATTGAATAGATATAAATTTATTTAATTTCAAGACATTTTTTGTTATGTCTGTACCAAAAAAGTTATGCATTTTGTAAACATGGGTCAAAATTTTCAAAATTAGTCAACACAAAATATTCAAACAAATTTATAGCAGGTAATAAATTTATGTAAAAATCATTCAGAAGCTTGCATTGAACTTTCAACATTGGGCAAACTTAACCCACAAATACCACAAGCGTTTTATTTTTTTATTATAGGTATGATTAGGGTTAAGTATTATTAATATTAATTAAACTAATTAAAATTTTTCACCTAAAAGACAAATTGATTACAACGTTATTTCACTCATAGCACATGTAAGAAAAATTAAAACAATAGCTAACGAGGGAAAAGAAACTACAAGTTGTCTGTTTAAAGGTATATTTTGGTTAATTAGTTGGAACACTTCTTGGGGCATTGAAAAAAAAGAGCGAGACTGCGAGAGAAATAGAGAAATATTTGTACATAGTATCAAAACGAACGTCGAATGACTACTTTTAAAGTCTAATCAGGAAAATCAAAAAGTACACGCTGCCACGATTGCCAAATTTATAGTCATTTTAATGTTTTTTGTTCACAAAAATTACCTTGTGACGATTTATGCCCTTGTAATTACGATTTTTCAAATGAAAGGTTATGTACTCTATTTATTTAGATTGCAGTTATTGTCAGGTTTTAATTGTTCCCTAGCTCATATGCCTACACAAGCGGCTAGGTAACTTAGATTACGCCGATGACATCTGTGTCCCTGCACACATGTCTCGAAAGCTAACGCTGCTAGAAGCGGCGACAGTGAAAGCAGGACTAAAAATAAACATATCCAAGACTAAATCCATGCGTGTGAACACCGACAACAAGCAGCCCCTTGAGATGAGTGGCATCGTTCTTGAGGATATTAACAGCTTCTGCTATCTCGGCAGTATTATCAGCAACAATGGAGAATCTAGTGAGGATCAACTGTGCCCGGCGGTCCTTTGGCATCCTGCGTCCTGTATGGAAGGCTTCTCATATATCAAGTATAATGAAAATAAGCTTATTCAACTCCAGCGTAAAGTCAACCCTATTGTATTTATGTGAAACTTGGAATGCTGCTGCGCGCGACATAACTCCACTTCAAGTTTTTACCAATAAATGTCTGAAGAGAATTTTGAAAATATCTTGACAAAATTTGATATCCAACCTCGACCTATGGACAGTCACAAAACCAGCTCCTCTGCGCACCGAAATTCTAAGACGTAAGTGGAATTGGCTAGGTCACACACTACATAAACCAGCAGATGACCTAACACGGACAGCCATTGATTGGAATCCACAGGGTACTAGAAGAAGAGCAAGACCCGCCCACACGTGGAGAAGACAGTTGGATTCTGAGGTAGCAACTACAAGAAAGACCTGGAACGAAATAAAACTAATAGCTTGTAACAGATCCCAATGGAATACATTTGTAATGGCCCTATGCTCCAATTTGTAACGACGGGAATACCAAATGTCGGAAACAAACATCATGTATGTAGGTACATATTGTAAAATTTTGCGCAGGATATGTTAAGTAAAATATCTGATAAAATTCTTTGAAATGTTTTGTTTAAGGAATGGATTTATTTTCAAACCAAAGAAATTAGTTACCCAAAAAAATTTTTGTTTTTAAAAGTAACGGTCATTATATTTTAAAAATTTAACAGTTTTTTTGTGTTTGAATTCATTTATTATGGTTAACTCAAAGTAACATATTTTTGTTAGTATAAAAAAAAATTAAAGTTAATCTTTCGGAAAAGGACAGATACATTTATTTTGTATAATATTAGCTGAAAAAAATTCAAAATAATAATTTAATTTTTGAGTTATAAGGGGTCATTTTCTGTGGAAACACCCAAATATAATTTTATTTTAAAACTTATGATTTTGAGACATTTTAGTCCGTGGCTAATTTTTTTTTTTTTGTCATTCCCCGTGTGCCAATTTGTTTTTAAGAAAAAATGCTTTAAACCAGTGTTCGAAAATAAACACTAAGCATCGCTCCTTAGTGTTTGGTTCGGTAGATTTGTGGAATACACAAACCCTAATAGTGTTTGTGTAGAAAATCTTTAAAAATTATCTGTGTGACTGTACATAAATCGACACTGGCAAACCAGTTTAGAACACTTTCTTCCTTTGTTTGTCAACCGAATTTCAATAAGGAGGAAAAAGTATCAAAAAGGGGAAATACGGAAAATTAAATATCTTTCTATTTTTACTTTTCCAGCTGGATTTGAGCATTTTGAATTTTCTATTATATTGAAATAATAAACATAATATTACAGGTGCAGGGTCCTGAGTGAAGTAGTACCTATAAGATGAAAAATGTTGGTACTTTTTTGTTTTTCATCTGGTACTTTTTGAATTTTTGTTAATATGTATTCGACCAATACTCGTGATTAATAATTAAAGTTATCACAATCACGGGTGATTGAAGCGTAAATCCCCCCTCAAAGAAAAATACATGTCACGCGCACATCTCAACATTAAGTACATACATATGTATGTTTTTCTTGGTGATTTGTTTTCTTGTTGTCGTCTGACATACAAAAATGCACGAACTCGTACAACACAAAACAACAAAGCAAATCTAGCAACAAAAAATCCCAATGTTCATACACCATGAAAAACAGCAAATAAATTAAGAAAATAAAAAATAAATTGTTTATTGCAATTTTTGCTTTATTTCCGCAAGCTCTCTACCCCATTTGAACCCTAACGTTTTGAAAATTTCTTCTCTATCTTTCATTTTCTCTCTCTCTATTTCTATCCGTCTGTCTGAAGGTGAAATCATGATTATTATTTTAATTAAACAAACACACACGTTAATAATGATGATGACGATGATAATAATGAGCAATAAAGTTACAAGTTCAATAGAACTTTTATGTCTTGTTTTTTTCTAAACAAATGTATGTATGTGCATATGTAAAAATAAATTTTTGCAATTTTTTTCCTTTTAATATAGAAATGTTTCGTAGTGTGGAGAAGGTCAGAGGCAGGGTTAATAATAATTTAAAACTATTTATCAATTAAATATAAGATTTGTTAAGTAATTAGCAACTTAAAATAAAGGGAACAAAAACTTGATCTTGAAAATTTTAATATAGACGTGTAGTAGAAAAATTTGCTATTGAACTGGTCGAAAAAATAGCTTGGCAAAGTTGGCCGAAGAATATTGCTAAAATCGTTAAAAAAAAAAAAATTATATACCTACATAAATAGTAAACACTTTCTAATCATTGTTTTATATATTTACATACATATCTCTCATTTGCTGCATCAACAACATTATAAGTCAAAAATCGGAAAATTTTACTTAATATCAAAAAGGCAATCAAGTGTTTTATGAAGTGGTAATTATCTCTTGAGAGAAGAATACATTTTTTTTCTATTATGTTATGTGTAAATTTAAAACTTTAAAATCGTTTTTCCCAAAAATACTATTTTTGAGTTATGACGATGTTGCAGCAAATGAGCGTTATGTATTAATGTATGTGTGTACGTATGCATAACAACTTTTTTATAGTTTCCTATTTATTATTTATTCTATTGCAAGCTGTAAGCCCATTGCCGTTAATACAAGATTGCAGTATGTTTATTTTATATTAATATGTACATATGTACAGTGAGCGTCAAAATAACATAAACAGGTTGTTTAACATTACAAAAATAGTTATTTTAGTAAAAAAGAATTTACATTTTTAGAAGTTTATCATTTACAAAACTTTAAACAATGTTATTACAATATAAAATTGAACATTTTAAATACTTCAAAAACAACAAAAACAGTGCTATAAAAAAGAAATTTACTCCTTTTTTAACGCGTCAAAAGAAGAGTACAGTTCTAAAATACTAAGAAAAGTTAAGGGCCTAATACTTTGTTGGATTTCTTTTTGCTTTTAGGACGATTAATTGTCCCCTATTATGAGTTACATTCGATAAGCGATTTTCGCTGGCTATCGAACAACGACTATCGAATGTTAATTTGGTATTATGAGTTGGCAGCATCGGTGCAAATAAATGTAAAAAACTTGTTGAAAATGTAACTATTTGTACATTTTTTTGTGTTCGTATACCAAATACCACATTCTTTATCAGTTTTGTTCATTTTATGCAAGTCCAACGTCGTAAACAGCAATTGGTAACGCCCATATTCCTTATGGAACATAATTCTATTTTGACCAAATGATTTGCAGCAAAGTTCAGCATTTAAAAAAGTAGGATGAAACCCCACTGAAGCTAAATTATTTGAAAACAACCATAATTCCGCCGTGGTCACGCTTAACTTTAATTGCATTTTTTAAATTTGTAAACAAAAATTTTTTATTTTAAATTTAATAATAGTTAGCAGTAATATGTTACGTCTCAATCTGTAAGAAATAGATTGGTCTTACTTTTTTACGGTAAGATGACTGTTACTGCTACTCCCGACTAAAGACTCAGTTAGTCTTTACTTTCTGTTTCTGTTGCTGTCACTTACAATTACTTAACAAGTTTTTAATATTACAGATTCGACCGTAACAGAACAGAAAAACTAATCAGTTTCTGTTGCTGTCACTTACAATTACTTAACAAGTTTTTAATATTACAGATTCGACCGTAACAGAACAGAAAAACTAATCAATTTCACAGGATTTTTAATAAAAAAAACAAATCAGCTGATTCGTAACAGAACAGAAAGTAAAGACTAACTGAGCCTTTAGGGCCTAAGTAAAATCGAGAATCGTTTTCAAACGTTTTCAATAGGGGTCGTTGTTGTTCCAACTGGTTTCAAGAGAAAAATTTTTTTTTTAATTCTTTTAAATTAAGTGCTTCATACACAAAATGGCCATTCTCTTAAAAGTGCCAACAAAATTGTAAAAGTTTTTATTTGTCATCCGAAGGGTGATAAACAATAAGCCGGCAAAAATGCAAAGAGAGTAACCAACAATACAATACAAGGTACATATGTACAAACAATATTTTTTTAACACAACCCACGACGAACATGTGCTTCTTTGTTTTTGTTTTGAAATCCATTCATGGAAATGTGATTGGAAAAAACATTTTTTTTTTTTTTTGTTTTGTCTATTATAACAGAGTTTTCACCTTTAACAACATAATAGTACTAGACGAAGGAGAACGGAAAAATTGGCATGTCTTTCTAAACTCCATATTGGCTATGGTGTCCACAAAAAGAGTTCATTTTATAGAAACATGAAATAATTGATAAAATGTGGAAATACTTCCACAATAGTGTACAAGCCAGAAATCGTACGAGATTGAGGGGCAACGTTTTAAGCAAAAAGAAAGAAAAAAATTTGTAATGAAAAAGATATTAAATATTAAAAATTTGTGCATAAAAAACAAAGAGACGGAAAATATTGTGAGTACAGATGAAATGAAAGACCCAGTCAACAATTTTGTGGGAGTGAATGCCAAAAGTTTTAGTCTGAGTCACATACATACATGCATACATAGTATGTATGTATGTACGTATGTACATATAAAAAGGAACTACATAATTTTATGAATGAATTAATTAATTTGCCTAAAGTAAGTACATACATATGTAGTAATTTTGTTGAGGGAAAATAATAACAGAATTTTTTGGTCGTTACCTTAATATTAAAAAAAACTTTTTTAAGGGTTAGTTCTTTCTTAAGGAGTGGTTTTGATTTATTGAAACAAATAGAATTTAAAAATACCAATTTAGATTATACATATTATGCATTTAAAAACGAAAAAAATACTGCAAAACTTACAACGTTAAAAAACGTAAGACAGTTGTCTATCTTTCCATTGCTTTGCTGCTGCCAAAAAAAAGTGGTTGTTTTTATTTATGTTGTGTTGTTGGTGCATAAATTGCTCGCCTGATTTTTAGTTGGTATAAATATTTTTTTAAGGTGTTGCATGCTTTTCAGCAGAGTTGCCAATTGGTAAAAAATATGTATGAATACAGAGGTGATATGATGGTTAGATTAAGGTGCTTTACAAATGTATGTATGTAACGGTGTTACAAAGGAAAACAAAAAGATTAACCCCAATATTCATAAAAAACATTTGAGGTTTATAAAAGGTTTATGAAATTAATTTTCTATGAAAATTTGTTTAATAAACATTTTATAAATCCAAAAATTTTTCTATGAATATAAAAAATTATTAAAAAAGAGTTATATGTACCTATGTACATACATATATGGGCATTTCTCCAGAATGGTCTACCAGGATGAAAAAATAAAATGTTGATTATCATCGTCTTTTATTGTTTAGTATTAGAAAAAAAGTCTATGTTCTTATTAAAGAATGGTTTCCTATCATATCTGCGCTGTTTTACTTGAGGAAATTGGGCTGGAAACTGGAAAATTTTATAATTTTCTGTATTTTCTACTTTTAAAGACATTTTTATATGTATACTTATTTTGCATGCAAGAAATATGTTATGTTTACACTCTTTCTTCATAATCTCTCCATTACAATCAATTTTAAAAGGAGTATTAAGTTTTTTGTTAAGCAAATTTTAAGACATTTATGGGAAAATGCGTGGTAATAATAATAAAAAAACATAAATGTAAAAGTGTCACGTAATTAATGTCACGTGCGTAATTTACAATTTATTTTTTTCTTCGCCAACCCATGCATAGTTGCTTTTGAACAAAACATGATTATAAAGGCCCATTACTAACCTTCATAAAAACATTTTTTCCGAAATAAAAACCTCCTACAATTCACTTACTTTCGCACTTTTTCTTACGGTCCTAAAAGGCACTTCTATTTTTGTCACGTGAGTAAGTCAACTTTGATTGCATGGCATTTGGGTACCCAGTGCTCAATTTACCATTATATATACTTTTTAGAAAGAACTCATCACAAACAATGTAACGATTCTAGAATTCATTCTAAAATTCCAATCCACTTCTATTTTTTTAATATTCAAACACAATAAAACGCGTACAAATGTCGCGTGCATAACCAGAGAAACACCCATATCGACTTTTTTCAAAAATAAATTTTTTCACCTCGCTGCACCGCAATTTGTAAAAATTATTAAATTCACTTTTTACCAACGGTTTAGGTTTTCTGTTTTTATCTTTCGGTTACTTAACCAAAATATTAGATAAAAAGAGGGGCAATACCACCCCTGTTTGTTTATGAAAAATTGTGTAATGATTAACATAAAATGATTTTTATTGTGTGTATATAAAATACAAACGTTTCTACCTATTTATGTATGATCGTTATAGACTCTGAAGCCATCCAACCGATTTTATTCAAAAGGAAATTTTGTGAACATGGTTTAAGACTATAAAAAAAGTTTTTAAAAATAGGACCACGAGGGGAGTTAGGGGACAATTTCTGCTTATCCGAAACTATCCAACAGATTTTGATGAAATTTTAAAGATAGATAGATTCCTACTTATGAATTGCCTATATGGACATATTAGATAAAAAAAAAATTTTAAAATAGAATCACGAGGGGAGGTACGGGACGTTTTCTGCCACTCCGAAACTATCCAATGGATTTTAATGACACATACCTATACATTTTTTTAAAAATAGGTCCACGACCACCTTAACTATTTAACAGATCCGAATGAAATTTAAAACAGAGAAATCCTGATTTAGGATGCCACGTAAGCTATGAATGTTTTCAAAAATAGTACTCTAAGAAGGTGGGGAACGTAGTATCACACACCGGGTATCCGCTAGTTTTAAAGATTTTTAGTAATTCATAATTTGAAAAGTATTTGTTTTCAGTTACCACAACATTAACACATCATAAGCGAACTTATGTCATCCAGTGGTGGTGCAAAACGATAAAAAGGTTTTTATGATTAAAACTTTTTTTTCGAATAGAAACAAAATCGTTTTACGTAAGAAAAAAATGCCATAAAGTTTGGAAATATGGTCAAAACCATTTAATTAGTATATCGTCAGCTCATTATTGGTCTGGCTCATATCATGGTAATTTTAACGTGACGTTATTGGAAAAACGATAATTTTAAAATAATAAATAAAACTAATTTTTTGAATGCATCGTATATTTGCTGCAACGTCGTCACAACTCAAAAAAATTAGTTTTGTTCGCTATGATTTTCTTTATATTGTGTATACAATTCATGTTTATATCTTTTATTAAACTTTCACCGTTTGAAGATAATTAGTCCTTATTTTTTATTTAAAAATTATTGTTTTTTCAATGACGATTTTTATCACATTTATAAGATAAGTATGTACTAATTTAACGATTTTGAACATTTTTCCCAACCTAATGGAATTTTTTCTTTAGTAAAACTATTTTGTTTCTAATCGAAAAATAATTTTTCATCCCAAAAACTTATTTGCAAAACTCTTGGTAACACCTACGCCACATGCACACAAGACAATTTGATATGTAAAAATCACGTGTTAGCACGTGCGCTTTAAGAACTGATATGATAACCAACCCAATAAAATACAAATATTTAACTAAGAGAAGCTGGGAAAAATATAATCGTGTAAGAGACATTTTCCGCCGACAAATGGTACAGATGTCAACAAATAAAAACATTTATTAATCATTAAATTAGGAAAAACATTTGTTGACGGTCAGTTTCATTGACTAGTTTAAAGTTTATTTTAAATATCAACATACATACATACATACATATGTACCTTTTTTTATGAACTACCAACTTCTGAAATATGTATTTATGTAACTACACATACATACATACATATAGTATACAGTCAGACCTCGATTATTCGAAATGGACGGGAATGGGACCATTCGGGATAATTAACATTTCCAGTTAATTGAGAAAGAATTTTGAGTAGTTTTTTCCGGATAATTGATGTTGCTGGTTAATCGAATGACGGATAATCGAGGCCCCACTATATTTCAATTCTTTGCAAAATACTAATCCTATTTCAACCAAAGGTATTTCTAAACTATACATTATAACGTACTTAAACAGTTTTGAATCGCATATATGTAGTTCGAACAAATCTTTAAGTTGTTGTAAACAGTTCATTTATAAGACCAAAATCAAACTAAAAAAAGTCCCTACAACTGAGATCAAATGAATTAAAAGATTCTTAATGTTGTCATTACTACTTAAGATATTTTCTTAGAATTTTAACGGTATTCACATTTCATATTAGGGCAAAAATAAAGCTGATAAAAAAAATCAGATTGAAATCAAATTATTGGTCATTAAAATGTATAACTTATAACTTCATTGAACAAATTAATTGTTTGTCAGTAAAACTTATCCGTTGTTTTGAAAATGTTTCATATTATGCAAACGGCTATAGTAAGGCCATTTAGCGTTTAACATATACATAATCGCTTTTGTAGATAGGGCAGTTTGTTTTTTATTAATAAAATCGCTAAATTTTAGTCGAAGATTAAACATTTTTCAATATATAATTATCAATGAAACATTCGATTTTTAATTTTTTCGTTAGTTAAGTTATAAAATTAGCGACTTTACTAAATAAAAACAAACAGCACTATCTACAAAAGATTATGTGAAAAACGCTAAAAGGCCTAACTAACAGTCTGAATAATATGAATATGGTTGACAATTGTCAATACAACTGGTAGATTTTATAAGAATAATAGAATAAAGATAAATTATTAACAGTTTAAAACAATTTATCATATTAAATAGTTTTGGCCTCTTCCGTAAAATTTTCAAAATATTAGATAGGGCATTTTGCGTTTTAGGTAACGATATTTAAATCAATAAAATGTTAATTTAAAATAAAGTAAATAACATACGAGGTCTAATATAATATGTATGTATGCGAAAATAAATAGAACACAACGTTGCCAGGTTACCGTTGACAATATTGCGTAATGCAACAAGCGGCAGAGCAAAGAATCATCGTCGAACTGTTAGGCTGTCAGTCAGACATTTACACTTAGTACGTAGACAATAATGATGTTAAGTGCAAATGTACCCAAACAAGACATTTAAGATACCTACATAGTTTTTTTCTTTTTCTTCAATAGTAGTTCGTCGTTTTAAAGGAAATGAGGTCGCACATTTTTTAAAAAGAAGAACAGCAACAATAGTGACAATAACAAATAAGTATTTGAGACATTAAACTTAAATGTTGGTAAAATTGAATTGCCTTTATAAAAGAAATTATTTAGACAAAAAATACAAATACATGCACTATCGATATTTATCGATAGAATTCAGTATCGATATTACTATCGACTGAATGTTTGTACTTGTGCAGGAAAACTTAAACTAGTTTTTTATCAGGCTACAGTTCGTTGTTTTTATCACTTTATGAGACGTATATATGTTTGTACGCACGTTATTTAAGATGTCAGTTTTTAAAAATTGATAAGTACCTTTCTGAAGGAACCGAAGGAGCCGAGACTATAAGATATTTTATTGCAACTTTAGATAATTTTCTAAATTGGTTTTGAGTCTCAACCCAAAAGGCGTACTTATCCTCTAATGGTCGTTCATTATTTTGTTCTATGCTCGCAATTGCAATTGTATTTTGATTTGCATTTTTTTGTCATTGTAAATTTGCTAAGCTGTTGTACTCTGTTGTGTTCAACACCATGTCCAAGGCTACTTTTTTTAATTAGAGTCCTCTCTGTCAAAAGTTACTTGTATTTTTGACATATCGACGAACGAAAGCAACACATAAAAAAACATTGTTGTGTTTTTGGTGTTGTTACTTGTTGTAGTATCGACACCACCGTTTACATGAATTCGCCTTGACCATGTCTTCCAATATTATTTTAGCAGTTTCTGAAAAATTTTGCTTGCCGAAACTTGATATGGATTATTATTTTTATTAATGTTTTGAAGACAACAATTCTTAATTCCACAGTTTACCAGCTAGGGGCCAAAAATTGTGAAAAAAAAAGTTATAAAAAACTAAAGTGCTAAATTAACAATTTTATTTTTGATAAATATTTGATTCCGTACGGAAAATGCGATCGTTTGTTTGGTTTTATGATAGTTTTGTATATATTTTAAATGAACATAAATTTGTATGACCATAAACAAATAATCTATATACATACATATATAAAATTGTAACGTTACTGACTGATTCATCATCGCACATCCTAAACGACAAATGCTATAAACTTGAAATTTCATCCAGACCTTTCGTTGTCGCCAGAGCCAGTTAAAACTCGTTGGGGAACTTGGCTTGCAACGGTTAATTACTTCGCCGATAATTATGAAAAGATACTCCAAGTGATTACTGTTTTAAGCTGTGCAAATTTTGGTTTCATTGAAAAATTATTAAAAAAAAATTGCAAACTACTAGTCTCACACTTGTTGAGCAGTACGCAATATTAACGAAGACTGTTCAAAATATTAACAAGATGGAGGATTGCAATGCAAAGCATAACCTTAAAAATAAACTTCAACAAATTATTTAAAAAAACGAAGGTTTAAATGTGAAAAGTCTATGTCTTCAAAAGAAGTTTTTAAATATAATGTTCAAGAATCGTTATCTTTTAAATATGCTCCTATTACATCAGTCGACGTTGAACGCACATGTTCAATGTATGTATAAAAGTCTATTCAGATGTAATAGACAACGTTTTTTATTTGAAAATCTAAGTCAATATTTTGTTATATGTTTATTGCAATAACAATTAACAATAAGATTTTGCCTTTTTAATCTTTAATTTAATTCCATGATCTTAGAAATTGAAGTACAAAATTGGATTTTATTCAGTTACATATTTTGTTTTAAGTTACATTTATTTTTTTTCCTTGTATGCAAACATTATTAAATTGTTGAATAAAAATATTTTTTGTTTTGAATAACTCAGTTTTGTTTTTTTTAGGGCATATCATTAAGAGTTTTTAGAGCATATTTTAAATTTTTACTGCATATTTTCAAGTTTTTACTGTATATTTAATGCGCATAAAACAATTTTTTATAGCATATTTCTGGTTTCCCTGTTAATAACGGAATATAACAGCGTGTGTCAAATGTAAAATAGTTGTCAGATTAATAAAATTTAAATAAAAGTATAGGCACCTAAAAAGTGTGCCTATAGTTTGGTCCATTGTATTTTAGACCTTTTAATACTTTTTATCTGTCAACGGACTAACTAATCTTTCTGCATGAATAAAATTGCTTTAGTCTTAAAATATACAGCAGCCTATAATAGATTAATAGTATTTTTAGTATAAAAAATATTTATTCTGCTTTTATACAATCTTTTAATGCTGCATGGCTGTTGTGCCTATACTTAAGTCACTTCAATACGAAAGGAATCGTCATATTTTCTTGTTATTAGTTATAATTATGACTTAATAAATGACTTAGTAATAATCGCCCTTTTTGTAGGTCCAATATAAAGCGTTCTTTCGGATTTATATTTAACTAGCTTAACCCGGTGCGCTTCGCTACACTGCTTTAACCACTTTATCGGTTGAGAGATATTTAATATATGCATCCTATGGAAGGTAGTTCCCCCCTGCGCCTACCCGCTTTATTTTTATTTTCAAAGTGAAGTATACCATAAGAGTGACTTCTACAAAGTTTGAACTTTCTCACTATAACAGTTTTTAAGATATCCTATATTAAACATTGGCGTCCTATGGTGGGTAACACTTCCCCCGCTGCTATTTTATTTCAATTTTGGGGCTCAGAAAATCCTACTACCAAAAGTTCAACAAATTGCTTGCAGCGGCTCTTATTAATATTTCTATCTATGAGGGGTAATGCTCCTCATCTGGCTACCCCGCCCATTTCTATATTGAAATTTATAGTTTACCAAATTAGTAGCTTTAAATACGTTTGAAGACTCTTCCTTTAATAGTTCTTCAGTTGAGCGATATTTAATGTGTGCATCCTATGGGAGGTATTTCCCCCCCTGCGCCTATCCGCTTTATTTTTATTTTCAAAAGTGTAGTATATCATAAGAGTGACTTCTAGAAAGTTTGAACATTCTCACTATCACAGTTCTTAAGATATGCGATATTAAACATTGGCGTCCTATGATGGGCATCACTTCCTCCGCTGCTATTTTATTCCAATTTTGGGGCTCAGAAGATCCTACTACCAAAAGTTCAACAAAATGCGTGCAGTTGCTCTTATTTATATGTCTTCTATGAGGGGTACTGCTGCTCCCCTGTCTACCCCGCACATTTTTATATTGAAATTTATAGTTTACTATAATAGTGGCTTTAACCACGTTTGAAGACTCTCCCTTTAATAGTTCTTCAGTTGAGCGATATTTAATGTATGCATCCTATGGGAGGTATTTCCCCCCCTGCGCCTACCCGCTTTATTTTTATTTTCAAAAGTGAAGTATACCATAAGAGTGACTTCCACAAAGTTTGAACATTCTCAATATAACAGTTCATAAGATATGCGATATTAAGCATTGGCGTCCTATGGGGAGAACCACTTCCCCCGCTGCTATTTTATTTCAATTTTGGGGCTCAGAAGATCCTACTACCAAAAGTTCAACAAAATGCGTGCAGTGGCTCTTATTTATATTTCTATCTATGAGGGGTACTGCTCCTCCCCTGTTTACCCCCCCATTTCTATATTGAAATTTATAGTTTACCAAATTAGTAGCTTTAACCACGTTTGAAGACTCCCCCTTTAATAGTTCTTCAGTTAAGCGATATTTAATATATGCATCCTATGGGAGGTTCCCCCCCCCCTCCCCTACCCGCTTTATTTTTATTTTCAAAAGTGTAGTATACCATAAGAGTGACTTCCACAAAGTTTGAACATTCTCAATATAACAGTTCATAAGATATGCGATATTAAGCATTGGCGTCCTATGGGGGGAACCACTTCCCCCGCTGCTATTTTATTTCAATTTTGGGGCTCAGAAGATCCTACTACAAAAAGTTCACAAAATGCGTCCAGCGGCTCTTAAGATATGCGATAATTAATATTGGCATCCTATGGGGGTACCAATTCCCCTGCCCCTATCGAAAAAATAAGTAGCCTATTTTATTTTTAGGGCTCACGTGATGTTACTGTAAAAATTTCAGGAAAATCGGTTCAGTAGTTTCGGAGTCTATAAGCCAACAAACAAACACACAAACAAACAAACAAACAAACAAACATACAAACATTTTTCATTTTTATATATATAGATAAAAAGTCGATAGGTTACTAATTTAACGGGTCCGCCATCTAACATTTATTTTGCAACTAGTGCTTATTTCGTGAATGGTAACACTTAGCTCATGTCTGATTTGACAGATAATTCGTTTTATCCTTCGCTGAACGTATATGGTTGTGTAAACGCTTGTACAACGCTGGGAAATATGCGTTTTCGCTTCGCTAAGTGGTCCTGCGATCGACTTACAGAAGATGCCGATTTTATTTATTTATTTAAGAGTTCATTTTGTAATAAGAAGCCCAAAGGCCAAAAATATATTATCATATTATTTTGCCAAAATGGACAAGGAATGGCCGTTACAGTCAATGGCAATCGTTATCGGGCCATGTTGAACGAATTTTTGTTCACAAAAATTGAAGAGAAGGATATTGGCAACATTTGTTTTCAACAGGACGGCGCTACGTGCCACACAGCCCAAGCTACACTAGATGTTTTGCGCCCTGTTTTTGAAGATCTCATTATCGGCCGCAGAGCTGATGATCTGACACCGTTGGACTATTATTTGTGGGGTTCCGTCAAAGATAAGTGTTACGCCGACAAGCCAGAGACAATTGACGCTTTAAAGGACAATATACGTGCAGCCATTGGTGAAATACAGCTGAACACAAACGATAATCTACTTAAAAATTGGACCGACCGTGTAGGCTACTGCATAGCCAGCCGATGCAGCCATTTGAATGAAATTATTTTCCATTATTAACCGGAAGGATTGTACTTTCAAATAAAAAAAAAATTTAAGAAAATATTCAGTAGTTTTTTTTATAGCATTTTCAAAAAAAATATGTGGCGGACCCTGTATTAAAGTTCCCAAATAAAGCCTTACGAAATATTTTAACTCTCATTTAAGGCTCAGTTAGCCGGGAGTAACAGTTACAGTAACCTTACCGTAAAAACGTAAGACCGTTAAAAGTGCCTTGGCCAATAACCAGCAACGTCTGTTAAAGTTAATTAGGTATGTAACAAACTTGCTTTTACAAATATGTAGCATTTTAGAACATGAGGTTTTTTAAAAGTATGTACATATATATGTATGTACATATGTACATACATTTCATATTCCTACAGAAATGACAAAAAGCCACGTTGAACAACTAAAGAATTCAAAAAAGTGCTGTTAATGTGATGCCATATTCGGCATGTCTGGCACAACATGAATTTAAAGAATGTAAGAACACGTAAAAACATTAAAGTAACTGAAAACTAGCAGAGACGGGACAGAAGTGTATAGATATGTATGTATGTATGTTATGAAGCGTTAATAATTAATTTGGTAAAGTTTTAATTAAAAAAAATAATTTATTGAGAATTAGAGCTTTAAATAACAAACTTCAGATTTATTTTTTAGTTGATGTTGGATTTTTTCGTAGCCTGTTACAAAAAAATGAGAACAATTTACGTATATAAAAATAAAGAGGGGAACAACTGCAGACAGAAATAAAGAGAAACTTAATTGAAAAAAAGGGCAAATGTCAGTCTGTTCCCCAAAAAAGGAGAATTGTTAATAATGTGCAAGAAAAGTGGAAATTCTCAAGAAAAAAACTTAAAATTATATGCATAAATCTTTAAAAACAAAAACTACAATAAACTAAAAATAAACATACCTGTTTAAATTTTACATAATTTTTTTATATGAAACCCATGTACGTATGTATTTAGTTTTAAATGACGAAAAGTTTTGCAGAAAAATAGAAAAAAAGATTAAAATTTTTTATTAGTTTGTATAATTTTTTTGATTTTAGCAAACACACCCTAAATTTCATTAAAAACAATACACACACCCGGTATAAACTGATGAAAAAAAATTTAAATTTTTTTAATAAATAAGACAAACGAATTTTTCAAACAAACAATAATTTAAGCTATTTTTTTAATTTTTCTTTAACTTATATGTACATACTTAAGTATGTAGTTTGTATGTATTAAAAATTAATGCCACAAACTTGTATGTATTGTCTTATTCATTTTCTTCTTATTCGCAAAAATAAATCTAACTTTCACATTTTTATTACACTTTTCATTAAAATTTTACCTGTTATTTTTTATAACTTTGCGATTTGTTTAAATCAATAAACTTTTCTTTTAATTACGATTTATTTTATTATTTTACAATTTTAATGGATTCTTTTCTGTATTAAAAATATTTATTTAAATTTTAAAGCGCCCGCATCGATTTGTTAACACGAACGCACTCAAATCACATTTAAGTTTAAAGATATTTCATTTTCACTAGTATAAAAATTAATCATAAGACGGCGTTGCCATTCCTCAAAACAAATACCCACATATTCAAACATTCACTCACAGCCATTTCAAATATGTACATAAACACGCTCACACACAGGGCTGCCAGATAAATTTGTTAGGAAATCGTCAGTTTCCTGAGAAAAAATAAAAAAATCGTCTTTATCGTTTGGAAAAATCGTCAAAAAAAATCGGACAACTCAAAATCTAGTTTTTTTAAAACAATTAATGTTCGATTTTTTAAAAAAAAACATTTAAACAAAAACATATGGGCAAATCCCAGAAACAGTTGTTTTTATGAAATATAAGACTAGAATTATACATTTATAATATATTAAAAAACATGTATTTCGATGATCATTTATACAATAATTCTTGCCAAATCCTACCCAACCCCTGATCTATTAATATTATACATGAATTTAACATTATTAGACTCATAAAAATATAAATTTCGTTAAAAAAATTGTAATTCATTAATAATCACAAAATTCGTTTAAGAAATGCAATTCATAAAAATATACATAATTTTGCGTGCGTTGTGGAGCGTGCATCACAAAGGCTTCACGGCTTTTGTCAAAAATTCACAAAATTTTTTGGCTGCGAACAAGTGATTTAAGTATTCTCTAACATTCAGCTTTCTTTTAGGAATTAGATGTTGTATACCTGATGATACAAAATTTGCTAAAAATTAGGAAAACACACTACAACTTTTAAAGTTACTTCCACTTTTTGTTGCGTGCGTCACAAAATCTTGTGATCAATTATTTGCAACAAATACCTGCTAAGAAATTATGATATATGTCATTCGTAAGTACAAATTAATCTCACTAAGCACTATATATAAGTTGAAGCTATCTCTTTTGAAAGACCAAAAAATGTTAATATATCAATCAGAAAACGCGTGCGAATGTAGCGTTCGTCACGCAGGATTTTCCCATATTTACTTCATACCCAGCTAATATTTTCAATCGTGAAAGAGCTAATAGGAGTCTCATGAAGAGCGTTGTTAATCATCGACGACCGCATTTTTTAATCGTAGAAGATTCCTTACACGGGAAAAACTGTAACACGAGGGAGATTCTACAATAGCACAGCGAAAGACGCTTCTTCAATCGTTTAAGACGTGGGTAAAGATAATCAAACGAGACTGTCATGTCAAGTTTTGTATGAGACTCATGTAGATATTATCTTACAACTAGTGAAATCCTCGCCGTATAATTGTTGAAAATATAATTTATACAGAGAGTCGTAAAAGGTTCATTCGATGATGGTTTGACGAAAGATAAAGAGTATCTTTGTTGTTGTTTTACTCTGAAAATAATCAAAGATTTTCTTAATACTTGCACATTACAGCCGTACCTTAACAAAAGCGGCACGCGTTTTTTAGTTTTTGAATAGGGCGGCGTTAGCGCTTTGCAATTGGAAAATCCGATTCTGACAGCTCGTTTAATAGTGAAGTTTGCCGCCATTGTTAAATAAAAATGGCAATTTAACTATTTTTTAATCTAGCGTTTTTGTCTCTATTTTTATTCATAACTTAAACAAGAAAGCTGTAACTACTGTTCGTGACACAGCATTAACCTTATTGCTTTGGTATGGCATATCGGCGTAAAAGCTAAGCGAAAGAAAACGTTCCACCTTCCGCTCTAGCTAAGGTACGGCTGTTAAACAAGATCTAAAAACGAAATTGTCCGAAAATTCAATGTTTTATTCAGACTTTAGTGACTGAACAAATCGTCACTTTTCAGAAAAAAATCGTCAAATCGTCACTTTGCCAATTTCGGAACAAAAATCGTCAAAATGACGATAAATCGTCAAATCTGGCAGCCCTGCTCACACATATTTTTGACTTAAATTAAGCTCTCTTGCCAAGTTTATTTTTTAACCCTCTTATAATTTTTCATTCCTCTTTGTATGAAATAAGTACATACATACCTATATTTAAATACATAAAGTATACTTTCTATTTGGTTTTAAACTTTTTTCATTGCATCTTTTACAACAATACCGTAATATTTTTATGTTTTATACGTATGTACATGTTACGGTAAAATTTCTTTAATGTTTAACTTATTAAATTGCAGAATCACTTAATCAAACTATTTTTATCCAAGTTATAGAGATAACGCTTATTTTGAAGAAATCGTTTATTTTAAATTTCTTTGTTTTGTTTACCCTTGGTGTTTCTCTCAAATAATATTTTTCACATTAATAAAAAAATATCTCACGTGGAGAACAAGTTTTTTTACGTATGAGAAGAAAACAAACTTTTGGATTTTTGGCAAACTTTTTCACAGTTGATAAAAAAGTAGTATTTATTCAGACGTGCGCTTTGTTTTGAATGTATATTAATATACATGCACATAGTTTTCCGCTTATAAAATAAAAACAAATAAGCGCCCGTCTATGTACGTACTACCAATCAATAGAGCATAAAAATCTGAATCGATATCAATAAAGGTTATTAGATGACACTCTTGCGATAAAGAGTTATAGAGCAGCAAACTTTAAATTTACAAAATATGTGCATGTACAAATTTAGTTTTTCACTAATAACTCGGAAACGATTCCGCGTGCACATATCCAGCTAGTACCGATCCATAGAGCGTAAAAATCTGAATCGATATTGATGTAGCTTTTTTTCTAAGAGACTTGGGGGGGAAAGTTATAGCGCAGCAAACTTTTTAAATTTTCTATATGTGTACATATACAAATTTAGTTTTTCACTAATAACTCGAAAACGATTCCGCGTGCATATATCTCGCTAGTACCGATCGATAGAGCGTAAAAATCTGAATTGATATTGATATAGTTTATTTTCTAAGAGACTTGGGGGGGGGATGTTGTAGTGCAGCAAACTTTTTAAAATTTCTCTATATGCACATGTATGAATTTAGTTTTTCACTAATAACTCGAAAACGATTCCGCGTGCATATATCTCGCTAGTACCGATCGATAGAGCGTAAAAATCTGAATCGATATTGATATAGTTTATTTTCTAAGAGACTTGGGGGGGAAAGTTATAGCGCAGCAAACTTTTTAAATTTCTCTATATGTGTACATATACAAATTTAGTTTTTCACTAATAACTCGAAAACGATTCCGCGTGCATATATCTCGCTAGTACCGATCGATAGAGCGTAAAAATCTGAATCGATATTGATATAGTTTATTTTCTAAGAGACTTGGGGGGGGATGTTGTAGTGCAGCAAACTTTTTAAATTTTCTCTATATGCACATGTAGGAATTTAGTTTTTCACTAATAACTCGAAAACGATTCCGCGTGCATATATCTCGCTAGTACCGATCGATAGAGCGTAAAAATCTAAATCGATATTGATATAGCTTATTTTCTAAGAGACTTGGGGGGGAAAGTTATAGCGCAGCAAACTTTTTAAATTTTCTATATGTGTACATATACAAATTTAGTTTTTCACTAATAACTCGAAAACGATTCCGCGTGCATATATCTCGCTTGTACCGATCGATAGAGCGTAAAAATCTGAATCGATATTGATATAGTTTATTTTCTAAGAGACTTGGGGGGGGATGTTGTAGTGCAGCAAACTTTTTAAATTTTCTCTATATGCACATGTAGGAATTTAGTTTTTCACTAATAACTCGAAAACGATTCCGCGTGCATATATCTCGCTAGTACCGATCGATAGAGCGTAAAAATCTAAATCGATATTGATATAGTTTATTTTCTAAGAGACTTGGGGGGGAAAGTTATAGCGCAGCAAACTTTTTAAATTTTCTATATGTGTACATATACAAATTTAGTTTTTCACTAATAACTCGAAAACGATTCCGCGTGCATATATCTCGCTAGTACCGATCGATAGATCGTAAAAATCTGAATTGATATTGATATAGTTTATTTTCTAAGAGACTTGGGGGGGGATGTTGTAGTGCAGCAAACTTTTTAAAATTTCTCTATATGCACATGTATGAATTTAGTTTTTCACTAATAACTCGAAAACGATTCCGCGTGCATATATCTCGCTAGTACCGATCGATAGAGCGTAAAAATCTGAATCGATATTGATATAGTTTATTTTCTAAGAGACTTGGGGGGGATGTTGTAGTGCAGCAAACTTTTTAAAATTTCTCTATATGTGTACATATACAAATTTAGTTTTTCACTAATAACTCGAAAACGATTCCGCGTGCATATATCTCGCTAGTACCGATAGATAGAGCGTAAAAATCTGAATCGATATTGATATAGTTTATTTTCTAAGAGACTTGGGGGGAAAAGTTATAGCGCAGCAAACTTTTTAAATTTTCTCTATACATATGTGCATGTACAAATTTAGTTTTTCACTAATAACTCGGAAACGATTCCGCGTGCACATATCCAGCTAGCATCAATCGATAGAGCGTAAAAATCTGATTCGATATTGATATAGTTTATTTTCCAAGAGACTTGGGGGGAAAAGTTATAGCGTTACAAAATGTTAATTATTATTACATATTTTTATGTGTCTGTCCAATCAACTTTGTAAACAAATAATGATCAAGCAGAGCTGCCAGTTTATTTTTGCCACAGTGCTGCCATATCAAGCACTTTCATTAGTTGTTAACACTTTTTTTTTAACAAAAGTGTTTAAAATATGAAGATAAAAAATACATTAAGAACTTAACATTAGTGCAATATAGTAGTACCATTTAATAGAAAAGCAAATTGGAAAATTGTTTACTATATAGAAAAATCGTAAGAATCGGAATAGGGGGTTGTTATATTCAAGAAATTACCCTAAAAAGTGTAAAATTAAAAAATCCATATATGTGTATGTATATATGTGTGTAGTTTGTTAATATTAAAAACAGATAAATTCCTTTATAAGAAATATACCAAATTAAGAAGAGTTTAAGCTTGGAAGAATTGTATTCAATTAAAATATACAAAACAAAAGAATTACTAAAATCACATAAAAAATTCAAATATTAAAGAAACTCAAAAAATTCTTCATTAATATATTTATTTTTAGTGTGTATTTATATATTTCATTCTTTCAATGCAAAGAAAGCCTACAAGGTCAATTAAACATGTATTGCTGTTACCATCTGCCCATGTTTTCCAAAATGGGATTTAGAAACCAATTGAATATTAGTAAAACCTTTTCAGACTTGAATAGCATTTAAAAATACATTTGAACTCGTTTATTTCCAGTTAAATTGTAAGCGCTTGAAATTTTATTTTTGAGTGCTTATTGGGGATATATCAGACATGTTCTGAAAATCACATTTTGCGAAAGTGATTTGAAATCACAATAAAGGTGTTTTGGACGAAAACTTTTTTCGTAATTGTGATTTTACACAAGTCCGCTAAGTGCCGCTGATTTCAAATTACATGTTTTTCACCATGTAGAATTAGATTTCACCATAGAGAAAATTTAAAAAGTTTGCTGCACTATAACATCCCCCTCCAAGTCTCTTAGAAAATAAACTATATCAATATCAATTCAGATTTTTACGATCTATCGATCGGTACTAGCGAGATATATGCACGCGGAATCGTTTTCGAGTTATTAGTGAAAAACTAAATTCATACATGTGCGTATAGAGAAATTTTAAAAAGTTTGCTGCGCTATAACTTTTCCCCCCAAGTCTCTTAGAAAATAAACTATATCAATATCGATTCAAATTTTTACGCTCTATCGAGCGGTACCAGCGAGATATATGCACGCGGAATCGTTTTCGAGTTATTAGTGAAAAACTAAATTCGTACATGTGCATATAGGGAAATTTTAAAAAGTTTGCTGCGCTATAACTTTTCCCCCCAAGTCTCTTAGAAAATAAACTATATCAATATCGATTCAGATTTGTACGCTCTATCGATCAGTACTAGCGAGATATATGCACGCGGAATCGTTTTCGAGTTATTAGTGACAAACTAAATTCGTACATGTGCATTTAGGGAAATTTTAAAAAGTTTGCTGCGCTATAACTTTTCCCCCCAAGTCTCTTAGAAAATAAACTATATCAATATCAATTCAGATTTTTGCGCTCTATCGATCGGTACTAGTGAGATATATGCACGCGGAATCGTTTTCGAGTTATTAGTGAAAAACTAAATTCGTACATGTGCATATAGGGAATTTTTAAAAAGTTTGCTGCGCTATAACTTTTCCCCCCAAGTCTCTTAGAAAATAAACTATATCAATATCGATTCAGATTTTTACGCTCTATCGATCGGTACTAGCGAGATTTATGCACGCGGAATCGTTTTCGAGTTATTAGTGAAAAACTTAATTCGTACATGTGCATATAGGGAAATTTTAAAAAGTTTGCTGCGCTATAACTTTTCCCCCCAAGTCTCTTAGAAAATAAACTATATCAATATCAATTCAGATTTTTGCGCTCTATCGATCGGTACTAGTGAGATATATGCACGCGGAATCGTTTTCGAGTTATTAGTGAAAAACTAAATTCGTACATGTGCATATAGGGAATTTTTAAAAAGTTTGCTGCGCTATAACTTTTCCCCCCAAGTCTCTTAGAAAATAAACTATATCAATATCGATTCAGATTTTTACGCTCTATCGATCGGTACAAGCGAGATATATGCACGCGGAATCGTTTTCGAGTTATTAGTGAAAAACTAAATTTGTATATGTACACATATAGAAAATTTAAAAAGTTTGCTGCACTATAACATCCCCCTCCAAGTCTCTTAGAAAATAAACTATATCAATATCAATTCAGATTTTTACGATCTATCGATCGGTACTAGCGAGATATATGCACGCGGAATCGTTTTCGAGTTATTAGTGAAAAACTAAATTCATACATGTGCGTATAGAGAAATTTTAAAAAGTTTGCTGCGCTATAACTTTTCCCCCCAAGTCTCTTAGAAAATAAACTATATCAATATCGATTCAGATTTTTACGCTCTATCGATCGGTACAAGCGAGATATATGCACGCGGAATCGTTTTCGAGTTATTAGTGAAAAACTAAATTTGTATATGTACACATATAGAAAATTTAAAAAGTTTGCTGCGCTATAACTTTCCCCCCCAAGTCTCTTAGAAAATAAACTATATCAATATCGATTTAGATTTTTACGCTCTATCGATCGGTACTAGCGAGATATATGCACGCGGAATCGTTTTCGAGTTATTAGTGAAAAACTAAATTCCTACATGTGCATATAGAGAAAATTTAAAAAGTTTGCTGCACTACAACATCCCCCCCCAAGTCTCTTAGAAAATAAACTATATCAATATCGATTCAGATTTTTACGCTCTATCGATCGGTACTAGCGAGATATATGCACGCGGAATCGTTTTCGAGTTATTAGTGAAAAACTAAATTTGTATATGTACACATATAGAGAAATTTAAAAAGTTTGCTGCGCTATAACTTTTCCCCCCAAGTCTCTTAGAAAATAAACTATATCAATATCAATTCAGATTTTTGCGCTCTATCGATCGGTACTAGTGAGATATATGCACGCGGAATCGTTTTCGAGTTATTAGTGAAAAACTAAATTCGTACATGTACATATAGGGAAATTTTAAAAAGTTTGCTGCGCTATAACTTTTCCCCCCAAGTCTCTTAGAAAATAAACTATATCAATATCAATTCAGATTTTTGCGCTCTATCGATCGGTACTAGTGAGATATATGCACGCGGAATCGTTTTCGAGTTATTAGTGAAAAACTAAATTCGTACATGTGCATATAGGGAAATTTTAAAAAGTTTGCTGCGCTATAACTTTTCCCCCCAAGTCTCTTAGAAAATAAACTATATCAATATCAATTCAGATTTTTGCGCTCTATCGATCGGTACTAGTGAGATATATGCACGCGGAATCGTTTTCGAGTTATTAGTGAAAAACTAAATTCGTACATGTGCATATAGGGAAATTTTAAAAAGTTTGCTGCGCTATAACTTTTCCCCCCAAGTCTCTTAGAAAATAAACTATATCAATATCGATTCAGATTTTTACGCTCTATCGATCGGTACAAGCGAGATATATGCACGCGGAATCGTTTTCGAGTTATTAGTGACAAACTAAATTCGTACATGTGCATTTAGGGAAATTTTAAAAAGTTTGCTGCGCTATAACTTTTCCCCCCAAGTCTCTTAGAAAATAAACTATATCAATATCGATTCAGATTTTTACGCTCTATCGATCGGTACAAGCGAGATATATGCACGCGGAATCGTTTTCGAGTTATTAGTGAAAAACTAAATTTGTATATGTACACATATAGAAAATTTAAAAAGTTTGCTGCGCTATAACTTTCCCCCCCAAGTCTCTTAGAAAATAAACTATATCAATATCAATTCAGATTTTTGCGCTCTATCGATCGGTACTAGTGAGATATATGCACGCGGAATCGTTTTCGAGTTATTAGTGAAAAACTAAATTCGTACATGTGCATATAGGGAAATTTTAAAAAGTTTGCTGCGCTATAACTTTTCCCCCCAAGTCTCTTAGAAAATAAACTATATCAATATCGATTCAGATTTGTACGCTCTATCGATCAGTACTAGCGAGATATATGCACGCGGAATCGTTTTCGAGTTATTAGTGACAAACTAAATTCGTACATGTGCATTTAGGGAAATTTTAAAAAGTTTGCTGCGCTATAACTTTTCCCCCCAAGTCTCTTAGAAAATAAACTATATCAATATCGATTCAGATTTTTACGCTCTATCGATCGGTACAAGCGAGATATATGCACGCGGAATCGTTTTCGAGTTATTAGTGAAAAACTAAATTTGTATATGTACACATATAGAAAATTTAAAAAGTTTGCTGCGCTATAACTTTCCCCCCCAAGTCTCTTAGAAAATAAACTATATCAATATCAATTCAGATTTTTGCGCTCTATCGATCGGTACTAGTGAGATATATGCACGCGGAATCGTTTTCGAGTTATTAGTGAAAAACTAAATTCGTACATGTGCATATAGGGAAATTTTAAAAAGTTTGCTGCGCTATAACTTTTCCCCCCAAGTCTCTTAGAAAATAAACTATATCAATATCGATTCAGATTTTTACGCTCTATCGATCGGTACAAGCGAGATATATGCACGCGGAATCGTTTTCGAGTTATTAGTGACAAACTAAATTCGTACATGTGCATTTAGGGAAATTTTAAAAAGTTTGCTGCGCTATAACTTTTCCCCCCAAGTCTCTTAGAAAATAAACTATATCAATATCGATTCAGATTTTTACGCTCTATCGATCGGTACAAGCGAGATATATGCACGCGGAATCGTTTTCGAGTTATTAGTGAAAAACTAAATTTGTATATGTACACATATAGAAAATTTAAAAAGTTTGCTGCGCTATAACTTTCCCCCCCAAGTCTCTTAGAAAATAAACTATATCAATATCAATTCAGATTTTTGCGCTCTATCGATCGGTACTAGTGAGATATATGCACGCGGAATCGTTTTCGAGTTATTAGTGAAAAACTAAATTCGTACATGTGCATATAGGGAAATTTTAAAAAGTTTGCTGCGCTATAACTTTTCCCCCCAAGTCTCTTAGAAAATAAACTATATCAATATCGATTCAGATTTGTACGCTCTATCGATCAGTACTAGCGAGATATATGCACGCGGAATCGTTTTCGAGTTATTAGTGACAAACTAAATTCGTACATGTGCATTTAGGGAAATTTTAAAAAGTTTGCTGCGCTATAACTTTTCCCCCCAAGTCTCTTAGAAAATAAACTATATCAATATCAATTCAGATTTTTGCGCTCTATCGATCGGTACTAGTGAGATATATGCACGCGGAATCGTTTTCGAGTTATTAGTGAAAAACTAAATTCGTACATGTGCATATAGGGAATTTTTAAAAAGTTTGCTGCGCTATAACTTTTCCCCCCAAGTCTCTTAGAAAATAAACTATATCAATATCGATTCAGATTTT
The DNA here is from genome assembly GCA_949318255.1 of Pollenia labialis. Lineage (NCBI taxonomy): Eukaryota > Metazoa > Arthropoda > Insecta > Diptera > Polleniidae > Pollenia > Pollenia labialis. The sequence goes on along the minus strand of OX439143.1, from coordinate 134,012,599 downwards.
TACGCTCTATCGATCGGTACTAGCGAGATTTATGCACGCGGAATCGTTTTCGAGTTATTAGTGAAAAACTTAATTCGTACATGTGCATATAGGGAAATTTTAAAAAGTTTGCTGCGCTATAACTTTTCCCCCCAAGTCTCTTAGAAAATAAACTATATCAATATCAATTCAGATTTTTGCGCTCTATCGATCGGTACTAGTGAGATATATGCACGCGGAATCGTTTTCGAGTTATTAGTGAAAAACTAAATTCGTACATGTGCATATAGGGAAATTTTAAAAAGTTTGCTGCGCTATAACTTTTCCCCCCAAGTCTCTTAGAAAATAAACTATATCAATATCAATTCAGATTTTTGCGCTCTATCGATCGGTACTAGTGAGATATATGCACGCGGAATCGTTTTCGAGTTATTAGTGAAAAACTAAATTCGTACATGTGCATATAGGGAAATTTTAAAAAGTTTGCTGCGCTATAACTTTTCCCCCCAAGTCTCTTAGAAAATAAACTATATCAATATCAATTCAGATTTTTGCGCTCTATCGATCGGTACTAGTGAGATATATGCACGCGGAATCGTTTTCGAGTTATTAGTGAAAAACTAAATTCGTACATGTGCATATAGGGAAATGTTAAAAAGTTTGCTGCGCTATAACTTTTCCCCCCAAGTCTCTTAGAAAATAAACTATATCAATATCAATTCAGATTTTTGCGCTCTATCGATCGGTACTAGTGAGATATATGCACGCGGAATCGTTTTCGAGTTATTAGTGAAAAACTAAATTCGTACATGTGCATATAGGGAAATTTTAAAAAGTTTGCTGCGCTATAACTTTTCCCCCCAAGTCTCTTAGAAAATAAACTATATCAATATCAATTCAGATTTTTGCGCTCTATCGATCGGTACTAGTGAGATATATGCACGCGGAATCGTTTTCGAGTTATTAGTGAAAAACTAAATTCGTACATGTGCATATAGGGAAATTTTAAAAAGTTTGCTGCGCTATAACTTTTCCCCCCAAGTCTCTTAGAAAATAAACTATATCAATATCAATTCAGATTTTTGCGCTCTATCGATCGGTACTAGTGAGATATATGCACGCGGAATCGTTTTCGAGTTATTAGTGAAAAACTAAATTCGTACATGTGCATATAGGGAAATTTTAAAAAGTTTGCTGCGCTATAACTTTTCCCCCCAAGTCTCTTAGAAAATAAACTATATCAATATCGATTCAGATTTTTACGCTCTATCGATCGGTACAAGCGAGATATATGCACGCGGAATCGTTTTCGAGTTATTAGTGAAAAACTAAATTTGTATATGTACACATATAGAAAATTTAAAAAGTTTGCTGCGCTATAACTTTCCCCCCCAAGTCTCTTAGAAAATAAACTATATCAATATCGATTTAGATTTTTACGCTCTATCGATCGGTACTAGCGAGATATATGCACGCGGAATCGTTTTCGAGTTATTAGTGAAAAACTAAATTCCTACATGTGCATATAGAGAAAATTTAAAAAGTTTGCTGCACTACAACATCCCCCCCCAAGTCTCTTAGAAAATAAACTATATCAATATCGATTCAGATTTTTACGCTCTATCGATCGGTACTAGCGAGATATATGCACGCGGAATCGTTTTCGAGTTATTAGTGAAAAACTAAATTCGTACATGTGCATATAGGGAAATTTTAAAAAGTTTGCTGCGCTATAACTTTTCCCCCCAAGTCTCTTAGAAAATAAACTATATCAATATCAATTCAGATTTTTGCGCTCTATCGATCGGTACTAGTGAGATATATGCACGCGGAATCGTTTTCGAGTTATTAGTGAAAAACTAAATTCGTACATGTGCATATAGGGAAATTTTAAAAAGTTTGCTGCGCTATAACTTTTCCCCCCAAGTCTCTTAGAAAATAAACTATATCAATATCAATTCAGATTTTTGCGCTCTATCGACCGGTACTAGTGAGATATATGCACGCGGAATCGTTTTCGAGTTATTAGTGAAAAACTAAATTCGTACATGTGCATATAGGGAAATTTTAAAAAGTTTGCTGCGCTATAACTTTTCCCCCCAAGTCTCTTAGAAAATAAACTATATCAATATCAATTCAGATTTTTGCGCTCTATCGATTGATACTAGCTAGATATGTGCACGCGGAATAGTTTCCGAGTTATTAGCATAAAACTAAATTTGTACATGCACATATTTTGCAAATTTAAAGTTTGATGCGCTATAACTCTTTATCGCAAGAGTGTCATCTTATAACCTAAATTGATATCGATTCAGATTTTTATGATCTATCGATTGGTACTACCTACATAGGCGTGCGCTTATTTGTATTATTTTTATAAGCGAAAACCTATATGCATGCATATTCAAAACAAAACGCACTTGTAACTAAATAGTACTTTTTTTATCAACTGTGAAAAAGTTTGCCAAAACCTGAACAAAAAGTTTGCCAAAAAGTTTGTTTTCTTCACGAAGATAGTTTTTTTTAAAGTTTATCTTTTTTTTTTTTTTTGTTTCTATTGCTTTATTATTTCTATACAGGCCAATTGTCAAATTCTATTAGTGGCGTGATATCAATGCTGCCAGATGGTAGCTGAAGATAATGACATAAAGTCAGTGTTGCCAAGAGATATTTTCAAAAATACCTACGCTTGTAAAAAAATATGGTTTATCCCATAGTAGAATCAGTACAAGGTATTGTCATTAGTTTTTTTTTCTCAATTTCAAACCCTTATAACGTCAAACAAAAAAAAATTGGAAAAAAATAAAACAAGCGTCAAAAATCTAATACATATGTATATTAATTTGACATTACATGGGAAAATAATGAAAACGTTTATTTTTTTAATCAAAATGGCATTTTTTAAACATTTTTAACAAGTGTTAATGTTAATTTTAACTTGCTTCCATGTTAGATGTAACAAAATTAAAAATCTAAAATATATTTATGTACATACATACATATGTATGTATGTGGGCGAAAAGGGTACTTTTTGTATTGTAACGTAAGAAGTAATTTAAATTGTTACTCAAAAAACTTTATATGTATAATTAACACTTTTATATTTTGGTGTTAAGCGCAAATGATGAGCTACATGCTTTCTGGCTTTACATTAAAAAAAGGAGACTTATTCTGGTAATCCCCATATGGGTATTTCTCTGAAATGGTCCACCGTGACTTAAAAAATCAAAATAAATGTTGCTCGAACAGGATACTCACTCAAGGAAAAAATTAAGTTGGATTAATTTTGTAGCATATTTTTATTTTTTATTTTTCATTTTTGAATAAAAGTTTAATTTTTTTAATTAGAATTGTGGTTATTTTTTTTTTGAACCATTTATGGTTTTTTATCCAAATTTTTAATATTTTTAATCAGGCTTAAGTTCATCAAATTTAATTTTCATTAAATTATTTTTATGAAGAAAGGAATTTTACAACATGAAAATTAATTAAAATTGTAATTGATAATCATTCATTCTTGACTGACCTGAGATTCGAACCCAGGCGGCTGGTTACCATGACATGTTTCGATCGCAACCACTCGATCTCCTCAGATGGATTTGCCGTCTTACACTCGCAGCCATCGACGACTGCTGACGTCAATAGTCAAATATCAATCCTTAAACCAAATTGTATTTTTAACCTATGGTAGATCGAAATTTGCTTTTTGAATGATTATCCATTTTTAATCGATTTTACATGGAATGATTATCAATAACAATTTTAATTAATTTTCATGTTGTAAAATTCCTTTCTTCATAAAAATAATTTAATGAAAATTAAATTTGATGAAATTAAGCCTGATTGAAAATATTAAAAGTTTAATTTTTTTGTTAAAAACTTCTGAAAATATATGTAAAATTACTAAAATATGTATGAAGGTAAAAAGTGTCACGTGCGTAATGTCACGTGCGTAATTTAGAATTTATTTTTTTCTTCGCCAACCCATGCATAGTTGCTTTTGAATAAAACATGATTATAAAGGCCCATTACTAACCTTTATAAAAACATTTTTTCCGAAATAAAAACTTCCTATAATTCACAACTTTGATTGCATGGCATTTGGGTACCCAGTGCTCAATTTACCATTATATATACTTTTTAGAAAGAACTCATCACAAACAATGTAACGATTCTAGAATTCATTCTAAAATTCCAATCCACTTCTATTTTTTTTAATATTCAAACATAGGAATGGGCAAAAAATATCGATATATCAAAATATCGATATTTAAAAAAAATACAATCGATATATATCGCCGATATTTTAAATACCGATATATCGATGTATCGATATTGAAATACGACTATCGAATTCGATATTTTTTAAAGTCAGTCTTCATTAAGAACTCAAAATTTTAGCCGTTTTTCAAACAATATGTTTTTTAAGAATTGGAATCTTTGCATGCATCATATGTTTTTTAAACTAATATGAAGATCTAAAATAATTGGCATTTATATGAAGCAGTGCCGGATACAAGAAGCAGATTGTCTGGAGTGCACATAAAACAGAGAGTGCTCCTGATGTCCATATCTGATGATTACTGGTTTGACTAAAACCAGTTGGTACTTTTGGGGTGCAATTCAAATTTTAAGGAATGTTGGTACTTCCATGACTTATTTACTTCCATTTAAATTTTTCGTAATTTATTTTTTTTTCTTATGGGTATTTTGTATTCTTCCCTTTTGTTATAAATGAATTTTTTGTTTTGATTAAATTTTTTTGTTTTTATTAATTTTTTTAAATAAAATGAAACAATAAAAAGTAACAATCTAATTACATATAATTAATTTGTTCATACATATGCTTGTACAAAGGTATACTGAATTTTTTTAATTTGGTATTAGTTTCAGCAAAATACGTTCGATATATCGATATTTTAGAAATAATAAATATCGATAATCTAAAAAAATATCGATTCGATATATATCGATATATTTTTCAACTTGCCCATCCCTATTCAAACACAATAAAACGCGTACAAATGTCGCGTGCATAACCAGAGAAACACCCATATGTACCATAGGGTTTTAATATTTGAGAACTTGCAAAATAAACCTACATACATAAGTCCAAAGCTAACTAAAAAAGATTTTATACAAAAAGTCTTGCTAATGCAATTGTGTAATGCAAGTCAAAATCAACTTCTGTTTTTCCGTTTGTTGTAAATTTTTCTGAATATAGTGCTACTTCATTACTTTGCAAATACAAAAAAAAAACCTTTTTATAAATTGGACTTCTTCATTTTATTTAACGTCACGTCACAATGGAAATGCCCATGTACAAAAATATTACGTTTTTATTAAATAAAACGCGTTTTGGCTTATAGCATTTATAATAAAACTTTAAGTATTTTTAATTGTAAATAAATAAAAAATACACACACTTATTCTACTTAACAAACTTTAGGGAAATAAATTATAATGTTCACAAAATTTATCCACTGTTGTTGTTAACGCACTTAAACGTTAAGGCCCTAATTTTGTAAAACACAATGCAACGATAAAGAATTATATTGAAAGCAAAAACAAATTCAAAAATATTTTGTAATTTTGTTGTTGCCTCTAACAGAAATTCACATTGGTTTCTAAGATTACATACGCCTCGTTGCTTGTGGCGTTGAAAATTTTAAAACGGTAAATAAATTTCTGTACAAAGCAACAACAAAATTACAAAATATTTATGAATTTGTTTTTGCTTTCAATATAATACTTTGGCGTGCGTTGTGTTTTACAAAATTAGGGCCTAAATTTCTCAAATAAAACTGAACTCACATTTATGAGTCAGCCTGTATCTAATCTACAACCATTTCTAGTCGTTTTTAAAACCAATTATTTTAAAAGACCTTTTACATATATCTGTGGCCTTTCGACAAAACATCTTAAGTCAAATTTAAAAAGTAAAAAAAAATTCTCAGTTTTGTGAATACATACATACATATGATTATATTAAACAAATAAAACTAATATTTATATGGCTTAATGTATTTAATTGCCGTATTCACAAAACCCCTTGTATCGTTGTATTTATTGTATGTATTGAAATACATATTATAATATTGCTTTTTTATACAACATACAATCAATACAACGATACAAGTGGTTTTTTGAATACGGCAAATGTTTTGGTAAAAACTAAGAAATAATGGGAAAAATTCTCTCGTAATCGGCGTTTGCATGAGGTACTCAAATACAGTTTTAAGTTAATTTTATAAACTCAGAACTACTTTATTATTAGCAAAGTTTTTATTTAATATTATTTTCATTAAAAATGTAACTACATGGATTTTTTTCAAAAGATTTATTTTCACTTTTAGAAATTGTATTTCCATTGTTATTTACTTCTCTGAAATATTTTCAAGTTTAAATGGAAAATTACTAAAGAAGGATATTGTATTAAAAAAGTTTTTATTTTAAAGTACCTTCATTTAAAAATATACAATCTTCGCTACGATATCATATTGGTGACAAAACGCCAACATGTAGTTATTTATCCCTACTCTTGGCATTACTGCTTAAGTAAACATTAGCTTTTGTATATAACAACAATCTTCACTGTATATAGATGAAGGGGAATTTATACAGGTGACCATAATAAAGGTGGCAGCACTATCCCAGATGATGATTTTTGCTCATGCATTGTTTGTCTAATCTTAGTCTGGGTTCACACTATGAAAGTTTTCTTTCAGAAAGTCTGAGTTTATGGGTGAGAGAGGAAAAAAGAAAAAAATGTTCTCTTCCCCTCTCACCAATAAACTCAGACTTTCTGAAAGAAAACTTTAATAGTGTGATCCCAGACTTATGGAAAAGTTTGGTTTATGGTTGCAAAAAGTCCACGTTTTGTTATGTTTTTATTGTATTTTTTTAAAGTTTTTGATACTTTTAAATTAAAATAAATAAGATATTGACCATAATTAAATAAAAACTAGTTAAGAATTTATTTATTTCATCACGTTCAGAGGCACGCTTTTATTTTTGTTTAAAGTATTTTTTGACGTAATTAAATATGTATGTACATATTGGTACATAAAAACCTTAGCAATTATTTGCCTTCAACAAAACTAATTTTTCAAAATTAGAGTCACTTAATTTATTTCTGCGAGGAGCGTCTACCATTCCACTAAAAGAAAAGAGTCGCTTTACTGGGTATGTTTTGTTTTTTTTTAACTTAATATTTTATTCTTTAAGTTTATTTCTTAAAACATTAGGTTATATTGCGATATACGTTGTTAAATTATATTAATACAAATTTAAATTGCTAAGATTTTAATTCCTGAAATTTAGGGGGTAATTTTAAATTTTCAAAAATTCAAAAAATTTTATATGAAAATTTTCTCAACGCAAGGTGAAGTGAACAACAAAATTACCCCCTTACTTTACTTAAAAATTTAAAGTTTTTATTTTATTTTTTAGTGGCAGTTAAAATATTTTTCACTACCACTATAGTTATGAAAAATAGGGGAAAATCAAAATGTTGTCACTATAGTGGGATTTAGTGGAAACCTTAGTGCACTTAATATTTCATGTACTACCCCCAACTCTGATTTAAAACTCACAAAGAAATGTTTTTATTAAATTGATTTTATTGTTTTCAAATTCATTTTGAAGTTATATTATTTTAAAAATAAAGAAAAAAAAAGGTTATTTTTTATTAAAAATAAGCTTTTATGAACCAATGTAACGAAATACTTATATACTAAACTTATTTGTAATGTAGAATTTTAAAAGTTTACACATTTTTATATACATTATAATGAAAATATAAAAAACATACTAACTAAAATTGTATATTAAAATTTTTTTCTTTTTTTATAAATTACTAAAAAATAATTTAGAACAATCGTTATCGAAAATGCATAAAGACAAGGAAGAATTGGGTTAAATCAAAGCTGTTAAATAATGATTAATAATTAGATTATTTTGATTTAAAATGTAATTTTATTTTTTAAATACAATTACAGTTAAGCCCTTTAACTATTTGATTACGATAAGTATTATTAAACCAAAAATTATCACGATTACCTAAGATTATTGTAAGATCAACAAGAGTAATACTAAAATATCCAAATATTATTACATATATATTATATACAGTTTTACGATTATTTTTGAATTTTACTAAATATCCAATAATTCTTAATTTGAACTTTTAGTTTTTTTTTAATTTAAATATTTGCCAACTAAAAATACAATTTTTTCAAGTTTTTAACTTTAAAAAAGTTGTGAGTAAATGTTAAAATTTTGAAAGTAATCAAAAGTAAATATAATTATTTTTAGGCCTTTAAAATATAATCAAAAATAATCATAAGACAGATTGTTCATGATTATTTGACGACCATTTAAATTAGTTGTGATTGTTTTAAGATTATTTGAAATCGTTATCAATTAGTTATTAGAATTAGTTTCAACATCATTACGATAATTAAAAAAATAAATAACCGCATTGATTACTAATCGTAATTTAACAGCTTTAAACCATAAAAAACACAATAGCGGAATTCACGCTTAGTAGTACGTACATACATTTAAAACCCTTTAGATTAAAAAGGATTTTAAACCAAAAATATGAGCGTTTGAGGGTACTGTAAACAAAAAAGCTGATTGATGTTTGTTGTTTTTTTCTACAAGTTTTTTTTATTTTTAATAACAGCAAAAATTGAGGAACATTGGGACAATAATTATTATTGTTTTGTTGGTGTTTTTATTTCTTAGGCTGTGGAGCCAATTGTTGAAATGTTGTATGTATGATATATAGATGTAAGACACTATATAGTCATTTATTTAGGATTTATGTATAAATGTAATATAATTTTTTTTACCTGTTTAGAGGCTTATTGTATTACAATGAAATAAATAAAATAAATAAATAAAAATATTTTGTTTGGTAATGTGTATTGAATCAGCTTAATAAGGCCTAAAACAAAATTTATGGTTGTTCTTTTTATTTTTTTTTGTTTACCAAATTTTGCTTTTTATTAGTAAGATGTGTTTATAAAATTTTTCTCACAAACCAGAAAACGAGAGAGCAAAAGAGAGAAGCCAAAAGTATGTTAATAAAAGTACTTAGTTTACCACAATTGTTGGTATAGTACATTAACAACAATTGTGCGTGTGGTTTTGTAAACCTAAATATATGTACTTTATCCACAAGATCTGCTAGGTAAACAATGCTTGAATTCCGCTAATAACTTGAAATTTCCAACACATTAAGGGTGTTCACAATGGTCACTGTGCTAATTTGCATTGCATGTTATCGGCCATTGCATGTTGCTTAAAATTTGCGTTTTCCATTTGAAAACGCCTAAAATTTGACTTTTGCAAACCGCCTAGTGTATACTTCTTTTTGTACAAAGTATTTTTTTTGGGGCGCATTAAGAAAAATTACGCAAATTGCAAATATATACAATTTGTTTTTTCGTTAAAAAAACAAGTATTTTTGCTCACGTTTGCAAAAACCATCGTAAAACCCCCTAATATAAATACAATTTCAACACCAATTAACTTGTCTTATTTTTTGCAAGGCTAATTTTAATTAAGGAATTTTGCCTTTTAAGATAACGATATACATATGTATGTAGTATTTTATTTATTTTTTAGGCGGATAATCATTCTTAAGCTACGGTCACACTTATTAAACATTTGACCAAATAAGCATAACCACTACTTTTGTTAATAGTAAGTCAGATTTAACAAAGTCTTAATAACAAAAGATAAAACTCATAATACTGCTAGACATAGCAAAAATTTTTTTGCATGATGTGGTATTATAATCAAAAATAATATTGGAATTAAAGAAAATTATATTTAAGTTTGCGTGTTGGTTCCGTTTTTTTCGCCAATTATTTGACAAGTGTGACCGTAGCTTTAGACCGCAAAAAGTTTGAATTTATAAATTTTTAATCAAAACTTAAAATATTGTTAACATAGAAAGCCTACATTTTCAAATTATTTAAATAAACGTAGACTAAACTTAAAAAATGTTATATATGTATATATATTCATATACTGCTTATATAATGTATAAAATAAGTTTTAAAATAATATGTAGATTTAAATCTATATTTTATATAACATTCAACTGATTTTTTGATATACAAGCATACAAAGTCTTGCAATGCCGTAAAAATTAATTCGTCTGAATTCGTTACGAGTTTAACTTAAGTCCTGTTGTTTAACTACATAATTAGTTAAAAATTAGTGTTATCTGCATAAAATCTCATTTGGATTGATTTTAAACCGATGAAATAACTAAGCAGAACACTTTTATAAGGGTAATCACGTTGGTCATTATGCAAATTTGCTATTTGTAGTGCATATTAGGATTGATCGTGAGCATACCACTTTTATTTGTTGTGAAAATATGCTATTTTTCTTAAAATTTATGCCGGCAACACTGAAAAGTTCTGGCAGCACTGTAAAAAATCTGCATTTGTTTACAACTATACACAAGCAAATTAAAATAAATGTTTTCTTTTTAATAAATTTAAATTTAATTCTCTATTTTATATTAAAACCCACGAAAATGTTAAATTTATAAGTTTCCTTAAAAACAATATGGCGCTTAATGTGTCAAATGTTATTGTTTACATTTGTTTGCAACTGAGCAAAAATGCACTACATACTAATTTTGCTCATGGTTTTTTAAGTGCACCACGAAGTAAAATAGAGCAAATTGCTAATAGTACGTACATTTTGTTGTTGTGTTTTGCAAATGTGTGTATTTTTGCACGCACTTGCATCGTTTGCAACTTTGCACTACCCATCGTGATTTCCCTTTATGTTAAATTTCATTTTAACCCAAAAAATCTTCAACATCTTTTTCATTTTTTATTTCAGTTTGTTCCGTTTGTTGCTGCTGATGGCTGCTGTTAGCATCGGGCAATATCGTCTCTTCACTGGACTGATTTGATTTAGAAACTATAATTATTTTAGAACCTGTTGCTGTGCTGCGTGTAACACGTTTTACTGTAGCCGTTGTGGTGGTGGTTATTGTTTCTGAGCTAGCACTAGAAGAGGAGCCTCCAGAACGCACGGTTGTTAAAATGGAACCCTGAAATGTTATATTTTATTTTTAAATTTAATAGAAGACAATAATCCTTTATATTTTTCGCCTAGGTTCTACATTATTTACAAGGCAAAGTGAAACTTTCGCTTTATTTGTGTCTACAATTTTGAGAAGAAATTGAAATGTTTTTATAAATGAAATAATTTGAAATCGTATGGACCTTTAGAACCAAAAGTTTGAGGTAATACTTTATTTCGATACCAAAATTTGGTAGGATTTAAATTTAAAGACGATTTTTGAGGTTGGGCTTAATATGAAAATAAGGAGCTATTATTGATTGACGCATTTTCGGGTAAGATTTGTAAAATTTTAAGGACTTTCATATCGCACTTTATCAGCAAGAGTATATCAGGTATGTGATGGAAATCGATCGATTTCAAATCGAACGTTTTTAAAAGTTGTGATGAATTTCGAGGGATTTTAAAAACCATTTCTGAATTAAAGGATTAAGTTTTCGTTCAGAATACACTGCAGTTAACGTATAAAATATAAAATTTAAAAGAATAAAGACTGAAAATCAAAGGAATGTGTATTTAAAATCCATTTTAAAAGATACTGAAAACGATTGTTTCGTTTTTAAAATCGATTTCCATCACATTCCTGTATATGTATTTATTTTCACTTTTTGGTAATATTAATATTTCCCTGTTGTAAAAATATCGTGCTATTTTATTGGTTTAAAATCTATTTTTTATATGGCTTTAATATTATATTAAAAATTGTTTTGCTTCTACTGAAAATTTTTAAATTTCGAGTTAATACCCTCTTTTTGACCAAGTGCGGTATGTCTGTTATGTATCTACAAGTCTCGAAAATGGTGAGATTTCTTTTTATTAGTTGTCTATTTAAGTAAAATTTTATATTGCACTAACACGATTATAGCCTTATAATCCCATAATTTTATTAGATTAAATAAAAATTATTTGCGGCGAATTTATCTCAATAATAGATATTGTTCACATAATTCTTTACAACGGCATGAGATTGAATAAATGATTAATAAAAGTTGTATTTCTTTAAGAAAACTAAAAACGGTTTAAAATTTATTTTGTCGTCAAATGAGAACCAGGCTGAATATTTTCCTTTGATTTTTTACGACCTACCTGCGTTTTTTGTGCTATAGTATTAGCACTTGTCGCATGCTGTGTTGGGTATAGGTGAGGATTTGTTATAGCTTTCGGCGTTGAAGTTTTTAAAGGCGGTGTAGTATAAAAGACACGTGGTGAATCTTGAGCTGGCCTTTTTACCGGCCTTTTGTTGTACGTTGTAATTTTGCTAGAATCCAACGACGATGACATTATGGCACCAGCATGAGGGGACATGGTAGACTTGGTGTATGCCGGCATTGTAGACATTGGTGTCATCATTTGCATTTGGTAGCCAATAATGTTACGATCAGTATCGTAGATGGGCACCTGACGTTGCTTGACCAATACTCCACCTGAGGTTGACCCCGATGAGTGTGAAGATGAACTTGAATTTTTGCTTCTGGATTGTACCTTCCGAACAGCCTTGTTGTGTATTTGCTCCAATTGCCTTGTGTGTGAGGAAGATGCAACAGATACCGTCCCCGAAGCCAATAAATTCGGTGACGGTTGAAGTTGTGGCATCTGAGGGGTTGGCAAAGAGCTGGCGACGGCTTGTTGACTTGTTAAATAATTATTTGTACTTAAAATTGCTGACGTGGCTTGCGCCACTGGTTGGTTAAATGAATCGTTTTTTAATAGTAAAGTCTGTTTGATATATTCTTCCATCAATAGCAACGTTTGTTCTAAATCTTTAGGCAAAAATTTTCCTGTCGCTATCAGAGCCTCTATTATACGATGGCGCTCCACAAAGCTAAGACTTTCAAATGGTTGTACCAACTGTTTGAGTAGGAGATCAAAACGCCTTAAGTAAGAACGTAAAGTCGACTGCTGCACGCTGCTCAACTGTGACGGATGGCCTCTGGGTATAACGGAAAGTGTGGTATTTTTGGGAAGTGTTGATATTGGAGGTGGTGCTAAAGTAGATAAATATGGTTGCGGTAGTGCATGACTAACCAGCATTTGTGACTGTGAGGGTGTAGGAGAACGTATCTTCGCCGTTATTGTCGTAGTGGCCGGTAACTGTTTTGTCAGAGCATTTATAGTAGGTGGTAATGCCGGCCTAGATATTGGTGGTAATTGTTGTTGTGCTATTACTGATGCATCTGGTATTGCTGATTGTGTTGTAACCGTACTGCTTGCAGACGCGGCCAATTTGTGGTGGGTTGCCATATATTTTCTAATTTTTTCAGCTTTCTTTCGTATAATGGCCGGTACGGAAGAACTGCCGTTTTCCAAATCGGCTCTCGTCACTACCTTTGTTGTTAAGACTATAGAGGCCGGCACTTCAATGACAGGAATTTGTAATTGTGCGTGTATACGTGTGGGATCAATGGCCGGCATAGGACCATCCAAATTGGAACAACAATAGTCCAGTAATACATTACTGTGATTACGATTGTACCTTGCAGGATGTAAAAAGGTATACAAGCAAGTGCCTTTATTATCCAATGCTGTGGGCGTTACACCGAATGAAGGTACAAAGCAATTGGATGAAGAATCTGTCGTTAGCAAACGTATGTCGGTGGGTGTAACTGAGTTGGAAAGAGCGAGATGGGCTGCTTCGGTTATAGATTGGGCACGCGCCAATAATGTCGGTGTATCTGGTAGTATGACATCATTGTTTATAGCCATCGGATTTTCATCCATAAACTCATTTTTAAGCTCAATGGTTTCATTTCCATCTCCGACACTTATTAACGGAGCAGTTAATTGGCCGGTATTCCCTGTAGTAATAGTAGGCAAAATATATGATGGTTGTTCTATGGTTCGTATGGAAATTGTTGAAGTACTTGAACCTGGTAATGTGGCTGTATTTCTTTGTAAGTTCGGTTCAGCACGTAAATCTGAAGTTTAATAAAAATTTCTTTTAAATCAAGCTTAAATTTAATTTATTTTTAAGTTTGGCCTACTGTCTTAAGAATTACGACCCAGTTGTGTTCCTAGCATGACAGTTAAAGTTGAAAAATCAAAGCTTTTGACAATATCAAGATACATAATAAATATTTTCACATACTTGACAAAAAGTATTTAACCAAACTGATGTAAAGAAAAAAACATGTAAATCAAGGCCCATTGAAAAGGTCTGTGCAAGAAGCCTGATGATCATTGTTTATGTTCTTTTTAGTTGTCAAAAGTTGTTTACATTTTGCTTACATGTGCATGTATACGTTTATGGTATGCCACACATACACGTTTTTTCCTTTTGCTTTGTATATGGGGTAGTAAATTTTTGACAACTAAAAAGAATCGTATTTTGTTTTTGTACTAGTAAGCAGACCTGATAGATGGGCCTTGATGTAAATCAATTGAAAATATATTGTCATTCACAACAACAAATTTCGATACGCCAAGTAAAAATCCATTTGGTTTAAAGATTGATGTTTGACTATTGACTGCCAGCTGTCGTAAATGGCGGTGTGTGGTAAACGGCAAAGATTTCTGAAGATATAGTGTGATTACTATCGAAACATGTCAAATCAACCTGTCCGTCGGTTCAATACCACGCTTAGTCAATAATGAAAAATTCAGGATGTGATTTTCAAATCACAATTATTTTATAAGGGTATTTTGAAAACCAAAAAAATTTTAACTTGGTTTAAAATAGTGCAAAAAAAAACAAGCATGTAATTTTAAATCGGCGACCACTCATAATAATGAAAAAAGTTTTTTGTTCAGAACACATTTCTTGTGATTTCAAATCACTTTCACAAAAAATGATTTTCAGAACATGCCTGATTATCAATAAATTTAAATTCATTTCATTCCTTTCTTTTTCAAAATAGTTTAATGAAAATTAAATTTGACGAACTTCAGCCAGATTAAAAAAAATTTAAATATTACTATCAAGGCGAATTTACACCAGGTGACCTTATCTTGCTACGTAAGCAACAGATGATAACTAACCTTGTGTCAAAATGGTATACCGTTCTAGTGGCTCTGTGGAATCTTTACTAAATTCTATAATTTTCGCTTAAAATTATGTAGTTTAAAATTTTTTTTTTAAAAGTTATTATATTTCAAAACACACAATTTAAAATTCAAAACAAAATGAAATATATGTTTGAATATTTGACACAACGTTAAAATATTTTACAGTGTTGTAAACGTTCAATATGTGATTTGTTCGACCTTTTGTTGTAATTTTAATGTGAAATAATTAGTTAAGCTCAAGGTCAGTTTTTTTATTTATTTAAAAAATGTTTCCAATATTTCGAAATCCACTGGATCTCATCTTCAGGGTATGTAAAGAGGAACAATAATAAAAAACACGTCACAAACGGTTTAACATTTAAAATTGCAGATGAGATCCAGTGGATTTCGAAATATTGGAAACATTTTTTAAATAAATAAAAAAATAAAAAAACTGACCTTGAGCTTAACTAATTATTTCACAGTGTTGTAAACGTTTTCAAAATAAGACCGCCTTGTATAAATTCGCCTTGCTATAAACATAATAATTTACAATACTATAATTATATTTACTACTATATTTACTGCCATTTTTTAGAAAGCATAAAAAAGTGAGTGAGTGAGAAATTATATTAAAAGCAAAAACAAATTTTCGTTTTTTATTGTTGTTTTCAATATAAATTCTGACTCACTAACTTGTTTACGTTTCCTAAAAACAGGCAGTTAATTAATATTTACTAATTTCTTATACTTTGAATAAAAACAAGAAAGAGAGTTATCAGTCGAGTCACAGCTAGTAGTTACTACTCTTCGAAGAATATGTAATAATATATGTACATATGTACATGCTTCAGCAGTACACATGTACTTTAAAAATGCAAAGGTATTTATTTATGCTAACCTCTCTTAAACTTTCCGCTTTAATTACTGAAATTTGTTGACATAAAAATATTAGTTCTCAACTTTTGCTCAGTTTTACATATTTGATTTTTCTTTGTACTGTTGCAAATACAAAACCAAAGCAACTGTTGTGTTTTTCGACATAACTTTTTTACAAATGCTGTTGGCGAATGCGCCGGCTATTTAGAAGCAACATGATTAAATTTTTTTTACGAAATTTGATTTTACGCCACTAATGTACAAAGTCATATCAAACCGAAACTGTACGACTGCAAAGACAGTAAAAGACTTTTCAACAGTTGATATTTATTTTCACAGCAGAAGAAAAAGCAAGAAAAACAGCTTAAGCTAGTTTGAATCCAATTTAAATATACATATGTATATAAATATACGTTAATATGCATACATATTTATACATACGAATATGTTTTTGTTAACATTTTTGATTTAAACATCGAGCACATTGACCCCAAAATGTGACAAGATTAGAAAAGTGTTGAAAATGTCAACTAAAGTATAGTTAAAATTAAATCAAAATGTCAAATTAATTTTAATTTTTAAAAATATGAGAAAAATGTCATCATATTAATAAAGAAGAATATTATATATAAAACAGTTAAACTTTTATAAATAACTAACAGTTATTGAGTTTACAACATTTATTTGCAAACAATAAAAAAAATTACCTGGAGTACATAAAACGGCAGTCGGATATTGAGTATTCAGTAAAGTTGATGCATTAACAACCGATTGTATACGCAGACTCGCTTCAGGATTATTTTGTATGATTGGTAAAATCTCAGTTAGCCGTGCGGGTACATCTGGAACTAAAAAAAAATTGCTATTATGTAACATGCTAATTATTAAAATAGAAATGTTGTTTTTACCATTTTCAACATTGGCCTGGGCAACTGCCAAATTTTGCTTTTCCCGATTATTTAGAGATTGAAAATATTTCCTCACTATTGAGCGATTAAGACGGATACTTATATTACGACATTTAAACATCCGTAAAACATTTGCAGTTTGGTGGATCTGTAATAAATTAAAGGGCATATATATGTACCTGCAAATCAATTTTCTATTAAATTCCTCCCCAACTACTTACCTTAAGATGACTATCGGAACTCTTTTTATTTTCAGTATATAAATGCTTTATACTTCTAGCGTTTGTTATTTGATTTAATATAGCTGAAGTTCCCGGTAAATTTGGTGTTTTGAATTTATCACTTAAAGGTTTAACAGTTTGTTTTGTTTCCTGTGTTTTTTGTTTTGAAATTGTTACAGATTTTTTAGATGCTGCTGGAGGTTTATCAACAACATTAGTATCTCCAACTAAAGATTCTTTAGACATTAGTGGCATAGATTTTCTTAATTTCTCAACAGCTGTGGTTGGAAAATCTTTAGTGGGCAAAGGTGACTCCTTAATGTTAAGAGACTTTCGAGATTTTGTAAGAAATTCTTTAGGATATGCTTGCAAAACTGGCTTTGATACAGCTGCGGGAATGTCCGGAACATTTACACTTCTCCTACCCGAAACTTCCTGAGCTTTTACATTGTTTTGCTGAGTCTTACGTTTAGCTGGTAATCTAGATGGCATTTCCTTAGGTGTTGGTATAGTTCTTGTTTCAAGAATTTCTAAATTTTCTGAAAAATCTAGAACTTTTGGTGTATCATTTTTCAATCTTAAGCCGCCAGAAATAGTGTTTGTGGGTGCCAGTTGTACAACGGCTGCAGTCAATGTTGTTGAGGCTGCTGAAGTTAAAGTTGTATTTGACTTTAATTGTTCTGCGCCACCTATGTTTCTGTTTTTGCTTATACGTTGTCGTTTAACATGTGTAGTAGTATTTAAAAGCTCATTTATGCCTCCATCCTTCATTTCCTTTGACATTGATTCCATAAGTATATCAATTTCCCTTTTCTTAATTTTGGGTGGGGTTGTGAGAGATTTTGTTGGACTAGTTTGTTGTTTTGAAGATTTTTTTGAAAGTGCATTTTGTTTGGCATTGGGTTTTTTGTTACTGCTAGTATTCTTTCCATGTTTAAACTCATTTTGAGGTTGAATATCCGCGGTTTTCAGCAAGCTGTTATTAAGAAGTTGCGATGAGTTAATACTTTCTAAAGTGGTATTATCATCCTCGTTTGCTCCCATTGTTTGTTGCTCCAGTATACACCAGCTCTCTTTCTGTTGTTTATCTTTGAAATCTGAGTCTTTTTCCGTATTCTGATCTTTCGTGTGTGTTTCTTTTTGTGGTTCATTAGTCAATATAAGAGATTTCTGCTTATCATCTATGGGTTTTGATTGTAAAGTTTTTGGTGTTAACCTTGTTAACCTTTCTGTGCTTTGACGTGCTGAGGTGTTTTCTTTTGTTAAATCCGTTGCAACAACATCCACATTTACCTCAGAGGCAGCAGAAGTATTTTGACTTTTTGTTTTCAACCAATCTGAAAACGTTATCACTGAACCACCCAATTTATTGGAAGAAGTATTAACTTTTGTTTGATTAGTTTGAGGTGAAGCAGGAGTTTCCTTAGCATTAGCAAAATTTTCAGTCTTATCTGGTTTAGACTTTATTTCTTCCTCTTGGGGACACTTCTTTATATTCACATTGGAATCTCCTTTATTGGGTTGTTCTTTTGCCAACTCTCTTACTATAACTTCCTTTTGTAAAAGTTTAACTTGAGTTCGTGACGTTTTATTATCCCTCACATTTTCTTCATCCTTTTTCTCTGATATAAATGTATTCTGGGAAGATTCTTTGACTTCCTTAGTAGTTTTGTTTTGTAATGTTTTGTGCATCCTTTTGGAGAACTCATTTAATTTTTGATCTTCTAATAATGATGGTTGCTTTTGCAAACAATCCTGCTCTTTAGAAAGGGCAGTAGATTCCAAGGTTACAACCGGCAATTCTTCTTCTTTCAAACAATCATCATGTAAATTGCGAAAACGATCTGATATACAAAATTAATAAATTAGTTAAAATTAAAACCAACTTAAATAAAAAAATAAATTACTAGTTTTCTTTGATGTTTCCAATTTAGATTTTTTGTTTGAACTTGGACTTTCTGTATCTACAGTGGGTGAGCGTAGAGTACGTTTCAAGCCGGTACTCAAAGCACTTGTGGTAGTCTTTTCTTTCCTAGCACTTTTTGGGCTGAAACGTGCAGCTGATTTCACAAGGGGTTCTTTAAAGGTTTTCTTATTGTTATCTGTAAATGAAACAAGGAAAAAGATTTTATTTTTAAGCAATACAATTATACAAATAAATAAATCTTCACCATTTTCTGGGAATGGCGATTCCGTTCCCCGTTTTCTTAAAGTCCGTTGTAATGTGTTGTCAGAGTTCAGAGATGTTATTGCGGACTCACTTGCAGGCATTTCTATTCCTGAATTTAAACTCTCTTGAGAGGATTTAAAATTTTCCAAGTTTTTGGAATTACGCGCTAAATTTTGCGTTTCAATTTCAGTATTCTTCTCTCGATTAACTTTAACGGTGTTTACCGATGATTTTAATGCTTCTGCTTGTTTTGCATTGACATTGGAGGTAACGGTTATGTCCGGAACTTTCGATAAATTAGTTTCGTCTTCTTCTTTAGATAGTTTGTGACTTTTTAAATTTTCTGTTTGTTTTCTAGTTTTAATGGGTTGGAATTGTTTTTCTTCTATTTGATTTGAACAACCCTCTTGAGACATATAAATTGTTTCCTTACCAGGCGCTTCATTAGTACCTTCATCACTTTTAGTTATTATATTTTTAACATTTTTATCTTCTATATTCGACAAAACTTTGGAATCTATTGATTTTTTATTTTCAGTTGCCTTTTCAAAAATAGCTGGTTCTTTTGAAACAATTTGAGATATTTTCGGTTTATCTTTTTCTGTTTTTTCTAAAGGATCCCCATGGCTTTTTGATTTTGTTGGTTCAATGAGTTTTTCTTCTGTCGGATTTTTAAGATGAACTTCTAATGAACTTTGTTCCTTCGATGATTTTAACATATTTGTTTCACAATTGCTTTTCTCAGGTTCAAGTTTTATATCCCCACGTTTTCTAGTTTTAATATGTTCAATATGCTGTTGTTCCACACCTTTGTTAGCGGACCTTTTATCTTCAGACCCTTCAGTTTTTTTTTTAACAGATTCTTCTGTATTTACACGACTTCTCGTTTTAATTGTTCCACTATGTTCTGCTTCCAGTTCTTTTTGGGCATTTTCGTTTGATGATTCAATAGTTGATACCTCTGCTTTGCTTACTTCTTTATGATCACCGTGTTTGGTTGGTTCAATGAGTTTTTCTTCTGATGGATTTTTAAGATGAACTTCAACCGAACTTGGTTCTTTCGACGATTTTAACATATTTGTTTCACAATTGCTTTTCTCAGGTTCAAGTTTTATATCTCCACGATTTCTAGTTTTAATATGTTCAATATGGTGTTCTTTCACTTCTTTGTTGGTGGAACTTTTATCGCTAGATCCTTCAGTTTTTTTTTTAAAGGATTCTTCTGTATTAACACGATTTTTCGTTTTAATTGTTCCACTATGTTCTACTTCTAATTCTTCTTGAGCATTTTCGTTCGATGATTCAATCTTTAGTATTTCTGCTTTGCTTATCTCTTCTTTAGGATCAGCGCGTTTTGTTGGTTCAATGAGTTTTTCTTCTGTTGGATTTTTAATATGAACATCAACCGAACTTTGTTCTTTCGACGATTTTAACATATTTGTTTCACAATTGCTTTTCTCAGGTTCAAGTTTTGTATCTCCACGTTTTCTAGTTTTAATATGTTCAATATGGTGTTCTTCCACTTCTTTGTTGGCGGAACTTTTTTCGTCTGATCCCTCAGTTTTTTTTTTAGCAGATTCTTCTGCAGAAACACGATTTCTCATTTTAATTGCTCCACTATGTTCTCCTTCCAATTCTTTTTGAGCATTTTCTTCCGATGATTCAATATTTGATACTTCTGCTTTGCTAACTTCTTCTTTGGGATCACCGCGTCTTCTAGTTTTTAAAGGAACAATATTTTCGGATTGTTTTTGAAGCGAGCTCTTATCGACTGAAGATTCGTTACGTGTTATTTCTTCGATTTTTCCTGTTTCTAATTTAAGACTTCGTGTTTTCGGTTTTTCGACATGTTCTTTACATGATTCATCCTGGGATGTCTCACTTTTTTCTTTTCCAGTTTCCAATTCTAAATCTCTAACTTTTCTAGATTTCATTGGTTGAATGTGTTTCTTTTGCGTTAAATATGTTTCCTGCAACGTTTGATTTTCTTTTTTTTTGTCATTTGAAGTATCTGCTTTTGCTTCTGCTTCGTATTTTTCGACTGAAGATTTTTGTTGAGGAGATTCAATTAGCGAAGTTTCTGTTCCTTCTTCCTGAAGGTTTCCCCGTGTCCTTGTTTTTTTTTGTTTAATATATTCTTTATTAATTTCTTTTTCTGAAGAAGATTTTTCTTCAGATAATTCAATAATCGAAGTTTCTTTTCCACTTTTTTCTTTTCCAGTTTCCAATTCTAAATCTCTAACTTTTCTAGATTTCATTGGTTGAATGTGTTCCTTTTGCGTTAAATATGTTTCCTGCAACGTTTGATTTTCTTTTTTTTTGTCATTTGAAGTATCTGCTTTTGCTTCTGCTTCGTATTTTTCGACTGAAGATTTTTGTTGAGGAGATTCAATTAGCGAAGTTTCTGTTCCTTCTTCCTGAAGGTTTCCCCGTGTCCTTGTTTTTATTGGTTTAATATATTCTTTATTAATTTCTTTTTCTGATGAAGATTTTTCTTCAGATAATTCAATAATCGAGGTTTCTTTTCCATCTTCTAATTTTTTATTAACCCGTCTTCTAGTTCTTACTGGTTCACAGCTTTCTTCTTCCATTTCATTCGACATTTCCATAGATAATTCATTATTTGAAGTTTCTTTTTCTTCTTCTCCTTTAACGTTTCCCCGTTTTCTTGTTCTTATTGGTTCAAAATTTTCTTTTTTTTCGATTTCTTTTTCTGCGATGGTTTCTTTTGGCTGAGTTTCAGATTTCTCTGATTTTTTTCCAAGATCTCCACTTCTAGTTTTAACAGCTACAATAATCTCTTTTTCCGATTCTTTTTGAGATAATAATTTTTCTTGGGATGATTTAACCTGTGATTTTTCTTTAAGATCTCCACTTCTGGTTTTAATTGCCACTTCCGTTTGCTTTCCATCCTTACAAGATTCGACTGAAGATATTTCTATTTTATCTTTTCCAAATTCAGTTTCAAGTTCTTTATTTATTGGTTCGGTTTGTTTATTTTTTGAATCTGTTTGACCAGAGTTTTCTTCCATAGACAATTCTGTGTGTGATAATTCTAATGTAAGCTTGTTCGTTTCTTCTTTAGTTTTTATTTTCGATTTTACGTCAGTCGATTTTTTTTCCTGTGAAGGGTTTGATTCCTTTTCCACATTTTTTACCTTAGAAGTTGATACATTTTCTACAATTTCAGTTGTTATTGAGTCCTTATTTTGGCTAGTTATTATTGGTTCTGATTTAATTTTTTCGTCTTCTGGTTTTTCTGTTTTAGAATCGTCCGCTATATTATGTTCCATTCGACTTCGTGTTATTCTTGGTTCTACCGCAACGTCATTTACGACATTTGTATCACAAGGCTGGCTAATTTCCATTGATTCTACTATTTTATCTGTTGTGTCTTTATGTTTAATACCAATTTTTCTTTTCATGGGTTTAATTGAAGTTTTGTCTTCGGTGTCTTTCTTTGTAACAGGTTTCTCGGTATTTATCAAAATTGAATCACTAAGTTGTTGAGTTTCTATAGATTCCGATTTTTTATTTTCTAATACACGATCCTTTGTATCAGCACCTTCAATGATATCTTGCAATTTTGTTGTTTTTAAAGAACTTTCCAATTGCTTTTTTAAAGTTAAATTTTCTTTTATTTTTGTTTCTTCACGAGTCTCTTTTTTATTTTTCTCTGTTTGAATTTTTATATTCACTTCTTCAGAAGTGTCTTTATTTGTGGATTGAGAGGATTTAGTTGGGAGTGTGTTATCCTTATCTGTAGTTTCTTCCAATTTTTCAGCATATTTAAGAGTTTTTGGAGATGAAACTGATTGTGTTTTTTTGGCTAAATCTTTTAGAGTTGGAATTAACTTTTCCATTTTGTTGTCCTCTTTTATTTTGTTTGTTTTTGCTGTTAGTTGAGTTTGAGCATCCAGATTTATTCCTTTGTCGCTTTTATCTTTTTCACTTTCTTTCGTAATTTTTTCACTTTCTCCTTTAATTTTTTCTCTTTGGTCATTCTTGGAGCTTTCAATTATCGACTGGGAAACAGTTTTTATTGAATCTTTTTGCTCATCTTCTTTGTTTTGATCTCTATACACATCCTTTGAGTTTCCCTCTTTTGAATTATGTTTTTTAACTTGTTGAATATCATCACCTTTTGTTTTAGCAATTGAAGTCTCTTTTTTATGTACCTCAGAAATTTCAGTTTTAGTTTGTAAAATGTTTTTCTTTGCAGCATTTGTGTCAATTTCTTCAGATTCTTTTGGTTTAATACTTTCAATTTTAGTTTTTTCTGGGATTGCATTATTGATTGGTTTCGAATTTTTAGACTTTTGAATAGTTACTTTCGAATCTTCCTGTTTTGAAGTCTTAGTTGGTTCTTCTTTCGATTTTGTATATTCATTTTTGGGGTTTTCAGACTTTTTCGAACACATGGAAGTCGTTTTTAGATCTTTGGTTTTGGATTCCTCAACTTTCGCTTTTGCTGAAAGTGAAGAAATCTTTGAAGTTTCTGTTAGTTTTTTTAAATCAACCGATTTTTCTTTTGGCTTAATATTTTGAATTTTTTCTGTTGTTGTCTTAATCGGACTTGCATCTTTGATTCGAATACTTGTTGATTTCGAAGCTGAACCCCTTTGATTTAATTCTTCTAGGCGATTTGTGTTAGAGCCAGAGTTAGAAATTGGTTTGCTAGCATTAATAGCTTCCGTTTTCTTCACGTCCGATTTGTTAACATCAACCAAATTAATTTTAATTGATTTCGTTAAATCTAAAGTAGAGTTTTTTAAAATTGTTGGTTGTTCTTTTCTATCACCTTCAATTTTTTTAGAAGACGACTTTGATGTATTCAAAGGAGTATTAATATTCTTAGAAATAATTGGAGAATTTAGTGCCGTCTTCTTTGTAGGTGTACCTTTAAGGGATGAGTCGTTGGCACTTTTTGTAATTAACTTTGTAGACTCTATTGATTTTCCCAAGTTTTTATTGTCTTGTAAGCTCTTTGAAACTTCTGTTGATTTCTTATTAGTATTTGGAGTTTTTAGATCGTCAGGCATTGTGGAAGTGTCTGGTAAATTTGTTGAAGATTTTTTCAGCTCTGACACTGCTTTTAGATTTTTAGACGACTCAGGTTTTTTAGTTTCACTAGTACTCTTTGTAAAATCTAGCGATTTACAAACGTTTTGCAATTTACTATTGCTGTTTGTCGAACTTTGAATTTTACTAACATTTTTAGATTCACCAGCACTTTTTGCTGAATCCTGTGGTTTAGCAATATTTTTACGGTCTTTAGATGAATCACGCGAGCTATTTGAATTAAACTTAGACGTAGATGAAGAAGACTTCTTTGTATCTTCAGACAAATTTTGTTTGTGTTCTTTAACAGATATATTTAATGATTTTTCAGCTTCTTTTTCTTTAGGTTTTTGTATTGAATCAGCTGATTTTTGAACACTTTTCTCAGAGGAACTTTTATGATGCATTGAATCTATTTTCTTATCCTGACTTTTAGAAACCTTTGAATCTGAAGCAGAAGTTTTAGCAACGACATCTTTTGTATTTTTGTTAGGTTCTTTTGATATTTTTATATCTTTGTTTTCAGTATAATTTTCTTTTTTAACCTCAGAAGTTTGATCTTTTTTATCGTTTGTTCCTTTTGGGACAACATTTGCGTCTGCTTTTGCATGTTTTGAATCCTTAGAATCCTTAGATTTGCTTGATTCTCGAGATTTAGAAGAGTCTTTTGAATTAGATGATTTTTTATGATCTTTATGATGATGACGATAATGATGCTTTGAAGTAAAATCTTTATCAAGGCTGTATTTTGAACGATCTTTGGAACTTTCGCGAGAACGTTCTTTGGAGCTTTCCCTAGAGCTTTTATCTCTGGAACTCTCGCGAGAGCTCCGATCTTTTGAATTGTTTCTGGAACTTTTGCTATTTGAGTGTTTTGAACTTTTTTCTTTCGATTCTTTGGAACTATCTCTGGAACTTTTTTCCTTAGTTTCTTTAACTTTGTCCCTCAAAGACTGATGAGAATTAGAAGGGCTTTTAAATGATGCCGAAGTTAGATCTGTGTCCATTGTTTTTTCATTTTTTTCTATAGGTGGTATGCTTTCCACCTTCATTTCAATGTTTACCATTTGTACTTCGGCTCTAGTCACTTCTTCGAAACCCTTAAAATCTTTTATGTCATCCATGCTTTTTGTAGCATCTGAAGATCCTTCATGAGGTTCTGGTGTTATTAAGTTTCTAAAACGTTTCTTTTTTCGAGTATTTGGTGAAGATAAATCTTCCAATAATTTCGTATTGTCTAGGTTTTCTTCTTTATCTTTATTAATCTCTTTTTGTTTTTGGGTACTGTCTGTTGTTTCTGAAGGTTTATCTTTTTCATTGTGTTTGACATCTTCTTTATCTTTTGTTTCATTTGATAAATTTGTAGATTGGTTAAGATCATGATGCTTTTGAATTGCAGTATTAGTATATTTTTCTGTTTGTCCTATATCAACTGGTTTCACATTTTCTGTTTTAGTTTCCACAAGTTTGTTAGCCTTGACTGGATCTTTTATGGGTATATCATCATAGTCTATTACAACACCAGTTTTTGGGAGCTTTAGTTTGGTTTCTTCAATTGCACTGACTTCCTCCTCTCCACCTATTTCTAATTGAGCTCCAAACTCTTGGGTGGAGAAGGGTTCACCTCTTTCTCTTTTCATTGCCTCGGCATATGACTCCTCCAACAGTTCTTCTACCGCCGATAAATCCGAATCTGTTGATGCAGCACCAGGAGATCTTAAATCTCTACAATCATTTGTGCTGTCCATGTTTGTAACACTTTTCTTATATCTTTTTTTCTTATCTAATAAAGACAAAATAGAATATTAATTATAAATGCAATACTCCAGTATTAAACAAACTTTAACTTACTCGTTTTTTGAGAGTGCTTAATTGGATTTTTATTTGTCGGATTAGAGGTAATGGCTTTATTATTATCCGTTTGAATTGGAACAACAGTAATAGTCTTATTTTCACTAGTTACTTGTGGGGTGTCAAAACTTTCTACTAATTTTTCACTCGATGCTGTAATATCTATAACAATGTTTCCTTCCTCGTCGTTCTCCTCTGAATCTTCGAGTAAATTATGGTTTTGTAATAATTCCAATAATTTCGGTTTTTCGCCTTTTCGTAAAACACTTTCGATGATATCGGGATTCGTATAAGGGTTGTTCGATTTAGCTTTTCTTAGTTTGAAACCAGAAGAACTGCTGGGTATATCACTATCGTCTGATATTACTGGAGATGGTGTTGAGTCGTGTAAATCTTCTAAATATGTGTAGTTTATGTTTGTTTACAAGTAACACGATTTAATTGTATTCATTTTAGAAATATAAACTAAACGATCGACCGTGAAATCGATCACTAAGAATATCACTACAACTGTTAATGAGTTACAATCTATATAACTGACTTCAACATCATATGAATTTTTTTCTGGACAACATTAACAATTGTAATGCATTTAAAAACAACACAACATATAAAAATACTTTTTTTTTTGCAAGACACCTACCTAAATTTGAAACTGCACCACTGGAATCATTAGATATATCGATAACTTGAGAAGTACTACTTATGTCATCATCTTCATAATAATCCTCTTCTCCAGAATAATATTCAGCGTTGCTATCGTCGTCCTCAAAATCACTAAAGGAATTATAGGTTTCTCCAGAGATATCCGATAATGAATAGTTGTCACTTCCAATTTGGGAAAGATCATCCAGTTCTAAAAATTTATTAGTAAAATTTTTATTATTTGTCTACTCTCTGACTTTTTTTTAACATGTTGTAGAAAGATATATCTATAATATATGTATTTATTTATACAAAGTATGAGTAAAAAAATTTTGTTTACCACTAAAGCTTGAAAGTGATAACTTAACTTTAAGAGATTTTTGTTAAAAGCTTGCGAGAGATATATAAAGAAATTACTAAGTCCCAATTCACATTATACGATTTTTGTCGTTGCGATTATTGTCGTTTCCTCTTTGAAGTCGGTCTGATGTTTACATTGTACGATTTTTGTCGTTACGACTTTTTCTGTGCAACCGAACTTCAATACATTTTTCGTCAAATGAGAGAACGAATGAGCGAACAAAACGAATCGAAGAGTACACTCGCTTGTGTACCCCTTTTAATTCCTCTCACCCCTCTTTCCTATTAAGTAAGAATCGCAACGACAAAAATCGTATAATGTGAATGGGCACTAAGGAAAATAGGAGCTTGCAAGTGATATTTGCAGCGAATCCAAAGTTCGTCAGGTATTTTTATATAGATTTATTTCACATGATATGACAATACTTACCTAATGGATCATTTGCAGGATCTTTAGTTATAATTTTTTCTGGCTTTACAATAGTGGCCGGACGTTTAGTAACTTTCTTAACAACTGGTGCGGATTGAAGAGCTGGTAAGGGTAATGCAGTAGGCTTTTTACTGATTAAAGGTGAGCTTGATGTTGATATGGCTGATGATAATGGTTTTCGTGCTAAAACTGGTAATTGAACGGTTCTTGTAGACGTTGAAGCTGTCGATGATGACGGTTTTTGCCGTTGAATAGATGTCGAAGTTGTAGACGATGTACGTCTTTGCAATAAATCTGTTTTCTTTTGTTGTTGTTGCTTTTGGTTTTGTACTGTTGGTCTTACAGTAGCAATTGATTTGGCTTTATTTGCAAAAGTTGCTTGGGATCGATGTACTGTATTTAATGGTATTGTAGTTCCACTTGTTTTGGTCATAAACGTTTTTGATTTTAGTGTTGGAGAAGTTACTGATAAATTAAAAAAAAAAATATCATAATGCGACATAAATACAATAGTATTTTATATAAAAAAACAAATGCTTTACTCACCTTTATTTGCAGTTTTAGCAAAAGTATTAAATGTCTGAGGATCTTGTCGTGAAATTTCCACTTTTTGTATTACTTTTTCACCTGAAAAAGTTATTTTTTTAATAATGAAAAATATTTCATAATTATTGTTAAAACTTATATAATTATATTTAATACCTAATTCTTCTATTTTATCATCTAAAGAATCAAAAGATTCCTGAGACCCAGATTTCTCTCTTAAAGTTGTTTTAGTGGCTAATCGAGAAAATTAAGAAAAAAGGTTAAAAAACAAAATCAAAATTCTTTTAAACTAAATTAAAAAAATAAATAAAAATGCAAGTATTTACTTTTCCTCCTCTGACGTTCACATAAAATTGAAAAAAGGGAAAAATCAAATTTATTTTTGGCGTCTAAATGAAATTAAAACACGATTTGGTCCATATATGATTGTGCTTATCTTGTGTAGCCGCTCTCAAGACCATTATTTCGGGAGCTTATTTGTATAAAAAAAAAAAAAAAAATAAAAAATTTGTTTTCTTCTTCATTTTCACAAATTCAGCTATCTGAGTCGTAGGGATCAATTTAACTGGGCATGTTTATCTTTGTATACAACATGTTTGTTTTGCGATTACAGTTCCAGGGTAATTTTTGGAAATACATAATTTAATGTGCTGTTTCTACAAAACACGTGTTGTAAACTTTATATGAAAAGCACTCAAAAAAGTAAACCGCACGTAATTCAATTAAGCTAATAAGACCAAATGATGTTGATGTAAATAAAAAACTTTTCAAATTTTTGTGACTTTTTCAATGGTCGTCTATTTAAATAAAATAATAAAAGGTCAACATTAATATAAAATATTTTTCACAACAAGCAGACACAACTTACAAAAAATTTATATTAGTTTACATTAAAAACATCGACAGATTTTTAATAAAATTAAATTTCACACACATTTAACAAAAAACAGTAAAGCACAACTTAAAATTATTATCACTGATTTAGTTAAATTGCGGTTCTATTGCAAGCGCTAATATTGTCAACATCTTCATTGTGGTTCATTGTTTTCATTATAATTTGTTGTATTCTCAAAATTTCTATTCTATATCTCTTTCTCTCCCCTCGTTCAAAATCCAGCACTCTCACTTGTTCTGTTTCAAAGGAGTGAGATTTTGAAATCATGTGTTGCGATCAGTGAAGCCAACTTTTTGAGAGCAAAAAGCACTTTAAAATTTAAAAAAAGCACTAAAAAGCACTATTTAGAGCAAAAAAAGCACTAAGCCATTTTTAAAAATTTAATTAAACATAAAACAAGTTGCATATGACGTTTATTGGGACCATTTTTTTAAGATTAAATAATAAATATATTTACATTTGTATAAAAACATTTTTAATTGTATTATTATTATCTTCAATAAAAATAATATTATCCAAATCATGATGATCCATCAGCTATGTTTGAATTGGCCATAATACCGTTTTAAAGTAATACAGTGCGAGCTCGATTTTTGTAACTCGAAAAATCTTGCCTGTTGCAATTACCGAAAATTTGCAATGACTGACCATTGTTTATAAAACTTAATGACAGCCTATATTTTAATAAAAAAAACATTATATTTTATCGTTTAAATAAATCTAAATTACAATCGTTGAATAAAACAATTGGCGTATGATATTATCCAATTATTTTAACCTATGTACGCTTCTGAATGAAAATAAGGTGTAAAAAAGAAAAAACATGTATGTTTGCATTCTGATACTTAGTCAAACCTTTTTGCAATAGGACTAGAGGTAGAAATGCACAACACGCGGTTATTTGGAGACGAGTGTTGTGCGTTTGAAAACTAAAGCGCATGAAAAATGGCAGGTTACACAACGCTCGTTAAAAAAGCATTTTCTGTCAGCTGTTTTTAATTTATTTAACACTTCACTTATACTAAGTTGCGACTCTTTTTTGTTTGTTTTTAAAATCTTTGAGTTCTTCTGTACGGTTTCCTACTGCATTTTTTTAACTTTTCTACATGACTCAAAATCGTTGTTTATTTTTCCATTCACAATTCCTAATATTTTCCAAGCCATTTTCTATTTTTGACAGTGTCTACATCTTTAAAAAAATATTTATCGCAAACAAATACATCGTTTTTATAACGATAACTAAATATGTTTTCATCGCTAAAAAGTGAAACGTTTTGTAAAATTTCCAAATTGCTAGGAAGCCTAGCTCTATCACAAAGGGACCAATAAAGGACCCAAGTGAGCTGTCTTTTGATGGCTGCCCATGGAACCTAGCTCTAACCTCGTAAATAAAGTTTTTGGCAAAACGAATGCAACTTTCTTTTATCACTTTTTTTATAATTTGAAATCTTAAAATCTTTACAGGCTTTCTCAAAATTGTAATCCAAATAGCAAAGCTCATCTAAATCATCCTCTATACCTATAATCGGAGTTTTAAAAAATGGTAGAAAAAATATTAAAATTGTTAAAAGAACTAAATGCACTAACGAAAAATTGAAAAAGCACCAAGTTAGTGTTTTTTCTAGGTTTGGAGCTAAGGATAAAATTTTGGCATTTTGAGAAATCAAAAGCACAATAAATAGTGCCAAAAGCACTTAGTTGGCATCGCTGCCAAAAATATATGTAGATTACTTAATAGGCACTTTAAAGCACTGTGAGAAATTGTTAAAAGCACTATAACTACCCGCTTTTCAAAAACGGGTATTAAACAAAATTTCGGGTATTACATAAGCAAAAAAGCACCAAAAAATACCCGAAAGGCAATAAAATGGCAACGCTGGTTGCGATGATGCACTTGTTTCTCTCTTCTTTAATATGTCATTTTGATGCTCTCCCATTCTCTTTTCAAGTGAGCGTTTTGTTGTTCCTATATAAATTAAGTCAAAGTTCTGATCGTCCCTTTCGTTGCACTTTACTTCGTAAAAAACATTACTTTGTTGTAGTTCTATTGCACTTAAAGTTGTATTTGGTTTGTATGCAAAGTTTAATTGTTCTGATTTTATTGTTGTGCTTATGTGACTATGGGGCCCTATGCTCCTTATAGGATCTTCGGGAACATATATATATATATATATATATATTATGTGACTATTATCCGTCAAGCCAGGTATGTATTTTACACTGTAAAAATGTTTGGTTTTCTCAGGGTTGTCACCAGGGCTGTGGAGTCGGAGTTAAGGTTTTTGTGCCGGAGTCGTAGTACCCACAAAAACTCGTGACTCCGACTCCAAAGTTTTTCGGCATAAAAAATTTAAAAAAAAATATCCAAAATAAAAAGTATCTTCTTAAAACACATTTAATTAAATTAAATTTAAATAAATGGTTTATGAAAACTGCTCTTATGTGCTGTTTCCAAATGACAGGCGATGGACTGCGTGCTTTTCATGTAAATTTTACTACATAATCAATTGCCTGTCATTTGGAAACAGCACATTAATGTTTGCGTACGGTAATTTCTTCTCAAAAACTCAAACGGTAATGAAAAAATAAAAGTAAACATTACTGAGTCTCATATACATTTAGCATCAAGATTATACTAGGAGTCGGAGTCGCACTTAAAAAATTTCAGCGGTTGGGAGTCGGAGTTAGTACTTTTTTCGGACGACTCCACAGCCCTGGTTGTCATTATTACTTTTGTTTTTGTATTGTACATATTTTTGTGTATCGTTGATGTGTATTTATTAATTTTTTAGGGAAACTAAACTACGGGCGATGGACTGCGTGCTTTTCATGTAAATTTTACTACATAATCAATTGCCTGTCATTTGGAAACAGCACATTAATGTTTGCGTGCGGTAATTTCTTCTCAAAAACTCAAACGGTAATGAAAAAATAAAAGTTACCATTACTGAGTCTCATATACATTTAGCATCAAGATTATAGTAGGAGTCGGAGTCGCACTTAAAAAATTTCAGCGGTTGGAGTCGGAGTTAGTCCTTTTTTCGGACGACTCCACAGCCCTGGTTGTCAATATTACTTTTGTTTTTGTATTGTACATATTTTTGTGTATCGTTGATAAGTGTATTTATTAATTTTTTAGGGAAACTATTGCTAATTAATATTTCTGAGATTTTGTCGATATTTTTGTTATGAAATTGCGGGTCGCTTATATTTAATACTCGTGATATAAAATTTTTTGCTGTATTGATTATCTGGTTTTTGGGTTGTGTCGCGTTGTAATAATGAATCTGCCAGATGAAGTTTTCTTAGCGTACCAGTCAAACCTAATCACATCTTGCTCTCAAGTTCTACTGAAATTTAATTTTGGGGTGGTGACTATTGAAAGTTTTCCAAAAAATTTCTTTGTCATTGATGTTAATTATGGCCAATATATCGTCTACATCCTTGATTATGTATATTATGTGAATATTTTTATTCACAAGAAAAACTTTGATAATACATATTTAAATAATTTAAAAAAATTTATTTTCTTTGGCAAACTACAGAAAAAATGTTTTAATAATATTAAATCCTGTAAATACAAACTACTTAAACCCGTCAAATAAATGTTAGTAGACACCTATTGAAGCTTTAATTGCACTTTTTTATTCAGTTTCTTTTTAAGTCCTTTTATCTTATAAGAATCATCTATTCAAGATTACTTTTTTGAAATTGCTTCGGAATTCATAAGCCTTTTATTAATGAGAGAAGACATTCAGTAATAAGTAAAAGTAACAATTTTAGAGTTTTTTTGTGAATTGAGTTAGTAGCAGTGTAGTGTAGAATGAAATAAGCTTAGCTGTACAAAATTTCCTATTTATCCTGTGACCAGCTCCCAGTCCTGACTTCAATAAGAAAGTATTTTACTTAATAACGGACTTAGGACTCATAAT
Source organism: Pollenia labialis (assembly GCA_949318255.1). Classification (NCBI taxonomy): domain Eukaryota; kingdom Metazoa; phylum Arthropoda; class Insecta; order Diptera; family Polleniidae; genus Pollenia; species Pollenia labialis. The sequence continues at coordinate 133,979,620 of OX439143.1, read as the reverse complement.
AAAAAAATTTTAAAGGTATTTACGTCAAAAGTAGCACTCCTTGCGAAAAAACAAAATTGCAGAAACATAACAGCAACCACATAGACAAGTATCGTGAATAAGGTACACGTTCTCCGAGTCATTGGTCCTAACAAAAGTCTTCAATTTATCACTAGCCACCCTAATACTAAATACCCGAAGCCTGGAAAGTAGGTAGGGTGGTTCCCTTGCTAAAGCCACAGAAAGATGCGACCCAGGGAGACTCATACAGGCCAATCTCCCTGCTGTCACCAATCGCCAAGATACTTGAGGCGCTACATCTCCCGGATCTAGTGGAACATCTCAAATTGGCGAATCATCAGCATGGATTCCTCAAGCAGTACAGCACAACAGGATATCTTACCGCCATCTCCACACAAATAACCATTACCTTAATCAAGCCCGACCATGTGTAAGAATGGTAATAGTGGCTTTTGACCTATCAAAGGCTTTTGATAAGGTGAACCATGCCATCCACTTCAGAAACATAGCGACTTCTAGTCTCTCGGACAACACGAAGATATGGCTTGTAAATTATATTAGTGGAATACAGTCGTTTGTGGAGTTTAGAAATAAGAAGTCGAAGTGACGTAGAAAAAAGGTCCTCAAGTCACTAGCCGGCAGCATTTAGGGCATGGAATACAAAACCATGTTAGCTACATTCAAAACGATTGGCCGGCCAGTGGTTAATTACGCAGCGCCAGCGTTGACCCCAAGAGTCAGCGATACTCAGTGGAAGAAGCATCAGAGCAGTCAATCGGTATGGTGCACACGTCTAAACTCATACTGGTCCAGAATACATAGCATCCCTGACCTCTGCCCTGCGTGTGGAATAGGCCCGCGACGTACTTCACCTATTATCATGCAGTACTAATCCAACCCAACTAGAAACGTTATATGGACCCGCCCATGTGAGGTAGCACAGCTTCTGGGCAGATTTGGATGGAGAGAGCGAAGAAGAAAAATAGAAAATATATTCATTTGTGCTTGCTTTTCAGTTCGAGCTGTTACAACAACAAAAATAATTATTTGTGCGAAATATCAACTTTGAATACATGATTTATCCACCATCAGTGTTGCCAATTTAGCCATTTAGTGGCTAGATTAAGCGATATTTCATCATATTTAGCCATTAAAAAATGAGTTTAGCCATTTTTCAACTTGTTTGTGCATACATTTTTTTGCCGTTTTTCTTAAAAAAAAAAAACAATTTTATTATATTTTTTGATAAAAGTAAAATAAACATTTTTAACAATTAATTTAATCGGTGTTTTTTTTTTTGGTTGGAAGTATTTCAATAAAGAGATGCAGGCGTCAATAATTTTTTTTTAGAAATTTCAGAATTGACTATAAAATTGCTCTGACTTCCATGGTCTAGTGCTGAAGTAGTAGCCAAGTAAACATCGTTAAAAGTAATTTGAGAAATAAGTTATATTTAGCAACCGTTAATTCGATTTTATTCATCAGGTAAATATTTTTACCATAACAATAAAATATTTATACCAACATCACAATAGTGGAGAGGGTACAACGCGTTTGTGCTGATGTTTGTAACACCTTAAAATATTGGTACTAAGACTAAGATTTTGCTTCATCTATTTATCATCATCGCACAGCCTAACCGCCGGAAGCATTAAAGTAGAAATTTCGACCGGAGGTTAGTCTCTCGCCAAATCAATTACTAAGATAGGATTTTTGGAAATTCGAATGTTAAGGTGGAAAAACGGCTTAATTCGCTAGCATCATATCTCCTTAAAACTTTAGTAATCATTGTAAGTAAAACGAGTCGCTTTTGCGCTCGTGTTCTACAAAAAGGCAGTAAGTTTTGGATGTGGGTCCTATAGACTTATCAGGAGGGGTGCCATAGGTTCCCAAAGTAGGGCACCTCGGGTAATAGAAAAATTAAAAACGATTCAGAATTATTTTTTGTGAATTAACAGCAAATCAAATAATATTCCACAGAACATTTTTTTTGCTGCTTTTTTTAGATAAAAAAGTATTTCATTCTTTTTTTATTTATATAAAAATAAGTAGACAAGTTTAGTCGGTTAAGGTCGACCATATGTAATAATAATAAAAATAATGTTATGCGGTTCTTTGTGCCGAATATTATTTGTATATCATAAAAGTTATTATCGCAAATTCTCATGTAAATACCAACATTTATAAGGAAGTTTTGGAATTAAAAGCATTTTTTGGGAGTACAATTTGTATGGGAGCTATAAAAATAAAACAAATAATAAATAATAACCAAAACAATAAGATGGTTTATGGACACAAAGACCGTATTCCGGAAAGAAGCTTGTATGCGGGCTATGTAAAATTGTGGACCGATTCGCTTAATTAGGCTTGATCCACGTGCTAATTAGAGCCTATGATTGTAATAGCAGATATCCCAAGTAGCTAGTGTTGACAATTAAAAAAGTGGTTTGTTATGTATTTGATGTGATAGTTTGGAAACATGAACGTACTTTTGTGCTTACTCGTTTTTTTTAATGTAGCTTCCGAAACAATCTATAGATTTACGTATTTTTCTTAATTTCTAGAAGATCATAAAAAATTGCCTATCAGCATGACTTGTGAATGAATTTCCCTTGGTACATCTTACAGTATTTGATCGATATATTGTGAAACGGATTCGTCATACCTAAGGTCTGCTTCTAAATGATCTTAAGCTGATTTCCTACTCGTATTTTACTTATAATAAAAAGCTTATAATGGTCACAATCATTGATAATTTTTTTTTTCTTAATTTTTTGGTTAAGCCTTGGCTATGTGAATAACTTTATTATTTATAATTTGATATAGGTACATACTCATAATTTTCGACAATATTTATTTTCTTTACTTTACAATACATATTTATTGACCATTAGGGCTTTCTTTGTATTGATATTTAATTAATAAATAAATAAAAATATTTAAATGATATTAACAAATAAATAAATAAATAGTGATTATAAACTTTGTAAATAAAAATCTTTGTAAAACGCAATGCAACGCCAAAAATTACATTGAAAGCAACAACAATGTCAAAAATATTTCATAATTTTGTTGTTGCTTTCTACAGAAATTCATATTGAATTTTTAAATTTCAAACGCTGCATATCTTTAGGCGTTGAACATTTTAAAACGCAATTAAAATTTCTATAGAAAACAACAACAAAATTGTGAAATATTTTTGTGTTTTTTTCTTTCAATGGAATTTTTGGCGTTGCGTTGCGTTTTACACAATTAGATCCTAAATAAATAAAATCATTTGTATTTTGCTTACATCAAAGGTCCTCGGGAGGGTGCCAAATTTGTTAAAATATTACCTATTAAGGGTATTCATTTCATTTGTTTTATATGTTGGAAAAATGGAAAAGTGGAAAAATTTAATTTTTGTTACAACAACCACAAGAAAAAAAATTCCACAAAAAGTTACATTTTTGTCAAACTATAACCAAGTGTAAAAAAGTCAGGATAAAAAGATGGAATTTTCCACTATAAACGTCAAACGAAATGATGTTGCCATGCATAAAAAATTGCTAATTTTTAATACAAAGTACGAAAAATTACATCTCTTTTTATAAACTCTTGAATTGTACAACTCTGATTTTAAAAATTTTTTATAGTTACAACCATGATACAAATACACAAGGTAGTTCCACTTCTCTCTCAGAAATTATTTTTTGAAGTTTATCGGAATTATTTGAAGCTTGATACAAATAAAAACTTCGTATAATTCCAATAAAATTCAAAAAATAATTTCTGAGAGAGAAGTGGAACTACCTTGTGTATTTTTATCATGGTTAAACAATTTAAACATTACTTCTTTCTCATTTAACTTTCAAAAAGAAAAAAACACATATTAAGAACGAGTTCAATTAAAAAAGTTATTAAAAAAGAAATAAAAAAAAGAAATGAAATTAATGAAGTAAACATTTCTGCAATTTAATATTTCAAAGTTTATATTGTATTGTTTTCATGAAAATGTATCTTTACATACCCTTATTTTCGTAAATATTATCAATTTTAATTAATGATATGACAATTAAATAAATTAATTAATTCACTTTTTACACTTATTTGGCATATTGAAAATATCAATTACTTCCACGAATTATTTTTCAGATTTTTTTTTGAGTTTGTACTTTTTACAAAAAAAAATAAAAAAAACCCGTTCACGTCAATAAGAGTGTAATTTTTCTTTTTTCCATTTTTCCAACCAAAAAAACTTTGAAATGAATACCCTTATTATTTCAATATGTTTAGAAATGTGTTACTAAAATTTATTTAGTTTTTAATAAAATTTCATAAGGATAATAAATTTTAAACAAAAATCTTGAAAAATGTTTAGCATTTTGTAAAATCATTTTTTGGTCTTTTCTGATGCAAGATTTATTTATTTGACGGTTTAAGGCGTTGTAAACTGTTTTCCGGTAGTAGGTTTTAAATTTGGGCCGAGGATAAATTATGGACCGATATTACGAAATTTGACAGTGTGATTTGTAGTCCTATACAACTGTGATACCGAATTTTATTACGATATCATTATTTATTATGGTTTAAGGCTATTACTAAAATGACATGTTATATAAACCCTGCCGGAAATTTGTGAAAATTTTTCTTAAAGCAGTTATCCCGTGACTAGTGAACAAAATATTATAATAATAAGAATCGAATTGTTACAGATGAAAACAAGCAATATAACTGGTGATAAGTATTTAAAGTGTACATATTTAATCCAGAGGAAAGTTAACAACACAAAGCAATTTACGTGACTTGATTTTTCGCGGTTAGTTGCTAATTCCCTCTGGCTCAATTACTTTATCTGATATTACCCGGAATTGAATGGGTCCATTAAGTATATTTTAGTGACCTGTTGAAGTCCCTTTCATATAAAGTGGAAGAATAGAATTGGCACGTACCACTTAAGCACTGTCACAAGTTTGGTGTTTGTTCCCTTCACCTAGGGCCATAGTGTTTTTGGCCTTTTTACAATTTTTAACGTTTAAAAATTAGTTTCTTTGCCTGAAATGCAGTTTACGGGGCACACAAAAAAATATATGCCAACCGGTTTAGAAATAAAAAAAAAATAAAATTAAAATTTAAGGTGCTAACCCCCATAGGCCCCCTTAGGATGAAAAATTGCCCCTCCAACATAGTGGTATATGTGGGTACTCAAATTAAATGTAATTTGCTCAAGATTGTAAATATGGGTTTTGTTTTTGTATTCGCTTATTATTTCCCCTCTAGGTTAATTTTAGATGCAGAAAAGCTTTTGTTATCGAAGCCGGTGTTTGTTATACCATAAAAGGCCGGCTATGCAGAGAAGCCTAAGTTACCGAAGCCAGTCTTTCTTATATCATAGAGAAGAAAATCTTTGCGGCCGGCCAAAGGCCGTCTGTGCAGAGAAGCTTTAGTTAGCGAAGTCGGTCTTTGTTATACCACAGAGGAGAAAATATTTGCGCACGGCCGAAAATCGAGCATATCTAAAACATTAAAAATACAAAATATTTACAACCGTGAGTAAATTACCTTTAATTGGAGGACCCCCACTCAAAGATATTAGTAAGTGGGGGGCAATTTTTTTGACCAAAAGGGCCCCACAAGTTTCGCCCACCATACATTTAATTTTTTTAGTTTTTCTTGTACAATTGCCTTTAATTTGAGTACCCACACATTTGACCAAGTTGTCGGATCAATTTTTTGGACTCAGAGGGGACCAAGGGCCTCAGCACCCTTAAAATTTAATTTTAAGTTTTATTTATATGTAGGTTTGTAATAGGTATAAAAACAAATAAATTCCAGAGGTCTAATTTTTTTTTCGTACGACCCGTAAACTGCACTTTTGCCAAAATATTTATGTGGTATATTATTCTTTTCCTACATCGTCTACTTACCACTTTTTTGATAATCATTAAATTCATCACAATCATCATCATCATCTGAATTATCATCAAATAAGCAATTAAATATATCCTGATCTAAAGATGATGAAGAATCATCACAGTCGTCATTAACTTTTTGATTCTGTGGAAATGTACTCGTTTTAGATAAGGATACCGATGAGGACGCAGCAATCGCGGCCGCTGAATTTATAGCTTAAAATGCAAAACAAAATGTCATAAAATTACTAACTGTACCTATGACCAGCGAGGACGCACAAAGAAAAACTAAAATATTTTACCAGGTAACACTAAATCTTCGTATTCTTCCAAGTATTCAATGTCTTCCATGTTTTTATGTCCATTAAAATGGCAAGTTGTTTATACATAAGTTTATTTTTTTTAGAATTCTTTTCGTATTTTCCAAACATAAAATTGTTTTAAGGCTGTAAGTTGTTCATTTTACAGAATGAAAAATTTTAGGTTTTGGAATTTCACATGACATATTTTTGATTTTTTCAGTATTTGAACCCTTAGATAATATCACTTTTAACATGTTAACTATAATTGATTAGTTTTTTTAAGTTTTTTTTTTGTTGTAAAATGAAAATAAATAATATTTTATGAACTAACGCGCTTTTTCACAGCAAATTTTTTCGCCGATGCATTAAAATTGACATTAGTATAAAAAATATACTTTGTATAATAATTAAAACAATTAACTTCCGTATATATCAATAGCTATAAGGTGGTTTCAAGAAATAATGGGAAATTAACCCCAAGTCTACACTAAAGATAAATATCTCAGCAAGTTGGCAATAACGTCGGCAGAATAACAGAGCAATATTTCTTATTGCTAAGCTTATGTTAAAGGCATGGGAAAACGTATTTAACAACTCATAATTAGAAAAAAATCAAGGTAGAAGATGCAGTGTAAAAACTCACGCCATCTTGCAAAATAATATAAATTCATTCTTATTCGACTTTATTATTTAAATGTATATTAATTTGTTTAAGATTGAGGTGTTGTTTTATGTAAAACTATTAATTTTAATTAATTTTTTTTTTGTTAAAATAAAACAAATATTTTTATATAAAAAAAAAGAACTCAAGCTTAACCAAATTAATATAAATTTAAATAATAAAGATCGAATAAGAAAAAATTATATTATGTAATAAAAATAATTTTTGCAATTTTATTTTAGGTTTATTTTAATACTTTAATTAATTTATTTTACTTCAATTAAAATTTGCTACCATTTTACAAATTTAATTTCTTTCGCACACAATTTGCTTCTATTTTTTTCTTTTTTGTTTCTTTTTTTTTAATTGACTACCAAATATGACTAACAATTATTGCAATATAAAATGCCGGCAATAAATATTTACAAAAAATTGCTGTCTACATTAAAGATAAAATAATTTTGACATTTACTGCAATATATGTCGCAGCAATTATCTCTGGTATGGACGGGCAGTAAGAGAGCAACATTTTTAAGACACGAACACCTTATTGACTTTTTTTAAATGAAATGCCTCATTTTATTTAGAAAGGAAACCACCATAAGTTATTCAATAAATAAAAAATATATATATGAGTTATGTTTGCTATTAGGGAAATTGTACTTTAATTTGTACTTTACTAACAAAAATCTTATTTAGAAATTGTTAAAAATCTTTTAACAAAAACTTTTTACAAATTCTAACTACTTTTTAGGAATGTGGGTTCTATATTTTGGTATTTAATCTTCACTTGAAGTCCATTCCTCCATCTCCGCTTATTTCAAAAACATTTGTTTGGCACTAACCAAGGCGAATTCATCATACAAGGTGGTCTTGGCTTGATACGTAACTGCCCGTATATACCAGAGATAATTCCGACATATATATCAGTTAATTTCAAAATTATGTTATCTTTAAAGAGTAGCAAGCTTTATGCTAAAAAATTCCCCCTTAATAAAGGAATAAGGCATTGAAAATGTCGCCCCCTTTTAAATCGACAACGTTAAGAGTGCCCTGTAAAATAAGTAAAGAGTGGCAAGCTTTATGCTAAAAAATTCACCCTTAATAAAGGAATAAGGCATTGAAAATTTCGCCCCCTTTTAAATCGACAACGTTAAGAGTGCCCTGTAAAATAAGAGCAACAAAGCTTCGCAAAAATTTAAAAACTCGAAAAATTTTGCAAAAATAGCGCCATAAAATTTATTTAAAATCACTAAAACTAACAGGAATGAAAAAGTTCGGGAAAAACTGCTGAAATTCCCAAATATTTGGTAACAGCGGTATGATAGCAAAGTCTCATATTTTTTTAAAAATCTTAACAGCTTTAAAGAATCAGAAAACTTACTTCGCGAACGATTGCAAAATTGGAAACGAACCATAAAATTTTTGTTTACAAGTTTTTACTTTGTTACTAAAAAAAATCCAATTGGCCCTAACAACAATCAATACTCACTTTTGAAAAATATGTATCCTAAATTTGGTTTTGGTCTTTATCCATATGGATACATATTTCGGTTATGGTAAAGAAATTTTGTTAAAAAAAAACCAACATAAATAGTGAAATAATGCACGGAATGCTATAAGATTTTGCAAAAATTCGTTCTATTCGACCGAAAATCACACTGTAAAATTTCGTGAAGATCGGACAATAATTTACTATTATACCCATATAAGTCATACTCCCGGAAAACATAATAAACCGTAATAAATAAAGCCATCAGAATAAAATTTAATACTTCAGTTTTATAAGACTAGAACTCGCACTAATAAATTTCGTGATGATCGGTACATAATTTGCAATAGGCCCCATATAAAAACCACTCAGCAGCATCAAATGTAAAATTATTTTATATGTATTGTGTGTATATCATTTAAAACCATAACTTGCGTTTGTATCCATATGGATACATACAATGTTTTAAAAATCTGCACAGCTTTTTTCCGGCTTTAAACAAAAATCTTTTAATTCAAAAAGTTAAAATAACCTTTTTCTTTACGTTGGATGTGTTTTTTTTAACATGGTCAATACATATATATATATATGTTATTTGAAAGATAACAAAAAATGTTTGCAAAAAAATAAATATAAAAAAGCGTTTTTTTAAAAATGCTATATTTTCTCCATTTTGTAAAAATTCAAGATATTAAAAATTATTCATAAGATCTTAAAAAACAATAACATGCCGATATCTAAGCCAATTCTTTGACCTGGAGATTTTCATATGCCTCCAAAGTTGAGTGTAACCATAAAGGGTTAATTAGTACAAAATTTGTCATTTAAAAAAACGTAAAATTTACGGCACCCAAAATTGTCAAAAAAAAGACTATAAATTAAATATGGCAGCCGTGGTGTCGAGTTTTTTTACTAGTGGCATCACTCAGTAAGAGAAACTGTTTTTTTTTGCTTCACGTGTTTTTTTTTTTAATTTTTATTAAAATCTATGCTTATTGTTTTTTTAAAATAATATGGTAGTTAATAAAAACATGGATTTAATTACTACTATAGAAGACGATGCAGAAGTAGAAAATCTTTCGGAAGATTCCGATGCGGAAGTTGAGGTAAGAAAGAAACCTCGTTTTTTGCTTAACTTTAAAATTTTGTGTATAAAAATTTTCAGTATCAACCCACAAAATGCAAACACAAAAAAGTTACCGATTTCGAGAAGAGTTTTGAATTTGTTTCCTCTGTAAAAGAATACAATGAAGACACTTGGGATGATTTGATGAAATATGTGAAACGCAAGGCCCGCACAAAGACCGATGATAAAATTGCTGCCCGTCTTAAACAACGAGAAGGCGAGGGGGAAGCCATTAATCCTAAGGATGAGGATAGTGAAGATGAAATAGATTTATCTGAAGACGAACTGAAACATGACAATTTACGCTTAAGAGAGAAAAAATTGTCAAAAAAGAAAAAGAAAAATAACGGTGGTAGTGATGAAGAGCCTGAAGAAGGAGAAAAAATGCAATTCGATGAGTCGGTAGAATCAAATGAATCAATTACTTCCTTCTATCAAATGAATCTTTCAAGACCTTTAATGAGAGCAATTGGAGTATTAGGTTATATTTATCCTACGCCTATTCAGGCCTCTACAATACCCATAGCATTGTTGGGAAGAGATATTTGTGGTTGTGCTGCTACCGGTACGGGTAAAACTGCTGCATATATGTTGCCTACTGTCGAACGTTTATTGTACCGTCCCATGAACAATAAGACTGTGACCAGAGTATTGGTTTTAGTGCCAACACGTGAATTGGGCGCCCAGGTATATCAGGTCACCAAACAGTTGTGCCAGTTTACTACCATAGACGTTGGTCTAGCCATTGGTGGATTAGATGTTAAAGCTCAAGAAATGGTTTTACGTCAAAATCCTGATATAGTTATTGCAACACCTGGTCGTTTAATTGATCACATTAAAAATACACCAAGTTTTAGTTTGGATTCAATTGAAGTAAGTACATGTTTTGAAATTTAAAATTTCAGATGTATTAAAAATTAAAAATTTTCAAAATAAAGTTACACAACTTCTGCATTATAAAAGCAAATTTTAAAAATGAATTAGATTTTTTAATACAACTGAAAATACCTAAACTTGTGATGACCAATCCTTGCGCTCTGAAATTTTGAAACGAAATTTTTTCAAAATTGAAGAGGAAATTTAGAAACTGTTGTATAGAGTGGTCTATGCAACCTGATTAGCTTTTAAAAGTACTTTTAACTTTCAAACCGTTGGCATAGTATTAATTAACTTTTATTAATATTCCCTTTTAGGTTCTTATACTCGATGAAGCTGATCGTATGTTGGACGAATATTTTGCAGAGCAAATGAAAGAAATTATTAATTCTTGTTCGAAAACCCGACAAACTATGCTCTTCTCTGCCACCATGAGTGAACAAGTGAAAGATTTAGCTGCCGTTTCCTTGAACAAACCAGTCAAAGTTTTCGTGAACAACAATCAACAAGTGGCTTTTAATTTGCGCCAAGAATTTATACGTATTCGTGAAGACAAAGAAGGTGACCGTGAACCAATTTTAGCAAGTTTAATATGTCGTACTTTCCATGATCATTGTATGGTATTTGTACAAACTAAAAAACAAGCCCATCGTTTGCATATACTTTTGGGGTTGTTGGGTATTAAAGCAGGCGAGTTACATGGTAATTTAACGCAACAACAACGTTTGGAGTCATTGAAACAGTTTAAAGAGGAGCAAATAGATGTACTTATAGCAACAGATGTGGCTGCCAGAGGTTTAGATATTGTGGGTGTCAAAACAGTTATTAATTTTGTTATGCCCATAACAACGGAACACTATATACATCGTGTAGGACGTACTGCTCGTGCTGGTAGGGCAGGTATTTCGGTATCTTTAGCAGGTGAAAAAGAAAGAAAAATTGTAAAAGATATTATAAAAAATGCAGAGGGATCAGTAAAAAACCGTATAATCCCACCAGAGATAATAGAAAAATATCGTAAAAAATTGACATCTTTAGAACCGGAAATACGTAAGTTTTACGAATTTGTATTGAAGGAAACTGTATTTACACATTGTTTTTTACACTTTACAGAAAATATTTTGGATGAAGAACAAGCTGAACGTCAAATAGCCAAAATGGAACAGCAATTATCAAAAACTGAACGCAAATTATTGGGTAACAAATCTGAACATCGTGAATGGTTTCAAACTAAAAAGCAACGCGAAGATGAAAAACAACGTTTGTCTCTGAATCCCGAGGAACCCAAAATTAAAAAATCTAATGATAAAGGTAAAAATCGTAAACGTCCTGAGTATGGTGGAGATGGCGAAGATGGTCCTCCAGTAAAAGAACTTAATGCCAAGAAGAAAAAGAAGGAAGAAGCTAAAAGAGTTAAAACGCCGGAACAGTTGGCCAAAGAAAGAGCTATGAAAGAAATTGAAAAGGTGTCTTTAGTAAGAGCTAAAATATCGAAATTACACAAACGCCCTGGCAAACTTTCAGCAGTATCAGATGGTCCAATATACAATAAAGGTGGTGGCTCTGCTAAACCAAAACGTATTGGTAATTCGGCCTTTACTAATGATTTAACAGATGTTAGTCGAAGCGGTGCCTTACGTTTGCGCTCAGAAGCTAATCGTCATCAGAAAATGTCCAAGATTGCTGCCAAAAAGAAAACTAGTAATGTTAAACTAACTAATAAGGCTGGTAAAAATAAATACAACAAAGGTAAAAGTTTTGGCGGGCAGAGGTTTGTAAAAAAAGATAAAAATAAAAAAAAATAGATTTGGGTAAATGTTAATAGATTTTCTTAGACTTTAAGACTTATTGTGAGTTACAAACAAAAAATAAAATGTTTTGGTATAAAAGTACATAAATTGAAAGGTGATTTTAGTTACATTTTTTTATTTCTACTCTTTTGCAGTAACTATTAGATTTTAACAGAATTCGTATAGTATTTGAGAAATCTGTTTTTTAAACTCTTTCGGATTCCAGTAACTGCATAAAAAAAACTTATTTTCCTGATTTTATCAGTTTTATAAAGCATTGTATTTCTAAAGGCCCAACTATAATAAGCATAAGCTTGCTTAAGCTACTGTCAAATTAAAAAAAAATTAATAAAAGCATTTAAAAAACAAAAATAAAATCAAAAAATATTTTATTTCGTAAGGAAAGTGCGATCTGTTCGTTAAATTCATAAAATAACCCAACTTAATTATATTATAGTTGGGCCTTAATTCTTCTGTTGATACTGAACAAACCGAAATTATTGTTTCAGACCATAAAATCCATAAGCAAAGTCACTGCTACAGTGTCTGACGCTATTCCGCTAATCAGCCTTCAGCGAACCTTTTAAAAGAAAATAAACTGAGATGCAGAATAGCTTAGAGTCCATAAATTGCCCGCCGAGTTGCCAATTTCAATGAATGAAGATTTGAGACAAAATCAATAGATTTTGTAATTTTTCTAGAGAGCATATCCGCTTGCTTAATAGCGCAATTAAATTTTATACTGAAAACTTAAGATATACTTAAGTTTTCAAAGGCTTTGTGTTTTAAATATTTAAGTATCTCTAACACTGTTTTTCTGTTTAAAAATAATTTAATTTCTGTAAATTTTTCTCTTGCACTGTTTCTGTTTAAAAATAATTTAATTTCTGTAAATTTTTCCATGAATTCAAATCGTCGTTTTTAAAATCTTATTAATATCAATTTTATATATGTACTAGCTGTTTGGTAATGGCGCTGCTCGGGAATTTCTAAATAAATATAAAAAATTAAATACTGGAGAATTTTGTTAAGAACTTGACCCCAGCTACCTACCATCAATAAAAAAATTTAAAAATCACAACAACAGCGCCAGGGAGTTTTTTTATAAACCATCAGCGAAATTAGACCTCTCCAACGCATGTTCTCGTTTGTAAATCGGTTGAGTCGTTGTCGAGTTATAACATCACGCACATAGGACAACTTATTTTTATATATACCTTGATATAGCTAATCTCTCACACTGTAATTGTGTATGATAAAAAAATTAGTCTACTTGAGTTTTATTAATTTAACCGTGCATTTTGTATACATATTCAGAAAGATCTATTGAAAAGCTTTAAAATAACACCAATATTGGCCCTATATACATACGTTCAGAAATTAAGTGGACAATCTCATATTTATATGAAAACTTTAGAGGTACATAACTCGAAAACTATGCGTTTGTGCCACTTTTTCACTTTATATTTTTTTCTTATTTTTTAAATTTTCTATCACCCTGGGTACTTTTTTTTAATTTTGAGCTGTGTCGGTATACTAGATTTAAGCCCAAATGAGCATGAACGTACTAGGGTACTTGTTCCACAATTTTTAAAATGTAGTTTTGATGATTATCTGAAATTACGTATTTTACTTAATTTTTATAAAATTATGAAAACTCAACAACCGGAAATTTTAGTGAATAAATTTTCCTTTATCGACTCCACACGCTCTTTTTTAGAGCGTGCCTATCGAGTTTGGAATGTTCTGCCTAATAGTCTTAAACTTTTTTCCTATTTATTTTTAACATATAAGCGTACAAATATTGAGTACTTTAATGGAATTATGACCTTATATATTGGCACTTAACAGTTTTTTTTCTTCTGTCTCTTGCCACTTTTTAAATTTGGACTTTTTTTACTTTAATTGGATTTTAATATTCCAATATTCATATGGCCTTGAAGGTTTTTTTTATTAATATTAATAAATAAAAAAATAAATATATGTAAATCAGAATTTGAACCCCCTAATGTTATCAACAATGAAATTCATGAATAAAATGGTGCTAGAATTTATTATAATAATCAAGACACAAACCTTCTATATTAAACGAAAACATCTTACTTATCCAAAAAAAAACTATCTGGCAACTTGAGCTGTCAAATTTAATTCGCGTCTCTTACTTTTGTAAACAAAGTTTTTATCAACATTTTTATTGGTCGACAAATACATAAACAAACAACAAATCCGTTTAATTAAACAATTATTAAAATTAAAAAAAAAAAAAAAAATGCTGCAATCTTTAAATTGCATACGCATGGGTGAAGTTCTTTTAGACGAAAATCTACAATTGTTCATTCTCTGCAACAATTGCCACACAGACTTACGAAATTTACAAGATTTTCGGCAACATTTGGAAAAATGTGATGGTTTGGAAAATCTTTTCCTGCAAGGACGACAGCAATTTAAATACAATACCGATAAAGGTACGCAATTGTTTGGTAAAACACTTAGAGGTATCAAGGAGGTAGGTTTTTAAACTACAAAGAAATAAAATCGATTTTTACCATTACATTTTCTATTGTATTAAATAGTTCTTAATTTATGATTACAATGATGTAGATGTGACCTATAGCAAGACAGATGAACATTTTATAGATTTAATTAATATTGAGGAAGAGCTATTAGATCCCAAATGGTATTCAGATTTAAATACCGAAGTTAGCAATAATAAACCTGCTCAAAAGTCCTCTAAACAGTATGATGAATTAGTGGAAGCGGTAACGCCTTTCGTGCAATTTAAGGAAAATCTTAAAACTAACAATCATGCCAGCGGTGCTATAAAATCCAAGTTGGGCAAATCTGCCACGGATTTAAAAGTAAACACAAATAATGCAGAAAAAACGTTAAAACTTGTTAAGTTTGATTTAACTGGAAACAAAGCAAAACCAACAGTTAAGAGAAAACTATCTATGACAAAAGCTGTAACCATAGAATTTAACACACCGACTACAACTTCTGCAGAAGTACATTTTGCTTCGCAACCTTCCAAGATGTATGCAGGTAAAAAACGCAAATCGGATGCTTTATCAAATGGTTTTTCGAAGCCCTTAGAAATTAATCCAACAACTCTTACAAAACCACTTAATACACCGAAAACTACTACTAACATGCCTCCTCCAACAACAGTCCCCACAATAATAGAATTTAGTCCAACCCGGAAAACGACAGTTGTACCCACTACCATAATAAAACGGGAGCAAACAAAGGAAAAACAAACCGCCCAAATACTAAATAAATTGCAAAATTTAGGATTACAAGTAAAACGCACACAGCCACTACCCAAGCCTGTTGTTGCAAATTCGGCGGCGCCTAATAAAACCGACACGAAAACATTAGAAATTCTACAGAAGCTCCAATCAAAAGGAATGAAAGTGAAAATCTTGAATAAAAAACAACACACAACAGAAACGAACCTAAACATTCCCATGGCGAAACGACTAACCGGATTAATAATGAATCCTGTCGAAAAACCCACAAGTGTCATACATAACCCAGCTGCAAAAATGGCCATTAAGCAGAATTTGAATAAGAACTTAATTATAAAAAAAGTTAACTAATGATTTCTACTTACCTTTTTATTTTAAGTTTTTCACAAAATTTGCAATTGATAGTTATAGTAATAAAAAAAAGTATTGCAAAGCTTAACATTTAAGCAATAAACAAATGAAAATTCAATCAATCACTCAATATTAAAGCAAAACAAAATCCAATCATGCTTTGTGTGTGATGAACAAGGCTGCCAGACTTGGGGTTTAAAAAAAATTCGGGGATTTTTTTGGAAATTTATATATTTTTAATATAATTTTCCCTTCTTTTATTATTTACGCTTAGTTTTCATTGCGTCGTACTCAAAATTAGAACAAAAAAGTTGCAAAACTTAAGTGTGTAAAATTTACTTAATAAACTTATGTTATTATACTTGAGTGTGTTTTAAAAACGAAGAATCTA
This sequence comes from Pollenia labialis, assembly GCA_949318255.1. Lineage (NCBI taxonomy): Eukaryota > Metazoa > Arthropoda > Insecta > Diptera > Polleniidae > Pollenia > Pollenia labialis. Next base: position 133,963,492 of record OX439143.1, on the reverse strand, counting down.
AAACCGTTGACAACACATACAATTTTCGATTTTCTTAAGACAATTTTCAAGCAAATATTTCTTTCCCAAAAATAAATAAATCGTTACCTGAAACGCAAAAGGCTCTAACTAACCAAAAAATAAATATCAACGTTTTCATTGCTTCTGATGTATTGCATAAACACAAATGTCTACAAAACAGTTTTGGAATCTGTCGACAAAAAGTTAAGATTTTATTATCAAAAAACAAAAGGCTCTATCTACAAAAGATACTATGGTAAACTCTAAAAGGCTAACTGACAGTTTGCGTAATAAGCAACATTGTGAATTGTCAAAACAACTGGAAGGTTTTACAAGAAAAATAGAAGAAAATTAAAAAAAAAAATTTAATTATAAACAGTTTAGGGCGATTTATTCATTTATCATTTTGAATAGTTTTTGCTTCTGCTGGGAAATTTTCAAAATGTTAGATAGGGCCTTTTGCGTTTTAGATGACGAAATATGAAAGACAATATAATAAAGTTTGGGAAAAAGAATTCTGGGCTATTGGTAAGTACTTATTATGCATCGAAGTATTAAATAAATGACGGATATACCTATGTATTTTTATTGTTGATTTTAAGGATGGCTAAAGCCGTTCAGTTCCGAATTCTTATAAATTGGCTCATAAATCTTCAAAAACAGCATATTGTTCTGTTTGTAATTCCTCACTGGAAAGGACTAAACCGTCGCTATAAATAAAATATAATAATTTTTTTAAAAAAAATATTTATTTGGGGATTATTGGGGATTTCTTATTAACATTTTTCATACTATCTTTAAAAAAATTTTAAATTTTTAATTGACAAGATTTAAAATTTGGTCAGAAAAAAAAACAAAAAAAATAAAAAAACAGGGACCGAAAATAACAGTTATATTGGAATTTCAAAACAAAAAAGCATATGGATTTAAATGTCGAAAAACTGATTAAAGTTTACCATACTCATTCTTATGAACACGTCTATGATAAAATACACAGATATTTAAAATTTTTATTTTTTCGATCAAAATTAACAGATATTTTTTGATTGTTATTTTTTTGAACAAAAATAACAGCTATTTTTTTATTTTAATTTTTTGGAATAAAAATAACAGTTAGTTTTTGATTTTTTCGAGCAAAAATAAAAGTTATTCTCTAAAGAAATGTACGTGTATTAATAATTTAGTTGACTTTAAATGTTTTTTTAATGTGTAATCATCATTGAGATTTCGTATGCGCATTAAAATAAATTTTTAAAGTCAACTAAATTATTAAACCAAGTACATTTATTTAGAGAATAGCTTTTATTTTTGCTAGAAAAAGTAAAAATTAAAAAATAACTGTTATTTTTGTTCAAAAAAATAAAAATCAAAAAATAATTGTTATTTTTGTTCGAAAAATAAAAATCAGAAAGTTATTGTTTTCATTTGACTTTTATGAAAAAAAAAGAATAACTGTTACGGTCCCTGAAAAAAATATTAACTTTCTAATGGCGGTTTCTTTTCTGAGTAAAATTCTGCATTTATTCTGCCTTATACATTTTTTTATGTTCTTTTCTGAAATACATGTGTTATTTTAAAAGTGTAAAGCGTTTTTTCTGATGATGTTCCCTTTAAAATTAAAAAAATGCTACATGTTCAACACTCATTTTAATTAAAGGGGCATGAGTACAGCTCTAGATCAAGGCGAATTCAATATAAGGTGGTGGTAAGTTTCGAGCGGTAAACACTAATAATGCAATACAAAAAACATCTGTTGTTTCTGTTGGCTTTGGATTGTTGTAGTTTTGCCACCACCTGTAATTGAATTAACCTTGCGCTAATTGTACTTTATGGTTTAATGCCGAAATTTGTGTTCTTTTGTAAACGTAAAATATGAAACACTTCTTAGAAATTAGGGGAGCACATAAAAATGTTGCTAAATCACATGTAACACTTATCCAACACTTTTTTTTAGAAAAGAAAACGCCATAAGGTTTTAATTTTTAGTTTGGGTATTTTTCGGGATTTTTTTCAATTTTTTGGGACAAGGAAAAAACCTGGCAGCCCTGGTGATGAAATACTTACCACCAAATGTGGCAGCCTAAAAATTTTATTACCAATGACATATATTTGACAAACTGTAAGTGTTGCCATAACTTTTTGTTCAAAAAATGGCGGCAATAAAGCTTATTAAAAAAGTAATGGCACACAGAAAGAAAATTCAGCAGAACATATGTTTCCCTATTTATTTTCACATAAATTTTTCATGTTTGAAACTCATTCAAAAACTAGTTTAAGGCAAATTCAACTACAGCAGGTATCGGAACTACAAAAACACACAATCTACATGAAATACCTAATATTAACACTAACATGGTGTTAGTGTTTTTCTTTACTTTGTCACTTGGTGTATTTTAGTTTTTTTTTGACATTAAAATAAAATTACAAACAAACAATTTTCAGAAAAAACCATATATAAGTTTTGAGTTAACTTCTAGTTATGTTTTTTTTTTAATTGTACATCTATAGTTATTACTAAGTTCATCACTTGGAATCCAATTTTCCAAGACACATGTTGGAACAAATTGAACGCGGATAACATGGACTGACAGGTACATATGTATATACTTTTCAAAAAGGGGCACATACAAATACAAAATGAGCAAGGTAGTAAAAAGAACAAAATGCGACTTAGGCCCGTTTTCACAACTTTCTGATCACGTAACTGAGCAACCTGAATATTGAAATCCACATACCCCATCAACAACAGCAACCAAAGGAGTCCGACTAAACGGACTATAAACAGCCAACACCGGGGAATTTGTCAACGCCGCCCTTAAATCTAAAAATGGGGCAGAACACTCCTCACTCCACTCACAAGCAGTATCCTTCTTCGTCAATTGAGTCACTGGCTTCGCTCTTCTCGAAAAGTTCTCAACAAATCGACGGAAATAGGAAAATAAACACAAACACCTAAGCAATTCCCTACTATTCGTCAGCATAGGATGCCTGCTGATGTCTCTATATGACTACTACTGGGACGGATACCCCTTCATTGACAAGATAACCCAAATACTCAACTTCCCTGTTAGCAAATCATATTACAATATTCAAACTGTTCCAGAGGTGTGACGACCGAAGTGTGAGGTATAGAGCCCTCATGCATCCTCACATGATGGAATCCATTCTCCAGATCCAATGTACTAAAATATTTCATTCCCCCTAAATATCCCAAACAGTCATCGATTACATGCAGTGGACAATTATCCCTAATAGTGATCTTATTCAAAGCGCCATTCTTCCTCTTTACCGAAACTATCGGAGACGCGTAAGGAGATTTACTAGGCTTTATCACACCCCGATTCAACAAATCATCCAAAGTCTCCCGAACATGTACCCTCTCACGATATGATAACCGACGGGGACCACAGTACAAAGGCAAATCATCCACCAATCTTATCTTCATCGAGTAATCCACAGTTCCCGCGTTGTCACGGACACGATTAAAATACCCATCAACAACAACCGACCACAAAGCATTCGCCTCACCCTCATCCAGCAAACCGTCCACATCAACATTCGACTCACCACCAATACTTCACACCCGATGACCGAAATCACCAAAATCCCCTAAATTAATATCACCAATATTGTTAACTTCAACATCACAAGCCAAGCGATTCAATTCCATAATCTTAAGAACTACCCCATCAATATCGCCAAAATAAAAAAATCTCCAAATCAGACATTAGGAAAACATTTGAGTTCATTCCCATCGTCCTTGGGCGGATTCCCAAAATAAGACCCCACTGCATTCCCACCCAAATCAAACTTAAGTGCACTGATAATCCTTTTATTCAAATCTAAAAATGCATCCTCCTTTCAATCCAATTACCTTTATTTGACACAAATCCTGCCAAATTCTAACACTACTGGACAAGCATCACGCAACCTTCAACAAAACGATTCAACAAGATATCCAGAAGTAGCGGCTACATCAACTGCAACAATTCAAAAACTTATCCTTCTACTATCAACACCAGTATATGGCGAAAGGGCTTTGGCCCCATTCATCTTAAAAGGAATTTACGATCTACATATAAAACTAGCGGGATTACCGGTGTCAAATAAAGAACTACAATCGATTAATTCAGTGCACTTATTTTGATTGAAGAAGGCAACACTTACCAATTGGAATGCATCTAGCTGACCAGATAATGACTCTGATAATGACCAAATTGGGAACAGTTAAAGCAACGTATTTGCGTATCTGAAGGCTTTGACCCCTTTCACACTCGGCAAGTTACTTGCGCAAGTCTCTTGCGCAACTCTTAATTTGTAGCTGTCAGCGGTAAGGTCGGGGTAAGGAAAATAAAATTTTGTACAGACTTTGTTGTTGTCGGCAAGTAACTTGAGTGTGAAAGGGGTCTTTACAACAGCAGTAGACTTGGCCGGACCAGATGTAACATACACGCTTGTCTTCGATATACCAGAAAATCTTTTTTTCTCGTAACGCTCCAGCAAAATTTTTAACTCTCTCATATTCTTGGCACCATAAAGGATCGACACATGTTGTGATTTGTAATTAAGGTTGAGTTTGATGGTTTTAAAATTCGTAACTTCAGTTGATTGAAAACTTCCTGCATTTTGAAAACTTTCCCAAACTCTTGCATTAGCTGCTTCTTAAGGTCCTCATAGGTATGAACAGAAATAGTACGCAAGAATAATTTGGCGGTTCCATCAAGCTAACGGCGTGCCGCAATATGTAAATTTATCTGCTTCGCTGCATTCAAATACTGAGAGAGCATTATCTAAATCATCAAACCATTCATGCATATCGTAAGAGTCATCTCCGCTGAACCGATGTACCATGGACTCAAAAGCAACAAAGTCCAAAAGTCAAATTTAATTTTTTCAAGTAAAATTATAAATCTCGGAACCAACTTAATGAAAATCAATACAAATGTATAGAAAATCGTGCTTCGGCTTGCGTCGGTTTGGTTTCCGTCGCGTTTGTCTGGTCCCAATTAATGATGCAATCCGGGGTATTGGTGTATAGTTCTTCGACCTGCGGTGAAGGATATACAATTTCGAAATTTTTTAGCAAATGGCTCAGTTGGAGCTATCCTTTATTTAAAAGACTATTTGAAAAAAAAACTTAATAGTTATAATCTAGTTGCTAAGCCTGATTTTTGTTCCGGTATAGACTTTGAAACTATTTTGTTTATATGGTTTTAGGTTATACATTTTTTTAAACTAGGACCATGAGGCAAGTTTGGGGGCAATTTCTGCCTCTTTATTTTTATGAAATTTATTGAAAGTTAAAACATAGATTGTTCCCTACTTGTATGGACAGACGAGGGGACAATATGAGATCCCTATCAGAATGAGATCCCTATCAGAGAATGACAAAAGTTTAATTTTAAGTATTCTTTCAATATTACTGAGAAAACATGTATAGACATGCATGAGAGAGATCAAAACCATACACATACATACCGTCACCCGTAACAATTGTTGAACTTAAATATGTATAAGTATACGCTGCCAATGTGTATATCCATATTCATTCTTCTTTTTGAATGTACATGCAGATATAAATAAAATTTAGCTATCTGCAATACCCATATACATAAGTATGTGTATTAACGTAAGTATAACGTAAATATACAGAGTGAGAGAGAGAGCAGAGATGGCAAATGCAATTTTAATAATTTTGGAACTAGGCAAAAATTTTTTGTGGTGTTATTCAGAAAAATATCAAGATAATTTTAAAGCTTTTTTAAATTTGAATAAGGCTTATTTTATTAGGACAACGAGGGGCGGTTGGCGGCAATGTCTGCTTCTCCGAAACTATCTAACAGATCTTAATGAAATTTAAAACATAGATAGATCCATACTTATATGAACACACAAGCTATATATATTTAAAAAAGAAATAGGACCACGAGGGAAGCACGAGGGTATTTTCCTTTACAACTTATTAAAAAGAAATATTTGAATTTTAAATCGTTACAGAAAGGCGTCTAAGCAAGCGCTAAATGTATTACGTGGCGTTTACACTCTTTCCTATTAGCACAACATACAAATCAATACTAATATGCATACATAAAAACAATATCTTCCATCTCGTGTCGTCTACCTATGCTATGTGTGTGTGATAGCGACAAGTGCAGAAGTGCAAAAAAATTGTTCGGATGCGTAAAGGTTTTTTACATGCAAAAATAAAAATAAAAGTTGGATAGTTATGGAGAGACATAAATTGTCCCCTATCTCCCCTCGTTATCCTATTTTATAAAAAATACATAGCTTAAGTGTCTATATAAATATGAATCTATTTATTTTTAAAATTTCATTAAAATCTGTCAGATAGCTTCGGAGAGCAGAAATTGCCCCTTCCCACCCCTCGTGGTCCTATTTTTTATAAAAATGTATAGCTTATGTGTAGTTTTACATAGGTTCTGCTGATTTTACGGACAAATTTATTTTATGTATCATAAATAACGTGTACATAGTCCCATACCTGCCTAGTGATCAAAGCACATTTTTGTTAAATTTTTTTTTTCATTTTTACATAGAAGTGCCAAAAATACTGAAGGTATTTTTTTAAACATGGATATTTTATGTGTATGGCAGATAACCAAAACACATTCATGGGTATTGAATAACATCTGCATAATATTCATGTATTTTTGTCTACTGAATGTGGTTGCGTGAAGATATTGTAATAACCATACTTTTAGCTGTACATATCGCTCATTTGCTGCAAGACCGGCATAAGTCAAAAAAATCCATTTCGAGATAAACGCGCTTAAAGTTTTTGATTTGCTCTAATCACTTGGAAAAAAATTTAAACATTCTCTTCAAATGGGGAAAGTATAAAAGATATAAAGATGAATTTTATACACAATATAAAGAAAAACATAACGAACAATTCTGCATCACTAACTCCAAAATTGTATTTTTTGATTTATGCCGGTCTTGCAGCAAATGAGCGATATGTACTTATTATTTGTGTTATAAATATGTGTATACACAATAACGAAAAGCGTGGGTAAATACCTCTGTATATTTTTCTTATGGGTACTTGTTGTCATTCTCTGATCCCTATTTAAATAGACACATAGCTATAAATTTCTTAAACAAATTTGACCACGAGAAGGGGGAACGTAGTACCACACGCCGGGTATCTGCTAGTTGTTCAATAAAAATCGAACAAAATTTGCTTACATTTTTTTTTTATGAAATCAGCGATTTTTTCACAAACTTACTTGGCAGCTCTAGTCAAAGTCAAAAATTTTACCACTGTTGGCAATTCAACTCACAGCTGACTAAATATTTGACAGTTATCGATATAATTTTTTTCGTGTTGTGCGTGTGTTGTAATTAACAAAAAAAAAAAAATAATTAGATGCTTGTGTTTTTCTTACAAAACTTCCAAAAATAACATAGTTTAAAATTAAGATTTATTGTGAATTTAAACTTACCAAAAATATCTGTAGCTTGTTTTATTTGTTTATGAATAAAATAAAAAAGTCTTGGTACCAAGTTAAAAAGTCTCGTGCTACAGAAGGTAAATTTTATGGAAATCATTTCACTTTTTTATTAAACGTTATATAATTTATAAGATTTATTGTAATAAATTGGTAATAATTTGGAAAAAGTTTAGCAAGTATTTATCTCTTAATCATCACCTTTTTGAGCGTAAAAATTAGCCTAGTTAATTAGTACTTATTATAGGTACCTACCATGGTTTAGTTGCAAATATTATTTTTTTTTTCATTTAAACAGTAGTCTTAAAATTACCTGAGTAAATTCTTAAAATGTAAGTTTTTAATTTTTTGTGTGTGCTTTTAATATTTAAAATTTTATAATTTCTTTTAATAATTTTTCTATAAATACAATTTTAACAATGATGTCACTAAGAGTATAATGTGTGCACATACCCATGTAGGCAATTTTATTCCAACTTGCTTTCCTGTAACTATGTACATATCTACATACTTATGCACATTGTCTATAGAAAATTTTGTTTTCCCCACTTTTTATACCCTTCACCGAAGGTAAAAGGGTATACAGGTAACCCTCCTACAACACGGTAGATAGGTTCCTAGAAAACGCCGTGTTGTAGGAAAACGTGTAATATGAGGCTAGGAGACAGTGTAAAATATAAATTTTTTTTAATTAAATGTTTTCTTTAAATTCATTGTTTTTATTAGAAATACATATGTACATAGGTACATACAAAAAAATACATAAGAGTTACATTTTTATTCTAATCTAGTACTTTTGTACTATTTTGGTACAATTTTAACAACCCAATCATGATAAAGTTGCAATTCCATTTTATCGTGTTAGAATGAAAACGTGTTGTAGATGAGGAGATTTCCGGAAATTTTTTTTCGTGTAAGATCGAAATCGTTTTGTAGGAAGCCGTCTTGTAGGAGGGTTACCTGTGTATAAGTTTGTCATTCCGTTTGTAATTTCTACAATATTGATTCTACACCCTTTAAAGTATATATATTCTGGGTCCTTATGAAAAGCGAAGTTGATTTAACAATGTCCGTCTGTCCATCTGTCTGTTGAAATGGGTTTTCCGAAGACCCCATATATGATGGGGGCCAGGTTATTATACGTTTATGTCACATATGGTCCGGAATTGTTTACTATTGAAATTCAAAAAGATTGGTCCACAAATGGCTGAGATATGAGCAGGAAACCACAGTTGAGTTGTGAAAACTAAAACGGGCCATATTTCATTTTAATGATATTCAAACAACGTTTGTTTATGGTTCTGTCGTCTAGGGGGTTGAGTTTAGAAACCTGAGTCCTCTGATTCAAATCTTGGTTTTTCAAAGAGAATTTTTTTTTAACGATTGTAAAAAAATATTTACCAGTTTTAGATTTTTAAATTTCATTTATAATGAAGTTTTTAGAAATGTGAATATGTAAGTATGTATATGTAAAAATTATTTAGTTTTTGTCTAGTTGCTCTGTATTCTGCTCGCACAATGGTGAAGGGTATATAAGATTCGGCACAGCCGAATATAGCACTCTTACTTGTTTAGATTATATTTATTATCTTCTTTACAATAAGTTTTTAATTATAATATCATTATTAGTATTAGCCATCGTTAGTAATGTTTTTACCCTTTTCTTTAGACAATAAATGCATTTGGAACTGCATATTTTAGATGCCAGAATTAAATAAAGTTGGCTTATATCTACTGCCATACGTCTCAGGTGGAGAGTATTACAACAAGTTTATTCAAAACAGATCTCAAGTTTTACGTAGATAGGGCTGGGTGTAGGCTATAAAGGGGTTTATTGAACATTACCTTTCACTTTTAAAAATTAATTTTTTTAAGAGTTTTTTTTGATGGTTTAATTTGCAGCTCGTTGAATCCTAACGATTTTTTTTTTAAATTTAAACTAAAAAAAGTAAGAAAGTACAGTCGGGTAAGCCCGACTATATGATACCCTACACCACAGTATTTTAAAACACATTAACGAATGCGCCCAATTCGGGACCCATGGAGGATCATGCTTATGTGTCCATATAAATATGAGTCTATCTATGTTTTAAATTTCCTTAAAATCGGTTTGATAGCTTCTGAGAGGCAGAAATTGGCTCTGTGAAATAAGTCCCAGGTGCAATAAGTCCCAGTGCAATAACTCCCAATGAAATAAATCCCAAAATAAATTAAATACGTCCCAAACTGGAAAAAAGAAATAAATCCCAAAAAAATGAAATAATTTCCAAGTCTAAAATGAAATAAACCCCAACTTTTGGGAGTTGTTTCATTATGAAATAACTCCTAAAGACATTAATGAAATATCTTCCAAAAACAGTCCATCGAAAAGAAATGAAATAAGGCTAAACAAATTGAAAAACTCCCAAAGAAATTTATTATATATTCGTTTTACATGAATATTTCCATATCAGGTTACCAAAAAACTAACATTGAGTCCTCGACATTTTGGGAACAAATGCGGCATTTTATTGTTTCCTGAACTCTTGTAATTACAGCTGCCTGCAGTTTAAGCACGCAGCTATTGCAACTTTTTAGGTGCTTGCGTGGCAAAAAGAGAGTATTTGATTCACTACCCATACATATGACACAATCGTTTGTACAAGGCTTAGTTGACTAAAGCTTCTTTGTATATCCATTCTTCAGCCGGTTGCAAGGATTTTCTTCTTCACTCTCCCTCTTTTCACGTTTTTAAAATCCATCCTTTACCTTTTCAAAATATTCCAAATGTATGAGTAGCAACTGTTTAAAAGGTAGCATGTCATAACGTCCAGTGTCATAGTGTCCGTGGACAAGGCCGGGCAAGGATTTTCTCTTCTTTGATAAAACAAGTACCGGCTCCGCTAACTAAAGCTTCTCTGCACAGCCGGCCTAAGACCGAACCTAGAGTTAATGATAGCGGCAAGCGTGAATCTTTTCAAGGCTGGAAAATGAAGCGCTTCGCAGGTTGTTTCTAAGTTATGTTTAGAATCTGCAATAGCAGCAAAAATGCTTTAATCTGCAGACCCTGAACCAAAACCCCCTATTCTGTACCTGAGGAAGCTTTAGCTCTTTATATTTATGTTGGATACTCAAAAAGGTCATACAGACTAATCCAATATGGTGCCAAAAAAACGAAACTGCAACATTTATCTAAGCTACTATATTTTTCTAAAACTAAAACGGAGTGTTACTCCAATGACAAACACTTAACTGATAGTTTAGCTAAAGTTGGCTTGCAAAGTCTCGTAGACCATACACATTGCACAAAATCTGCCGAAAAGATCAAGTTTTTTTTAAGTGTGGAATTTTCGGGGCGACACCAAAATTGATAAAACAAATTTAAATTAAGTTCAAATGAGGCCGCCACAAAACCCTCTGCACGCAAATGGATTGTCGACACTTCATGCTTGGATACGGTGCTTCGAGTTAATAATTCATATCGCCTACAGAATACCAATAAAATATTAATACATAGAGCAGGAATGATGTCAGAAGCATGAAGTAAAGATTTTTGCAGTTATAGGCTGAACAACACACGAAAAGACTCGAGATTGCACACAATGGAAGACTTAATGAACGCTTTATTGGTTTCTTCGTATCCTTTTAATACATCTAAATCTAAGAGCACCTTGAAATACTCAGAAAAAAAAACTCATCAAAATAGATGATGAGGTAAAGTAGCTTCTTTTAAATATAAATGACCTACCTAACAGCCTTAATTCTGAAAGCTCCGTCTCTGAATAGTTTATTTATCTTGTAAACTGAAAAAAAATATGAAGCAGAAACCTTTTTTAAAAAAATTAACTCGTGTAATAAAAAAAAAATATTCTAAAATTTGCAAAATTGTTGGTAAATATTACCTTTGACTATTAACAAAAAAAATCTTGTTGGACCCCATTTTTATAGGAAACTCATTAACTTTAAAATAAGAATTTGTTGATTGTCGTTGCTCCAAAGGCCAGTTCAAGGAGACATGCCAGAACTTTTACTAGGTGTATGGGTGCCTGTGACTGTAACGCTTTAGGAGTGTGGAGTCATGTTAAGTAGCTTGCTAATACGGTTTTTCGACACGATTTAAGTCGATTGTTTTGAAAATATGCAATATTTGTATCGAGATCTACATATGTATTGAAAATTAAAGTGTTTGTTCATAAAAACTTTGGAGCTGAGTTCCAAAACTCGCGAATTGCACTTAAAGTAATTTTTCACAAATCTTAAAAAAAAGTTAATAAGCTGCTACCTGATACTATTTTGCTGTTTCATTGGACGGGCACATAGCCCATTTTTACAAAAGGAAAACTATTTTTAATAACTTTTTTACTAGTAGTAAGTTTTGTTTCTTGCAAATTGTTTTAGTCAGACCTACTTCCCGGTCAAGGGCGTAAAAGAGAATTTTTTATTAATAAATAAATAATTCAATTAATTAAATAAGATGCTTTTATGTTACCTGCAATAAATGGAAATTGAATATATATAACATTCATTTAATTAATTAAAACTTAAAATTTAAATGTGATTTAAATTGCATTCTGCATAAAATTAAAAAAATCAAATTCTTAAATCTTTATTTTCCTCAAAATTTAAATTTTCTTCATCGTTCTCAGTTTCTTCGAGAATTTCACGCTAAAACTTTAAACTTACAATTCCCTTTAGTGTATACCAAAATATTTTTGGAAAAGTTGGTACACCTCAACCAAATAGTCTGGTTTTTTGTTAACAGTATGATGTTATCGTCGTGGCTTAATCATTGGCAATTTCATCCCTTTTATTAAACTTTTGGGAGCTGCACTAGTTACTGTTGACCGATAGTGCTCCTCCCCTTGTAAAAAATTAACCTTTAGTTTTTGTTCTCGATTATGATTCGTTTGCTTGGGGCAAATTGCAAATGCAGCCCACCTGTTGCTATGAACACAGATAAAACCTCTGGTTTACAGTCCTCAACAGCAACTTCCACAATGATTTTATAGACTGTTCCGAATTCTGAAAATATGTTCTGTAAACCGAAATGAAGTGGATTTAAAATCGAACAAATTTTAAAAACGAGCCTGTAAAGAAAATTCATAACTATATTCCTTTTTATATACTTCATACTTTGAGTACCAATTACATTAAAAAGAACAGCTCTTAAAAACAGGAAAAACTACAGTAATTTTGTAGACAATTGAAATTAAAATCTCGTTCGATTTTAATTCCACTTAATTTCGATTTGTAGAACATGCCCGAATATTGACTTTTCTAATATGTACGTCCAAAAATCCTATCTGCCGGTAGGAAGGAGTGTCCGACAGGAGCACAAATGAATTAGAAACAATTTACGATATAGGCAGTTTACGAGTTTTGTTCTGTTCCGTGCAAGAAAGCAGCATTATTTCTCACTAGACAATGCAAAGAAAAAGTTTTGGAAATCACTCCAATTTTCATTGTTATTAACAGAGGTCAGGGGAGAATTTTGTTTCTTTTTCCCTTCAGATACTAAAGCAGCGCAGTGTTATCTTTCAAAAGCCATTGCTATCATAATTTTTTTACTAAAAGCAAGTAAGCGCGTCAATTAAAATTGTGGCGTCGACAGAAAAATATCGCCGATACCGATATATGTATGTTTCGGCAAACCTGAAGTATCGCCAATATATCGGTTACATCCCTACATAAAACTGATGAACATTGTAGGCAGATGTAAAATTAAAAAAAAAAAAAAATAGAAAAAAGTAAAACTACAGAGACTTTTTGTACTTTTTGCACAATTTTGAGTTTTATCGGGTTCTCCAATGTTCCTATTATGACTTGTATGCATTTGAAATTGAAAAACATTTTCTTCGGAGCAAAATTTACAAATATCTAAAATAATTTATTTACAAGTATTTTGAAGTCTGAACGTTATGTTGAACTAAGACAAGATTCTAAAACTAAACATATTAATACAGTAGGGACTAATTTCACAAAATATGGACATCCATATTCTACTTAAAACCATATTTCCAATAATGCCGAGACAGGCACTTAAGAGGGGCTGTGAAACGTAATTCTTGAATCAAAAAAGAGTAATTTCTCAAAACCAGTGCCCATGTTCTGTAACGCCTGCGTCGAGAAACTTTTCGATTAAAACGTGAGAAATGAAACAAAAATGCCGTAAATTGAAACAAACTGTTTTTCTCACTTAACAGCGTCTATAACATTTTAATATCGAATTTTCGAATTTTAATATCGAATTTTCGATATTAAATGTAGAGACAGTAATAAGTCTCTTGCAAATATACCTGTAACTCATTCCTTGATAATGATATCAGAGGGATATCGAAATATTGGAACAAATAATTTAATAAATAATATATTTATTTTTAAAAATAATTGGCCTCGAGCTCGAAAAATCTTTTTATTGTTATTGATAATCTTTCATTCTTGACCGTGGCCGGGGCTCAATCCCTGGCCGGAAATTTACCATGACATGTTTCGTTCGCAACCACTCGATCTCCTCAGATGGATTTGCTGTCTTACACTCGCAGCCATCGACAGGTTAGGTTAAACGGGCAGCCGTCACGAACACGACTCACTTTGGTCCTTATAGCGGTCCCTTTGTGATAACCCCAGCCAGTGACAGGAGCCAGCCAGTATCCACCAGACAATTCCCCGGAGGTCACTGCAGCCTCCGGTCCCTACCGAGACCAAGTAGTACGCGCGTTCTCGCCGCGTCATAGTCAGGCCATAAAGTCCTGGTCATCAGGCAGGTATACTCCCCCTGCCAATTTTCCTGAGCCCTTCTGTACGACTCTCGTCTGATGAGAGTCTTGCATTGGGCCATCGAAATGCCGATCAGGACATCGACGAACACATTGTCTAAGAGACAGCCTCGTTTGGCCAGACTGTCCGCAGGCTGGTTACCCAGACATCCACTGTGCCCTGGTACCCATGTCAGCGTTACACTGGAATGTTCCACGATCTCATTTAGAGACATCCGGCATGCCACTGTTAACATAGATTTCGTGAAGACACCAGCTAGAGCTGCAATGGCAGCCTTGCTGTCCGTAAATATACATATGTATATCTCTTGATATACGATAGCACCTCAGCCAGTTTGCCGCCCGCTTTATGGCAGAGATTTCCGCCTGCTGCACACTACTGCCATCTGACAGCCTAAAGGAGACCCTAATGTCCAATTCCTCGATGAAGAAACCTCCACCTACTCTATCGCCCATCTTGGAACCATTGGTATAGACCTTAGGGCCGGTTCCAGAGATCGCATGTTATCGAGCAGCTCATCATCATTACCATGATGAACTGTGAATAAAGCTCCGAAAAAGGGTTCCGGAGTACAATAGTCCAGCCCCGCCAGGTCATATGATGCGTGAAGCGTGACCCTGGCATGACCATAATTCCGCGTAGACCATAGGCCCACCGCCCCCCGTCTAGTAGCGGAAGTCAGGGCCTGTTGTTCGGCCATGATTTCAACCCGCAGCCAGTTCAGTATAGTAAACAGCGCCTTCGTCGGTGTCGAGCGGAGTGATCCCGTGATCATCAGCGCAGCCACCCTATATACTTTCTCAAGCATCCTACAGTACCGCCCCCTTCCAATGGCGAAGAGAATCGGTTTAACTACCGCCTCAAAGGTCCATTCAACGCCCCTGGGGCCAAGACCCCAGTTTCTGCCCACAGATCTCTTGCAGGTGTATAAGGCCACAATGGCACTATCAACCCTCGAACGAACGTTGAGTTCCCAGGATAGTTTGCTATCGAGAATTACGCCCAAATATTTGGCACTTTTCGAGATCGTTAGCTCTGTGCCATTTAGCCTAGGAAGCTTAAAGTTTTCAACCTTGTACCTCCACAGGAGATGTTCCAAGAGCTTAGAATCTGTAACGCAGATTCCATACAACGGGACAGATTGTCTAGGGGTTTACCCATGGCCGCCACGTCATCCGCGACGGTTGTTATCCCTAATCTGTCGAACTGACTCAGCAAAGTGTTCATCGTCAAGTTCCATAGTAGAGGGGAGAGAACCCCCCCCCCCTTGCGGGGTGCCCCTGTGTACAAATCTGCAAAAATTGGTAGCACCCATCCTGGATTCAATGATCCTACTGTCGAGTAGATTACCAACAAATCTACAAATTACATCATCAACATCCAGCTCCCTCATCGACTCCAAGATGGATTTGGATCTGACATTATTGAAAGCTCCCTCAATGTCCAGAAAGGCCACAAGCGAGTATTCCCAAAATTCAAGGGATTTCTCAATGTGGCCGACCAGTGAGTGAAGCGCCGTCTCTACAGACTTGTCCGTCGTGTAGGCATGCTGCGATGAAGAGAGTAAATGTCTAGGAATAGACATCCTCAGATGAATATCAATGACCCTTTCAAGGGTCTTGAGAATAAATTACGACAGGCTAATTGGCCTGTAGTCCTTAGGCTTGGTGTGGGATGCCTTCCCATACATATATTAAAAAAAGCAATGCTTTTTAAATTTTTGAAAAATATATATTGAAAAATATATAATATTAAAAAAAAAAACAACATTACCAAGTGTAAATAGCAAAACTTTAAGTTTATATGCCAGTGCTCATGTTCTGTAACTCTCGCATCGAGAAACTTTTCGATTGAAATGCAAGAAATGAAACAAAAATGCCATAAATTGAAACAAACAACTTTTTTTCTCACTTAACCGCGTCTGTAACATTTTTGGCGATTACTACCTGTCACGTAAGGCAATTACTCGCTAATTTACAGCAAAAGTATGTCTGTAAAATTTCTGTGAGAAAGATTCCGCTTTGAACTGTCAAATAAACTCATGAATGAAAACGGGGCGAGAAAAACAAAGAATAACTATAATAATATTTTATTCTTGGCACATTTTTTCGTTGTTTAATTATTTTGCTTTTAACATTTTTATAAAATATATGTTTTTAAAGCTCGTTTGGAACCAACAAACATTAAAGTCGCACTTTACATTATTTGGTATAGCAGACGTTTGTATTTTCAGCGCCGTCGTTGAAAAGTTTTAATTTAGGTAAATTTTGATATCGCTCTGAACGTCTGCAATGTTACATCGACTTCCGAGTGCAATGTTATGCCATTTATGACGTAGGTTAGGTTAGGTTTAGAAGGGTTATGTGACCAAGGGCACACTGCCACTCGGAGACCAGTACGGTCCATTGTGAATCCCTTCAACATGTAGAAAAATAAATAAAGAAGATAGAAAAAGAGAAAGGTTAAGAGAAGAAGTATGAGGTGGATAGAGTCTAGAAAATAAGAAAGTTAGTAAGTACTACGAAGAACAAATTCGCTCTCTACTGTCCCCTCAACAGAAACAACCGCACTATTTCCCTGACAAACCCCAGTATATCAGCTGGACTACATCCAGCTATGCACCCCAGTTCGTCGTGAAACCTTTCTCCTAGCAACTTCTGCCTGACACCCTGCATCCTGGGACAATGGCGCAGTACATGCTCGATCGTCTCCAGCTCCTCCGAATCATCGCACAATCTGCAGAAGTCCGATATGGCGTTGTCCCATCTGCCCGCAAAAGCCCTGACAGGACAATGACCCGTCAAGAACCCTGTAAGCGTTCTAAGACTTCTCCTATCCAATCCCAGTAGAACCCTGGTTGCCCCGCGTCCAATCTGGGCCATAGTGCTCTAGACACCCTGCAATCCACTCTGTCCCTCCAGGACCGGTTAACGTCATCACGGAATTTCTCCCGTATCACACCATAGTAGTAACATAGGGGAGGCTTTACCCCCTTGTCCCTTACCACTGAGTCCAGATTCGAACCCCCTCTCGCGAGTTCATCCGCCACCTCATTTCCCTCAACCATGCAGTGTCCAGGTACCCAACACAGCCTTACATTGAATGCCTCCATGAGTCCACCAAGAGCATTTCTACACCGAACGACCAGGCACAATCGCACCGTATAATTTGTCAATGCCCTAAGCGCCGCCTAACTATCGACGTAAATTGTCACCACAGATCCACCCACGATGTGTTCCAGTATCACCTCCGTCGCCCTCCAGATCGCTAGGATCTAAGCCTGGAAGACACTGCACACTCCTTACGTAATGCTCAATAGGGGACAGATACAGTAGGATGTCCAGCGCTGCCTGCGGAGTGCTTCTCCTTGCGCCTGTGATGCCAAGAGATGCACTTTTTTGAACCTTGCTGAGCATCTTCCTATAGCTATCCACTCCCAACGCACCCCACCAAACAGTGCATCCATAGGTAAGTATAGGCCTAAAAACCGATGTGCAAATCCAGTTTACCATATCGGGTCTCAGACCCCAGTTCTTACCAAGGGAGTTCCTGCATGTGTAGTATGCATTGAGTCCTCTTCTCATCCTTTCCTGAGTATTTCTCTTCCGTAACCATCGATGGAATATTTTGTTTCACATCTTTTCGATGCGAGAAGTTCTCACCAAAGTTACAGAATGAAAACCATTAGCTCATGTGTCAACGTTTAGGCATGACAGTAACTTAGTACGCACTAATTTGTGCGAAATAACCCCAATTTTGTATAAAATCCTAAAACCCTTTCCTCTGCAAGAATTTAAAAAGAAACAAAATATTTACATACTTTAATGATTTAATTTATTGTTCATTTTTACAACTTTCTTCTTTTAAAACTTAGTAATACAGCTTGCAATGCACACGTTTTGAAATTGTTAAATTTGAATTCATTGAATTATTTTTAACAATATAATTTTGTAACAACTATATTATTTATGCTTTATATATTATTAGTTTTAGTATCTTTTTTAAAAACAAATGTTTATATATTCATAACCACAATCAATTGTTGAATATTTACTTTTCAATTATATTTAAAATTTTAAATTTTCTTTTAACTTAAAGCATTAAAGCTGCAAATGAAATTACATTATTGGGTTTTATTTTATTTTTCAAATCTTAACTAATATTATTTTTGTAATTTGAATAAATTATCACATTAACATTATTTTAATTATAATTAATTTCGGGGGCTATTATTGTACAAAAAAATTAAGAGAAAATTAAAAAAAAATAGTTTGCTATTGTTTTTTCTGTTAATAATTAAATTGATCGTTAATGCAGGTTGTTTTTTTTTAATTCTAAAACTTGTAGTTAATTACGACAACTAATTTTCCATAACTACGAACTATTAATATTTTGTGAATTTACATTTTTTTAAAAACTTAATCAAGCGAACGTCTACGTTGCTTATTATAACCACTGCTGGAATCGAGTATTTCATTTGAAAGACGTGCGAGTAAAGGTAGTTCTCTCATTGAAACATTAACCAGAGGCAAGGGTTCAAGTTTAAGTAATTTTTTAATGGGTTGAACAACATGCTCTGGGGTACCGGGCAGACTGTTAATAACCTCAGAGTCTTGGGAAACCTTGATAATAGGATTTTTAGGACAAGCCTCTGCACCCAAAGAATCGGGGCGCGTAGAAGAGTTTTTAATTTTAGTAGCTTGATGTTTTTGAGTTTGCTGCTGCTGTTGTTGTTTAGCGCACTCTTTAAGTAACATTAAGTGATCAAGTTTATCAACAGTGGCATTCAGTTCATGCTCCCACACATCATTTTGCTCTTGTTGGCCATCGCCTCCCTCTATGGGCCTTACTGCTAAAAATTTAACGTGTTGCCTTAAAGCTTCGAGATCTTTTTCATCAACTAGACCAGAGTTAAGTTCATTACTATCATTATAGTCTTCGATGTGTTCACCGGGATAATCTTCTGAGTCGCGACTGCCACAATGTTGTTGTATTACAACATCATCTTCTTCCTCGATTTCAGAATCTTCCATTGTTGCCAAAATGGCTAAGGGGGCATTTTTATTGAGGTTGTTGCTGGTATTTTGTGTTAAATTTTTACTTGAACATGCAGTTTCGGAAGATTTTTCTGATTGCCCACTTAGAGACATTTGACTGCCTGCTATGGAAGGATAATCACATTTATCCAATTCCATATGATAGTCGGGCAAGGATGGCATGGTTGTGCTAGTTGGAGAATTAAGTTCGGCCCCAACACCAGGTTCTCGCGGTCCTGGTGGTGGAGTATTTAATAATTGGGGATAATCACCTCTTTGTCGATGTATATCATCGCTAATACGCTCTAAATTACGCAAAGCTGTGGCATAGGTGTTCTTTGCCGTTTGTACTTGGTGTTGCAACTCTTCGATGCGATTCTTTTGGGTTTGTAATTGATCTTGGCATATCTGTTTCTCTTCAAAATAGGGCCTAGATTTTGTAATACTGCGACGAAAACGTTCCTCTAATTGTTGAACTTTTTGTTCGGCTGCATGAAAAATACGGGTACGACGTTGATGCTCAGCATGACAATCGGCTTTTTGTTTTTCAGCATCCATAACCTTTTGGGTGGCATGATTTAGCATCTCCTGCCAGGCATTATCGAACTGCCATTCGTGGGAATTTGACATAAAACGTTGCTCGGCTAAAGCTACTGTTTCTTTGGCAGCTGCATGAATTTCTAAAAAAAAAAAAAAAAAATATTTTCTATTTTTTTTAAAAGTTTTTAACATTAAACTAACCATTAGCTCTTTGAAATTTAACCGCCGCCTTTTGACATTCAATTTGTGCTTCCCTGGCCTTTTCTAACGCCTCATAATAGGGTCTGGCTTTATCTATACAGCTTCCTAGTTTTTTAGAGGATAATTTTAAGCGTCTAGTAGATTCATTCATTAATATTCGAAAAGTAGAGTTGGCTTCCTATAAGTAGTTTATTTGTTAATATTTTATCTATGTATTTATTTTCTTATTACTTATTACCTCTAATTCTATTTCGAGTTTATTTATCTCATCTGTGGCAGTATTCAGGTTCTCCAATTCTATCTGAAATTGAAAAATGATTAAAAAAAATATTTATTTTTATTTACAGGTCTTTAAAACTTAAAATTTAAAATTTTATATGTTTATACTAAATTGCTAGATTGTAAGTAAGGAAAACACAACAAAAATGGTGGCTGGAAAACCTGCAACAAAGGAATCTAAATTTGATTTATCAAAAGTATCAGTGAGTATGGAAAAAGTCAAAATTTATTTTTTACAACCTGACTCATAAACAAAAATGAAATCTTGTGTTCAAATCAACCTATGCTTAAATTAGGCAAGTTTTCGTGCAGCAGAACTGATTATTTTTTAATTTAAATTCCCTGTTTTCTAAATAATTATTATTGTATTAACAAAAAAAGGCGAATTTAAAATTGGCTTAATGAAAACAAGAATCAATTAAAATCAATGTAAACAAGAATCAATTAAAAAATTTAAAACTGATATATTCAAAAGTTTAATCTTGCTTAGGAAACAGCATTTTACCTTTAATTCGTCGAGAGTAAAATATTTATATATGTAAATTTTCATATTATTCGAATGTGTAATCTAAGTCAAATTTCAATCCTCAAAAGCTTTTATACTTTAATAAGTCTTATTCCTTCAATATTTTTTTTATGCACTATCAGAATACACATTCGAATAATATGAAAATTTATATAATAAATGTTAAGCCTATAGTACACGGAATGTAAAAAGCCACATGCGCATGTGGTTCTGACGTAATTTTGACGTCACTTCAAAGCCACAAAAGCAAGTTCGTGTTGTGTGATGACGAGAAAATTACGTCAGAACCACATTCGCATGTAGCTTTTTACATTCCGTGTACTATAGGCTTTACTCACCATGAAAAATAATCTATATACATATACATATGTATGTGTGTGAAGTTAAATTTTAAAATTTATAACCCTAGACACATTCTGTTATGTTTACAGAGCAATGTTAACCACTTAACAGAACTTATGTTAACGCTGTTGTGATGCATGCGTCCAGATTTCTGGAAAAGGAGTCAACGTGGGCGATAAAAAATGATAAGGATTTGTGGACAATACTATTCTCCATCGTTCTCCATCCCCAGAATTTTTAACAGAGGGAGTTGGAGCGACTTATGGCCAATTTACTCTTTTGAATTCTCTAGGGGATGAGTCCAGATTTTTGAAAAAGGAGTCAACGTGGGCGATAAAAAATTATTAGGATTTGTGGACAATACTATTTATTCTCCATCGTTCTCCATCCCCAGAATTTTTAACAGAGCGTGTTGGAGCGACTTATGGCCAATTTACTCTTTTGAATTCACTAGGGGATGAATCCAGATTTCTGGAAAAGCAGTCAACGTGGGCGATAAAAAATGGTTAGGATTTGTGGACAATACTATTCTCCATCGTTCTCCATCCCCAGAATTTTTAACAGAGCGAGTTGGAGTGACTTATGGCCAATTTACTCTTTTGAATTCTCTAGGGGATGAGTCCAGATTTCTGAAAAAGGAGTCAACGTGGGCGATAAAAAATGATTTCTATTTGTGGACAACACTATTCTCCATCGTTCTCCATCCCCAGAATTTTTAACAGAGCGAGTTGGAGGGACTTATGGCCAATTTACTCTTTTGAATTCTCTAGGGTATGAGTCCAGATTTCTGGAAAAGGAGTCAACGTGGGCGATAAAAAATGATTAGGATTTGTGGACAGTACTATTCTCCATCGTTCTCCATCCCCAGAATTTTTAACAGAGCGAGTTGGAGGGACTTATGGCCAATTTACTCTTTTGAATTCTCTAGGGTATGCGTCCAGATTTCTGGAAAAGGAGTCAACGTGGGCGATAAAAATTGATTAGGATTTGTGGACAGTACTATTCTCCATCGTTCTCCATCCCCAGAATTTTTAACAGAGCGAGTTGGAGGGACTTATGGCCAATTTACGCTTTTGAATTCTCTAGGGTATGAGTCCAGATTTCTGGAAAAGGAGTCAACGTGGGCGATACAAAATGATTTGGATTTGTGGGCAATACTATTCTCCATCGTTCTCCATCCCCAGAATTTTTAACAGAGCTAGTTGTAGCGACTTATGGCCAATTTACTCTTAAAAATTAAAAATTCTGGGGATGAAGAACGATGGAGAATAGTATTGTCCACAAATCCTAATCATTTTTTGTCGCCCACGTTGACTCCTTTTCCAGAAATCTGGACTCATCCCCTAGAGAATTCAAAAGAGTAAATAAGCCATAAGTCCCTCCAACTCGCTCTGTTAAAAATTCTGGGGATGGAGAATAGTATTGTCCACAAATCCAAATCATTTTTTATCGCCTACGTTGACTCCTTTTCCAGAAATCTGGACTCATACCCTAGAGAATTCAAAAGAGCAAATTGGTCATAAGTCCCTCCAACTCCCTCTGTTAAAAATTCTGGGGATGGAGAACAATAAAGAATAGTGTTGTCCACAAATCCCAATCATTTTTTATCGGCCACGTTGACTCCTTTTCCAAAAATCTGGACTCATCCCCTAGAGAATTCAAAAGACTAAATTGGCCTTAAGTCCCTCCAACTCGCTCTGTTAAAAATTCTGGGGATGGAGAACGATGGAGAATAGTATTGTCCACAAATCCAAATCATTTTTTATCGCCCACGTTGACTCCTTTTTCAGAAATCTGGACTCATCCCCTAGAGAATTCAAAAGAGTAAATTGGCCATAAGTCCCTCCAACTCGCTCTGTTAAAAATTCTGGGGATGGAGAACGATGGAGAATAGTATTGTCCACAAATCCAAATCATTTTTTATCGCCCACGTTGACTCCTTTTCCAGAAATCTGGACTCATCCCCTAGAGAATTCAAAAGAGTAAATTAGCCATAAGTCCCTCCAACTCGCTCTGTTAAAAATTCTGGGGATGGAGAACGATGAAGAATAGTATTGTCCACAAATCCAAATCATTTTTTATCGCCCACGTTGACTCCTTTTCCAGAAATCTGGACTCATCTCCTAGAGAATTCAAAAGATTAAATTGGCCATAAGTCCCTCCAACTCGCTCTGTTAAAAATTCTGGGGATGGAGAACGATGAAGAATAGTATTGTCCACAAATCCAAATAATTTTTTATCGCCCACGTTGACTCCTTTTCCAGAAATCTGGACTCATCCCCTAGAGAATTCAAAAGAGTAAATTGGCCATAAGTCGCTCCAACACTTTCTGTTAAAAATTCTGGGGATGGAGAACGATGGAGAATAGTATTGTCCACAAATCCTAATAATTTTTTATCGCCCACGTTGACTCCTTTTCCAGAAATCTGGACGCATGCATCATAACAGCGTTAACATAAGTTCTGTTAAGTGGTTAATATTGCTCTGTAAACATCACAAAATGTGTCTAGGGTTATAAATTTTAAAATTTAACTTCAAACACATTACATACATACATATGTTTATAAAAATTTCTTAACAGGCCCGTGTTGATCGAGTAAATGTCAGTGGTTTACTGCGCACACATAACGATTATGTTATGAAAGCAGCCGATAGCCTTTTTAAGGCAAATAATTTCCAAGAGCTTATGATTGAATCTATGCAGTAAGTTATAATTATTTTAATTATTTTTTACATATGTTTTGCAACAATTATGAATTTTTTCTATTTATTGAACAGTGTCAAATCCTATTTACATGAATTGGGAATTTTCAAAGATGTTAGCGTTCACATTGATGTAAGTCGTGGTGAGAATGCCTCTCCTAACGGTTATGAGGTGACATTTAAAGGCAAAGAACTATCGCGAATTGTTGGTTCGGTGGGCACAGAAGTTGGCCAGAATGAAGGCTCTTTGCGCACTGAATTGACAGTGCCAAATTTATTTGGGCGCGGTGAAAGTATTTCATTACAAGGTTCCTATAGTAGTAAACGAGCAAACGATATACAATTGAAATTTTGGAAGTCATATTTTCATACACGTTTGGTGGATAATAGACCGGAGTAAGTGTGTTTAAAATATGGACATTTTAGTAGTTACATAATTTCTTAAATATATAAATTAGAAAAACTAAAACAAAACTGAATTTTATTTTTCAGAGTATCATTTTCTCTGTTCCGTCATATAGATCGTGTAGACGTTAGCAATTTCAAAAATACCAGTTTGGGTTGTTTAGCGGAATTTGCCGTCAACACCTTAAAACCTTTGGAGGTAAATAAAAGCTTATTATAAAATTTGTTTAATAAATAAAACTTCTTATTCTTTTAAATAAAAGTTAACGCACTCCCTACAATATGAGGCATCCGTTAGAGAAGTATCATTACTAATGAAAAATGTACCCATGGCTATTAGAGAACAATGTGGACCAAAATTAGCTTCCTTGTTGCGCTACTCTTTGATATTCGATCAACGCGACAATCCAGTGTTTCCCACGCAAGGTCTTATGATTAAATCCATAAATGAATATTGTGGTTTGGGAGGCAATGTAGCCTATGTGAGTAATAATACACATGCTGAGGTTAGTTTACCTTTATTTGGGGGTTTGGTAGCTCAACTATGTGGCCGAGTGGGTATTATAAAGGAAACAAAACAAACCACTATATTACCTATAAATAATCTATTCTATTGTGGAGGACCTTTGACCTTAAGAGGTTTTAAATATGGTGGAGCGGGCCCAATTGTTGATGGTACACCAATTGGAGCACAAGTAAGTATTTTGTTTTTAGATAATTATCAAATAATAATTAAATCATTTGTTTATTTTTAAGACTTATTGGTCTACTGGGTTCCATTTATGGGCTCCTTTGCCTTTTAATAAGGTTTTTAAAGGTTTGGCCGATAATTTCCGAACACATTTGTTTTATAATATGGGAAATTTCAATACATTCTCAACAGGTAATACATATATTTTAAATGATTTTTTTTTGCTATGATTATTAATTTAAAATTTTTTTTTAATTTATCTATTAGAAAACATGCGAACTGCAGCTGGTATTGGTTTGGCATTTAAGTTGGCGGAACGTGCTCGCATAGAATTAAATTACTGCGTACCTTTGCGCAAATTTTCGGGTGATAAAGTTGAAAATGGGTTTCAATTTGGTATTGGCTATGAATTTGTTTAAAAATTGTAATAGAATAATTTCTAAATTAAACTAAAAGGCTTTTGTTTACTTATTATTTAAATAAGTTTTTATTGAATGAAAATAAGAAATAGAAATATACCATTTGTTAAAAAATTATCATTATGTTTATAGTTAATGTAAATGTTTTAAATGCTATACTACAAAATATGTACCTATGCAATAAAAAACAATATCAAGACTTCAAAATACTAACCAGCTACACAAATAGACACATTTCAAGTCATTACCACCAATTAAACAGTAATTTTTTTTAATAACTTTACTTTTGTACATATAGTTAAGACGATATTTGTATTAATTTTCTTGTTTAGTTTAATTACTAACTATCGTGTCTACCAGTTAATTATTAAGAAAAGAAGATTTGTTAATGCCTTAGCTATGCAATATAAAACACAAGCTTGTTATTAAGAACTTTCTTTCGTTATTTATTGCTTTTGTTTATTTTAAAAACGATCTGCCTGTTACATTAGTTCTTTAAATAATGAAACTTCCCTATAAAAAGTAACAAATTATTATTTTTATCCTATTCTCTTTCTTTTTTTTAAGAATCTCTTATTTACTTAAACATTTGTAAGTTGTTTAATTTTTTAATTAAAACATTTGTAACTGCCAATCGACATTTTATACCTCTCTGCAAGTTAAATATATATTTTTTTATGTATGTACATAATATTAAACGCTTGGCACTTGAACCTCATTTTTTCTTTTTTTTTTCATTTTTGCTAAAAATGGAAATGAAAATTAGTGCAATAATTTAATTTTTTTTTCGCCTAACCTATACTTTCACTTGTAAACATGTTTGTTTTACAAAAATTATTGTGTAAAGTATAAATAAAATAATATGCACAAGTACTACAACAAGTTTGCAAAAATAAAATGTTATAAAAGAAGACAATCGGCCCTGTTCTGTAAACCGAATCCGAGAAAATTTCTCGTTTTAAAACGAATTCACATTTTTTGGTGTTCTGTAAACCGAATTCACATAATTTTTCTCGTTTTGAAACCGAGTAAACAAACCTAGTCGAAAGGAAATCGAATGTGTAATTATTTTAATAAATGACTAAAAAAATAACAAAAAAAACCAGTGCAATATAAAATATGAAGACTTTTTTATTTATTCTATTAAAATTACATGCATTTTAATATATTTTAATTTGAAAAAAATATATTTTAAAAGCACCCTAAAAGTTCCTTGCATCGGACATTCGCCAAATAAAGGAGTCATGTGTAGATCCTGGCCTAAGTGCATCAACTGCGCGAATCCTCATTTTAAAATCGCAAATCTTCAAAGAGAGTATATACGAGCATATATGCATTAGAAACAATTAAATCTGTCAATACATAAGTATACTTACAATCATTACGTTTATGCTAAAATAGCCTTTTCGGTTATTAAACAACGATTCGTCAATTGTTGGTTTAATAAGCCTCACATGAGTAAAAAAAAAGCACTTTAGATTCTTTTATTTCCTCTCTTGTGAGATTTAAAGAAATCCATGATGGACATAAAATGTTTTCTAAAGCATTTATTGTTTCCCATAATACCTTTGAAATTGTACTACGCCCAACACTAACGTGAGTCTCATTTGCAAGTGCGCCTTGAAATGATCCCACTGCTAAAAAGCGATGTGTGGCTGCCAGCTTAACTTTTTCCGGAATAGATCCTTTTTGTATTAAAATAGCAATACTGTCCAAAATCATTGAAAAAGCTTCCTTATTGACGCGGTGAAGTTCAATAAACCTGTAATCAAGTTTTTTTTTATTTACTCATCTCAACAAGTTTTGCTTTTGCCTACCTATCATCCGTTACACTCATTGGATTGGAATCATCCCTTAATTGTCTTCATTTTTATATCTTTCTTTTTATTTACAAATTGTGAATGTTTTTATTCAACAGCTGACTTTGAAGATTAACTAAAAATTCAAACCTAATTTCGAATCATATCAATACGAGTAATTTGCAGAACACCAAAAAGCGATTTATTCGGTTTTAGAAATTTCTCGTTTTTAAAAACGATTCGGTTTACAGAACAGGGCCGTATGTTGATAATAATAAAAAGGAATGATGTTTTATTAATTGTTTTTTTAAACTAAAATCGATTTCGATCGAAAATTCCATTTAAAATTGTATTGTAATTTCGATCGATATCGACTGCCGTAATTTGGCCCCAGGAATCTTTTAAAAAGCGGGACAGTTAAAAAAAAAATTTCAAAAGAAATATATATACACTCAAAAAAAATCCATGCTACATTTTACGAAAGAAACTCGTAGCTTTTTTTTTGTTCTTTTTTCAAAAGTTTCGTATATAATACGAAAAGAAAGTTTATTTCAGCATTTTTTAATTGTACGAAAGTAAGGAATTCTTTCGTAGTCCTATTTTTTGTTAATATTACAAAAATTTTTAGGTTTTACGAACTAACTTTCGTAAAATAACGCATAAGAAAATATTTTGTAAAGTTAAGAAAATTTTTTTGTGTTTGAGGAAATCATTTTGTAAGGAATTTTTATTTTCGTCAAATAAGGCATGATATTTTGAATTAAATTTTTTATTTATTTTTTTTTTTTTTTTTGTAATAAAATAATTTATCGAAAAATAAAAAATTCAATTATTTTGAAAGTACACTACTTTCCAACATTTTTGTTTTTATATTGCAAAATACATATTAAAAATTTGTTAGAATTAGAGTTCGAAAATAAACAGAACATTATTTAGCGTTCGGCTTACATATCCAGAAACGATATCTATTTTTTTTAGTGTTTGTGTTCTCAACTATTTTCAAGAAAGTAACAAACATTATATAGTGTTCTGTTCTTCGTTAAAAAACAGAACAATTGTAGTGATACCTTGGACAAACATTATATTTTAATGTTCTATAATGTTTCTTTTTTACATTGATAAAGAAATTAACAAAATGAGTTGGATAAGAACAGTATTATTCTTGTGTTCGAAGGACGAAAAAGGGGAAACGTTATTTTTTTTAATGATTTACTACACAAACACTATTAGCTTTTGTGTTTTCCACAAATCTACTGAACCGAACACTAAGGAGCGATATTTAGTGTTTATTTTCGAACACCGGTTAGAATTATGTAAAATAATTTATAAAGTTTATTTTAAATTCAGTTTAAACGTACATATTATCGTCCATGTTCTGGAAAACGCAGCGTTTTCAAATCGCTTACGATTTCAAAAACGCAAAACGCATTTCAGCATGTTCTGAAAACCAGGCGATTTGCTAGCGTTTTGCTATTTTTCGAAGTTGTTTTTGAGCAATGAAAACATATGTTTTATCATAACAAAACAAAAATTTTGTGATTTTTTAGCTATAAAAAATGTTTGAAGGTACTAATACAGGTCTTAAATTATTTTTTAACTTTTATTAAGAATTTTTTTTAACATATTAATGTTAAAGCAAATTGACAAACTCAAAGCAAATTTTTTAATTGCATTTTTTTAATTAAAATCGTGAAAAAATGTTACAAGATTTTCATTAAATAAATAGAAAACATATTAAATTGAAATTGTGCGCCATTTCCTTTTCTCTTTAAAGTGCAGTTTTAATAAAATAGACCAGATCGCTTAAGTATACACTAGCGGTTTGAAAACGCCAAATTTCTAGCGTTTTCGTTTTTCAGAACACCTGTTTGGCGTTTTCAAATCGAAAACGCAAATTTTAAGCGATTAGCGTTTTCCAGAACATGGACGTATATTATTTTTCCTATGGCCCTCTAAGTTATAAACTGCGAAATTTAAGAAAGTCTCTTAAGTATTTGTAAGATCAAAAAAATGTTTTACCAATGCAAATATGCGGTCCCTTACAAAAAAATGTTGCTTCCCATTGACTTGGTTTAATACAACTGACGTCGACGAGTAGAAATAAATATATGAATGAAGAAATATAAGTAATATTGATGAACAAAATAAAACTTTACCAGAGTCACTTGATTCTGGGATGATTTTATCTTTTAAACTTAAAAGCTAAAACCCTTTAGCAAAGAAATATGTTATGATAGCCAACTAAATATTGTGAAACATTTTATAAACTCGATTCTTGGCGTATGAAATTTTGTTAACCATAACCTGTATTTTTTCCAGATAACTATCTTATACAGTTTAAACATCAAATCAAAATTTATTGCGGAGTTTCGGGTTTTTTTTTTAAATAATTTCATTAAACTAAACCGTTTTTGAGTTACGCGAACATATGTTGTGCAACCTTCGCCATGTGCCAGGCTTGTTTTATAAAATATCAAAACCTTAGTATGGTTATGATGAAAAGTTTGACTGCCTGTTCATCAATTTCGAACGTTAACGTTCGCCGCATAGAAAATTTCCATAAAAAACAAACAGTTTTAAAACTTTTTCATACCAATTTTTTATGATCGTTGACGATCGAAATTGCTGAACAACCAGTCATTTTTAAAATTACACCGATAATTAAAAAAAACAACTAACTAATAAAAGCATTTCAATAAAAAAGCATTTCAATAAAAAAGCATTTCCGAATCAGCTTGTAAATATTTTATTTGTATACAACATACTCTAGAAGTGTACTTCTAAAGAAACCGTTTTTTTTTTAATAATAAGATTTTGTTTGTGTTGTGCTAAATCCCTAATTTTCATTCTTCACAAATTTAAATTTTTATATTTTAAAACAAAAGTAAAATTTGAAATGTCCATTTCGTTGTAAAATTTTAAAATAATTTTTTTTGTGCTTCCTTGGTTAGTAGGGCAATCGCTTGGTTAATTGAACGCGGAACCCTGTGGAGTGATTTAGAAACAATTTCTTATAGCCCCGAGTTGTAAATGAAAACCGCTTTTAAATTAGCAAATTCCCAATAATTTAAACATAGGGGCAGAGGCAAACACAACAAAGTTGCGTGAATATTTAATTTTTTTTCAACTTTTCACAATCAAAACTTCTTTACACGATTTTTCATTGATAAACCAACACAACACTTTGACCTGACTGGGATTTGAACTGCCGCCTTTCGTTAAAGAAGTTTTTTTTTAACAACACACACAACCACTCAGCTCGTTCGACCAAATCAAGAATTATTTAACAGCCGCTAGCAGCGGTCTAATATGTTTACAGATAAGAAACTATGTTAACTAACAGCGGGAGAGCAGAAATGTAAGAACTAAAAATAGAAATAAGCAGTGTTGCCATTTTTGAAAAAAAGAAAATCGTCAAGTGTATTGTAAAAACGGGTAAAAAAGGAAAAAGAGGGGAAAAGCGCCAAGAGAAAACTATTGAGTATTTGAGCCAAAACTTTAAAAGCGCGTTGTTTTGCTTTAAAAATAACGCATAAAAAAGGCTAAAATTACCGCAAAAAAACTTTAAATAAAGGATATTAAAATTTTAAAATAAATTATTTCATTATCAATTCATTTAATTTAGGAGCAAACAAAATGTAAAAAAATTATAAAAATTTATTAAAAAAAAATAAAGATAACGTTCTATAGAAAAACCATTTCTTTTTTAATTATATCTGTTTTAAAATGGTTATCAAAACGGGCCACAAAACGGTGTAAGTGAAATACTCAGATCTTAAGTAAGTTTAGTTTGAATTCATTTTTAGGCAATTTCTAACTTCAACAACAAACTTTTCTTGTTTTACGCCGTATTTAATTTGCAATAATAAGTTGGCTGAGGATAAAGAAAGTCGATTTCTAATCTTTAGCTTAAAAAATTTATTAAGAGCCACTTTTTGGGTAAGAGATTAGCGATTAAATCAACTTTAATCTCCGTATTTACTTTTTTAATTATAGTTTTTTTTTAATATTTTTTTGCTAGTTTAAGCGGTCAATGGTGGTGGCTTAAACCCAAACTTAAACTGTCAACATACACATGTTTAACAACCAATTGTTGCAAAAAAATAAGCAAATATATAATTCTTCATTTCTTTATTTTTTTTTAAACGTAAAAAATTTCTTCCTTTTAAACAATATTAACTGCCTGGCCCACAATATCGACAAGAACATTTCTTTCGAATAATTGTAATAAAAACAAAATAAAATTTTAGTTTTTTATTTTTGTTTTCAAAATTAAAATACGAAAGAAATGTTCTTGTCGACATTGTGGGCCAGGCAGTTAATTCGCAAATTTTCTTCTTCTTCTTTGAAAACATTAATATTGCTTTTATAAAAAGTTGGCATTTACAAAAAAAAAAATTGCCATTTATTTGTAGAACTTCATGGTTTAAGCCACAACCCAAAAATATTAAATTCAATTGATACTAGATTAACTTAATTCTCAGATTAGTTAATTATAGAATTAAATTAACTTTAATCGCAAACCCAAAAAGTGGCTCTAAGCCAGAGGTTTGCAAAACACCGCACATGTGCGAATCAGTGATGCCATCTTAGTGCTTTGGGCACTATTTATGGTGCTTTTTGATGCCTCAAAACGCCAAAATTTTATTCATAGTGCCAAACTAAGAAAAAGCACTACCTTGGTGCTTTTTCAATTTTTCGTGAGTGCCTTTAGTGATTTTTACAATTTTTATTTTTTTTCTACCATTTTTTTAAAACTTTGATTGTATAGAGGATGATTTAGATGAGATTTGCTATTTTGGGCACAATGTTGAGAAGGCCTGTAGGGATTTTAAGATTTCTAATGATAAGAAAAGTGGTAAAAGAAAGTTGCATTCGTTTCACCAAAAACTTTATTTACGAGGTTAGAGCTAGGCTTCCTAGTAATTTGCAAATTTTTTAAAACGTTACACTTTAAAGCGTTGGCAACATATTTAGTAATCGTACTAAAAACGATGTTTTGTTTTCAAAAAAACAAGTGGCTTGAAAAAAAATTTGCAATTGTGAATGGAAAAATAAACAACGTTTTGAGTCATGTTAAAAAAACGTATTGAAAAGTTAAAAAAACATGCAGTCGGAAACCGTACAAAAGAACGCAAAGACTTTAAAAACAAAATAAGAGCAAATACAAATACAAACTTGGTATAAGCAAAGTGTTAAATAAATTAGAAACAGCTGACAGAAAATGTTTTTATAACGAGCGTTGTATAACCTCCCATTATTCATGCGCTTTAGTTTTCAAACGCACGACACTCGTCTCCAAATAACCGCGTCTTGTGCACTTCTACCTCTAGTGCTATTGCAAAAAGGTTTGATTATCAGAATACAAATATATGTGTGCATTGCAAATTTTCGGTAATTGCAACAGGTCAGATTTTTTCGAGCCACGAAAATCGAGCTCGCACTGAATTACTTTAAAACTGTTTTATGGCCAATTCAAACTCGGCTGATGATGATCCAAATGATTTGGATGATATTATTTTTATTGAAGATAATAATATGGTGCATTTAAAAATGTTTATATACAAATGTAAATACATATGTATGTATATTCATTATTAAATATCAAAGTTATCAGGGGTGTGCTGGAAATCGCAAACGCAAAACGCATGAATTTGGAAGTTGTTTTTAATAAACTTTAAACCTAATTCTTATAATTTTTGGTTTAAAATCCTGTTTAATAGGGAAATATGTGTTTAATATTTGTCATTAAATTCTTTTATAACAGAAATCTTATTAAAAAACGACGTTTAAAATTCTTGCGTTTTGCGTTTGCGTTTTCCAGCACACCCCTGATTGTTCTTGGGAATACAACATTTTTAATTTACAAGGTTTTGTTAGTCGTGCTTAATTCACAATTTTTATTTTTGATAAAAACACTAAAATTTATTTTTGAATTGCTTAGGCCAGATCGTCAGGAAACTTCATTTAAAGATTTTAGAAAAACTTAAGATATTAAACAAATCTAATTTAATGTTAAATGAAAGTGGTCACCAATCGACGACGTCGCCTTTTTTAAATTTTGGAGGTATATAATATTCGACATAGCCGAATGCAACTTGTTTTGTGTTTAATTAAATTGTAAAAATAGCTTAGTGCTTTTTTACGCTTTTTTTTTTTCGAAATAGTGCTTTTTAGTGCTTTTCTTAAATTTTAAAGTGCTTTTTGCTCTCAAAAAGTTGGCATCACTGGTGCGAATGCTCTCACACTAATAAAGAGAGCATGAGAAAATAGTTTATATTTTTTACTAGAAAACAGCGCTGCCAGAAGTAAGATTTTACCTTATTTTTTAAGATTTTTTAACCGAAAAAAGATTTAAAGATTTTTTCCCCAAAAACAAGACTTGTTTTGTCTAGACAAAGGTTAGGTTCAATTAAAAAAAACCTTATTTGTTCCCATTTAAAAATTTTTAAACTAAATAATACAATTTAGTATAAGAAATTAAATTTTTTGTAATGTTTTTTTTGTTTATTTTATGTATTAAATAAAATATTAATTGTTTTTATTATTTATAATAAAAAAAACTACTTTTTCCAAAAATAAGATTTTTTCTTCAAAAATAAGATTTTTTTGGTGAAATTAAGATTTTTTGCTGAAAATTTCTGGCAGCCCTGCTAGAAAACACTAAACAAACAAAAACAATTACGCTCAAAAATAAAAAACCAAGAAAAAATAGAAATGGGAATGTGTGTGTTTGGCGGACCCTGCTCTAAGCCAATTGTTCATTCGACCAGTGATGCCAGAAGTGCAGATTTATCTGCATTTGGCAGATTTTTTACCCCAAAATTGACAAAATGCAGATTTGAAGATTTTTGACTTAAAAATGCAGATTTTTAAGCTTTTACACTTTGTTACTAATGTTTTTAGTATTTCCACTTTATGCATTGAAAACCAAAAATATCTTTAATATATAATATCGCCGGACTTACATATGTCATCTGATATATACACGAAATAATATGCATATATTCATATGCACTTATGCATGCATATCTTTAATGATAGCAATATTTGATCTCTTGTAAATTCTCGATATGACTTGATAGTTTAAAAAACATTTCAAACAAATAACTTTTCATTTTTTGTTTTACTCAGCCTGAGTAATTAAAGTTGGATACATATCGTTCCTTTATTGCAACATAGTCAAATCTTTTTTTTCCGCTAAAATTATACAAAATAAATGTAAATGTAATTTTCCGAAAGATTAACTTTAATTTTCTTTATACTAACAAAAATATGCTAGTTTGAGTTACCCATTATAAATGAATTCAAACACAAAACACTGTTAAAATTAAAGTGGTTGCGATCGAAACATGTCATGGTAACCAGCCGCCTGGGTTCGAATCTCAGGTCTGTCGAGAATGAATGATTATCAACAACAATTTTAATTAATTTTCATGTTGTAAAATTCCTTTCTTCATAAAATAATTTAATGAAAATTAAATTTGATGAACTTGAGCCGAATTAAAATATTAAAACAATTTGGATTAAAAACCATAAATAGTTCAACAACATAACCACAATACTAATTATAAAAAACTTTTAAAAATAAAATTTTTTTTCGGTAACAAACTTCTTTGGTTTGAAAATAAATCCCTTCCTTAAACAAAACATTTCAAAGAATGTAATCAGATATTTTACTTAACGTTTGTTTCTGACATTTGAAAAAAGCACATTTATAAAGTAACGACCGTTACTTTTTTAATGGTCAAAAAAAGTATTGCAATTACATTTTTTATGAATTCTTTCGGTTGTTGCTGTTGCTTAAACTTTCGTAAGTGCAAAATGTAGCAATCCTCGTGGCATATTTGAGTAAGTTGGAATTTTATTAAAAAAATCTCCGAAAATCGGTAACGGCCGTTACTTTGGAAACACCCATATCCAGATTTAATAAAATATATTTTGCTATAACTTCAGTTCAGTTTGGGATACAACACTGATTTTTGTTATGAAGGAGCAGTTTTGCTTAAGTAACTTTAAATTTTTGATTTTCTGAGACATGACTTTGTTGCAATAAAGGAGCGATATTTTAATGTAAAATCATCCAACAGAAGAAGAAGGAAAAATTAAATCTAAATTGTTTTTGTTAATTTGATGTTTTAACCTTAATTGCATTTATGCATTT
Organism: Pollenia labialis; assembly: GCA_949318255.1. Classification (NCBI taxonomy): domain Eukaryota; kingdom Metazoa; phylum Arthropoda; class Insecta; order Diptera; family Polleniidae; genus Pollenia; species Pollenia labialis. The sequence continues at coordinate 133,928,159 of OX439143.1, read as the reverse complement.
AATTTTACTGGTACATAAAATATTAATTTTAATAAATTTTGATTTATGTCAATTTATAATTTAGTATACGAAAAGTTTGACTTTTCCTTGAAAAAAACTAAAGTTCGTAGGCTTTAAGGATTAAATTATTAATGTATTTTTGGTGCCACTATAATGTGCAACCTGTTTTCGTTTTGTTTAAAAAAAAATATACTAACATTGGTTAAATCTTATTTTCACCAAAAATTTCATAAAGTGAAGCAAAAATGTTTTATTACATAAAAGCAAAATTGACATGAAAAATGGGTCGAAAATAGTAAAATTTCAAAATCGTCAAGTTGACTCACTAAAATCGTTATTGTAAAATAACACTAACTTTTGTTAGTTTTAAAATTTTTTTTTAGCTATTTTCTGTTTATGTTTGTTTTAATTAAATTAAAAACAAATCATAAAAAATCTTTAAATAAAACACATATTCTTCACCTATTGACTATAAATGCAAATTTTTCCTTTTTTTACTGGCCAACCTGAATAAGAGCAGCAAGCGATTTCTAGATACGAAAAGTTCAGTTTTTTTTAAAAATCCAGAATAGGAAAAAATTTTAAAAAAAATTTTTTAAAATAATTTCATTAAACTAAACCGTTTTTGAGTTACGCGAAAATATGTTGTGCAACCTCCTCCATTTTCGAAGTAACGGTATGTCTCGAAAACAAAAACGCCATGTGCCAGGCTTGTTTTATAAAATATCAAAACCTAAGTATGGTTATGATGAAAAGTTTGACTGCCTGTTCATCAATTTCGAACGTTAACGTTAGCCGCATAAAAAATTTCCATAAAAAACAAACAGTTTTAAAACTTTTTCATAAAAATTTTTTATGATCGTTGACGTTCGAAATTGCTGAACAACCAGTCATTTTTAAAATTACACCGATAATTAAAAAAAAGTATAATTTAATTCTCGAAGTTTGTCAATAGTTGACTCTTTTTGTTTTATATCATTTAGGATGTCATTTATCCGTATATGCTACAAAAGTTTAAGAGTCTAGAATTAGAGACGTTAATTGTATTGATCAGGAATTCTGTTTCAGTGCTCAAAAAATGGTTGAAAATTGATCTGTTACCAGAATCCATAACGTAAACTATGAAACATATTTATATTTGAATTAAGAACTGCTATCAACAAAATAAGCAAATACAAATACTTAAATATTTTGTATAAAATTTACCATTTGAAAAATCGTCAAATTAAGGGTATAATAAACCGTCAAATCATCAATGGGTAATTTTTGGACCCCAAAATCGGCAAAATAACGATTAATCGTCAAATCTGGCAACCGTGAATAAAAGTATAACCGTTTTAATGCCATTATTTTCAATTTCGAAAATGTTAGCTTATTTATAAAATTAACTTGATATCATGAAACAAACAAAAAAAAAACAAGATTACGCATATCGCAGGTTCGTTATTTCTTTTGTGTGACGAATTTATATAATTTGTGTGTGTCTTAAATTTTTACAACAAACACTCATTTGCAATAATCTGGGGTGTTCTGGAAATCGAAAACGCAAAATGCAAGAATTAAGATTTGTACGTCCCTTTTTTGACACCCCTAAACGTAATTTGACAACTAAATTTATATAAATTAAACCTTTTTTTTAAGATTTGATTAAGTGAAAAAATTTTCCGGCTTATCTTATTTTGGGCATAAAAATTTAAAGAATGTGGAAAAAGATTCACTATAACTCGATAAATATCGATGTCAAAGGCAAGAAGAACATTTAGACTCACTATGTGTAACGCAGCCGACAATTTCTGGGCTCTTTTCAATTTTCAATTTACAATGTTAACAATTAATACCAGCAGAGCTGCTAAAAATAAATGTTAACTTATTGAAAAGATAATACGGAATTAAGAAAACATTTTTGCGTTTTTTTTATTTGATTTTGAAATTTTTGTTCTTGTTTAATCAGCTGTTTAAATATGTACAAGAAAACCACATTTAACGATTTTTTTTTTGGTATACCTACATTTTTATACCCTTCACCGAAGATAGAAGTGTATACATATACAACTTTGTCATTCCGTTTGTAATTTCTACAATATTGATCCTAGAACCTATAAAGAATATATATTCTGGATCCTTATGCGAAGAGAAGTTCAAATCACGATGTCCGTTGAAATGAGGTTTCCGAAGACCCCAGATATGATGGGGACTAGGTAGATGTATATTTATATTACATATGCTCTGGATTTGTTTGCTATTGAGATTTAGCCAGATCTGTCCATAAATGGCGGAGATATGAGCATTTAATTTTGTTCATAAAATCCCATGTTGTTGTTGCTTTTTTATAACCATCACCGAAAGTCTCAAGGTATTTACATATGTGTATACCTTGTCTAAGTTGGTGTTTTTAGAATTTCTTTTGCGTTTTTTTTTTAGACATAACAAAAACATACATGTACAGCGCAGTTCGTTTAACGATGTCCGTGTGATATTCTGTATATCTGGAGAAGGGAAAGAGCAAAAGTTTCCAAGTTAAATTGGTTATCAATACAAACCATCCGACAAAATGTGAGCGGAATTGGTAAAGTGAGACATTACAGATTTCTGTATGACTGAAGAACGGCAAGAGCCAGTTTTTAAATTAAGTACAAGGATCTTAGGTATCAATAGACAACATCTGACAAGATTTGGGCGGTAGGGGAGAAGTGAGCGTGGCACAAAATAAATTTATTTTTATCAAAAGAACAGTATTTACATAACTCTCTGTTCTTATCGCAACATGGTGAAGTGTATATATGATTCGACATAGCCGAATATATCACTCTTACTGGTTTTTTATAAAAAAACATTATTGTCTATAAATCATTTGTTTGGTATTTTTTTCAGTATTTTGTCGGAGTGCGCAGTTAAGAATTAATGTTTTAAAGACATTTTTGATACAATAAACAAAGTTTTTAAAAATATTTTTAAAATATCAAACAAACGTCATTGACTGGCATAAAAACGAAACAATATTTAAACGTATGAATGAATAATAATGAGTTTAATAATTATTAAAATGGCTTTTGTTAATTTTTATGCAAACAAACTGTTAAATTAACGACATTGAAAAATAGAGAAATTTACAAAAAAAAATATTTAAGTGTGTTTAAATGCTAAAAAATTTTGTTGTTCTAAATGCATTGAAAAACTTAATTGTGTGATAAATCAATTATAGATATAGACCTCATCGATGCATAAATGACTAAGTTATGAGCAACAAACCATGATTGCCTCAAATTTTTACCTATAAAACCATATTTTTAAAGTTTGCCTAAAATTTATGAAATTCTTTTTTATACACACACCACAATAGTGGACAGCGTATTATGCATTTGTGCTAATGTTTGTATGTAACACCTTAAAATACTGGTCCTAGGCCAACTTTAAAGTATACCGATCGGCTCAGAGTCGACCTAACGTTGTCCATCCGGATGCATGACAGGTTGGCTTGCTGAATGGCTAGCTGCCTGGCTGTCCATGTTTACCTTGTGCACAAAGTAAAGGTTTCAATTTTAGATATAATTTGATGAAATTGGATATGTATGTATTTTAAATAGAAATGTGGCGAATCGGTTAATAATTTCACATAGCCCTTATACAAGCTTCTTTCCGGAGTACGGCCTTTGTGCCCATAAACCTTCTTATGTATCCATATCCATATTTAACCATACAAATACAACTCCCATAAATAGCTTTTAGTGCCATATCTTCCTTATAAATATTGGTATTAACATAAAAATTGGTGATACTAACTTTAACGATAGCTACTATGTCATGACAAAATGTTGTTCTGGCAGATCCAAAATAAAACATAAGTCCCATATAAACCTCCATTCTAAAATCTCATATAGATGAAGATATCTAAATAATATTTGGCGCAAAGAACTAACTTTTACGTGAATCTTAACTTCATAACATAATGTTGTTAAGACGGGTCCCAAATAGAGTACGCTATCAACATTTGTTTTATATACTGTGATGTAGGGTATCATATACTTTCTTACTTCTTTTTTATTGTAGATTTACACTCAAAAGATTGGGTAAATGTGGTCATGATTATGATTTACCTTGAAAATATTTAAAACTATGAGATGAACAATAAATACATCGAATTTATCAATGATTTAATTTTGTATATGCTAAAATATTTAATTTACGTTTATTATTATTCATTGTTAAACATTTTTTAATAAATTATAATCAAATATTATTATATTTATTCGGCCTTTAAATTTCCAATCCTATGTGGCCTCGAGCTTGTTTATTAACATAGGATTAATAAATTATATTTTTGTTTTGCTATTGAATTTAAATGTGTTTTTATTTAAAAAAGTTTTTAGCTATTGTTTTCCGTAAATTTAGCCGTTTTTGGTCACCAAGTTTTGGCAACAATGCGCTGCGAAAGCACTTGTAAGCATTTACAAAAAAAAAAAAATAATCAAAATATGCTTCAGAAGGGTTATTTATGCTGTATTAATTTAAAAAATGCTGTAAAAATGCTCTTTTGACTAAAATATGCTGCAAAGGGAAAAATATGAACTAACAAATCGATGCCAAAATTCATAAAAAGCTCTAAAACGGATAAATATATTATTTCTGCCTTCATTGGTCACATAATGAAAAACCTGCAATTGAATAGTTACGGCTTTCCTGATGATCGGTATGCTCTGGATAGATTCACGACCGAGCAACGCTACCAAAATATAAAAATTTAATTTTTATAATAATTAATACAAAACTGAACGTCAAGAAAAATTGCGGTGCCGATATGCTCCGAATAATAAGCAAAAAAAATAAAAAAAACTCTGGATTAAATCTAAATTTTATGCATAATTTTTTAACTATTTAAAGTTTTATGGGGTTTAAAAACACCTTTTATAAAAATATTTGAAGTTCTAGAACCAAATTAAGAAAAAGGGTGTTAATTAAGTGGACAGCAATATACCTAATAAAACTCAGTGTTGCCAGTTAAGGAATTTGCTTTATCTGGGAAACATTGTATAAAGTAATTTATCATGAATTTTTTTATTAAAGATAGAATGCAAAGAAAAAGAGCATAATAATAAATTTGAAATACATACCTACATAGGTAACTATAAAAATATATGTTTCTGTTTTTACAACAGAATATCTTGAAAAATGTAGGTATAACAAAAGAGAACACACTTTAAGTTCTTAAACATTAAAAAAAACAACTGGTTTTGAGTTTTAAATCATGAAAAAATTTTAAAAATTCTACGACGCAATAAAGTTTTTTGTATTTCTATCAAAGCGTCTAAAGTTTTTTTTTTATAGAAAAGAAAAAAAAATCTTAAACAAGTCAAGTTTAAAAGAAAAGGGTAAAAGAAAGGTTTACAAAACTATTTGTGATTGTGTGGTTTGTTGGTATTTTTATGTCTTTCGGCTACACCATAAATGGCATAACATAAAAAAAAATACAGGCACACACAACAAAAACTTTAACTCAAAGGCTGGTTTGGTCAAATGGCCATGTTAGGCCAATTAAATTGAAAACATGCAATTTAAACTGAGGACTATACAGTTTGTACCATGTTGTCTTCGTTTGTCTTTAGCCCATAACAGCAATTGCTATTGACCATAAATTTTATAACAAAAAAACAAAAAATCAGCCGAAATGTTCATTAATCGATAAAGATATATGGGCATTTCCATAGAAAAAGTCTACTTTTTGTCACGTTCAGCCAGCCAGCAATTAAGCTTGTATTTCAGACCCATATCATTTGAATGTTGTTCCCCCTCTTTCAGTACGTGTAAAGCTAGTTGCGGTCTTTACCAAAATACAAAAAGGTAACAATATATAAATTTATCTTTAAAAACAATTTTGAATTGCTTTCTAAATCGACATATCAAGCAAATCAATCAAGTTTCTTTATTTAGAAATATTTTCCTAAAGCAAAGGTGTATTATAAGAAACTTTAGATTGAAAATATTCAATTCAAGAAAATATTTTTGCATGCACAAATAAAATGTTTTAATTCGAGAAACGGATGGTCTAAAATTTTATATTTTTTAAATACAGTGTAGCCTCGTTGAACGCAACCCTCGATATGCGCAACCCCTCGCTTACCGCAACACCCAATTTCGTGACATTGGTGACTCTGTAAACTTTGCAAAAGCAAGACAAGGCTTTTTTTATTTTTTGGTTTGGTTTTTGATAAATAAATAAAAATCTAAAACGTGTGTATGTTAAATCTTTGCTTAAGTGCAATTGTTTTTCTTATTTACCGTTATTCTAATAATGACAAATATTTTGGGCGTATTATTCTTCTGTTTTTGAAATCAATTTAGTTTAGAAACTTCTTTGTTTACGAGTTGTTCTTTCATCAAAGTAAAAAAAATGATTAAATAACTTCCGAAATTACAAATGAAGAAATACGCTCTTGGATTTCCGAAAGCGGTCAAAACATTCAAATTAAAGAAGAAATTACATAACAACAAAGCGAATCTGAAGACGACGATGCAAATGTTGTGTTAGGTCCAATACCTTCAAAAATAAGATGTCTGGATGCAATAAAAAGCATCAACGTTTGTCTACAATGGGCAGAGGAGAATAGCTGTTCTTTGGTGGCTATAATGGTTTTACAAAAGATTCGTGAAATTGCAGTTCAAAAAATATGACAAGCGCAAAAAAATCAGTTGAGCATTTCGTCGGTCACAGGTTGACAACTCTTAACATGTTTTTTATACTTTTCAGGAGACAAAAAAAAACGTTATTACTCCGTTACTGAACCGTGTTGGAAGTAAATAAAAAAAAACCAAAATTAGTAGGAGATATTTATTGTAAGATGGTGTAAAGAAAGCAAAGGTATTGAAATTATTTCACATTAAAAAAAGTCTTTTGGCATCAAAACCCCGATTTGATTTTTTTGCGAGTTTAGAGTTGTCAACCCGTGACCGACGATTGCAGACTTTTTCCCTTAAAAACAGGAATCTTAAACTCGATAACAACCATCAGGTCAAATTAACATGCATTTGAATGAATATTTTATTAATTTTTTATTAGATGTAGGTATATTTTGTTTTTCTGTTTTTATTCTTTATTTCAATTAAATAAATTCGATTATTTAAAGCTAACCTTAGTTTTTTTTATAAAATTCTTGATTGGTTTAAAATAAGCTTTTAAATAGAAAAATATGACTAGAAATTTGTGATTTGGTTTGCGCAACAACTCAGTTATTGCAACAGCCCAACATTTTTATTGGTTGCGTTCTCCGAGGTTACACTGTATATAGCAACGAAAACTTGATTTAAGCAACCATAAAATTAAATATCAATTTTTATTTGCTGTGTTTGACTGAATTTTTGTTCGCTTTGAGTAATAACTTTTTGCTTAAACCAAGCCATACATATTGTTGACTTGGGCGAGAAAATACCAAAATTTTGTTAATTTAAGCTAGGTAGGTATATTTTCTGGTGATTTAGTAAATAATTCTTTCCGTGTGAGAAAAAGTAGACATTTTTGTGGAAATGCCCATATACATAGGTACCAGTTAGTCGGTTTATTTGTTTGTTAAAATTTCTGGTTTTGTGTGTTTAGTAAGTTGTGTTGATGATGATGAAATTTTCTTTCACTGTCCTAAAATGAGGTCTATCTTTGCTTGTGGCGCACCTTTAATGCTTGACTTTTTACAGTTCACTCTGGTAATTTTTACAAACAAAAAAAAAAAAAAAAGTTAAGGAACCTGTTTATTTCGTTTATGATTTTTCTCAAGTGTTGTTATATGTACCTATCCATGTTGTAGTTGCTTAAAAGCAAAGAATATACTAAATACAATGAATATTCTAGAATGCTATAACACAAATTGTTAACTCAAGCGTGACTTTGATTGCCATGTGCATGTGTCTGCTTTGAAGTTATTATTTTAAAGTCCAACCTTAAGTGATGGTTCATGCATTTTGGTTATTTTCTGTTTTCGTATTTAAATAAAAGTAGGTTTTTTTTTTGTAAATTTTTGTTTATTCAAAACACTTTAAATTGCAAATACTGCAAAAACAGTGTAACACATAAACATTGTTAAGGCAAATAGGTTTAGGATTTCAAATTTAATTTTAGTAGCATCTTTCGGGAGCTACAATAGTTCAAAAACTTTGAAATTATGCATGTATTTGTTTTTTTGTAAAGAATATCTAAGGTTTTTTTTGGTTAATAAAAAATTTTTTTAAATTTAAAATTGTAAAATTTCACAATATTTCGTAAAGGGATTTTTTACAGAATTTAGTAGAATATAGTACAATTTCATAAAATCAATAAAATTCATAAATTATCACTTAGTGTTAACTTTTTAAATTTATTTACAGTAGGTTACTTTCAGCAGAAAAAGTTTACACTTAATTATGGGTAAAGCTGTAACTAAATGTTAACTAACTAATACAAACAAAGAACAGCTGATTTATATTATCTTATAATTTATTTGAATAGCAAAACAATTTTGGCAACAAATTTTTGTCACTTTAAAATACAGAAAACTTCAAATACTCTTACAATTTTGTAAATAATAAACTTGTCTTATTAAATTTGCCACCTGCATCCATTTATACTGCGTCCAAAAACATCCATACAAAAAATAAAATAAGCTAGAGATGTGTTTTTAGTCACCAAATTTTATTGAAAAATTATATTTTTACAAGCCCCTCCCTATTTTAATTGATTTATATAAAAACTATAACCAAAAAATTACTTTTTTAGAATTAGTATGCATTTTTTTTAAGAACAATAACTGTTTTTTTATTGGTTAATAAGATTTTAAATTAGCTACAGTATATATCGTTCAGAATATTCAGCATGGTTGCATTTCTTCCATCAGCTGAAAGCAGTTGCTAAGCTAGCTATGAATTATGAATAAGATCTATAACTATCTTTGAACTATTTTTTAGTTTCTGTTTTGTTAGTTGCGACTTTAGTTATGATTTCTGAATACGCGCCTATATATACATACATATACAAAATTTTCGTGTCACGGTTGAAACGGCTTGACTGATTTTTATGAAATTTTGTATGTGTATTTGTTAGGTATGATAATAGCTCTTAAAGTTTATTTCATATCGCTAGATATGAAGGAGTACAATAGGACAAAAGGGGTAAAAGCTCCCCCTCCCTATATCTTCTTAATTAATTAACCGGGTTTCTTAAATGCAGACACTGTAACATATGAAAGGTACTTAGAGATATACATTTTTTGGAAATTCCAACAGTTAGGGCGTAAAATAGGGCAAAACGGGTAAAAGCTCCCCTTACCCATGTCTTCTTAATTAATTATCCAATGATAGTTTTATGTATAGGGAGTAAACTAAAGCAAAAAGCGTTAAAGAACCCCACTCCTATACCTTCTAAAATTTCCCGATGTACGCACACAATACACAATTCATGCGTGGCTGGCAGAAAGAGCTATTTTGGCTGTCGTTGCCAGGCGACTTAGTATCATACAAATTGATTTATAAATTTAGGGATGTTAACGAAGCTGTAAACAGAGTTTTTGAACTCTTTGGATTTGCCAGGCATGCTGCCACACCTTCTACGACTCAAAGTTGGATCTCCGGTAATTCTACTTCGGAATTTGAGCCCACCAGGGCTGTTCAGTGGTACACGATTAATCATTAAAAAATGTATTAATAACTTACGAAATTTGACTATATTCCCACTAGACCTGTTCTATGTATTGTAGATACACATTGTGTAAAATACTGGGATATAAAAGACACAATAAAGATATTCACCCCTATCTTGAAAATTTTTTCCCGTTTTCACATACATATATGTGATCATGAAAAACTCCCATTGAAAAAAGTTAACGGCAAAAAATTCCCCTTATCGTGAAAAGTTTTTCCCTCGTAATTTGTTCACTTTTCCCTTAGATTTATTCGCTTTATTTTTGATAGGGAACAGAACATGTATGTAAGTTGTTTCTCCTATAAATCGAATATAAAGGGCTAGCTAGATCCGTTAATAAGGCACAAACCGATATATTGGTCAACAAAATGCAAAACAACAGGTCGGTTGCCAGCGGGTTTGTGAAGCTTTCGAAATACGTGATGGCAGAATTTTGGAAAATATTTTTCTACATTAAATTTAAAAAGTGCAAGAAACTAACGTTGTAATCAAACTGTCCCTCCAATACTAAATATTTTGATTAATTATTTTACCTCTTCTTTAAAATATATACCTACGTGTTATTTTTCAAGAAAAATGTCATTGATTTTTAAGTTTTTTTAATTTTTCTTCTTTTTTACATTCACTGAGAACCGATAGCGTGAAACATTTTTCACATAAGCTTCACGATTGCTTTTTTCCCTTCGAGGGGAATAAAAATTTCGTGGAACAAAAATTCCACATGGTATTCACGATAGAGGTGATTAAAACTTCCTAAGGCCATTAATAACTCTTAGCCCACTTGAACAAGACTACATGAATACAATACACATAATTCGAGAAATATTTTAATGAGCTAATTTTTACTTGAAATATACCCGTTTTTACTTATATGTATATGAGTTTTTGTCTTCGTAGAATACCGTTAACCTGTTCGCAGGTATATATAACAAAAAAAAAAATTTTTTTTAACGGAGAGAGCGTACCCAGAACAAAATTATGTTCTGAGGTTAAGATTCAAGTAAAAAGGTGCTTGTGCGGAATATAATTAAGAAATCTGCATCAATATGAGATTAATTTGCCTTAAAGTGATTTTAGGATGGATGTTTACATGGGACCTGGGTTTACATGGACCAACTAGCACATCATTTTGTCATGGCATAGTAGCTAACGTGAAAGTTATTGTTGCCAATTTGCATGCCAATACCAACATTTATACGAAAGTTATAAGTATTAGAAGCTAATTTTGGAAGTAGTTTTTGTATGGAAGTTACGGTCGAATATGGACCGATTCCAAAAAAAATTGGTTCTATACCCACATTATAATATGTAGTTGTGGTGCGGGAAAAATTATCATAAATCGCATTATAATAAAGAGAAAAAAATCTGCCACCTCTAAAACATATTATATGTTGAACATTTTTAGAAAGTATTGTTATTAATTGTATGAAGTAATTAGTATTACTCTGTAATTTTTGTGTTTAAATGAATAAAATTAGCCAAAACTAACAAAAAAGGTTAAATGTTATTGAACTTGAAAGAAGAGAAAAACTCAAATTAAACGATATGCAAACTTACAAAATAAAGCATTAAAACATAATTTGAATGGAAAATATAATTTGATGCTGCAAAATTTTTTTTTTTATAGTATGTTAGCTATTAGAAATTAATTATGCCTACACATTAACATATCGCTGGCTGAACATGTAAAGGCTATAAGTCCACTTTTTTAAGAAATTGAGATGTTAATGCAGTAATGTGCAATAAGTAAAAATACATTGTTTACAAAGAAAAAATTACAGTTCTCATTTTTTGTTGTTGTTTTGTAGTGATGAGCAAAAGCGCTAAGTCCAATTTATCACAAAAAAAGCTCTAAGTCCCAATTAAAAGTACAGTTTAACCATTTCTCTCAAATTGTGCCATCACATGTGTTTTGATTGTTTTTTGTCTCTCCTGTTAAATTTTCATATATGGACTTAGAGCCTTTACATGTTAAGCCAGCGATATTTACTTAGTACATACATATATATTTTATTATACGTCATTAGTATACATATTTGTTTTATAATTGTAATGTTGAATATAGTATGGCAAATATTGACTTCGCTACGATTACTATTCACTATATTATAATCAGGTGCAATTAAATTATAGTCATATTTTACCATAATATGCTATTATTTGTTATAGGGAATATTACAATACCATATATAACTTAGTTATGATCACCTTCAAACATAGCATTATTATAATACAACAATAGTACATTGGCTCTTGGATTATAGCTACATCCCAAGTTTTTTTTTGATTCGGCTAATAAACACCTTTACTTATCTTAACCAAATTCATAGGTATTAACTTTTTTTATAACACAAAACAATCTTTTAGAACAAAATTTTCGACAAAAAGCAAACTCCTGTAACAACAAAACAATCAAAAAGAATCCGCAATTTCAACCGATATTGACGTTAGTGCATGTACTGCAAAATAGTTTTGCTTCGCAAATATTTTCACGTACTTCAGCATATTGTGAGTTAAAATGGCAACAATAATAATTATAAATAAAAATAAATTGTATCAAGTAAGAAGGCTATATTCGTCCGTGCCGAATCTATGATACCCATCACCAGTAGTTCAAATAAATCAATGCAAAATTATAAAACACAAAGAAACCAGTCAGTTTAAAATAGTTTCAAAAAAATGTTTAGCTATTAGAAATTTAAAATTTTTCTAACTGAATATTTATTAGTAGGAATGCGATTTTCATGCAAATGAATGTTTTTTGTCGACAGTCTTAGAACGACGTCGAACAATTTTCTTTCCGAATCATAAAATTTGCTTTTAAATGGCATCGATTTGTTTTTGCATAATGTTGCATATTTTGGTGAAAATGCATATTTTTGCATATTTAGGTTTTAAATGCATATTTTTGCATATTTTGCTATTTTTGAGGGATTTTTTTTTAATTTCCATATTATAAAAATACAAAAAAAATCTTTCAAAAATTATTTTTAAATCAAAAATAAATTCTAAATAGATCTTTGCACTTAAGGTAACTGAAGAATGTTAGAAGAGCTTGTTGATACCGATGATTGTGCAGTTAAAAAAGTAAAAGAAATATTAAATTCAAATAACATCAGAAGCCAATTAGCATTTGCATATTCCAACTACGGATATATTGGTGAAACAATAACTAATTACGGGGGATTTAGTTCACTTGATGCTCGAGTCAAATTAATTGATATTGTTGAAAGTAAAAGTCGGATTTTGTCGGACCGATAAATAGCTTTCTACAATGAACAGAAATTTATTTAGCTCGAATTTATTTGCAAAAATGTTGTAAAATTTTTTTGCACAAAGCGTTAAACTTCGTTTGTGTTTTGTTATATGTGCCGGTTCACACACACCAAGTTTGACTCTTCAAGTCTTGAGCTTTTAGGAGAGAAGGGAAAAGAGAATGTCATTTCTGAGGTTGTAAGGTCAACAAAATTGAACTTAAAAACTTTGTTAAGTTTTGCAATAAATATTTTATTCTTAATATTTTGAACTTTTTCTTTTGTGTATATATTATTCTATGACGAATAAACTTTCATGTTAAGCACACAAAACAGAACGGAACAATCAACTCTTCAAGTTCATGGGTTATCACTCACCATACTGGCATTAAAGTCTATCTTTTGGTTTTTTTTTAAATAACTCACTATCAAAAACAATACATCCAAAATTTGTTCAGTAACCGTTTATTTTTGAAAAACTTTGATATAAGAAAATTGATTTGAAAGAAAAGGAACGATATATTTTTATATTATCATTGCAGCAGATTGACTCAAAAGCAGTGTTGCCAAAACTTAATAAACAGAAAATGCTAGATTTTTGCGAAAAAGCTAAAATATGCCAAAAAAAAGTTATAAAAAAATTGCTAAAAAAAATATTTTATTAAAATAAAAAAAAAAACGCGTATTCGAATTTTACAAGGATTAAAAATAAACATAAATAAATAGTTTGTGGGGTTTCCGATATTTGATTCAATGTGTTATAAACTAACTGACATAATAAATAAATCCTCAAATCGTTTTGGTGGTGCGTATAGAAATATTTATGCAAATGTTAAAAATTGTTTACGCCAACCACAAAAATTAAGTGGCTCACCGGCATAATTAAAATTTTAGCAAAACCATAACAAAAAAATTTAAATATAATTTTATATACATATAATTAAAAGCTGTCTTTGAAGTTTTTGTAATAATAAATAAATATATAGTGTGGATACAAGAAACAAAAAGTTATTTCGTTTTATGATTCAGGTATTTTTATGATAAATGAAATTTTCTCCAGAGTTATAACTGGTTTACTTTATCAATATATTGTTAATGATTTAGTTATTAAGAAAACTAGATCAAAAAAATTAGTTTTATAAATTTCGACAACAGGTGGATTAAAAAGAATGTTTAAAATGTTACTCGCCATTCATTGTGATGTTTATAAAAACTTAAAAGCCTATTGTCAGCCGTGAACTGAAACTTATTCTAAACAAACAGTAATCGATGAGGTCAAACAGTGGAAATACTTTTAAGACAGTACAGATTCTCTAAAGAAAATCAAAAACTTTATCAGTCAAAAAGAACTGTCGTGCCCCTTTCTTTGCATTAGCAATTGAATTTGTTGGTAATCGTTATGTTAGTCCCAAATCGAACCATACAGAGCCCATATATAAGCCCATATATCATAAATCAAAAGATTAGTGTATACAACATTCGAAACTTATCAAAAAAAATACGAATACTAATTTGGTACTTTTTGTTTGTCAGTCCCGAAAAATACCGGGATTTCGGGATTGCCCGTTTGTCATCCCTAGTAGTACTAACTAACCTTAAAATTTTAATTGCACCCCAAAAGTACCAACTTTAACTAGAAATGTGTTTGATTGTTTTAGTCAAGACATCAGGAGCACTCTCCAATTATTTTAGATCTTCATATTAGGGTGTGTGTAAAACGGTAGCAGGGTACTCATGGAAGTAAATTTTTGACACTGTTAGGGTGAATAAAATTTCACTAGCCCTACACTGAAAGAATTTTCTTCACGGATCCAATGGATTTTGACATTAATCCAATGAAAAATTACATTAAAATTCAACCTATGTAACGTTTCATTGGATTAATGAAGATTATTCATTAGCCCCCAGTTAACGAAATGTTTCAAAAAATCGATGAAAATGTTGCATTAACTTAATGTAAGAAACTTCAATAAAACTGTGACGTTTTGTCATCAAATTTATGAAACATTTCATTAACATAAGGATGAAGTGTCAAATATTTTATGAAACATTTCATTATTTTAATGAAAAGATTTTTGAATTTCAATGAAATGTTTAATTTGTGTAATGACATTATTCATTAAATTAATTACTAAATTTCGTAATTTTTATGACCGTCTTTCATTAGCTTAACAATTAAGTTTCTTTACTTCTATGAATATGATTCATTATTTAAATGAAAATTACTTTTGTTTTATTCCATATTGTTCCCAATTGTGAAGAAATAAAAAAATATTTTGATTATATTCAAATAAATCATTTTATTGATATAAATATGTTTAGAAATCACATAACTTTAAAAATATTTTATTTCAATTAAAAAAAAAGTATAAATTAACTGCCTGTTTTTCAAACTAAAATAAAATTTATACTGTAAACAAAATGTGTAAATGAAATACATTCACAACGAATATTTCTTATTTCATATACAAAAACAAAGTGTATTTTAAAAAATTTGAGTTTTTTATATAAATATGAGTTGGGAACTCACATAACTTAATTAATATTTCATTACAATTTCAAAAAGTGTAAATGAAATACATTTCACAGCGAATATTTTTTATTTCATATACAAAAACAAAGTATATTTTAAAAAATTTGAGTTTTTTATATAAATATGAGTTGGGAACTCACATAACTTAATTAATATTTCATTACAATTTCAAAAAGTGTAAATTATTACATTACACGTTTCTTTATATTTAATTACAAGTAAAAAGGACAATTGTATTCAAAAACAAAATTAATTTTCAATGTCTTTTAATTCGTTTAAAAGAATGCTTATTTTAGAATTTTTTTTGGAATTTTTATCTAAAGAATATAAGTACACTTCTATAAAAGACCACACTAAATTGCAAGCCTTTGGATATTCCAAATTAAATAAATGAAACATTTTAAAGCAGAGATTATTGGACTTCAAAATTTGCAACGCATTAATATGATCTTCAATGTCGGACAAGTTATCGTTGGTTTCGCCAGAAAGCACATCTGATGATAATGGAGAAGGAAAACAAAGTCCTTTTTTTAAATTTGTGTTGGATCGAAGTGGTAACTCTATTTCATCTCTCCTATAGGAGCTAATATAGCTAATTAGCTCCTATAGGAGCTAATATAAATTTCGACATTAGCGTAGACATTTTTGACAATTTTAATTCACCATAGCCACACCCTTAGTTTAAAAAAACATATGATGCATGCAATGATGCCAATTCTTTTTTAAATATCGATATTTTAATATATCTATATTTTTTGCCCATTCCTTTTAATGATACCTTATAGAGTAAGCTCAAATTAAATATAATGATTCATATTTATGGCCGAATTTCGACCATTAGGAAAACACTTGTTAAAATAATTAAACAAGTAAATTAACAAACTGTCGGTTAGGTTAACAAGCACTTGAGTTATATAATATTTATGTATATTAACTTCTTAATGGTGGTAAATATATACCGAAAAATAAAAATAGTTCCGATGTTGAAGAGCTGTTTTGTTTCTCGTTTTAACACATTTTAAACAAAAATATCTTCAAAATTCAATCATAATTTGTAAAAATAACCCTAATTATATAATTATAGTCCTCATGTGACACATATAGCTAAATACAAAACTTACAAGAGACATTAACTCAGTTATGGATATGTGATATTTTATTTAAACCATTTCTTTGAAAATTTCATATAAACTTCCCCTTTTTTCTGCTATGCAACCTACTGTGGTTCACCTTAAAAAAAAAATAATAATAATTCTGTGTTGTAAGCTTTTTTGACGTCATTCTCCTTTTACAAAAATACCCAAGTCCAATGAATGGTGTGGAATTTCTTTTGTTGTTGACATAACAACCACAACTTATCCATATCCCTCGGTACTTCACTATTGTAAAAATAAATTAAAGTGATTTAAAAAGAAACAATTTGTTTTTGCCTCTTTTTTTGTACATATGTATACTTTCGGCCACTTGATGTAACAATAATATGAAAAAAATGTATGTAAATTTAATGATGATGATGATGGTCGTGCACTGATGACTTTTTATATGGGTGTATAAAATAATGGTATGACAAAACAAATGTGACACTGTATCCGCAGTAACAAGTTTTTTTTTTAAATAAATAATATATTTCACGAGTAGACAGGTAAAAAGTTATTAGTGGAAATATAATTTGATTTTCTGAAAAGAGAATAAAAATGTTATTATTCTCCAACGGTTTTAAATACACAATTTAAATTAATTTTGTATTTTAAATACGTCAATGCATGTATTTTGTCCGACTCTGGTTATAAGAGTCTTATGTATTAAATGTTTATGCAAGCACGTTCAAAAAAATATTTTTGTGATGCTATATAAATATCGATGTGCTGCAAAAACAATTTTTTCTATCGCTATCGATAGTTTAAATGTTATTTGATATTTCTTGCCATCCCATACGACTTCATAGTATGTATCAAGGTATATTTACACAAGGTAATTTCGTTGGCCCATATGTTTGTCAGCTGTTTACCTAAGTTGGAACACCAATGTCAAATTCCGTGTATATGAGCCAAAATTTGTACATGTGTGCGTTAAATTTATATGAAGACAATTTTGACAATTCCGTTCCATTCGGTTATTTTTATAGAGCAGCATGTCTACACTCCCAAATGAGTCTACCTTGTGTAAATATACCTTGGTATGTATTTTGAAATTTTTCAAAACAATAATACTTTTCATTTGATCAGGGTTGCATTTTAACAAAAACATGTTCATGTGTGATACTGTGACCACAACTGTAATGTTAAATTAGATTTTTTGATAGTCGCAACAAAACTCGTAAGATTTATACCTCACAAAGTATTATGGAATACGTAAGACTTCTGTGATAGTGTAAACTAGCCTTAAGTGGTATAGTTCGTCATTTGGTATATAAATGCCGACATATCACAAAGATTTCGACATACAGTGTTGCCAGAAAGTGTATTTCAAAAAGAGGCAATATGCTTAAAAAAAATAATGAAACAATTGCATTAAGCAAATTTTTTTAAATCTTAATGCATTTTGCCAAAATAATAAGTATAACTAAAATGCCATCACCGGTTATATGATACATTTTGGTTTGATTTTGATTTAATTTTGCAAATGAAATTTATACACAATTTAATCCTGATAAATACTTATTCGAATTTATCTATTTTCGAAAATTTTAATTACATAACGAACAAGTAATAAAGTATAGTTCGTCAAGCCCTACCATAAGATTATTTAGAGACAAATTTTCGAGAGTGCACCCTATTTGGGAAACATGAGTAATCATGCGAATGCTAGAACAAAATGATACAAAGATTTTCTCTCTTATTCTTTGTGCCAATTATCAAAGTAGTTTTTGGGAATAACAAATTTTTAATTAATCAGATTTTGTTCGTAATAAATTTGCAAGTGTACGTGCATAAAAAACTGAACTGGCAAATTACTTTACATATTTTGATTTTCTTCTGAAAACAATAAACCCAACTTACAACTACAATTAATGTTGGCAGAATTCCAATCAATTGTAGTGGGGAATGTACGAAAAGATGCAATCACAGTTTATTGTTGTTACATATTTTGTTTATCGTTGCAAATAAGACTTTTTTAATGTTTCTAATTCTTATTTATTTTGAAGTTTTATTTGCTTATATAATTTCTAAAATTTTTTGGAGAATATTTCCTGAAGATCTGGCTGGCCTAAGCAACCAGTAAAATACGCATAGAAACTAGCTTATCCTGCAACAATAAATTTCCGTGTATTTATCAAGAATAAGAATCTTATTAATTTATTATCTAGATTTTATCATCTACATGGGATTTGTTCGTCTTAAAGCGATTTCAGAGAGAGGGTTTGTAGATTTCATATGGTTAACGCTGGACATACCACCACAACAAAATTTATATAAAATAGTCGACAAAATTTTTCAACATTTAAAGGGAATTTGTGCCATTTAAAGCTATTTTTGGGAGTGGTATTTTTATGAGAGTTATGGCCAAGTATGGACCGATTTAAAACTTGATCAGAAGATCTACATATGTTACAATAAAATATTTTTGATAGATAGTTTATGGCCCCAAACACGTTTCCGAAAAGAAGTTTTTCTGGAGACATGTTAAATTATGGATCGATTCTTACCATATTCAACGTACGGACTTCGTTAGATCGAGTCAGAAAGTGATTCTGGCCAATCTATCTAGGACCAATATATTTAGGTGTTACATACATCGGCACAATTATGCGCTTGTGGTGGTGCGGGTATAACAAATGTTTTATTTACATAAAAGTTGAGCCCCACTAATACACATATTTTTGTTATAATAACAGATAGTTTATCATCTCTGCTTGTTTGTCTTTTTACTTTACTTTTTGGTGTGGCGGTCAATTTGTGTAATTGAAATGAAATTTATATAATTTATGTTTATCGCTCTTTTTATTAAGATGTATAAATTGAACATTGTGCGTTAAACGGAAATTGCAATTATACGTAATTGCTCCAAGATTTCAGTTTAGTTTTTTTTTATAAATTTTTCTGGGCCACTTTTTTTAACTTTAATGAATTTCAACTAATATTGATTTTTAACCTAAAATTAAAAAATGTTTTTTTTTGTAAAAAAAGTTTTCATGTTTGAGGAAACAAAAATATTACCTCATATTCTTCAAGTAGTTTTTTTTCAATCAAATTCAGTTCTTGTTATATTATACAGGATATTTATTTTCATTTAAAACACACAGAAATACACTGACTTACAGAATTTTACACACATTTACCTAGTTTAAAAGTATGTACTTATAGATGGGAAACGAAAAATTTTGGTATTTTATTAAGTTAGCAATAATTTAAAGCTTTTTTTAGTTAAGACCTTTAACGATACAACCAAGTAGAAATTTATCTTTATAAGAGATATGTTTGTTTGTAAGCGATAAACTCGAAAACTACTGCACCGATTTTCACAAGACTTTACATATTTAAAGGGTGGTCCAACCTTAATGCACGACGTTAATTGTGAGTCACACTTAAACGTCAAATGAGAATCCATGAGTGATTGTTGAAAACCTAATGCAACCACAAAGATTGATTGTTTGGTGCAGTTTATGTGCTGGCGGCG
Source organism: Pollenia labialis (assembly GCA_949318255.1). Taxonomy (NCBI): domain Eukaryota; kingdom Metazoa; phylum Arthropoda; class Insecta; order Diptera; family Polleniidae; genus Pollenia; species Pollenia labialis. The sequence goes on along the minus strand of OX439143.1, from coordinate 133,908,100 downwards.
ACATTGGGCCGTACTTAAAATAAATAAGGTGTGCCAAGCAGTTAACGCGAATGTTGTTCGCTATCGCGAGACAACGGACTTCTTGTAGCCATAAATTGAGGATATGGACCTGAACGATGTGTGGATTTAACAGGATGCTGCTACTTGCCACACAGTCAACGAGACAATCGCTCTTTTGCGCGTGAAATTTAATGGCCGTTATCTTACATCATGACAATGGTAATTGGCCGTCACGATCATGTTATTTGCCACCATTGGACTTCTTGCTTTGGGGATATTAAAAAGAAAAAGTGTAAATCAATCAGCCAAGAACGCCAGCATGAAATAACTCCCCAAAATAATAATGAAACAACCCCCCAAAATGTGGGCCCTTATTTCATATGCAATAAAACCCGTATTTTTAAAATGAAATTAACCCCCAACGAAATAAAATAACGTCCGAAACAGTAATCAATTTCTGAAATGAAATAAGACCTCAATATGTATAATACAATTAATTTTGTACAGTTTTGGTTTAAAGAATCGCGGGAAAAATAGCAGGAGTTCGGCCGGGGGCAAGCATTTCCTCCTCCATCATATACCAAACACCGGCTTCGCTAATTAATGCTTTTCTGCATTGGTATTCGGACCTTTAATATTATTACAAAATAGTATTGACATCGCCCATGTCTGATTGTTATCTATTTACAGTATTAGAATCATCTTTATACTTCCAAGTTATGTAGAGCAATCTTTAAAGTCGGCTTTGACCGAAATTACTTTCTTGTCACCTTATTTTCTCATTCATAATGTATAATCCATAACGCCACAAAAATGTAGGTTAATGCTGTTTGTTTTTAAAGTTCTATTATGAGTGTTTATGTAGATGTGTTTATGTCCTTATGTATTAAGGACATGTTGTCGTGTTGAGTTCTTTATTATTATTATTTTTTTATTTTACAGGCAATTTTACTTTTTATAAATATAAGCAATAACTAAATGAGTTTAAAAAAAGGTAAAATAAATTACATTATTGGGTGTTTAACTAAAAAATGGGATTCCAAGAAGATTGCGTATGGTTTACACATGGTTTGTGTCTTTAATAACTTTGAAGCGTAAACATCTGTTACGAGTATTGATTTTTGTTTGTTTACAAAATAGTATATGTACATGTGTTCGTTAACAAATAAGTATTTTAGCATATAAAGATGAAATGCATACATATCTACATTTGTATTTGTTTATTGTAAATTTGTAACATAAATATGTATCTCAATTAAACTAGTAATGTTTTTATACTTGGTTGTTTTTCTGAACTGCAATCACTATTTGAACATTTTTAATTCCCATAACTGTGTGTGTTGTTTTATGAATGCTGTTGCTTTTTGTTTATGTATGAAGTAAACATATGACACTTTTTTATGTTCTATAAGTGCAAGGCGAATTCAAACAGGTAAACTCATCTCGTCAGCCGTTCATAAGCTGTTTCCACGGCGAATTTAAAAAAATGGATGAAACGTCAAAATATGATTTTGTTTTGAGAAGAAGTTGATTGAAAAGTGCTAAAAATATTATTTTTATAATAAAAAAATTTCAAAACTGCGAATGATTGAAGTGAATTTAATAATTTCTTTTATAAAAAAGTGATAATTTTAATTTACAATAAAAAAATTTTGCCAGGTAACCATTAAATTGCAAAAACAAAATACATGGGGCTTTTTGTAGTTGTAGAGTTGCAATTACCTGTTATGAATTCGCCTTGTATAAGTGCAACAACGTGTTAAAAGTACAATATTGTACTTTACGGGTACAACACGTTCGCCTAACTCAAGGCTCAGTTATGCGAACGTTGCTGTACCGTATCTCTACCGTATGAATCAGCTGTTCGATTCTGGTATACGAAAAGCAATGCAAAAGCTTACCGAAATTTAATGAACGTGTTAATAGTACAATATTGTACTTTACGGGTACAACACGTTCGCCTAACTCAGCCTTAACAATTAGCTGACATTTAAGCACAATGTAATATTGTGGTAAGGGGTAGCGTCGCCGAGCGGTCTAAAGGCACAACCACAATGTGCTTAAGGTGGCTTAAGCAAATGTGCGTTTACATGTTAATTATATGAGGCAGACCATATTGAACTTAAGGAAACGTTTTGCTAAGTTTAATAAAACTGACATTTGCTTAAGCAAGGTGCGAATCTAATCGCACATTCCGTACGGAGTCAAATGTTTTTTATTTAGTTTTTGTTTTTTTAAAATACATTTGATATTATGGTTAGGCCTTATAAGGCGCTGGTTAAAGGCACCGGTATCTTCGGAGGCGTGGGTTCGAATCCCACCGCTGCCAAGTTTTATATATACTATACTATACATACTTTTTTAATTTATAATATATTTAAGGTAATTTTAAAATAATTTTTATTTACAAATTTTTTAATATACCTATGATTAATGATTTCTATTAATATTAGGGTGATCGATCGAATAGTATTCGACCGGTTTTAACCGGTTATTTTAGTTTTGCCCAAGTCGAATATTTTAAAATGCCCATTTTTCGAATATCGAACAAACCGGTTATTTTCGTAAAATAAACCGGTTACTTTATTAATGTGTAATTTATATACGTTTTCCTTACTTTTGTTATAAATGTACCCGTAATTTAAGTATTTTTCTAATTGAATATTTGGCAAACTTAAACTTTTTATAAAAAATGTCAAAACAAAATGAAACAAAAGTCAAAAAAACATTATGAGCTTATATAAGCGTGTGTTCTTGTAACAAAAACCAAAAACAATTTAAAGTACTACAAAAAAAGTTCAGCTTTAAAAGTAGTTAGCAATTTGACAGTATTATAAATACTATATATATCTTTATAAAGATGCCATCTCTGGTGATTTTTCGAACTGACTTAAATGAAAATTGTGCTTAAATGGCCCTAAAATGATAAGTTGCAAATGTTCTTTAACGTCACGACTTATTAATCACTTTTAGGGCCATTATTACAACTTGCCAATAGTTAAAAGTCGGATTTTGTCGGGCCGATAAATAGCTTTGCATTATAAAACCTTCATTTATTTTCTATTAAATATTATTATTATTGAAAATAACAGCAATAACAAAATGGAAGTTGTAATAATGCAAAGCTATTTATCGGTCCAACAAAATCCGACTTTTAACTATTGACAAGTTGTAATAATGGCCCTTAATTAGACTACAAGCTTGACATAAATATACGCCAAGTAAAACTTGACCCTGTTCCAAGTAGTTTTTAAGAGACTGCAAATAATACTTTACAAAAATATGCTGCCAATAATGAATGAAAAACTCTTAAGGAGTTCTAGCATATCTTCATGCTTAAGACAAGAACATATTAGTGGAATCAACGATATGGGAAAATTCATCAGTTTTATTTATTAAAACACCAAGAACATAAAATAAAATTGAAGGAATCAAAAATGTCCTGGAAGGGTTTAAATTGTGTGATCGACGAATTGACAGATATTTCACATAAAAAGCATGTTCGTTTTACTATTGTTTCTATAATCCTGAAACAAAAAAAAATTTAAATATATAATCCTGGATAAGAGGTTTTGTTTGCCACTTTTCAAAAATATGGCCGAAGTTTACTGCTTCATATAGACATGCTTAACCAGCAACAAATTAAAACTCACTTACAATAAATTTGGGAGAATTTCTCAAATAATAAATTTTTTAAATTCCTATATTTTTAAAACCAAAGTTTTTCAAAAATTCTAAAGCTATGTTCAAACATATTAAATATTTGACTCCTAACGTATCCACCAGTTTTCTTAAAGAATTGTTTGCTTTTGCAAAACGTTTGGCTAGAGCAAACATTATTTAACGGTTTCTTAACTACATTATACATAAATGCAATTATCATCTTAGATATACATAAAGTTTAGCAAAAAACTAGAAATTGTTTAAAATAATGCTTAAGTTTAATCAATTAACTGGTCACGCTTTTTTGTTGATTTTATCGTCAAATATTTGTGGTCTGAACATACCTTAAGTCATATCTATGTATTGAGGCCCTATGCTCCTTATGGGATCGTCGGGAACATATATGTATTTTATGGTTCCTTACCTTGAATTGTTTTGTTTTTATTCTAATTAACTTTTTTATTACAAAAACAATTTGATTTTTGTATTTTTATGTATTCGAATCAAAACCGGTTATTTTTAAAATGCTTAACCGAAAACCGGGTTTTTTAAAATAGCAACTATTCGGAATATTCGAAAACCGGTTATTGAAAAATGTCGAATAATCGATCACCCTAATAAATATTTAATTTAATGTGTGTGAAGATTAATTAGAACTCGACTAGCAGAACATATTTTTTAACATTGTTCATTAACAGAGCAATGTTAAGTTCTAAGCCGTCATTGTCGCATGTTAAAGAAAAAAATTTTAATTTTTTACTTTTAACCAGGCCGATTTTTAGCCCTTAAAAATTTTTAAATTTCCAATGTATTTCTTTTCTTAAGATTATTTAAGCTTGAAACTCAAATGTTTGTCTATAAAAAAAAATTATTAAAAAAAGACTTTGTATCAAGGCGAATTGATGTAAACGGTGGTGGCGATGCTACAACAAGTAACAACACCAAAAACACAACATTGTGTTTTATTTGTTGCTTTCGTTGGTCGATATATCAAAAACACAAGTAACTTTTGACATTCCTCTCCCTAATCTAGAAAATAAAGTAGCACAGCTGTGCTTTCAACGCCACCTGAAAAGTTAATTCGCCTTGCTTTGCATGTTTAAAAATACATATGTAATTAACCCTAAATTTGAAATATATTCATTTAATATCTATTTATTGAAAATGTTCCAGCCTAAATATATTATTCTTTTTAATTGTTTTATTTGCTTTAATTAGCCACAATTAATTTTTTTTTATTGATTTGAATGTTAATTTATATGTTATAAACATTAGATAATGCTGTATTGTTCTGTTTTGTTATTAAAAATTTGTATACGTATTTTAAATTTGCCGATTTTATTTAATTAAAGTGCCGATAATGCCGATTTTTTTTTATGTGCCGATTTCTTACCAAAATCGTCTGGCACCCTTGGTTTTAACATTTTTTTATTAAGCTAGGCGGTAGGCTAGCTGGTAGAGAGCTAGTCTAACAGCGCCGGGGTTGGGGGTTCGATTCCCGCCAGAGACTCTGGTTTCTTTCCTGCAGACAAGCGTATAGCTTCGGGGGATTAGCTTAGGAAATTAAAAAAAAAAAAAAATTTTAAAATTATGGGTTTGCATTTCTTATTTTATAGCGATACTGCAACGGATCACAATTTTTTAAAAGTTGATTTTCCAAAATAGTTTCGGAAAACAAAAAATGAATTTTAGTTTAAAAATGTTTAGAGAATTTAGATATTCAATTTTGGAAATCTAATAATTGTTTTACTAATACATATAATTTAAAACATACCTATTTAGAAATTAATTTTTGTTAAAGAATTTCATAAGAAATTAGTGAACATTACGGACAAATATTACATATCCCAATATCTATATAGAAATAAATGTTACATACTCCAAATACATAGTAAACTTAATAAAGCAGATTATGGGTTTTTAAAATATTTTCAAAACATTTCTAAGCACTTTTGATTTCTGTGTCAATTTTTGTACTTCATTATTTTTGCCAAGGCGAATTTATTACAGGTTGTATTAAAAGCTCTGCTGATAACTTTTTTTTAGCTTTATCATTGTTGGATGTCAAAATTTTGTTTATTATCTTTGTTTCTGTTTTGTTTTATTTCTGTTTTTGACATTGTACAATGATTTTACAAAAACAAATTGCTTTTAGTTTTTGTAGTACGAGTTGATGTGTGTGAAGTTAAATTTTAAAATTTATAACCCTAGACACATTCTGTTATGTTTACAGAGCAATGTTAACCACTTAACAGAACTTATGTTAACGCTGTTATGATGCATGATTCCAGATTTCTGGAAAAGGAGTCAACGTGGGCGATAAAAAATGATTAGGATTTGTGGACAATACTATTCTCCATCGTTCTCCATCCCCAGAATTAGTAACAGAGCGAGTTGGAGTGACTTATGGCCAATTTACTCTTTTGAAGTCTCTAGGGGATGAGTCCAGATTTCTGGAAAAGGAGTCAACGTGGGCGATAAAAAATGATTAGGATTTGTGGACAATACTATTCTCCATCGTCCTCTATCCCCAGAATTTTTAACAGAGCGAGTTGGAGTTACTTATGGCCAATTTACTCTTTTGAAGTCTCTAGGGGATGAGTCCAGATTTCTGGAAAAGGAGTCAACGTGGGCGATAAAAAATGATTAGGATTTGTGGACAATACTATTCTCCATCGTTCTCCATCCCCAGAATTAGTAACAGAGCGAGTTGGAGTGACTTATGGCCAATTTACTCTTTTGAAGTCTCTAGGGGATGAGTCCAGATTTCTGGAAAAGGAGTCAACGTGGGCGATAAAAAATGATTAGGATTTGTGGACAATACTATTCTCCATCGTTCTCTATCCCCAGAATTTTTAACAGAGCGAGTTGGAGTTACTTATGGCCAATTTACTCTTTTGAAGTCTCTAGGGGATGAGTCCAGATTTCTGGAAAAGGAGTCAACGTGGGCGATAAAAAATGATTAGGATTTGTGGACAATACTATTCTCCATCGTTCTACATCCCCAGAATTAGTAACAGAGCGAGTTGGAGTGACTTATGGCCAATTTACTCTTTTGAAGTCTCTAGGGGATGAGTCCAGATTTCTGGAAAAGGAGTCAACGTGGGCGATAAAAAATAATTAGGATTTGTGGACAATACTATTCTCCATCGTTCTCCATCCCCAGAATTTGTAACAGAGCGAGTTGGAGTGACTTATGGCCAATTTACTCTTTTGAAGTCTCTAGGGGATGAGTCCAGATTTCTGGAAAAGGAGTCAACGTGGGCGATAAAAACTGATTAGGATTTGTGGACAATACTATTCTCCATCGTTCTCTATCCCCAGAATTTGTAACAGAGCGAGTTGGAGTGACTTATGGCCAATTTACTCTTTTGAAGTCTCTAGGGGATGAGTCCAGATTTCTGGAAAAGGAGTCAACGTGGGCGATAAAAAATGATTAGGATTTGTGGACAATACTATTCTTCATCGTTCTCCATCCCCAGAATTTTTAACAGAGAGAGTTGGAATGACTTATGGCCAATTTACTCTTTTGAAGTCTCTAGGGGATGAGTCCAGATTTCTGGAAAAGGAGTCAACGTGGGCGATAAAAAATGATTAGGATTTGTGGACAATACTATTCTCCATCGTTCTCTATCCCCAGAATTTGTAACAGAGCGAGTTGGAGTGACTTATGGCCAATTTACTCTTTTGAAGTCTCTAGGGGATGAGTCCAGATTTCTGGAAAAGGTACTCCCTACTTATTAATCATGGTTATAAAATTTAACAAACTTTTATTAAGAAAAAATTTCATAGATAATTTGATAATTACATTTTACATTGCGAATAACAAAATCATTTAAATTACATTTTTGTATTCCCACGAAAATTAAAATATTTTTATGAATACAGGCAAAAATTTTTGTTTAACTTCGTAAACAAAAAGGAAATTAAAAATTTAATAAAAAAATCAATGTCAAGTGCTTTTTTTTATCAGTTCTAAAACAATCATAACAAAATATTCTTGTAGTATTAAGCCCATTACCAAAGATTTATAAACGAGTCTGTTAAATAAAAATTTTTAATGGCTTTGGCCTGACCTCATTTGTGAACAGTATTCACCAACCCTCCGGAGAAATTTAAAAATTTTTGTGTAAATTTTTTTTTTCAAAAGTATTTTTAAAATAAGTTTTAAAAGTTTGAGAAAACTCATTATTCGATATGTTTTTAGGGTTTTAAATTGTTTTAGAACATGAAATTTGTTATTAAAAGCAAAATTTCTATATAAAAAACGTGCAAAACTATCATCATTTTTTTACACAGCGTTTACATTAGAAAATATATATTAGTAGCCAAAAACACTACTAACTGTCTTCGTGACGTAGACAGTAGTTAAGACAGTTCACTTTGTTAAAAATTCTGGGGATGGAGAACGATGGAGAATAGTATTGTCCACAAATGCTAATCATTTTTTATCGCCCACGTTGACTCCTTTTCCAGAAATCTGGACGCATGCATCATAACAGCGTTAACATAAGTTCTGTTAAGTCGTAAACATAACAGAATGTGTCTAGGGTTATAAATTTTAAAATTTAACAATAAAATTGGATGTGCGTGAAATCCAATTTTATTGTCTGCTAAATTTGCTAGACAGTAGACAAGACAGTTTCCCAAATGTATTGCTACTGGCTTGCCAGTACTGGCAAATGTAAACGCCAGGTTAGTATACATGTTTAATAATATCCGTGGAATACTGTAGTGTGTTTACTCAAATTTTTATTTTTTTCTTTTTGAAAAGTATTTACACGTTAAAAATATTGGTCATTCGGCATGCTAAACTCCTTCTGGCGTTCCTCCCAACAATTCCAATGTGAAATCTGGGGCCTAATTCTGGCAGTCGTGATCGAGTACTTTCTCGATTCGAAAGCAATTTTATTTCAGTCGATACTTAACGAATTGAAATTATTTTTCCAGTATTGTGAAACTCAAATTAATGATTTATAACTCTGAAAAAATAATTCCAATTCGTTCAGTATTGACTGAAATAATTAGATAATAAATTGCTTTCGAATCGAGAAATTACTCGATCACGACTGCCAGAATCAGGCCCCTGCTCTGCTCTATGGTAGCGAACCTTGGAATGCTGTTCCAAAAGACACCAACATCATTCAAGTCTTTGTCAACAGTATTAGTAGCGGAAATGGACATTACCGAATCGCAATCGATTGGAACACACATACATCGAAAAGGCAGCTCGATTTTGAAATCAGTACATAAGTCCCCTTTTACAATGTGACAGACAGAAGGCAGACAGACGAATTTGTTGGTAAGGGGGGTATGTGTGACACACTTTACTTTTTTCCTCTCTCGCCAACAAACTTTGTCTGTCTGCCTTCTGTCTGTCACATTGTAAAAGGGGACTAATGACACAGTTGGAATAAAATAAGGTGTATGGAAAATCAAAGATGCGATTGGGACAACTTTGTTGCGGCGCTATGTTTCTTATAGGAATTATAGGAATATATAGGAATACATCGTCAGCTTAATTGCAAACGGACGTAACAAGACAAAAATTCGAAATAAAGTTTTTGTTCGTTTTATTAAGAATTCACGCAATTTGTTAGACTCCCTGCTATCGAAAACCGCGACTTTTTAATAAAATTAACCGCCAAGATTACCTTGTTTTTAATGATTTTGTATCATTTTTTGCTTCTCCTGTAAAACAAAAATAAAAATGTTGTTACGTCCGTTTGTATTTAAGGTGACGATATGTATATGACTTTTAAATATTTCGCTCTGTTTACTGCAAAATAATAAAAAATAAAAATAAAAACATTTTCAAATACAAAAATACAACAGATATTGCTTGCTACTGGTTTAAATTGGCTTCTTGTTATATTTGAAATCGTAAAAATACCTTCTCAGAAGTTTTATTTATTTTTATGTAAATCTAAATGTTGCAATTAGATGTACTACATTGTTTAAAACACAAAAACGTGTTAAATTTACGTCACTTGTAGCATATTCTTTAAGATATATATGTACTATGTACATAGTTGGAAAATAATAAAAAAAACACGTACCAATTAATTTTCTTTTTATTTTATTTTAAGAATAAATACAAAACTTTGACCTCTATTTGGAAAATAGAAAGAGTGATACATACACAGATATGTTTGAGTGTTAGAAAAGGGTACTGTTTTTTTTTTGTTTGTTTATAAGTGCACGTTTTTTAGACATAAGTGTTGCTAATATATAGAAATGCATGTTTGTTTATAAGATCGGCTTGTGACTAATAAAATAACGACAGTACAATTTTAAAACATGCTTCGTCGACTAAGCATATTTTTAATTTGTTTACGTTTTTTTGATTTAAATATTGTTCAACTAAAATTCTGTAAATTGTTGGTGTTGATCGGCAAATTTAATCCAAAGTTAGGCACAAAAAGTACTTAGCATTTAACTGAATGTTGTATTGAAACAAAACTTAAAGAGCTTCTACTGCAAAGCTCACGTTTATGTTTACGTACTTAATTTATATTGTGGAACAAATTCTGTTAAAATTCAGTATGTTTTGTTCCTAAACCCGAAATAATATTTTAGTTTTCATTAATCTTCTTAAATGCTAATGCCCACATGTTCTTCATTAAACTTGTTTGAATAAATCTTGGTACATTCATTTGTATGAGCAAGATTTACTAGATTTCATCCTTGCTTTGGAACGACCCGAGTCCTACTCGGCCTAAAATTTTCCACTTAACAACAGCTAGGGAAGTTTTTCCCTAGAGTAGAATCTTTAAAAGAATATCTACGTATAGTTTCGACCGACATTTATAAATACGCGACTTATTTCGAGTCAGAAACGTTAACCATAAAAATATTTAAATAGCTTTTTATAAATTAAAAGAATTTCATGTAAAGTTTCAAATGCATGAAGAACATTTCCAAACAAGTCATGCCTTAAAAATACGCATAGCAATTTTAACAAAATACAACTTGTATCACCTCCGCATGTTTAATTGGATGTTTTTTAAGACGTATTAAGACTTTGCATTTAAATTTTTTTATTATTTTAAGAATTTATAAATAAAAGAATACACACTTCGCTAAAGCTTGGCATGTGGTAATATAAACAGCAATAATAAATATAATACTCTGGAATGGAATAAATATAAAAAAAGAAAACAAAGACAGACGTAAATACATACACACCGAAAGACAACCCATGTCCAAGAAATAAATTAAATATGCATTTTAAAAACAATTTTTGATTGAACACTACGTATTGTTTAGCCCAGCAAAATTAAGTATTGATCAAAACAAAATTAAAATACAAATTTGGCAATTAAACAAAACAAAATTTTAAAAAATATTTGTTTTAAATTCAGAATAAATTGAAATAAACGTTGAACTGATTTCAAAAGCAAAAATTTTACATAAGCTTTTGATATCGATTTAAAAACAAAAGAAAAAAATGCAAAAAACCAGTTTTATTATGTGATAAAATATTTTAACAAAAAGCAATGTCATCAATATATTTTTAACAAATCGAAATAAAAAAAAATCGTGTTGAAACACTTCCGACACGATTTTTATAATGTATTTTAATTTTAAATTGCTTATTAAGCTCCTAAAACTATTTCCATTTTATGTTTGATTATGGTTAATTTCTTGAATTTCTCTCTAAGCTTGTAGTCACGTGTGAAAACACATTTTAATGAACTGCTGAATTTTCAAAATTTCGTTAATTATATTTTTATTATGTAAATTTTTTTTTTTTAAATTTCAATATTTAGTAGATATTTTTCAGGAAATTCCAATTGATTTTATCGTACCTATATTGCGTGTAAAATTGTTGGAAAATCTTTTAAAAATTGTACAATTTAATTGTGTTTAACCAGGTAGCGTAAAACGTCATAGAGCTGCATTTAGTTGTAAGTATTAGTTGATGTTTAATTAAAAAGATTTCTTATATGTATTTCAACTACGAATAGAGAAAATTGTTTATGGTTAATTTGTGTTTACGAGTTGAAACAATAGTTGGGGAAATTTTTTCCCAAAATGCAAATATTCGTGTGAAATGTATTTAAATGTTGTATTTTGTTGAATTTTTTTTTGTATCCGTTGAACTTTAATTAATTTTTATACATTTTATAGGTACCTACAGTACACTTCGATAGCTTAGTATAATTGTAAAATACATGGCAATAAAATTTCTTATCATTGATATGCCAAATTATTTTTTGCGATAGTAATTCATATTCGGCTAAAAATTTTCCCGATAAATAAAGAAAAAAGACAGGAAACTTTAATAATGTTTAAAAACCGTCTGTTTATCGATGTCATAAGAAAAGTTTTACTGCCTTCAAAATCAATTTCAATCATTTTTATTTTGATAATTATGTATCTTAAAATCTATGTTGAACAACTTCTGTTGAGCTCTAATGTATACAGAGCAGAGAAAAAGAATCAGTTTTTTTTGTTTAAAGGCCTAATTTTTTCAATTAAATTAGACACACCATTTTGGAATAGTTTCCGCAATGTCTTCAATTTAACGTAGTACGGACTTTCCATTTATCGATGTAGTAAGAAACTTCTAAAGCCTCATAAAATCCATTTTCATTATTTTTCATTGATATTATGCTTTAAAATTATTTTAAGCAACTCTTGTTAACAGCGTTGCCAACCAAAACGCGCTATTCTCCTTTTCAAAACGCGCTTTTTTAAGTGCGCTAAATGAAAGTCGATACATATCGCTCTAGTTCTTCTAAAATGTGCCAATAAGAAATTAGTAAGCAAAAGTCTTACATAATTTTCTCTACTCTTTCGCCAAAAAAAAAAAAGTTGTATACCTATCTCTTTGTAATATAACAGTTCAAATCGACAGCTCAATTTCAAAACATGCTAAGTTGGCTTAGCATGTTTTAAATGTTTTTACTTTTTTGAATTGAGTATAGCTCATCCTAAATTATGTCAACAGAAATTTAGCTTACAACTGAATGTTGAATCGCCCGTAAACTTTAAGAGGTTCTCCTCTAAAAATTCACTTTTTCGACTTATCACGTTTTGAAATTGAGCTCTCGATAGAAAAACTCTACTAAAAATTTATATGTATTAAGTTAAACCATGTTAGAGAAACCGGTGCGATATATTCGAAAATATACGATCATGCATGTTCTGTCAATAGCACGATTTGATATAGCAAAATGCCTTTTCTTGCGATCTTACATAGTTTCTTAATAATATTCTTGTTCCCTTGACCATACTTCTGCAATTTTAAGTCACCAAACTTCATACGATTGAAATTTTTAGAGCATTTATTATGATTTCATGTCAGAATCGCAATTGTTAAGGGTTTTGAAATTGTCGGAACATATCAGATATACATCATGAATAAACAAATATGTACATATAAATAAAAAACTCCTTTCAGTAGTTGTAAAAAATAGATTTGGAAAAATGTGGAGAAAAAGGTTAAGAAAATGTTGAAGAGTTGCTTTTTCATTTTTTTTATAAAATAAAGACTTTACATAGTTAAAACCCGCTTAATCTAGCGCGAATTGCGTTAAATAGGCTTTGTTAAACACTAATGTTTTATACAGATCTATGATAAAGTCAAAGGGGTGTTCAGATATTTAATAGAAATTTCAGAAATTCCTCCGGAAAATAAAATTCAAGGTTATAGGTACCTATTGTGTTTAACGGTACCCAGTAAAAAAAAGTTATACCTTATTAAATCCGATAAAAAAAAACCTTCAAATATCGGGTAAAATCGTTTGGATTTGACGTTTTGATTAAAAATTGAAATTATTCAATGATTTTATGAATATTTGTGTAACTTGAATTATAAAGAATTTAAAAACCCCATATTTATTATCGAATTGTACCTATAGGTACTTCGTTCGGGAATGGTTGAGCAGGTATGTATGTTGTAGCTATTTCTTTTAAATTAGACTTTTAACTTTACTAGGTATTTAAACTATTCCCAGTTTCAGAAAAACAACTACAAGCCATAACAATAAAATAAGCAAGATTTATCATAGGTACCTAAAATAAAATATTTTCATATTTCTTTTTGTGACTCACCTTTATACGCGGGTCCAGCTCGCTGTCTTCAGCCGACATTTTGGCAAACAACTTTAATTACAGATTTTCCAAAAAGACAACAAAAAATTGTAATCAAAACCAGTGCACAATTTATATCTCCCCTTAAAATAAATGTTAGTAAATAATGGCGATGTCGCAGCTTGGTGCTTGATATATTTTTGCTTTATTGTAATTTTGCTTTAGAGTATTTTGTTATTTGTTTTTTTTAACCAAACACAGACAGGAAAAAAATCCACTTACATACACACACACAATTACAAAAAGACACATGCAAACAACAAAAATTAGTTTTTTTCATTTATCAACTCTTTTTTTTTTTGTTTTTGCACTTTATGGAATTTTAAAAATTATAATAAGTGATAATCAATTGTTTTTTCCAAAAAAAAGATTAACTGATTTTGTTGTTATAGCCTTTAATATACATATAGGGAAAATAATTTATTTATTCCATTTTTGAGTATTGTGGTTTTGTTGTTTTAATTATTCATTGCAATATTGACAAGCACTAACATTTGATTATATAAGTTTGCTTGTAAATTTTTTAAAAATCATATACATTTATTGCACTTTTATTTAAATGGAAGCATGGCAAAATAAATTTTCCTTCAAGCAAACAATAAGATTTATCTTTTTCATTTACACTAAAATTTTCATAAATAATAATGAGTGACCGACCACCAAGAAAAAACGCTACAGCGCTGCTCGAATCACGAACAACAACTAATGTCAAATGTGTAGTCGGTTTTGTTAAGTAGTTGGTTTTGTTAACATCTTGGGTACAAAAGTAATTGGTATTTGGTAGTCAAGCAATTATAATGGTGCCCACACACGATGCAACATTAGAGGAAATATCGTGTGTAGAAATGTTCTTATATTCTTGCTACCTTTTAGGTTTCTCATATATGACAATTATTTTGATATTTTAAGTTTCTACTATTGTTGCATCGTGTTTAGGCTCCAAAACATACTTTTTAACACTGCAGCTAAACTCTTAAGTTTCTTTTGTTAGTCTTTTACATATACTGTCTGTCAAAATTTCTAAAAATTGAAAGCTGTGACGTAGGCTGCACGCAATTTTTGAGCGATTTACTATCAAGATGCCATTAAGAAAACAATTTATAAAGACTAACATGGGGTCTTCACCTGACAGTTTTTTGTTATACCAAACGTCAAAGTCTATATAAAAGAATTCCAATATTTTTATCAGCGTTTTTTTCGAATGACGTTTGACGTTTGTTATGACAAAAAATTGGCAGATGAAGAGACCATGTAACGAAAAATTTGCTCAATAACCTTGAAATCAGCTGTTTTCTTGAACGTAAATTGAAACACTCACTGGAAGGAGAATTTTAAAGGCAAGTTCTTTTCAATTTGTAAAAGTGTGAGTGCATTAAAACTTGATAGGCAAACCCCTCAAGTAAAATTTACATTGAGGGCATTTCTTGACAGGCAGACGAAGGGGAAACAAGAATAGCATGTTCTCTCCCCCTCTCAACAATAAACTCAGATTTTCTGGAAGAAAACTTTCATAGTGTAAAGGCTCAGTTAGCCGGAAGTAACAGTAACGTTGCAAATCAGATGATTCATTTTGTTGTATGTAAAGCAATTAGAACGATTATAGTTAGCAGTAAGATGTTACGTCTCAATCTGTAAGAAATAAATTGGTCTTACTTTTTCACGGTAAGGCTACTGTTACTCCCGGCTAACTGAGCCATAAACCCTGACTTACCGACAAACTTCGTCTGATTACATTCTAAATTGGGTCTTGCCAGTATGGCATATAATTATTACGATACTATGAAGAAAGCCACGGCAAATGATTATAAAAAATGTTTCATTGTTTTATAAGAGATTTTGTAAATAAACTGCAGGGTTGTCAGATTTTTTTTGAGCTCCATCGCCCAACCGGATGTAAGAAATCGCCAAAAATCGGCAAACGTCAATTTTGTTCAGTTTTCGTAACATAGGATTATTATTTTTTTTTTAATTTATATTTTGCATACAAAAAATGCTAGTATAATATTTCAGTCAAAAATCGCCAATAACTGTTATATCTGACAGCCTTGATTAACTAAACAATATTTATCGCTTATAAGCATTTTACGCTTCTAAGCATCCAAACTTGTGCAATTACAGTTTGCTATTTAAAATGGGCGAAATTGATCGTATATAAGTATTTGTTGTGACACTCTAAAAACATCCTTTATATGTTATTCGCTATATCAATTTTGCCCTATATGCACAATGATTTCAATAAAAATATTGCGCAACTCTTATTAAAAACACATAACCATTAAAGCAAAACAACTTCATGCATTGTTACCAACACATTTCAAAGTATTTTGCAATTCTTTTCGTTGTGCAATAAAAATCAAAAGGATTTGGATTCTTGCCAATATATTATGCAACCTTCGAATATTACATACACATTGGCGATATAATTGTACAATGCCAAAAATTTAACAATTATATTGCAAGTGTAAGAGTCGCTTAACACTAATATCATATCGCGGTTAGGGCTCGATATAAGTGTTTATGTTAAGGTTGTGGACTCGGTGTTAAACATGTGTTTAAGCAACGCTTTTTTACTTGATTTTACTTAATAGGCCGAAAATCGTAAAATTTTGATTGTATAAAATCACTAATTTTTAATAAGTTTTGACATTTTATTGTTATTTTTAGTTTCCGTTTCTTATAAAATTAAATTATTTTAACAAACAAAATTTCAATATATAAAAATCTCGCTTTCATTAACTAGTTTAAACTTCATTAAGTTTAAAAAAAACAAACTTTTTAACGTAGGATATTCGTAGACGTCAATAAAATAAAACTCATAAAAGTTAAATATTATTTATGTTTTATTTATTTTTGTATATAAATTTTAATTAAATGGAATAACACTTACATAATCTTTTTAATTTTTTTTTTATAAGTTCTTTATGTTTGAATTTTTAAGAGCAGTTTTTGATTTAAATATTAAAAAAAAAGTACAAATAACTTAACAACTAAAAAAAAATCATCGTTTCTGAAAAAAATAAACATCAAAGCTGAAAATTAAAGAAAATTAAAAATTTATAAAAAAATTTAAAATTGAAAGTTTTGAAATTTTTTTAACACAAACTCAAAGTTTTCAAAAAACAATGAGTTGGCTTAAAAAAAAAAAAAATAAAAATCATTACACCAAAAATTTTATATAAAAAATAAAATATGTAATTACATAAAACCATTAAAGGCAAAAATTAAATGAAATTATTTTCCTTATGTTGAGTGCCGTTGGCAAAGTCGAAAACCTGTCGTTTTAAGAGATTGACATTATCAGGTCTGTCACAGAAGTCAATTCCGATCGAAAGTAATTTCGTTTTATGTGAAGCAAGATACGAAATAACTTCCACTTTCGATCTAAATTGATTTCTGTGACAGGCCTGCATTATTGTCGTGACATAAATACGTCAAACGTTCTATGCGTTTTACATTGTAGTTGTCGTTTATTTAAAATGAGATCGACAAAATTTTCAAACGACTTCGATCACGACAACGACTCTCGTAATAAGGCTGAATATAAATTATAGGTATATAAAAATGAATTTGTTGTACAAAACACTATCTTAAAATAATATAATCTTTCCTTTCTAAATAAAGAAAGGATTACAAAATATAAACCACTTTTTTGTTAAGTTGTTTTTTATAGTGCTTTCAAATTCAGTTTCCTTTTTTTCAATATATATTTATTAAAGAATTTCTTTAAGTGTATAATATATAAATAATTTGCAATTATTTTATATTATTTATGCTAATTTATAAATGTTTATCAGATATTTTGTTTTATGTAAGTATAAATGTGCTAGAAAGTCTACAATTTTAATATTTACTTAACACATTTTATGTTTATTTTTTTTAAATTTTTTTTTCATAATTTATTTTACTTTCTTAAATCCCTCAAAATTTATTTTTATAATATTTATTTGTTAATTTGTTTTTATTAATATTATAACTTTTTTTTGTTATGTTAACATGTTGTTGTTTTATTTGAAAACGTACAAAAAGTATACTTTTAAAAAGCTTTCCTTTTTATATGATTAAATTTTTAATTTTACTTAAATTTTTCTTAATAAATATTATTTTAAAGTTTTATTGAATTTTTTATGTCTTTTTTTTAAACTATTTTGCTTAAATGTATAAGGATTATTTTTTATTTTATTTATTAAGAAGATCAAATTGGAAAAAGGCATTCATTCCTTCATTATATTAAATAACATGATTTTTATTTTCATTTTACTATAAAATTAAATAAACAAAAGTTTGAATTGTATTCGAATACGAATTTCAAAACAAAGTGTTTCTTTGATTTCACGGCAACATACAATACATATCGCACTTGTTCAGCAATAATGTTTTAACTCAAATTTTTGTTTTTTTTTTTACAAAATCGAAACGTCATTTATATTCATATCTAACCGCTATAAAAATATCGTGTTTTATTTGTTACTTTTTGGTAATGAAACGGTTGGTTTAAAATTTTTTTCCAAATGGCTTAAATGTAAAACTAAGAATTGTTTGCTTCTGCTGAACATTTTTTAATTTCGAGTTAATACAGTTTTGTTGAACAAGTGCGATCTGTATATTAAAAAAAAACTTATAGAAGTTATCATTATTTTTTAGAAATTATTATTTTCACTATTAAATATATAAAGGAGTCTGTACCATAGTTGAAGGTAGTGCACTAAATATTGATTTTAATCAGCAGTGCACTATCACTGAATAAAACTGCAAAAAATTAGTTTGCACTCTTTTTAACCAGCTTTAGTGATGATTGTTATTTTTAAACTACCAATTAAAAAAAATTAGTGATATTGCAAATTTATCACAATCACTAAACGCAGATTGAATGCAAAAATCTGCACACAATTCAAGAAGTGCAAAATTTGGATTTACACTCAAAAATCCTGCATACAAATGTTGTCTCACTAAAATTTAAAAAATGTAACTTTGTAGGTGCGTGGTTTTTGATTTCTTTTGAGGATATGCATAAGCAAAGAACATAAAACAAAATGAAATTTTGTCAATAACCGTATAATTATTGGCTTTAATCAGGAAAAAACAAGTTCTTGATTTTAAATTTAGACCAACAATTTTAGTTGCACTCAAATGAGTGAAGAAAAAAAGTTGCAATAAACTGATGATTGTTTTTTTTTTTTAATCAAACTATTTTTTTGCGAGTGTAAAAAAATGTTAAAAAATTTTATCAATAAATAAAAATTTAAATAGAAAAATGATTAAAAATTACAATTACTGTAGAATATTTATCAATAAATAAAAAAATGCTTTAGAAAATTTAACCAAATTGTTAATTTGTTTGTTTTTTTTTCAAATGTAAACTAAACAAAAGAAATCTTTTTAAATCGATGAAAGGCAGTTGAACAATTTATAGATACATATGTGTCTGTAGAAAAATTTATCGATATACAAGTTTTTCTTTAGAAAATTTATCGCTACTATACAAATAAAATACATTTTCTTTCGGAAATTTTTCGATAATTTAAATTTTTTTTAAAAAATTAACAACAAATAAAAATTTCTGTAGAATAAATAAAAATTTCTTTAAAAAATCTATCAACAAATCAATTTTTTTGTTTTAAATTTATCATTTTAAAAAATATTCTTATGAAAACTTATTGATATACAAAATTCTTTTTAGGAAGTTTATCGATATAATACATTTTCTTTGCAAAATGTATCGATATAAGTTTTCTTTAAACGCCCTGGAGAATATCAAATAAACACATCAATCACATAGTTATGTGCGTGCGGTAGTTCCCCTGCAAATAATAGGACCAGTCCAAACACGCGTGTAAAGAGTAGCCCACAAGGGGCTAGGATTTGTCCAAAAGTAACCCAAACGTATGGAAAAAACATGGTCTATTTAACATTACGATGTCCTAGGGCAGGACCATATAACCCAGCTTTGGACTACAAAGGAGTAGTTTTAAAACTACTCCATTGTGCACACAAGAGGATTAGTTTTAACTTCGTTTAAAAACGAAAACATGTCGTTAAAAACGAAGACATGTCGTCTCACTACAAACACTTTTTAACAATGACATGGTCCATGCTTGCATTACATCTGACCAGTCCATAGACTAGTCCATTTCATGAAATTGGATCAGGTTGCCCAATAATATTTGCAGGGAAACGACACTAACACATATGCACTGATTGATGGGTTTATTTGATAGTCTTCAGGGCCCTTTAGAAAATGTTTTGATATACATAATTCATTTTTGGTAGAAAAATGATCGGTACATATAGTAAATTTTTAGTAGAAAATTTATTTATAAATAATTTTCTGTAGAAAATTTATCGATATTACACATTTTCTTTAGAAAGTTTATCGATATAATTAATTTTCTTAGGCAAAGTTATCGTTTCAATTAATTTTTCTTTAAAAATTTTTATAATAAATTTTTTTCACAAAATTTATCGATATAATAAATTTTCTTTAGAATACATATCGATTTCATTTAGAAAATGTATCGATATAATTAATTTTCTTTAGAAAAGTTATCGATAAGTTCAATTTTCTTTAGGAAAACATCTATCAATATAATTGATTTCGTTTAGAAAATTACTTGATATAAAAAATTTAAAATTTTCTTTAGGAAATTAACGAAAAATTCATTTATTTTCTTTAGAAAATTTATTTATAATATAACATAAATTTTCTTCACAAAATTTATAGTCAAAAAAAAATTTTATCTAGAAAATTTATCGATAAAATTAATTTTCATTAAAAAATATATCGATATGATAAATTTTCTTTAGAAAATTTTTTTTTTATAAAATTTACCGATATAATAAATTTTTTTAGAATACATATCGATTTTTATTATTTTCTTTAGGAAATGTATCGATATAATTAATTTTCTTTAGAAAATTTATCGATAAATTCAATTTTCTTTGGAAAACTCATCAATATAATAAATTTTCTTAAGAAAGTTTATCGATATAATTTCTTTAGAAATTTAAAATTTTTTTTAGAAAATCAACGATATAATACATGCATTTTCTTAAAAAAATTAATCGACAAAATAAATTTTATATAAAAAATTTATCGATAAAATTAATTATTATTGATATAATCACCCTTATTGTGTTTGGCGTATTTAAAAAAACCCCTACGACTGTTTGGTAATAGATTAAAGAGAACGTGAACTTATTTCCTTTAATCTATTACCAAACAGGCTTAGGCGTATTTAAAATACAAGTTAAATGCAAGTTTACGAAAGAGGGCATTTTTCTACCATGTATACGACAGTTGTTAGTGCGGCATTAACATTAACAACGTATTTGAGGACATTTTAATTTGCAACGCTGTTAACATTTATGAACATTGGGACATGTTTACAGTTTATTGATTTAGGCATTTGAAAAAGGGAATGTTTCGATTAAATAAAATGGAATGCTTAAAAAAATTTCTTATCTAATAATGATTTAAAAAGTAAAAAAAACTCTTGTTTATTTTGTCTTATAGTGTTTTAAGTTTTAAACTCTTATCAATATGTTTATATAATTCAGTTATATAAAAAATTCTATATTATTTACTTATTCATATACTATATTTTGTATACATAATAAACATTTAATTACAAATCATCATTATAAAAAGAACAAAATATTAAAAAAGTAAAAACCTGGGCCTTAACCATAGAATACATAAAAATACATAATAAGTTGATGTTATTTGTTTATAGGGGCTACCCACACTTACATATACAATAACTTAAATATATATTTTATATACTACGTACAATTTAATATGTATGTATGTTAGTATTGTTAAAGTTTAGACGTTATAACTATTCCTCATTGTTTCAGATCTGTATATTTCGGTTCGGTTTTAAATTTTTGTTTATCATGAAAAGATTGTTGCATAGAGAAAAGTAGATTTAATATATGGAGTGGGATTTATAGTGTAGCACCTGTTTTGTTGCAATGAAATATTCATTTTGATTCTCACTTCCGTTTATTTTTTTGCTTAAAACTGTTTTAATATTTTATCAGCCTATTCACTGTCTATATTTAAGCCTACACGTTTCTCTTCCTCTAACATGGCATCTAATTCATCGGTGAGATTTGCCAACATATTACCAATATCATTGAGCACATTAACCGAAACCTTTTGACCACCGGTTGTAACTGCACCAACTCCGACACTAGCTACACCCGTTGCGGCGGATGTTATGGCACTTATATCGTTAGGATTATCGCCGGCGCTAACAGCAGCAGCTGCATTATCATCCGCACCTAGACCAGCCAATGATGGCGCACTGTCGGCATTAACGGGAGGATATTGTAAAGTAGGTGATCTTAATAATGATAAACCAGCACTACCACCACTAGCGGTTGAACCAATACTTTCACTACGTATTAGGGAGGCATCATGTAGTGAGGAGGACGACTTAAGGGAATGGAATGAATGGGCAATATTGGCTATAGTGTTTGTTGATGATGAGGACGATGAGGATGAGGAGGAATGTAAATGGCTGCCAGGAGTACCTTGAGATCCAGAAGCTCCGGTTAATTCTTGGCGATTAAGTAAACGTTGTTTTATAGTACCAGTATTTTCATTGGCAAATGGAATTGTATCAATAGAATCAATGCTGGAATTGGACTGTAAAGAAAAGAAACAATCTACAAGTTAGGCTTAAAAATAAAAATTATCAGAAGTATTATTTAAGTTTATTTTTAATTTCAGAAACAATGCATCGACACTTTCAATTTTTTCAAATAAGTTATCGATATTTGCAATTTTCTATAAGAAATTGATTGACATTTTTAATTATTTTCAAAATTATTTCAATTTTTAATTTTAATAAAAAAAAATATCTTTTCGAGCTCGAGGCCAATTATTTGTAGAAAATATATGTATAACTATTTTATTTATTAAATTTTTTGTTCCAATATTTCGATATCCATCGGATATCATTATCAAGGAATGAGTTACAAGTATATTTTTTACAAATATTTGGCCTCGAGCTTGAAAATACTATTTATTTTTATTAAAAAAAGGTCGAAGAAATAAAATTTAATTAAGTTTTCAATATTATTTTAATTTTCTTTGTTATTTTTTATTGCCCATTTTTTAAAAAATAATTATCGACCTTAAAAGTTTTGCTAAACAAGTTATCGATATTTTTAATTGTCTACAAAATATTTATTGATATTTTTAAGTATCTACAAAAAATTTTTATTTTATTTTAATTTTCTATAGAAAATTAAATTTCTATAGAAAACTTATATGAAGATATTTTTAATTTTCTTTAGTGAATGTTTTTAATTTTTATAGAAAATCTGTGGTTATTTTTCAATTTTCTATAGAAAATTTATCGACATTTTCAATTTTATATAAAAAATCTTAATTTTCGATAATTTATTGATGTTTTAAAATTTCTAAAAAAAAAAAAAATTATTCCCATCGATAACTGCGAATTTTTTATTCTTCGATTTCTTAAAATGTCTTTTTTATTTTTAATAAATTTAAATTTTTTTTTAATTAATTCTTACCTTATTGTCATGAAATTTCTCACAATGTATTTCAGCGGTGGTTTGCTGTATGGTGGCATAGTTGGCATAGATGGGTTGGGAGGCCTGTTGTTGTAAATAAGCAGCATGTGGATGCATTGAAGCACCAACAGGTCCCACACCGCCTGTTCCATAATACATATTAGATGTCATGCCATGGCCGACGACATTTGAGGAATTTATTTGTGAACCATCCTGACTTAAAGTACGTGAATTGCGTATACTACAATGGCGTCGTGGAGGTTCAGGAGCAATTTTTTTCGCAGTCAAAGGACTTCCAGTTAAATAAGGCTAAACAACAGAGAATTTTTTAAGATAATTTTTTTTTTAAATATTAATTTAAACTAACATTAGTTAAACTGGAACTATCTAAAACATTGCCAGGACCTATATTTGAGGCTACACCGGCGCTTCCCGGTGGCACATTGGATGTAGGAGGACCTAAGCCACCAGCATGACAGACATATTCTGCAGCCGCAGCTGCATTCATATAATGATGATGTTCCAAAGGAGGCATTGTATTTAAAACAGCTCTTTGTAATATACCACCACGTTGCTGGCGTGGCAATGTGCCACCGCCCTCCTCATACATGAGTTCACGAGCGGCAGCATCATTGGTGGGTGTTATATCACCATCATCATAAGAACGACGCCAATTCTTTAGAGATAATGATGGGTTATTTTTTGTAACATGTAAGTGAACAAAAAGTTCTAATATGCAAAACATCTTACCATAGTGGCTGGATTGCTTAACATACGTTGTCCCGGTCCTGTTGCCACACTGCCACAACCGCCTGCCATTAGGGCAGCTTGTTGCAAATGCTGTTGTTGTTGCAGGGCCTGCTGGTGCTGCTGCAGTTGTGAGGGATGGGCAAAATGACCATAATCGGTTGTGGTATAATGACTAAAGGTCAAATGACTGCGTGTACTGTTATCGTGTATATCCTCCAGTGATTCCAAACTCTTGCCACGTGGTTGACGTACCTGAGTTGGTAGAAAAATTTATTATTTAATGTTGAGATAACCAAACTATCTATTTATTTTATTTTTAAAGAGGAACTTTTAACATAAAGTTTTGTAAAAAATAAATATTCAAAATGATGATTAATTATAAAAAACTAAGGAGATCGGGCTTGATTTTACTCTTTTCAAAAGGTATTTTTAAATTTTGCTTAAAATTATTTGAAGGTCATCTTTATTTATAAATATAACAAACGGATTTATTTTACATTTTTGCAATAAATTTTTAAATACTTAAAATTTTTATGAATTCTAAAGAATTTCTCTAAATGACAGATGCGCTACTCTATTGATTTTTTTTTTTTTTTTTTTAATAAATTTTAATTATTATTTATTACCTTAATTAAAACAACATCATTGCCATTACAACATTCATGGTTACTACCAGTGCAGTAGTAAGAATCGGTAGTGGGTGATGTATTGGCATAAATTTTCGAATCATCCCATGATACACGTGTAGTGGGTAAATAAGTGGGGGTGGGAGGCAATTGTTGCCAGGGTTTGGTATAAATCTAAATTAAAAGTAAATGAAAATTTAAAAAAAAATTATAAAATTATAAAATAATAAATAAAGAGTTAATGAAAATAATATTTAATTCAAAAAAAATTTAATATTTTTAACAAAAGTTTTAAACAAATTTTTAATGGAAATTAAATATTTGAATGAAATTAATCTTGTAAAATAACGAGAGTGTTAGGTCTTGGTATTTTTTAAATTTTATTAAGAAAATTTATATAAATTACCTGTTGATTGTACGGATTTGTGCCACCAGGATTCCATTTTCCACTAATAATGTCTTTGACACGTTTTATGGCCAAAAGAATTTTCTTTTGATGTCCCAACTTAACAATACCAATATCTTCAAGATCTTCCCATGTTACTTGAGTGACATCGCGAACCGTTTTATAATTTTGATCCAATAAAGGTTGAATATACTCTTCCAGACGTAAAAGTTGTAGCCATTCTTCAATTGAACCCTGAAATAAAAAAAAAAAGATATAAATTAAAAATATTTTACTTGAAATGTTTTTTTCTTTTGCTTCACAAAAAATCTTAATATTCTTTAAAAGTTTATGGCTGAAACCTCTCGAAGAGATTTCTCTCGACACCTTGAAGTTTCTGAAAAGCCGGCAAAATTATAAGTGTAACTTTAGCAGGTTATTTTTTTTGTCCTTGCCCAGAGAACTGGAATGTTTTTTTTTGCATTTTCGAAAATTAACTTTTAGAAATTTCATTTGAAATTATTGTTATACATATATAAAAATTTGTTTTCAATTTGGGGGCTACTCTCTATTATGGTACGAAGGCTGTAATGTGATTACAGGGACTCTACCAAGGCGAATTCATGTAAACGGTGTTGGCGATACTACAACAAGTACAACACCAAAAACACAATATTTACCGTATTCACAAAACCCCTTGTATCGTTGTATCAATTGTATGTTGTATTAAAATACATAGTTCACTATTGGTTTTTTATACAACATACAAAAGATACAACGATACAAGGGGTCTTGTGAATACGGTAATTGTATTTTATTTGTTGCTTTCGTTGATAAATATGTCAAAAATACAAGCAACTTTTGACATTCCTCTCTTCTAGTAAGAAAAAAAGGAGCTCAGCTGTGCTTTCAACGCCACCTGAATGAAATGAATTCGTGCATGTGCTTCGTGTTTTGTTGAAAAATTTTAAAAATATATGTAGTAAAGAATTGCGAGAAGAAAAAATATGCAAAAAAAAATGCGCGAACGTATTAAAGAGTAGCCCCCTGGCATGGCTCAATTAGTGCTGGTTCACACTCTTCAAGTTTCAGCCGTCAAGTCTTGAGCTTTTAGGAAAGAATTGAAGAGAGAATGCCATTTCTTTTCCTCTCTCTCCTAAACACTCAAGACTTGACGGCTAAAACTTGAAGGGTGTGAACCAGCACTTAGTAGGTCTGCGCGCAACTACAACAAACCAACAATAGAAAAAACAACACGCGTTTTGTTTGTGTAAACAATGATCAAAATGTCAAGAACAAAAGCATTTGTTTGTGTAAAAAATGGTAGAAATGTAAAAAAAGTCTTGCTACAAAAATAATTGCACGTAAAAAACACAACTCTGTTCAAAATCAGCAGCCGTTTCAAGCAGACCTACTTAATGGACCATGCCCCCCTGGTAACAGCTTCAAATATTGGCAATGGCGCGTATTCAGAAATCATAACTAAAGTCGCAACTAATAAAACATAAGCTAAAAAATAGTTCATAGATAGTTCTAGATCTTATTCATAATTCATAACTAGCTTGGCAACAGCTTTCAGCTGATTGAAGAAATGCAACCATGTATATTGGCAGGTAGTGAAAGCAAAATGTCGATAATATTTTGAAGATAAATACTGTAGATAATTTAAAAGCTTATTAAGCTAATAAAAAAACAATTATTGTTCTTAAAAAATGCATAAAAATTCTAAAAAAGTAATTTTTTGGTTATAGTTTTGATATAAATCAATTAAAATGGGTGCCTGTAAAAATATAATTATTCAATAAAATTTGGTGACTAAAAACACATCTCTAGTTTAGTTTATTTTTTTATGGATGTTTTTGGACGCAGTATAAATGGATGCAAGTGGCAAATGTAATAAAGCAAGTTAATTATTTACAATATTGTAAGAGTATTAAGAGTTTTCTGTATTTTAAAGTGACAAAAATTGGCCGCCAAAATTGTTTTGCTATCCAATTAAATTATATGATAATATCAGTCAGCTGTTCTTTGTATGTGTTAGTTAGTTAACATTTAGTTACAGCTCTACCCATAATTAAGTGTAAACTTTTTCTGCTGAAAGTAACCAACTGTGAATAACTTAAATAGGTACTTAAAATAGTTAACACTTAGTGATAATTTATGAATATGCGCCAATGCAATTAAATGTGGATTAAGAAACCATAAGTAAAAAAATGCCAATTAACATGTTGGCAATTTGGTAACCCTGTATATTATTACATTATAAATATTAATTTAAACGTCATTAAAAATATTAACTCCTTTTATAAAACTTTTAAAAAAAAAATTCAATTATTTATAAAAAAAAAAAGAAATGATTTACTTAATAATAGTCACAGTGGTGGCAGTTATTGTCTGCGGTTTATAGCAGACCTTATTTATTACATTTTTAAAAAGTTTATAACAACTTTTAACATTTTGTCTAACATTTTATTATGATTAGATAGATAAGTTTAAAAACTAACGCATTAAGCTTTTTTTTTTTGGTAACAAGTTTTGTAAAATATCAGATTAAACAATTTTGAATTGCTTAGATAGACAGCAATAGTTACAAATAGATTTAACTTTTGTTAAAGTACACAGTTTTTTTTAAGATCTATTCATTGCGGTTTATTGTTCAATTGCAACAATTTAATAGTTTTCTTATTTCTTTTCAATTAATATTCGAATGCTATTATTTCTTAGGAGGTTTCAATTGAACTAGTTCAGGGACAATTTAAAAAATTTATAAAGATTTATTTTTATAATGCTCGCTTTTTATTAGAAGAATTTGGAGCAATATTAAATCATTAACGCCATGAAATAATTATGTATATTTGTATTATTTTATTTTTAAATACATAAATTAGATTCGCGAACTTTTTTTTAACGAATTGTATGCAATTTTTACAAGAGCAGGCAACCCACTATCTTGAGTTTGTTAAATTGAAATTACACCGCGTTACACATATTCTGTCCTATGAACGAAATATACTTTTTCGAAAAGGGGAGAAAAAATAAAAGTACACGTGTATGGGCGATTTTCATGTACACGTCAGAATTTTTTTTGTCCGTCTGTCCGCCTGTCTGAAAGACTTTGGATCGATTTTGAAAACTTTTTCCGTAATCCAATCGAGCTGAATTTTTGCAGGCAGACTCGTGGTAATGTCTGTATCACGTCAAATTTTTAAAACAATAGATTTTTTTCAATTCTCAGATTTTTCTGATTTTTTTTTTGTAACGCATGCCGATATCAAGGACCTTGTTCGAGACGGAAATTTGTCGAGGAGAACAGCGGAACTCTTTGCATCACACTTTAAGCAGTGGAATATAGTGGCGGCTGATTTTAAAATAACAGCCCCTCGTGATCGAGCTAGCACTATTCCATATGACGAATTTTTTAAATTGCACGAAGATCGGGGGAAAAAACCTGGCTTATTGTTATGTTATTGTTTCGATGTTTGCAAAAATTGGTTACCCTAATATTTCAGAGGAGTGGCGACTTTTCATCGATTAATCGGTCAACAGCCTTAAAGTCGTGCTGCTTCATATCGGTAACAAACAGCCATCTGTCCCGATCGAATATGCCACAAACCAAAAAGAAACATACGAAGGCATGCAAAATATATTACAGTTGATAAAGTACCAAGAGCATAATTGGAAAATTTGCTGCGATCTAAAAGTGGTCGGATTACTCATGGGTGTTAAGCGTGGATTTCCAACCCACCAGCACTTTTTGTGTACATGGGAAGGTCGCAAAAGAGATCAGCATTGCACTGAATTTAATTGGAAGCCGCGAACATGCTACAAAGTAGGCGTAAAAAGTATAGAGAATCTCCCATTGGTGCAGCCATCTCAAATCATTTTGCCACCACTTCACATTAAGCTCGGTCTCGTATCAAATTATATTAAAAAACTGGATCGAAGGGCGAGGCGATTGCAAGTTTGCGCAAAATTTTTTCGAAATTGAGCGGCGCTTAAATTCATGCAGGTATTTTTTTAAGAAGTCATTCAGTAACATTATTTTTTTTAATGATGTGTATGATTTAAGGTGTTTTCAATGGTCCGCAGAGAAAAAAAAATAGTTGCAATTTTCATCAAAATTGAATGCTATCGAACAACGTACATGGAAAGGCACAGTTGCCGTTATTGAGCAGTTTCTTGGCAACAAACAAGCTGACAATTATAAAAATATTGTCGCAGAAATGATTTCGGCATATGGCGAAATGGGCATATTAATGTCGCTAAAGATCCATTTCCTTCACAATCATTTAGATTTTTACCCTGATGATTTAGGAGCTTGTAGCGATGAGCACGGCGAAAGGTTCCATCAGGACATTGCGGCTATTGAAAAACACTTTAAAGGACAAGACATTTCGCATATGCTTGGCGAATACTGTTGGTCTATTTGTCGCGATACTGACACAAATGCTTACAAACGCAAATTTACGACATTGTCTAACGATAACTCGTAGTACATATATGTTGGTTACAGATAATTCTTGCAGTGTTTTTTGTTAAAATTTACAAGTGTAAATTAATTGTTTTTTTAACTACATACATATCTGTTTTAAGTAAAATTTTAACTGCCGTATTCATAAAAAATTAAAATGGATTTGAAATGCATTTTAAGAAAATTTTGTATGAAAATTTTGCCTTAAAACACATTTCAAACTTATTTTATTTTTTATGAATACGGCAGTAAATATTTTATTTGTTTACATGAAAAGAGAATCCTTATTTGGTATACTAATGTTCCTGCAGTGTAACCAACCAGCGTTACCGTTAAAAATTTTAAAAAAGGGGCACAAAAAGGGGATTTTCAAAAAAAAAACGTGTCACAAAAAGGGGAATTCTGAGAAAAAAAAGGAGCAACTTTAAAAACAGAAATCTGGACCAACATTTTAGTATATCGACTCACAATAACTTTTTAAAGTGATATAACGATGTCCATCCGTCCACTGGCTAGTTGTCTGTCCATGTTAATCTTGTGCGCAAAGCACAATTTGCAATCTTTCAGACAGTTTGATCAAGGACGAAGTCTATGTAAATAAAAACTTCTTTCCAAATTAGACTATTTGTGCCTATAAACTATTTAATTTATTTGGTATTTAGATTAAATTCGCCCCGAAAATATTTTACTGTAAATTAAATTCTTTTTAAATCGGTTCACATTTGCCAAAAGCTCTCATCTATAAATAGCTTTAACTTCCTTTAAAATGTTAACATAAATAAATAATTTATAATTTAGTTACCGTCCCTAAAATCTCTTAAAGACAAAAGATCTTATATGGATGTTAATATCTAGATCATATTCGGTTCCAAATAGGGTAAAATCTCGAAAATTCTTCTTTAAATACTATTGTGTTTCGGATTTACCGATTATAATTTTAGTATTATTTTTATTAATTGGTACTGTTATTAAATTGTGGAATATTTTGTTTTCAAATTAGCAATTTTTGATTTTTTTGGGGCATATTTTTAACAATTTTTAGGGCATATTTTCAAGTTTTTACTGCATATTTAATGCGCATAAAACGCGTTTTTTAATGCATATTTCTGGGATCTACTCTCTAATGCGATGCGAAAACAATTTCGATGCGAAAGCGGAATGCCAACTTGGTACTCTCTATCACTTTCGCAAAATGTTCTAAAAATTAAGCAATAGTGACAATAAAAATTAAAGATGGCGCGGATTTACAGTAATGAAATTGAAAAATTTAAATAAAATAAAGTGATGATTTAGAAAAGAAAAAAATTAAAAGACGCGAAAGATGAGGAAGACACATGCGCAAACGTATTAAAGAGTACCAATCGCTAGATTTTCTACAATTTTCTTTCGCACCGCAATAGAGAGTAGCACCCCTGGTTTCCATGGTAAGTAATATAATATTGCCAGTATAAAAAATATTTGGTTCAAAAAGGGGCACAAAAAACTACAAAATGATACAAAAGGGAATTTAAAACTAAGGGGCCAAAAAAGTGGCACTGCAGTCAAAAAGGGGCAAAAATGCGACTTTAGTCGCATAACGGTAACGCTGCAACCAACCAATTGCCAACACTGCATAACGGTTATTTTTGGAATATGTAATTCACAAAAGAATGATAATTGTTGCAAAATATTTCTTCAGCTTAAACTTGCTAGTGTGCATTATTTAACTTAATTTTTCAATTCAACAACCTAAAGTTAAAATAAAAATTTTGTTAAATCATTTAAGAGTACATATGTATGTATATTTATGTCAAACTAAAATTAACTCCAGCAGCTATAATTAAGGAATGTCAGTCAAAACTTGTTTCTGCTTTATTAGTTGAAGATTTAACCATAAGCAAACAAGCGGTAGGTATTTATTTTAATTATTTTTCTGGGCTCATTTTTTATTTATTGTTTGTTTTGTATAAATGAGCAAAACGAAGCCTAAAGAAAAAGCGGTTACTTGTGCGAATTAATTATACATTTCTGAAAGATTTAAACAAAAATCTATGAAAAAAACTTTAATTGAATTTATTAAAAAAAAATGTTAACTTTAGTGTTTTTTAATCGTAACAAAACAAATAAATAACAAAAATTCGACCTTGACAAAAATGATGGTTTAATCGTTTTTTATTTCAATTTTATTTTCTAACCTGCCATTTTTTAAAACCGGTTTCGATTTAGAAGTATGGATTTAAGTTTAAATAAATTTAATATTGTGGGACATAGCAGTTTTTTTTTTAATGAAATGGCAGCAAATTATTAAAAATATGTGTGTGCGTTTTTTAAGCTTAAAAGCCTTAAAAACACAAATAATCATGCCATATGCTACCTGAGTGCAAAATAAACAATTTTAAATAATAAAAAAATACTATGAGAAATAAAATAAAAAAAATAAGATAGGGCTTTTTTATAGAAGTTAATGAAAGACATGCAGCAACTTAAAAGAATTTAAATACATACCTACATACACATTTTGTGTATTGGGCCAAATGATGGCCACTGGTAAATTAAACTTAAAACTAGAGCTGTGCACGTGAGTGTTTTTAGAACCACGCCACACACGCTAACAAATATAACAATTTTGATCACGCAGGACATTTTTTTAAAATGCTAAAGTGAATCACGCGTGTCTCGACAATATTACATCACGTGCGCACCTCCACTTAAAACTTTGAAATCTGGCAACACTTCGCGAGGTAAAGGTTTAAAATATTTATGTGTATTTTAACATTGGGATCTTAAAGTTAGACGTAAGCTACGGTCACACTTGGCAAATATTTGAAGAAAAAACGTTACCAACAGGCAAACTAAAAACATAATATCCTTTAATTCCAATATTTATTTTGACTCTAATACCACATCTTCCAAAAACAGTTTTTTTTGCTGTGTCTTTGTCAGTATAATTAAATTTTAAAATATTTTTATTTGATTAACATTAAATTTATTCTTTAAAACCTATAAAATTTATAGTGTAAAATATTAAAAAAATATTTTTAACAAGAAAACACTAGGACATAATGAATTTTACTTATACAAACCCCCCAAAAAAAGCTGGAAACACTGTACTTAGTGAAATTTATGAAAACCACCACATTAAAATTTCTCTCCTAAAATTTAAGAAAAAAAAACCGTTTTCTGCTAAGAAAAGCAGCACAAAAAGAAATCTTTAAACTAAAATCTATTAAAAAAAATCTTTATAAATGCCTGAGGAATTTTAAGTAAATTTGTCTTTAAGTTCAACGTACAGATTTTTTCTTACCACAAAAGACGCCACAACGAATTTTTGCATTTATTTCCCCAATTGGCGTAAAAAAATTTATACAAAAAAATATTAAGAAAACACCAGACTAAAAAAGTAAATAGAAAATAAGCCAGCAATTGTAAATATTTATTTAATAAACAACACGCTATTGACAAAATTATAAAGAAGGAAAAATACCAAACGGGCAAAGAATGAATTAAGTCAATTTAAGAATAAATTTTTTCACAAATATGTATGTATGTATGTATATAATTAGCCGCCGTATTTCAAAAAACACTATAAGCCAAAATATAGGAACCCTTTTGAAATTCAAGACAAGTTTAACCAAGAATTAAATGAAAAACAACTCTTGAATACATAAAAACTTAACTTAATTTTGTTGTTAACGGTCCATAATTGACATTAGCAAATATATAGAACTTTATTCATACACTAATCCAAAAAATCTCTTAAAGTCCAAAAAAATTGTCACTAAGTAAGTTATCATTTATTAAAAAGGAATCCCATTTCATGTACCCGGTTTACGAAGAACTTATTCTTATCTCTCCACAATGAAACAAAAAATTAAAACAAATTGGTAGAAATTTTATAAAACACTAGCGGAGCCGGAGAACTTCGCCTCGCCCCAATTTGAAATGGCAAAATGACAACTGTGAGATTGCGCAAAGTCTAAGTCAACGTATAACGCCATCTGTCGGATTTTGGCTGAGAACTTTCTATTTCCGTAAAAACCTAAGTTGGACCATGGCGATCATTCTAAAGAAAAACTCGTCCAAATCGGTCAAGCCGTTCTCAAACTATGCGCTTGAAAGAAAAAGTGGGCGTAAAAGTAGGCGTGGTAAATTTTTCTTTCGATGAAAACTTAAAATGGATTAATACGAACATTTGAAAGAAAAATTTGTCAAATCGATGGAGCCGTTTTCTGGTTTTTTGTAATTCGAAAAAAGTGGGCGTAAAAGTGGGCGGGGCAAAATGTTCTTTTCGTATAAATCTAAGTTGGACCATGGCGATCATTTTAAAGAAAAAATTGTCAAATCGATGGAGCCGTTTTCTGGTTTTTTGTAACTCGAAAAAAGTGGGCGTAAAAGTGAGCGGGGCAAAATTTTCATTTCGTATAAATCTAAGTTGGACCATGGCGATCATTTTAAAGAAAAAATCGTCCAAATTATATAGATGTCATTGGTGGTGCAATATAAAAATTGGATTTTGCCACGCCCCTCCGCCCGCAGACCGAAAATCAAAAATCAGACTTCACAGTGTCACCCGCCTGAATATTCTGAAGATTCCCTGAAAATTTCATCAAAATCGGCCCAGCGGTTTTGGAGTCCATACGTTACATACATACATACATACATACACACATCCTATTTTATATATATAGATAGAAAGATAGATTTGCTCTTGAAACTGAATTTAATTCTCTTTTGAAACTGAATTCGTGTTGGTAGGACTGAACTTTTGTTTTACGGCATTTAATTTTTTTTTTCATTTAATTTTTGTATGCCTTCTCTCATAACGCCTAAGCTAGAACTGGTATTAAAAATTCAGAAATTGGGCTTAGAGGCTGTCCTAGCTAAATATCCACACCGAAAAAATAATCCGTACTTAAATCAAGACAAAGCGGTGTCAATAGTAAGGTAAGTATGGATTTCCTTAAAAAAAGTACTTAAAATAATCAGAAAACAGATTAGATTTAGTCTAACCTAAACACTTATCCCCTGAGAAACAGAAATAATATTCAACCCTTATCGTGCATAACAAGTTGAATTTTTGTTCCCATGAAAGTTTTATTCCCCTCGAAGGGAAAAAAGCAATCGTGAATCATCTGTGAAAAATGTTTCAAGCTATTATCAGTTCTCAGTGAATGTAAAAAAAGAAAATGGATAAAAAAAAATTAAAAATCAATGAAATTTTTTTTTTAAATATTTATATAAAAGTATATATTTTAATCAAAATATTTAGTATTGGAGGGATAGTCTGATTACAACGGTAGTTATTTGCACTTTTTAAATGATATGAAGTAAAATATTTTCCAAAATTCTCCCACCACGTCTTTCGAAAGCTTCACAAATCCGCAGGCAATCGAACTGTTGGTTTGA
This sequence comes from Pollenia labialis, assembly GCA_949318255.1. NCBI lineage: Eukaryota > Metazoa > Arthropoda > Insecta > Diptera > Polleniidae > Pollenia > Pollenia labialis. The sequence continues at coordinate 133,873,176 of OX439143.1, read as the reverse complement.
ATTTTGTTGAGCAATATATCATTTTGTGCCTTATTAACGAATCTTGCCCTTAATATTCGAATTATAAAAAGAACTAATTATGTACATGTTCTTTTCCCCAGAAAAAATAATGTGAGAAAATCAAAAGGAAAAGTGACAAAATTACGAGGGAACAATTTGTCACGATAGTGGCAAGATTTTTATTACCCGTTACACATGTTTATTTCACTTTTGTTGTATTCCGCCGTTTATTTACTAAATAACTCTCAATTAGAAGACATCAACAGCATACCCGATGTGGTTTTCGTAATAATTCTACTTTGATAATTTGTTGTATTTAACTAAATAATTTCAACAAATAGAATATGGGAATTATTGCTTCTGATTTTACTTTTTAAACAGTACAATAATTCATATTTTTCGTCTTGCAGTGTTGTTGTTGTTGTTGTTTCTTTACAAAACTATTAAATCGTTTTTACTTTTCTTTTGAAGTGTTGTTGTTGTTTCTACAACAAACTTTTACAAACATACATACGTGTATGCACGCCTATTGGTTTTCGAAAGATATCCCATTTTGGTTTGTTTGAAGAACTTTCAATTGTTATTAGAACTTGAATTTTTGAGAATGACTCGTACTAAAGTAAGTAGAAAAAACTTAAATTTATTACGAGTTTTTTCTTTCTGTGCACAATGTGATTCCTCCCTCCCCACTTAGAGGAAATCATGCCCCATCTATCTGCTCGGGCCCCTAATAATTTTCCGATATCTTTTTCGTAATGGCAGCAAATAACCAAATGCAACTGAAAAACAGCTCTTTTAGCTGGTGACTTAAGAAGAAATCAGTGACAGCAACATCGGAATAACCATGAACTTCAACATAATACTTTAACAACTGACTTTTTGCAGTCACAAATTTGTGTAAGCCTTGCGCAAATTGTAAATAAAAAGGTTCAGGTTTCCGATTTTTCTCTTCTCCGCCAATTTAGAAACAAATGTTTGGGGTCTGCTTCCCTGCTTAATCGGGCATGTCATAAGCGCAACGGCATGTTTCACTAGACGAAAAGAACAGTGCCGCTTAACACCTTATGGATCGTCTTGCCAAAGATGAGCTTTTTAACGGCCTTAGGGCATTTTTTTACAACTTACCGATGGCTAAAGGTAGGATTTAATCAGCCGTATAAAAAGTTTTCCATTATTACAACTTTTCTTTAACCTACCACGTAAAATGAACGTTAAGTTTTCGCTAACTTAAGGTTAAAGTAACGTTGTAACAGGGGGAACGCTTTTTATGGGTCGATAAAGTCCTACCCTAAGCTATCGGTAAGTTAGTAAAACAGGCCTAATGCCCGTTATTTCTACAAAAACAAATCTAGCTGTGCCAGTTACACGAATTTATGAGCGGTTTACACATGACAGGCAGACGATTGAAAGTTAATGTGAAAAGCACTCAAAAAACTGAGTGCTTTTCATACAAATTTGACAACACAATTAATCGCCTGTCATATGGAAACCGCACATTACTGTGGAGAATATTCATTGGTATATTTCAGAGAATTCTATAATCGAGTACTCATTCCCTGGAGTGACGATGCGGAATCGTGGCATGGTTACGTTAGGTTACGTTAGGTTACGTTACTTTATTAATAGATAATTTTAAGGAAATATGTTAATTTATAATTCCACGTCCCGATTATTAAAGTTTATTCATACTTTAGGAGTCTTGCTTTACACAATTATTTTCAAAATATATAAAGCGTTTTTAAATCGTTGAGTATTTTAAAAACATATTTTTCTGTTTTTTCTCTTTTTTTCTTTTTCTTTTTCTTTTGAAAACCCCACGTTAAAAGGAATTTAAAAAACCTAAATAAAATATTTTTAATGATAATCAAGACAATCGAAAACAAAAAAATATTGATAAGAATACTGAAACAAAAACAACTTTCATTTCGTGTTTTGAAACTTAAATTTAAGCCGAAAAATATGTATGTATACTTTATTCAAAAAAAGAACAAATAATAATAAGATTTATGAGTTTGCGATTAAAAAAAAGTAACATAATTTTATTTATTATTAACACAAAAAAAAACAAAGAACTATTTTTTTTTACTTAAATATTTTTTCAAGTCTTGGTTCAAACTGAAAATTTCCTTTTGGAAAGTATGAAGTGTTAATAAAAGAGGAGAGAAAAATAGCGTGTTCTCTTCCCCTCTCACCTATAAACCTAAGACTTTCTGAAAGAAAACTTTCATAGTGTGAACCCAGACAAACAGAACTAAAAAACTGAGAAGTGTGTTTATTTACAATAAAGCCATATCGATTAACTTAAAGATTTAATCGAATGCTTGAATAATTTGTAAGTACATTTACTTATAAGAAAAAAAAAATAATAGTGATTTTTTGCTCTTTAATTATCACTTCTACTTTAAATAATTAAAGTAAAATATTTGCTATTAATAAAAAAATTGCTAAGGTGAATTTAAGGGTGGTCCAACAATGATGCGCGATGTTAATTTTGAATCACTTACACCTTATCGTCATGTCTTTCGACCAACTTAATTTGACATTACTTTGTTTCAGTGTAGACAATTTCGCAGCGAGTTAAGATAATTGAAGCCTTTTAAGAAAATTGGCGTTCAAATCAAAATGCATTTTGTGCACTTCCCAATTTTTTTTTTTTGCCAACATAATCGACCGTTAACAAGCTGAATTTCCGCATTTGAGCATATCCACGAGTGACTGTTTGGTGCAGTTAATGGGCGAGCAGTGCATTGCGGTCGGCCAAGCAGTTACCGTGAATGGTGCTCGCTATCGCGTGGCCAGAAATTGAGGATATGGCCCTGGACGATATGTGGTTCCAAAAGGATGGTGCGATTTGCCACACAGCCAACGAAACAACGGCTCTTTTGCGCGAGAAATTTAATGGCCGTATTATCTCACGTCGTTGCAATGTTAATTGGTCGCCACGATGATGTGATTTGACACCGTTGGACTTCTTTCTTTGGGGATATTTAAAAGAAAAAGCCAAGAACAATTCAAGAGCTAAAGGATAAGATAATTCGGTACAGTAACGACATTGAACCTTAATTATGTCTCAGAGTCTTTGAAAATATAGACCATCGGATAGAGGCATGCCATCAAAGCCGTGGCGAGCATTTGGCCCATATTTTGTTTAACAGATAATTGTCATAGATATTTCTATAATAATAAAAAAAAATATTAAGAAAATTCTCTGAAAACGTTTTGTTTTATTTACAATTGGCATCATGCGTTTTGGTTGGACCACCCTTTAGTGTTTATAATAAGAAAATAAATAATAACAAATCCTTAAAATTAAACAACCTCAAATTTGTATAGAAACTTTTATTTGAAATTTATTTTAAGATTAAAAAAAAAACTGTTTGACTTTAATATTCATTAAAAAAAAAAGCCAAACAATAAATTATCTAATAATTGAAAAAGCTGCCCAAATGTACATTAGCTTTACCGTTAAATATTTCAGCAAATAAATTTGTGTATAAAATACAATATAATATGGACTATATACATACATACATACATATGTACATACATATAAAAAGTGCTAATCAAGTGAACAATTGATAGAGAAATCTTACGTCCAGTTTTTTACTTCTCATTTAAATATTATGTATCTTTAAGTTCTACTTATTTATATGTGACCCTCTCCGAGAAAAGGGACCGAGTGTGTGAAAATTAAGTTTTGAGAAAAACACATTTCATCTTATTCTACACCCTTTTAGGTACCAGAATCCACTCATAAGTCCATACCCGTTTTTTGACACACTTCGTCACTTTCCTCGAAAAAGGTCATATATAGGAAATTAAGTTTTCCTGTACTTTTTTAAAAGATACTTAAAAAGCTTATTTTAAGTCTATTTTAATTTACTATTGGGGGATTCACAAGGTTTGCTATCAAGTATTATAGTCATAATGTCCCAAATAATATTTAAAAAAAATATAGTTGTGTTTCAAACAAATTAAAACTTTTAATGCTGTGTTCATTGATTCGTCATAATTATACAGAAGAAATCTAAATTATAAGCGGTTGCCCACAGCAGTCACATTTTTTTCTTGTAATTACTAAAAAATATTTCATTATTTTGTTGTTGTTTTCCACAGAAATTTATATTGAATTTTTAAATTTCAAACGCTGCATATCTTGTGGCGTTGAACATTTTAAAACGCAGTATGAATTTCTATAGAAAGCAACAACAAAATTATAACAAATTTTTGACATTGTTTTTGCTTTTAATGTTATTTTTGACGTTGCGTTGCGTTTGACACAATTGAGTTAGCTAAATTGTGTATACGTGAACAGAAAGATAATTATGTCACAGTATTAGGAATGCCATAATTTGTCAAAGTTTGTACAATATTGTAGAAATCACAATCGGAATGAAAAAGTTATATGCACACGAACGCTTTTCACCTGCGGTGACGGGTATGATTAACTAAATACGTATTTAAATGCGAAGTCAAAAACTGGCCATTTAGCTCGTGTTATAAGTTTAATTCAGAAACAAGTGTGAAATATTTAAATTTACTGAAAAATGTGTAAATAACAAAGTAAATGAAGCATATGATTTAAGATAAAAAGTTTTTATTTTACTTTTTGATTAAATTCAAACATTAACTTAATTTCAAGTCCGGATACAAAGAATTTAAAAATTTCCAAGCTAAACTAAATATTTGTCTACTAAACAGGGTGATGAAACTTCTTAACTGGTACAATTTAAAAGTACAAAATAATGGAACAACTATTGCTCAAACAATGTTAAACAACTAAACAACAGTGCAGTATTGCCAGAAGATTTTTTTTAAATACCTACGCATCCTAAGAAAAATCCGATTTTCCCTACACGTAGAAAAAATTTTTCCTACAAAAAACCCTACGCGTTTTTGTCATTAAAATCTAAGAAAAAACAAAAGTTAAAAAAAAAACTAATTTTATTTTCGCATATGTAAAGTAAAGCTTTTATAACTAAAAAAAATAAATAATAAAACTTAAAAAAAAAATTGTATGGACTTTTCAATTAATTCAATGAAAAACCTCGAGGTTTTTTAAAAATAAATATGTATATTTCCTTTGAACTAAATCTTAAACCGATAATTTTACTTTAATTCAGTTACTAAAGCAACAGGGGCCTAATAATGGCAGTCGCGATCAAGTACTTTCTCGATTCGAAATAACTTTTATTTCTAATTCTTTCAGTCGATACTGAACGAATCGAAATGATTTTTTCAGTATTGTGAAACTCAAATTAATGCTTTACAACACTGAAAATTTAGTTCCGATTCGTTCAGTATTGACTGAAATAATTAGATATTAAATTGCTTTCGAATCGAGAAAGTACTCGATCACGACTGCCAGAATCAGGCCCCAGATTGATTTATAAATAATATATGGGCATTTCCAGCGAAAAGTCTACTTTTTGTAATGTAACGCCAGCATATAATTAAAATTGTTTCTCAAACAAATTTTATATGTATAATTAAAATTTTTATAATTTTTGGAACGCGCAACTAGTTCTACATTGAGTACTAAAACTGATAACATTTGAATAACATGGTCTACAAAAACAAGCTTATTTGCTGGCGTTACGTTACAAAAAGTAGACTTTTCGCTGGAAATGCCCATGTGTATTTCTTTTGAATTGAATTTTCTAAAGTGAAATTCTACTTTTTGTCAAGTTACACCACCAACGTAAATTATTGTAAAGCGCAATTTCGTAAAAAGAAGAACAATTTGAACATCATGGGTCTAAAATACAAGATAAATTGCTTGGTAGCGTAACGTGACCCTTCTGGGAAAGTGACCATATAAATTTCACAATTTCGGAAAAGTTCATTGTTTGCGATTGCTCTCTAATCATACTTGAGATCTTTAAGTTAAATTACTAAGATAATAGTTTAAATGTGTACTCATCTATTTTTTATACGAAAACCTGTAATGGACTTATGAATACCATTTATTTAAATTTTAAATCGTTATTAAAAATTATTTTTTTAGGATTTACATATTTCGTATATAATGCGCTACTATTTTAAATAACAACACTGCAACAGTTATACTTAAAAAACTGTTGTTTCATGTGAATGGTAGTTTTAGAGAAGAGGAAGAAACATGAAAAATGAAGGTTGGAAACCAAAACGAATTTCGATACCAGTATTTAAATATTTGTAATTTCGGTGTCATTACCGGTATTTTAATTGGAACTTTTATTCCGGTAAGTATCGGTTTTTTTTAAATTAAATTAACAAAGCAAAATAAGCTTAAAAAAAGAAATCTAGAAGTGGTCTAAATAACTTAGATTACCTTTTTTACTTTTGAAAGTTAAGGAGTAAAAATCACCGAAAATAATCAAACAAATTAATTGCAAGGGTTACTCGAAGCGGCAATACGATTGAACACTTTAATAACAATATCGCTTATTTTGTATTCCAAAACACTAGAAGAAATACTTCTCAAAATAACGGACATGACAAAATCAACGACCTAATATCAACAGCTGCAAAAGCGGGAACGTGCGTAAATATAAATAAAACTAAGACCACACATCATCATAAGTACATCTATCGAAAAAGTCGACAAATTTTGTTATCTTGGCAGCATAATAACATGTGAAGTGGACAAATAATTTTAATATCAAAACGGTAAACTGGTAACAATTGCCACCTTGTTCGAAAAGTTAAATCGAAAAAATATCTGACTACTTTTAGAGCAGAGTTGCCAGTTTTTGGTTTTTCTAAATCTTTTTATAGTGCGAATTTTTTATTTATAAGGCAAAGGTAATCTTGCCTGTTGTTATCAGAACTGCTGTAAATACTAATACTGATATTTAGGTTGCATTGCTACTTCCTGGAAATCCTCGTTCTTATGTAAGACTAATAATAGATCTCTAAACGAGATGGCTGTAAAATTCGATTTAGTATTATTTGGTTATATTTTTATTTGTATGAAAACTTGTTTGTCACCCTGTTTAAAGTTGTATTAATTTTTCATTTTCTTGCAAATTCTACGCAATGATTATTACTTTGTTTTTAATTTTTATTTTCCTAAAAAAAAAACAAACCAGTTAATCTAGCCAAGTTATTTCCTGTGTTTACAAAAAACTAAATAAATAAATGAGAAGAAAAACAATCTGATTCACATTTTTTTCAGTTTAAAAGCCAACTGTTTTTTTTTATAAGTTGGTTCTTGTCTGTCTGGCTATATAAAACTAAGAAAAATATATGTACATATGTACAAGTATATTCTTTTTAACACATTAAACAAAATAAAACTAAAGAAAAGTATAGACAAGAGGAAAAAATAAACTAAGATAAATAACAACATGCCGCATATAGACATTATTACTTTTTTTTTTCTTTGCAAATTTTTGTTAAAAATGGCTTTAAATGAACGTGTTTTGTAAAAATTATGCCATGTTTACACTTGTCTCGTATATATTCCATATATTTTTTTATTCCATATTATATTCTTTCAGTCATAAACATCATCATACTTATTGTTTATCTCATATCATTGTATACATGTATGTATATGATGTATAGAACAGAGCTGTAAAAGAATCATTCATTTTTGAATTAATTCGTGAATCATTCATGCAGTGAATTGACAAATTTTGAATTAATTCTCTTTACACATAAAAAAATAATTGAATGAAATTTGAATCAATTCAAACGAATAAGGCAGCAATAAATTTCAATTCGTTTCCAATTCAAATTAATCTGAAAAATGAATTGCAATTCATTTTGACAAATTCAAATGAATCTGTAAAATGTTTTGACAAATTCAAATGAATCTGTAAAATGAATTGCAATTCGTTTCCAATTCAAATGAATTTGTTTAAGTGAATTGCAATTCATTTTACAAATTCATTTGAATTGAATTGATTTTGAATTCATTTAAATGAACTAGAAAATAGAATTAGCAATTCATTTCCAACTCATTGGAATTGAACTGATTGAAATTTGAATGAATTGACTTTGTAAGTAAATCTACAGTCGTTTTGTAATTCAAATAGTTTTTTTTTTTTGTAAAAGACAGCAAGCTCGTTTTGTATATCACCTAGTAAAGGCCAAAGACAAAAAATTCTTAGATTTGAAATTCCTATGATATACTGGAATCGTCAGTAGTGTCAAAATAGAAATTGAGTTATTATGTATCGGCGGAAATCCTAACAAAGTGGGAAAATTTTGTTCATTTGCTAAAAGACACTTAAATTTTTATTTTTATCAAATAGTGTGAAAATATTATTAAAGGTGTGTTTAACAATCATTTTTTGTTTGAATTATCTCTTATTTGTATATTGGGGAAAATTACTTTTTTTTTTTAATTTTCAATAGAATTTTAAAGATTCTGGCAACTTTAAATCTCAACATAACTTATTTTGCTGTCAAAGCTGTGTTCGTTTACTCAAAATTCGTGCTACTTTTACTACAATTTGAAAATTGGTTTACTTTTTGTATTGAAAACTTTTAACAGCAGGAAAGATAGTAAATTTTAGTAATTCTCCCTAGATCTGCTCATGAATTTGATTGATTGCAACTCATTTTTGATTTCGTTCGTTTGAAGTGCAATTCATTGTTCTAATTCATTTGAATGAATTCAAAATCAATTGAATTCAAATGAATCTGTAAAATGAATTGTAATTCACTTTAAAAAATTCATTTGAATTGGAAACGAATTGCAATTCATTTTACAGATTCATTTGAATTTGTCAAAATGACTTGCAATTCATTTTTCAGATTCATTTGAATTGGAAACGAATTGAAATTCATTTCTGCCTAATTCGTTTAAATTGATTCATATTTAATTCAATTCTTTATTGCTGTGAAATAAATTAATTCAAAATTTAGCTAATTCGTAAGGAATTAAAATCAAAAATTAATGATTCATTTAAAGCTCTGATGTAGAAACAAAAACTATCTGGTTGGCCGTCTGAGTGACTGAATGACTGACTTCAACAGTTAATATTCACAATAACTTATTGTTTTATGACCGTATTTTTTATTCAACACTTTGTTGACATTTTAGATAAAAAAAGACTTATGTACATAAGTATGTGTGAGCACTAAATATATAATTTATGTATATTATGTATCGAAAAAAGGCTTAAGAACCAATTTTTTTATTTTTTTTTTAAATATTCTTTGAGATAATGTGAATGAACCATAATAATTAATAACTGTTTTTAGTATTTAAGTAGGTTAAATATTAATGGTTAAGTTAATTTAAAGTCTATAATTGATTAAAGGCAGTTAAAAAACGTAAAGGGTGTTTTTTCAGGCCATATAAACCTTACGAAAGGGTTATCTATCAAAGAGACTTTCATACTGCGCTCACTTTTTGACTTTTATGATCAGTAAACTCTGGCAAATCACCATGGATAGAATCACGTTTGAACAACGCTATCAAATTTACTTTAAAAATCAGTCATCGATTTACACAAGTTTTAGACGCAAAATTGTGTTCAGCGATGAGGCTTATTTTTGGCTGAACAGCTTTGTTACGCATCTAAAGACCCTACAGACTCCATTAATTACATAATGGATAATACACTGTCTTGTGCGGCTTTCACGCTGGTGGCATCATCGGATCTTATTTTTTCAAAAATAAAACCGGAGTACGCGTTACGGTCAATGGAGATCGTTACCGCAGCTGATTTCGAGAAATGTAACAGTTAATTGGTCTCCAAGATCGTGAGATTTGTCACCTCTCGATTATTTTCTGTGGAGCTACGTGAAGGAATTAGTTTACGCTGATAAATCAGCAATAATTGCCGCCAACATTGCCAACATTGTTCGTGTTATTTGGGACATACGGCCAGCAGTGTATTACAAAGGGACCGCTATAAGGACCCAAGTGAGCCGCCCTCTTGTCGGCTGCCCATTGAACTTAACCTAAATATTATAAAGCTGACATGTTTGCATGTTTCTATGTTTGTAAGAGGTAATCTTCGGAACTTCCGCCCGATTTTAAAAATGAAGAATGGAACCACCTAACTGACATGGGCTTTATAAGGTTCCACTAAAGTGCCTTGGATAGGGTCCAGGGGCGCTAAACCTCCTTAGCTCAGAAAATATAAATGATCGTTTTAGAAGAGATCTTTTAAAGCAATAGTTTCCGTACTTAAAAGAAAAACAAAGCCATTTTAACGTGAGTGCGCTTTTCACCCACCATCATCAGCATCCAATTTATCTGTCCGCTCGACCATACCCCGACCGAATGCGAAAGTGACTTTTGCGTTTGCTACGCTTTATCAGTTAAGTAGCTAAATATAGGAAGTTTATTTTTTTAAACTAGGACCAAGAGGCGGATATAGGGAAATTAACTGCCTCTCCGAAAATATCTAACCAATTTTGATATACATAATTTGAATCAAAGTTATATCAGCGTAAATCAATCACACAGGATTTATATTTCTTTCAAAGCTAGGAATAAGAAGGGCCAGATAAGCAATGTCTGTCTATCCGAAACTAACTTACCGATTTAAATGAAATTTAAAACATATGTTGTGATCGATATGCATACACTAAAATACACAGGATTTATATTTTTTCAAGTCTTGGATTCATTGCAGACAGAAAAGCAATTTCTGCCTCTCCGACTCTATAGCTAGTTAAAAATTAACTCTGGGCGGGCAACGCCGCGAGCCACGGCTAGTAATATATAAAATTTTTATGAACTTACATAACAGCATTGATTTTTTTAGAAACTGCAAATTAACTTCATCTTTTTATCCAAAATCCTCCATTGTGCAACTGATTATTTCGCCACCGTCTTTTAATTTTTTTTTTTCTATTGTAGATACTTTGAAGGTTACATCAAATTCTAACAGCCGTATTCATAATGAAAATTTGGCATAAAGTTAGAAAAAAGTTTATTCATAATACACTAACCTAACGATTTGCTAAACTCTTGCAAACGAGCTGCCAAACGTTTGCCAACTTGTGAAAAACAGCCGTTTAATGTCAAACAATTTTGTTGGATTTTTTTTAATTAACTGTTTTTTTTTTAATTTACTGTCTTTTACTTAATTAATTTTAATTTTAAAAAATTTTTTAAATTTTTATATGTGAAGGTAAAAACAAAAAAAAGGAAAAAATAAAAAATTCAGCATTGATTAATGCAAAACGTGTTGCATTTTAATGTGGCATCATTAAAATTCAAAGTTGATTTATTAAAAGTTAGCAGATGGACACAAGTTTGTTATGAATTAACTCTGTGCCAACAAGCTTAATTGGCATTCTAGTAAGCAGCTCGTTGTACGTAGTTTGTTATGAATACGGCTGTTACAGATTCTAAGATTTTTACTCGTTTTTTTTAAATATTGCAACCACTGTACTCGGAGTTTGTTTTCTCGCACTTCCATGTGTAAATGCTATTCATCTTTTTAATGTAATGTTTTTAAAACAAAATACATCTTTTCTACTTCAATGATTTTAAGTAAATTAGTTAAAGATTTAATTTGAAGCATTAGAGAAAGTTATTTAAAGATACTTTGGGACTTTATGGCCTTTATGACTTGCTAGCCTATTTACATACCACTAAGTACAAGTATAGATATTTAACAAAACAGCTTTTTTTCTATTTTAATATCTTGGTAAGCGATACAAATCAGAAACAAAGGTGAAGTCATTAACTAAACATCTGTAAGCATTTCTAGTACTTACAAGGTAAAGTATCTAAATATAAACACATACTTGGGATAATTTGTATATGTATACAGCAAGTATCTATACATTCGTATTATCTTGCTTCAAATACAAAATTTTTTGTTGTTATTGTTTTTTAGTTTCTGCTGTTTTTTTTTTTCTTTCTTAAACTATTATTAATAATTTATGAATATATGAATTGTTTTTTAAACAATACGTACATTATTTAATAGCTGCTAGTTTTTTTTCTTGATAAGATATTGTTTCTTTTTTAATAGAACATTTGTTAAATAAAATGTTTTTTTTTCTCTTCAGAGAACGTGATTAAATTCTAACTTCATTTGTAGAATTTTTGCAATACATATATTTTTAACCCTACAGCACGAAAAAAGAGGAGAGTGTTAAATGTTTGTGCTGATGTTTGTAACTTATAGTAAGATTGGTTGTATACCTTTTGGTATATAGATCTAATCAGATTCGACTTCTAAATCAAGTCAACAGTAGAGCTATATGTACAGAGCACAATAAGAAATTCCAATAATTTAAAAAAAAAAATATGGTTTTATTTTATTTTTCACATGAAAAATTTTGGTTGTAACCAAATATCTCTTTATTGCATAAAAAAATTATATGGGGTATTCACAAGATATGCTAACATGTTATATTGTCATAATGTTCTAACATTTTACACTGGTTTAAAAATATTGTTGTTGCTTTGTAAACAAAAAGTGTCTTAAATAAATAGAACTTTGCTTGCTAAGAGACCTGCTCCAAACGGCTGAGCCGAGCCGTATTAAATTTTGTAAGCCAAACCCGTTGATGGTAAAATTTTATCCGGCTAACGAATTTAACCTGCGGCTAGCAATTTTTGCAAATTTTGATTGGCGTAGGACTCTGCTGTTTGGTAAACAAGCAAAAGAAAATTTATTTCTGATTTGCGCCTGAAAAATTGAAAATAGTCAGGTAAGATCTAATTTAATTTATTAATTCATGGATAAGAATTAAAAAATATTTTTATTTTTGGTAAATATTTATTTTTTATATTTGTTTAAAATCAGCTGATTTAAATTCAAAATTGCACATTGAATTATTAGGGGTTTTTCACAACTTTCGTATATTTCCGTGTTATTATTTTAAGAAATATGACTTTATGACACCTTGTGAATAGTGTATTAACAAAATTTGACAGCTCAGACCTCCAAAAACAAATTACAAGCAGTTTAGTGGTGTTAAATCAAAGAAGCAGTTCGTAAAAAATTTAATATGCAATTTTTAAATTGTACTAAACATGTCTTTGGAGTACTTCAGTACTTTTGCAATACTAATAGTACTGAAACAAGTACAATTGTACTTACTTTATCATCCCTGGGCCTAATTATGGCATTCGATATCGATCGAAATTCCCATTAAAATTGTATTGTAATTTCGATCGATATCTAATGTCGTAATTTGACCCCAGGTTTTTACAGCTGAGTTAAGGCCTCGTTACTCTTACGTAAACGTGACGTTGCAAAGAAAACTAAATGCAACGATTTTTTTAAATTTGATTAATGCTATGTTCATACGACGATATTAACCGATCGTTTCGCTATCTGAAACTAGATTTCCAAACATGCTGTTCATGCGATTCATTCTGGTTTCATTTTGATATTTTTTTTGTGTTGTTAGTGTGATTTTTTTAAAATAGATAAAAAAGTAATTAAAAGTTAACATTTATTATTTAATACTTTTTTTAATATTATAATTTTATAATTATCACTTTATTTTATATAACATCAATGTTTATTTTGTTTTTTTTTCTTCGTTTTTAATTTTTTTTTGGGAGCTAATTCAGATAAACTAACGATAATTGTTATCAAAATTAGAGATGATAGTATATTTTTGTGGTTCGCAGTAGAGATGAGCGATCCCGTGATTTTTAAGGAACATCGTGATTAGTGAACGTGATTTTAAAATCACTGTTATTTAAAACTGTGATTGTGATCACAACTTTTATTTTTGTTCTTGGATATTTGAAAATGTTTTGTTATGGAGTTTGACAAAGAAACAAGGCAACAAAAACGATCACCTGTTTAGTTGGACATACTTGAACAAATAAACATTGGCTGTAAAAAAATTCTAAAAAGGAAGGAGAGAACAAAAGAAAAAATAGCAACAATTACATTCATGAGTGCAAAAAACGCTATTACCCACACAAACAGTGAAATATCATAAATTTGTGTATGAAACAAAATAAGAAAATAACAACTTAGCAAGTACCTGTTACTTAACAGATTTGGTCACAACTGTGATTCGTGATTTTTTAGTAACAGTGATTAAATCACAGGTACGGAAATATCGCTCATCTCTAGTTCGCAGTATGTTTCAAAATGAAACGACCTGTTTCGGTTTTGTAAGGCAAAACATGTTGTTGTGTCATGTTTTGGGTGCGAAACATGAATAGGAGAGCGAAACACGAATATTGTTGTCCGTGTGAACATGGTAGAAATATTTTTATTAAATCAATAAACTATATAAAAATTAAAAATTTTCTTCGTGTTTACGTATCAGAATTTTATACTTAATAATAAAGCGAACTTTACATTGCGCGCACGTCCTTTATTGGCCATAGCTGCCATTAAAAGTCTTCCATTAAAAATTCTACTTAACCACAATCAATCTTATGTAAACTAGTAAAGATATTTCAAATCAAATTCGACCAATATTACTTTCTAATAGGCCTAGACCACATACATTTTATGGTGCAGCAGGTTGATATTCAATAATAGCGCCCATGTGAAGATAACAGGCGTCGAAATTGATAACACTATAAATACAAATATGTATATGTTAAAGTGATGTAGGGTAACAACTGGTTGGTTTAATCCAACAAGTTGTTTCATTACTTGCTTTTTATTGCGATGCCACTAGTAATAAATAATTTTTATGCAAAATTGTATATTCTTTGTTTAAATCAGCTTAAATATCAACACTTGTTTGTTGTTTTATTTGAAAAGATTGTAAATAATTTCCAGTTAATTAAATGTCAATTAAATTTTTGATTTGTATGTAGAAAACCGCATTCCACGACATTAAAATGAATTAAGAAATTTTTTTTTTTTTTTTTTTTGACAAAAATAAATATGTATTGAATTTCAGGTAAAATATTGACAAAACAAAGAACATAACTTTAAAAAATGTGTATTGGATGAGAAGAAAAGTAATTTCCTAGTCTATAGCCTTTTCACGATTGTCAACATCTACCATCAATTCACTAAAATTAACATCTCTTTCAAATTATATTAAAGACCGCTCTCTTCAGCACAATTAAATTAATGACCTTGAAAACCTGCATATAGAAAACTATATGAACTGTTTATCGCAAATTCCGATTTGCATTAACAAAAAAATAATTAATTGAACTGAACTGAAAGCCCTTATAAAAACTTTTTAAAAAATTTATTCGATTTAAAGTCAATCACAATTTAATTACGCTTTAAAGAAACTTTGCTTAAGAAATTATTATAATCCCCACTTACCGGCACAAAATGTGGCAGATTATCCAAAACTTGCAATTTATCAATACGTTGCTTAATACGCTCCCTATGATGGGGATTCTTTATGCCGATTGCTGTCAAATCTTCCGGTGTCATGCGGGCAATTGTGGGCAAATCATAACCAGCCGTTACAAACAATTGAGCATATTCCTCATATTTCATTTCCATAAGCCAATCAATAATTAATTCCTCATTACGCTGACGATCCATCGAGCCAATCGAACACGAGCTTAGGGAACTACATCGAGGCGAAGATAGAGCACCACCGCCACCACTACTGCGTATTGAACCGGCTCCAGAGACACCGGTTAGATATGATGAAGCACGACCTGAATCTAAGCTAGCGGTTGAGTGACGTGATCCAGAACCAGCTGAACCAGAGGAGGAACCGGGTGAATCACGACCTGGTGATTGTGTTAGATCAATGCCTTGATCCTCTTGCAGAGCCAGCTGCTGGTGGTAATAGACGGCAGCTTTGTGGGTGAGTGGCTCCCGTAAGGTGGCACAGAAGACTGGCGGGGGACATGGCACTAGATTGGGTGGGCAAGAGCCAAGCAAGGGGTTAGCCGATGCTGAAGCTGCTGAAGATTGTGCGTTTTTAGAGGCGGCCGCAGCCGTGGCCGAGGTTTGTGATGAGCCTGAGGTTGACATGGCTGATGAATATTCGTTTATATCATCTGGAATATGTTTTTAAAAAGATTAAAATCAGTAAGAACAGAATTTACGTGACATTTTTAAAATGTGTGTTTTATTTTTTGTTTTATTCCTCTACCAACCTTTAATTCTTAATGCTACTGTTGGTTCACGTGGCAAATTAAAGCCGCCCTCCTCGAGCGATGGTGACGATACCATACTACTCATTATAATCCCATCCTCCAGCTGTACTTTACCAGCTGCACTCGATATACTACCACCCAAGCGATATAATGGTATCTGTTGTTGATATGCTGACTGTGACGTTTGCTGTTGTGGAACTGGATCGCCGGGTAATGCTGGTGGTGCGACTTTCGTTATCTTTTTAGCTTGTGCGTGTGGTTTCAATGAACGATGCATGATCGCAAGAACAACCACAAAATTGTGTTGCGTTCAATTGTGGAGAAGAGAAGTTTATATTTTGTATATGATCCTGAAAAAAAGAAAAAGATTTTTAAATAAATGATTGATTGTTTTGCGAAATAAATGAAGGGAACAGTAGTTAATTAAATAAATTCTAAATTAAAAGAAATTTTATTCTTTGAAGAAAACTTGAAGTAAATATTTTGCTAAATGTGTGTCAATGTATTTAAATAAGGTCTAGGCTCCTATAGAAGAATATTATTTTCAATTACAAAAATAAGAGTCAAACGATTTTGTATCGTCTTCATTTCTGAAGTGATTTTAAATTGTCCTGTTTAAAAGATGGCACGTAAATTCTACCAGCAACAAATCGCAAGATAGCGGCAACCTTTTTTGAAAGGTTGCTTTAAAGGGGCTCTTGTCTTCCGTAATTCAGACTCAAACTCTGAACAGATTTAAACAACTTACAATAAAAAAAAACATGCTAATGATAAATATGTATGTAATAGTGGAAAACATTTTATAAGGCCGATTAATTCCTACCTTTAGCTATCGTTAAGTTGTGAAAACGAGCCTAAATGTTTTAAAATAAAAGTAAATAAATAAATTACTTTTTAACTTGAGGTCTATCCTTTTGTTTTGTTTTTTTTTTTAATTTGAGTAAACTTTATGTCAAACTATTTTAAGTGACATTTATTAACAGGGTACCACAAAATTTAGGAGCCTCATCCAAAGTCACTAGTCGATCTACACCTTCGTATAGGAAGGCTAACTATTCCAAATGTCGCTTCGAGTTTTTTTGTGCTCCACCAGATAAAAGATTAATAAGTAGGGTTTAAATCGATTGCATTATGGTTGATACTGTAAACCGAAAAACTGTAATTCGGTACAGTTATACGACGCCAAGCTATTGGCCAATGCAAAATAAAGGAATTGCCGTTAAAAGACAATGAAGCCCAAGCTGCTTTCCACCCAAAGTAGTTTTACATATAAGAAAGGCTCTTTTTAGTTTAGATGCATTTTTTCCAATATTCTTAACAATCTTAACTACTTGCAGCGATAATTCAAAGATTCCCTTGAGCTAGACGTTGGCTA
The DNA here is from genome assembly GCA_949318255.1 of Pollenia labialis. Classification (NCBI taxonomy): domain Eukaryota; kingdom Metazoa; phylum Arthropoda; class Insecta; order Diptera; family Polleniidae; genus Pollenia; species Pollenia labialis. The sequence goes on along the minus strand of OX439143.1, from coordinate 133,855,831 downwards.
GATGTCATGCGTTTATGCATCTGTCAAAAAAGTGGAATCAGTGTAAAATTGCATTGACAAGTCAGACAGCACAAGCGTAAAACGCATTAATGCATCGAACGCATGAATTAGGATTACTTTCTACTTTTGCATGCGGAATGAAAATAGGCCAAGAAAGTATCAAACGCAAAGAACGCGTGCTTAGGATCTTCAGCGTTCAGTATACATATGTTTAAGTTCTAAAGAAGCAGTTCTGTAACTTTTGACAATAACACAAACAAACAAATATGTGATTTTGTAAATTGTTGTTAACAACATAGATAAAAATTAAAGTCAAGTGGCATCACTGTCAAAAAAGGGGAAAAGCACAACGAGGAATAAAACAAAAACAAATAAAATTATTAAAACTAAACAGATTTTTTTTTAACAAGGTTTCTTTCAAATGTGCTAAATTCCCATTTCATACTACATATTGAGAAACTGAAATTTATTGTTGAAGGGATAAGCTATTCCTATGCGCATTTCACTGGCTGCTTAGGCCAGATAGTCAGGAAACTTCATCCAAAGATTTTAAAAAAGCTAAAGATTTTACACAAATAAAACTGTTAAGCGAATAAGAATTATAAACCTCAGTTGTACTTGTAACAATATCAAAGCTTAAACAAAAACAACAACAATAAACAGTGAGTTAGTTTATATTTTCTTACAGTCCCGACTACAATTGGTTGATTTTTTGTCAACTCTAAATGTAGTTGTAAGTGGGTACAGAAAAAACAAAAATAAAAACAAATTACTTTATTTTTTTTTTTGCCAGTTCAGTTTATTTACACTGCCACATGCATATTAGTTTTTTTTTTTTTAGTTTTCTGTTGTTTTAAGAATATAAGCCAAACATTTTTACTATTAAATTAAATGCAAATTATTTAATTGCCATTTTCGACATGTAACAATAAATAAACAACACTAAAAAAGTTGCCGTTTACTTAACACAAACAGCTGACTTAATGATAACAAGTGTTGTTTAAAATGTTACAGAATAGCAAAATCGTTAATTTGCTTATTGAATTTTTTAACAATGACAACTATGGCTTAAAATTTAAGCCTTAAATTAATTACAAAATCGCACTAATGGTTCAATGAATGATGAATAAAAGAAAAAAGAAATTTGGAAATCTTTAAAAATTGGACAAATATTGTGAGATCAAGAAGAACATAAAAGTATTTATAATTTCGAGAAAACTTAATTATCACTAAAATCGTTTTAAACGGAATTTTATTAAAGTGTATCCGGCCGTTCTAATAAACGATTATTAAATTAAACAAACGTTAATAAATAAAATTTTCCTAGAAAATTTGTTTTGTAAGCCTTTATTAAATTAAAAAAAGAGTTCTGAATTAGGCAGTGAGTATTTAAACTTAAGTGAAGTTATAACAGTTTTTTTTTTAATTTAAAATAATTACCCCTTTATCTTATTATTTAAAAAAAGTTTAATATAAAAAATATAAAACTTTTATTTTATTATTTAAAGGTTTTAAGTACCAACCTACACATTTCTCTAATGCAAGCCTTAAAAAAAACTTTATGTCCAATTCAATTACAATCATCACAAGTATTGTGTCAATTACATGTATTTTTTTTTTAATTTCATGATGGAAAGTATTTAAAAATCTATTACAAGACAAAAAAAATCTCAAACACACCCATGTCTGTCTTTGGCTTAACTTAACTTTTTTAAGGGGATTTAATTTTCAATCATGCTCAACATTTAAATTTTAAAAACCCACAAAAAAGGCTCACGCAAAAGGTCAGATTACAATTTCATTGAAAAAAATAAAGGCGAATAATAAAAAACGTCAATAAATTTGTAGGTTTCCATGATTTCAAATAGATTTTACTACAAATAGAGAAAAATAAAAAAATAGAGAGAGAGAATAATAAAAAAAAGCTGGATAAAAATGTGTAGGCCGGTTGTATTTTATTAAAAGCTGCCAGATGAATGTAATGATTTGTTTTTTTTTTAATTTTAGAGAAATTTTTATTACAAATATCGCAGTAGGAACTTAGTCGCGGTGTGATTGCAAGTTTAAAAAAATATTATATGTACAAAAACAAGTTTCCAAAAAGGACCTCTGCTTTTAGTGAATTAACTTCATTTTCATTTTTCTTATACAGGGCGCAATACGGCCAATTAAAGCTGGGTACTTTGCAAAATTATTTACATTAGCGGTTTTCACCCTTGATAGTAAAGTCCCTTGTAGTCCTTGTGAATCTTATAAATTTGGTTAAAGTACTAAGATTTACAGCACTGCAACAACAAAATTTATTAGACTAAAATTTACTACGCTGTGGTTGAAAAATCCAACAAAAAGCTGTAGTAAACACGTTTGTTAAATAACCCAGAATAAAACAGTTAAAGAAACTATATCTGTCTCTTGCCCTCACTCACCAACTTCATTAATTTGCAATACAAACAAAAAGTACACTCAGGCTTTGTAGTATAAAATCGTATTAAGAAAAGCAAAGTTGTACACTTAATACATTTGGCATCATTAGTACTTGTACGAGGGCAGGTCAAAAAGTTCGGGACTTTTTGAATTTCCCACTTCTTAACTTAAATGGCATTATTGCTGCTGTTAACAGGTATCTCTCAGTTAACTTTTGCCAACATTTTAATAAGCTGCTGCGTAATTTAATTTGTATTTGACAGCCAATGATAACAGACTATCTCGTGATTTGAGGGCAAAATGGAAAAAAGTAAATTTCATGTGCTTAGTACGCTACCTTTACACATGCAAGAAGTGGCATGCTACTGTTGTATACATATTCTCAAAGAAAAATTGTTCGAAATATGCAGTTGAATCTCATGCCATTGGCTTTTCTGTTTACACATGCCACTGCAAGTTCATATTCAAAATATCGTTGAAGCGTTAACTTGGAAAAATTTCTTAAGTTCTCAAAGTACCAGAAAACAAAATAGAGTGACCGAGTTTATCACATGGACATATTTTTGGGGAAATGGTTTAATTTATTTTAGCATTATTTTAAAAAACTTGCTTTTTTAATTCGCGTTTCAAAAAATTATTCATAATAATTCAATTAACAAATTAAAACTTTAACTTAAATTTGACAAAAATCCAACAAATTTTCATTTAACTACAACATTGTTAACATTAATGGCATGCAAGTGTCAAATTTTCACTCGCATGTAAATTTCGCTGCCACTGGAGTTGCCACTGCGAAAAATGTAAGTGTATTAGTAAACAAATAAGGTAAACATTCCATGGCAAAATTTCATGAATAGGCGAATGAGTAGGCGAATAATAAAATAAGGGTGGAATTCGTCCTATTCTCCGGATTTAGCCCCGAGTAACTTTTAATTGTTTCCAAAACTATAAATTGAAAAATGATTTGACTCCAACGACGAAACAAGTTAAAAATTAACAACAAAATCTAAAATATTTTTGCTTTCAATGCAATTTTTGGCGTTGCTTTGCGTTTTACACAATAAGGGCCTAAATCTATAACGATAGTTCGTAGCGTACAAAAAATATGGTTGGAGGTAACCATATTCTAAGAGCAACATACTATGGCTGGATATTAACAAAGTTTATGTTTGCAGCTTAAAATCAACAAAACTTATATCATATCAGCCATAATATGGTTAATATTACCCATAGTAATGGTCAAAACTAACAATAATATGGTCAAAATTATCCATAATATGGTCAAAATTTCCAGGAATTTTGACAAAAGTAACCATATTATAGTCATTGGTTTTAGATGCACAAATACCACACACAATTTTAAGGGTCAAAAAAGCGGAGCGGCTAGTTCTTGTTCCAAAACAAAAAATTGGTTATTTTTGTGTTGAAAAAAAGTAACCAAAATGGAAAAAAGTACACAAATACACATTGGAAAAAAAGTAACCAATTTTGGATAAAAGTAACAAAAACGGCAACGCTGATTGTCAGAGAGGTAAATCAAATTATAGTTTTCTTTTCGATCATACAAGCAAAGTTTTTGACAAGACAGCATAAACCTTTTTGTATAGGTACAACTTTACATTGGAAACAGGGTAGAATTATTCAATATGTCTCATGTGCCTTATTTGTGCTTACCTAATTGTTTAACAAAATTAGCATATTACTACAGAATACATCTGGCAACACTGCGTCTGCTGTTGCATACAGTGAAATATACCCCCACTCATATACAGAAACAAAATCAAAAACCTTAAATGTCAATAGAATAGTAAGAAGAAGCAGCAGATTAAATAGTAAAAATATGTACTGCAAAAAAGGACTCGTATTCGCACTAAATCAAAAACGTACATTAATAGTTTTTCTTGTTTCAGTATAAAAGGAAATTATAGTTTTCTTTAATTTTTCCCAATAAAAAAAGAGAAGAAACAGTGTAGATACAAAATATTTTAAGAGAGCACACTTTTGCGTGAGTATTTTTTTATTTACAATTTTTTTTTTTTTTTTTGTGAGAGTGTGGGGGGGGGGCGGTAAAAAAATGCAAAGTTCAAATGTTAATAAAATTGCAATATTACGAGCACATACAATGAATTTTGTTGTTTTTGTGGTAAAATTTCGCCAGAGGTTGTATCAAATTGTAGTGGGAAGTGAAGCAAAGAAGTTTTTCTTTCATAAGGTTAAAGGTCGAGGTATCTTAAATGTGCTATAACTAAGTAGATGCATTAGAATAAACGGTTAACTAAGAAATAAATGAATGTAGGAGTGTTGCAAAATAACTTTAAGATGGTTTTAAATAAAATGAATTTATATTTTATTTGAAAGGTTAAAAAAAACACAAAGCTTTTTATAACAATAACAATTAAGAAAAACATTTAAAAGAAAATTATCATCCATCTATGGTTGCTGATCATATCGTATGCCAAGTTTTTTAGTTCGTATTTAAATACGTATTCAATTAATTTAAATTTAATTTGTATTTAAATACTATTTCGATTTTTAACTGTTACTAGATTAATCGTTCTTAATTTAGATAAAGTACCAAATCTCAAAAACAATCTCGCAAAACGTCAAAAGGAAAGAAAGTTTGCCTTATTAAACGCATCAATGCAACGCCACGTATTCCCAAATACAACCATTTTTTGCCTTACCTGCTCTGTTTGCATTGTTGTAATACTAAGGCCACCCTGTCAAGTAAATAAGGGCATTTCCACCAAAACGTGTACTTTTTGTGACGTAACGCCAGATATAAGCTTGTATTTTAGGCCAATGTTGTCAAATGTTCCTAATTTTTGTTACTAAATGTAGAGCTGGTTGCACTTTTACCCCAAAATACAAAAAAGCAAATAATACATATAAAATATTTTAAGAAATATTTCTAATTGCTTGCTGGCGTTACGTTAGTCCCGGTTCACACACGTCAAGTTTGACTCGTCAAGTCTTGAGTTTTTAGGAAAGAGGGGAAAAGAAATGCCATTCTCTTTTCCCATCTCTCCTAAAAGCTCAAAACCTTGACGAGTCAAACTTGACGTGTGTGAACCGGCACTTACAAAAACTAGAATTTTCTGTGGAAATGCCCATTTATGTACAATGAACACTGAAATATACTTAAATAAAACGAAGGCTACTTGAATGTCATTTAAAAAAGTATTGGAAAACTTAATATGTATTTAAATAGAAAGAGTAATAGAAGTCAAAAACTGGCCCTTAGTTTTAAGAACCACATACAGTAGATGACGGATATAAGAACATCTCATATAAGAAAAATCGCTTTGAAGAAAGTATTTCAAAAGCACCGTGTCTTTTTCCATATGTTTCAATATAAAAAGTATGTTGTATAAAACATCTTTTTATAAGCAAAAAACAAAAACCGATACCAGAAATATTTTGCAATGCACCAATAATAAAAATCCATTCATACAAAAAATATTTTTTATAAGAATACATGGCAATACTGTATTTGATTATGCAAAATTTCAAACCAAGTGCGTATATTCTTGCTTCCACAAAATATCCAACTTAAGGTGCGGTCACACTTGTTAAATATTTGACGAAAAAAACGGGACCAAAAAGCAAACTAAATAATCATTTCCTTTAATTCAAATATTTATTTTGATTATAAAACCACATCTTACAAATACAGTTTTTTGCTATGGCTAGTAGTGAAATTTGTTTATTTCGTCATATTAATACCATGTTAAATCTCAAAAACTATTAACAAAATTAGTGGTTACGCTAATTTGGTTAAATATTTAATAAGTGTGACCGTAGCTTAAGTGTGCACATTTGAATGCACGTTCAGAGCCACAAGTTTTTGTTTTTTATACTAAGTATAGTGAAAACTTTTGTTTTTTTATAAGAGAAAAAACTTTTATGAGAAATAAATTTCTTATAAAAAATAAATCCTTAATAGAAAAAACGCTTATAAGAAAAACTTGGTTGGTTCTTTATGCCATTTCTTTTATCCGATGCCTACTGTATTTATATTGAAACCCAATAACTGTTTCATAATATACTGTAGGTTGTAGTCGGTTGTTTAATAGTGTCCGACCGACTAATCGGCTTCGGCATTAATTTGCCCGATTTTTGCCGAAGGCCGAACTTTTTATATCATTACATATGTATATACAAATAATACAGAATATTGCACAAATACTCAACTAAAACATTTTATCAAAATTCAGTTGTGTTAAATTATACTGTTTCTAAAAAAGGTAAGCAAGTAAGCAATATCGGGAGCAAAAAAAGAAGAAAACAAATTAAAGTTTCTTTATGGGAAATGTAAGACTTAATTCCTCACATTGAAGTGGAAGAAAATAATTAACAAATTCTCGAAAAGGAACTATTTTTAAAATTAATTGGGTTTTCTGGTTAATTTAGGCTGAATTTCGGCTTCGGCATCGGCCTAAACAAGTGACTTCGGCCGGACACTATTTTCTATAAAATAGTAAATTCTTAGTAAATTATTGTGCTGTTTTCTAAAAAATAGTAGAAAAGAAAAAGAAAATCAATTATTTTGTGAAATTTGGAAAACAATATTTTGCAAAAAAGTTCAAAAAAAAAATCGATTTTTTTTTTTTTTTTTTTTTTTTAAACGTTTATTTAGTGATATGAGTATATAATTACAAACTTCAAATAAACAAAAAGTATAAATATACCTTATTTCTAAATACAAAGTCCCATTTTAACGAGCTCTCAAGTATAATATTTATTAAATAAAGTTATTTTTCTATTAGATAACTATATACATAATACAAGACAAAATACTAAGATCATAGAAAATGTAAGCAAAAAGGTTAGCAAAAAAACTTACTTTTATATTGGTAAAGATAAAAAGTAGGGTCAAGGGTTAAAATACGAGTATATAAAAAATAGCTATTAGCTAAGCCACCAATATTTTTTAAGGTTTAAATTAGGTTTAATATTTTTATTATTCAAATAAATACTTGTGTCAAAACGACAATTTTCAGACGTTAGTTCATTACAATTTATAGCTTTGATATTGGCTCGCCTGTGAATATGATAAAGTATAGGAATACCATCTCTATTTTGGATAAAGTCATTTTTATCGAGGAAAAGGAAAGCCTCAGGTGGAACATAACCATTTTGTAATGTTTCAGAAATATAGTCTCCAGAAACATAGTAGGGAGCCATGATTAGGTTATTTTCGTTAGTATTTACACAGTTTACAATATGGTCTCTTATAATATGAACAATAAAATTATCAAATCTGGATATTTCTGCCTTTTCATAGAGCCTTTGGTTTGATATGTATTTTTTGTAATTACTACACTTGGTTGCCAGATTTTTTCTTGATTAAAAATTTCTTTCGGATTTTAATTTTCCTTTTAATTTAAATTTATTTAAATAATTTTGTTTTTATGTTTCATTTAAATTATCCCCATAACGAATGGCACTAGAGCCTTTAAAAAACGGTGACCATATTTTAAAAAGGAAAAATGCATAACACGAGTTTCATATTATCTAGTTAAAGACAGACAAAAATATGAAGATGTTAAAATAGATCATTGAGAGGCCCGCAATAAAGGGCACACAGAAAAATATGTTCCAAATGCCTTTTTATACCCACACCACAATAGTGGAGAAGGTATTATGGATTTGTGCTGATGTGTGTAACACCTTAAAATTAAAGTATACCGATCTACTCAGAATCACTTTTTGAGTCGAACTAACGATGTCCGTCCGGATGGCTGGCTGGCTGGGTGTCCATGTAACCTTGTGCGCAAAGTACAGGTCGCAATTTTGGAGATAATTTGATAACATTTGGGTCATAGGTTCTTATTAGCACAAGGACCAAGCCTATTGAAAATGGGCCGAATCGTAGGACCACGAGGGAAGATAGGGGGGAATTTCTTCCTCTCAGAAACTATCAAACCGATTTTAATGAAATTTAAAACATAGATAGAACCATATCTATATCAATGGTGGGCGCTCCATAGCACATGCTGAGAGAGTTCACACGTATTCTTAGCCTCTTTAGTTTTGTTTTTGATGAGACACATTTTCTTATATTTTTTGTATTTTTTTTCAAGAGAATTTACCCAGCAAACACATGTGTTTTTTTAAACTAGTTCATTTTGAATGAGACAGCAACGAATGCACATGAAGCGGATGCTTACATATTACGGTCAAATGCTAGCAACCATTCTTTTATTTTTCTAAATAAATGTATTTATATTTATTTAAAAGTTCTTCCCTTTCTTTGCTCCGGTATGCTCCATTCTTTTATTTTCATTTAGTATTTTTTTTTTTTTTAACTAATTAATTTTTAATTGAACCTTTGTTTTACATAAATGAATATGGTTTTAAATTTTTTTAACTATTAAAAAAATGTTTTATTTTACTTCAAATGCGTAAAATATTAAATAAAGAAATATAATGCACCATTATATTTCAAACGCTTGGCTTTGTGTTTGGTGGGTAATTACGCCATCTCACTAATACTAATAAACATCAATACAAGCACAGTTTTAATTGTGCCCACTTCTGATCTATATGGACACAAAATGTATGCATTTTTAAAAAAAAAGGACCACGAGGGGAGATAGGGGCAATTTCTGCATCTTAAACCGATTTCAAAGAAATTTAAAACATAGATAGATCCATATCTATATTGACACATTAGTTATACAGTTTTTCGAAACTAGGACCACAAGGGGAGGTAGGGGGCAATTTCTGCCTCTCACAAACTTTCAAACCGATTTTCATGAAGTTTATAAACATAGATAAATCCATATTTATATAGCCCATAAGCATGATGTGTTTTTAAATACTGTGGTGTAGGGTATCATATGGTCGGGCTTGACCGACTATACTTTCTTAATTGTTAAAGTCGTACTATTTGAATTAATCAATTTTTTAACTTATTAACTTATTATCTGGCAAAACTATCAATTTACTATCTAAAATATTCGCTTTCGTGATGTGGTTTTGAAATGTGTTAAAAGTTTAAAGCAAAAACTTTACCAGGACTCATAAATTTTTTCATTTACATAAATAAGAAAAAAAAGTTAAAATGCGATTTAGAAACCACCAAAATAATCGGTTACTTTTTTAAATATCGCCAAAAAAAATAGCCATGTCGCCAAACACAAAATTGCATCGCCAAATTAGTTTAAAAATCTCCAAGTTTGGCGAAAAATCGCTGCATTTGACAGCCCTGTCCACAATTTATCATAGGCGCTACATAGAACCCACTCTCGCAGAAGACTAAAGTACGCCTTTAACCGTAAATGATAATAATATTATTGTAAATGTTGGACAATTATAGTAGAATAAGACAGCTCTGGTCACTATAGAAACCATTTTTGGAAAAGTCTTTAGTACGCCTTAAACCGTAAAGAAATAATAATATAATTATAAAATTTAGCCCCTTACAGTTTGATAACATTGCGAAAAAAATCATTAAAATCGGTCTATAATTTACCGTAGCCCATTCTCGGAAATCAACTTGATAAGCCTCAAACCGGGAAAAATATAGCTGCATTAAGCAGCTATAGACACAAGTGGGAATTGAAAACATTCATTTAAAAAACAGCATGTACCTACAAATACAGAACTGCTTTAGGGTTTTTACTAAAGAATAATTCACCCAGAACAAAGCTCTAAAATACAGTACTATTGTTCTGTTTAATACAGAACGGATGGTCACCGCACTTATAAACTAACAATTATTTTTTTAACAGCTTAAAAAAATAATCTTTTTAATTAAAAATGAGAAAAATCCCGTCTATAAAAAATAAACAAAATATAATCCAAAAGATGCCGGCTTTTAGACTTCAATCTGTTACAAATAATTATGTCATTTGTTTGTCTTTGATAAAACAGTCAGTCTATAAAAAAGGGACACAAAATAAAGGAAAATAATACAAAATAGAATTTAATTTACGACCACAAATCTGAAAAATTAAAACACGAGAGTTGCAAGAAAATAAAAAAAAGCAAGTGTCTCTGTTCTTAACATCTAAAAAATAATAAAAAAGACAGAAAATTGTGGGTGGCTTAGTTCATTTCAGTTTATTCCAATTTAATTCAGCTGGTGGGTCGATTTTGGTAAACTAACATAAAAAAACAGTAAAATTTCAAAATCAAAAAAAAACTACAAATTTATATACTGTATTTTACCCACTTGTACACTGAAACAAAATCTATACCGTTAAGAGGGAGAAAGCAATAAGGCAAATGAGAGTTACGAAAACGGAAAACAATGAGTACTTGTACTAATACATGAGTAGACATAAATAGAAGAGATTAATAGTGCAATGGTGTTGTTGAACCGGTGTCGGCTTTTTTAAAACCCAAAATAAATATAAAAAAAACTACAACAATTAAAGCAACATAACTCTTTATTTTCCCTACATATACCTACTCATACGTATACATACTACAATGTAGTAACTACATGCACATTTATTTGAGTATTTCTTCCTTCGTTTATGATTGTGTATTGTACATATTTAAGTATGTATGTTTATGTTCTATATATTTTATGGAATTGTTTTTCTATAAATTAATATTGCACATTACTGCTGAAGTCAGCATGGGTTAATCTAAAGTAGAGTAAAGATAGAGACCTGAAAATTATGAAAACAAAAAATAAACACCACAAAGTTGGGGTGGCGATATGAAAAACGACAACTTCTCAAACCCACATGGTGTATGACTACAACACAAACAACAAGCGTTAAAAAAACGATGTCAACTCAAAAACTTTTTTTAAAATCCTAAAAATAATTTTTTTTATAAAATTTGAATTTTTTTTTTACAAAGCTTTCTCGAAATTTTATAGGAGGGAGTTTACACGGTGTCTTTCCAGACGTGTCTGTTTTTGACATTCTCTTTTGAACAAAAACCTTTTGTCTTTTCACGATGTCTTTCCCAACATGTCTGTATTCATGTATAATAGCCTAATACACATATATGTATGTATGTACATACAAATTAAAAACATGAAAATTCATATTAGGTTAGGTTAGGTTCCTTTGGCAGCCGTGATCAAGCACAGCTGACGTGGGTCCATTATGTAGTTCCCGTTGTGTTACCATGTCACACCGTCTCCCATGAGTCCTATGTTATCTGGCTGCTAGTATTCCCGTGCAGCCATCCGGTCGATTCAATAATGGAGTGGATCCTGTTTACATCAACATAAGAGAGACAAGTTTTGTCCCCAAGGGCTATTGAACCAAACATTTTGAGTCTTAAATCTCCCAATGCCGGGCAATTACAGAGAAGATTTTCCGTTGACTCTTCCTCCTTCTCTATGCCGCAACTTCTACACAAGTCATTATAAGGGAGCCCCAGACTCTGGGCGTGCCTCCCAATAGGCCAGTGGCCATTTATAACCGCAATTAGGTTTCTTAGATGAAGTCTGGACATCTGTAATGCCCGCCGTGTTCTTTTTTCATCTATGATGGGCCAGTTTTCCTGGTTTCCCCAAACTAAAAAAATTCATATTAACAAACATGAAAACTCATTACGTGTCTGTTTGGCAACCCCTCTTTCTCTCTACCCCGATGGCCTACAAACAAAACAAGCATGTTTGTTAGACATGTCTGAAAAGACACCGTGTGAACTCCCTTTAAGAAAGGTTACATTTTTACAAAATTTTTTATAATATGATAGGTAGACAGTTAAAAAATTTGCTGTAATTATTTTATCAAATTGTAGTAAATTTACACTGTGGTATTTTTATAAATTAAAAAATTTACTTAAAATTGTCTATTGTAAACAAAATCTGCTATAAAATCGTAAATATGCATCAAATTTTCTATTAAACTGTAATTTTACACTGTGGTTAGGCATTTATATTATGAAAAATTTACTTAAAATTGCTTATTTAAAACAAAATTTGCTAAAAAAAAAAAAATCGTAAATATGCCCAAAAATGTATACTAAACTGTAAATTTGTCTAAATTTTACTTTAAACTTACAACAGGTTTGCTGTTACCACAAGTTCTTCCCTGGCGGAAAAAAATTCCGGTTAATACAATTGTTGCTGAGTTAACAATCTTTGGGCGAGTAAGACTCAGGTCGTTTCGGAGCGAATATCCAATTGTCCTATGCCTAAAATTTTCTATAAAACTAAATTTAAGTTTTCTATAAAAAAGCAAAATTTCTCAAAATTATTAGTATTGTGGTTATTTTGTTGAACGTTTGTTCTATGGTTTTTATTCCAAATATTAATATTTTTAAGGGGTTCGAATCTCAGGTCAGTCAAGAATGTAAAATTATCAATAAATTTTAATTAATTTCATGTTGCAAAAAATTAATATAAAATAAAAATGTCATAAAAAAAGTTTGCATATAAAATAGAAAAAGTAACAGTCCGTCTACACCTAGCATGAAGTGCAGTTTAAACAAAAAGTTCTGACTTGCAGTTTAAAACACCATTTGTTTATAGTGGCGTATAAATAATTATTTAAGAGCAACTACAACAAAACGGGCTGTCAAACTTAAACATCAATTTATTTTATAAAAGAGCTCTCAAAAGAAATGTTATAACAAACACGTTTTAGCTTTAATATGAGCGGTGTACACCTAACATTAACTTGATGTTTAGTCATTTTATGTAAGATAGCATTTACACATGAAAGTAATTTCTTAAAATTGCAATACACTCACACTTTTTCACTAACACACAAACAATTTTTGTACTTTTAGAAAATCGGCTATTTCTTTGATTTTTTCGTTGATAATACTATGTTCACTCTAATTTCAATAAAGTAAGCCCCATGTTAGATGTAGACTGCAAGTAATGTTAAATTTACTCTAAAATTGAACATTTGACTATTAAAAAAAAGCAAATAGTAATTGATTTTGAAATAATTTTGTCAAAAGTATTTTTTAAACAAATTTTAAGACCTCTCTCCTACGTTTAAATGCTTTTGTTATACCAATATTTGGTATATCCCTGCTGCATATTTTTGGTACAAGTACATATTTAAGAAAAAAATGCATAAATTTTGTGATTTTTTGTTTGTTTTGGTGTTTAGTTGGGGGAGGATGTGGGTGACTAAAACATAAAAATGTTGTTTAAATATGGGTGAATGAGTAATCACTAAAGAAAACAAGCCACCCAAAAAAATTGAATAAGAGTTCATAGTAAAATATACATTCATCCATATGTATGCACAAAATATGGATTAATGTGAACAGCTGACATAAAAAAATCTTGAAAATGTTAACAATAAAACAATTTGTTAAAATTTCTTTAAAATGAGGGTGCCCGGGTAAGCTTATTGGTTGTGAGTTAGTCTATCAGTGTGTGGATGGCGGGTTTAAGTCCCGCCATAAACTCTGGTCCGTTTCGCAGTGTCACCATTTTAGCATATTTTCTGCTAGATTGAGCAGATTATGTTGCTTATTGCTTTTTAGAATATTTTCTTGTCCAAAAGCCGATTTTTTTTAAACATATTTTTACTTTTTCGAAATAAAATTTTAGAAATATAAATAAAAATTCGTTTTTATTTAGCAAATTTTTAGCTTATTTTTTATATAAAAATTTAGTTGATTTTTTACATATTTTATTTTTAAATTTTGCATATCTTTAGCAAATTTAAAGTATTTATATTAAGATATTTAAATATTAATATACAATTTTAGGTTTCAATCTTAGAAGATTTTTAGCACATTTTCTTAATTTAACGATTAAGCAGATATTTTTGCACTTTTTTTGTTGTAATTTTGGCATATTCTCATCAAACAGTTATGGCAACACTGTTGTTTCACTACACAGGCCTAAGTTACTATTGCTCAGTTATTTAACAGGGGTGTGCTGAAAATCGAAATCGTAAATCGCAAGAATTTTTAAAGCCGTTTTTTAAAAAGATTTCTGTAATAAGAGAATTTTATGACAAATATGTAGGTATTATACAAATATTTCTCTTTTACATAGAATTTTATAACAAAATATTCTGATAGTGCATACAAAATATTCCTGGAAAATATTGAAGGAATAAGACTATTAAAGTATAAAAGCTTTGGAGGATTGTAATTTGACTTAGAATACACATTCGAACAATATGAAAATTTGTATAAAAATAAAACAAAATAGATTAATAGTGTATTTTCAATTTCGATTTTCAGCACTCTCCTGTAAGTTAGACTATAATTTGTAAGGTTTTTTGTTAAAAATGTCCCCATTTAAATAATTTAATAAAAAATTAAAAACAAAATATTTTTTACAAAATTTTAAATGGATTGTTTAAAAAAAAATTTTAAAGTTAACTTATGGCCAATTTTCAGGATTGGTATTAAAACACATTTATTTTTAAAATCGTTTTAAATACAAAATTCTCTTCTTCACTAAAAACTTAAGTGAAACTTAAGTCACCGATGTGGTACACTTAATTTCAACTTAAGTTTCCATTCTAATATTGTAGCAAGGTGGCCTCAATATCACAACAATACAACAACAACATGCAAAGCATCAACAGTCAGCTGTTTTTTCAGACCACCTTGTAAATAATTACACTTTTTTATATTTTTTTTTTTTGTATTTAGTAGTGCTACCATACTTTTATCTTAATTAAATAAGACTTTTCAAATAAAACTCAAAAAACCATTTAGTTTTAAATACGATTTAAGTTTGTTATGAAAATTAACTTAATATAGATTTAAATACTATCCTGAAAATTGGGCATTAAACTAATAAAAATAATACCTATTTTAATATTTTTTTAAGAATTGTGTCAAATTTTTATTAGTTATAATAGTTCTTTTAATCTTTGTTTGTATTATTTTATCTAATATTGACGCCATTTTTATCATCACTTCATTAAGAAATATTTATTTAGTTGGCCACACGGCATTTTGACATGTAAGAACAACATCAACATCAACAACAACAACAATAACTCTATTGTACACTTTACAATGCATTAGATTTATGTATGGTACGTGTTAAATGAAGAGCTCTAAAGTTAGTGACTGAATAAGTGAATAAATATGAATAAAAACAACAATAAATATGTACATTAGGGGTATAACTTTTGAACAATTTCTTAAATTATCAAAAAATACCTATCCATGCCATATAGGCCATGAAAATCTATGACAAAAATTGGGGTCACTTTTTCGCGGGCGTTAAAAAAGTTCCCCCCCAAATCACTTTGAAGTTTAGTATTTGTATTTTTTTTTTGTTAATTAAAAATACAATATCTCTATTGTAAAAACAAAAAACATTCAGTTCTATTTTACTATTTAACAAATAAGCCTTATACCACCAATTATACTACATCCAAACAGTTAAAATTATGTTAAAATAACACGGAAACTCTTTTTTTGAACAAAATGGAAAAAACGGTTTGGGGGGGAGGTTTTTTATCCAAATTGATCTCAAAAAACTGTTTTCTTGATATATACATCAGTGGCCACCCCGTCGTGATAGGTATTTTTTTTTTGTTATACCCCTAATGTACATGCATTAACAACAACTACATAAGAATATAAAAAGCAGTACACTGCAAAAAAAAAGAGTGTGAGAAAACAAAAGGCCCATTTGTTGATGATGGCAACAGCAACAGCAACAGCAATAATAAAATAATGTTGTTGGCTTGGGTAAAAAACACAAAATAAGAATAAAGGAGTGCATAAGTATGCACATGTGTATGTACGTATGTATGTGTTTTGCGTAAAAACTGCAAAAAAGATTTATTGATTATAGCCTTTTAACAAAAAAAATTTTTTTTTAAGCAACATAAACAAAAAGTACCGTTTTAGAAGTAAAATTATACATAAGTACTGGGACAAATACATAACAATAAAATCAAGTTACATAAATGTAAAGTTGTTTATTCTTTTTATTTTATTACTAGCAATGTTGCCAGAGCAAATTATGTTAAATTATTTATTGTTTAAAAAAGAAATGGTCAAATCCGACTATATGATAATTCCCTACACCACAGAATTTAGAGACAAATTTTCGAGAGTATACCCTTTCTGGGACCCATGGACAATCATGGACTCGCCGGAACAAAATTATGTTATTAGGTTAAATAAAATAACGGGTGTTTACATTTTAAGGGATTTTGAATGTGAGCCACACCCAAAAGTCAAGTTTTTTTCTGCATTTCATTTGACATTTCTCAATTTCAGACTAACTCAATTTGGACCATGGAAAGATACACAATCGAGCAACGCGTTAAAGTTTTTCAGGCTTATTATGAAAATGAGCGTTCAAATCAAAATGAATATCGTGCACTTCGTGATTTTTTTCGGTCAATTTAAACGTCCAAATGTGCGTACAATCGGAAAAATCGTGCAGCAATTTGGCAAAGCCGGGTCTGTAGGATATGTAAAAAGTGCATGCTCGTACAGCTCGTACTGCAGAAAATATTGCTGCTGTTCGCGATAGTGTGGCTGAAGAGCTGTCCACCTCAACTCGTCGTCGTGCCCAACAATTGCACCTCTAATGAATGCATAAAGACTTGCATTTACACGCTTACAAGGTGCAATTGACTCAAGAACTGAAGCCTCTTGCCCATTCCAAACGACATCAATGGTCAGAATGGTGGCAAGAAATGGAAACAGTGGATGATCAGTTCTCGAAGAAAATCATATTCAGTGTTGAGCCACATTTTCACCTCAGTGCATTCGTCAATAAGCAGAATTGCCGCATTTGGGCGAATGATAATCCAAGAGTGATTGCCGATAAGCCAAACCCACAAAGAGAGGCTGATTGTTGCGGTTTATGGGCTGGCGGCATCATCGGGCCGTATTTTTTCCAAAATGAGGCCGGTCAGCCAGTTACTATAAATGGTGTTCGATATCGTGGGATGATAACGAACTTTCTTTCTTTGGAGTTATTTGAAAGAAAAGGTGTAGGTCGATAAGCCAGCAAAAATTCAAGAGCTAAAGGATTAGATAATTCGGCACATTAAAGGCATAGAACATCAATTATGCCTCAGCGTCATCAAAAATATGGACCATCGGATGGAGGTGTGCCGCCGAGGTCGCGGCGGCCATTTGGCCGATATTTTGTTCCATACATAATTCCACCATACCAATATTATCATAATAAAAAGAAATGACAATAATTTCTGTTTTATTCAAAATCAAAATCGGCCCTTAAAATTTACATGCAAAAGTTCTTTGTGCCGAATATTATTTAGATATGCGTTATCCCGTAACATCTTCTTCAGAAATTTATCAAAACAATTTTCTGGCTTGATTGTTCTTAGTCGATTAGAAACAATAGAACAAGCACTGTCATAATACACATTTTAAACATTGTGCTTTCTGTCATATTTAAAACAATTCTAGTTTGCTAATTCTTCGCATTTCAAAAGGTTTAACTGTTGTCCGTAGAGCTTTTTATTTTAGTTGTAGTCCACATAGCAAAAATATCTCTCTGATGCGGAACTGGAACGGAATTTTCGATATGTATGTACATATGTATAAGTAAAACGTTTTCAAACTAATTTTTTGCATTAAATAAGTTTAGTATTTTCAAATGGAGGGAGAAATTGCGTGTTGTTATTTTTAAAGATTTTTTGCGGTCATCGTGTATTTGACCACCTTTTGAAATGTTAAAACAAGTCTCTTTATTTTTAATGAAATTCTTTCACTTTTTCTGGAACTGCAGTACATGATGAAAGAAGGATATTCTTTAGTTTTTATATTTATTTAAAAAAATAAAAAAAAGTGATGAAATTCTGCTTCAAATAAATTAATAATTGTAGAAATTTACAATAATTTATATACATACATATTGGTAAATGAATTAAAAATTTATGCTTAAAGGGCAACGCTGATTCACAGACATGGTAGCACTATTACACACGTCTATGAGAAAAGAAAAATAAGTGGGAGTAAGTTGCGTTTTGTATTTAAGATTTATTTAAAAGATGAGTACCGGAATACAGCCTTTAAAACACTTAAGGTTTATGTTTAGGGTCATTACAAGTGGTTGGAAGGGGCAGAAGACCATAAAAATATAAAAATAACTGTCATCTGTGTAAAACAATGGGGTGGAAGAGCAGAGGCTAAAGAGACTCTTTAAAATTTCTTTTCACTCACACCAATTTCATAGAACTCTAAAAAATAGTATTGGAATGATAACCAGGGTTGTATAAACTTATACATATACAAATAAAATTAAATGCTGTAACATTCTTTTTAGTAAAGGAGCCTACAATTTTGTGCCGCATTGTTATTATACCAAAGACCAGGGCCCCGTTTCTAAAAACTACAATTTACTTTAAGTTTTGAGGAACGAGGCCTAGATCCATTATTATATGGAATTGCATCCATTAGTTCCATTCCTGCACTTACGAGTTTGAAAATTTGCCATGGAATTAATCGCTTTTTTGGCTTTTCTTTTTATTTTTCATTGCTTTTGTCTATTATTCAATCTCATTTCAACTACAAAGTCAATGACTATAAAACGTTTTTATAAAATCATTCGTTAAAAGAAAATAATCTATTTATAGGATGAAAGCAATAAATTATGGAGTTTAATGGAAGTTTATACAGAAAAATGCGAGATAATTTAACATTTCACAAATGGCTAAATGAAATCATCAATCTTAAAGGATGCTGGATAATGTACATTGATTTGCCAAAAATATTTATGTTGTCTAAGAAAAAATAGATTAGTCAATATTAAGATTAAATCAATTAAGTTTGGTTAAATAAATAAATGGAGCAGTACTATTTTTAGTAGCCAACAATTTAAAGACAATTTAGCGGGTTTTGTAAGTAAATAAGAGGTTTTCAGCTACTGTTTAATTGAGTGGTTTAAATTGTGAAAAAGTTTTTAATTGATAACATTTGTAATTTAATAAATTCAGGGGTGTGCTGGAAATCGAAAACGTTAAAGTATTTTTTTTAAATAAGATTTCTGTAATAAAACAAATATTATACAAATATTTATCTATTAAACAGAATTTTAAAACAAAAATTATAAAAATAAGATTAAAAGTGTATTAAAAGCAACTTCCAAATTCATGCGTTTTACGTTTTCGATTTCCAGCACACCCCTGAATTTTTCGTTAATTGCATTAGAACATTTGCAGCTGAATTAATGACAGCTCAACTGAGCTAACAGTATTAATTACATTCCAATTGAATCAATAACACTGTAATTGAATAATTTACTTTGTAATGGAGTTCACTTTATTTAAATCATTTTCATTGTGATTAAGTCAATTGCATTTAAAATGATATTATAATTAATATAATTGAATCCATTTTTTTGTAAATATCTTGTAATTCCTTTTGAAATTATTTATTATTTTGCAAATACTGAATCCATTACTTTGGAATCATATAGTTTTCAACTACTAAATTACTGTTATTGTTTTATAGTTAAAGCAAATAACTGAACAAATAATCTTTGTAATTGGTATTTAACCAAATATCTAATAAAATAATTAAACGCTTTGTATTAAATAAATTAATTTGTACTGGTATTAATTGCATTTGATTTAGATTAAGTGATTCTGAGTCGATCAGTATACATTAGAGGGTTTACATCGATGGCGACATTGAGGTTACGTATTTGGTATAAAATTTTTATTTCAATCCCAAAATTGATTTTTGTGTTGGCATTTGAGTGAATAAAACCGGTTATTTTTAAATGCTTCACCGAAAACCGGGTTTATTTTCAATAGCCGGACATGTTCTGACTATCGAAAAACTCTTAACTTAAGTCTTGAAATCACATAACAGCTAGGGAATAGTAAATCGATTTCGATTCCAATCGAAAATCGATTTTGTGGTAAAAAAACAACTTTTTACAGAAATCAATTCCGATCAAAAGTGATGCTACACAAGAACACAATTTTAATGTGAAATGTACATACGTATCGCACTTGTTCCTCTAAAGGTAGAAGTACATAGCACGCGTTAGTGCGCGCGCGCTCTGTAGACTTTTGTCAAAAAAGTTAAACTAGTGTATTTTAATAGGACAAGCTACATGCAAAATGTTTTGAAGCGTTAGCGACAGAAAGTTGGTTAAATTTGAACTTTTTAACGCGTTGTGTTTTTTTGACAAGTAATCAGCTGACAATAAAAAAAATTTTACAAATTTGCGAATCGTGAAAGAAAAAATTATTGAAGAGCTTCAAAAACATACAATATTTAAATAAAAAGAATAAATTCAATAAAATAAATAAATGTTGATATACTTTCGAATCCGTTTTCAAATAAGTAAACAAATAAAAAACAGCTGACATGCACGGCTTTTGTAACGCGTGTTGTGTAACTTGCAATTTTTCATGCGCTAAAGTTTTTAAACGCACGACAAACGTCGACGATTGAACTCGTGTTATGCACTTCTACCTTAAAGGCCATCTCAAAATTTACACATTTTCAATTTTTGCAGGAAAATTATAAACAGTAGTCATAACTACCCACTGTAAAAATCTTAGTTTAATTTCTCCAGTAGTTTGCCAAAAAATTGCTGGTGTATCCCCCTTTGTGATATAAGGACTAAGTTTGCATATTTTTTTTTTAAAATAAATTTCAAAATCGATTTGGAGGTTCGATAAATCGATTTTAAAAACTGAAATAAAAAAAGTCGATCGAAAAATCGAAAATCGATTTTGGAATCCATTTACCATTCCCTTATAATAGCTATTCTGTAAATCGCAATTGCAAAAAGTTGGGCAAATTAAATTTGCAAATGTATACTCAAGGGAACTATAATATTTGTACTAAACTATGGCAGACCTCAAGCAACATGCACGAGTTTCAGAACACCATTAAATAAATCTGCAGTTTTGCGATTTAAATCGTGCGATTTTCAGAACATGGCCGAGCTACTTTTCGAAATAACCGAAACCCGGTTTTTGAAAAAGTGAAATAAACAATATCCCTAATACAGGGTCTGCCAAATAATTTTTTTTTTTTTTTTTTGAAATTGCTATAAAAAAACTACTGAATATTTTCTTAAATTTCTTTTTTTATTTGAAATTACAATCCCTCCGGTTAATAATGGAAAATAATTTCATTCAAATGGCTGCCTCGGCTGGCCATGCAGTAGCCTACACGATCGGTCCAATTTTTAAGCACATTATCGATTGTGTGCAGCTGTATTTCACCAATGGCTTCACGAATATTGTCCTTTAAAGCGTCAATTGTCTCTGGCTTGTCGGCGTAACACTTATCTTTGACGGCACCCCACATATACTAGTCCAACGGTGTCAATTCGCAGCTCCGAGGTGGCCAAACGCCATCAGCTCTGCGGCTGATAATGCGATCTTCAAAAACAGGGCGCAAAACATCGAGTGTAGCTTAGTGGCACGTAGCGCCATCCTGTTGAAACCAAATGTTGCCAATATCCTCCACTTCAATTTTTGTGAACAAAAATTCGTTCAACATGACCCGATAATGATCGCCATTGACGGTAACGGCCACTCCTTGTCCATTTTCGAAGAAAAATGGCCCAATTATGCCTCTGGACCAAAATTCGCACCAAACAGTGACTCGTTTTGGGTGCTTTTCGGCTTTTCAATGTATGCTTGCAGGATTTCTGTGCCCCAAATGCGACAATTTTGCTTGTTTTCATATCCGCCAAGATCAAAATGAGCTTCATCTGAAGAGATGATTTTTTTTTTTTGGCAAAATTGGCATCTTCTGTAAGTCGATCGCAGGCCCACTTAGCAAAGGGAAAACGCATATTTCCCAGCGTTGTTCAAGCGTATACACAACCATATTCGTTCAGCGGAAGGATAAATCTAATTATCTGTCAAATCTGACATGAGTTAAGTGTTACCATTCACGAAAAACCACTAGTTGAAAAAAACTTTAGATGGCGGACCCGTTAATTACAATATAATATTTTTTTTTTTGTTTTTCCATTTTCTATTTCTATGTTTTTAAATAAATATTTTCCCATAAAAACCATAAAACCAATTTTCACAAGCGACTTTTTTTTACTGTAAATGGATAAAATTAAATCTGCCAATATTTAATGTTAAAATCAATCATTTCAAAATCTTTTAGCACAAACCGCTCATTGCAGCCATAAATAATGGCTTCTAATTGCGGTTCTCATAGTCAAAAACTCTTGAAAACTGCAGCCTACAAACAAATACATCTAAACTAGTCTAATTTGCCAAAGTGAACAAATAGAAAACACCTTGTATTTTTTACTTGAAATAGTTTTGGTTAAGGCTTCTGGCTAAAACTTTTTTTTTAGTTTAGTTTTCTTGCAGCAATTTAAAGAAAATTCCATTATGCCCACATGCACACAAAAGCTCTGGACAGGTAACGAAAACAACTAAACTGCCCAAGAATTACAAGTCACTGGAGCCATTTTAAAACTCAAGAAGGAGTAAAATTAAGATAAAAAAATAGTATTTTAAATAAAAAGGCTAAAAAAACAAATTTAATTGCTTTATTCGTTGAAAACTCGTAAAGAAATATGTAGTTGTTATTTAAAATTGAAAAAATGTTAAATACTGAACACTGTCAGTATTTATTTTGGCCAGTTTTAAAAGGCTTAAAAATTTTTAAAATATAATTTCAAATTGCAGCAAGACAAAAAAACCACGCCTTGCCACCACATTCATACAAATGTACATACTTATATGGAACAATGTAGCAGGCAGTTACATCTTGTATACTTTTTAAAATATGTATGTATGTATGCACAATATGACCAAGAGAAGATGATGACGACGCAGCAGCAGTATCATAAACATAGGAATACATTAACGGAAGAACAAAAATAAGCATAATAATCACTTTTAACAAAAACATACAACATAAAAAATATGGCAAGTAAAATGCAAAAAATAAGCAACCAAAGTACACTTGGAAAAATTTACAACATATTTAGACAAGCCATGTTTTAGACTCAAAATCTTACTTCGTCTTGAAATTGCAAAACAGTGTAACCGGGTCTTTCTTTACACATGCAAGTTCAAAAAACTGAATTCACACACTTTTTCAATAAACTTTCGAACTTGCAAGCCATTTCTTACCCTACGTTTCCACATGCAAGTATTTACTTGCAACAGCCGATTGGCTGAAAGTACAAAAATTGTGTGAATGTAAATGAACTTGCACTTGCATGTGGAAACGGGGGGTTAAGACAGTGATTTTTTGACACTTGCAGCAAGTTAATGGCAAAAACATAAACAGTGTTACCAAATTGACTTGATTGCGGAAACAATAATTATTTATTTATTTTAATTAAAAACGAAACGATTTAAAACCGAAAATATCGTTTTCAGTATCTTTTAAAATAGATTTTAAATACATATTCCTTTTATTTTCAGTCTTTATTCTTTTAAATTTTATATTTTATACGTTAACTGAAGTGTATTCTGAACGAAACCTTAATCCTTTATTTCAGAAATGGATTTAAAAATCCCTCGAAATTCATCACACCTTTTAAAAACGTTCGTTTTTAAATCGATCGATTTCCATCACATACCTGTATAGTTGTAACTCTTTTTTAAATATACATACATATGTACATATATAAAAATATTTCTGGTTTTGTTTTTGCAAATACAAAAAAAGAATACAATTGATTTGAATTTTAAAACATCAATCTTGTTAGAAAAAGTAATAAAAATTATGAATGCCAACATTTTATTTAAAAATTAAGCTCTTTTTCGCACTTGGTAACTCCGATTTATAAGGAACTTCCAAATGGCTGTGTAAACATTCATGCAACTTGCATGACATTAATTTTGTAATTAATTTCGTCTAAAAATTATATTTGCTGCGAAGACCAATTTCGTCTAGAAATTTTAATTAACTCGAAGATTAATTTTATTCAGAAAATGTATTTGACACGAAGATCAATTTTGTTTAGAAATTGTCTTTGATTTTAAGGTTCGTCCAGAAATTTCAACTGATTCTTAAAATTTTACCTATTCGATTCGAAAAACAATTTGATATAGAAACTGTACTTGATTTATGTGCTGTTTCCAGGTGACAAACAATTAATAATGTAACTCAAAAAACTGAGTGATTTCATATAAATTTTTCTACACAATCAATTATTTGTCACCAGGAAACAACACATTAATTTAGCGACAAATTCGTCTGGAAATTTGTTTTGCTTTATGAACAATTTTGTTTGGAAATTTTCTTGGATTCGATTATCAATTTCGTCTAGAAATTGTTTTCGACTTGATTATCACTTTCGCTTAGACATTTTTAATTTCGATTTTTAAATTCGTCTAAGAATTTTATTCGATTCTATTAATTAATGATCACAATAATTTTTAGGGCACACGTTCAATATACATACATATATTTTGATATTTGGCTCGACATCCATTTGAAAGGATTGATGGAACGCGCGTGTATGCTACATGTTATATATTTATCGCCTATTGAACGTGTAGCTTTGTCCTTAAATTGTCTTCAAATACAATATAATTTTTTTTATGCAAAATTCTCTTTCAGTGTAACTAATGTAAACATAATAACAAAAATTATGACAATAACATGATAACAATAATAAAGAAGATAGTTGGTTTGTTTGGTGTCGTTATTGTTGTTGTCAAAAAAAAACAAGACAAAAGATAAAGCTCACATACACAGAGGCACTAAATAAAAAGTGATAAAAATGAAGGAGTATAAAATTTGTTCTTACATTTCTTCATACTCTTCTTCTTTCCTACAACAATAAAGTCATTTCTTTCCAGGCAACAAACAGTAATATTAATAATAACAAAAACAAATATATATAAACACACAACAAAAAAACATGTTAAGAAAGCTTAACAAAAAAGCCTATAGAAGAGAAAAGATGCAAAACTTGTTTTGTATAATATGTGTGATTCAGTGTTGCCAGGGGAAAAATCTAAGAGTTACGATTTTTTTTGAAAAACGTAATGGTTTCCTTAACAGTAACATTTTGAAATAGCACATATACTTACAAAATAAATATTTTTCACACAGAAGGCAAAAAAACCAATCTAGCGGCGGAAAAATAAAACCCGTGCCCATGGTCTGTAACTCCCGCGTCGGGAAACTATTTGATTGCAACGTGAGAAATTATACAAAAAAACCATGAATTGAAACAAGCAACTGGTTTTCTTACTTAACTGCGTCTATAACATTTTTGGCGAGTAATAGCTGTCACGTGAGTGTCTGTTAAATTTTTGTGAGAAAGTTTCCGATTTGAACTGTCAAATAAAATCACGAAAAAAAATCAGGTGAGAAAAACTTTTGACACAAAAAATATACATATGTATTAAAAATGCAATAAATAATATCACTGGAGAGATAAATATTTTGTTCTTGGTTGAATTTTTCACTGTATAATTATGTATGTATATTGCTTTTAACATTTTTTAAAAAAAATATACAAATGTTTCTAAAGCCAGGTTTTAAGCAACATACATACATTAAAGTGCAATGTAACGTAACGACGTAATAGCTCTTGAAAGTATTCGACATGAGTTAGAGAATGTGTGTGAAGTTAAATTTTAAAATTTATAACCCTAGACACATTCTGTTATGTTTACAGAGCAATGTTAACCACTTAACAGAACTTATGTTAACGCTGTTATGATGCATGATTCCAGATTTCTGGAAATGGAGTCAACGTGGGCGATAAAAAATGATTAGGATTTGTGGACAATACTATTCTCCATCGTTCTCCATCCCCAGAATTTGTAACAGAGCGAGTTGGAGTGACTTATGGCCAATTTACTCTTTTGAAGTCTCTAGGGGATGAGTCCAGATTTCTGGAAAAGGAGTCAACGTGGGCGATAAAAAATGATTAGGATTTGTGGACAATACTATTCTCCATCGTTCTCTATCCCCAGAATTTGTAACAGAGCGAGGTGGAGTTACTTATGGCCAATTTACTCTTTTGAAGTCTCTAGGGGATGAGTCCAGATTTCTGGAAAAGGAGTCAACGTGGGCGATAAAAAATGATTAGGATTTGTGGACAATACTATTCTCCATCGTTCTCCATCCCCAGAATTTTTAACAGAGCGAGTTGGAATGACTTATGGCCAATTTACTCTTTTGAAGTCTCTAGGGGATGAGTCCAGATTTCTGGAAAAGGAGTCAACGTGGGCGATAAAAAATGATTAGGATTTGTGGACAATACTATTCTCCATCGTTCTCCATCCCCAGAATTTTTAACAGAGCGAGTTGGAATGACTTATGGCCAATTTACTCTTTTGAAGTCTCTAGGGGATGAGTCCAGATTTCTGGAAAAGGAGTCAACGTGGGCGATAAAAAATGATTAGGATTTGTGGACAATACTATTCTCCATCGTTCTCCATCCCCAGAATTTTAAACAGAGCGAGTTGGAGTTACTTATGGCCAATTTACTCTTTTGAAGTCTCTAGGGGATGAGTCCAGATTTCTGGAAAAGGAGTCAACGTGGGCGATAAAAAATGATTAGGATTTGTGGACAATACTATTCTCCATCGTTCTCCATCCCCAGAATTTTTAACAGAGCGAGTTGGAGTTACTTATGGCCAATTTACTCTTTTGAAGTCTCTAGGGGATGAGTCCAGATTTCTGGAAAAGGAGTCAACGTGGGCGATAAAAAATGATTAGGATTTGTGGACAATACTATTCTCCATCCCCAGAATTTTAATGGAGAATAGTATTGTCCACAAATCCTAATCATTTTTTTATCGCCCACGTTGACTCCTTTTCCAGAAATCTGGACTCATCCCCTAGAGACTTCAAAAGAGTAAATTGTCCATAAGTAACTCCAACTCGCTCTGTTAAAAATTCTGGGGATGGAGAACGATGGAGAATAGTATTGTCCACAAATCCTAATCATTTTTTATCGCCCACGTTGACTCCTTTTCCAGAAATCTGGACTCATCCCCTAGAGACTTCAAAAGAGTAAATTGGCCATAAGTAACTCCAACTCGCTCTGTTAAAAATTCTGGGGATGGAGAACGATGGAGAATAGTATTGTCCACAAATCCTAATCATTTTTTATCGCCCACGTTGACTCCTTTTCCAGAAATCTGGACTCATCCCCTAGAGACTTCAAAAGAGTAAATTGGCCATAAGTCATTCCAACTCGCTCTGTTAAAAATTCTGGGGATGGAGAACGATGGAGAATAGTATTGTCCACAAATCCTAATCATTTTTTATCGCCCACGTTGACTCCTTTTCTAAAAATCTGGACTCATCCCCTAGAGACTTCAAAAGAGTAAATTGGCCATAAGTAACTCCAACTCGCTCTGTTTAAAATTCTGGGGATGGAGAACGATGGAGAATAGTATTGTCCACAAATCCTAATCATTTTTTATCGCCCACGTTGACTCCTTTTCCAGAAATCTGGACTCATCCCCTAGAGACTTCAAAAGAGTAAATTGGCCATAAGTAACTCCAACTCGCTCTGTTAAAAATTCTGGGGATGGAGAACGATGGAGAATAGTATTGTCCACAAATCCTAATCATTTTTTATCGCCCACGTTGACTCCTTTTCCAGAAATCTGGACTCATCCCCTAGAGACTTCAAAAGAGTAAATTGGCCATAAGTCATTCCAACTCGCTCTGTTAAAAATTCTGGGGATGGAGAACGATGGAGAATAGTATTGTCCACAAATCCTAATCATTTTTTATCGCCCACGTTGACTCCTTTTCTAAAAATCTGGACTCATCCCCTAGAGACTTCAAAAGAGTAAATTGGCCATAAGTAACTCCAACTCGCTCTGTTTAAAATTCTGGGGATGGAGAACGATGGAGAATAGTATTGTCCACAAATCCTAATCATTTTTTATCGCCCACGTTGACTCCTTTTCCAGAAATCTGGACTCATCCCCTAGAGACTTCAAAAGAGTAAATTGGCCATAAGTAACTCCAACTCGCTCTGTTAAAAATTCTGGGGATGGAGAACGATGGAGAATAGTATTGTCCACAAATCCTAATCATTTTTTATCGCCCACGTTGACTCCTTTTCTAAAAATCTGGACTCATCCCCTAGAGACTTCAAAAGAGTAAATTGGCCATAAGTAACTCCAACTCGCTCTGTTAAAAATTCTGGGGATGGAGAACGATGGAGAATAGTATTGTCCACAAATCCTAATCATTTTTTATCGCCCACGTTGACTCCTTTTTCAGAAATCTGGACTCATCCCCTAGAGACTTCAAAAGAGTAAATTGACCATAAGTAACTCCAACTCGCTCTGTTAAAAATTCTGGGGATGGAGAACGATGGAGAATAGTATTGTCCACAAATCCTAATCATTTTTTATCGCCCACGTTGACTCCTTTTCTAAAAATCTGGACTCATCCCCTAGAGACTTCAAAAGAGTAAACTCGCTCTGTTTAAAATTCTGGGGATGGAGAACGATGGAGAATAGTATTGTCCACAAATCCTAATCATTTTTAATCGCCCACGTTGACTCCTTTTCCAGAAATCTGGACTCATCCCCTAGAGACTTCAAAAGAGTAAATTGGCCATAAGTAACTCCAACTCGCTCTGTTAAAAATTCTGGGGATGGAGAACGATGGAGAATAGTATTGTCCACAAATCCTAATCATTTTTTATCGCCCACGTTGACTCCTTTTCCAGAAATCTGGACTCATCCCCTAGAGACTTCAAAAGAGTAAATTGGCCATAAGTCATTCCAACTCGCTCTGTTAAAAATTCTGGGGATGGAGAACGATGGAGAATAGTATTGTCCACAAATCCTAATCATTTTTTATCGCCCACGTTGACTCCTTTTCTAAAAATCTGGACTCATCCCCTAGAGACTTCAAAAGAGTAAATTGGCCATAAGTAACTCCAACTCGCTCTGTTTAAAATTCTGGGGATGGAGAACGATGGAGAATAGTATTGTCCACAAATCCTAATCATTTTTTATCGCCCACGTTGACTCCTTTTCCAGAAATCTGGACTCATCCCCTAGAGACTTCAAAAGAGTAAATTGGCCATAAGTAACTCCAACTCGCTCTGTTAAAAATTCTGGGGATGGAGAACGATGGAGAATAGTATTGTCCACAAATCCTAATCATTTTTTATCGCCCACGTTGACTCCTTTTCTAAAAATCTGGACTCATCCCCTAGAGACTTCAAAAGAGTAAATTGGCCATAAGTAACTCCAACTCGCTCTGTTAAAAATTCTGGGGATGGAGAACGATGGAGAATAGTATTGTCCACAAATCCTAATCATTTTTTATCGCCCACGTTGACTCCTTTTTCAGAAATCTGGACTCATCCCCTAGAGACTTCAAAAGAGTAAATTGACCATAAGTAACTCCAACTCGCTCTGTTAAAAATTCTGGGGATGGAGAACGATGGAGAATAGTATTGTCCACAAATCCTAATCATTTTTTATCGCCCACGTTGACTCCTTTTCCAGAAATCTGGACTCATCCCCTAGAGACTTCAAAAGAGTAAATTGGCCATAAGTCACTCCAACTCGCTCTGTTACAAATTCTGGGGATGGAGAACGATGGAGAATAGTATTGTCCACAAATCCTAATCATTTTTTATCGCCCACGTTGACTCCTTTTCCAGAAATCTGGAATCATGCATCATAACAGCGTTAACATAAGTTCTGTTAAGTGGTTAACATTGCTCTGTAAACATAACAGAATGTGTCTAGGGTTATAAATTTTAAAATTTAACTTCACACACATAGTTAGAGACACACTTTTTTGTCACTTTTCGGAAAACGATGGAATATTTTGTTTCACATCTTTTCGATGCGAGAAGTTCTGACCAAAGTTACAGAGCATGGGTGCTGGTTCGGACAGTATCATTAAAAGCTCACATTGAGTAAAACTAGGGCTGTTATTCTTTATTGATTTTTATATCAAATTTGTTGGCATATTGAATCGGTCATGCTGGACGTTTTCGGGCAAAATATTTTTAACGGCTTTTCCTTCTTTGCTATTTTGGATAAAGTTAAGAGCGTAAATACAGAAAAAAAAATCTTGTTTTGAAAACTCTTTCAAATCTTTACAGAGATGAAAAAAGTATACCAATGTATTCTTGAAATTTTAGTAGAACCTTAAGTCTGTGTTCATACGGCTCATGTTTTAATGGCATGATTGCTATTTTATTGGCAAGAGGGACGAGGAGAAAAGAAACGAGTACACAGATGCATGAACTGTCAGTACGCTTTGCTTTTTCATTCGTTGTTTGATTTTGTTTTCAATATCAAAAAAGCACACATGCATACGCACGACTATACAAAATAAAAAACATGACATGAATCATTTGAACGCCAATTCATGTTGAAAGAAGAAACAGGAAGAATCATGTCAATAAAACATGAGCCGTATAAACGCAGACTAATATAGATATTATGTATGTATAGAGTAATATTGTTCGAAAGCTTTGCTGCAGAGACTTGCTGATTTGTGTTTCATAAAGTAAATACGCCACTATTCAACGGGTCATTTAGTAGCCTTCAAACAAGATTGGGAAAAACACAACTCATATTTTGCTTTATTATGCCAAAAAGAATCAGTTGTAATGGTTAAAAAACCCTTTTCAATGTGGACCTGTATAATTTAAGAAATAAAACTGAAAACAGTCGACAACTGTGACTAAAGAATTGTATCGTCCAAATAGTTCTTATACAACAACATTAGCACTCACTGTGTTAAAAAAATGTACATATGTCTACTTTTTAGCGGCCTTATAGTATACATCAATCATATAAAGTATCCATACAATTTTTATTTTGTGACTATTTTGGAACATTTTAGTTTTCTGCCGACTACAGAATTTTATCGGTAAAATTTGTCTTATACCTACATATAACAAGTTTTTAACGGAGCTTATAGCCTACAACCTTTCCTTTAACTCATTCATACATTTATTGTGGGTCAGATTATTAGTTACGAAGAACGGATTTTTCTTCCGATAGATTGGCCTTGTTTTTCAGAGTGTGAAAATTTTTTTAATTAAACAAAAACCTAACTCTTAATAAAAATAAAACAACGTGTGAAAACGTTAATTTAATGTTTTAACAATGAATCGAGTACTTTTTCAAAAATATTACTTCGTTCTATGCCATATACGAAAAATTAGGAAAATTTGGCCAAAAATATCAAAATTATACATGTTACGTTGGGCCATCAAGTTACGAAAAAATAAACAAATGTTACCAAACGGCATCACTGGTGTGAGTGATTATGTGTAAGTGTGAAGACAATAAGTGTGAGTTTTTCTGTTCATCTTCTTTTTCTTTGCAGAGAAAATGCAAAACAAAAATGTTTTAAACAGTAACAGAATCAGATTCTTTTTCTTAAAAACAAAGATTTAAACAAAAAAAAAATAACATGAAAACGCAGCTTGGAATATGAGGCATTGTCTCAATATACTTGTAGAATATGGTAACACAAGAAGACTTGAAGAATGACAACAATAACAACAAGAACATCAAGTAAATGAGTAGTTAGACAGACGTGCAGTTTAGGCAGGCTGAAATGGCTAAATTACAAAGAAAAATACTTAGATACATACCTTTGTATATATGTATGTATGTATACCTATACACGTAAAGAAAAAACATGTTTAAATATGGTCATCTCCAACAAAACTATTTTTAAAGAAAATTTGAAACATATTATGTTTAATTTAACATATTATCATCACCGACAACCATATTATTGTTAAATTAGTCCTCCATCATGAAGACACAACCTTATTATGGTTGGCTCTAAACATGTTATGGCTAAATATGACAATAATTTGTGTTAAAATTAACAAAAGTTGTTTCCTATTTCCAAGAGCAACATGCTATCGTTGAAAAACAACCATGGCATTATTAGTGTTAAACAAATTTTAGTTATTATCAACCATAACATGATCGAAGGCAACCATTATATTGTTGTGGCTTCTTGATGAACGACAAATTTAACCATAATATGGTTGTCAGTGACAATAATATTGTTAAATAATATGTTTAAAATTTTCTTTAAAAATAGTTTGGTTGGAGGTGACCATATTTGAACATGTTTTTTCTCTGGGTGTATACACAAACATAGAACAACAATAAGGAGTTATATACAGGGTGTTTAATTAGACTAGATTTATTTAAAATTAGCTAAATTGTGGGGAAATGTTTATATTAAACAAAGTTTTCAGAAACCTGCGGCAAATACATATTTAAATGTTTAAAATCTACATCCCTAAGGCCCAACCACAATGTGCTTAAGTTGGCTTAAGCAAATGTTCGAATACGTGGGTAAGCAAAACACAGCCTCTTTAAAAATGTGGGCGGGAATGAAAAAGTGGGCGTGGAACAAAATATTTATATTTATTTATGTCTAAAGAACGGCAAGAAAATAATTGTCCAAACAAATTTTGAAAAAAAAAATGGAGGTGCCTATCAATTTTAGCGTTATTTAAAAAAACCCGAAGTTTCAATCTCAAAAACATGTACACATACTTTGTTTTTTATGAAAGTTCACCATTTTGGTAAAATTTTGTTTTTATAAACAAATAAAAAAATGTTTTGCATTGATTCTGAATCAAACCATAAACTAAGGAACGCTTGTCAAAGCCCCCTGTATTTGGGAAAAAAGTTTAGCCAGTAGGTAGTTGGGTTCGACTTACGAAAACAAAAACAACAAAAAATAACAATAATAAAAAGGCTTTGTTGCCTTTAAGACACAGTTAGGTTTCGACTGAGCCTCTGCATTACAAAAAAAAAATAAAACAATCTAAAGCCATTTTATTGTAGTGTATGTGGATATGACTACAAGCATATAAGTACATTTTGCCTTTCACGGGGACAAGCTGTAGACAGTTGGTTTCTTAGCCAAAAATGGCCGTAGGAGTATAAACAAAAAAAAAAAAACAAAACCAACCAGCCAGCCAGTCAACGAAACCATACTTAAAAAGATGTCATGAAATTGAAAACCCAAGAAAGGAAAATACTCATCAAACATTTGAAACTCCCATACATACTTGTAATATCCATAAACAATTCGCATAATGAATTAAACCATAAATACACGATGATGTACCGTTCGTATTTACGTTAAAAAGTTTCAAAGTCCCAAATATGGGTTTTTGGAATAGTGGACCTGGTTTTTAATGTCTGTTGAACAATCACCATTTGGTATCTAACAAAAAAAAAAAAAAAAAAAAAAACAAAATAAAAAAATCCCGATAAACACAATAAATGACACATTAACAATCAATTCTAGTTGTAATAGTGGTCGTTTAAGCCAACAAAGAATTAAAAAAGTCAACATTGTTGTTTTAGTTCTTATAAGGTGAAACAGCATTTGCGACAATCGATACTAGATAAAGATACAAATGCAAGTACACATCTTGGTTTCTTTGTAAATTGTATATTTTAGAAGATCATTGCTCTCACCCGCACTGCTTGCACAGATGAAAATGTGGTAAAAAAAAATTGTTCAATTTGTTTCAAGTTTTACAGCTACAATGAACTTAAGTTTATTTGCGATTTATTTTTTATATACAAAATAGAAATAAAATCGAAAAAAATACCAACCATCTTAAATAAAAACATTTATAATACTACGACAATGACGTTAATGATGACACTGGCATGTCAGGTTGTCTTTTGTTTGTTTTAACTATTGTACGTGTAAGCACCGCCCTAATATTGAATTAAAAAGATGTAATTTTGTTTTAAATCATTTAAATTTAATTAAAATGTGTATATTTATGTAAAAACTGAATATTCCATGTACGCACGTTAAATATATTGGTGTACCTTATAGGGAGACTTCTGATGAACAGCGTTATCATATCAACATTATGCAGTTAATAAAAAAATAATAGGGACTTCTTGGTTTTCAAACATGTTTTCAAACTTCACAACAGATTTTAAAAACTTTATTTTAACTGCAAAACAGGAATTTAGGGAATAAATCCTACTTACATACGTTAAGCCAACCACTTGACTATCAATAGAGTCCCAACGAACATTCGGGTTCGGTAAAAATAATGCGCGGCCAAAATTTGATGTTACACCAAACTTTTTTTAAAAAAACGTATTCACCCCTATCGTGAATAACAAGTGGAATTTGTGTTCCCATTAAGTTTTCATTCCACTCGAAGGGAAAAAAGCAATCGTGAATCTCATGTGAAAAATTGTTCACGCTATCAGTTCCAGTGAATGTAAAAATAAGAAGAAAGATTAAAAAAAAAAATAAAAATCAATGAAATTTTTGTTCAAAAGTATACACGTGTATATTTTAAAGAAAAGTTAAAATAATAAAGCAAAATATTAAGTATTGGAGGGATAATTTGTCTACAACGCGTTGCAACGTTAGTTTTTTGAACTTTTTAAATTTTATGTAGTAAAATATTTTCCAAAATGCTGCCACCACGTCTTTCAAAAGCTACACAAATCCGCAGGCAATCGACTTGTTGTTATGCATTTTGTTGACCAATATATCTGTCTCTGCCATATTAACGGATCTAGCCCTTAAATTGCGATTTGTAGGAGGACCTACTTAAATATATGTTCTGTTCCCTAGCAAAAATAAAGTGAGAAAATCTAAGGGAAATGTGAACAAATTACGAGGGAAAAAACTTTTCACGATAAGGGGAATTTTTTCCCGTGAACATTTTTTCACGTTATTATTCCCCTTTGAATTACCTTTTGTTCATGGGAGTTTTTCATGACCGCAAATATGTGAAAAAGGGAAAAATTACGAGGGAAAAATTATTCACGATAGGGGTGATTGATTATCATGTGTAAAGTACATGTAAATATGTTGTATTGAGTGCTATTTTGCAAAGTGTAATTTTGACAAATTTTTCCATTGAATCAAATAAAGAGTTTGTTGACCTACAATTTTATTTTTAACAAACTGTGTTGTTAAAAATTTTCTTGAGATATTTTTATCTGTGCAGGAGATAATATTTCAATTATTAATATTAAAGCTGTGACCAAAAAATTTCAGCACCACCGACCAGCACTGCTAGTGAGCAGTTATTTGGTCAGACCGAAGAAATAATCTACATAGCGTTAATGCAAAAAGTTACTGTTTAGCCAATATGAAATTAAAATATATAATATTGAATACTTATATATTTTTTTTATTGTACTCCTGTTCTATAGCAACATGTTTCTCTTCTGCGTGTATTTAAAACTTTTTTTTATATTTTACGATTTTTTTCCTAACTATAAAATTGTTTTACTACTTAAAAGTGTAATTTATCCTTTAATTTTGCAACTCTACGAAGGTGTAAATGTTATGAATTCCTGAAATTTAATTTTGTTTTAAATAAAGAAATAAAAGTTCAGTAATAATTTGCTAAATTTACTTAACTTCATGTTCGGGTTGGGTCTGAAAAAGTGTGTTCGGCCTGACACTAACAATCATTCTCAACTCAAAATAACGTCCATTGAGGAAGCGACAAAACAATGAAACAAAAGATTCCCATCTTTAGACTTAAACAAGTGTAAAATCCGCATCTCAGACAATGCGAAATATTTGGGTGTCATACTTGACACTTGGCAAACTGTCATAAAAACTGAACACAGAGTCTACAAGGCTACGGTAGCTAACTACACCTGTTGTAACATTCAGGGGAATATCGCAATTTATGTGGATAGCCAGGCAGCGATCCTATTACACTGCTCTCACCATAACATATTTCTGCTAATTCGCCTGTCTATATCACGATGTCACTCCAACGCTTTGGTTCGCACAAATTCCATGTAAAACAAAAACAAATTTTGAAAGTTTGTTTGAGTTTTACATGTAATTTGTGCGAACGAAAGAGTTGGAGTGACATCGTGAAAAAGGCAGGCGAATTAGCAGAAATATGAGATGGGTGTCATATGGTCCTTCTCGACCGACTTTACTTTCTTACTTATTTGTTTTAAGTTTTTATAAACATTTATTTACAAAAACTATATTTCATGCCTTGTAAATACTATAAGAGAAAAATCTGTCACGAACAATATTACATTTTGTTCACTATAAAACCATCCAAATAATATTATTTTTACAATTACGGGCTATAAAGGTAAAATATGTGGTTTAATGTAAAAAAATTAAAAAAAAAGAAAAACCTCCCACAATTCGCAGATTTTCATATTTTGTTTTATATTTACCCCAAAATCACTTCAGTTTTATGTCACGTACGATATGCACTTATTTTGCTCGATATTTTGGACAACAAGGTTCCGAATTTAATTTAATTTACTCATAAATAGTACCCTCTAAATGAAACATAATGATAAAACAAAATTTCCAGTTGCTACTATTTTTACAAAATCTCTATCTCTCTGAAGGCGTACGTACAAATGTCCCGTACGATAACATGGAAATGCCAATATGTATTTGAGTTCTCTTGTTCTCGATTAAATTTAATTTTAAACTATTACTTCGGTTTTAAAAAAAATCATTTAAATAAAACTTGTCTTTTATAAACGATTAAATAATTTAATGTCACAAAATTTTAATTTTAAGATGAAGAATACGAACAAATTTGCGAAATTCTCGCTTATAACTGAAAAATTTTACGGGAAATTCCAAAAAAAATTCTGGATTAGGAACGCTAGTTTTAACATAACAATCAAAATATTGAAATATTCAAACAAAATAATCAAAGACTATCATAAATGTGCACAATAACGAGCACCTAATTCGAAAAAAAAACACTAGAAAACCCAATACAATACAATATAGACTACCCTACTACAAAGCTCAGCTCTCTTTTTACACACACGCACCTATTTATTACTCTTGTTACAAAAATAAAGAAAAAAAAACAAGAAAAATTACTACTATATACTACTCTGACAACCCCTCTCTGTCCCTCGCTCTCTTAAGGAACCATAGTACAAAACTAATAAAGTGTAAAAGAACAAAAAAAAAGTACCTATTAAAAAGAAAATTGCTATACATCACAAAATTGAAGATTTTTCGAAAATTTTTTTAAACAATTCAAAAATTTCTTTAGAAATTTATTAGATTTAAAAGGATTTTTTCAAAAACAAATACGTCTTATAGATGAAATTGTGAAAAATTAAAACAAATGTTTTTAATTTTTTTTATTATTTTAAAGGTTGCTTTTGGAAAAATTACCATTTTTTCGTATACACACTTCATACAAGATTTATCGAGGAATGATGTAGAAGGAAAAATTATTAAAGTTTTACCTTAACTTTTTTTTAAGATTTTAAAGAATTTTTAATTTTAATTTAACTTTTTTTTCTTAAATCTTTAAAAACAATTATTCATTTATTCCTAAGAACTTTTGCTGATCAAAACTTTCTTTAATTTTTTTATTTAATTTAATATTTTTTTTTTATAATATTTAATGAATTTTTTTTTAATTTATTCTTTTTTTGCTTTGCTTTATTTTTGTAAATATTAAATTATATATATTTTCTTGGTAACACATTCAAGCACCTTCGTTAACACACACTCTCATGTATAAATATTTAAATGAAAACTTAAGCGGAAAAACTTGTACGAGCGTTTTTAACACTCATTATTCACACAAACGCAAAATCTTCTCAACACTAATCACACACACAACCAACAACAGCAAGAGGAAAAACTTAAATTTATATTAAAAATTATTTATAAAAAGAAATATGTTTTATGTATAATAACAAACTCCCGACCGACAACCGACAACGATGACTGACGACAAAGGAGCTGCTACGATTATTGAAAAACGTTTTTTCTTGCTAGCGTTTTTTTTTATTTGTTTTTGGTTTTTGCCAACATAAAGTTCACAAACTTGTGAATTGCAGCGCACAAACTCCACATGAATCAAGGCACACACAAACACTTAAATATGCATACCAACACGTATTTACTCATTTACTCTTATCACGAGTTGCCAGTTAAAATTTGTAGAAAATCGTAAAAAATTCGAGAAATAACAAAAATATGCAATTATATTGCAAAGAAAATCTTTGAAAATTAAATATTTTTGAGTGAAAATATAATTTTCGAAATTATGTTCGAATTTTCGAAATGATGTCCGA
Organism: Pollenia labialis; assembly: GCA_949318255.1. Taxonomy (NCBI): domain Eukaryota; kingdom Metazoa; phylum Arthropoda; class Insecta; order Diptera; family Polleniidae; genus Pollenia; species Pollenia labialis. The sequence goes on along the minus strand of OX439143.1, from coordinate 133,817,498 downwards.
ATTTTCGAACATTGTAAAAAAACTTTATTTCAAAAATTTTTTAATAAAAAACAAATTTTTTTTTAGTAATTGATTGTACACAGAAAAAAATGGTTCAAGAAAATGTTTAACACAGTTTGTTAAAAATAAAATAGGTCAACGAACTTTTTATTTGATTCAATGAAAAAATTTACCAAAATTACCCCTTGCAAAATAGCATTAAAACATATTTAATAATGAAATAATTAAATATTTATTCATATTCAATAAAAAAAATATTTAAATCAAAGTAATGATAGTATTTTTACAACTCTTGTCTATTTTGTTAATAGCTTTGATATCTTTGCAAATAAGACTTGAGTGTTTGTAATTCTCATTCGCTTTAGAGTTTTATTTTGATAATATATTTAGTTTTTCCAAAGTCTTTGGAAAAAGGTTTCCTGATGATCTCGCCTAAGCAACCAGCGAAATGCGCATAGGAACTAGTTTATCCCCTCAGAATAAATTTAAGTGTATTTATCAAAGAATAGAAATTACGAATTTAGCACATCATAATTAATAACTTAAGATGCGATAAACATTTTGTTTGATTTATTCAACATTTCCAACAATTAATTTTAACAAATCATGCAAACATTTGTTAAAAAAAAATCAACTCTATTAAAAATTTAATAACTATATCTACAAACTTTCTTATCAATGCCGCAAAAACCGTCATCGCTGAACATTCAAAAATTTTTTAATCATATATGCGATTTTCGTACGCAAATATGAAAATTATTTTTTTCTGTATATCATTGTGATATTTTTGGCAAAACACCAAAATTTTGGTTACTAAACTGATACTGACAAAATTAATTAAAAAAACAAGTAAAACTGTTATATATTTGATTGAGCCGAACATTATATGTGCACTTCTCCAAAGTATTAAGAAATCATATCAAGTCGATTCATAATAAAATTTCAAAGCAAACTAAACAGAAAGCAACTTTCAGCTGTTAAATGGGTGCTCAAATAAAGCAGTGATGCAAACTCAAAGATGTAACACTCTAAAAAAACGCTTTATTTTAACAAATTTATATTAAAAATATTAAACTTCAAGATATTTTTAAATAATACAATCCACAACAAATTTTTGTTATTTTGTTGAATTGAAATTTTCGAAGATTTAGGTCTGTTCTGAAAATAACTTTTGTTCTAACAACATGTGCCTTTTAAAATCACACGTGTGATATTGTGGCGTTTCGTTTATGTGTGTTTTCGGTGTGATTTTTTTTTATTGCCGAAAACACACAGAGAAACACGAAAACGGTGTGATTTTAAGAACACCACAAAATCACACGAGCAGGCCGATTTACTAAAAATTAAAATTTTCAATACTAATTTAAATAATTCATAATAATAAGCATTTTTTCTTAATTTTTTTAAATTAAATATTGGAGTTTTTGCCCGTTTCTAACGCCAGTTTTAGCTGTAAAAATTTTAAGATCTGGTCACACTGATGGCAATTGGCAAACTCACTAAACAAAAAAAACAACAACAACAATACACAATTTTGTACATAAAATACATAGAACATAGGTAGGCACTTGAATTAAGAGCATACATAAATTTATAATAAGAGAGTTGTAGTTTTCATCACAAAAAACCCCCACTCCAGCCCCTTTACTAAGCAATTTATTGTTTTTTTTTTGCTGTGTTTCTTATACATAAGGACATTTAAAACAAGGAAGTGTTTTAAAAGTTATAAACAGTAGTAAAGAGAGAAGAGAATAAGAAAGAGAGTTTTGTAAAGAGAGTGTTTTATGCTAAGAAGAAGCTCCTTTATCCTACACACACATTAACATTCGTTCATACGCAAAATTACCAAGTTGGACAGCTACTTCAGTACTACAGCTCGTATATAGATTTCTAATTAAATCTTCTACGATTGAAAGTGAGTAAATTTACATAGTATGTACATATGTAGTCGGAAACCGGCTTTAAAAGCTTTTTCAACCGGTTTTTGTTTAAGGCAGGCCCAAAAAAAAGTTAACCGGCTTTCTTCTACCAAATAAGGGATGAATTAAGGAACACGTATTACGAAATATGTAACAACTTTTAATATGTTTAACTTATACAAGGAATAAACGATAAGCCCTTGACTTTTTAAAGAGGTCCCACAGGGATACTCGGATACACTACATACAGCTACACACACTATAAGTGGGACACAAAGAAAAAGTCTTATGTTGCTATGTTGGGAACTCAAAATAGAATCCATAGCTTTATTTAACTGTATAAATTAAATTATCTCAATTAAATTTAGACCAACATAAAATAATTAACATAAAGTAGATATGTTAACAAAGTATTTTTGAGAGATGTCCCACTTATATTGTCAGTAGCTGTATATATAAAATTCTAGATAAAGCCAGTTTCTAGATAAATTTAAAAAATATGTAATATTCAGGCTAAAAAAATATAGGTAACGGGTTTGATTGAAGTATGTATGCTATTCAAGTATTCCAGAGCCTCTATACAATATAAAATCTGGAATATCACATTCTGGATGTTCCAAATAACCTATAAATATATATATTCCTTATTCATACATTTTAAATGCAATTGGAAATAAGGAAATATGACTGAGTTAAATGAAAAACAAGTTTAATGGGTTGTATGGAAGTTTGAGAAAATATTCTTCAGAAAAGCTTTTGTCAAAAGATGGATCTATTAGTTAGAAATTTGTGAAACGATTTTAAGGAGTTATGCTAGAAACACAACAAGGACGAACGACGAATATTCGTTGCGAATTATAAAACACATTGGTATGTATGAGAATACACACAATCGTTGCGTAGACCGAAATTCGTCATGCGTAACGAACACTGCGATAGGATTATTTCTATTTCTTACGCAGACGAACGACGAATAAATTGGGACAGGGACAGCTAACCGCAGCTAAATCGTGAAAGCAGCAAAGAATCACAGGGAAAACTCGCTTCTAATGCGAACATGGCTAAAATTTGCAAAAATCCCGAAAATTTTTAATATTTCAAACAATCCATTAAATTGATTAAAGTCTCTAAAACTATAAGGAATAGCAAAAATTCGATAAAAATTGCTAAATTAGCGGAAATTCGCAAAAATTTGCTAACAGCGGCATAAAAGCAATGTCTAATATTTTTTAAAAATCGTTAAACCTGTAAAGAATTATAACGCTTATAGATGGCTAAAATTCGCAAAAATTGCAATATTTAAACAAACGCAAAAATTTATTTGAAATCGGTAAATCAGTTTAAAATATCAAAATATCCGATAATAACATAAAAAAGTTTGCAAAAATAGCGAAAATTCGCGAAAATTTTTCATTTTTCAAAGAACCCATAAAATTGATTAAAAGTCCCTAAGACTATTAGGAATGACAAAAATTCGTAAAAAATTGCTAAATTAGCGGAAATTCGCAAAAATTTGCTAACAGCGGCATGATAGCAAAGTCTACTACATATTTATTATAAATCGTTAAAGCTGTAAAGAATCAGACAACTTACAGACACAAATCGCAAAAATGGCTGAAATTCGCGAAAAATTGCAAAATTTGAAACAAACCTAAAAACTAATTTGAGTTTGCTAAATCGACTGAAGAACACCAAAAATGCTTAAGTAATCCACTTTCGAGTGGATTCTACAACACACCCAATTAATAGTTTTTTATGTTTTTTTTTTAGTTGAAATATGGTCAACCTATGATTTGATAAATGTTAATAAACAAAGACATTTTAATAAAATTATTACAAGTTAAAGAAGAGGAAAATGGATGAAAATGTTTATATAATCAAGCGTCCAAGGTATTTATTTTTATAAATTAAAAAAAAATCAAGTCTTATTAATACTTGGAATTTACGCACTATTGTGTCTCATTTGACGAATTTACGCAACGAATTCTTACCGACGAATTCGTTGTACTATGCGAAGTTCGTCGTTCGTCCCAGTTGTGTTTATAGCATAACATGCTGTCGTTACACTCTTACACGCGCTTTCATAAACGATTAATAAATTTAACAAACGATTACTAAGGAAAATTATCATCAAAAATTTGTTTTGTAAACCTTAATTAAATTTAAAATGTTTTTATAAATACAGGCATTGAAGTATACAAGTGCTGTCAATATCTTAAGCTTGTTTGTGGAGACAGAGCTTAAATAGATCTTTTCGAATTCGGGAATTTTTTGATGACATTTGTTTAAATCGTAAGAAGGTGAATCTTTGGCTAAACGCAGAATAATAAAAGATAACACCTTTTTGGTAAAGTGAAAAACACTTGCACAAAAACACTTGTCTTAAAATGCAACCGGTTATCAGACAGCAATGTGACAATTTTTTTTTGTCTGTTTTCGTTTTTTTGACTTGTCTTAATTGGTGTGGGTTACATCCTAATAAGCACGAAATTGTGTGCAACGAGGTTCCTTTCATTCTATTTTGTTTTACTCTGCGTGGGTTTGTTGTATCAAACTCCATGTATTTTCTGCAACCAATGTCTTGTCGCAGTAAGAAAAAAAGGCAACATTACGGTTGCTTTCTTTTGGTGTGGGTTGTCGTATTAGTCAAAAAACTGTTTTATCTTTTGTTGGTGTGGTTTCAGACTTAAAGATGTCGCGACAACTACCGGGATCTCGAAATGGTTGCGGTATCAATCTAAATAGTGGACAAGAGGTCTTAAAGATGTTGAATAAGGTATAAGCAGCGAACACTTTAAGCTTGTTTGCTGCTGACAATTGACCAATCTTCAATGTATCTTAGCATTTTCAGGAATCATGAGATGGGGCAATGATTTTACAGCTGTTGGGCAAAAGGATTATCTGTTTTCTCTTGACTGGACTGGCGAGTTTTTTCAGTAAGGTGATGATATCCAACCGAATCTACTTTCGCAGCAAAGTTTAGCTTCGACTCGCAAGCAAGGGATTTAGTACACAGAAAAAAATTTTTGCGCCAGTAAAATAATTAATCAAAAATAAAATCAGTTTTAATTAAATATTTAATCAAGTGAATTAAACGTTTAATTGAAATATTGTCAATTAAACATTTAATACACATGATTTATAGTTTTTTTTCTCCATTCTTTGGCATAAACGTATTAAATGGGCTCCCACTATAATATTGAAATTTTTGATACTTCAATGGGGAAAAAAAAAAATTGCCAAGAAGGGGAAATAAGGAAAGTTTAATTTCTTTCTTGAGGTTTTTGGTTCTACAACTGGTACTTTTTTAATGACCGTTAATATTCGACCGAGAATCATAAAATTCAACATGCAATATCATAAATGATTAGACTCTATGGAGGAACTATTTTGGTCTTTAACTGGTACTTCTTGAATTTCCGTTAGTATAGGACTTAAAACATAAAATTAAACATACAAGGTCCTGAGTGAATGCGAATCTGTAAGAGGGGCTTTTCGGTACTTTTTGTTCTTTAACTGTTACTTTTTGAATTTCCGTTAATATTGTACCTAAAAACATCAAATTAAACATGCAAAGTCCTGACTGAATGCGAATCTGTAAGAGGGGCTTTTTGTTCTTTAACTGGTACTTTTTGAATTTCCGTTAATATTGGACCTAAAAACACCAAATTAAACATGCAAAGTCCTGAGTCAATGCGAATCTGTAAGAGGAATATTTTTTTGTACTTTGTATATCTATAACTGGTACTAACTAAGGATAGGTTTCAGGGCCTTTATTCAGAAAATATTAATTATGGTTTAAAAAGAGATATATTAAAGCAAAAGTTTTCGTACTCAAAAGAAAAGCAAACCCATTTGAACATGAGTGCGCTGTTCACCCTCCATTTCGCCACCAGTATGTCTCCGCTAGACCGCCCCCTGACCGAATGCGAAAGCGGCTAAGAGGGGGCATACGGAGAATTACTGCCACTCCGTAAATAGAGTGCCCAGGTACGCTAGTTGGTAGTGAGCTAGTCTATCAGTGCCGAGGTTGCGGTTCGATTCCCGTCAGAGACTCTGGTTTCTTTCCTGCAGACAAGCGTAGAGCTTTGCAGGATTAGCTTAGGAAATTTAAAAAAAAAATCTTACTAATTTTGATGAAATTTTAATAGATAGATCAGCGTAATTAAATAGCTAGGAATATGAAAGGTCAGAGTGCAATTTAGATTTTAATGAAATTTAAAACTTTCTTAATCGATCTACAAACTATAAAACACACAGGCTTAACATTTCTTTATAGTTAGTCAAAAACTCTTTATGGGCGGGCAACGCCACGGGAACGGCTAGTCTATATATATAAAAATAAGTTGTCCTATGTTCGTCATTTTATAACTCGATAACCACTCAACCGATTTTCAAATGAGTACATGCGTTGGAAAGGTCTACTTTAACTGATGGTTTATAAAAAAAAACTCCGGATAGAGATACAGATAAAGTTATTGACAAAATTCTCCATTATCTAGTATTATATATATATTTGAGCAAAAATCCTTAGTTCGGAAAAGTATGAGAACTATACCAACGTTTTTCACATCGGATTCCGCGGAACCCTTGGGGTTCATAGCAGATCTCCAGAGGTCTGCAATCTACAAACAAAACTAAATGAAATTTTCTTTGAAAACTTTTTTTTAATTTTTTCTGTAATTTTCGAAAAATCAAGGTTTATATGGCCAAAACTTTCAAAGATCATATTAAAACAAAAAAGCATTGGCTGAAAGTAGAGTTAACGTTTATTTTTACAATTATTTTTTCTCAATCTCTTTTGTAACCAAATAACGTTTATGGTCTGTAAAACAATTTTTTGGTTTTTCAAAGAGTCCGTGATACAAAAATCAGTGAGAACCTCTGTACTACACAAAATAAGGGGGTTAGTTTATAACTTTTATCGTTCTAAACATTTTTTTTTGAGAGCAAAGCTTTATTTCCTATAATTTTGAATGAATCTTTAAGATTAAAATATTAAAAAAAATTTTAGAAATCCCTAAAGCGGTTATTACTGTAGTAAATTGTGAAAACTGCAAGTAAAAAACAGATTCAACTTTGGTCAAAAAAAAGAGACGAAATAGCATAAACTCTTAATAATCCTAACTTTTATTAATGGAAAAATTCTCTTTCAGGGTGTAAGCTCTCTCTTAATTTTTTTTTTATAATACTCATTGTTTGAAAGTAAGTACTCTCGCACTTGCATTAAAAATAAAAACTTTTAACACAAAAACACTTGTAATAATGTAAGCGCAAAGTTGTGCTCGTAAAGCATCATATGGGGCTACTTTAGATGGGACTGTCGACTATGATGACGATGAGGACTAAGCCGACGACGTTAGTGGAATATTAAGAAAATTTTCTACTTGGTTTAACAAAATTATCTATGTGCAATGCACATATTAACTTTAATATGTATATGAATACATTAGGGAGTATCGTTAGTGTTTGAAAAAAAATGTAGAACAGGTACATATGTAGATGTTTTTCAGCGACAGCGACAAAAATGAGATCTGCAGTTCTTTGACCGTTAAGATCTTAAGATTTTAAGGCAAACAGCGTTTAATTTGTAAGGCATTTTCGATAATCGGTAGATCAATATCTAAATGTTTAACCAAATTTAATCATGTTAACCCGATTTAATTTTAAAGAAAGAAAAAAAAAATAAAGTAAAATGTTATTTAAACACAAATTGTAGAAATTAACTCTTTAGACAACAGCACTTTTAAAGCACTACAGCTTAACGGAAGATTTGGTGAATAGAAAATTAGTTCCAATATAACTTTAAACCAATACGAGCCCATGGTTAGTAATTAGCAAAGTAATGTTAAGATGTTCAAATTAACCGGTATAAAAGCCCCCGAAACTTACGTACAAATTAAGATATTTAGACTGTTCTGATACCACAAAACCTTTTAACGTAAACTAATTATCACTATAAAGTTCAAACTCCTAAGATCCATTTTTATTCTGCTTAATAAAATCTAAGCAGTTTTAGGAAAACTTCCTGCTTTCGTCTGTAGGATTAGGAAATTATTCGTTAAGTTAAAGTTTTCCATGAAATTTATTTATAAACTAGCTGTTTGGTCCCGGTACTGCTAGCGATTTTCGAAATAAAAATAAAAAATTAAATCAAAGCCCACAGGATTTCGAATAATAATTTAAACATGTTGGGCCATCCACTACCGGCCATATATAATACTTATAAGGATAAGTTAAGGTTATTCCTTTTACAGAATCAAAAAATCAACGAATTATTGGATTCCAAATTATAAACCACAAAGAAATCTGTTTCATTTATGCAGGGTTATCCATTTAGTTGTTTAAAAACAGTCGGTCTGGCAAAGCAGTCAGCTGTTAACTATCTGTCATCTGAGGTGTCACTAATTTAATGAGAGGTTTGCCAAATGGATCGACTAACAGCCAAAGAACGCTTAAAAATAGTTAAAACTTACTACAAAATTGGTGGTTCAAACGTGGCAATTTTTCGAGCATTACGTGGTTATTTATGGTCGTCATAATATACCTACTGTGCAAACAATTGGCAAGATTATAAAGAAATTTGAAGAGACTGAAAGAGTTGCAGATGCGGTCAGGCCTGCGCCTAATGGCAAAGTGCGAACTGCCGAAAAAATCGGAACATTCAATTCAGAGCGCTATGGACGTCTGCAGTTAAAGTTTATGAACTGGTCGATATGTGGTTTCAGCAAGACGGTACTGCGAGCCACACAACACTACCGATTTTAGCCTAATAGCATTGGAAGTTTCCTGCAACGTCAAAAACCGGATCATCCTTTAACGTTGGATCATTTAAAAATCAAAATTCGTCAAGTTATCGTTGAGATACCGCCCGAAATATGTAAAAAAGCGTTCGAAAACTACCTCACGGTTAAGATAGCATGCTTAAGAACCCATTGGATTTTTTAATAAATATTAAATTAATCTTCTTTCTTTTCCAAAGTAATACTATGTTCACACTTGGGTTCTTAAACGCGTTTAAGCAACTCGAACGTGATTAAGCTCTAATCACATCAAAATCGAGATGATTTCCCATACATTGAAGTGATTTGTAAATCACTACAAATTGACATGTTTACAACTAAATCACTTCATTAATCACATAGAATCCACTGAACATACCTCAAACTGAGTGTAATGTAGAATCGGCCAACATAAACTGAACAACCGGCCACGATTTCTGCTTAATAATTTTATTTTTTTCCTTAAATAATTCATAAATTTTCACAATTTCATCATTAATATGTTTAAAATAATCTTCTGATAACTTTATAAAAGTATTTTTTATCAATTTTTAATACTTTAAAGAAATATAAATTTGTTTGTTTTGTTTTTTTCTTAACCATCTGTCATCTTAATCATCTCAAATGTTATGTGAACGGCTTTGATTAACTTAATCAACATTTTGCTTAAACGCGTTTAAAAACTCAAGTGTGAACATAGTATAAGTCGCCAATCTTCTTGCGATTGCGATTTCAGAACCACATACTATGCGATTTCAAATCAGAATCGCAAATGTTAAGCGTTTTAAGATTGTCAAAACTTGCCCGGGTATTATTACAGTCAATGGACATAGCACAGCTTTCGTATCTCGCTTATTATCAAAATTTAAGTTTACGTAGGACAAGAATAAGGCTGACTTCCTTAACGCAGAGTTGCAAAGGATCACTTTTAAGAAATGCGTCGAAAAGCAAGTCAATACTGATACCATTCAAAAATTAACCTAAGGCGCCTTGACCACAGAAAAAAGTGGAGTTTTTGAAGCTATTCCTTTCCGTGTTGCATTTCAACATTGCGCTTAGAAAGTCAATCAAAATTTCATTTTTTTGACACCTTTTTTAAATGGAATACCCCTAATGTTGTACATATACATACATACATAAATGTTAACATAAAAGTGTTTGTGAAGTTATAGTAAGAGATGTTTGTGTATTCATTTCGATGGTGATGATGGTGGTGGGGATTTTTAAGAGGGAATATACCACAACAATTCCCACACAAAATCTCAACAACATACATTTTGATTCGCCTTATTTATATACACAGAGCTTCTTATTGATTTATATGCTGATGTTGCCTGCTCAATAATAAAACAAAAACAAAAAAACAGCAAAGGCAACAAAAACTTCCAACACGGTTCGTACAACAACATCAGAGGCAACCAGCAACTTGATGGAAATAAAAATGGGAAGAAGAAAAAAACTAAACATGAAAAGCAGCTTTAATGTAAAACAAAATACATAAAAAAAATAAATGAACTAAACTGAAATACTAAAGCTTAAGCTAAAATATTGAAAAAGGCAAAATATAATGATTTTTTATTATGCGAGGGCAGTATAAAAATTTTCTTTAAGAACAAGTCTCTCGTTTATTTTTAGTTTAGAGAAATTTAAAAAGATGTGTAAAAGTTTTTTTTAGCAAACAAAAGGCTTTTTATAGTTTCATGGTGATAAAGAATACTTTTTTTAACCGAAAACCAATGATTGAATGTTTTAATGAGCAAACTGTTGGTTATTAAACTAATATTTGTTTTAAATCACTATCGAAATTTAAACATCTGATATTTTATTAATAAGTATCAGGGGTGTGCTTGAAATCGAAAATGTAAATTTGGAAATTGTTTTGAATACACTTTTAATCTAATTTTTATAATTTGTGTTAAAAAATTCTGTTAAATATAGAAATATTTGTCTAATATTTATCGAAATCTTTTTATAAAACGACTTTTAAAATTCTTGCGTTTTACGTTTCCGTTTTCCAGCACATCCCTCTATGAAATTAAACGGGCAGCAAATTTGCGGAAAGCTATAAAACACCAAGTAATCAGTTTTTATTAAATTAACAAAATTTAAATGTGGGGTCTTTAATGGTTTGCTTGCAAATTTCAGTGCGAAGGTAATGTGGAATACTTTCTTCATTAAAAATTTTTTTCCAAAAAATATTTTTGCATTTTCCGAAAATTTTAAAACGGGAATTTTTTTTACAAAGAATACGACTTATTGACTAACAGAAACTTTATGGGAAAAGTTTGAGTCTGAGCCAATTTATTAGATAATTATATCTTTAAAAGATCCCAAGCTGCCAAATTAATATTCTTAAAAAAAATTTCCCGACAATTTAGGATTTTCCGAGAATAAAAAAAGGAAGATGTTAGTATTACACTGTAGTGCTGGCAAATTCTACTACTTTTCATTACTCAATAAGGACTGAAACAGAATAAAGCAGTTGTAGAAGTAGCGGAAGCTGACGAATGGTTCTTTGTAGCGCAACAAAGTTCAACATTTCGAATTTTGCGCTTCAACTGCAACGACTCCTACAACTACGTATTCTGTTGACACTACTTTGAAACTGCCGTTTTTTGCTTTTGACAGCATAACGCGCTTTTCTTAACGTTGTACTGCAGCGACTATTCTGTTCCCCACTTAACACTCAATTTGTGTACTCAATTCTTCTCACGATTTTTTTTTTTTTTTAATTTTCGAGAAACTTATATTTCATGTTGTAATTATTAGGTGGCCTCGATATATCAATTGTTTGCTTGTATGTGTTGATGTATAAAATGTACACCCAGAGAAAAAATATTTTTCAATATGGTTGCTTTTTTTTAAATTTTTAAAAATATTACTGTTAAATAAGTCCTACATCAAGAAGCCATAACCATATTATGCTATGGTTAATAATAACAAATACATGTTTAGCACTGTCATAATGTCTATGGACAAAACTGTTTTTGAAATGATTTCATTATATTAACATACAAGTATGGGTCTTACCCATACTGTCCAATATAATAGATAACAGTAATAAATCTATGATAGTACTGTATTTTTAAACAGAGCTGTATTTTCCAAGAGAGCCGTTAAAATTTTCACTTAACTTCGGTAAAAAAAATACAACTCTGAAAGAATAAAATAACAACTTTTGAGCATTGAATACCCAAAAAGTATACTTTACCAGCACTATTACGCAGCACTCATCCGATCCGTGACCTAAAAATCTTTGTATCTGATCTGTAAGCCAAGCTTTCATTTAATTTCTCATAACTAGATTCCTGTCCCTTCCTCAATCTGGACTGACTGGCTTTTTGAAATTTATATTGTAATAGGTATTCCTAGTGTCTATTAGTTCCCCAAAAAGTTTTAAAATTACGTCCGGGCTTACACTGTGAAAGTTTTCTTTCAGAAAGTCTGTGTTTGTTAGAGAGAGGGGAGAGAAAACTGGCATATTCAGTTCCCCTCTCACCAATAAACTCAGACTTTCTGAAAGAAAACTTTCATAGTGCAAGCCCTGACTTAATTTTAAATCCAGACTAGGAGAATTTTATTCAAGCAAAAAAATAATTATGAACTAGATCTAAAGAAACTTTTGGGGATGCCCTCATTAAAAGGTTGCAAATAGAAGAAAACAATAATAATGAAAGCATCAAACGGAGCAAATGAATTGCCTACAACAACAATTGACAGCAAAAACAATAAACAAGTAAAATGTTTAAGTGTTTTTTATTGATGTAAGTAAACCATAAAATGACAATAGACAATAGATTTGAACTTATTACATTGTTACTCTCATTAATGGAGCTGTCACCGCTGTTTCTGCTACCTCTTCTTCTTTGTATACATTTATTTGAAAAATTGTGACGTTTTTACCGAAAATATTGAGTAGAACAAAAACTTTTTAAAGAATTTAAAATTAGGGTATAAATGATTTTTTAATGAAGCAACAGGTTTTTACGATTATTTAAAAGCAAATAAAAATAATAAAATACAGAAATTAGGACGAGATTAAGGTAGACTTTTATGAAGTCTACACACATATTCAGGTAGATTTTGTCATTAGCAAAAATATTTTTTTTAAGAGCAAGATAAAAAAAAGGAATTTAAGTTGTATATTTCATGGAAGTTTTTGGTATACATTTTCATAAATTGAAATTGAGAAATTCTTTTGAAGTAAAAAGTTGCCAGATAAAATTGAAATAAAATCGAAATTAAAGGAGCATATAGACGACATGTTTTTTACATCTGACTTGTCAACTTTGCTTGCATGTCACATGTAATTGTGCATTGCTGTTTTACATAAGGTTTATGATATTCGGTCACAAACTTACATGTAATTTGCTTCTGACATTGTCTCTGTTTTTTTCGCATGGTTATTGTAAAAACCAAAGTAGTTACGGTTTCAAAATAGCGTGAGGCCGCCACAAAAATTTTTAATTGCGCCGTAAGAGTTCAGCCATCTTAAACATTTTTTCTTTAAGTTCGAAGATGCCAATTTTGGATATAATATGGAAACGTTTTTTACATATGTATGTATGTTATTTCTATTAAAAGTTTAAAAGAACATAAATTTATCGGTATTGTAAAATAACAACCTCAGCCGGCTAATGATTCCGTCAAAAGTGCACCGCCGCTGCCGGCTTCTTTGCGGCATAGATTTCTAATATTTTTTTTTTTTCAAAATAACAACAGTTGTGTCAAATGTTGTGGCAGAAGAAAAAAGAGCGTAGTTGAAATTTTGTCAGATGACTTTCCGTCTCACTTTTACAGAAGCAAAGTGGGAAATTTGACATGTCAAATGACAAAAACATGTCGTGTAAGGGCGGCTTAAGCCAATTGTCAGCGATAAGTTGTATCTGTTATTAAAGATAAAGGAGTGTTTTAACGATTTCGGTCATAATTTGAGCCACAATATGGCACTGGGTTCTTGTATAGCGAATTTTTATGGCAGATCCTAAATTTCGGTCGTCCTTCCCTGGACATATGTATCAACTTCCACGAGAAAATATACCTTTAAAGAAGCTGAAAACTAGACTCTCAATTTCCGGAATTAGATAGTCAGCGGCGATCATAGTTAACACAATTTTTATAAAAACTTTACGACATGAAATGGGTGCAAATTTTTTAACACTTTTGTAACTTATAAAAAACTGAATTTCTTCTCAAAAATTGAATTTCGGTTAAAAAATAGAAAATCGAATTTGTCTTGTTTACTAAAAATCTTTGAATGTAAAAGTTAGAAAATTGTGATCACTTGTTTTGTACATCAAGTATCGATTTTCTTTTCAAGACACACAATTTTTTAGAACATTCAGGACAACAATCTGTTATTTAAGCCAAGAATCAACAATGTTAATATTTTAAATGAAAACATTTTAATTTTAAAAAAATTATAAATTATAACATTTTCACTTGGAGTTCACAATAAAGCAAGACATTTTTCGCAACCACACACATTTTCAATTAAGAAACCGTTTTAAAATTTTGCCCACAACAATATTTAGCTGAAGTGCAGTTTATGCCATTCGATTCAGAATAAAAAAAAGAAACAACCAAAATTAAAATTTAAGCGGGCTGAGGCCCATGGGCCCCCTGGAACCAAAAAACTACCCTGCCCACTTAGTGATATGTGTGGGTACTCAAATTAAAGGTAATTTGCATATTATTTTCCTCTCTAGGTCAATTTAAATATATTTTAGGTACAAAAAAGCTTAAGTTAGCAAAGCCGGGTTTTGTTATACCGTAGAGGAGGAAATACTTGCGCCCGGCCGAAGGCCGTCTAAGCAGAAAAGAAGTCTTTAGCACATCGGAAATAGGCTATAAGTTACAAAAAAATTCAAAAAAAAAAAAAATGGAGCATGAAACATTAAAAAATACAAAATACAACAAAATATTTACAGTTGTGAGAAAACTACCTTTCATTTGAGTACCTACACATAGATATGAGTGGATAGGGGCACGTTTTTTTGACCCAGAGGGCCCCAAAATTCCAGCCCACCCTAAATTTTATTATTTTCGTTTTTCTTGTATAATAATCTTTAATTTCCACTAAGTGGGCGGGCGGTTTTTTGGATACAGGGGGGACCACGGGCCTCAGCCCACTTAAATTTTAATTTTGGTTTTTTTTTTGTTTTTAATTCCAGAGGGGGTTACATTTTTTTTTGTTTTTTATTCGTTTACGGGGCAACTGCACTTTTGCCTTATATTTTACCTATTTCTTATGATTTTTTAAAACATTTTGTGAAAATTTTCATTCAAAACTAAATAAAATTATTATACGGGCATGTTCTGAAAATCATTTTTTGTGAAAGTGATTTGAAATCACAAGAAAGGTGTTCTGGCCAAAAAACTTTTTCCATAATTGTGATTTTAAACCGTTCAGCTAAGTGGTCACCGATTTAAAATTACATGCTTATTTTTTCCACCATTTTAAACCAAGTTAAAACTTTTGTGGTTTTCAAAACACCCTTAAATAATATTTGTGATTTTAAAATCACAAGTGATTTGAAATTTGTGATTTTCAGAACATGCCTGATAAACGTCGTTTTCAATTTCATACAAATTATTGCTAAAGGTGAAGTAGACTTTTTAAAAAAAACTTTAGTTACATGTTTGTTCGAAAAATTAAAGGAAAATATATGAATAATTTTGGCAAGAAGAAGATAGAAGAAAAACGAAATTGTTTCTCCCATTGTGAGCGAAGCTTAAAGAATTTAATTAAAGTTTAACCCCCATGTTCATAAAAAGCATTTCAGGTTTATAAAAGGTTTATGAAACGTATTTTCTAAACCTTTTTATGAATATGGGGGTAAAATTTAAAAAAATGGGATTTATGTTTGGAAATGGGAATTTTTGGGGACTTAAAAATTTAAATTGGGTACATAAGATAAAAGATTTCTGGCAACACTGATACCGTTTCTTGAGTTTAAGAGTCCAATATATTTTTTGCTTTTTTACGATTGTAACCTGTGTAATGAGACAAGTCTAGCTTAATTAATGACAAAATAAACGGCTACTTTTAAGACTATCTTCAAAACATTAAATAGTAAAATCTGACAAACGTGGTGAATGGTTACATTAAAAGATAAAAATTTGGAAATTGTGTTTTAAAATTTCTTAAAGATGGTAAAAGAAGAGCATTTTTTTAAAAGGAAGAAACGATAATGCTTTAAATCAAGTTAAAACGGTAATAATTATTTAAAGCAATTTATCGACGATGTAGGGGTTAAGCAAAAATCGACTAAATTGCTAAAAACTAAATTGTTGACCTTTGACGTGTCTTATTGGCTGACAGTTATTTTAGACAAGGTTTAACTTAGCAAAGCCGTTGTATCATTGTCAGAGAAAACGCCAATATGCTCTAAAAAAAAGTATTTTTGATTATTTAATATGCCCTAAAAATTGTTTAAAAAATTCTTTAAAAAAGGCTTTTTTTTTAAATAAAATAAGTAATCAACAATTAAATATTTGAATAAAAAACCCAGACAAAATTATACTTAGTCGGTAAAGCCACACATGACCATGCACCAGAATACTGACAGACGTATTTTCGAGATTGTTACCCTATTTGGAACCAATAGGCATGTTATGAGGTTAAGATTCATAAAACAGTTGTTTGTGCCGAATAACACCTAAATAGGATTTGTTTTGTCTTAAAGCGATTTTAGGGACTGTTGCTAAAATTTATATTAAAATTAACATTTTAAAGGAAGTTATGGAATTTAAAGCTATTTTCGGGAGAAATATTTGTAGGAGAGCTGTGGTCAAATGTGAAAGATTCCAATAAAACTTAGTTTGCAGTTAAATTTTTTTGGGCCGAATTTAGTAATTAACTAAAATATTTAAAAAAATACTGCAAAGAGTAAAATATGAAACAATATGCACTAAGTAATCGATGCTTGAATTCATAACAAGCTCTTCAACGGATAAATATATTCGGGGGATTCACAAAGTATGCTATTAATGGCCAATTGGTAGGATTGAAAGGATTGTTATTAAAACACATTTATTTTTAAAATCGTTTTAAATACAAAATTCTCTTCTTCACTAAAAACTTAAGTGGAACTTAAGTCACCGATGTGGTACACTTAATTTCAACTTAAGTTTTAGCAAGGTGGCCTAAATATCACAACAATACAACAACAACAGACAAAGCATTAATAATCAGCTGTTTTTTCGGACCACCTTGTAAATAAATGCACTTGCTTATGTTTTTTTTTGTATTTGGTAGTGCTACCATACTTTAATCTTAATTAAATTAAACTTTTCAAATAAAACTCAAAAACCCAATCTGTATTTAAATACGATTTAAGTTTGTTATGAAAATTAACTTAATATAGATTTAAATACAATCCGGAAAATTGGGCAGAAGTCTTGGCATTATAAAATCAAATATTTATAATTGTTTTTTTATCAGCTGAATTAAATTTGAAATAGCACACTAAATTATGAGGGGGGGGCTCACAGCAGGCATATTTTTTCGCGTTATTATTTTAAAAAATATCGTTACTTTATTGCAACATAGTCATATGTATCACAAAAAATCAAAAGTTTTAGGTTACTTAAAAGTGTTCCTTCATAGCTTCTTTATATGTAAAATAAATTAGAATTGTGTCTGAAACTGAACCGAAGTTATAGCAAAATATAATTTATTAAATATGTATATATGGAAGGGTACACTCTGAAAACTTTAAACGCATTTTGCCAAGTTTCATTTTTTTGAGATATGACTATGTTGCAATAAAGAAGCGATATGACCTAATGACTACCTTGTGAATCCCCCAATTATTCACCCTTATTGTGCTTGTCGTATTTAAACAACGCCTACGACTATTTATTTGGTAATAGATTAAAGAGAACGTAAACTTAATTCCTTTAATCTATTACCAAACAGTCGTAGGCGTATTTTAAATATGCCAAACACAATAAGTGCGAATGTCTTCATTGGTGGCACAAGGAAAACATGCAATTGTATATTTACGGTTTCCCTGCTCATCATTTTGGAATTGTTTTAAGGGAAAATTTCAAATCTGCTAAAAAAAACTTTTTTCAATCTATACCAGTTATTTTTATCAAGTTTTTTTTCGAAATCTTTAGTCACGGGACGAGAAAATTTGATGACGCTGGCATATATTTTCAAACTAAAGGCAAACCGAAAACTTCTAGAATTCTTTGGGGACTCTCTGATGTTTCAAGCAGATTCTAAAAAAAAGGTAGACGAAAATTTTTTTTCTTATTTAGTGCAATTGATTGCTTACAACATCCGCTGACTGCCAATAATTCCCTTTCTTATATTCCAGGCAGTTCACGGAATAAAAAAAAAACTTTAGGAGATTAGAAACGCTGCTTTCATTTTAAAAAGACTCAACAAACAATTTTACAAAAATTGGCAAATTTTTTGCTATAATCTAATTTAATAGGCCTTTTTTGAAATATGTACACCAAATTTAACAGATTTCTAAGATTTTGAATCGTACAGGATTCAAATAATATACTTCAATATTTTCCATTCATAATATTAAAAAAAAATATTAAAAAAATTGTGTTGGTGTTTATTTTTATGAATATTTTTCTTAAAAAAAATTCAAAAGCAAAAAAAAATTTAAATTTAGTTCATGCATTTACTTGGCTGCTGGTAAGAAAAACATACAAGAGTAAGCACTCACTCATAGAGATAATTAAGCGTACAGGCAGGCTGCAGTATGAATGAACACTTTATACGTGTTCGGTACAATGTACAATGTGGATTATGGCCGCAGGTGACTTGACTATTAAAAACCATAAAGTCAAAGTAACTCACATTTCTGTATCTTATCGTTCGCTATTAAAACAGAAAATGTGGGTGTCAATGCACACAATAAGAGAAGAAAAAAAACCAAAAACTAAATAAAACGAAACGAAACTAACGAAACATATTTTTTAAATGCAAGTAATAAAATGCACGAGCTATATGTTTTTTAAGATATATTTTTTTTATAAATTTACATACATTCATATATATTTCTTCTTATTGCACACATTTATAGATTTCAAAACAAATAGATTTTTAATTTTTTATTTATCGAAATTTAAGCAACACACCTTAAATTGAAAGATATCAAGGGTAAACTTGAAAGTCCTTTAAAAATCAAAGCTTAGATCTGCACCAAGAAGTTAAGAGAATTAGATCAGTAAACGGTTAAAAACCAACCTCACGGTGGACAAATTTACAAAAAAAGGGAATATAAAAGGAACGCTCGTAAAATATGCATCACCACACCGTTCTTTCAAGTTTTGTTGTTGAAACGTGATCAGCTATTGCAGATGCTTTTCTACTGCTTTACATTTTTTTGTTGCCAGTACCATTCCATATTTTTCCAAAATGGTCACTAATCAAAACCAGAAATTTTCGTAAAAAAAGAAATTTTTAAAATCTGAACTTCTGAAATTCCAAAATTATTTCAGATAACCCACTACCAGAATCCTCTAAAAAACTATATGCTTATGGGCAACCGGTTCCATTTCCCTGAAAATCGTCCTAAATTCACTTTATTCTATTATAGCAGCACTGTTAAGTGCAATGTTAACTGCAAACAGTTGCTGTTAAGGAGTTCGATCGTGATCGTCATGATAGACAGACGTATAGCGGAGATCGATTTAGTTTATCATTTATTTGAACTGCAATTCTTCTATAACGCGTTATTTTTTGCAAATTTTGCATTTTTTGTTAAAAAACACAAAAAAACATACAAGAGATAGAGACTCTAATAAAAAAATTTTTAAAAGAAAAAATTAAAACAAAAATATGAGTCAGCACAATGCTCGACAAATAGTAACAAATATTGACATTGATAACAACATAAATCAACCAAAAAATAATTTAACAGAGAATGCTAGAAAAAGAAAAAGCAACATGCTAGGTGAACAACAAAACAAACAAATTAAAAACAATTACTGGGCAATACTTGATAATGACAAAAATTGCAATCAAGAATGCTTAAAGCTATTTGAAAAACATGTACAAGAACACGAAAATACAACAACTGCACACGCTGCAAGAAAAAACTCTGAATATAGAAATAATAATAATAACAATGAAAACACAAATAACATTAAACCGGTTAAAAATAATCAAAATAAAAACACTGGAATCCCACCAATAAAAATTTTTGATGTAAATTCAAAACAACTTATAGAGTTTATTAAAATTGGCCTTAACATATCAGAATTTAAAATTAAAGATTTTCAAAATAAAAAACTTTCTTTGTTTATGTCATCTATAGATGATTATTTTAGAGTGAAAGCATATTTAGAAAAAACAAAAACCAAATTTTTCACATACACCCCAAAGCATATTAAAACCAAATCATTTTTACTAAAAGGCCTTAGTGCTGACAATGACATTAATGAAATTTTAGAGGAATTAAAAAAATTCCAAAACGAAAACCTAAAGTTCATTAAAGTAAACCCATTTAAAACCAAAAAATCAATAAATGAAAATTATGCCCTTCCAATATATTTGGTGCAAATAAGTAACGATAGTAAAGTTAACGAACTAAAATCAATTAAAGGTCTTCTACATCACTGTATTCGTTGGGAAACCTTAAGAAAACCTGAAATTCCTCAATGCAGAAACTGCCAAAGTTTTTTCCACAGCGCTGCTAATTGCTTCCTGCCACGTAGATGTGTGAAATGCAGCGAAATGCACGACAATGATAAATGTACCATTAACAATATTACCCCAAATGAAAGAGATAAGCTATTTTGTGTGCTTTGCAATAAATACGGCCACCCAGCCTCCTATAAAGGTTGCGAAAAATATAAGGAGATTAAGCAGAAATTGCATGCTAAAAAACAAAACTTAACTCAGGGACGAAAAAACAATACATCAATTCCTGTGAATCACAATATTAGTTTTGCTAATATGGTCAAAAATAACAATCAACAAAATGGAATCAACCCAAATCCTATCCAAAATGCATTGGAACAATTAAATAGTTCAATGCAAAACTTATCAAACCAAATTATAAATTTAAACAAACATCTTCAATTACAGACATCTAGAATAGATACAATCTTTTCGATGTTAGAAAATTAGTTTAACAAAATGGCAGAGACAATTGTAAAAAACCTTAAAATTATTGAAATTAACGTTAACTCTTTAATAAAATTAAGTAGAAGATACGATTTATGTAATTTTATAAAGAAATATAATCCAGATTTAGTTTTGTTAAATGAAACAAAACTTAATGATAGACACAAACTGAATTTTCAAGACTATAACCTAATACGTAAAGACAGAAAATATTCCAAGAGAGGTGGAGGAACAGCAATTTTATTAAAAAATGGTATCAAATATATTAATTACAAAAATAACACTACCAACTCTTTGAACTATTTAGAAACATGTATTATAAAAATACCTCTACTAGCAAACAAAATGTTAGTTGTGATATCAGCATATTATCCATCTGGTAACAATGATAGACATTTTAAGACTGAACTTATGCAACTTTTTCAATCTCTAAATTTACACGACCCAAATAACTTTTATTTACTAGCAGGTGACCTAAATTGCAAGCACAGTGATTGGGGTAACGAAATTTGCAATGCAAAGGGAAATAAATTAAAAGAATGGCTTTCATGTAATGACACTATTTTCAGATGTAGTTTATACGCTTCAGTTTCACCTTCATACCCCCGTTGTAATTCGTACCTTGATTTATGTATAGCCGATTCTCGTTTACTTATTCACAAAGAGAACGATTCATTAAATTGTCTTCAAACCCTTGATTACGATAGTGATCATAATGCTCTAGAAATTCAAATCAATAACATAGAAAATGACCACCCACTCGTTTTTTTCAAAGAGTTGCCTGTTCTTAAACTAAATTATAAAAAAACAAATTGGAAAAAGTTCCAAAACGGAATATTAAGTGAATTGAGAAAACATGAGCTAATTGCAAATGATAGAAATCTAACAAATTCTGAGATAGATTTCTTTTTACTTCGACTAAACGAATATATAACAAAATCAATAGAAAATTTTGTTCCTAAATTCAAGAGTAAAAACTCGGTGGAAAAATTCACTAATATAGTCATTAAGAAACTGCAAACAGAAAAAAGCAAAATTGTCACTATGATTAAAAATCATAATAGATTAGAATCTGTATTGTCAGACTCAGAACGTAATTTACTTAAAACTAAATTAAAACTTATCAAAAAACTTATCAATGATAATTTTGTCCTAGCAGTTAATAAACATTTCCGTGAAAAACTTCTAAGCATCGATCAAAAAAATCCCTCAAACATGTTTACTGAAATTAAAAAACAATTCAAAACAACACAATCTCTGAAAATAGATGTTGTTAAAATACCAGAGGATAAAGAATTATTGCTACGAAATGCAGGAATCAGTCCTAATGATATTGAGATAGAAAATAATTCCTTTATAATAAAAGACGAAGAACATAAACTGAATGTAATTGGTTCCTTTCTAGAATCAGTTCACTCTTATAAAGAGATTGACACTGATAATAATATGCATGTTGAAATTGATAATTGTTTCGCTAATTTTTTGCAAAATAAAAATGAATATGAACACAATAAATCAACTATTACTACATTTAGTGCAAGTAAAAGGGCTAATCAACTAAATGAGGATTATTTCGTAACAAGAGAATCAGTCGTTTACATTTTCAGACACTTAAGACGCAAATTGTCGTCAGGGTTCGACAACATTCCAAATATTGTGTTAAAAAATATTCCGGCAGAATTAACTTTCGAGTACTGTACTCTTTTTAACAATATGCTTAATAATTCATATTTCCCTCGAGCATGGAAGACTGCAAAGGCAATAATCTTACCAAAAAAAGATAAGGATACGAGTGATCCAAGAAACTTGAGAGCAATTAGCTTACTTCCTAATATCAGCAAAGTTTTTGAAGTCTGTATTAACACCAATATATTAGATTTTTGTAAAACAAATAAATTGGTAAATGATAACCAATTTGGATTTAAATACAAACACTCAACAATTCAGGCAATACATGTACTAGTTTCTAACGTGTGTTGGAACTTAAACAAATCATTATGCACAGGCGCTTGTCTAATAGATTTTGAAAAAGCATTTGACAGTATTTGGATACCCGGCCTAATATATAAATTATGCAATTTTAGATTTCCTATACATTTAATGATTCTTATACATAATATGATAAATAATAGGACTTTTTTAGTATGTGATCAGGACAAAATTAGTACAAAGAAATTTACTATTATTAATGG
This sequence comes from Pollenia labialis, assembly GCA_949318255.1. Classification (NCBI taxonomy): domain Eukaryota; kingdom Metazoa; phylum Arthropoda; class Insecta; order Diptera; family Polleniidae; genus Pollenia; species Pollenia labialis. The sequence continues at coordinate 133,794,502 of OX439143.1, read as the reverse complement.
TTTGCAACAGGGTACCGTAAATTCGCCAATTCTTTTTAATTTATATATATATGATCTCTTATCTAAAATCAATAATATTATCGGTTTTGCGGACGATATCATAATTTATCATTCTGACAATAAAATCGAAAAAATAAATGAAAATCTTCAAAACTATTTCAACACCGTAGAGAGATATGCCTTTGATTGGCAAATGAAAATTAACATAAATAAATGTGAAACCATACTCTTTCGTCCTCCGGTTGGAAAGTGTAACAATAATATAAAAAAAAATTGGAAATCTTTTGGTATACAATCTAATAACAATATAAGCATTCCAAATAAAGAAATTGTAAAGTACTTAGGTGTTCACCTTGATAAATTTTTATATTTTAATGATCACATTAATCTTCAACTTATAAAAGCGAGGAAAGCTTTTTTTGCATATAAAAAGTTATTTTTTTCAAAATACATAAAACCAAAGGTAAAGAAAATTATGTATCAATTATTAATACGACCTATTCTTACATATGGTTGCCAAATATGGTTCAACATTTCCCCCTCTTACATGGAAAAATTGAGAATTTTTGAAAGAAAATGTCTGAGAGGTTGTACGTCTCTTCATAGAACCTCACGTAGTAATTATGTAAAATATATTTCAAATAGTAAACTATATAATGAAGCACAAATCTGTAGAATTGATAACTTCATTATACACGTAATAAGGAATCACATTATGAAAAGTCTTGAATGCTACGAAAATAATTTAATTATGGCACCTTATTATGCTAGTGATGAGTATATAAAAAAAACGTTACAAAATGGATTTGTACCTCCTGAGGCCTTCCTATACCTCGATAGTCAAGGTTTTATACAAAACGAAACTGGCACTCCTATATTTTACCACATTTATAGAAGAGCCAACATTAAGAATGTATATAGCAAAGAACTTACAACACAAAATAGCAGATTTGATACCAGCGTTTACGCAGCGGATAAAAATATAGACACAAATATAAATATGAAAAAATATTGGTGGCTCAATGGATAATTGCCATTTTTTTTTGTTTTATCTTTTGACTTTAGTTTTATTTCTTAAAATATATAAGTAAGGTTTTTTTTCAAATTTTTGCTTTGCATTTAATTTTATAGAAATACATAAATCGTATCATTAAGAATTAATATATATTATCCAAAAAATTATGAAATTATAACATATTGAAAATACTTGAGAGCTCGTTTATGGGACTTTGTATAAAATTAAGTTATAATTCTACTATTTGTTTATTTATAGTTAATTATATGTTGTTTGTTCAAATAAACGTTAATAAAAAAAAAAAAAAAAAAAAAACAGTTGCTGTTAAGAAATTTGTGGTTTATGTCTCCGCTAGTTAAATACGTATTTATCTTCACACACATGTATTTTTTTGTAGAAAAGAAACTTTAACAGACTATCAACTTAACCATATAAGGTATAGTGTATACTTTGAAGTGTAGATGGCCCCGCAGTTTAACAAAACTGTAGATTTAGACACCCTTACATTCAACACATATTGTCATTGAAGCCAGGTTCTCTGAGTGTTAACTATTTTATTTTTCTTCCTTTCGTTTAAGTTTATTTTGTACTAAACCGGGTTAGCAATAATTACAATATTTATATAGGTTCCTCTAAAGAAACCTATTTTTTGGACAGCTGCTTGAAGTCTAAGATGTTGTTATAGATTCAAATATTCTTTAATTGTTTCAAAACTCAGTTTATGGGTAACTTTTAAAAAACAATCGATCGATCACAAACAGTCCAAACGTTTTTGGTGAAATTGATATGTGAAAACATTCGGCTTTATAAGTGCCTCAATATTTTAGGTTGTTACCGTTTTGAACTTAAATTTTAAAATCTTTTTTTATGATTTATTTCTACTAAAATATTAAATTACACATGTTGTTTTAAGATTTTTACAAACTACTTTTTAGTATATCCTCGTATTCTGGAATATCTATATCTTATTATTATTATTATTATTACCTCATGAATTTAACTATTTATACCCTTCTATTTTTAAATATGTATAATCTCAGATACTTAAAGCACAAATATAATCTGGCTCGTGTTTAAAATACTAGTTTATTTATAGAACAAACAAAAAAAATCGTCAAAATACAATACAAATCTGTCATAAATAATATATGAATAACACATGTTTTCTTTAATGACTTGTATATCCTTTCATGTTTTTTTCTTCTAGTTTTTGTTTGTTCCTTATTTTTAATTACATTCATATTTTATTGTCAAAATAGTCCTTGTGGTTAACAGAAAACAAAAATCGTTGAAGATTGGCTGTGTGTCTGACTGAATGTAATGAGTATGATGTGTAATGAAGTGATAGTAAAAGCTAAACAGCTGGCATCTCCATTAAAATGGAAACAAGGAATTGCGGCACAAGCAACACCAACAAAACAACAAACAAATTTAAAACAGGAAATTAAAAACAAATATGTAATATGAACTACCTAAAAGAATTGCCAGATGATTTGAGGAGAAATTATTTTGTTTTAGCGATTTTAAAGAATGCTAATAGAACTAATCAGAAAGTCTGTGAATTTTAAATTTCTGAGCGTAAATAAATTTATTTCAATAGTTCTTGGCTTAAGTACATACTAAATGAAATATTATCATTAAGCATCTGAATAGCAACAGCATCTAGGGAAAATCCTCCTCCAGGTCAAACTTTCCCACAAGCGGTGAAAAATCCGCTCTGAAGCAGGCTACAATGGGTGTTGGGATATTTATTTCGAATATGGTATTGGAGTTATAAATCTTGTTTCTCAAACGATGGCCACCACAATGTAGAAAGACATTGTTAGCTCAGTAATGTTTCCGTATTCATAATCGAAAATGCCGCTTTTCTGAACATTCCAGAAAGATAACGACCCCAAACATACAGTGAGGAAAAAAAGTAAAGTAAAAGCATGATTGCAGTAGAACAAGATATATGTAAATATGTATAATAGAGTAACTTTAGAATGTAACTTTCCGATCTAAAATAGTGATTCTCTGAACTGGAGAAACTGTGGAATTTCATACCCAATTTTCAATATAACTTAAGTAAATATAATAGAAGCGTTAAAAAAGTTAAAAATTATTTCCTTTAAAAAAAGCATTAACAGTGAAGGAAATGTGTACGAAAACTTTAATTGGAAACAAAAGAGATATCATTCAAAGTATGTATTTCAAAATTCTAAAATTAAAAAAAAAATAAAAATTCTCAATAAGTTTAAGGCGAGTATATTAATCAATCAAAAATTAAATTTTTCGCCTATTTTACTTTGAATAAAAAAATCGTTTAAACACTTTTAAATGTAACTATAGATACATACGTCTGGCAGCACCTTACACTGAGCACAAGGGATTACAGTGCACTCAATACGCATAAAGAACAATAACACAAACACTTGCAAATACAGAAAAATCCATAGACAGTCTGTCACAAACCATGATTTTTATTACAGTAGGGCCAAGATATAAAAAACTACGAGTAAAATTAGTTTAAATTGAAATTAAAGGCAAACATATTAAAAATATTAAAGATTAAGAAAGTAAGTGAACAATTATTAAAGCAACACTTTTTTTTTTATATGTATGCATTGGAAAAATTTTATAAGTTTCATAAGGTTTTAAACATTGTGAAATATAAAAAAAAACATATGGCAATATATTCTTTTTTAAGGAAATTATTTTTTCAGTCGTGTTCTAGAATAGTGCTGACAAGTTCTGCTACTTTTTGTAAATCATTAATATTTCTTCAGCAATACTTTGCCAACACTCTGGAAATCGATTTGGAGTAAATATGACATCGAATATATTTTGGAAACGATCGTGTGTAGAGTACATATCGAGCCTTTGCTGCAATAGAGTCATAACTCAACTTTGAATTTTCTAGCACCTTAAAATTAAATTTGTCTCTCTAGAGTTGAGTATATAAAATATTTGCATGAAATTCTTACACAATACGAAGAAACTATATGGTCATTAACTCAACATTATTAGCTAGTTGGCGGCCCTATGTTCCACTGGGAATTAAAGAATTAAATACATTAGCTAAAAAATCTGGTTTTTTGAGTTGTGACTCTAAAGATAAGAATTTGTATGACGTCACACTTTCAGTTGCATTAATCTTTAACAGGACTACACTTAAAACCAGGATATGCTATGTACGCCATTAAAAAATTTAAATTTCATCGATTTCAATTTTCAGAAAAATAAATATGTTTAAAAATATGTATGTTTATATCAGTGTTCGAAAATAAACAGTACATTATTTAGCGTTCGGCTCACACACCCTAGAACGATATCTATTTTTAATGATTGTGTAGAAGAACACAACCCTTAATACCATTCGTAACTATTTTCAAGAAAGAACCGAACATTATATAATGTTTTGTTCTTCCTTAAAAAACAGAACAATTGTAGTGATACTGTAGACAAACGTTATATTTTAATGTTCTATAATGTCTTTTTTTACATTGATAAATAAATGAACAAACAAACAAATTTAGCAACGACCACACCACGAACAGCTTGTGTGTGTATATGTTTTGTTTGTGTACAATTATTTTACTGGCTTTTTGTTCTTTTTTTCGTATATGTATTTTGGTTTTGTAAAAAATTTTTGATTTTTGAACATGGGACAGGGTATTGTTTTTGTAAAGAAATTAAGCTTCCTGGCTTTTAGGAATTTCAGAAGGGAATTCAAATTGATATATATTAAAATTTAATGCTTTGTTAAGACCTGCTGCTTTTATTTAATGTTATTTTGAACACCTATTATAAGCTTTTTACGTTTTTATGCATCCCAACGTCTGCAATTAAAGTTTGGTATCTTAAAAGTACAAAGCAGTTTGCTGACATGTAAGCATATCCCGCATTTAAAAAAATCATAAACATGAGCATCGTTTAAAAATTAATTCAATTACAAAAAAAATTACTAAAATATTTTTAGCAAAACTTAATTTGGTAATTTTTAATTAAACTGCGAATGCATGCATTAGTAATGCAAGTAAATTATTTTTTGTTCATTGTGCTGATAAACTTAAGCTTTAAGCACTGTATGTACACATTAGAGTTCTTTAAACGAATTTCTCGGGTAAAGGCATTAACAGCGATTAATACGGTTTACATCCCAAGACACAACAGGTATAACTCATCCAATGACAAAACAGACCCCTCTTAGCCGACAAAAATTTGGGCGCAGTGAATATTTTGTATTGCTGTTAATTTGGCTTTCTCTTCCTGCGCAAAATATTTGGGTTTACGTTTCCGATTGTCAGCAATAGAAATGCAAATGCAAGAATTTGAGCTCTTAGTTGTAAACAATCCAGAATTATTTTAATACAATTGCCTGTATATTTTGATTTATCTATAAATGATCTAAAATAGAATTTTTTAAGTAAAACTAAAGTTAAGTTCTAAACATTAGTTGAGTTCAATTCGTAGTTCTTTAAGGCTTGTTATTATGAACGACAATTTGACAGTTAAGCAGTTACCAAGTAAAGTATAAATATTTTGTTTACTATGACTTGGACTTTTACAACCATTTAAACATTTTTCAAATAAAGTTACTTTAAATAAAATAAATACATAAATACAAATATTTGCATTATTAGTCACTTACCTGTTTACGAAAATATGTGTGCGTGTTTTTCCTAATAGTGCACCACTGTTAATTTTGTACACTTAATAAGAGTTGTCAAACGATATGAAACATTTATTTTTTTGTTACTTTCACACTATTTTTATAGTTTATTTGTTTTTTATGGGCAGACAATTTCATTTATTTTGTTCTTTAAATCAATTGAATCAAAGTCACTAAAAGAATAGGTAGCTTTAAAAAAATTAATAAAAAAAAATTTAAGTTACACAATTAAAATAAAGACAAATTAATTAATAGACAGTTTATTTGTGTAATCAATATTTTTCTAATAATAATGAATTTAGTCACTTATTATTGTTTTTATTTCTAAAAAATTACTATAAAATTTAAACGTCCCACATTTGTTTTATTGTTTTTACTTTATTTTGATACACTGTACTTTGGGCAACAACAACAACAACAACAACAAAATTTAAGATTAAATTTTGCTATAAAAAATAGGAAGACACGCACAAAATGTAACAACAATATAATAAATGTAATCTGTTATTAAGAAATCAAATGTCAAACAGACATTCTAAAATTCTATATGAAAACAAATACACATCCAAACACATATACTCACACACATTAATTTGCAGACTGAGATTACACTAAGCTAATAAAATTTAATAGCAAAAAATAATAATATAAGTAAAAACAAAATAAAATTAAAAAAATAATAAAAAAATGTGTTTACATTGGAATAAAATAAATAAATGCTGGATTGTGTACTTAAACATTCGTCAGGGATGGAAAATTAAGACGAATGGTGCCTAAGTCGCGTTCAGCGTTGCCACGACAAAAATTTCTAATTTACCAATTCAGCTCTAAACAACAACAAAACTAACATAGGGTATAATTTTCATAAACATATGTATGCGATAATCCAATACATTTCTGAATGTATGTATGTTGGTATCTTAAGGAAGCTTTTAAATATACTGAGATAGCTAGGTTTCTTCAGCTTTCATTACCATCTAACACAAATGATTAATAATTTCAGCAAAAAACTTCCGATGGCAGTAAGTCTGTTGCAACACCAAAAACAATCAGTACCAATAATTGTTATCGCTTTCTTAGAAAATTGCAAAATATCACTACATTTAAAGCAAATACTAATTGCCATTTCCTATTAGTATTGGTATTGTTTAATCATTTATTAAGGTCCTGAACAGAGGAGCGGGTAATGGTTATACTAAAACAAAAAATTTGTTATTTTTGTTTTGAAAATAAGTTACCAAAATGGACAAAAAAGACACATAACCAATTTTGGTTAAGTAACCAAAACGACAACGCTGGTTTCGTAAGCAATCTTAAGAACCTTTGTATGAAAATTTTGAATATAAGTGTTTAAAACAAAAGTTATTTAATGTTATATTAGTACCAATATTTAAAGAAATGATCCGAAAATAAGAGATTTTTTTTTTCAAAAATAATCTTTGAAAAAATTATAATTTTGTACTTACACTTATACCAATTTTCCCAACCCTGGGCTGCCAGACTTGGGGATTTCATGCGAGCAAAAAGTACAAAGAAAGTTATTTGGGGATTTAATAAAAATAATCGGGAATGTTTTGGGGATTTTACTCTTTTTTAATATATTTTTTTTTCATTCTTTTATTATTATTTACGCTTATTTTTCTTTGTTTCGTATATAAAATATGAAAAAAGTAGCAAAACTTTTATCTTAATCTTATCAACAACTTATACGGTGTAAAGGGTCCTAATTAAGATTATAATTTTTTCAAGTGTGTAAAAGGTACTCAATAAACTTATGTTATTATTCTTAAGTGAGTGTTTTAAAAAAGAAAAATATTAAAAAGAATCTAAAATCGTTGAAAACAAACAATTTTTTATCTTTTAAAGACAATTTTCCAGCAATTATGTCTTCCCCAAAAATAATAAAATATGAAAGACAATATGTATATGCAATAAAGTTTGGGAAATATGTATTTCGATTGTTGACTTAAAGGATGGCTAAGACCGATTAAAAAGCTCCAAATTCTTATAAATTGACTCATTAGTCTTCAAAAACAGCATATTGTTCTGCTTGTAATTCCTCACTAAAATCGCGTAAAAAGAATTTTAAAAAACATGCCGAAATCAGTCGTTGCAAACAAAAAAAAATAATTTTTTTAATAAACATTTTTATTTGGGGATTTCCTATTATGTTTTTTACTATTTTTAAAAAAAATTTAAATTTAACAAGATAAAAAATTTGTTCAGAAAAAAAAACAAAAGATAATACGTATTAACTTTTTAATGTTTTGATTTTTAGTTTGGGGATTTTTGGGAATTTTTTAATTTTTTTTGGGGATAAGGCAAAAAAGTACCTGGCAGCCATGTGCAAGAGCAAAAAATCGTCATCTGGCAAGTGCTGCCACCTGTTAATTTCATTATGGCATACACTATATATCATAAGAAATAGTTTTGTTCATATTTATTCTTGTTCGCTAGTGTGGCCGCTAGTTTTCTTCAGTCAACAGTAAACCGTAAATTAATTTGGCTGTCGAAAATTTTTGACTGTCACTCAATTTCAACACCGCTAAAGGGGGTTATTTTGAAAAAAATTAACTTGAGTTAGCTTTATTTTTGTTTAAGGTTTTTAATCTATGCCAATACCTTGTTATTGTATTTTCTGAATATTAAGTCAAATATACGATAATATCAACATTTCTTCTGGGTGTTCACAATGAAAGCGGGAAATTTGTTTCGCCAAGCACAAATTTTTAGTCAAATAACATTTTAAAATAAAAGCGCGCAAATTATTATTAAAAAAAACATTTTACATTTTTAATCAAATAACGAAAGGAAAATATATGAAACTCCTACTTCGGTAAAAATTAAACAGAAGAAATCCCAAATTGTTGCTATCATTATGAATAAAGCTTTGAGTTCCTTTTAAAAATGTTTAATTTAAATTTATGTCCTAGGTATAAACACGAATTTTAAATTTTTTGGCACCAGAATTGTACAAATTAATTTGTATTTCCTCTGTATTATGGTTATTTAGGTTTTTACTTTTTTCGGTATTTATTGAAACCATGATTTCATACTTGTATTTTGTCAATTTTACATTATATTAAAAAACTGCACTTTTGCCAAATTTTTTTGAGACAAAATACTTTAAGTTTTTGTTTTCACTGTTACTACAAAAAAATCTATTTTCCATCCCTGCTTTTTGGTTAATTTGACATACAACTGCTCACTTACAAAAAACACGTACACACAAATACACAGAAATACACATTCAAAATGAAAAGAAATAATAAAAACAAAAAATGAAAAAGGCTCATAAAAATTCAATTAAAAAGAGCAGAAAAAGCCCGTTTTTAATTCACATTTTCTTTGGACAATTTTCGATTTTATTTAACGTTTCATATTTCGTCTGGTACATGTTTTTCTTTTCCTCTTTTTGTTTTAATTCACTTGGTTTTATGGCAAATTTCTTTTGATTTGTATCTTTTGTTTAATTAACATGTAAAATTACTTTTTTATTATGTACAAATTATTAAAGGGATATTTTTTGTAACCATTATTATTTTCTTATTTATTTGTTGTCATGTGCCAAGTTTTCAAATTAATTTCTTTTTATAAAAAACAATTTACCATTGAATATTTTTGTTATTAACGCGTGCCCTTATTTGAAAATTCATTTAAGCCATTTACAATTTTTTTTTTGTTAATATTAACACATTCTGAATTTATTATTTTAGAAAACAGTTGAATAAATATTTTTACACATAGTTCAGTTATAAACGTAGGCGTACATATTTTTTTCTTCTTGTTATTGTATCTGGTTTTATTTAAAACACATAACAAATAAAACAAATTGTTTTAAACACTGTTCACATACAAAAACACGTCTCACTAAACGAAAATCTACTGAAAAACTGGTTTTATTATTTCTTTTCATTCGTTTCCTTTATTTTTTTTTAGTACATAGTTATTATTGTGTTGCAGGGCTCCCAGATTTTTTCGAGTTTTATCCCAAGAAATCGCCAAATAAATTTTTGTAAGTTATTTAGCTAAATTTTTTTTCTTATTTAAATGTACCTATACTTATTATAAAGCTTAGGTCAATTCCTACTTAAGTTATCTAATCCAAAATCAAATTTTTTATCACCGTTTTTAAAATAAAATTCTCGATTCGGGGTTAAATTGCCTAATCAACAACCAATCAATTTTTAGAACAAGGTTTAAAAGGTTTGCTGTTGAGAAAACACGTGGCAAGGCCTGAACACAAACATAATCCAGGGCTGCCAGGTACTTTTTTTCGTTCTCCCCAAATTTAAAAATAAATTTCCCCAAATATCCCCCGATAAAAGCATGAATCCCCAAAAAAAGGCCCTGTAAAAAAAAAATAATTTTTAACCAATAATTTAAACATTTATTTGAGTTTTACTTGTACCATATTCAACAAATCGAACTTTTAGCTATCGAAGCTACTTGGGACAAATTTTGCTAACACCAATAGGTAATAAGTTACATGGATGAGAAAGAACACCTGTATGGCCAAAATGTCAAACTTTGACCTCCTCTAACTCAGGAACTTTTAGACCGATCTGGTTGAAAATTTGTGTCTAAAGTGCTATCCAATAGGACTAACATTCTTCCAAATCGGAAGACATCGATTTCAAAGTTGGGTCACTTGACACGAAATCCCCCATATATATACAGTCGAACTTTCCTATAATGAATTTGCATGGGACTACAAAATCACTAAATTTTTTAGAAGTTTATTATACAAAATTAATTTTATTTTTACTTTTATTAAAAAATAATGAGGCTGTTCTAATTTGGATTACATTCCCACGCGCACCAGTTATCCATTTGAGAATTGCTTTATTTGTTTCTCTACAAACACAGGTTTAAGGGCTCTTGCATTTCATGCTTAATTGTTTGCATTCTACATTTTAAGAATTAAGGTTGCTTTAGTCGACCGTAAATGTTGTGCAATGCAATGTAACGTACCGTAACGTACTGTATTTTCTGAAATGCGTTATTATTATTTGACAATTTTTAGTCTTTTGCACAAATCAATTTTAAAACTATTAAAGGTGTGTGCTCGCATTTCTAGGTCAAGCAATAATTGGCACATTAGTGGTCTGGGGCATCATTTATTACTAGTTCTAAACCGATTTTTTTTATATCTTTTTTAAAAACATTTCGAATTGTTAAAATTTAGACTAAAAACTTTTACGACATTTAAACAATTTTCCAAAAACTTAAATAAGTGATTGTTTTGCCTTGTACACACTATTTGAAATTTCAATCGACTTTTCTTTACCCATTCGTCACCAAACTTCATATTAAATGTGTTTATATACAAAGGAACCAATAAGCCCATTCATTGGCTTTCGAGTTCATTTTAATTTTTTTGAACACCTCTTATACACATGAAGTTGTCCAGGAAAATGCAAATTTTGGACTTATTGACAGATTAACTTCAAACTTATCAGATATTTTTTTTTAATAAAAACGAAACTTTTTTGCCCGGTGCTCATTAATATCAAGTGATGTTGCAAAAAATCCACTGTAATGTGTATGTGACACGTACTATGTGTGCATTAAACTTTGTTGTGTTTAATAGAAAAATTAAGCTCATATTTTTTATTTCCCCAAAAAATCCCAAGTTATTTTTTTAATATCCCCAATGCAAACCCCAAACCCCAAATTAAATTTTCTGTCCCTTTTAGCAACAGGAAAACCCCTAATTTGGGGTCAAAACCCCTAAACTGGCAGCCCTGACATAATCAACTCTGTGAAAGATAGTAGATCAAAAACGGGGTTGCTTAATAAGGGATGCCAGATATCTATAAGATTTTAGAATTTAATAGTGCATTTACACTTGTAATTTTCAAACTATAGTTTATGATCGTAAGCTACTTTCATAAACTATACCGTTTACATCAGGATTTTAGACAATTAAGTTGTTCATCTTTGACAAGACATAATCTTATCCGCAATATTTAAAAACACGTTGATGCACGTACATATGGACATAAAAATATATCTTTTATATCCGTTGTCCAAAATAAAAAAAAACTAAAATTTCTTTTAAATTTGGATTTTGTTTAAACTTTTTCTTTGTTTATTTTATTTTTTCAATTTTTTTTGTTTAATAAACTTTTTTTAACAATTTTTTTTTATTTTTGAGGAACTGTCGAATAACAATATTGTTTCCAGAGCAAAATTTGTAGAAACAGATTTGCATTAACAAAAACTGGTTGTTTTTAACTAGTTTATCTCAAAAGCTAGTTACAAACGTGTTTATAATTTGTATGGATAAACAAGTTTTGTAAACTAGTTTATCATCATAAATAACTTATAACCTGTTTACGGCGTAGGTGTAAATGCACTACAGTAGACGCTCAGACATTCGAATTTCCAGAAATTCGAATCAGTAATTTCATTACATTTGCCGCTCTAAAATAAGAATCCAAAATTTGAATTTTCGAGTGGGTTTTTCTTTTTTATTGTAAACACTAACATTTTGACAGCTTAGATTAACCAAATACAAAGTAAAAAGGGGAATCCCATTTTAATGGATGATTTACAGATCTTGTTGATGTTGTTAGAGTTTAGAAGTCAGTTTTTTTGTGTTTGTATTATACATACTTAAGTCAAATGAACTGAGTTGTTATTTTTTGTTATACTTCGTTAAGGTTTTTAAAGTTTTTATGTTAAATAAACCAAAATTAACAAAAAACATAGTTTTTTATATCTTTATGATCAAATTTACCTAAATTTTTGTACATATATTAAAACCGTCCAGAAATTCGAATAATTCGGAAATTCGAATAGCCCGAAAAACAAAGTGGTTCGAATTTCCGAGCGTGTACTGTATTAGGCGTTAAATAAATGCCATAATTTTAAAAGTTAATTTATAAAAAAGGATATATTGACTTATATTTATTAAAATTTTTCAACTTTTTAAAATAAATAGCACATCCTTCTATATTACTGTTTGTTATACATGAAGGAAAAAGTCTTTTACAATTTGGCTTTTTTGTTCAAAAATAACATATTTATATGTATAAAGAGATTTACGCTGGGTCTCCACGTAGCAATTTTTATTGCTAAAGCTTCGTACAGACGATGGTCAGATCTGACAATCTTGTAAACAGGCGTTGCCAACAGCAATATTTTTCTGACAATGGTGCAATTGTCAGATGCATTAATTTTGCACTTCTGCAAATACAAATGAGCTTACAATGTTCACACAGCTGTAAGATATTTATGCCAATTTTAATGCAGTTTAAGCAACGCTGCTTACCAATATTGTAAGATCTGACCATCGTCTGTACGAAGCTTAAGTACTAGCAAAAACGTTGGCAGAACAATGACAGTACAATGTAGCAATAATTGCTAATTATATTGCTGGAGAACACTTGAAATTGCTTTGCCATAAATTTGCAATTTTCACCACGAGTAGTTGTACAAGGTTTTGTGGCTGTATTAATAACAAATGTCTTATGTTGTGTTTTGAGTGGTTGTTAAATTTTCTTTTTTAAATTAATATATTTAATTAATAAAATTGTATTATCAAAGTTATTTTTGGGAATACAAAATTTATTATTAAAACGATTTCCGTAAGACGTGCTAAATTCGACGTTTGCTTTTGTTGATATTGAGGTTTATTTAAAAATATAATATATAATAATATATATAAAAATATAAACTATACATAGGTACATCAAATTGTTCTAAAATGTCCTCTTGGCGTCTTTTTCTTGATTGCTTTTTTAATAAATAAACACACAAATGAATAAACAACCGTACACAGAAATGATAAACAGATAAATGACAACTGATTTGACAGCAGATTGCTAAGCAATAATTGCTCAAGCAATATGCGGTCTATACGTCGCAAATTTAATGGAGCAATCAGATTTGACGTTTGCCGCAAAAAATATTGCTACGTGGAGACCCGGGGTTAAACTAAATTGCGAAATTAACAGAGTTCGTTATGAAATTTAATTAGTGGCAGTAGTTTCCAAATATTTCCCAATTTTTTTAAATGAGATTGACTAAAAGCGAAAAGCAACGTATGTACATATTTTCAAAATAACAAAAAGAAAATTAAACATACATTTTTCCAGCTGATCATTTTCTGTTCTTTTATATATCTTGATTAAAAAAGGTCATAATGCTAGATAAATATTTTTCCTTTAGACCAGTTTTCGAAAATAAACATAACATTATTAATCGTACGGCTCCCACAACCAGAAACGTCTATTTATAAGGAAATAGCGTTCGTAACTATTTTCAAGAAAGTAACGAACATTTTTTAGTATTCTGTTCTTCGCTATAAAACAGAAAAATTGTAGTGGTACTGTTGACGTACAAAATATTTTAATGTTCTATAAAGTTTTCTTTTTCGTTGACAAAAAATGAGTAAACAACAACATCGTGTGTGTTGTACACATGTTTTTTTGCTGGATTTTTGTTTGTTTTTTCGTATATACATTTTGTTGAAAAAAATATGGTTTCTTTTTACCAGCCAAAAATGTGCTAAGTACAACTAAAACGAACGAACATTAATGAGCTGAAGCAATCTCAACGAAGTTTGTGGGTTTAAAAAACCGAACGCAATTAATGTTCTAATCTTTTTGTTGAGTTGGATAAGTACAGTTTTATTTATGTGTTCGAAGATCACAAAAAAAAAACGTTATTGTTTTTTAAAAGATTTACTACACAAACGCTATTAGTGTTTATGTGTTCTACAAATCTACCGTACCGTACACTAAGGAACGATATTTAATATTTATTTTCGATTACTCCTTTAGACATTCTACTTTCTTTTAGCCCAAATAAAATTTTAATTTTAAGCTTACTTATTATCAGGGCAACTTGTTTTGGGGTTTTACTTGAAAAATATATTTTTGAATGAATTTTGAATACTACAGGTCTGTGCAATAACTAATTATTTTATTTCAAAACTAAAAAAATGATTTCCATCGCATCTTTTTATTCTACTAAAAATAACCGTCCAAAGTTTTTCTTTTTCATCCTCTTTGCATTTGTTTGCTTGCATATTATAAAATTTTGTATACAATAAAACACAATTACTGCTATTTATGTTGTCAAATGCTTATACTAGTTTAAAATACATATATATTTAAGTTCTTATTTTTCATGCAAAAACTGTACTAAAAAAATATTACCCAAATTTTTATCCTCTGTAGTTTTTTTTTAAATTTTTTTACAATTTAATGCACGAAGTTTAAGGATAATTAATATCAAAGAGCCAACAAGTTGCGCAATATTTAATTGAGTTAAATAAAACAGCGAATGTATGTGGCTGAGCTGGTTTGTTTGCATGGGCGCAAAATAATTAATTTAAAGGTATTGATTATGTGTTAATTTATTACCATCGGGTTTCAATTGTGTTTTTTTCAATTGCTTTCCCAATCACAATCAAAAAAATAAGGTATAAAGGCCCAACTATGCATAAGCTTCTGTCAAAAATTAACAAAAATCCTATCATTTAAAAGAACAAACACGAAATCAAAAAACATTTGATTCCGTATGGAATGTTCGATCAATTTAATACTTGGCTTACCCTGCGGCCACACGTTCAAGTTTTTCTTGACAGTCTTTTACATATACTGCTTATCAAAATTTACATAAATTGTAGGGTAAAAGTCAGACGCAAGTCATCTGTCAAAATTTTAACTAGACCGTGCTCTATTTTCTTCTGGCAAACCATCTGACATTAGAAATATATGCTGTGAAGAAACTGGCAGCGGCGTCCACTATTGACGGAATTATTAGCAGGCTGAAGTTAATATTTTACAATACCGATATATGTATGATAATTTCACCATTGAATAGAAATTATGTACACATATTCAGAATAAACGTTTCATTATAATATCCTAAATTTGTATCTTCCAATTTAAAGAAAAAAATGTTTAGATGGCTGAACTCTTTTTCGGCGCAAACAAAAATTTGTACGGCGAGAACTACTTTGGTTTCTGTAATAACTATGAGAAAAAAAAACATTGACAATGTCAGAAGCAAATTGCATGTACGTTTGTGACCGAATATTATAAACCCTATGTAAAACAGCAATTTTGACAGACATGCACAATTACATGTGACTTAAAAATTTTACAAGTCCGATCCAAAAAACATGTCGTCTACATGCACCTTTAAGCATATTATAGTTGGGCCTTTATTTTGATTTCAGATATTTTCGGATTTTAAGCTTTTTTGAGACTTATGAAAAAAACGCTGTAACGCAACATTGGGCTGCCACTCTCTATCTATTGCACAACTTCGCGCTACTACCCAAAAAATGCAGCACTGATTGGTGGTTTTATTTTAGTAGTAGGTGACACATAAAAAATTGCGTTGATTTCCCTCAATAGAACATTTTTTTTTAAGAAATCATTCATTTTTAATATTTTCGTTGTTTTTATTTTCAATTTTTTATAAGATTTCTATGTGATAAAGTTTATTGTTAAAAATTTTGCAAAGAAAAAACATTTATGTCAATTTTAATAAGAAGGGAAAAGCATAAACGAAAAAAGTGTCTGGAGAAATTTTTCGTTGTTAAAATTTTCACTCACGTAAAGACAATTTATGCAAAAAAAAAAATTGTTGCATGTTGAGGTGGAAAAACCACAAATAAGAGGAAAAAGTTGAAGGAAACCGTAGTTGACCAATAAAGTGGAAAAAGAAGCTAAATATATAATGTAAGATTTAAATGGTGGAAATTATTTGTAAAAGTATTTTGTGAGTTAAATTATGGTTTCTAGTAGTTTGTGTGTTTAGAAATAAAATTTAAAATTCAAGTAATTTTACAAAAAGTTAATGTTTGATCATAATTCTTTTTATTCATGGCAGAATTTGACAACCACTTGTTGATTTTTCCTTTTTTTTACAAAATTTCTTTGTTTACGTTTGTTCGTTAGAAAAAAAGGGAGGATGCTGTTGTAACAATAGAGTTGCCAGATTTGTTGTCAATCAAATAAAGTGGCCTAAAAACTGTTCTTTTTGTTAAATTTAATTTAGATTTTTTAATTAATTAATTAAATTATTTATGGGAAAAATGCCTAGGCAAATTTATGATTTTCATTTTTTTTTTTTAATTTATATCTATATTTTTATTTCCAGTTTAAATTTAAGTTTTAAGGTGCATGTTTTGAAAGAAATCGTTGGTTATTCATTGTTTGCGTTTCTATTTTAATTGATTATTTAAAAACTTATTTCAATATTAATAATATTACAACAAACAAAATTTCAAATCAATGCAGAAAATGCCCTCACAAATTCTGCCAGATGGCGACGGTGCTGGCAATGAAATCAAAGTTAAAACTGCCTACAGTGGCGAGGTAATGATAAGTTATATTAAGGAAAACATCACTTATGAGGAGCTTTGCTATGAAATTCGCAAAAATTGTCGTTTTACATTGGATCAAGTAAGTTTGTGTTGTTGCAAAATTTTGAAAACAAAAAAAAAAAAAATATTAAATTCCTATAAAACTTTATTTTTTAAAGCCCTTCACAATTAAATGGGTGGATGAAGAACATGATCCCTGCACTATATCAACACAAATGGAATTGGATGAAGCTATACGCTTGTACGAAATGAATCATAATCCTGAATTGGTCATACACGGTAAGTGATGATTTTTTTTGTAATTTTATAAAAATTAGGAGAAATAACGAGATTAAAACGTTTAATAGGGTTTATTTTATTTTGATTTTCTTTCTTAAAGCAATTGCAATTTGTTTTAATTTTTTTTGAAATTAGATTTTAAGAAGAAATAAAAAAAAAAAATTAAAACTACAAAAGGTTTTTATAAAAAAATTTAAAATTGAGAAAGAGATTGTCACAAATATCTCTAAGAAAATCTTTCAAAAGCGAGAAATTTATTAAGTATCTTAAAATTGTAAAAACTTTCTTTAGAACGTCTAAAGCTAATAAAGTTTTACTTAAAAAATCTTAAGCTGGTTAAAGAATTGTCTATGAAAATCTTGAGAAAGACAGATTTCTATTAAAAAATCGTAAGCTGGCGAGAATTTTCTATTAGAATGTCTTTTAAAAAATGAGTGATTTCTTTAGAACTTCTTTAGCCAATTAGAAATTTCTCTTAAAAGAGAAATATTAGCAGACATTTCTTTCAAAAAGTACAATCATTGTAATTGTTACACAGTAAAAAGTGTAGAATGCATACCGAATGCATGAAATATGTTTACTTTCTATTTTTGTATGCGTCGCATGATTTTTTGGTAAACAAAAATAATTTATTAGCAAAATTTCGAAATTTTTATTTTTTAAAACAGCATAAGAAAGTTTCAAACAAAACAACACTTTTTCGTTTATGCTTTTCCCTTCTTAATAAAATTGACAGAAATTTTTTTCATTGCAAAAGATTAAAATCTTTTCACAACTTTTATTTTTAACCAGATGAGTGTGAACAATTTTAATTATATTTAAGAATTTCATAAAACGCATTATATGTATGCAAGACCCCCCCTTAATAGGTGGACATAAAAGGTAAGTATGTTTTGAGAAAATGCTTAGGACGAACAACTGGAGGCGCCTCCTAGGCAGTTATGGAACCTTTTCTTTAATACATCGCACAGGTTTCTCTAAAGGGAGAGAAATTCCAAATTTTCCAATTTTCAGTAGAGACAAAAAACTTTTTTTTTAATAGTTACAATGCACAATGCAACCTGTCCGTGAAAACCTGTGTTCAATTTCCAGTTCAGTGAAGAATGAAAAATTATCAATAAATTTTAACTGAGATGAGTTGTAAACAGTAATAGGGGCCATAACCTCTAGACACTTTCAGTTTTCTTAGCACTTCCTTCAAAACTTGTAATTATTCCTTTAAAAAAAAAATTATTTACTTCGAATCAAATAAGCGTTTTCTTTATTAATAACTTTTGTCATCATCTTTAACAGAATCTTATCCAAAAAATCTTAAATGCAGCTGCTCTGCATATGAAATCATTAAATTTGTTGAAGCAAGTAGGAACAATTTTTTTTCGTTTTTATAAAATACATCTGGGTCTGTAAACAAATTAAAAAGTCTGTACATTTATATTTTGCTTCTTTCGAAATTTCAGATCATTAAATATTGCCTTATCGTATATGAATTGACATTTCTTTGGCAAAACTGCCTTAAGTCAGAAACTGTAGTTTTTCGTTATATTAAATTTAAAAAAATTTATTTATATTTTATATATTTATTGTACTAGACTAAAGTGATTTAAACCAAACAAAAGAGAAAATAAATTGAATTAAAGGCAATCAAAAATTCAAAATGCGTTTTTTTTACCGTTTTGCCTAACGGCTAAGATCTATTTCATGATATAACTTATTTACAATTATATCAGCAGTAAAGTTGCCTTAATTAAATTAAAAAAACTCGGGAATATCCGCACAAATTTCCCGGGATTTTTGTCCTCTTTTGACTCTCTTTAAAGGAACCAGTACGATATCACACTTAATCAACAAGAGTATATTTTTAACTTTACATTAAAGGCATATGAAAAAGAATTTTAACACCAACCGTTTCATTAGCAAAAAGTAAAAAATAAATATGATTACTACGCGTCGTTTATTTCCAAAAAGTAAAAAAAACAAGGCCCATCTATCAGGTCTGCTTACTTGTACAAAAACAAAAAACGATTGTTTTTAGTTGTCAAAAATTTACTACCACATATACAAAGCAAAAGGAAAATACGTGTATGTGTGGCATGCTATAAACGTAAACAAACGTATGCATGCACATGTAAGCTAAATGTAAACAACTTTTGACAACTAAAAAGAACATAAACAATGATCATCAGGCTTCTTGCGCAGACCTTTTCAATGGGCCTTGCCCTCTTGTAGATCAAATGCTGTAAGATATGAATTAAATACAAAAAGGGTAATCACGATGGCCATATTTGCAGTGCATATTGTGTTTGATCGTGAGCATACATTTAAATTTAATTCTCCATATGGGCATTTCCGTCAAAAGGTCCACCGTGACCGAAAATTTAAAAGTTATTAAAATCTGATTATTTTACGATATTGTTATAGAGAAATATTGAGATTTTACTAATTTTATAAATTTACCCATAAATTTGTTCGCTTAGATGAACAATCAGACTGCAAAGTTGGAACAAAATCCTACCTTTAACTATCGGCAAGTTTTTCTTAGAAAAATTAAAGTTTATAAAAGATTTCGATTAACAAATTTTAGAAAAGGGAGATTTCTAGGAGATCTAAGTGTAGATAAAAACTTCACGGAAGCTGTTTGAAGCTAGAAAAACATGTCCAATAATTAACTTAATAATAGCGGTTTTCACCCTTGATAATAAAGTCCCTTGTAGTCCTTGTGAATTTTATTAATTTAGTAAAAGTACTACGATTTACAACACTGCAACAACAAAATGTATTAGAATGAAATTTACTACGCTGTTGTTTTAAAATCCAACAAAAAGCTGTAGTAAACACGTTTGTTAAATAACCCAAAATAAAACAGTTGAAGAAACTATATCTGTCTCTTTTCCTCACTCAGCAACTTCATTAATTTACAATACTAACGAAAAAGAAACTCATGCTTTGTAGTATAAAATCGTATTAAGAAAAGCAGAGTTGTACACTTAATACAAAGGGTAAAAACCGCTAATATATACAGTGCTGTGGTAAATTTACAACTTTTAAATATATATTTAATATAATTTTTTTTAAAAGTTTTATAAAACTATAAAGCTTTAAACATAACTGTCAAGATTTTCTATTTATAGATAAAAGAATTTTTAACTTTTTCCAAAGCACATGCCTTATTAATAATCTAAAATAATCAACGTTTTACAAAACTTTTTTGTTTACAATTTTAAGCGTAATTTAATTTTCTACTTATTCACAACAACAAAAAAACATATCAAGATAAAAATACAAAGTTTGCAACAGATTTCTATGTATGTTTGTCGGTTTTTTTTTCTTTTTGGTGAGTGTGTGTGTGCGAAAATATAAAAACTTTCTTTTAGTACTAAATATTAAAAGCAAAAACAAAAAGCAAAAATCCCCACATTTAATGGCTTTTTACTTAAATCACAATTTATATAATATGAAGTATGTATGTGTACATTTGTTCCTTGTTACACAACACACACACTAGTAAAACAAGGCAAACGTATCTGGAGAAATGTATGGAAAAACTATTGTGGTCCTTTAGACAATGAAGCAAACCTTGCAGTACATTGTATAGAGTTTTTATATCAAAAACCATACACTACATTACTTTTTCATCTCACTTATCCTCTATACACTTTTTGTTACTTGTAGTTTTTGCTTTATCTAATTTTTTTTTTTGTAAATGTGTGTTTTTGTTGTTATAGTAATTTATATTTCATACTGCATGATGCTGTTGGATCCTAAATGCGGAAATGCGTCTGATGGTGTTGATTATTATGACGATGATACACTCATCCATCTCTATGAGCTTCATTCTATTTTTTTTCCTTTCTGCACAGATTTTTTTATTTTTTATTTTGTTATACCTATTTCCATTCTGTTATTTGGTGTATTTATTCTAATCAGCAAAAACTCTCCTCTTCTCTATTCTAATGTGGCTTAAAACAATAGATTATAAACCATAATGCAAATTGTAACTAAAAACTAGTTAAACAATAGAATTTTTGTTTAAAAAAATATTTTTACTTGAACATAGTGGTGTTTAACTTTTTTCGTTTCCTGTTGACTTTAAAACAACATTGTTGTTAATAAAACACTTTAGTATTTCTTGCTCTCCTTTTAACCTCAATAATATTTTTATTTAATTTTTTTTTTTTGAAAAAATATAAATTTTAATAACATGAAATTATGTATAATTCAAATGTTATGAAGCAGCTTTACAAGGTTTAAAGTAATTTTTATGTGCAAATTGGTAGAAAACTACTTTTATAATTAAGCACGAGGGTAGCAAAAATAACAATTTTAATTTAGATTTTGAAAGAAACTATTTGATCTTATTAGATGAAGATAATAGATAAAGTCAGGTTAAGAAGAGATTTTATAAAATAATCTTTAACAGGCTACACTCAGGGATTAAAATTCGGCAATCGATATCGATCGAAATTCCCATTTTAATTGTATTGCAATTTCGATCGACATCGAATGCGGCAGTTTGGAGCCAGGTCCCGTTTTATGCGGATTCAAATGTATGCGATTTTTAAATAAACTTTTTTTAGAATTTTAACAGGGGGTCTACTCTCTATTGCGATGCGAAAACAATTTCGATGCGAAAGCTAAATGCCAACTTGGTACTCTCTATCACTTTCGCAAAATTTTCTGAAAATGAAGCTGAATAGTGGCAATTAAAATTAAACAGCTCAGTTTTACAGTAATGAAATGCCAAAGTGTGTACAAATATTGGAAATTGGAAAATTTAAATAAAATAAAGTGAGGATTTACGAAAAGAAAAAAAAATTAAAATATGCGAAAGACATATGCGCAAACGCATTAAAGAGTACCAATCGCTAGATTTGCTACAATTTTCTTTCGCATCGCAATAGAAAGTAGACCCCCACATTTTAAAATCATAGATGTTTTTTAAGTTTTTTTACCGTTTTACAATTAAACCAAGTTTGCAGCACTGATATTTATAATCGTTATAGTTTGTTTTATTTTGATTTTTTTCCTATGCATAGCCGATACGTATGTATGAGTGTTTAGAACACATAAAGAAAATTTTACAATATAATAAGTACGCGTTTTCGGTTTCCAGAACACCCCTGATAAGGTCGAATTTAGAAAATTTTCAATTTCTTTCCTGTCTTTTACGGTGCAACATTGCAATAACCACATGTACGAGAGTAAAAAATTTGAATAACTTTTAAACTAATAGAGGTCCCACAATAAAACTTTAGCAATATAATAAGGACACGATAGGCTTATTAAGGTTAAAAAAAAAAAAAAAAAAAAATTAGGAATAAGTTAGAAATATTTCGGGTTAAATTTGTCATTTCCGGTTTTCTAAATGAAAAAATTTTTTTTTTTCAAATGGGGAATGTAAGATGAGAAAACCCACTGTTTATTGTTGATGTGTTTTGTTTAAACTTTGATATTATTACAAGTAGAACTGTTGCTATAAGTCTTATACGTTTAACATTTTTATTTGGTTTAATATCTTTAGTTTTTCTAAAATCTTTATGGATGAAGTTTCCTGATGATCTGGCCTAAGCAACCAGTGAAATGCGCATAGGAATAGCTTATCCCATCAACAATAAACTTCAAGTGTTTTTATCAATAATAAAAACTGGGAATAAAGCATGAATAACAAAATCTTTTGAAATTATTAATTTTTTTTTATTTAAAGATCAATAAATTTTCTATAAGAATCACTTTATATATTTTTTTTTTGTTTTTTTTTGTAGTTTTTAGTTCGAAAAGATAATAAATATTTTCTTTTAAACGGCAACACTACCACTTTTCAGAATTTTGGAACGAATTATTAGTTTTTATATGAAGCTTCTTACGTTTGTTTTTAATCTTGGAATATTTAACAGCCGTACCTTAACAAGAGCGGAAGGCGGAACGTTTTCGTTCGCTTAGCTTTTACGCTGATAAGCCATACCAAAGCAAGAGTGTCAACGTTGTGTCACAAACAGTAGTTATAGCTTTCTTGTTTAATAAAACCCACAAATTATAAATAAAAATAGAATAGATTGACCAAAAAATAGATAAATGACCATTATTAATTAATAATAGCGGCAAACTTCACTATTAAACGTGCTGTCAAAATCGGGTTTTCCAATTGCAAAGCGTTGAGACCGCTCAACGGCAGTAATATGCAAGTCTTAAGAAAATCTTTAAATGATTATTTTCAGCGTACAAAAACAACAATGTTACACTTTGTTTATCATTCGTCAAACCATCATCGAATGAACCTTTACGACTCTCTGTATAAATCATATTTTCAACAATTATACGGCGAACAGTTCACGGGTAGTAAGATAATGCACATAAGTCTCATACGATTATTGACATGAAAGAGTCATTAGATAACCTATGGAAGTATCCCAGTCGTGTTACAGCTTTCCCGTGTGAGGAATCTTCTACGATTAAAAAATGCTGTCATCGACGATCAAAGACCATCTTCATGAGACTCCCAGCCAGCATCTCTTACACGATTGAAAATGTTTTGTTTTTTTTTTACAAAAATCGAACAAAAATTGTTTAAAAAAAAACTAAATTTTAAGTTGTTCGATTTTTGTGACGATTTTCGAAACATAAAAGACGATTTTTTTTATTTTTTCTCAGGAAATTGACGTTTTCCTCACAAATTTATCTGGCAGCCCTGATCACACCTAAAAACGAGTTTTTAAATCAATCGATTCTCATCACATACCTGGGGGTTACTGCGTATTTCGAATCGTAATACACAGTACAAATTGTTCGAATCCGTAAATGATTTCTTTCGAATCGAAATACGCGGAAACACCACTGATAGATAATCTAAAGTTAGCGAGAGATATCTATAGATAATATTAAGCTGGCTATTGATAACTTAGGATAATCTGAGGTTAGCGAGAGATTTCTATAAATAATTTAATGCTACTGAAATATTTCTATAGATAATCTTAGGTTGGTTAAAGATTTCTAAAGATAAGAATGTAAGAAAATATAAACTCACTGTTTATTGTTGGTGTTTTGTTTAAGCTTTGATATTGTTATACGTAAGACCTTGAGGGCTTAAATTTCTTATTCGCTTTAAGGTTTTATTAGTATAATATTTTTAGCTTTTCTAAAATCTTTAGAAAAGGTTTCCTGAGCATAGAAATTATGAAAAATTGGGAATTTAGCATGTCATACAGAAATCTTATTGATAATAATCTTTCGTCGTAGACAGATTTCTATAGATAGTTCAAAGCTTCATTCACAATCAGAGAAACAACTAACTAACTCAACTAAAGTTGAGTCAACTAGAACTTCAGCAACAATTTGTATGAAATTGTTTCTGACGTTTAAAATAATTTTATTTAGTTCTGAATGAAAATTTTAACATAATGTTGTAAAAAATAATAATAAATGCATAATATTGTTGTGGGTAAAATTAGCAAACGGGTTCTTAATGCAAAATGTGTGCGGTGGCGAAAAAAAGTGTTGCTCTATTATGAACACCAAGTGAAAATGTTTCTGGGATTGTGAACGAAGCTTAATGGTTCTAAAAAATCAATAGATAACATCAAGTATGCATAAAGGCTCAGTTAGCCGAGAGTAACAGTAACAGTAACCTTACCGTAAAAACGTAACACCAATCTATTTCTGACAGATTGAAACGTAACTATAATCGTTCTAATTGCTTTACATACAACAAAATGAATCAGCTGATTTGCAACGTTACTTCCGGTTAACTGAGCCTAAAGATTTTTAAAGATAATGTTATGCTTGCGAAAAATTTCTATAGATAAACTAATGCTAACAATTGGAATAAAACTTTTGTTGAGTTTGATAAAAACAGTATTATTTTTGTGTTCAAAAGATGACTAACAGGGAAGCGTTATTTTTTTTAATGATTTTCTACACAAACACTATTAGCGTTTGTGTTTTCCCCAAATCTAGCGAATCGAACACTAAGGAGCGATATTGCGTGTTTATTTTCGAACACTCCCTCAAACTCTTTAAGCATCTCGTAAGATTTTTTTTAATCAAATAATATTCATGTGAATGTTCGTTTGCCTGAAGTTCCACTTTATTAGTCCTTTGGTTGTATTTACATTTACATACAAACATATTTATTTTATATTCTCATACGTAAAATATTGTCGGTCGGTGTAACTTTAATGCAGTACAAGTCTTCTATGGATGGTATGGTTTTGTTGAATTCTTCTTCCCATTCCTTCTTTTTTTTTTAAATATCAGGATGTTTCGGTATTTTTATAGTTTCAATGTACACGGTTGGTATAATGGCGTTTAAGGGTACGAGCGAGTCAGTTAGTTAAATCTTCTACTACATGCACGTTGACAGAATATTTTATAAGATAAAATGACTGAATTGTTGTTTTTGTTTAATAAAAAGTTTTTTTTTTCAGATTTTATATTTTGGCTAGAATGTTGTTTTTTCTTTCGTGTTACTATACAAATGAGAGATGCTTTTAAATGTAACCAAGTTACCCGGTTTATGGTTCCTCTTTATATATTTTTTTTTTTGTATTTTCTTAGTTCCCTTTTATTTCGTATGTACGAGATGAGTTGGTGTTGTAAGTTGTAGGGAAGTGTTTTATTTAATATATTTTTCATTAATGTAAAAACTGTGTTAGTGGGCAGATTAAATATTAATTACAAAGAAAGAAAACATTATAAACAAAAATTGAAACGGTAACGATGTAAGAAAATGATTTCCAGAGCAGAATAATGAAAATTAAATTTTTTTTTGGTTACAAAACATTCATATACACATACATACATACATATTTACGTATGAACGTAAAATATTTACAAAGACCGAATCGGGCATGTTCTACAAATTGAAATGAAGTGGAATTAAAATCAAACGAGATTTTGATTTCAGTTATTTACAAAATACAGTAGTTTTTTCTGTTTTTAAGAGTTGATCTTGTAAATATAATTGGTACTCAAAGTATGGAGTATTAAAAACGAAATATTTCTTTACAAGTTAGTTTTTAAAAATTTGTTGTCTTCTTTAAATCCACTTCATTTCGATTTATGGAACATACCTGAGGGCTAATTACGGCATTCGATATCGATCGAAACTACAATACAATTTAAATGGAAATTTCGATCGATATCGAATGCCGTCATTTGCCCCCTGATTGTATTTTTTTCTCTTTGATGTGAACAAATTGTTATACATTTATAACGAAATTTGTTGAAAACGCTTAACAGGGGCAAATTACGCCAATCGATATTGAAGTTTCAATTGAAACGGAAATTTCGATCGATATCGAATATCGTAATTTGCGAATTTACACCAGGTGACCTTATCTTGCTACGTAAGCAACAGCTGATTACTAATCTTGTGTCAAAATTATATACCGTTCATGTGGTATTGGGGAATATTTACTAAATTTGATTATTTCCGTTTAAAATTATGAAATTTAAAATTTTTTTAAATTATTACATTTCAAAACAAACAATTTAAAATTAAAAAGAAAATGAAATTTTTGTTTAAATTGTTTACTACAGTGTTGTATTATTTTTGACACAACGTTAAAATACTTTACAGTGTTGTAAACGTTTTCAAAATAAGACCACCTTGTATGAATTCGCCTTGATACTAAACGAATCAAAATTATTTTTTCAGTGTTGTAAGCAATTTTTTTTAAGTTTTCACAGCACTAAATTCGTTCAGTATCGACTGAAAGAATAAGAAATAAAATTGCTTTTGGTTTTACAAAAAATATTCCATCACGACTATCAGAATTAGCTCCCAGGTAGGTCTTGACTTTGAAAGAACGCAATTTTAAAAGCGTTGCTGAAAAAATTTCGAAGCTGGTCTGAAAAAATGTATTAATCATTGATTCCGGAAAGAAGAAAAAATATTTGAAAATTCAGAAAAATTGTTCATATTTTAAGAAAAAATCGATCCACTTACTTTTAACGAACCGAGAGATATAAGTTTATTTACTGATAGCAACGCTGCCATTGCTTCTCTAGCGGGTGTCTAAACAACATTTAGGTTAACTGCAGAATATCGGATGTCTTTTAATGAGATTGCGAAGCATTCAAGGGTAAAGCGGATTGCCCGGGTAACCGGATGGCAGATGAGCTGGCCAAAAGAGGTGGTCGCAAGTATGACACATTCATTGATCAATTCATTGGCCAATTTCAATGGCTCACTGTAAGTCACTTATCAAACGCGAGTCTTATAGAATTGCGCAAAGGGAATGGACATGTGAGCCCACCTGCTCCATATCCAGTGAACTTTGGCTTGGCTATGATGAACGGGGAACTTAATCTCTACTTAGGTTTAATATTGGCCAAATTAGAACCGTGGTATCAGTTGTAACTGGACACTGGCCTGTTGGGACTCATGCTAGGAGAATGGGTCTGGAATTCAATGACTACTATAGAAGTTGTCACGATAAGGAGGGAGAGGAAACTGCGCTTCTCTTTCTCTGTCAATGTCCTGGGCTACGGGGCATCAGGGAAAAATATATGGGAGGACCGGTGTTTTCTGCTTGGAGGATATAACCAAGATTGCTAATTCTCTTCATTCGAAAGGCGAATTGGTTGAACTCTGCATTGACGCCATCTAAGTAACTGCTCTATAGGATGGGCATTGGCGCTGGGTATCACAAAGGGACCACTGAAAAACCCAAGTGAGCTGTTTCTCGATGTCTATCCATGAAACATAAACTAAGAGTGGTCCAAAGTAAACGCAAGATGTTCATTGTTTATAAAACAAAAAGTTTTCAGAGAATTATCTGGACAAATATGTGTGAAAATATTGGCCAAATGTTCGTAACGGTTTCGGTGCATACCGCTATCCGATGGTAAAAATTTTCAATGACTTTGAGGTTCAATGTCGTTAATGTTCTGAATAATCCATCCTTTAGCTCTTGAACTATTCTTGGCTTATTGACGTACACTTTTTATTTTAAATACCCCCAAAAAAAGAAGTCCAACCGGAGTCAAATCACATAATCGTGACGTCCACCATTCACGGTAACTGCATGGCTGACCTCATTTCCGAAGAAATACGGTCCGATGACCTAGAACGAATTGGGCGAGCATGCAGTAGTGTTTTCACAGACCCGGTTTGCTGAAATTTGCGCACACTTCTCCCGATTGTGGACACATATAGTCGATTATGCTGCCAAAAAATCACAAAGTGCACGAAATGCATTTTAATTTCAACGCCCAATTTCGTAAAAAGGTTTCAACAATCTTAACGCGTTGCACAATTGTGTACCCCTACATGGTTAAATTTGTCAAACACTGAAAAAAACAAAAAATTTCAAATTAAGTTGGGCAACAAAACTTGACGTTTTTTTTTTTTTTTTTTTAATTCTCCTAAACTAATCCCGCGAAGCTCTATGCTTGTCTGCAGGAAACCAGAGTCTCTGGCGGGAATCGAACCCACAACCTCGGCGCTGATAGACTAGCTCGCTACCAGCTAGCCTACCAATGGTTCAGTAACTCACAATTAACATCGTGCATTATGATTGGACCCCCCCTTTACAAAAATTACATTCGATAGCCAGCGAAAATAGTTTTTCAAATGCAATAAAGGCCATAATTAACATTTGTTTTTTACGCAATTCCTCGATTTAATGACTGTTTGCTAAATTCTGTTAATCTAGGAACACAGCTTTCATTATTTTGCCTGCTTATATATGAAATCAAACCACTGTGCACCGATACAATAAGCAAAATTAGAGCATACGCTAAGGTGGCAGAATGATTAAAACTGAAACGAAATTACTTGGATTTTACAAAACCTCATTTCTGTTAAAATTGATATTAATTAAAAAAACACAAAAAAAACCTACAGAAATAATAATGAAAAAATGAAAGGTTAATTTATGGTTTTTTCTCTTTTCGAAATTTTACATGTCTTCTATATAAAACTTTGGCCATGTTTGACAGGAATGAATATTTTGTTAATTTCTTTTTCTGTTTTTACAATTAGTACGAGAATATGTGCGTTGTTATTGTTGCTATTGCTTGCCTGCCTCTGTTGTTTTGTTTTTGAGATGGTCTTTATGAAAAAATTATTTCCACCTACGGCATTATTTAGGAAGCTGCTCTTGAAGAGTCATTGAAGAGGAATAATAAAATTCTACACTCGTTTAAACCGGAATAAAAATCCATTATTGTCAGTCAGCCAGCCAGCCAGTACGTTCATATGTATCTACATATGTATGTATATGTATGAAGGTGCATGTATTGTGTTTGATTTTTAAGTTGATTTGAAAATAAAATTTTAGAGAAAGAGAAAGGACTTGCGCTTTAATATAATATTTTAAGCTTAAGCCTTTTTTCATTTTGATTCTACTTTTTCTATTGAAATATGTATAAAATAACTAGAGAGAGATTTTGCTTTATAAACCTGCGTGTAATTAGTTAAATCCCAGCTGATTTTTAGGTAATTGTCTTTTGTTTATGGCAATGCTGTTGTCATATTTCACTCTCTCTCATTTGTGCATGTACGTACTGTGTTTCTCTTGACTCGTTGTGTTTATTCGCCTTTAAGGCTTTTGGAACAACCAAAAAACAAACCCACTTCTCTTTTCTTTGTTTATTTTTCATTTGGCTTGTGTCCTTTTTTAAGGGCTCTTTTTGTTGTTGTATAGTTTTTACTCTGAACTTGCGCTACACTTGACAAAAATTGTCCCGGTAGTGACAGGAAGTTCATCATATTACCATTATACTCGTTTAGTTAAGGTACATTAAAAAAAAGAGCAAGCTTTTCGTATAACATTGTGTTGCTAATACCAGTGGCAGCAACATTTTTCTTGATTATAGCAATGATAATTATATTGCTCTGACTAGCAGGCTGGCAAACTGCTGGTTGTGTGCAAAAGTCATTTTTTGTTGTTGTTTTTAAATATTGTCGAGTCTCCTTGTAATACACAAAATGAGAGCAAGTTTAGAGAAAATTACAACAATATATTGACATTGAATCCAAAGATTCAATGTTGTTTTTGTTGGCTGGGAGCATTAAAAAAACATTTTTAATCTCTATATGTTTTATAGCATTTTGTAGTTGAGTTGTTTTTATTTTATTTTCCTTTGATATTCTGCCAACAACAAAATCCAACAACTTTCTCCATGAAAAAAAAACGTTTTTTGAGCTGTTTGTTTTTTAACTGATTTCTTTTTTTTTTTTGTAATACTCTTTAGCTGCTGTTGCCTCTAAAACGGAACACTCGCGCATAAGATTTTGTGGAAAATAGACGTCTATTTTTAACTATTCGATATTGTTATTGATATATAAATTTATTGGAAAATTGGTGAAAAAAAAATAAGAATTATCTAAAGGAATTTACTAAATAAATATTGTATAAATAAAAACAAAATTACCAAAAATTTGTTTAAGAAATCAAGCAAAATTCAAATTTTAGTAAAAAAGAAAAAAAAAATTCAATTAAAAGTAGCCTACCTTAAGGGGGTTATAAAATATTCATAATTGCAGCCTATAAAAAAGTGTGTATGAGTGTTGTATTTTTTTTAACTGAAAACGAATAAAGTGTTAAAGCTTGCTTTTAAAGTATTAGATTTTTTTTTATTTTGTGCTAAAGGTAATTTATTGAAGCAAGAAAAAAGCCTTACAATAAAAAACCGAAGTGAAAAATTGGTACTCCGTTTTTAAAATTTATAAATCGATAAAAGGCTTAGTCGCTTTACCACTCTATATAAAAAAACTCCACCCAAAACTTAAACCACTTTTTTGGAAAACAATTTCTTAAAAGACATTTTCAAAAAAAATTTTATGAACTTTTCAAAAAGTTAATTTTTTATTCCAATAATGTTTTATTAAAAGAATACAAAACATAAACACCTGGAAATATGCTTTATTTTTTAACATAAAGAGTATGATTTATTTGTTCCACTCCTAACGTATAATCATTGTAGGTTGTTGAAATGTCTATGGCCCCCTAGAGATTTACCTTATAGTCTCATTATAACTTGTTTTTTCGTTTTGGTTTTATGATTTTGCTTTAAAAACTTTGTGAATAGCTAAAGTAAAAACTTTGTTCCCTTTTATTTTCATATTTACTTTAGTTGTACGTTAAACATTATACAAATTAAAAAATTTTTTAGAAAACTTAAGACTACTTGTAAGTTTAATTATTAATTGTTTTTGCTGTCAGTTTTTAGGGGTAAATATAAATTAAGCCTAATCACAATATATTTTTATAAATAATATTTGTATAAATTGAAAATTATAGCATACCTTAGGGATTGTTTGGTTGTCTTTTAGTTTTTTAGATTTATATCTATCTACTTATGCATATTTCATTTCTCGTATAATGTTGCATCATATTTATCTGCCATTTTAGTATGTGCAGCAAAGTCTAGTATACTTTAGGGATTATGAATTAAAAAAATATACGTTGAGTTCAAGTGCAGCACAAAAAATGTTATGTTAGCAAAATAATTTTTATATGGTAGCATTTTGGTTTTAAAAGGGGATTCTAGGTTTTAAATGCATAATATTTTCTATAAAAAGGAATGTAAAGCTTAGTTTTTAAATGAATAATTTATTTAAAAATTTTTTCTTGTATCGAAAAATTTAGGGGATTTCCGTGTATTTCGATTCCAAAGAAATACTTACGACTATCGTACTATTTGTTTTGAATGAACGAAAGTTTTTTTTATATCTTATCGATAACAAAAAAAATTCCTTTCAAAACAGCAACTCTATTACAAAAAATTACTTTATATTAAATATCTCCTCTTGTTTATAAATACAACTCTCGTATCATTTCAAACGCGTTCGAAAATCGCATTTAACAGTCAGTACAAATTGTTCTCATTTCGAAATCATTCTTTCGATTCGAAATACGCGGTAACCCCCCTGTATCAGAATATGCGAGCCTTTGAAAGCTGGTTCACGTTAAGGCGTTGCAATTTGACGTTTCACTATTAAATTTAAATAAAAATATTAAATATGAAAAATTTCTACGAAACATATGGAATATCACATTGTTGCTAATTTTAACATTTTGTTCTACGGGGTGGCGCATAAGTAACGTTATGATTTATTTAATGAATAACTTTTTTCTTTCTGATTTGATTTAACGTTGATATTTATTAAAATTTGGATTATCGCTTGGAAATGTGTCCACATTATACTTTGAAGATATATGTGACCTCCCCGAGTGTGTGAAAATTAAATTTTGAAAAAAACGCATTTGAAGTAATTCTACATCCTTTTGGGTACCAGATTCACTCTTAAGTCCAAACCCGTTTTTTGACACATTAGGTCCCTTTTCTCGGA
This sequence comes from Pollenia labialis, assembly GCA_949318255.1. Taxonomy (NCBI): domain Eukaryota; kingdom Metazoa; phylum Arthropoda; class Insecta; order Diptera; family Polleniidae; genus Pollenia; species Pollenia labialis. Next base: position 133,761,906 of record OX439143.1, on the reverse strand, counting down.
GAAGGTCACAAATACATATGTACAAGCATCATGTCCTGTGGTTCCTAAAAGGAATAAAGGGCCATAGGGGGATGGGGTCTTTCACAAAGGTGCACTTGGCGATAACAAGAAGCGATTCCTTTGTCTTAAATTTCCCAAGCATCTCACTACTTCCGGCCTTGTACAAAGTATCCCCTGGTAATGCGGTTCAGATACCCATCTGCACCCAGCTAGAGTGAGAAGACGGGTAATTGAGTAACCTGAATGGGTTACTAACAACGTTGCGTAACTAGGTGACAATCAACTGAAAACAGTCACTAAATCTCAGTTGATTTTTTCTCCTTTATTTTTTTTGCCAATTTATGGCTTGCCTGCCTTGAGGTTGTTGGCAGCCCCAACACTAGGATCAGACAAGATGGCCCAATAAGTCGCTTAACAAACACTATTACTGAAACCATATTTTGAAGATAATATCTTTTAAATGGTTCCCATAATTTGCTTCCAAAGCATTTCCCATAACTTTTCTTTGGTGCCAGTGCCTTTACTTCTTCTCGGATAGTAAAACCAAAGAAATAAAAATCGTGGGCCATTAAATCGGGCGAACGCAATGACCAGTTAAAAACAGAAAAACACAGTATTATTCGATCGCCAAAAAACCAGTCATAGTTGGACGAGCTGTGGGTCGCTCCATATTGTTGGAACCACAATTTCGGTTTGTTCTCTACCTCGAGCCTTAACAACTTGTTCAATAATTGTGCGGTATTGAATGCCATTCTCATTAACCGCAACTTTTTCGTCGTTTTAGAAAAAATAGGGTCCAATAATCTCTTCTGCAGTTTTTTCACACAATACTGCTCATATAAGTGGGTGACATTTGATGTTCAAAAATTTTTCTTGGATTTTGGGTGCCCCATTTTTAATTTTAGACCATTGGAGTGAAAATGTGCCTAATCGCTTATTATTCGAATGCTGTCTCTCAAAATAAAATTAAACAACTTTCGTTCTTTGTTCTGCGCTGAGTCTTTCCATCATAAACTTCCCAACTTTTTCATAGTTAATTCTGAAAAAAATGTAAACTAAAAGCTTATTCACTTATTAAATAATAATGTTAATTATGCGTCACCCTTTACATTGTTTGCCCCAAAAGCGTCTCTATCCCTTTCGTCACTCAACCTTCTGCTACAGGAATTATTTCTGTTAGACATGTCGCATAGTATGAAACAGGTATAAGACGTGAAGCATAACGTGGCGTAAGTGCCGCCTTTCTTAAGATGTGGTCACACTCAGTAAATATTTATCGAAATATGCTCAGAGTTGGCGTTTTAAAAGGGGGCTTATATCACAAAATAATATTAATTGTGCTGCTTGGTCAAGCATGATAACGATTTTTATTTAATTTTAACGTTTTCTATGACTTTTTTTAAGATTTTAAAAGCCATTGTTCGAATTTATTTTCAAATATTTTTTTAGTAAAGAGTACTATTTACGTACACACGTTCTTGTAAATATTCTAATTTGATCATTTTAACCCTCGCCGAGACCTGCGCTTATTAAATCCCTGCCTCTTGAAATAAAGAATTCAATGAAAATGTCACTGGGTGACAAACAATGCGTCTGCCAACTGTGAGCGCAACAAACACACATATAAAGCAATTTTGAGTATACAATCCGGTAGAAGCTGGAGCTATCTAACCTCCCCTGCATAAGAATAGTCGGTAGCATCTGTTGAATAGCAAGATCATCTAAGAAAATTCGCCACACAGACCAAACTTTCCTACAAGTGATAAAAAATCAGCCCTCAAAGCAGGCCTTTTGAGATCTCCCTTCCCGAGACTTTGGGCCTAACCAAAACCACCATGTGATCCCCGTAGTGTTCTCTGCCAATAGTCAGTCTGGTGCTGTGTCCCGTAGTACCTGATAGAAGTTCTGCCAAATTTGATGTATTCTCCAGAGGATGTAACACCAAAGGATGGTCCTGAACTGGCGATTAGTGAGTCATTTTTGGCAGTCTCGTGGTGACTGTAGTTTATACCTCAATTCCGAGGTGGAAGATCCTAAAGGTTGGGGTCTGAAAACGTCCTAACATGCCGGTTATGTCGTTTTAGAGTTTTTAAGGCGCCATTTAACAAAAACTGCTTTTGCAGTGAAGTTAGATAGCTCTGGCTTCTGAACGGGGAGTTGTTACCCATATATGCGATCTTTTTTACTCGATAATGAGAGCATCGTAAAATAAAGAGACATAATGGTATGTCTCTTGGGGATCTTAGAGAAAGCAAGCGCACCAACAACTTTTCTAAGACCACAAAGACTTTTCTGCAGCAATTTATTAAATCATAAATTATTAAATAAAATTCTACAGAAAACACATTTTTTGAATCGGAATTTTTTATTTAAAAATTTATTAAAATGCTTGTAAAAAAGACAATAGGAAAAGTAAATAATCAAAAAGAATCCACTTTAAAGAATTAACAGTTTTTATACAACAAATAAACTTTATTTTTTGAACTTTCGTCTAAGTATATCCTCAATAAATTTGCAATTTAATTTCCCTTTTACAATGGATTTAAAAACTAAGTAAAAACATTTACAAAAGTACTTTTAGTTATAGCCACATTTACTATTGTTAAAGGTCGTTTATTGCTGTTGTTGTTGTTGTTGATGTGCAATTGTAAATTACAATTGGTAATGCATACTTTCGCTTGTGTTTGATGTTGAAAATGTATTGCCTACTTAAAGGCTGCGTTATTTAGCTGATGCTTTATTTTTGTTTTTCTATTGTGTGTGCAAGATTTTTTTTTTTTTTTTTGGTAATAGTTCAATTTTTTCCTTTTAATTTTTCAATAAAATATATATTTTCTGAACTGGGTCTTTTCAGCACTTAATCATCATTATTCACTTTTTCTTTTCAAGATTTTTATTTTCTTTTTTCTCTATAAATATATATTTTTTTTTGTGCACATGCATTATTTATTTTTCTCTCGATTTCTGGTATTTATTCTTGTGCTTAACTTTTTACAAAGAAAGGGGGTTTCCATGTAATTTATACAAAAAGGGAGAAAAAAAAACATTTAACATAATTGCTGCATACTTTCTAGTGATTGAGGGATTTTTTTTTTTATCTTCATTTAGTCCTTTGTTTACGAACATTTGTTGTATGTTTTCAGTTTTTTACATTTATTTTTTTTTTTTTTTGCTATTTTGGTGTTTATAAACTTTTTGTTCATTTTGGTGTAAGAGCAGCAGTTATTTGAAGGTTTTGACGTCAATTGTTATATTAACCTGGATATAAACGATGCCAATGAAGCTAAACGAACAAAGCAGACAAAAAGACAACCAACCAACAACAACTACAATTGCACGTACAAAAAAAAAAAAAAATTGGCAATTAAGATAAAATGTTGTTAAAAAAGCATGAGAGGTTGTTCCAAGAACAAAAAGTTACAACACAAAATTGGTCAAAGTAATTAAAAAGGGAAATTAAACTATTTTGAATGTATAAATAAATTAAAAAAAAGTCGTTTCAAATAAATTTGTTTAGCATGCTTAAAGTAAAGAAATTTACAATGTTTCGAAATATTTGAGTATTTAAGTTAAAATTTAATATTTTTTTTGCTTAACAAATTCATTAAGGACACCGCACATTATTTTTTATAGATTTAAAATTTTAGGAATAGCTTATCCCATCAACAATTAATTTCAGTGTTTTTTTCAAATATTAAAAATTGGGACTTAATCACGAATAACAAAATCATTTAAATTTCATTAAATATTTAAATTTTTTGTATCTTTTTACTCCTAAATGTAGGCAAAACTTAATATTTATTAATATTTAATATGTTTTATAACTCTCACACTTATTTTAAGTTTCATTTATTGTTTCTCTCTTTTACTTTTTGTTTTAAGTTGAAAGCATAATTGGATTTTACTCACGCAAGGCTTTCGCTCTCTTTCATTTACTCTCTAGTTCTCAAGCAAAGTTTAAAGTACTATCTTCTCTTTTCATAGAGATGGTAAATCGGAAATATTAAATCAAAATTTCCAAAGGTTATTTTGCAAAAGAAAGAAGAAAAACTACTTTCACTGCGTCTTTTTCTTTATTCTATATACCAAATTAAGTTATCGGTTAAAGCAAGTCAAGTCTTTTTTCAAATGCTGAATAAGACTTTACGCTTTTCAAAAAAAAAAAAAAACAATTTGTATCTGTAATGTGTGATCACAAAGGGATCACTGAAGAACCCAAGTGAACAGTCTCTCGATGCCTGCCTAAGGAACCTATACATATGTAATGTCATATTATATAGTCGACCATTTAGCAGTTTAATTTCGTAAAATTAACTATTCAGCAAATCGTTATCATGGCTTTTTTAAGGTAACCTAAAGCTTATCATGGATACTTGTGATTGAGCCCTTTCCCACAATGTTCCTATCATCGCGATAAAACAATGCACTTACAAACGCCCGAGTGTGAGGAATGCACATGTTGCAATCTTAGTAGAATTTGGCGGAGCTTTTTGAAACATTCAATAGCAGATGAATAGCAATAGCACATACAAAGATAATCACTTAAAGGAAGCATTATGTTACCGGCCCTATTACGGCTTTTTATCTTTAAATCTTTTTTTTCTCGCAATGTGGATATAAACTGCTGTGGATTTCTGTCGTACCAGATAGGACACCAATTTGTCGTGAAAGCTCAAAAAACTGAGTACGTTTCCTATAAATTTTTTTACACGTTCAATCACTTGTGTTGTGAAAACAGCAAATAACTAAGACAAATCTAAGCGCAAGAATCGTATGTGAAATCCGGCCGACCCTGCTAAATCACCACCGAAGCCGAATATCCATGGCACCAAGATAACGCTTTATAATACCTAATTTGATGATGCTAAAATCTAACCAGTACCAAGCACAACAAATTTGCTTAAAACAAGCATTCGTCGAAAAACGCCCGGAATATACAACCAGGCAGCAGGGTATCCGTATTGGTTTGATTCGTTCTTGGTAAAAAAAAAAAAAAACTGAAAATAAATTCTGATCAGCATGGAAAAACTAAACATTATTCTGACACTTTATTATACTATTTTACGTTCTTTGATGAGATCGGTTGGTTGAATGACAGGTACTTCATTGAAATCGAGTTACATTCGTGGAAACAAAATAGACCAAATGGTTATCAATGATCTCCTATGACTCTGTACTACGAAGGCGGGTCAATAAGTCTGTGAGTTTTAAAGTGATTCACAGGTTTTTGGATAATAAATAATTTTATTTTTCAACCTATGTGCTGTTTTCACAACACAAGTGACTGAACGTGTAGTAAAATTTATATGAAAAGCACTCAGTTTTTTTTAAAAAAGAACACCACTCTAGTCTTTTTTAAGTTCTTACACTTTACCCAACGTTTCTCGATTTTGTTTTTTTTTTTCTTTCCAAAACATAAAATTTGTTAGGTCATTAAGAAAAAGGTATTTGTTGGGGTAAAATCTTTTTTTCGCCAAGCCATTTCTTAGGGTGAACGAGTAACCAATTCGTAGCCTAATTCATGGGTTTTTTTTTTTGTCATGGAATGCTTAATGAACATATGAAATCCTCTAATTTTTCTCAAATAACGGTTTAATCTGCTTTCAGTGGCAGTCAATCACAAACTAATGGGTCGATTACGGATGACGACTGAACTGAAGTTGAGTTGCCAGCAGCGAAATCAGACAACGCCGCCCATGTAAAAAAAAAACAGAATTGTATATTTTATGAGCAGCGTTGCTTTATTTCGCTGCTGGCAACTCAACTTCAGTTTTGTTGCTATCCGTAACCGACCCATATTGAGGCTGCTTATAAATTTTTTTAAAATTTTTTTTTTAAAGTGAATTGATGCCAGTTGACAGGAGCAGTGTTGCCCTTTCATTTATTGGACGGGAAATCCAAAAATTTTTAGGGGTTTATTGACCCGACCTCGTAGTTCCAAAAAGTACTTCTTTTAACCAAAAAGAAGCTGACGATTTTAAGGTTTTTTTTCAAGTTTCATATTTCTTATTCTCTTTTGGAGAAAACTCTCGCTCTCTTTCTCATTTAAATTGAGTAACTTATGTAAAACTCTTTATGTCAATCACTCTTCTTTTATGGGGTTACAATTTTACATGCTCTCTAGAGATTTAGTGTTTTTTTTTTCATTTCACAATGTTGACTTTTAATTTGACATTCCTTTACGACACAGTGTGTTGTGGTGTACAAGTTTTGTGCTACGGATTTTTCTACTCCTATTAAATCAGCTCAACAACAACAACAACGACATCAACAAAAATAAACAAATTTTTACAACATTAACGACGGCAACAGCAACGGCAACAACAGAAAAAAGCAGTAATAACATCTGCAATGCATTATTAATCGTTCGAATTGTACCTTCTTATACTTTTGACTTTGGCAACCGCAGAAAATAAACTTTTTTTGTTGTTGTTGTGGATTTGCTCCTCTCCGTTATCACCAGCCACTATTACTCGTACTTGTTTATTGTAATCATTTATCATATTCAGCCACATCCAGTGAATGGATACAAAGGTATCCAACCAAATGAAAACTACTTGGGATTTGAAAAGAGAAGAAGATTTCACAGATTTCAATCTGTAGTGGATTTATGCACAAATTTATTTTATTTTATTTCAGTTCTTTTTTCTTTATTTCATTTCGTTTTAATGCTTATGTTGAATTTTGAATTGATAAAGTGAAATTAAAACTTGGAAAAATAAGGAAGATTTACAAAAAAGTGGTTTAAGTGCCAAAATGTGAAATAAAGTTTTGGGAGTGTTGGTGTTTTTTATAATTGCATTATATCTGCAGAAGAAAAGCCAAGAAATATTACACAATTAAAAGTCTACGAAAAAAGGTGTGGTTTTCCAACTAGAAAACCTATCAATACAGAAAAGTGAAATGTATAAAATCTTAAATTAATATTAAAAAAAAAATCAACCTACTCAGACGTAAAAAAAAACTAAATGAACTCAAGGAATTATTTGGTATAGTTTAAGAAGTAACAAAAAGAAAATAAAAAAAAAAAACACTTCTCCTTTAAAAAAAAGCTTGTAAAACACAACGCACAATAATTCGAGACAATGGCTTGGGGTTATTGGAGTGCTACCACAGTGGATCGTGGTCGTTCTCCGCGTCGTAATACCCAATGCACACCTTTGCCCGTTAATCTACAACAGCCCGAAGAGGAACCTTGTGTTACCACCACAACTACAGCTGCAGCAGCTGTGGCGGCGGTGACACAGGCTTCAACTACCACAAACGCTTCGAATACATGCCCCAATACACCATCGGGTACCCAAGCAAATCTCTGCTACAGTCCCACATGTCGCAGTCGCTGTAGCAGTCCGTGTCCGGGTAGTCCTTGTCCCGGTAGCCCTTGTGGCTCCATAACACCGCCTCCTCCGCCACCACATCCTTTAACATCGTCGCAACAGTATCTACATCAGCATTCAAATAAAAATTGCCCGGCTGCTCAACAATTGTTTACGGCAGAAGATTATCCTTCGCGTCGCCAATCCCTGGATCGTTTGGATAGTCCTCAGGTATGGACTTATACTAAGGTATCGTAAATTGTTCCATGTTCCTAAATATATTTTCGTACGTTTATAAGGAGAAGAGTTAAAAAAAAAGAAAAGCAAGAACAATTTAAGAAGAACATTTAAAAAAGTGCCTATTTTTAGACGAAAACTTCAATATGAATATATATTTTTTTTATCATATCGCACACCCAGTTAAAAAGTGACTTAACTCAAAAAACTTATGCCTGTATTCATAAAAAATTTTTAAATTTAATAAAGGCTTAAAGAACAAAGTTACTATGAAAAACCTTTGTTAAATTTAATAATCGTTTTTAAATACAGCGGTTAATTTTTTAGAAATCGAAAAAAACTGTTTTAGACCTAAAAAAAAATAGTTAAAAACAAATCTCTGGACCATTTGGGAGAACACCAAGTTTATTGAGCATAGTTTAAGCATAAAAACCCAAAAAAATAAAAATTTTGAGTTGAGGAACTTTTGAACTAGACTCGGCTATAACTTAGCGAATGTTAGACTTCAAATGCTCCAACGTTAAGGGATTATACGCGTAGAAATGGACTTTGACGTAGCCTCACAAGATTTTGGTGGCCAAATTACGTCGCCAAAGACAATTTGGAAACTTCCCATGTTTCTCGTGGCACCGTCTTGTTGTAGCCTCATATCGTCCAGTTCATAATTTTCAATATCAGGCCTTAAATGAGCCGTAAGATAGGCCCAATTGTTGAGAACGCCGTGCAATCGACAAATTCGGATTATCCGCCACAATTTTTTGGCAGTGCTCACAATGCGATGGTGCACATAACTGACCACATCTATAACTCTTCCAGTCTCTTTTAATTTCTTTATAATCTTGCTAATTCTTGGCACAAGGTAAATTATGACGACCATAATCACCCCGTAATGCTCGAAAAGTGGCCACGTTTGAACCTCCAGTTTTGTAGTAAGTTTGAACTCTTTTTACGCGTTCTTTGGTTATTAAACGATTAATATTCGCAAATGGGAAAACTTTCACTAAATAAATTATACTTCAGATGACAGATATTTAACAGCTGAGAGCCTTGCCAGACCGGAGGTTTAAAAACAACTAAATGGATAACCCTGTATTTAAAGTAGTTTATTTAAAAACTATTTTTCTATGTTCTTAAAAAGTCATTTTAACTTTTAAGACCCAACTATAATGTGCATAAGCTGGCTTAAGCTACTGTCACAAATTTACAAAAAATTAAAAAAAATCATTTAAAAAACAAAAATAAAATCAAAAATAAAAATTAAAAGTTTTTTCGAGCTCGAGGAAAAAACTTTTTATTTTAATTAAAGAAAGGTCGAAAAAATAATAAGATTTAATTTAAAATCAAAAATATTTTATTTCGTACGTTGCCAGTATCATAAAATTAACCAAAAAGTTTTTCTAATGGTTCGACACATATGAATCGCATGTATTCGCACAATTGCTTAAGCCAACTTCAGCATGTTATAGTTGGGCTTTTAATATAAATGAAGTGCCTACTTTAAGGTTAAGTGGATCCAATTCTGTTTATAACGATTTCCCACATGCTGTTTTAGGCAAAAATTTAAAACGTTTTTTCAATTTATGTGGAAATAATACCTACTTAAAGTATTGGATAGGCCATTACCTCCGAAATTCAAGTAACTGTGTAGCAATAACAGAATTAGAATGGAAACCTCAAGGTAGCTGACGACCGGGAAGTCGAAAAATACGTGGCGCAGAACGGTCTTAGCGGAATTTAAACAGTTTAATAAGTCTTTTTGATGAAATTAAGATTATATCTAACAATTGTGATTTATAATATGAAATTTTGATATTTAGTTGGACTTGAGTTGATCAAATTTAATTTTTATTAAATTATTTTTACGGAAGGAATTTAACAGCATGAAATTATTTAAAATTTTTGATAATTTTTATTCTTGGCTGAGCTGAGGCTCGAACTCGGGTGCAATTTACGTTTCGAGAATAATCACATTCTCATCATCAGAATTATTTGCGTTAAACCCTGTACCACTGTCAAACATCAATCCTTAAACAATGGTATTAGTAATTCGAATTTCAGCTCAGCCAAGAATAAAAAAATTTTCAATAAATTTTAATTAATTTTATGTTATTAAATTCATTCCTTCAGTAAAAATAATTTATGTGCTGTTTTCACAACACAAGTGACTGAACGTTTAGTGAAATTTATATGAAAAGCACTCAGTTTTTTGAGTGTTTCTCATATAAATTTACCTACACGTTCAGTCACTTGTGTTGTGAAAACAGCACATTAATGAAAATTAAATTTGATGAACTCAAGCCCAAGGCGAATTAACTACAGGTGGTGTCGAAACGGCATCTGATTTTGACAGTTCCAGGTTATTTGTATTGATTTGTTAGTGTTTTGCTAAGAATGGTTGACATTTCGAGTCGTAAACACTAACAATGCAATGCAAAAAACACTATGTTGTTTCTGTTGCTGTTGGATTGTTGTTGTTCCGACACCACCTGTGGTTGAATTCGCCTTGCTCAAGCCTAACTAAATATCAAAATTTCCGATTATATGTAACGATAGATTAAGTTGGAATTTGCTAGTAGAAGCTCTATGTTCCCAATGATCCACTTATGTTTGTAATTGGAAAGCTTCGAGGTACTTTAAAGTCAGTTTCCTCCCATTCCCATACAATATGAAATTAAAAAGAGACGATGTAAATGGTTTGGACTTATCCTACTGGGACTTATACCCAACGGATTATAAGGCGACGAACTATGAAATGGCACGCGTGGTACCGGTTTAACGGAGTAAAATTCAATCACACGAGACAGAAGAAGAATGGCGAAATTATGTTGGGGCCCTATCATGGGAGTGAAAGGAATTAAGAAGAATTCAATAAACTATCAATTCCTGTACATGAAAAGAATGTCAAATCATTCAAGACTGTCCCAAATATCTGAAAAATTTTAAATTGAAATGCTGTTCCTAAAGGAACGCCGATGGCTACACTGGCAAAAAAGTAAGTTAGAAAGAAATTATTAACTCCCGGGAATTTTTATTCATAATTTGGCTGAATGGAAAAATACTTTATTAAGATATCGAATCATAACAGTAAAAAAGGCTTAAGCGACAAAAACAAAATTTTACAGCAGAAGGTTTTTTTTTAATTTAATTTAATAAAAATATTGTATGAAGGTTGTGGCTTGAAATAATTTTTTTTTGCTATAAAATCGTAGCGGTACCTTATGTGACCATGATGCAAGTGTTGCCAATAATGTCATTTATTAAAAAACGGAAATTGAAAATGATGTCGCTAAAGCTTTTTCTGCGGTAAGGGCTCGTGTTGATCCTCAAACTCAACAAAAAACCTTTTTATGGTTCCAACACAGCCCGATCTATATGGCAGAGTTATTAAAAACTGAACTTTTCTGATCCGTGCAAACGTACCAAATTTTAGCGAACATTTTAACGATGCAATATTTCAATAAAAAACACAAAAAACCCTAAGATTTACCAGAATTGTGATAATACAATAGTTCTCAGTTGATTTTTATGTAACTTTGAGAAAAGTTTAAAAACGTTCAAGACTATTGATTGTATACTAATAACACAACTGTCCAATTCACAAGCTCCGTCGAATGGCTTATCGTTTAAAACAATACGATTTTTGTTTATGTACTTGTGAACAGACAAATTTGTTGTATCGTTACTTTATCGTATTGCCAAATGTCAAAAATGGAACATACATTTGTATGTATGTATGTATAACTTACTTCAATGTTAATAAAAAAATATGAAAATTTAAACTAAAAAAGGAAATTATTAAATTTAGGTAATCATTTTTTTTGCTTCGCTCTTATATGATTTTATATATTTCTTCTTCTTTAATGTTTGCCATTCACAATATTTGATGCCATAAAATTATACCAGGTATGGGAGTTTTAATATGAGATTATGGTAATAAGTATTAATTGATAAGAAATTTTAATTAAAATAGTTTAAAAAAAGAATTGAAATGAATTAAACATGCATATATTAATCATTAAAAATATTTTTACAAATTTACCAAAAAATCGAACATTTCAAGTGCAGGGGCCAAATTACGGCAGTCGATATCGATCGAAATTACAATAAAATTTAAATGGAAATTTCGATCGATATCGAATGTCGTAATTTGGGCCCTGCACATAAAAAACAATCGTATAATTGTACCACACTGATGTATGAAAATTACCAACAACAAAAAATACAACATTGTATAATTATACGACTATACAACAAATACGATGGCAATGCGAACTTGAGAATTTGACAAATGTTGTTAGTTCCTATCAAATGTAAAATTTAAAACTTTAAACCAACGTTATCTTTCAATTCTATAGACATGAAGCACACTTTTAATTAAACATTTTTTAAGAAATCTACCGCCTACTTATAGAGCCTTTAAGTTTTTCTTGCTTTTCTTCTAACTTAAATCCTTTACAGAAATCATTTCATAACTTCTCTTCATTCCAATTTGGTTAACAATTTTTGTTGTTATTTTTATCTTTTTTTTTTTTGAAAAAACCCGATTATGCAACATTTTTCCATGGCATACTACATTTTTTAAATTAAATTGTAAAAAAATAAACTTATTTAAATACTGGATTCATGCCTTTTGAAAACCTTGTATTATTGTTGTTCATTAAAAATAAAAAAAAAAAACTCATTGGACTCCACTAAAACTTCATCGACGGCAAAACGCTAAAATCATATTTTATCATGTAACTGTGTCTGTGTTAAATTACAAAAGTCCAAATATTTTGATATACAGGCCAATCAACTATCAGACATTATGTGCCGCGGAGCGGTTGTCTCTTCCATACAATCGGCTAATAATACATTAACGCGCGGAGTTTCGTTGCACAGTCGCAGCGGCAGTGCCCATGGCAGTATACATGGTGGCGGTAGTCATCATGGCAGTCATCATGGTAGTCATCATGGTAGTCATCATGGCAGTCATGGTGCTGTTGGTCCAGGCAGTGCCCATGGTTCGATGGGCTGTTTGCAGGGCAGCACGGGTCATCTGGTGAATGTGGTGCATGGCAGCAGTGGAAGTGTGGGCATATTGGCCGGTGGTCCTATTGATACGGGCGATTATGATGTACCACATCCTCATCCTTATACACATCATTATATGCAAACATCGTCGTCGATAACACCGCCACATTCCACTATGAGTTTGATAGGCTCTAGGCCAGGATCAGCTGGTCCATGTCCTGGTCATGATTCTGGTTCCGATTCTAGCCAAGGTTGTGGCTCTATAATGGCAAGCGGTGGCGGTCATATCGGCCATATGTCGGTCCATTTGGTGGGTATGGCCGGTGGTCATCATACTCACAGTGGCGGCAGTGGTTCACTGGGACGGTGTTCGAGTCGCTGTCACAATACCACCACTACCACCGATGATTCGGGTGGCGGTAGCGGCGGTAGTGTGTTTGGCAGTGGTCCCTGTATGGGAGGCCTTGAGCAGGCCTCCACCCATCATCAGCATCATATAGTACGTCATGGCAGTGCGGGCAGTGGTCTCAATGGTTGTGGTAGTGGCGGCAGTGGAGGACGTAATAGTTCTCTAAGCACCATACACAATGGCCATGGCCATCATCAATATCATCATGAGTGCATACATTATGAACGTCTGCCAATACCAGTGCCCATACCCACTGTGCCAACTACACATCACCAACTGCAATCAGAGGAAGAAATTGAACCGGCATATGCAACAGGTAAAGAACGTATGTATTTTATAAAGAAGTGGTTATTTAACTTGATTTCTTTTGTTGTTGTTTTTTGAAATGCGTTAAATTTTGAATAGTTTTTGTTTTATTTTCAACACCATTTCCAAGTGCCTTAAGCCAATGTATTGAAATGTATTTAAGAAATTTTTAAATATGAGTTGAATTGATTTATTTTTATTTTAGAGTTATTTATTTATTTCAAAAAATATTTTAGAATTTTCAATTGCATTTTAGATTTTACAAATTGCAGTTCAGAATTTAATGTATATTTTTTAGATTTCAAAAGTCCTAATGGACCCACAATTTCTATAACAAATCCAAAAAACAATCTGTCAAATCGCATTTGTTGATAATGTTTCGACATATAAAAATAATGTCCCTTAATATTGGTTGGAAGAGTGTTTTAAAGTGCTGGGTAGATTGTTTTAGAGTGATGTAAAGTGTTTAAGAATTAGTCTACAGACAAGGTTGTGTCTTCATAATGGAAACATTTTAGCTTGTGGCTTAATAATTGTATAGCGGTTATATGCCCTTCTATCATTACCATACAGGCATCAGTGGTTCAATTAAAAATTAATCGAGTGAGAAATAATTATATATAAATTGAAAAGTAAAAGTTTGTTTCTAGAGCGGTCTGCGAAGCAAAACGTGGGATAAACTGATCTAAATTACAAATGAATTTTTACGATGTCGTTTCAGACATGTCAAACAAACACGTTTGTTTTGTTTGTAGGCGATCGGGTAAGAGAAGAAAAAGGCATTGCCTAACAGACACGAAATGAGATTTTATGTTTTTTAATATGATTAGACAAATACACATGAAAACAGACACGTTTGAAAAGACATCGTGAAAACGCAAAATGTTTTTGGTAGCATGTTCAAAAGACATGTCTGAAAAGATATCGTATAAATGCCTCCAAATGTTCTAAAATACTAAAGAAAAATTTAACATTACAACTGGAAATGGTGTAATAGAGGATTTCGATTGATGTTAGTGTTATTTTTTTAAATTTTTTTCGTTTCTTTTTGGTTTTTATTTAAGAATTAGAACAGTTTTTGTTGTCCAAACTTTTTTAGCGTTTACACACCACCTCTCTCAAGTCTCACTAAAATTCAAATATTTGTTTATTACTGATAACAACGAGCATAATTGACTGTTTCCTCTACCATAGGCTTAGAGCTAGTCTTATCTATAACTAAATTCCCCTACATTTGTACAGTGACGTCTTGTTTTAGACAGAGACACAGACAGATACACAGGCATCCGAATCGATATTTGCTGTTCTCTAGTGGCAGGGAGAGTCTGCAGTTAGTTTAACGTTTGTTTCGTCATATTTTTTTTCCATTATTTCTTAATAATTTATTCAGTGTTATTTCTACACTTTCAGTAAACAGTGTTAATTTGTAATGAAAACAAAATTTTAATTAGAATAAAACAAAGAGAAAAAAAATGTGTTGAAATATTTTTTTTAGTTTAGTGTTTGACAATTTGTTTTTTTTTTTTAACAATTAATGAATGGCTGCTTTTGTTAAAGAACATTTCATAGAGAAACGTAAAGTAATAATTAAATTAATTAAAACTTAACAAATTAATTAATTTAGTGAAAATAATTATTGTTACAAATTTTATTTTTGTAGAAGATTCAACTAACATGAATAGTAAAAACCGATCGTAATTTTATAAAATTGAATATAAAAAAGTCTAAGTAAAAGAAATTAATTAATATAAATTTTCATATTAATCGAATGTGTATTCTAAAGGCCCACCCATAATATGCATTGCCTTTCTTATTCTACTGTCAAAAATGAACAAAAAGTCTCTCAAATGTATTAAAAAAAAAAAAATAAAATCTAAAAACATTTGATTCCGTACGGAATGTGGGATCAGTTTCGCACTTTGCTTAAGCAAATGACAGTTTCATAAAATTTAACAAACATTTTCCTTAAGTTCAATATGGTTTGCCTCATATGATTTACATGTATTCGTACATTTTCTTAAGCCAGCTTAAGTACATTTTGGTTGGGCCTTGAGTCATATTACAATTTGTTAAGCTTTCATACTTTAAAAGTCTTTGTGCCTGTTTTTAGAAAATTAAAACAAGTGCGTGAGTGGGAAATTATATTAAAAACAAAACAAATTTTCGTTTTTTATTGTTGTTTTTAATATAATTTTTCACTCACCCACTTGTTTATATATTCTAAAAACACCCAGTTATTCCTTTAATATTAATAATAAAATCTTAGAGAATAAATTACTGTTTAAAAAAAATAAATTTGTAACCACCCAGTTGCAGTTCAGGCTGATGGATACCCTGTTTTTGCTGTTAACTGTACATCAGGGCGGGCCATTAATTAAGTTCGTGACTTGTTTAGTCTGGGATCACACCATGAAAGTTTTCTTTCAGAAAGTCTGAGTTTATTGGTGAGAGGGGAAGAGAACATGCTTTTCTTTTCTCCTCTCTCACCCATAAACTCAGACTTTCTGAAAGAAAACTTTCATAGTGTAAACCCAGACTTCGTTTATCTAATTTCTTTTATCCCTTCGAAAAAATAAGATTTGCCAGTTCATCAAAATAGATCCCTTTCCGCCGAGATATTTCTTCAGGTTTGGAAACAAGAAAAATTCCCTTCGGTCTTGACAGGATCTGCGTTGTCACAGACTTATTTACCCTAATATTGGTCAATTTTAATAAGTCGTTTCCACAAAAACTTCAAAATAAATAAAAATCTAGCTGGATCTTTAAATTTTAAAAACTTTCAATATTCAAAATTCAGCAAAAACAACCTTTTAAATTTCTTCTCCTAGTTGGGTTCATAGTTAAGTATAGATCTTATAAGCGTTGGGTTTCTGAAAGTCGTTTATGCCAGCAAGCCCATTTTAAAAACTTTCGTATTTCCATATAGAAACTATTCTTAAAAAGTTGTTCGAACCTGCATAAATCTTTTAAAAATGTTCGTAACATATACACGCCTATCGTTAATAAAAAGCGAACAGTTTCTTCCTTCGAAATTTTAGAGAAAATGGAAGAAATTTAGAGAAGAATTCTATCTACGAATGGGGGTGAATTTTTTTTTGTGTAAACAAACAAAAAATTTGTCGGGAAAGTCCGCAATTTTCAGTAGTTCTTAAATCGTAACTATTGCTAAAAATCGCTTTAACTCCCTTAAAAATAACGCTATCGAACCACAGTTTGGCGTGATCGGGTTTTACACGTAAAAAAACACATTTTTCGATATGGTCACCTCCAACAAAAGAAATTTTAGTGAACATCTGTTAAACATATTGGGGTTTCTTTAACCATATTATGGTTAAAATAGTCCATCATCAAGAAGCCAAAAACATAATCACCCCTATCGTGAATAAAAATTCCTTGGGAGTTTTTCCCTTTTCCTATTTTTACAAGGGAAAAAACTCTTTGATAGAAGTATCTCAATAGAAAAGTCTGCAGGTAAAAATAATAAATTTAGTATTAACAGAAAATGGAAAATTTTACGTTTTATAGTCGGACAAAAAAAAGCCGTAACATTTAAACAAATATTTTTTTCTTATATTTTTGGATCAAAAATTATATAAAAATAACTTTCAAAATTATTAAAACATTTTTTTTAAGTTTAAAATGAGATAAATTCCTTAATTTTTTTACCTTTGAAACCCCCACCCACATTCGTTTGATTTATTTTATTGTTTTTTATTTCTGTAATTTATTATTTGTAATTTCCTTTATTGCTTATTGAACTTTTATAACGGTAAAATGGTTGTTATTATTACAGTAGACTACAGTTATAACGAACTTTGCAGCAAAGATTATTACTTTTTTTTGAAGCCGATAAATTTTTCTTTAGTATTTTTTTATACAAATTAGAATACATTCTCTTAACTTTTGGTTAGTTCGATAATAATACTCAATACTAATAAAAAGGTGCAAATACTTTGAGTACTTTATAATTGTGTTCTACTATACTTTAATAAATGAAGTAAAGTATTAATGCTAAGGCAACATGACTGTACGTAGACCAGAGATGGAAAAATTGAGATGTTAAAGTGGTGCTTAATCCCTGTCAAAAGAGTAGTTTTCAAAGGAATAAAAACAATTAATTATTTTAAAAAGAATCTCATTTTAAAAAATTCGAATAAATCCAAGACAAAATCATACAGGTGATCGCATTAAGTGTTATGCTGGCTATCAATTTTTTTTGCATAGACATTTGGAATCAGTGTTCCAATTTTAACATATTTTCTGCTATACTTAGCAGATTGAGTTAGGAATTTTGTAAAATAAAATGCTAACTGCATTTTACCATTTTTTTTTTTTAGCATATTTTCACTTTTTATAAAAGCAGAATTTTTTTTAGCAAATTTTGTTCAAACAGACTTACTATTTATATTTTCAAACAATTTCATATGGAAATTGTTACTACGTCGTTTTTCGCATTATTAATACAATACAAACAGACTGTTTTTTAAATATAAAATTTTAATGAAATGTATATTAAAATTCCTTTTTATTTAGCAGATTTTTAGCATAATCTTTTTTATAAAAATTCAGCAGATTTTTAGCATATTTTTTTTTGAACAAATTTAACATATTTTTAGAAAATTTTAAATATTAAAAATTTCATGTTTCAATCTTAGCGGATTTTTAGTATATTTTCTTCATTTAACGATTTAGAATATTTTTTTTCAAGTTTTGGCATATTCTCAACAATCAGTTATGGCAACACTGTTTAGAACACAAATACCTATATAAAAAAGGGATAGCTAGCACATCTCTCTCGGAATCGGTCACCTGTATGAATTTGCCTTGGATTGAATTTACTAAAAAGTTTTATTTTTCAATATCTTTAACACTAATAACACCGATAGTAACGACACCTGTTTGATACAAATTTTTAATTGGTTTTTGATTAGATCAGTCCAAGCCTACCCCAGCCAGAACTGGCCTCTTGTCGAAAGTTCAGTCTAGTGTGCCAAAAGTCAAATATCGGACTAACTTTAATGGAATTTCTGACAAGTTCCAAGTGTATTCGGATACATTAGACACAATATTGGAATGACTTGTATAGTAAAAAAAATCTACTTAATGCAAGCGCCAGTGTACTTTTGGCGATTAAATAGTACCAAAAAGTAAAATTGTATAAAATTTGCCAACCCTATCATAAATTCACTTTATATTATTTCTTTAAGGAAAAAAATTATTGAAAGTTGTTTTCACAAAATTTACTTTTTATGTCACGGGGGTACCAAGTGTTTTTTTTTTATCATAAAAAGTACTGAAAACTTACACTTCATAGTACATAGTACAAAAAAATCGATTTATTTTCGCTTTACTGTTACTTTATTGTAATTTCTTTAAATCAATTCTTCTGCCACTTTAACAGAAATGGTTAATAACGGAATATAGTTGTCCGCTACGGATCCAAAGGGCTACACAAATTTCAGTTTTGAATTCTATTACAAATATAATGTTGATAAAGACTTTTGCACCAAAAATGTTTAATTGTGTATATTGATTTTTGCTAGTTATTGTTTTAATTTTTTTTAACACCAAATAGCTAATAGAAATATTTTTTTTTTTATATGACAGCATAATATGCATTAAATTTATTTAATTTAATACATACTTACTTATGTCTTCTAGTCATAAAAAAACTTTATAATGCAGCAGTTAAACAATAGTGTTGTGAGATTCAATAAGGAATCGATTTTATAAAATGGTTATACTAATTATATTACCCAGCACTTAAAGCTTTTAATGCTAAGGAAAGGGTTAAATAAAGTTCGAAATAACCTTGAATACTTGATTTTGTAAATCTTTGTTACATTTTTTATAACAAAAAGCTCTGCTAAGAACTTGTGTTACTTTTATAAATTATTTTTAAAAAATGTTTGCAAATTGCAAACAACCTGTAACGTTTATATTTTATGAAAGCATTAGATTACGCGCTTAGAGCTTTATAAAAAAATGTAAACACAATTTTACAAATTTTTGCTTGAATTTTTTTCAAAGTTTTCAATTTAAATTCACACAACAATAAATTATTTATAGCATGAAATAATTAAGTAGTATTTAAGCAGTCTAAAGAGCTTTTGAGTTATAAGCCTTCTTATTAAGTATTATTTGCAATAACAAATAAGTAAAAAAAAAACTTGATTTATGAAACTTTAAAATTGAAATATTTAAAATTTTGTTGGTATTAAATTTCTTAAGCTTTTTATTTTCACAAATTAGAAGCCTTAAAGCTTTTTTACTATCTTTTTGAACAGTTAAAGATTTATAACTAAAATAAATAAACTTTTGGTTTTCTTTTAATTTTAATCAGAAAAAGTTGTGAGCTTAAAAGCTTTATGAAAATAAATATTATTCAGCCTTTAAAGCCTAATAAACTGCTTTTTGAATCTTATTCCATAAGTTTTCTGAAATGCAAAGATTCATTGAATATTCATTATTTGAATTATAATTTTAAACAAATTATTTTTGTTTGCCTTTAAAAAAAGCTTTTTATTTATATTTAAAACAAAAAACTTTACTTGATCAAATAATATGTTTGTAACTAGCTGCTCTTGTTTCAATTTCTCTTTATTTTCATACTCTTAAGACTTCTAAATCAAATTGAAATGATTGTTATTGTTGATAATGTCATAATATATGTACAATATGACTGGTTGACTACTTGCGAGTATCTGTTCAATATTAAAAATATTTTTAAATCTATTTCTTAAGCAAGTATTGGACAATTTATTAAACCATTAATTGTAAAGTATGTATTTGATTATTGCCCATATTCACTTGAGTGCTCTCCTTCTTGTTCTTCCTTCACTACTTCTTCAGCACCAATTCCCGAACAAGTATAAAGAATGTGTATGATTCAGGGTTGGGAAAGCATCATAATACATACTGATATGCATTTTAAAATTAAATTGAACTTTTTACTATTTGTCCCTTTTTAGTACAATTTTTTTTTTTTGATGACAAATGTAGAGTAAATAGGTAAAGTAGTGGAGAGTTTTGATTAATTTTCAAAATACATAAAAACTTGAATGAAAAATATTTGTGCAAAATTTCATCCAGTTTATTTTCCATGCGCAACATTGTTTGTATGAGGTTATGTGAAATAATAGACCGATTGTTTCTATTCTCAAATTTAAGTACATTTTTTGAGCAAAGAAGCTAAATTTCTAAGGGTTTTTAGTTTTTGGAGAAAAATTCAACACTGTCATAATAAGTTGTTATTGTTCTTTGAACATTTCCAAAAATAAATAGATAAGGGTAAAATACGTAAGACTTGTGTGATAGTGTAAACTACCCTTTATAAAGTTCCAATTGTTAGAGTTTAGCAGCTAATAATATAAAACATCCCTGTAATCTTATGAAATTCACAGATTTATCTTATGGCAAATTTGCTCATTGGATTGCTTTAAATATTACGAATTGCAGTTTCATTTATCTGTTGTTATTCCACCAAATACAGTTCATAACGACAATTCCAGAAAACTATTTTCTCAAATTGTTCAAAACCACAAAAATACATATAAAAACTTTAATCTTTTAAAGGGTCTAAATTAATCTCTCAGAAATAAATTGTTCTCAATAAATTTTTCTTAGGTCCTCCTAGAGATACATACATTGTAGTTTGATGGTGAAAAGAGTGAAATACGAATAAAAATTTGTACAAGAAATTTTTGTTTGTTATTAAGAGGAAAAATACTAAAGTAGCGCCAAGGCGAATTGACTACATAAAAAACTAGTTTGCATACAAACTTTGACAAGTCGACCACACGAAAAAAAAACACAATAAAGAAGAATTCCTCGCAGACGCTTTTTCGGAGTGAAAACTTTTATTTTTAGTAAAAGGTGTCAAAAAATTGAGGTATCATTTTAGTTTTAATAAAAAAAAGAGCTTCTTTTTGAGATACAAAAAATATTTTTATTTTAGTAAAACTGGCTCGGTAGGCTCCCAATCTTTTACCAAAATTCTTAATCGCGTTTTTTAATAAACGAGAAATAATGCGATTTTCGAACTTTCTTCCAAAAGTTGCTGCTGAAACCACCTATTGTCTATGTCTAAATCATCAATTTTACGCCACAAAAAGCTTCGGATCATATTCCTATAGCGGTTACAGTTGACCGAAGATACTTCAAATTTAAATACCCTTCCAAAAATAAAAAATAAAGTCATCTCGCTTAATACTGAGTATTTTAGACAAATGTCAAAACATTTTGACGAAAAAAAAAACAAATGGCAACATTAGTAAATTTCACAGAAAGATTTTTCTGTTGTCAAGAAAAAAAGGTATACCTTCCATCCCTGGTATGAACGCGAATGTTGCAGTTGTGTATGTGTGAGTGTGCTTGTCAGTTATTAAATGAGCGAGTGAGTGTGTATTGGGTTAGAGCATGATGGGTTATATTTCTATTTAGGGGTCTCTTTTTGCATTTGATGACCCATTCCATATAGTTTAGCGAAAATTTTCGTCAACGAACATTTATTAATTGTACATGACGGGTTCTCTTGTTGTTTTGTTTAATTTTTGTTGTCATATTGACTAATCGACAAGGAAAAGAAATTATTTAAATTATCTTTTATCAGTTTTATACCGTTTGATTAAATTCTACTAATAATTTTATTTACCTTTTGAAAAAAATTATGATTTGTGTTTGCTTTTGATTTAAAATAAACAAACAAACAGACTGCTGAATTTTTGCATTTATTTTCACATGGATTTTTAGTTTTAAAAGTGTTTTTGAATTATTTAAAAAGGTTTTTATTTTAATTTTTTTTTTTTTTTGCTTTTCTTTGAACCACAAAGAGGGAGTTTTTTTCTGTAAAATTCGTTTGTTTTAAAATAAAATAAAATTTATATTCATCATGATTATTTGGAGTGGAATTTGTGATGCAGCCACCATTTATGGTGCACAGACCTCAGCATTTTTTGTGTGTGGCGGTGCTGGTTGTTAGTATTAAATGAAATTTAAATTTTTTAAGTTTAATTTATTTTAAATTGAATTTGAGTTCATTCTGTTTAGCCTAATAATTTTATGAACTTTTTTATAAGCTTTTGATCTTTTGCTGTATAATTATATGTTTTTTTGGGGGGATTTTTACATGACTTTGTTTTTAAAGCCTTTTAATTTTTTTTTAAATATTGGTATACCCTTCACCACTTGTGGTGATTGATGGTATAATAAGTTTGTCATTTTTTATGCAACTTTTTATTAGATTACTTAAGATTCTTATGTATGTATATTCAGGGTTCTTGAATAATTTTAAGTTGATTTAATCAGGTCCGTCTTTTGAAAATATGCTTACTTTATAACGACTCAAAGGACAAGAAAAAAACAACTTTAGTGTCGAATTGTTTTTAGAACTCTTAAGCAGTTTGAGATTGAAATCCAGCTTCGATTCAGTAGGAAAACAGTTATGACCCCAAACTGGTCACCTCTAACAAACTATTTTTACCAATATTTTTTAATATGTTATGGTTAATTTAACCATTTTATTGTCACTAGCAACCATACTACGGTTGAACCATATCATGGTTGCCTCCGAACATGTCATTCACAGCAAAAAATCAAATTTTACTTAAATTGATTGCAAATGTTCTTAACATGCATTTATATGCAATTAAAGAATTTCTTCAATAAACTTGCAAAATATCCAAAAATTATTTTCTTAGCAAAAAGCCTAAAAAAACTTGCCCTGTTTATAACACTTAATTTATATTTAATTCTTTTTTTTCAGGTATTTGCTATTGACTATTTATTTGTTTGTCTGTCCGTCTTTATCATTTAAAATTTTTTTTTGATAAAATTCAAATTGAATAATTGGGATTTCTTGTATATAAAAAAAACAAAAAAAACAACTTAAAAGGAAATTCGTTTGCTGTATTTATTTATTGATTTATTTTCAAATTTTATTTATGATTGTTTCTTATATAAAAAACAACACAGCCAGGGTATAAAAACTTTAATAGAAAAATAAGTTTGAATGTGCAGTTAGACTAGCCCGACCGTGTAATACCCTTATTCACTTTGGTGTACAAGTAGATAAAAAGAATTGTTGGATGTGACTATGGCCCTTATTACGGTTTACAACTCAACTCAGTTGAATTGTAATTTCTTAATTTTTGTATTATGGTTTACAACTTTGCTTTATTGCGGTGTACAAAAACATAGCAAAAATTCCAACTGACCACAACCAGTTGTCTTAATTACAACTCAACTAAGTTGAGGGGCCAATCAGCGCTGCCAGAAGTAAGAATTTACCTTATTTTTTAAGATTTTTTAACCGAAAAAAGATTATAAGATTTTTTCCCCAAAAACAAGACTTTTTGTTATGTCTAGACGAAGGTTAGGTTGAAAAAAAATAAATAAAACCTTCCTTGTTCCCATTTAAAAATTTTTAAACGAAATAAAACAATTTAGTATAAGAAATTAAATTTTTTGTAATGTTTTTTTTGTTTATTTTATGTATTAAATAAAATATGAATTGTTTTTATTATTTATAATAAAAAAAAACTACTTTTTTCAAAAATAAGATTTTTTCTTCAAAAATAAGATTTTTTTTGGTGAAATTAAGATTTTTTGCTGAAAATTTCTGGCAGCCCTGGGGCCAATGTATAATCTATTGTTGCATCATAAAAATGCCATGTTTGTAATATAAAATTTTTTTGTCTCATATAATTATATTGTGATCAGTGATCATCAGCCAGTAACGTTACAATTTTATATACATATATAGATTAAATTTATTTAATTCAACACAAATTTTTTGGTACTATTTTTTTTTAACGGTTTAGACATGTAAAAGCGATTTTTAAATATATGATAGCCTAGATTCAATGTGGGCCTAACCAAACAAAATTTTGTAAACTAGAAAAGTTATTCGTGCAAAGTCTTGTCATTTGATATAGTTTTAGGTGAACAATGCTGTTTAAACCCTATTTTGGGTGGTTTATTGTATATTGGGTAGGTGGAAAGATGTTCTTGGGCCAAAAAAGCTTATCTACCAAATTATTTTGAAACTTGTGACCTGTTAATTTTATAAAAGGACGGCCAGGTTATAATTTACTCAAAAATTGTTTCTAAGTCGACTGGAATGCTGAAAGATTAGTATACGACCATTATTTCTTGGCGTTACGAACACTTGCATAAATACACATTCAGTGCTTAACAAAAGTAAGTTTAGGTCTCTGCAGCCCAGGAATTCTTCAAAGATATAATATAGGAACACGCACTAGCTGAAAATCTGCTTTAACAAACCATAAGCCAACTTTTATTTATCTACTGAAGTTTATTTTGGTTTTCCACTAAATCGGATAAAAGCTTCGAAAGAAATTTAGTTTCGGGATTTTTTTAATTTGATTTCTTAAACCATATTTACCACTTAATAAACTGGGTAGATTTTTTAAAAGCCTGTAGTTGCCGAAAGCTTTTTTTTTTGTTGTGGAACGCAAAGATGTAAAAATGGTCCACTCAAATCTTTAATATGTTGGAAAAACAATATCAAAATATTTTCCGTTTAATGCAAATGTATATTTTTGAATGATTTAGATAGAAAAATAAAAAGTTTTACAATTTTCTCTTAAGTTTTCCATAATTTTTTTTTTAAATTTTCAAAAGCTTTTTGTTATTTCTTACTTTAAAAGCTTTTATTATATTTTTGAAAAACTAAAGCGTTAAATGTATGTTCAAAAGTTGAAACAAAAAAGCTTTTGCCAACTTTTTAAAATATAAATATGTATTTTAACACCCTTACGGCCAATTTCACCAAGTTCAGTTAAAACTAACTATTTCTTTAACTTCTTTTTGACAGCTATAACCGATAGTTAATTATAACTGGACTTGTTGAAATTGGCCGTTATTCATAAAAAATATTTCAGTCTTCTAAAAGGTCAATTAAATTTTTTTTTTTTATGAATATACACTTTTTTTTTAATTCTAACAGCCTAGCCTGTTCATCGATTTCGAACGTTGACGTTCGCATAGAAAATTACATTGAACAGACTGTAAATAATGAAAATTGAGCTTGGTAAAATTTTAAAGCTTGATATTTGATAAAGCTTTTTTGTTTTAAATTTACAATTTTAACTAATTTTTTCACCGCTTCAAATTTGTTTTGCTCTTTGTTATTTCTAAAACACCAGAGCTTTCTAAGTTAAAGTTTTTGCAAAAGCTTTTTTCAATTTGCTCCTATATTTTCCTTAAATAAAAATAAAATTGCTATCTAAAGCTCAAAAAATTATTAAAATTAAATACTTTATAAAAAAGAGCTTAATTTAAGCTCAATATTTTATTTTTAATTTTTGCACGATTTTTTTTAACTGACCGCTATTTGTTTGGAAACTTAGAATATTGGGTTTTAATTAACAATGAAAAAAGCTTTGTTTTTTAACAAATGTCTAAAGCTTTTCAATAATATTTTGCTTTAAATATTTTTGCAGTAAAAATTATAATGCATTGAAATTTCTTAAATACTTTGTACAATAGAAAATTCAAAGCAAAAGCAAAAGCAAAAGCTTTTGCTTTAAATTAAATTTTAATTGAAAATTTTTAAATATTGATGTTTTATAGGCTTCATATTAAAGTATTTGAAATAAAGAGTTTCAATTATATCTAAAAGCTTAAAAAGTTTTAAAGCTTTTTGCCAGCTTGTTAAAAAGCCTTAATACTAATATTTTGAAATGATTTTACATATTAATTTTAATTATGTATATCAAACTTTTTGAATTAATTTAAAATACTTTTATATAGAAGTCATTCAAAAAATCTTTTAAGCTTTAATAAAAGCTTTTTATAACTTTTTTTACACTTTTTAAGTTTTGTTAAACATAAAACGTTTTTAGTAAACTTAAACTCGTTGTTTTCTCTTTTATTTTGTTAAATAGTAAAAATTATTTACATATTTTGTTAAGCAGTTGTTAATTCCTATAAACTTTAAAGCTTAAACTAATAAATTCTTTTTTTGTTAAATAGTTTTTCCAAATGTTCCTGCAGCACCTGGACTATTATGTGATGGTGAAGATCGTAAGTCGTTTTTATTTATGGGTAAAATTGTAATTTAAATTAAACATTTCATTTATTCTTCTTATTTTAATTCAACAAACAGGCAGTATTTATCGGCGGGGTGCCAGAAGATGGCGCAAACTGTATAGGGTTAATGGTCATATATTCCAAGCTAAACGTTTCAATAGAGTAAGTACCTTTCCTACAATCTTTTATGATGGTTGGTTATTTAATTAAATTAAATTTGTTTAAATTGTTACTTTTTTTTCTTATTCTGTTGATTTTTTTAGCGTGCATTTTGTGCTTATTGCCAAGATCGCATCTGGGGTCTGGGACGTCAAGGTTTCAAGTGCATACAATGCAAATTGTTGGTACACAAAAAATGTCATAAATTGGTTAAAAAGCCCTGTTCGAATGAGGATGTCAAACCATTGGTGCCCAAGGGTTCTGAAGATGATTTCGCCGAACAGTTACCGCAAATGCCGCCACCCATACCCGATTATCCACCTTTGCATCCAGGAGCCGATGAGTCTTGCATCTCTTCGGATCAAGAGTATATGCCTTCGGCCTCCAGTGGCGGTGGGGTAGGCTCTCATATGGGTACACAAAATAAAGAAGAAATCGAAATGGGTTCTCAGCGTCAATTTTCTTTGGATGATTTTGAATTGATACGTGTCATTGGTCGTGGCAGTTATGCCAAAGTCCTGATGGTCGAGCTGAAAAAGACTAGGCGTATTTATGCCATGAAGGTTATTAAAAAGGCCTTGGTAACCGATGATGAGGATATTGATTGGGTGCAAACGGAAAAGCATGTTTTCGAAACGGCCTCAAATCATCCCTTTCTTGTGGGTTTACATTCGTGCTTCCAGACACCATCGCGCTTGTTTTTTGTTATTGAATTTGTACGTGGTGGCGATCTTATGTATCACATGCAACGTCAAAGGCGTTTGCCCGAGGAGCATGCCCGCTTTTATGCGGCCGAAATTAGTTTAGCTTTGAATTTCTTGCATGAGAAGGGCATTATATATCGTGATTTGAAATTGGATAATGTTTTACTCGATCATGAGGGTCATATTAAACTAACAGATTACGGCATGTGTAAAGAGGGCATACGCCCGGGTGACACCACTTCAACATTCTGCGGCACACCCAATTATATAGCGCCTGAAATTTTAAGAGGCGAAGATTATGGTTTCTCCGTTGATTGGTGGGCCTTGGGTGTATTGCTGTATGAAATGTTGGCCGGACGCAGTCCTTTCGATATAGCTGGGGCTTCAGAAAATCCTGATCAAGTAAGTAGATTTGATTAGCTTTCAAAAAGAATTTATTTTATATAACTTTCATTTAATTTAATTTAATTTTCTTAAGAATACTGAGGACTATCTTTTCCAAGTGATTTTGGAGAAAACCATACGCATACCACGTTCTTTAAGTGTTAAAGCAGCTTCGGTACTCAAAGGTTTCTTAAATAAAAATCCAGCCGATCGTTTGGGCTGCCATCGTGAGACCGCCTTTATGGATATTAAAAATCATCCCTTCTTTAAGGTTATTGACTGGGAAATGGTAAGTTCAAATATTAAAATCCTTTTACGTAAAATATTTTCGGTATCTGTGTAAAGAAAAACCGTGAAATTTTGATGATTATATTTTCTTTTATTTACAATATTTAAAACCAAAAATATTATAATTAATTAATTTGTGTAATAAACTTAAAACGCAAAACAAAACAAAAAATATTATGAAAATCCCTCTAAATTGTAAAAAGATTGCACGTAAGGAAGTACCACCACCATATATTCCTACATTTGATCCTGGCGATCCTTATATGACAACAAATTTTGACATTCAATTTACCAGAGAACCGGCTGAATTGACGCCAGATGATCCGTAAGTTTATTTGTTTAGTTAAAAACGTGTGAGCGTGTTAACTTTTTTTAAAAAAGGGACTACACAGAATAATTTCTAACAACTGCTTCCTTTTTGTAATGATTTCCTTTTTTTTTTAACTATGAACGTATGAATGTCTTAAAATCATTTGAATGTTTTGTGGGGTTGTTTTGATTTTTTATTTTTTATTATTTTAAGTTAATTATGCTGTTCTAGACAACATGTTTTTAATTGAAATAATTTTGCCAAATTTTTTTTTATTGTTTATATGTAACAAACATATAAATTATATTCGTACTTAGTTAATCAGCCAATAGTAATGTAAACCATCAGGCCGTTGTATTGAAACAGATTAGAGGCCCAGGCGTAATCCTCACACTACCAGACTAGACCACTACTGTGCTAGCCTACCAGGGCACGCGCTTTGTAAAATTGTTTATTAAATTTTCAATTCTATTTATTTATTTATTTATTTTATTTATTTATTTTATTTGGATACACATTATCCAAAAAGGGCCAATCTCATGCTCTTTTTTACAAGATATAGAACCCTAACATTTGTTAATACTAATCCTTCTGATAGGGATATTGGATTCAAAATAGTCCATACCTCAATGTTACAATGCTCAATCGAGTGCAACGAAACTAGCTATATTCACTTAAGTTGAATGGTTATAAAGGAAACTTAATAAATTAAAACTGGGGTCTAATTCTGGCAGTCGTAATCGAATACATTTGTTCAGTGTTGTAAAGCATTTATTTGAGTTTTCACAACACTCAAAAATAATTTCCAAAAATACAAAGCGGTCGTTTATTTTCTAATTCTATTCTGTCTGAAGCTCCTCGTCCAGAATGGTCCCAAATATTTTTGCTAGTTCCCAAATTCTATTTGCTTAATTTTTTTCTTGTAAATTTCGGACATGAAGGCAACATATAATTTTGGAATCTTTTAATTTTTCTTTACAACTTAAGTTCTTTTTTTTATTATTAATCAATAAACATTCAAATTCTTGCTCTGTTTTACAAATTTACTTTTTAATTGAATTTCTTTAAATAGATAAATGTTATTTGTTTCTAATCATTTCTTTTTTTAACTTAACTGGCAGCATGTTAATAAGCCCTTTTTAAATAAATAACAACAAAAATATGAAATAATTTTGCTTAAAATCAGAGTTTAGCAAATCTTTAAATGTCTAGTTTTAGTATAAACATATTTAAGAGGTCAACCACTAAATCAAATATGGTATGTTATATGGATCATAAATCATCTTCCTTGAAAACCGAGTGCCTTCATTAAATTCTAAACAATCCTGTCAATTTCTTCGTAATCATCAATTTTTCATGTTTATTAAAAATGTCCCTTTTTCTTATAACAAAAAAAAAATGTAAAACATTTTTTTTTTAAATTTTGTCCAAGACGAATTCATACAAGTTGGTCTTATTTTGAAAACGTTTACAACACTGTAAAAAAGTATTTTAACGCTGTGTCAAAAATAATACAACACTGTAGTAAACAATTTAAACAAATATTTCATTTTCTTTTTTATTTTAAATTGTTTGTTTTGAAATATAATAATTTAAAAAAATTTTAAATTTCATAATTTTAAACGGAAATGAATTTAGTAAATATTCCCCAATACCAAATGAACGGTATATCATTTTGACACAAGGTTAGTAATCAGATGTTGCTTACGTAGAAAGATAAGGTCACCTGGTGTAAATTCGCCTTGATTTTGTCATTACTAAATTATTAAATTTATTATTTGTTTAATTTATTGAACAAAAAATCCCAACACCAATTACATTCATTCATGCTTTATTTTCATGTTCAACATTTTGCTATCGAAATAAAAATTTTATTAAAAAAAAAAAAAAAAAAAGCTTGCCTATAAGCAAGTAACACCACCATTTAAGCCACGTTTAGACTCAGATCGCGATTTGGCCAATTTCCCACCAGAATTTACTGGCGAAGCGGTACAATTAACACCAGATGATGAGTAAGTTTCGTTTGCTTTTTTTTTTATCAATTAGAAATTCTTGTTATACTAAGCAAAAAAAATTAAGTTATTATATGTTTATCTTAAATTTTTATCTATTTCATCTATTTTCATATTTATAATGCTTAATTTAACTAATTTTTGTATTTTTTCTCTTTCTTTTGTTTGATTTTATTTGGCAAATTATAGTCGTGTTATTGATAATATAGATCAATCAGAGTTTGAAGGTTTCGAATATGTTAATCCATTGCTAATGTCTTTGGAAGACGAAGTTTGACATCACGAGTTCTGCGACTTACATCCCTATAATATGCGTGTAAGTAAAAAATTAATTGAAAAAAAAAATAATATGTATAAAAAAAAAATTTAAATTCGAAGTGGTATAATATTTTGGTTTTTACGTTTGAAAAAGTACCTTTTTAAAAAGAACCTTTTAAAAAAAGTAACTTTTTAAAAAGGACCTTTTAAAATAAAGTACCTTTAAAAAAAGTACCTTTAAAAAAAAGTACCTTTTTAAAAAAATACCTTTTTAAAAGAACTACCTTTTAAAAAACTACATTTTAAAAAGTACCTTTAAAAAAAGTGCATTTTAAAATGTACCTTTTAAAAAGTATCTTTTAAAGAACAACCTTTTAGAAAAGTACCTTTTAAAAAAGTATCTTTTAAAAAAGTACCTATTAAAATAGCACCTTTAAAAAAGTATCTATTAAAAAAGTATCTATTAAAAAACGCCGCCACCCATATACCCCACCAAACAGTTACTGTTTGTGGATGCATCGGCTTTTCAACAATCAGTCGTGGATTCTCATCTGCCCAAATGCGGCAATTCCGCTTGTTAATAATTCCACTAAGGTGAAACTGTGCCTTGTTTCGCTGAAGATGATTTTTCTTGTAAAGTCACCATTTACTTTTCTGTCTGTTCACCCAACCATTGAGTTTGTGTACCTCTTCTGATTAAGTTAGGCAAACAACTTGACCCTAGGGTGGACTTACAATTAACTTCTTGCATTATAGTTGGACCATTGTACCATTGTAAATGGCCAAAGTAAAGTTCAAACTTAAAAAAACTATTTTATATATAAAAAAAAAAACGTGTATTAAAAAGTACATTTAAGAACAAACAAAAAATAGTTTTCGTCCTATTTTGTTTAGAAAATATTAATACGTTATTTTTGTATCCGTTACAGCTTTATGGCGAAGATTCCAGTGACTACGATTCAGTTGCTGACGATTTAAGTTTATTACGTTTAAATGCTCCTAATAATAATTTAATTACACATTTGAAAAATTATGCTAATAATGATCACCAACAACAACAACAACAACAACAGCAGCAGCCACAACAATTACATCAACATCATCATTTACATCATGAGCAACAATTACATTCGCTTGATCCTCAACAACAACAACAACAATATCAAGAACAACATCATCAACAGCAGCAACAACAACAACATTCTCATAATGGTAACAATAATAATACACATAATGCAAACAATAATAAAAGTTTATTACAGCACATGTTTTGCCTTCCATTAAACTAATCTAAAACCGAAAGAAAATGAAATGAAAGAAAATCAACAATTAACAAACAAATAAAAAATAATAAAATTTAACAGAAAAAATAAATAAAATTAAGAAATCAGTATAACAACAACTATTAGTTGTACTAAAACAACATAAGCCTTTAACTCAAAACTACATATTTGCCACATGAACAACATACAAATTAAATCATTCAAAATCATTTTGATATAAGAGAAAGACAACACGACACTTTAAAATAAAAACTTCTTTCAGAAAATTAACTTTTTTTATGAAAAAAAAAAAATTTAAAAAATATTGAAAAACAAAAATCATAAAAAAGGGGAACGTTAACGTAAAAGTCATGTATGTACACATTTTTCTATTCCACAACAACGCATTAATCTTAAGATTATAACATTTTCGTTTATATGTAAATGATGCATAAGGTGAGCCGAAAGTTTATTAAAAAAAACCGAATCAAATGAAAGTAAAAAACTGAAATTTTACGGGTATGTTCTGTAAATCGAAATAAAGTGGATTTAAAACCGAACGTAAGCTCAAAAATATTCCTTTTTCTTTACTTCATACTTTGAATATCAATTATATTAACAAGAACAGCTCTTGAAAACAGGAAAAACTACAGTAATTTTGTCAATAATTGAAATCAAAATCTCGTTCGATTTGAATTCCACCTCATTTCGATTTGTAGAAAGTGCCCGTTAGTTTAAATTAAAATTATTTGAAAACAGTTCTAAGAGCAATCTGATCTTAAAACAACCGGAAAAGTTCGTTTGAATAAATTATTATTTTTTGTTTTTTGAAAATTTAAAAGCGCTATGTTTGTAATCCTAATCTTAAGGACTTTACAAATATTCGATGAATTAAATTTATTTTTACAAGATTAAACAAGGTCAGATTTATTGAAATGTGTATGTAAAGCTTTGAAAGTAGAAGCATACAATATTAAATAAATACTCGTTGATATTTAAATAAAATAATAGCGGAATTCACGGTTCATATTAAATTTAAAACCCTTTAAAATATACTAACTAAGATTTTAAACATCTAAGGGTGAGCTTTGCCAAATGTGCAAAATTATCTGTATTTTGCAGTTTTTTGAAGTGCAAAACAGTTTTGCAGATTTTTACTTCGACAAACCGTTTTTTTTAATAACTGCAGTTTTTCAATTGTATTTAATTCAAAATATTTATGAGGGCATTCAATAAGGGTATTCGTTTCAGATTTTTTTTGAAAAAACGGCGTTTGAGAAAAATTAAAAAATTGATGCAATTAAAATGAGGTTCAAAGAATCATAGTTGATTATTATTTTAAAAAGAGATGTAAATTTTAATCCTTTTTGTGAAAAATAACCCAATTTTTATTAGAGTGGCAACTACATTCAATTTGACTTTTACGAATTGCCAACGCTTTAAAAATTTACACTTGGTTAAAGGCTGTTTAAATTGCAGCTTTGAGGGCCAATTTCACCAATAGATTTTCATATAATTTTGTTTTGGCATGAAAATAGGCACTTACGGCTAATAAATCACAGATGGTTTAAACTGTGGTTTAGTTAAACTAAACTTGAATTTATATGTAGTTAAAACCCAACAACTATAAAGCAGTGTCCCATGTATTATATGTTGTTAACAAATAACATGTGTCAGCACTACGATAAAACTTATCAAATTCATATGTTCTGTATTGGTAGTTTAAACGCCCAATTTTATGCGTTTAAAGATGGTTTATATGTTTGGTGATTTATAGATTTTTTGGTTGAAACACATTTTAAACCAAAAAGAGAGTTTAACTTGCTCTGATTTTTTAGCCCTTAATATAAAAGTTGCTCCTTGTGTTTGTTGAAATAAGAAGTTGTATTTTTTTTTTGGAATATTAAGCATTAATTTTGCTCCGTATCAGCTTTTAAAAGTATATTAAGTATTGTTTTGCTCTTCAGGCGAATGCTGCAAATTCTTTATACAATATAAATGTACAAAATAAATGTATGCCGTGAACATACTAAAAAATTCTATAGGGTATACTTTTAGAAAACTTCATGTAACCGTCATTGTAGTTTTTCTCCACTACGACTTTTTTGCATACGCACCAAAATAATTACAGTTTTCAGATATTATTGTTATTGCATTAGTAGATATTCACATTAATTGTAGCGAATGTTAATAGAAAAAATAAGAATAGTTGGCAAATGTGATACCGAATATTCGGCGCACCCCTAATTGCCAGTCTTGAACCTTACGCACCACTCCACATACGTATTATTTATTTAACACGTAAGAAGTTATACAAGCACAAATCTTAATACACTTGTGGAAAAAAAATTTACTGCCTCAGTTGAAATTTAAACTTGAATCTTTTATTTTTCGTTGATTTTTTATACATATTTAGTTTATTATTTATGGTGTAATAAAATGCTGCGAGTAGCGTTTAGGTATAAAAGATAATGCGGTTAAGGCTACTTTACACAACTATACTTTGTATTAATACATGTCAAAAACTCAAGTAATATGAGTGTTAGTGTGAACGCAATCCCTAACAACGTAAAACGCAAGAATTGGGAAGTTGTTTTTAATACACTAATCTAATTTTTATAATTTTTATAATACAATTCTATTTAATATTTGTCATAAAATTCTTAAAAAAACGACTTAAAATTCTTGCGTTTTACGCTTTCGATTTCCAGCACAAAAAAAAAATTGAAATGCCATACGACTTCATCGTTTTTTGAGATTTTTCTAAACAATAATAATTTTTTATTTGATCTGGGTTGCATTTTAACATGTGTGATAGTGTGACTAGCAACTGTAAAGTAAAATTAAATTTTTTGACAGTCGCAACCAAACTCATTAGATTTTTACCTTACAAAGTATTATGGAATACGTTAGGCTTGTGTAATAGTGTAAAGTACGCTTTAGGAAGTTGTTATAATGGAAAGTAGTTGTTGGTTAATTGGTAAATTTATTAAAACATATATTAGTGACTATATCTGTATGTATGTATGAATGTACATAACAGTCCGTTTACACTAAAACGAAATCTAGTGCTTACGAGATTAAGAGCAAACTCTGGTTGTTTTTGATTAGATCTCCCATACAAAACAAAATTCACTTCGTGATTAGATTTTGACAAAATCTAGTAGTACTTAGGCCGGATTTTTGAGATGTGGATTAAGTTTAAACTTGGTTTAACGTATTGGTTTTTATTATGTATTTCATTAAAGATCAATGTTTAAAACAAAACTAATCTATTCCGTCAAAATATTGTATACACATCTGTATTCAGATTAACTAAACCTAGTTTAACTGAGATCTCAAAAACCCAGCCTTAGTGTTGAAGCTGTTAAGAAAATATGTACAACATTTTAAGAAAATGGTTAAAATATGAAACAGATGAACAATATTGATGAATAGTATAACTAAATTATCAAGCTTGAGGTCTTTTTCATTTTTATATAAAAACTTTACAACTTTTGTTTAACCAATATTTCGGCACTTCTTTGAGTGTCTTCTTCAGGGTTTTTTCTTCCTTATTTTATAAATTTTCCAAAATTTTTAGCAAATTTAACAATAACAGACAAATTAAAAAAGTTTTTAATTAAAAACAAAAAATATTTTTCAAATCAAACTTGATCTATTACAATATGTGCGTTCGTTTAATTTTCCAGTAAAACACCAGTAAAATCCAGTAGGTGATTAATATGAAAATTTTACAAATTTATGTGTACGCGAACGCATTTCAGTAAAATCCAGTACAAATTTGTACAAATTTTGGGGTAAACGAACGGAGGTAATATAAATAAATTTTTTAATTTCTATTTTTTTAAATAAAGTGTCTATAATCTTGTGCTACATTTTCAGTGTCTGACTTAAAACTAATTCTCGACATTGTCGGAACCTTTATAATTTGTAACGTTTTTAATATAAATCTAAGTTTGTACTTATTTTCTGTGTTTAAAACAGTTATATTCTCAAAATCTGGATAATGGTTTAGATTAGCACAATGAGTTGATAATGCTGTTCTTTGTTTTTTTTTGTTCCGAAAATGTCGAGAATTAATTTTAAGTCAGACACTGAAAATGTAGCACAAAATTATAGACACTTAATTTATAAAAATAAAAAAAAGGTCGAATAAAATAAAATATACAAAATATTGATAAATGTAAATGAAGTTGATTATAAATAAACGTTAATGCTAATTTTTAAATGTCTATTTCTTCATATGAATGCATGTGTTACACAAAAAACTTTTAGTCAGCTGTTTTTGTTGTTAAAGCAAAATCTCGCTTATGTCAAAAAAGTAGAATGTCAACGTACTAGATTTTGAAAAAGATTTCAAATCAAATCTACTAGATTTCGTTGTAATATAAACGGTCTATTACACGGGGTTTACATTTGTCAGTACTGGCAAGACATTTAAAAATGCTCACTTTTCCAACTTCTTGTCTACTGTCTTGCAAATAACGGAGACAGTAAAATTACACAGTGATTTGACATTTTCTAACAGTAAATTGAAGTTTTGTTCGCAAAAAAAATCAAACAATTTTTATGTTTTAGTTAAGTGTTATTTATATTGGTCCACACGATATAGTTCTTTTAAACTATTTTTTAATTTTTTTTAGTTCATATAACACGTTTAGCTGGAACTTGCACTGCTACTAAACTACTGTGTGGACGCCTGGACGTCACAAAGACAGTTAGAAGTGTTTTTGGCAACAAATATTTATTTTCTTACTGTCTTGCCACTACTGTCGAATGTAAACGCTGTGTGAAGCTACGGTCACACTTATTAAATATTTGCCCAAAATAAGCTTAACCAACCACAACTTTTGTTAGCAGTTAGTGAGATTTAACATGGTCTTAATGTCATAAAATAAAACAGATTATACTGCCAGACACAGATGTGTAAGATTTAGGTAGTTTTATAATCAAAATAAATATTACAATTAAAGGAAATAAAACTTCGGTTTGCCTGTTGGCTACGTCTTTTTCGTCAAATATTTGTCAAGTGCGACCGACCGCTGCTTTAGACAGATTTTTATGCAAACAATATTTAAATCTTTTATGTATAAACGATTTTCAAATAAAAAATAAAATGAGCAAAAGTTAAAAACCGTGAATATATTGGTTACTTAAAGTGAGCATAAAATGTATTTTTTTGAATGTAAAAAATGTACAGTTAAAAATTATCTTGAAAATTTTCTATTAAAGCAGCCCATACACGATTCAATTCAATTGTCAACTGAGTCGGTTGTTGTCCAAATCAAAGCGTGTATTGCTTTGTCAATTGATTAGTTTGACGGTTGTCGAGTTGGTTGAATAAAAATCAAAAGATTTTGATTTTTTCAAGTTGACCACTAAGTCGTTCAATTCGATTGTACTGTGTATGTTCGAGTCTCTTGATCAGCTGTCAAAATTAATGTTTGAGATTTTTTTTTGCAAAAAAAAAGTTAAGAATTTTAAAAATTGTGTATTATTTCATTAAATTTTAAAATTAATTTAAAATCTTTCAATTCAGTTGATGAAGTGTGTGGCCAAGCATCAATTCAGTTGAAAGACTCAGTTTCCAATTGAATTGAAACGTGTATGTGGCGCATAAGCTTTAGTTTAAATTATAGAGCAGAAAGGGTCAGCGAGAAAGAAAGAGAAAGAGAACAAAACATAACTCAGTTCTCAAAATGTTATTCTATAATTGTGTTACACAAGAATCTTGTAACAAGATTCACACGGCGATTGTTAATCATGAATAAACATCATGACAATTTTTTTGATGCCAAGCGATGTAGAGAAGAAAGAGGGGCGGGCAGAACAAACATTACGATTTCTGTTTTTCATGTTTTTTATTTTTTATTTACCTTTACATTTATTTTCGTTCTTGTTTTTATGTTTTATTCTTTTTCTAATCTCAAAGTACATACAAGTGTTTTAAGTTAGAAAATAAACCCTGCAAAATAAAACAATGTTTAAAAATCATTGTATAAATAGAAGAGATTCTTAGAAGATACTTTCAAGGATAAAAAAACAAATCATGGTTTTTAATAGCAGTGGGAATTGGGTGTTAAGGGCAACATACACTATTAAAATGCTTGATGTAAATCAAGTGTACGTCTAGGGAATGGTAAATCGTTTCGAAAATCGATTTTGTGGTTAAAAAAAATAAAGTTTTTGTAATCGAATTTACGTATGCGATTTTATACTGAAATCGATTATTGGGCTTTTAAAATCGATTTTTTTTAATCAAAATTTTGGCAATTCTTTTTAATTTTTTTGTGAGTACATAGTATGTGTATAGAAATGTTTATGCAGTTTTCAAAGTTAAAAGTAAAAAAAACCTTTGTAGTTTTACGTATTTACCTATTAGTACTCTTGGTATACTTTCAACTTTAATTTAGTACCTCTTGTTCCTCCTAAATTAAAGTCATCAATGGACAGTGAACAAAACAGTTCTAAACGTATCGTATAAAATCAAACACTGAAAGTGAGTGAAAATCAATATACATAATATTATAGAAATACAACAGGTGAATTAAACCATGGCGTTCCTGTGGAAATACGCTAATTCGCTTAACTTACATGTAAAACAAAAAACAATTTCGATCGAAAATTTCGTTCGAATTCGAAAGACAGGCTGTAAAAAATTCTAAAGGAATTAAATTGCGGAATTATTATTATTCACCCCTATCGCGAATGTTATGGAAATATGTTATATGTGAGGAAACATATATTCCCATCCCCAACAAATCGGTATCGCAAAAATTTTGGGAGTACAAATTTCTATTGTGAATTATTTTTTAGTGCTTTATGAACAAAAGTCTCTATTGTCTATAACTTGGAAAATATACAAAGTAAAATACTAATAAAAATATAATAAAATAAATAATGAATAGTGCTTATCTTCATTTTCTTTCTTAACACTCCTTCAATAAAAGAAAAAAGCAATTTAATTCAGTCCAACCTTAGAATACAAATTAAAATTTACATGTTCCCTTCTCGTTCACATTAAGTGCCGGTTCGCACACGTCAAGTTTGACTCGTCAAGTCTTGAGCTTTTAGGAGAGAAGGGAAAACAGAATGCCATTTCTTTTCCCCTCTATCCTAAAAACTGAATACTTGATGAGTCAGTCAAACTTGACGTGTGTGAACCGGCACAAACACTTGTTGGGAATTTATTTAGTAAAAAAATTCGCGGAAGTAATCATTTGCGATGCCATATTTTTCAATCACAATACGAAAAAAAAAATTATGGGAATATTTTCATGGGAGTAGTGGTTTGTGATAGGGGTGAGTACTTCTGTTCAGTCCCAATTTAGTAAAGTTCAAGATCAGTTAAAATACATTTGTTGACATCTGCGAATACTCTTTATTAATTTGGATATTAGCGCCGGTCATATTGATCGGGAATAGTTACTTTTTTTCAAAATGATTAAATTGATTAAGTAAATATTTTTGTTTATAAAAATTTTATGCAATATTAAAACTTTCCTTGCATTTTCATTTTTCTAAAACATTTTAATTTGTTCTAATTTAAAATAATTTTTTTTTTAACTTAATTTAAAAAACTTTTTCGTTTTTTTTTAATTTTCTTTTTAGCCTGCCAAAGAACTGTTTTCAAATAAATATTAAGAAAAAAAATTAACGCAATTAAAAATAAAATCTCTTTCTATGATGATTTCTAAAAAAAAAAAAAATATGAAATAAAAGGACTTTACTAATGCAATAGCTTATGATAAACAAAAATAAAAAAAAAACTAAAAAGTTTTTATATGTTACAAATTATTATTATTATATGTCTGTATTATTGTGTGAGTATTTTTAAAAAAACCTAGTTTTAAAATTAAGTATAAAAATAAAAAAAATTATTCTAAATAAAAAAAAAAAAAAAACTTTTTCCGTCACAATATTTTAATTAACTTTTAATGTTTAATTGCAAAATCTAAATTTGAAAGCAAACCCAAAATTATAAATTTCTATTGTTTAAAAAATGTTTAAGAAATAAATTAAGAAGACATTAATGACCAATTTCTCCAATTCTTTTTAAATATTAATTCATATTTAAATATACAGCCCAATTTTAACTACAAATTTCCCGGGAGTTTTTTCACTTTTTCCATTTTTACAATTGAATTTACAAAGGAAAAATGGGGAAAAGGGAGAAAACTCCAGGGGAATTTTTATTCATAATTGGAATGATAGTTTTTCATATAATTTTATTTTTATTTGATATGGAAAACGAATTTTAAACATAAATTGTAACATAAATAAATTGGTGAAATCGGCCATAAGAGTATAAAACATTCCTTCTATTAACTATTTACACCCTTAAATCTAAATTAATTTATTAATTTAACAAATTCTATTACGAATATACCAACTTTGTTTCTATGTTTATGTACTTATTAAAAATTTTTTAAAATAAAAGTTTTGTTTTTATTTTTATGTTCTATGCTAAATTTAAGTTTTCATTTTTTATTATTTTTAATAAAAAACATTTTTTTTTGTAAAAGTAAAATAAAAAAAAAAAAACATTTTTTTTTAAAAAACTTTTTTAGATTTAAACTTGGCTGTATGTTAAATGCAAATACACTCCACTTTAAAGTTCCAAAAATATTTCAAAAATGCATATTTGTCTTTTAACAAAAACTTTGTTTTAGATTAGAACAAAATAATTTATTAATTCACTTTAGCCTTTACTAATCTATGCAACTATTTTGATACTTGTGGATTTGAGTTTGCGAATTTATGCAGTTGTTATTATGTTCTTTCTATTAATTGTGAATGGCCTCTTTGGTTGGTTTACAATGCTTGCTGCAAAACACGAAATTCTCAGCTGATTGATAATTGTTTCACTGGGTGTTAGATGACGGGATGCAATGAGTTTTTGCACACATCGAGTGAATTTCAAAAATTGGTTTAAAGCCGGACTGTGGAGTCGGGTGTCGCGGTGTTTGTATCGTAGTTGGAGTCGGAGTGTCTGCAAAAACTCGCGACTCCAACTCTGGTATTGCACGTGCATAAATAACAAATGAAATAATTCAAATATTATCCTAACATTTTTTTTTTTTAAATTGGCAACGTAAAGCCGTGTGTCACTTTCGGAAGAACTTCTGACAGTATTTGCTGAAGTGTTTCCACTCCAACCGAAACTTGCGGAAGTCTGCTTCCAGAAGTTGTTTTAGAAGTTATTACGACGAAATTGCTGCAAGAAATTTCAGACGTGTTCCTGCTGCCATCGCGGCATATTTAATTAAAAAGAAGTGTTTGGGTGAGAATTTGGATGCTGCGGAGCGTAAATTTAAGTTTCTAAAATACATTAGATGCTTAAAGAATTGAGGACCAAAGATTCCATGCAGCTTAAAAATTTCCTGAGAAGGTATGAGCAGAACTTAAAATCGTTTTTTATCTAGTTTTTTTTTTTTTAAATGCAGGGTGGCGCAGAATGAGCTTTATGTTTTAAATGGCTAATATCTTTTTTATTTGTGCGATTATTATAATTTTTTTTTGGCAATTAGCTTTGAAAAATGATATCTTGTAAGTGATGTCCATTTTCTATTACCCACCTAAGTGCTCTTTTAAGCATTAATTTCATAAATTTTCGCAAAAATTTGGGTGTAATGGCCATGATTTCATTTCGAATGTTGGATTTTAGTTGGAGTATGGTTTTTGGTTTGTTAACGTTCACTCTTTATTTAAAATATCTCCAAAGAAATCTGTAGGGAGCTGTTAAATCTGGTGAACGTGGAGGCCAGTTAAAATCGCTTGTGCGCGAAATAATGCGTTCGCCGAATATCATCAACAACACAATAGAAAAATAAAATTCAATTATTTTTGATTCATTATTTATTCCCCAAGTCTCCTTCACAAAATGCTTGAAAAAAAACAAAGAAAGAATACTAGGGTATTCACGTCACAAGTTGCAACCTTGCGAAAAAGCAAAAGTGCAAAAATATAACAACAACCACACAGACAATAAGTTGTTCGTAAATAATTTACCTTGTGGTTGTTGTTATGTGTTTGCACTTTTGCTTTTTTACAAGGGTGCAACTTGTGACGTGAACACCCTTACTAATTAAAAATGTTATAAAAAATTGAAACCATAAAGCTCATTCTGCGCCTCCCTGTACATATGCCCATATACATTTAATATTAAAGTCGGAGTCGTAGTCGAACTTAAAAAATTTCAGCAGTTGGAGTCGGAGTTTGAACTATTTTTTGATGTTTTCACAGGCTTTGTTTTACCCACTGTTGCCACATGCAAGCGCAAGTTCGAAATGCTCAATACACTATCACTTTTTTTTACCGACACAATCACATTTTCGTACTTTTAGGAGAGAAAAGGAAAGAGAATGACATTTATTTTCCCCTCTTTCCTAAAAACTCAAGACTTGACGAGTCAAACTTGACGTTTTTGACACTGGTCGCAAGTAAAATGACAACGAGTACTAAGTAAAATAAAAATTTTGCTTATAGCTAATTTCGATGTATTTGTAAAAAATTATAAATAAAAAAGAACACAACTATACAACAACGCACCTTAATGGTATTTTATATTTAAATCAAATATTGTTTTTAGTAATTCTTTGATATTAGAAACACGGCAATACCGTATTCACATATTTTTAAAAATGAACATAACTTTTCATAAAGAAATTATAAAGTTAATTAATTTGTATCGCAGCCATGAGGAGCGTCTATAAATGCAACGATTTGAAAATGAAAGTTAGAAGTTTAGTTTATGCCGACATTTTAAAAACGAACTTGCACTTTCCTGTGTAGCCACTAAAAAAAAAAAAAAAAATTTGTTATGGTATTTCCCCTGATTTTCGTAACTAACCCAATATTTCCACATACAAGTAATTCCAAGTAGTGTATTCGTATTATCAACGAAAAATCGAGGAAACAGCCGATTGGCTGAAAGTACAAAAATTGTGTGAATGTTAGTGAAAAAGTGTGAGTGCACTGAGTTTTTCGAACTTGCACTTGCATGTGGAAACGTGGGGTAATACGTATACACTACTTGCAAGTTATTGATAGCTTGTGGCAACGTAGGGTTAAGTGTTGCATTTTAACAAAAGAGTAGCAAGTGCATTGCTGTGTATTAAGTTAATGTAGAATAAAAATATACTTTACCATTTTGTAAATGCTATAATGCAAGACCATTTGCTCAAGATAGTGAGTAGAGCTATTGTTATACATGTCTTTATATAAGATACCAAGCCGTTGGGACACTAAACGCGTTTTGATATATGAAAAGGGGCTAACTTTAAAAAAAAGGGCAAAAAAAAATAGTTTTTAAGAAAACAACAAAAATTTCAAGCAAAACAATCTATTAAAAAATAGCATTGAATATGGGATACTTTTACATTCAATTCAGTTAAAGTAATCGTACAATTAAAACTTGGTCATCCTTGTCTTTATCTATAAATGTTTCGTTAGAATTAACTTTTATAGTAAATCGTCAAGTACTTTGTAGCTTGAACTCAACGATCATGTCGTTTTAGGCACTAAAAGTAATGTTTTATGGAAGAGTAGCTTAAGTCGAAATAAGAAAAAAATCGAGGTATTACAATTAGAAAAGAAGTAAAATCTTTTATGCAGGGTCCGCCAAATATTTTTTTTTTTTTAAAAGCTATAAAAAAAACTACTGAATATTTTCTCAAATTTCCTTTTTTTATTTGAAAGTACAATCCTTCCGGTTAATAATGGAAAATAATTTCACTCAAATGGCTGCCTGGGCTCTCCATGCAGTATACGATCGGTCCAATTTTTAAGCACATTATCGATTGTGTGCAGCTGTATTTCACCAATGGCTTCACGAATATAGTCCTTTAGCGTAACACTTATCTTTGACGGCATCCCATAAATACCAGTCCAACGATGTCAAATCGCAGCTCCGAGGTGGCCAAACGACATCAGCTCTGCGGCTGATAATGCGATCTTCAAAAACAGGGCGCAAAATATCGAATGTAGCTTCTGCTGTGTGGCACGTAGCGCCGTCCTGTTAAAACCAAATGTTGCCAATATCCTCCTCTTCAATTTTTGTGAACAAAAATTCGTTCAACATGCCCGATAACGATCGCCATTAACTGTAACGGCCACTCCTTGTCCATTTTCGAAGAAAAATGGCCCAATTATGCCTTTGGACCAACATCCGCACCA
The DNA here is from genome assembly GCA_949318255.1 of Pollenia labialis. NCBI lineage: Eukaryota > Metazoa > Arthropoda > Insecta > Diptera > Polleniidae > Pollenia > Pollenia labialis. The sequence goes on along the minus strand of OX439143.1, from coordinate 133,718,015 downwards.
AACAGTGACTCGTTTTAGGTGCAACGGCTTTTCAATGTATGCGTGCGGGTTTTCTTTTTCTCCAACGACTTCCTTGTGCGACTTTATTCCTATAACACTAACTTTTTTCAAAAATATCTAACGGCAACCCTGACTGTCATGTTTTACCAAATCACCATTGACGGATATATCGTTCAACAACATGTGAACACGATAAATTTTTTTCATCAAAATGGGGCTTTTAAGGGGCTGCTATTTATTGCGATGCGAAAGAAAATTGTACCAAATCAAGTGATTGATATTCTTGCATGTTCTTCGGAAGAGTTTTAGCCAAAATATTCATAAGATTATAAAATTCGAAAGGCAGCTAAACTCGCGAAACCCAAATAGGGTGAATTTCAAAACAAATTCATAGCCCTCCAAAACTAGCCAACAAAATCGCCAACTATTTTACAAACCGCCAAATCGAAAATTAGCATTAGGCAGGGAAAAGAAATGGCATTCTCTTTACCCTTCTTTCCTAAAAGCTCAAGACTTGACGAGTCAAACTTGACTTGTGTGAACCGGCACTTAGCAGATGTATTTTTTTTCAGTGTTGACCAGCGTTGCCGTTGAAAATTTTCTAAAAGGCTCACAAAAGGGTATTTTCAAAAAAGGGTATTTCAAAGTAAAAAAAAAATACGTCAGGGCGGCTACTCTCTATTGCGATGCGAAAGCTAAATGCCAACTTGGTACTCTCTATCACTTTCGCAAAATTTTTTGAAAATTGATCAATACTGGCAGCAAAAATTAAAAATGGCTCGGCTCGGTTTTACAGTAATGAAATGCCAAAGTATGTAAAAATATTTGAAATTGGAAAGTTTAAATAAAATAAATAGGGATGATTTGGGAAAATAAAAAATTAATAGATGCGAAAGACAAATGCGCAAACGCATTAAAGAGTACTAATCGCTAGATTTGCTACCATTTTCTTTCGCATCGCAATAGAGAGTAGCACCCCAGGTTTTTTATAAGGAGTATTAACTAATAAAGGGGTCGCAAAAAGAGCATTTTGCAGAAAAAAAATTTGGTAATATTTTTAAAAAACAAGCAAAATTTTTTTATTTTAGGAAAACATATCCTAATTTACTTATTCAGCCCAATTATGAATAAAAATTCCCCGGGAGTTTTTTCCCTTTCCCATTTTTACAATTGAATTAACATAGGAAAAATTGGAGAAGGGAGAAAACTCCCGGGGAATTTTTATTTATAATTGAACTGATTTACATTTTAATTTATTCAATACATAAAAAAATATACACTTAAATACAATTTTAAATGTGTATTTACATAAGTTACGTATGTTATTAGGAAAATGTTACTTCTAATTTTAATCTGTACTTTGCTATCGAATAAGTAACTTAGAAGTTGTAAAAAGCTGCTTATAAGGAAAGATCATTCTATATTTTGTTATTAAGGGTTCGATTACAGTTGGCAACAAAACTTTAGTTGCGTTGCCCTTTGAGAAAAAAATTCCTTGGGAATATTTGTGATTGGGCTGAATATATTTTTTTGTTTCGTTATTTTTTCTTTTTTTTTTAATTAATTGAAAAAAATTTATTTTGTCGCATGAGTTTTGAATTTTTTAAATGAAAACAATAAATTTTATGTTTTCGGTTCTTAAGTTCTAGTGCCTGACTAAAAGCAAATTAGCTACGGTGAAAATATTAAATTTAAGCCAAGCGATTAGACTTCCAGAATCGCAATATCACCCAAATATTTTCACTAACGGCCATGTTCTGACAAAATCATACGATTTAAAAATCGAAAAACGCCAGATTTATTTAATGGTATTCTGAAATTCGTGCGCTTAGATCTATTATATGTTATTAAAAATATTCTAGTGACCTTAAGCAAGCATACTTTTGCAATTTGAAGTCGTCAAACTTCTTGCGATTTCGATTTACCGAGCACGTATTCTGCGATTTCAAGTCAGAATCGCAAATGTTCCGCGTTTTGCGATTGTCAGAAGATGCCCGTTATATATATTTTTTTTTAGCATTTTACCGATCTAGATTTAGCTTAAGCTAAAAATCACACTTGTGATTTTGTGGTGTTCTGAAAATCACACCCTTTTTGTGTTTTTTTGTTGTTCTTTCGGCAATTGAAAATCACACCGTAAAACGGAACATCACAATATCAGAGGGAGCTTTTAAAAGAATATTTGTTTTTTGAAATCATGTATTTTGCAATCAAGTGAGTTTAAGAACAGGCCTGACATATTTGACACTTTAAAAGGATTTCAGGCAACCACCGAACAGCTGATTCCCGCACGCTAAGAAAAGCCGCGTACATTGGCCCATTTTTATATCGATTACGTTCATTTATTTTGCAAATTTATTACCTGTTTTTAGGATATTTGCTTGAATTTTTGAAAAAGATATTGAAAAACTTGTTTTGAATTTATGCATGAACCGGAGTATTTTTATGGTGGAAAGTGTATTTATTTAATACGTATATTTTCTTAATTTAATGTGCTGTTTTTACAACATAAAGGAATGAACGTGCACTCAGCTTTTTGAGTGATTTTCATATAAATTTTACTTCAAGTTTAATCACTTGTGATATGAAAACCGCACATAAGTTTTTTTTTTGTTATTGAAATAACAAATGAGAAAGTAAAAAATTTAAAGTATTAAAATATTAAAAACTGAAAAAATGTGTTGTTTGTTACTGCATTATTAAAACAAATAAACAAAAAATAAATTTATAGTTGAAAATTTTTAGCAAAAAAAAAAAAAAAAATAAAAAAAAACAAAGCACCTTTGTAAATGATGACTTATATTTATTAAAATAAAATAAAAACAAATAATTTAAATGACTTACAAAATATAATTAAAATTTTTAAATGAAAAGGGCACTTAAAGCGAGACCATATTGAAAAAAAGGAAAGTCTTTTTTTAACTCAAGTAGTCAAGTAATCTAAAAGAATTATATATACACACACACTTACAATTAAATTATAAATTTAAAACCAATTCTAAACTTAAAACATTAAGATTTAAACTTAAAAACAACAAAAATCATAAAAAACACAACAGCAAAAAGCTTTACTAAGAATTTTGTTTTAATTTAATTTTTTCAAATATTTTTTTTTTAAATTTCCAATAAAAAGTTTATTTTTTCCCCTATTAAAATAATAAAAGAATTTTTTTAACCGATTTCCGTTTGACTTTATTGATTTTTTGTAGACCAGAAACATAAAAAAAACTCACTCACTTTCGTAATGTATTTTCTAAAAATCAAAATCGTTTTAGCAATTTCCCTTTAAATCGAAACAGAAAATTTACCGTTAACAAAAAAAAAAAACAAAAATTAAATTATAATAACAATAACAAAATTGTTAAAAAACAATAAAATTAAATTTGAAATAAAAAAAATTAAATTAAGTAATACAATACAAATATTTTATAGTGTTTTATTTAACAAATTTTATTAGCAATGCTTAGATTGAAACAAATATTTAAAGGCCCAAATACATTGATCAAAATACTCATCAAGCATTGTGGTAGTATTAGTGAAAATGTGTTTGTATGTGTGACACCGACAACGCTTGATGAAAAATCAAAAAATTTAGATATGACGGCGAATATTACGTCCAGCACACGTACACATTGAATTCACCGGCTGGACAAGCATTTGACAAGTGTATTTAGCCCTTAAGACTCCATTTTACTTTAACAAAGTCTTAAGGCCCATCTATCAGGTCTGCTTGCTTGTACAAAAACAAAAAACGATTCAAAGCATAAGGAAAAAACGTGTATGTGTGGCATACCATTGAAGTAAACAAACATATAAATGCACACGCAAGCAAAATTATATCAACTTTTGACAGCTTAAAAGAACAAAAACAATGATCATCAGGCTTCTTGCGCAGACCTGTTCAATGGGCCTTGCAAAGTCTCTTCAACTTTATTCGAAACTTTCTTTTACTTTACTTTGTTTAGTCTGGGTTCACACTATGAACGTTTTCTTTCAGAAACTCTGAGTTTATTGGTGAGAGGGGAAGAGAACATGTTTTTTAATTAAAAAATTATTCTTTCAGTAAAAATAATTTAATGAAAATTAAATTTGATGAACTCAAGCCTAACACTCAATTTACATGATGAATTTTATGACGTCCAAATTTAGACGTCATTTTTTGTTTGTTAGCAAGCGGTGTAGAGAAGAAAGAGGAAGAGAAAAATCATGTCTATTTTTCTACCCCTCTTTCTTCTCTACACCGCTTGCTCCCAAACAAAAAATGACGTCGAAAATTGGACGTCATAAAATTCATCATGTAAATTGAGTGTAACTAAAAATATCGAAAATTAAATTGAAATAATTTTTAAACCATTTTTTTATTGATAAAAAACTACTGATAATGTTTTCTGTGTGACTTTTGGCCCACCCCGTAGATATTTAATTTTTTTTTATTTTATTTTATCGACTCGCAAAATGTAAACTTTCTTTTAAGACACCTTGTGCAATACATATCGCTGAAACAACGTCATAAGTCAAAAATCGATAATTTTAACTAAAAATCATTAATGCAAAGAAAATCATTAGCAGAATTCACGGTTTGCTATTTTAGATTTTGTACATCTTGAAGGTTTGTTAACCTCTAAATCTACCTTGTGTGAAAAACCACACAAAATTTACATGAAAAACAAAAAAATTGTTGAGGTACACTAAAGAAACTTCTTGACTTTGTTAGAAATATAAATTAAATACTAAAAACAAAATTACCGATTAGAAAACTTTTTTTTAGTAACGAACTATGTATTTCATAACTTACGCAAGTTACCCTCGTGTGTGGTTTTCCACACACACATATGTAGTTTCTATGTTATTTACACTAGAGACAACATTTTCTGTCGGCAAGTCTAAATTTTAGTGATGCAGTGTATGTTTTATAAAAGGAGTGCTTTACATAAAACACACATAAGCTTTGCATGGCTTGTTGTTGATCAGATCATCAACGCGATAAATACATCATGACTGCTACGTAAATCATGACTCTGTTTGCAAACGAACTATGGCATCGCAGCAAAGAAGACAGACATTGCATATGTGTGAAAAACCACTCACAAGGGTAACCAACGTAGGTTTTTTTGAGGGTTAAATTTTGATTAAAAAAATCCGACAACAACAAGATGCATACATTTTAAATTGAAGTGTTGTGTAAATAGCGTAAACATAGTAAATTTAAAATTAATTCATTTTGTTGTTGTCGTGTTTTAAATTAAGATTTACCAACCCTACAAGATGTACAAGGTCTGCCTGCAATAGCAAACCGTAAATTCCGCTATTCTTAGAAGTTATTGTAAGTATTTCCTATGAAGCTATTGTAAACTCGACTCTTGAAAGAAGAATACAATTTTCTTTTTCCATAATGTTGTGTGCACAATTTAAACTTTAAAGTTATTTTATGTAAAAATAAAATTTTTGAGTTATGACGATGTTGCAGCAAATGAGCGATATGCATTTGAAACAAAAAAAATTGCTAAATCAAACATTTGATTCGAGAGAATTTAAATAAACTTTCGTATTTTTTTTTTTTTTGTAATTGCAGTTTAATAAAAGCAAACAATCAAGAAGTTGACAACAAAATGTCTCTGACATATTTTTATGAACAACCAGGTCCATTCGAGAAATTTATTTACAATAGTCTCGTAAGGAAGAAAAGCTCATTTCAAAGTGAATTTGTATTCTGCTACGATCAACTGCTTCCAAAAGTCTCGTTAGTTGTCGATTTATATAGTCAGCTGGATCCACCGCTTTTGTCTTCACATATGGTAAAAAAAATTTTTTCTAGAAATGATGCATTTATAACAGACATTATGCATCAGATGTGCTCAAATACAAGTTATTACAAGTATTTAGTGAACAACTGTCATATTCGAAGAACAAGCCACTGTCGTAGACTTAAAGTAATTAAGAAAAAACTGCTGGCACTTAAAGTTTGGCAGCAAGCGGAAACATCTTTGGCGTGTAGTGACATAGAATTGGTCGAAAACACCATAATCATGGATTATACTAGTAGCAAAAGATATAATGAAGATAAGGTAATTATGGATTTTGTTTTGTTTTCAATTAAACCATTAATCAATAATTAAATAAGTTTGAATTAAAAATTTAATCAAGTTAAGTTTACTTATATCAACAATTTTACTGCAGAAAATATTGTTAATATAAACAAAAAATTTGTTACCTGGTGCAAATTTAATTAATTTTTCCATTAATATCACAAATTTTTTTTTAAATTAAATCAATTTTTCAATCTTATTTTTGGGAATACAAAATATTTTATTAAAAGGATTTCTGTATGACGTTTATTTTTTATTTTTTTTTTAATCTGTTTTCAAGGTTTATTTAGGCATTACTCCATATGTCTTCAATGATGTCACTAATTGTCGAGAAAAAATTGCCGAAACAACATTTTCTAATGCCATTTACGATTGTAGTAACTTTTTGATGGCAACTCCATGTTTTGGCACGATTTCTGGTGGTACCAAGCACATTTTAAAAGTCGATAATGCCTACGAAATTAAAGTACCAGGAGTAGTTCGTTTACTTTTGTCCGATGAGGAAAACACTTGGCAAAATGTAATAACTGGCGATTTTAAAGAGTATGGTATACACTTTATTGCACCGCCTTATACGGGACATTGGAATCTTGAAGATGGAAATCGTTTAGTTTATATAAAAATACTAGATTGCATTGAAGATTTGCCAAAGATTGTTTTTAAGTTTGTCTATAATTGAATTGTAAATGTTTTGTTTTTTTAAATAAATTTATTAAATAATATTCTTAAAAAGATCACAATTTGTTTTATTTAAAATTAAAGCTTTTTGTAGTACAAATCTTCTGTATTACATATTTTACTTATGTCGATAAAATTGAACAGGGTTCTTGCATTATTTCTTGAATTTTCGCCGCCGGTATTTCGACTTGATTGGCCAGTAGAGTGTGCACAATGCCACTAAGTTTATGACCGCTCGAACGTGTTTGAAGGCAAAATTCTATATCGTTTTCATGGACAACAGTGTCAGTGCCACCATCAACGAATTCCGCCTGAAATGAAGAGAGATAATTAATATTTTTCCAATACCCACTATAAGAGCCAGACTAAGGCGAACTCATGAAAACAGTATTAAAACAACATTCAAGTTTTATATTTGCTTAAGTTGTTTGGATACGTTCAAGGCGAATTCATGTAAACAAAGGGGGCGATACTACAATGAGTACAACACCAAATACACAGCATAGTATTTTATTTGTTGCTTTCGTTGGTCGATATGTCAAAAACACAAGCTGCTTTTGACATTTTATTCTCTAAAGGTCCAAATACACTTATTAAAATACTCATCAAGCATTGTGGTACTATTAGCGAAATTGTGTTTGTATGTGTAACACCAACGATGCTGGATGAAAAATCAAAAAATTTAAGTATAACGGTGAATATTACGTCCAGCACAAGGCGAATTCAAACAGGTAAACTCATCTCTACAACTACAAAAAGCCCCATGTATTTTGTTTACACAATTTTCTGGTTGGTTGTCAAAATTTTTTTATTGCAAATTAAAATTATCACTTTTTTATAAAAGAAATTAATAAATTCACTTCAATCATTCGCAGTTTTGAAATTTTTTTATTATAAAAATAATATTTTTAACACTTTTCATTCAACTTCTTCTCAAAACAAAATCATATTTTGACGTTTGACCATATTTTTTAATTCGCCGTGGAAACAGCTGATGAACGGCTGACGAGATGAGTTTACCTGTTTGAATTCGCCTTGGTCCAGGACACGTACACGAGCGAATTCGCCGTGACGGCAAGCATATTTACCGTGTAGAGACCCCGTAAGGTCAAAATACATTTGTTAAATTATTGACCTGCAGGCGAATTCACTCGTGTACTTGCATAACGTCCAGAATTACTCGCCGTCATATTAACATTTTTTTGATTTGCCATCCAGCATCGTTGTTGTGACACATACAAATACATTTTCACTAATACTACCACAATGCTTGATCAGTATTTTCATCAGGGTATTTGGATGAATTTTATTTCCAGCACACGTACACGAGTAAATTTGCCTGCATGCCAAACATTCGACAAGTGTATTTAGCCCTTTGGAAAGAAAAACATTTGCTCGTTCAGCTGTGTTTCCAACGCCATCTGAAAAGTGAATTCGCCTTTAACCAGACTTACGTTTTCATCTCTTAATTTATCATTGATGAACAAATTCAAAGTATCCAGTTCCAACATTATACGATATTCTATGCCATTGATTGTGGTTACCCACAAACGATATTGCTTAGTTTGTTCCTCGGTATATTGATCGTGGGACTTGCCATCAATAAATAATAGATATTCGTATTTAAAGCCCGGAGCAGGATCAACGCGTATTATGCAGCGCGCATCATCGATATAAAATGTATCCTCGCCTACGAGTTTGAACATCCAGTCTCGTCTTAAGACTTCCTAAAAAATATAAATTTTTTTTTTATACAAGTTTTCAGAAATTTATACAAACCAGTAAGAAAGTAAAGTCGGTCAGGCCCTACTTTTTAATACCCTACACCACTTGGGATTATACAAAATATTGCTTTATAACCAGAAATTCAAATAATAATTTATAAGTGATTAATAAACTTAAAGGTACTTACAACCACAAATTTAATTTTCAAGTGGGGTTGAAGACGTATCCAACAACTAAAGCAACAATAACAAGCAAGATTGCCATATTCTGCTATGCCGAAACTTATATACCCTTCACCATGGTGCGATAAGAACAGAAAGGTTAATAAATACTGTTACTAAGATATAATTAAACTATTTTGTGCCACTCCCTCATCTTTAATGGCGCCCACATTTTGTCGCAACTTTGGCAACTTTGTACCGAAATCTATAATGTCTTTGTATGGAAGGTGCCACGTCCACTTCTCTAGTCCTGTACTTTTTTTTTAAAGAGTTTGTGTATTGATAACCCAGCTATGTGTACCAAATTTGGATTCCAAACATTTCTCTTACGGTTCTTTAGATATAAATAAATCTATTTTGTACCACGCCTACTTATCTAATTCCGACCATATTTTGTCGGATGTTGTCTATTGATATCCAAGATGCTTGTGCCCGATTGGGAAACTCTGGCTCTTGCCGTTCTCCGGATATACGTACAAAAAAAATCAAAAACAATAACAACAACAGTTTCATGGATAAAACTCGAGACTGTCTTGGTTTTTTGCTCACATCTCAGCCATTTGTGAGCCGATCAGGCTGAATTTTAATAGCAAACATTTCCAGACTATATGTGACATAAATGTATATAAAGCTGGTCCCCATCATATCTAGGGTCTTCGGAAAACCCATTTCAACGGACAACGGTAAATCATCTCATACGTTAGAGGGCCTAAGACTAATTTTGTTGTAATTACAGACGGAATGACAAACTTATATTACCTTCGACGAAGGGTATACAAATACAATGTTGTTTTTTTATTATTGTGGTACTGCCTCCACCGGATACATGAATTCGCCTTGGACACTCCTCTACTTTCAATATTATGTATATTAAAAAAAATAAAATTTTTTTGCATATTAAAATTTGCCCTGTTTTTTTTTGCCATCAGTGTAAGAATTCCATATTTGTCTTACATCAACAAATTTAGATACTTGCAACAACATTCCGTATACATATCGAGGTATTACCGAAAAAAAGCTTAAGCGACATCATTTAAAATTTTCGTTTTTTTTTTAATAAATTACTTTTTTGGCAACACTTGCATCATCTCCTAAAATGTCATGGTCTTGTCACATGAGGTTACGATTTTATAGTAAAAACAATTTTAGCGTAAGCGACAAACTGCATACAAATTTTATATGGAATAAAATAAAATTTTTTTTGTTTTTGTCGCTTAAGCTTATTTTGCGGTTTTGATTCGATATGTATAACAGATAATTTTGATCCCAAAAAATATTTTTAACGGATTTTCTTTAATTAATTTTTATGATGAAAAAGGCTTAAAGGAATGGGAATTTTTATTTTGGCAAGAAAAAACATCCAACAAAAGCTTGGTAAAGAATTAGGGGCGAAATCACGACGAAACCAAGAAGAACTTGCAGAATTGTTGGAAGCAACGCAAACGATAATAACCAAAGTAAGGAAATTGGTTTCAACTTGAATTGTGCATTTCGTAACTGCTGTTTACGCGGAAATTCGGTTTGTGAATTAAAGAGTTGCAATCAATTAATACATAAATTGATTTAAAAAACTGATTCAATATTTGTTTATCATATTGATATCATTTTTTCAAAATAAAATCATACAAACAATTTTCCGTTTTTGAATGCCATCAAAAAATTTGCAATCATTAACGAGAAATCCTGTGATTGCCATCAAATCCATTGCAATCTTTTACAACTCTGGTTATAAAATACAAAAATTGATTTGCTGACCTTTTAAAATCTGAATCTTCTATAATTTTCTATTTTCTTTTTGTGTAATTTGTTTTTGTTAAAAAAAAAAATAAACCATTTTTATTCAGCCCTTCTTACCTTTCCATTAACCCATATCATACGTCTGCCACTGGTGGTACCATGTTCCAATTCAATACGATACATTTTGCCATTTATCGGTGCACACCATTTGGCCACAATATTATTTTTATTATAACGCTTCTCTTCCGGTATGTGATCTAAGCTCATAATCGGTTTTGTTGAAAGGTTTTCAAGTTTTAATAGGGGCGATAAAAAGGACATACCTTAATTGAATTAAAACTACGTACAAGAGAAGAAAAAACAAATTGTAAATAATTGCAGTTTTAAATTGAAATAATTAAAGTTAAATTATTTATTGAAGTCAGCGGTAATAACACGGGAGAACAATTAACTTCAGTTGTTTATATTAATCGGTTAAAGGGGGTTTTAATATGGATATGACAGATAAAGGGTGGATCCAGCCTTTAGTTCAAAGTGGGGGAAGTGGGGGTTCATATATTTGAAATTCATTCTGAATACAGCCTCCAAACCAAATTTATGATTTTGGAATACCAGTACTCGACTAGCTCAGGGTGGGGTCATGACCCCCTTGTGACAGATACTTCAATTACATTCAAATTTTTTATAGCGTTTCGAATTACCAATATTTTATTTTTGGGGTCGGCTTTTTTTAAAAGGATTTTTAAAAATTACCATTTCTAGTCGCCTTTATGCCAGCTCTTACAAACAACGGATCTTTTGTAAACAAAAATTTAATAAATTTCTTAGGAATATAAAATTAATATGTGACAATTTTTATATTAAAACCGCTTCTACATTTGCCAACGGATGGTACTAAATTAACAACAATGCATTCTTAATATGTTGGACAGTGTCTGTTTTCAATTTTATACCGAAATGTTGTAAACTTTAAATAAAAAGATAAAAAATTGGATATGTTGTCAAATCAAAAAAGAAATGTTGTCAAATTAAGAATACAAACTAAACCAATAACATCTTGTTTTTAAATTGAGAACATATCGTTGTCAAATAGAGAACAGTTGGTTGTCACTCCGTTGTTTCGTTTCAAGTTTTATAATTCGATTTTTTTTTGGAATAACGGATTAAAAAATTTATTCAAAATTAACAAAAATTTTGAAATGTTAGCTAAAAATTTACGAAAGGTTATTGAATAAAATTCATACGAATAAATAAATGCTTTCCAGTGAAATTTAAGAAAATATTTGAAGGCAAGTTTTTTCAAAAGAGGTCAACTTTCATTTAAGTCGTCGAAAACTTTCCATTCGGCTAAAACAGAGACAGTTCTACATGACTTCAACTTAAAAACGCCTTAAAAAATATCAACTTACTGCCAATGGTTACCGATTTTTGTCAATAACGACTAACAAAACACAATTACTGTTCTGGTGCCGTCGACTTTTGTCGACGTCAGCTTTCAATTTAAATAGTCTAGTTCTAACAACTTTAATATACAACTTAAAAACATGCAAGCAAACAATAATTAAATCCTTCAAATTGGCGTTTCAATGACCACTTTTCTAGTCATAATATGGCTTTTTCAGATGAACTAAATGTGTGTATAAAATATTATTCGATTCGGTTAGATGCAAGTGGAAATTCATGGATAGCAAGTATTTAAATGGGCGTGGCACTGCAATTTTTTCAGTAAGACTATTGCATTTTTGCCGGAACTTTAAGCGTTAAGCAAGTTTCAAAAGATTCAGTTAAGTAGAAGTAGCTGAAAAGGAATAAATTCTTTGAATGGGCTTGGCACTGCCTAATGTCTAATTATAATCTTGCGTTTAAAGCAGAGCTTTATTGTGTGCCAAGTTTCTTAAGATTCAGTTAAGCAGAAGCAGTTTAAAAAGAATATTTACTTTAAATGGGTGTGGCACTGCCCACTTTTCTAGTCATTATATTGAACTGTCACAAGTTACAAATGTTTCTACAAAGCTACAGAAGAATTGGTAAAGAACTGCGCCCTAAAATTGTTTTGGTCAAAGAAAGTGATCGGTTGGGCCATAGTGCATAGTCCAGAATTACTTTAATTTTTTTTTTAAATCTCAAACTTTGCAACGCTTATGTTTATGTCATCATAAAGGCCCATATTTTATTAACGCTTCAATGTAGTCCTATTCTTGATAATGAATGAATGTCGTAAAGCATCGTTATTGTGGTCGGTGTAGGCGTATTTAGACGAAAATTTGTACATATACGCCAACCACGATAACATTTGTTATAATAGATTTGTAAACAATGTCGTATTTTTTACCGCTTTTGGTAACCACAATACTATTTTTTAAAAACGCCTAACTTTTACCACAAAAACGCCACGATAAGGGTAAACAATTGAGACAAAAATTAAAGAAAATCATTTGATCTGCATTTATACTACATACTTTCAAGACTTAAGGAAACTTGTCAGAGTTAAGCTCATTAATATCTTTCTATATGGAGAACACGTCAGTATAAAATAATGCAGAAATTCTTCGAAATGTTAAATTTTATTCAGCAGATATTAAATAACTTATAATTTAACAGTTAGAAACTCTGACATTAACCACCACTTTGATTAATTATTTTTCTCAATGAAAAACTGCCCACTCCCGAAATGCATAATGTACAGATAATTGCTCCCCTGTGTAATTACTCGTATGCCATGACATCACACATGTATGTTTTTGCGATAATTGCGCGTTTTTTTTTGTTTTTTGTAAATATTTACTTGACTTAATTTCAAATATTTTTTTTAAATTTGAATTTTTTTCGCGACTATTTTTAAAACTTTAAACACGACACGTCTGCTTCAATTGAAATGATTTTATGAATTGTACAACACATTTAAAGTGGAAAGTAATAACTGAATGTTCACCGCTAGAGCGCTGAAAAAATACTAACAAAAAATTTCTTGTAAAAATACACAAGAAATACACAAAATTATCAACAACAACAATAACAGCAATAACAAGTAAAACAAAAACAATATATAAACGAATTATTTGCTAGATGTGTCCTGTAGCCATCAAAGTGTATGTACGAAGGAAAGTATTTAATCCCCTAACGCTTTTTACCAAAAACCCCAGCCAGACGACACTCTTTCTTACAGTGGTCGTGAATCAAATGTATTACTGACACAACTACCACTAACACACTCTCATGCCACTCTACCATTTTCGAATTGTTGGCGTCGCAAAGGATTCACATACACACAATACTCTCACATGTCAACTCACACTGAAGCACTCGAAGCCAAACAGCCAGGCATACGAGTACAACTAAGACTATGGTCACATTTAACAAGCAATGGACGTCCCACACGTAACCACTGTTTTGAATATAAAACTGATTTATCACTAGGGCGATTGAAAAATGATTTACATATGATTCATTCATATGCTCAAAAAGGAATCCGAAAATTTCATCACAAATGATTCTTTGATGTGATTTATCGGCAGGGTACCATTTTCTTATAACGACAGTATCAGTTATGATCGAAAAATAAGCTCATACTTATACTTTCGCTACAAGAAATGAAAGAGCGAATCATCATATTTTTGACGTTGGTATTAATCAAGGCGAATTAAATCAGGTAAACTCATCTCGTCAGCCGTTCATCAGCTGTTTCCACGGCGAATTAAAAAATATGTTCAAACGTCAAAATATGATTTTGTTTTGAGAAGAAGTTGAATGGAAAGTGTTAAAAATATTATTTTTATAATAAAAAAATTTCAAAACTGCGAATGATTGAAGTGAATTTATTAATTTCTCTTATAAAAAAGTGATAATTTTAATTTGCAATAAAACAATTTTGACAACCAACCAGAAAATTGTATAAACAAAATACATGGGGCTTTTTGTAGTTGTAGAGATGAGTTTACCTGTTTGAATTCGCCTTGGTGTTAATAATCAGGTTTTCTATAATTTTTCCCTTCATTTTCTTAACGGTAACATGAAAAATATGGCGATTCGCTCAGAATGCTAGCTGGGTTGTTTTATATTGCATAGCATTTGCTGGAGCAAACATCATTTAACATTTTATTAACTACATTTGGGCGATTCACAAGCTGCCATAAAGTCATATGTCTTAAAATAATAACATCAAAAATACGACTGTTGTGAACAACCCCTCATAGTTCAGTGTGCAATTTTGAATTTAAATCAGCTGATTTAAAACAGATATAAAAAAAATAAATATTAACCTAAAATAAAAATATTTTTTAATTCCAATCCATGAATTAATAAATTAAATTAGATCTTTCCTGACATTTTTCAGACGCAAATCACAAATAAATTTTATTTTGTTTGTTTGTTTACCAAACAGCAGAGTCCTAAGCTGATCTAATTTGACGCCGCAGGTGATTTGTTGCAAAAATTGCCAGCCACAGGTTGAATTCGGATGATAGCCGGATTAAATTATACCATCAATTTCGACGGCTTACGAAAACTAATGCGCTTCGGCTCTGCCGCTCAGCGCATGTCTCTTCTTATTCGTTACGACAGCACAATAAACATAGCAAGCAAAGTTCTATTAACTTAAGACACTTTTAGTATACAAAGCAATAGCACTATTTTTAATACATTGTAAAATGTTGGAACATTATGACAATATAACATGATAGCACACCTTGTGAATATCCCAATTATTCTTTAATTTTTTTTTTTAGGTAATTAAGTAAAATAGAAACTGGGAATTATTTCCTTTCGAATGTTACTTTATATTATATTCAACATTTTTTATTTTTCGAATTTATTCTATGAGCTAAATTTCAGTTATGTATTTTATAAAGCTTTTTTGTAGTAGTCCTATTCCTTAATTTTTTTTAGAAATTACCTCTTTTTTTTTAATACACTACCAGACTATTATATTGTATCTTCTTGTTACATTTTACCTTAGCTTTCCTTTGGACAGCAATGAAGTATATTGTATGTACAGAAAAATTAACAATTATTAGACACCAGCAGAATGTAATGCATTTTCTGGTCCGCTACGGCCTTCGCCAGCATTCTTTGTGCCACACTGGATAGTGATACTTTATAAATTGAATGTATTTAACTCAAGAATTTTAACAAATAGAAACTGGGAATTATTTAGTTAAGTAAATCAAGAAAAATTATCAAAACGAAAGCTAAAAATGTATAACAATTAAGTGGTCACGCATTTTTAGGATTGTTTCATCAAATATTTGTTAAATGTGAACATATCTTAACCAGCCCTAACAATCAAACAATTGAGGGAAAAATAAAAACCAAACTAACGAACCACTGTTATTAGCAAGGGAATCTAGTAAACTGCACTATGGGAAGAATTTGAAAAGATGGGAAATTTTTGTGAAAATCATATTTAAAAAAGAACTAAAGCACTTCCTCGACTAAAACTTTATTAGAACTGAACTAGATCTGAACTAGAACTAAATTAGAATATTTTGTTGAAGGCATTGCAATTTAAAAGTGTTTTTATCAAAAATTAATATTGGGAATTAAGCACGTTGAATAAAATCTTGTTAATTAAAAATTTTTTATTTCCAAAAATGCCTTTGATCATAAACTGGCAAGTGCACGGCCTAAAAAAACTGAACTGGCAACTTGCTCTATTTTTTGATTTTCTTGCGAAAACAATAACAACTTACAACTACAATTAATGTTGGAATAAATCCAACCAATTGTAGTGTGGAATGTAAGAACACAGAAAAAATGTTTGCAAAAAATTATTCAATTAAATAATTAATTGGTGTACATTAATTATTCAATTAAATTTTTGTTTGCTGCAATTAATTTTTTTAATCAAAATCCATAAAATTAAATGTTTGTGTATGTGTGGTGTATTTTTTTTTTGTTCATGCAATTAATTTTTTAATTGACTAAATTTGCGTCCCATTACAAATCCGTTAATTGATATGATCAATTCCTTAGCAGGGGCAAAATTAGTAAAATATTTAACTGTCTGAACAAATTGTTTAATTAAAGTCGAGTTTCTATTTTTTCTGTAAAGATATAAGCTCACTGTTTATTGTTGTTCTTTTTGTTTAAGCTTTGATATTGTTACAAGTAAAACTGGTTCGCTAAACAGTTTTGTTTGTTTAATATCTTGAGTTTTTCTAAAATCTTTGGATAAAGTTTCCTAATGATCTGGCCTTAGCAACCAGTGGAATGCGCATAGGAATAACTTATCCCATCAACTATATAAATTTCAGTGTTTTTATCAAGAATAAAAATTGGGAATCAAGCACGAAAAACTAAATCATGATAAATAAAAAAAAAAACAATTGTCTTAATGTCCATCCCATTGTGTTGTGTGAATTTTTGAATAAATGTATGGACACACACATACACATTTACGTGTATTAGTTTCTCATGTCTGTCTTCAAATGTATGTATGTTTAAACAAGACATGGCGTATTTGTAAAAGGGGAAAATTATACGTTTTGTAAAAAATTCTAGGCGCCAAATATAAACTACTCATACAGACAAACAAACACACACACACACTCATAAGTCAACATACAAATAGTTCATACCGAAAAACATTAAACAAAAAATAATGCAAAAAAAAAGAAATTTTTGTTAAAAGTTATATTTCAGAAATAAACCAAGTGGCCAAGGTACTTACAAATGTAAACACTCACCCATACACTTAAGCTGGAACAGACTCACAGACACGGGCTGGTTTACTTCACATAACAGTTGCAAGGAAATAAAATATTTTCGAAAAAGACAGTCAAATACAGACGTTTTGATTAAAAAAAAATAGAAAGCAAGAAACTGTAAAAGAAACTCGAGTTACATGTGAGTACGAGCATACGAAATGATACTTGAGTTTTTTTTACATATTTTTTAATTTCACTTACGTTTGTTTATACATGTAATTTTTTTTTCCAGAAATACCTGAATAATATTTTCTGCTTTTTCTATATTTTCAATGTGTTACAGGCAACATAGAAAGCGTCAAAATGTTTAAGAAAAGCAGAAGCATTTCTTATTCCAGGTAAAATACAAACCGCTAAGTCGTGTTGTTAAGACACATCCCAAATGCATAACCTGCATAAAAGCCAAGATAGATGGATGACTTAGGTCTTGAGGTGTCATGTTTTTTGGTGTTTTAAAAAAAAAAAAATTTTAAAACAGTTTCATGTTGACATTTTTTTATACAGATTGCTTTTTACATTTTACCTCATTATTATTATTTAAGTTACCTTTAAAAAGAAGCCCTTTTTTCAAAAAGATGTTTTTTTAAATTATGTTTTTGCTAATTTTTCATTAAAATTTTAATATAAAGAACTTCTTAATATCTTACGAATATATAAAGCTTACCTAAAGTTGTTTTTTTAATTTAAAGATTTAAAAGATACTTTGCAAAATTGTCCTATTTTATAAAGTTCTTTAAAACAGCCTTTTTATAACCTCCACCACTATATTGCACTAGTGGTAGATGGGGGTATACTAAATTTGGCTTCATAAGTACATATTCTGGGTCCTTAAATAATTCTAAGTCAAACTAGTCTTGCCCGTCTGTCTGTAAGTATGTTTTTTCGTCTGTCCGTCTGATGGGAATACGCTCACTTTCGAAAGATTAAAAAAAAAATAATAGCAAAAAAAATTAAATAATTTTTTGGCGAAATTCGAAATTTTTGTTTTTTTTAAAACGGCATTAAAAGTTGGATAATGCAAATATGCTGTTAATTTTTTCTAGAAAGTAAATTTTCACACCAATACAGCCGTAAATTATTAAAAATCAGTGTCCGAAAATAAACAGACCATTATTTGGCGTTCGGCTCATACACCCAGAGTACCGATATCTATTTTTTTTAATATTTGTGTAGACGAACACATTCCTTAATACCGTTCGTAACTATTTTTAAGAAAGAGCCGAACATTATATAATGTTCTGTTCTTCGTTAAAAAAACAGAACGGTTGTAGTGACACTGTAGACAAACATTATATTTTAATGTTCTATCATTTATCTTTTTTTACATCGATAAAGAAATGAACAAACAAAAAATTTTATCAACGACCCCAGCACGAACAGCTTGTGTTTATGTTTTGTTTGTGTATAGTTTTTTTGCTGGCTTTTTGTTTTTTTCTTATGTGTATTTTGTTTTTGCAAAAACAATTTTTGGTTTTTTTCGCCAGACAAAAAGGCGCTAAGCACAACAGAAACGAACGACTATTAAGAAGCTGAACCGAACACAATAAAGTTTGTTGCAAAAAAAAAAAAATCAAACGGAATTAAATGTTCTCATCTTTTGCTGAGTTGGATAAGAACAGTATTATTTTTGTGTTCGAAAGATGACTAGATGAATTATTTTCTACACAAACACAATTAGCGTTTGTGTTTTCCACAAATCTACCGAACCGAAAACTAAGGATTTTTAGTGTTAATTTTCGAAGTCTGTAAAAATTTAATGAATAAAAACCTTTTATCTCGTTCATTTCACCCTGACTAAAATAAACCGAATCAATTTTGAATTCTATATAAATGAAGTCGTGCGAAATTATCATGCAGTTTTTTTTTAATTTCATCAAGGGTTAGAAAGTTGATATGAATGCACTTTATTCATACTTTTTTTCGTCTGCGTGCCGTATTTAATTAGTTTTTACAACAAATATGATTGATTGATTTAGGTTTTGCAATTATTTTACTATAAAAATTTGATGTAGTTAACTAAATTATTTAAAAAAATAGAAAATGGGAATTTGTTACACAAAACAATCAAATTGATTTTTATTAAATAACTGAATATTCATTTGTTTTTACGGAACATGGGGTTGAATTTTTGACAGAAAAAATTAAATGAACTTTTCGTTATTTTAAATTACATTTTTCTTTTAATTTTACACAAAGAAGAATTTAACTTAATCAACGGACAATATTAACTGCAACTGAAAATCCGTATTAATATGCACTTAGTTGTTTGAATAACTGTAAGAATCAGAAATTTTATTTTTTTTAAAAATGACTGAATGAAACAACAGTCCGTTACTGTAATATTATTGTGAGTGTGGTATCAATTAAACGTTTAGTTCACTTGATTAAACGTTTAATTCACTTGATAACATTTTTATTCAAACTGATTTCAAGGAAAAAATTAAAAATTTTCTCTAATCACCAAATTCTAACCAAATTCATAGAATCAAGCAAGCAATTTGTTGATTTTCCACCTATAACCAACATGATTATTTAGATTACTAAAAATTGTAAAATTTTAAAATTGTGAATATATTTCTTTTTTCAATAAATGATAATTTTAATTTGAATAAAAAAAATGATAATAAGACTTTGCCGTTTCAAACAATGTGTTGATTGATTTTGACAAAGTCCAACAACAACTTTACAAATTTAAATTATTTTATTTTACACGAAATAATTTTTTGTTATTCTATTATTATTTTAATACAAAATTTATTTCAAAACAACTAAAATGTTAATTAAATCAAAGTTATATTTTAAATTTTTTTTTCAACAAAAAAAAAAAATAATTGATTCAATTATCAAAATAATTAAATTAAAATACTTTTAAATAATTTTTTTAATTCATAAAAAACTACTAATAATTCTTTCTGTGTGATAATTTTAATTTTATTTAACAAAATATATAAAAACCTTTGCCGTTTCCAAAAATGTTTTATTTGATTTAATTAAATATAGTTAAGGTGTTGACAATTCCCAACAACAATTCTACAAGTTAAAATTATTTTATTTTAAACGAAAAAAATCAATTAATATTTTTTGTTATTTAATTAATATTTTAATTAAAAATTTATTTCAAAACAACTTAAATGTTAATTGAATCAAAATTATATTTTTGTTTTTCTTTCAACAAAACAAATAATTGATTCAATTATCGCATTAAATTTTATATAAACATACTTATACTTTTTAATTAATAAAAAACTACTGATAATTTTTTCTGTGTTTATTTTTAAAAATGATTCAACTGGTGAATCATTCAAGCTAAACTCGAAATTTTCTTGGGTTAAACAAAACAAAACTAGTACAAGAGTTTAAACTGAAATAAGCTGGAATTAAACTAGAACTGAACTTAAACTTTTACTAGCCTTTTTTTAAGTGAACTAGAACTGAATAAGATAAAATAGTCATGGAAGATCTTATATTCTGTTAACGTAATGGATCTTAATTAAAGAGATTTATTAAGTTGCTTTAATATACAAATGTGTTTATTCTTTTCTTTAATTTTCTTAGAAAATCCTTAGTTTGGCTGTATGTATGTATGTATGTATGTGTGTTTGTACATGTAGTATACAAGTATCTATCAATGATTAGCTAAAACGACAATAAAATTTATTGGCGAAGATTCATTGTTGTCACAATCTCAACAAAATCCAAGCTCTTGTTATTTCTTTTTGTCTTGTCTGTGGGGCCCACAAAAGTACAAAACATTAAAAATTCTTGAAATGACACAATAAAAAATATGAAACAAAAAAAAAAAAATTGTTTTCTGTATAAAAGAAAAACATACATATAAAAATTGTTAAAATAAACTGCTTGATGTGAAAAACAAAACACCAGAAATTGTATTGATACAGTCAAAGCACCAGAGAACCAGAAGCAAAAGGACTATAAATTTTAGCACAAATGCTACAAGGAAATTAAGAAGAAGGCTCAAGGACTTAAACAGTTTCTTGTCTTTATGCCATTAAAAAAAATAGGTTGATTGTTAAGATGAAAGAAAAAATATAAATGATAATGATTAAATAAAAAAAGAATGGTTTCATATTAAATTTTCCATTCTCTTATGGCTCTCTGTACACCGGGGCGTATGCACATTAATTGTATTATTATTTAGCATATTAAGTATACGTACAAGTTACTTAAATTGTGAAAGTGTGTCTGTCTGTCTGTCTGTCTAATAGTTTCAATACATTTGTGTCTATATATTTAATTGATTCATAAAAATTTATTTAACACATGTTTAAATGCGTATAAAATACACACGTTTTGTTTTTACGACAAATGACAGACAACTAATTTTAACACGCACACAAAATAGTGGCGGTATATCGCATGCACGATTCCATTTCTACACATACAAAATAAAAGTACAGGTTCACAACGGTTGGTAATTTAAAGCATACCTTAAGGATTTTCAATAGCATGATTGAACCGGCACAAACAACAACAAAATAAACGACAAAAAAAAATTAAAATATCAATAAAATACACAAACACACACACACACACACACACACACACACATATATGAACGAACGTACCCAGACAGCATTTGGAAGATAATTAAAAAAAAAACTCTTAACCGGGACTTTTTCAAGTATTTTAGTTATAAAAATATTAAAATTAAATCTACAGTATAATCTCCCTTAACGAACGCCTTCCTAAGCCGGAAAACACTTTTCGATGGACACAGTGATGCCTGGCCCCGGCAGCGTTCTCTACGTATTAAGTGCTTTTTTGACAGGACGGCCCTCTTTTGCGGAAACAAAGATCATGCAGCAGTTTAGAATGTGCTTAAATTAGATCTGCATACATACATATTTGAAAGGTCCCGTCGGCATCCGGCCTTAAGAGATTTCACTGTACAACAGTCGGTAAACGATCATACAGCAGTTTAGAATGTGACTGCTGACCAAAGTTTTTAAATGAAATCCGTGGACATATTTGAATGGTCATTTTAGTGTCCGATCATAAGAGATCCCACTGCGCTATTGGTCGGTGAAAAACTGATTGTTGTAATGGGGTTTTTGCATTAAACCTTAAGAAATGTTAAACAATTTTAATTTTAGTTTATTCATACCAAGGCGAATTCATGCTGAGTCAATGCGAATTTATGTCAGCGGTGGTATCGATACTAAAACAAGTACAACACCAAAAACACAACATTGTATTTTATTTGTTGCTTTCGTTGGTCGATATGTCAAAAACACAAGCAACTTCTGACATTCCTCTCCGTTAGTAAGAAAAAAAGTAGCTCAGCTGTGCTTTCAATGTTGCCTGAACAATTAATTCGCTTTAGTTAGAGTGAATGTCAAAATTATTAGTTGAATATATAAAAAAGGAAATTTCTTTATTTATAAAATATACAC
This sequence comes from Pollenia labialis, assembly GCA_949318255.1. Classification (NCBI taxonomy): domain Eukaryota; kingdom Metazoa; phylum Arthropoda; class Insecta; order Diptera; family Polleniidae; genus Pollenia; species Pollenia labialis. Next base: position 133,695,450 of record OX439143.1, on the reverse strand, counting down.
AATTGCTTTAGAAGATTAATCTTTTTCCTGTATTGCAGAGTAATTGTGGAGCCACCTTTTTAAATATTAAATGTTCACTTTTTTTGTTTTATAAAATAAACAGATGACTTGAAAATGTCACCTTTATGAATTCGCCTTGATTCGCACATAGAAGAATAACTCTTGGGCTGCTGGATTATTGAAGTGTCGCTTAGGCCGAGATCATAGCCACCTCGTTGCCACGAATTACAATCAGTATGGTTGATATTATGCAAGATTATACACATTCTTTACGATAGCAAAGCGGGCAAAATATCCCTAGAGAATTTGTATTTGACATCGAGAATTGCCTAAGAATGCCAGCTGCCTCTAAAATAGAAAGCGGAGACATGCAATAGTTACTTTTTAATAGGGGTATAAAGAAAAACTGTATAGCTGATTTGTTGGCGCATGTAGGTACCACCTTGAGTCATTACAGTTAATTGCGACTTCCACTCTCGTAGTGTAAGTAGCTTATCGCACATTAATTTCATCTCATCGCTATTCAAAGATCCATGTTTGATTATACTACCTGTTAGGAAACCTGGTAATGGCAGCGAATTGCAGTTGAGAAAAAAGAAACTCTGGCCCATTGCAGTTGAGAAAAGCACGCAACGAGTGTTAAAGCTGTGCAGCTTCAATGCAGAAACCTAATTACGGTTATTATCCGGCATTCGAAGAATTAAAACTATAATTATTTGTTCAAAGAACCCTTAGAGGCAAAACCAGTCCTTTTGATACTGCTTATATGGACTGCTTGGCTGAGGATAAATGTTGTTGGCCAAAATACGACAGAAAAATGCTCTAAACGAAAGAGAGAAACAAGTAGATCTCTGTTAAAAAAGGTTCTCACGATGGCTATAATTTTCGCTCAAAAAAAAATAAACAGTTACATATTTTATAATCACAGAAAAAATTAAAAATTGTTTCTTAATACCAGTGTTGCCAAAACTTATTGAGGAAAAAATGCTAGATTTCGTTAAAAAAATTAATAAATTCTAAAATAGTTTGTTAAAAAAATAGAAAAATCTTCAATAAAGTAAGGGCCAAGCACATTTTTTATAATATGTGGCATTTTGTTCTTCAGCTTTCGCGACGAGGTGACAAATTGCCTTTTACAGAGGTATATCAGATGATCGACATGCGCAACTGAAGTGTGCACAGCACATAAACTGAATACCGCCTCTGCTGAACATTGTAACAAATTTTTTTAAGAGAATGGTTTTATGTTATGTCGGTAGCACTTTTGGGCTTTTTTGTTTCTGCATGTTGCTCCAGGACACAAAATTTAGAAAAAATAAAGTGGTTTTAAAAGGTTTTTTCATCCGTTTCTTTCATCCATTCTTTTAACTTTAAGTGCTTTAGCCAATCTTCGTCAAACTTTTTTGCATAGGTTTTACTAATTTTTGAAATTTTGTTCCTGTTTTAATTTTTATTTCTATGCACTAAAAACTTGAGCATTTTCAATGAAAAAGCGATTGTTTTTTGTATTTTATTTAAAACAAAACAAAACAAATTAATAAAATATTCTATTGTTCTTCAAAGGTATAATATTTTTTTAAAACTTAATTTAAATAACTGCATAATTTAAATTTTTTCTTGCAAATAAATACTTTTTTATATAATCAAAAGTAAGCCTTTGCCTTTTAGCAAGCTTTTGTACGTGGATAATAATCTCTCAACTTTAACCGAAGTTGAGGCATACTTAAAGGATGCCAATTCATTTGGAGAATATTAATTTTCTAATTCAGATCCCACATTTGATTCCAGATCAAAAATAGTTGATGTTTGTTTTATTTTTTGAAATCCTGTATTTCTTGCAACACGTTTTGTATTTTTGTAAATTGTCGGGCTATTCCTATTACTTCCTCATGTTAATGTTACTTTCTGTCATATTCGTTAATTTGAGTTGACTATTAAGTAAACTGAATCCTACCAATTTAGTTATTGCTTCACCAATATATCCGAAGTTCGAAAATACAAATGCTAATTAACATTTGATCAAGGCGAATTTATTACAGGTGGTCTTAAAAGCCCTGCTGATATTAGCTAAAATCACTGTTGGATGTCAAAATTTTGTTTATTCTCTTTTATTATCTTTGTTTCAGTTTTGTTTTATTTCTGTTTTTGACATTGTACAATGATTTTACAAAAACAAATTGCTTGTGGTTTTTGTACTTGTTGTAGTACCGAGATTACCTGGGATGAATTCGCCTTGCATTTGATGTTATTTAAATTTAATATTTCTTTTACTTTTTTTTAATTGTATTAGAATCGGTAGCAACAAGTTCTTCAATAACATTCTGAAATTGCTCAAAGATTTTTAATTAGAATTCTGAAGCATAAAGGATTCCCTTCTTTTTAATAATGGCTGCGGTGGTGACAGTACCAAGAGATTTATTTCATTAAAAATTGCAACACGCGAAGGAGCCTTTTAAAATATTTTTTTCCCGTATGAAACCAATAAATCAATATTATCAAATTGGCTTCTAATATCCTCTGCAGCTCGGCGAAACCCATATGCCAAGCAAGTAACATGTAAATTGGATAAATTGTTTTAGGACAATTGGCAGCCTTAACCAGGCAAGGTGCTGCATCGGTTAAAAATTTAAGGATCTTTTGTCGTAATCTTGTATTTTAAGCAGAGCTCAAGAAAATTTATTAATTGATTTAAAAGAAAAAATTTGTTTTAAAGAATTTTTTTTTTTTGTACACAATTTGGAAATTTTTTTAAGAACTTTTTTTATAATATGGAAATTAACAGCCTGGCCTACGATGTCGACAAGAACATTTCTTTCGTATATTTATATTGAAAACAAAAACCAATTTTAGTTTTTTATTATTGTTTTCCATAAATATATGCGAAAGAAATGTTCTTGTCGACATTGTGGGCCTGCCAGTTAAAAAATACATCACTCTAAAATTTTGAAATATCCAAAAATATGCATTCAAAACCAAAATATGCAAAAATAGGCATTTTCACCAAAATATGCAACAATATGCTAAAGCAAGTCGATGTCATTTAAACGAAAATTTAATGATTCGGAAAGATAATTGGTCGAAATTGATCTTAGACTATCGACAAAAAACCAGGGTTTAAAAAGCTGCAGTCAAAATCAAAAAATTGCTTTTTCTTTCACTTTCTGATTTTTCATTGGACGAAAATAAACCGTTGCCTTAACTTCTGATTCATTAAATGAAAACAGTCGTAGTGAAGGCAAAAGCAAAACACGAAAAGTTGAAGTTAACGAAGATGGGACGTTGTGTTTTTTTCCGCAATTTTTTTTTAAATACATACGTTTTATTTAATTTCGAAAAATTAAAAAGATTGTTAAGCATTAAAATAAATACATATGTATGTATTTATGTACACATGTAGGTATTATTAAAAAAAAAAAAATCGGAAAAAACAAAACGTCCCATCTTCGGTAACTACGGGATTTTTTAAAAGTTTCAGTCTGCCAAACAAACACTTTCGAACATGTCGACTGCCGATGTTCTTTGTTGTGTACAACTTTTTGTTTTTTGCTTTTGCATTCACTACACAGAAAAAATTTTTGCAAAAAACTATTCAATTAAATAATTAATTGGTGTACATTAATTATTCAATTAATTTTTTGTTTGCTGCAATTAATTTTTTTAATCCAAACCCATAAAATTAAATGTTTGTGTATATGTGGTGTATTTTTTGTTTATACAATTAATTTTTTAATTGATTAAATTTGTGTCCTATGACTCGAAAATACAAATCCGTTAATTGATATGATCAATTCCTTTGCAGGGGCAAAATTAGTTAAATTTTTAATTGTCTGAACGAATTGTTTAATTGAAGTCGATTTTCTATTTTTTCTGTGTACGACTGTTTTCATTTAATGAATCAGAAGTAAAGGCAACAGTTTTTTTTGTCCAATGACAAATGAAGATATCGAAGTTGCAGCACAATCTTATGACTTTTACTATCTCAACTGCAGCTTTTTAAACGCTGCAAAAACATGCATTTGCATAGAAATCGCATCCCTATTAATGAGCATTTACATCGTTGCATTTTTTTAGATCTACTATTTCCATGTTAGAATCTTTCTTTTTTTTTTTTTTTAAATTTGTAATAAACATTAATGGAAAATACTAAAAATACCACAAGCCCTTTTAAATAATGCTAGAAAATATACTAGATGCTTAATCAGTTTTTTCCATGCCAAATGACATTAAAAAAATCTAGCATGAAAAATGATAAATTGGCAACACTGATTATCACCAAATCTATAGAACCAAGCAAACAATTTGTTGAGTTTGTCCCTTTTTCCAAAAAGATTATGTATATTGATTACAAAAAATTTTAAAAATTGAAAGTTGTTAATTTTTTTTCAATAAATGATATTTTTAATTTTAATTAAAAACAATTATGGAAAAACTTTGCCATTTCAAGCAATGTGTTAATTGATTTATTTAAATACAGTTCAGGTTTTGACAATTCTGCAAGTTTAAATTATTTTACTTTAATTTAAGAGAAAATATCAATTAAGATTTTTTGTTACTTAATTAATATTTTAATTAAAAATTTATTTTAAAACAACTAAAATCTTAATGTAATTAAAAAAAAATTTTTTTAATTTTTTTAAAATCAAATCAAGCAGGTCTATTCTGCAAATCACTTTTACTCAAATGACGTGATTTCAAATCACATGTGCCTACTAAAATCACACGTTTGATATTTTAGTGTCCCGTTTTTGTGTGTTTTGGTGTGATCTTCAATTGCCAAAAGCACACCGAGAAATACAAAAACGGTATGACCTTTAGAAGACCACAAAATCACACGTGTGATTTTCAAAAACACTCTTAAGTCCAAGCCCGTTTTTTGACACAGTAGTTCCCTTTTCTCGGAGAAGGTAACAAAAAATTATTACCTTTTTTATTATCAAAACTTATTTTTACTAGTTAAGAGACCGTGTTAATTAAAAATTTCTAACTAACTTTACATTAAACTCTTATTAATTATACCGAAAAAAGTTTAAATAGTTATTTCTCTATCGTGCAAAGAAGTCTAAAATGAATTAAATTGAAGCATTTTTTCATAAAATGCTGACGTGGAATTCAGGTAAATGGGAGTTAAGTTTGTAAGCAAACTTAATAATCGTCTACATGTTAGTTTTTAATTTATTGACACATACAAACAGTTGTAATGAATGGGGTTCCGTGTTGTGTTCTCCTGCAGCTTTATGATAAATAAGTCACACACACGTACACACATGTGAGTTTTTGTTAGTTTTTTATTTATATCTGAGTCAGGGTTATCAGATGTTTTTTTCGAGTCGTATTCACAATTCGAAAATGTTAATCTCCAATAAGCTGTTATATTCTTAAAAAAATCCCCATTAAAAATTATAGTTTTGGAATTAAATTTAATTTATTTATAATTTTAATCCACTAAAAATCAAAATCAAAAGACTGACTTACCCTCTTATGCAAAAAGTTTTGCTGGGCTTAATGTGTTGGTAAACTTATGTGAACTTTAGATTTTTTTACGCATAAGCGGATTAAAGTTCCAAAATTAAAGTGTAAATAATGGTTTTTGTGTTTGTGGTACATTTTGGAATTTGATACCGTGGCACTACCTCGACTTATTAAGTAAAATTTAAAAATTTATTTCGACAACTCGTTTATGTTCTCAGATGTTCTCCTAGTTGGCTGTTTGTTTCTTCTTTTTTTTCATTATAAACAAATATGTATTTTGTTTTTGTAAAACTTTTCTTGTTATGTTAACCAACCAAAATCAAAAATGTCATGGCAACCTGCCGGTGAAAACCTAGGTTCGATTCCCAGTGCAGTCAAGAATGAAAAATTATCAATAAATTTTAAATAATTTCATGTTGTAAAATTCCTTTTTTCATAAAAATAATTTAATGAAAATTGAATTTAGTCCCGCGAATACCTAGAAATTTTAGAGTAGGAGTCGCGAGTTTTTTTAAGGTACTCCGGCTTCAACTCCGACTCCGGTAAAAAACACTGCAACTTCGGCTACACAGCTCCGACTCAGTTTCTACAGTCCTGATAACAACAAGTCCCCAGCATTAACAAAGTCTTCAGAAAATCCATTTCAACCACTACACTGATTATTATAACACTGATTTTTATAAGGGTCCAGCATACTTTATAGGGTCTAAGGCCCAACCAATTCGTACATTTGCGTAAGCCAAAGTAAGCACATTATGGTTGGGCCTCTAGGATAAGTATTAGGAAAACTACAAACGCAATGACAAATTTATTTATCGCTACCGATATTCCTTTTCTGGTAGAAGGTATAATAATTTTAAAACCAATTATAAAATGAAAATCTTCAAAATATTGCAAATATTCTCAACAAATTTTACAATAGTCCCCCTTCCCCCAACACAGTAATGGTTTTCAGCTACATTTCCCAAATAAATTTCCCCAATTTGGTGATAAATTTCCTAATCTGACAGCACTGATCAAAGTATTGTTGCTGTGTAAGAGGGCACATACTTACATTCAGAAAGTAACTGTATGTAAATTACTATCTACACGCGCAGGTCGATAATGGGAACTTCCGTAATCGTTATACACTTACAAAAAATTACCTACAAATGAAATTGCACTAAAACTAAAGAAGAACTAACTAGATCTGCGTCTGTTGGTGGCTTATCTGACTGGTTACCACACAATCAAATACCACCTTTATCGGATGGGCCTGACAGAGGATCAGGAATGCAGACTATCTCTAGACTTGGACGAATCGACGAAGCATATACTGTGTGACTGCCCGTTGCTGGCATGGGCCAGAAGTAGGCATTTGGGGCACGGTATAATGGGTGCGTCCCAAATCGGCAAAGGCCCTGGATGGGTTCTTTTGGGAAGCAGAGGGTCTTTTGGCCAACTAAGGGGAGTGGGTACAATAGACCTAACCTGGTCGCGGTACTCGTCACTGGGGGGGGGGGGAAACCTCCCCACTTTATCTTTAAAAAAAGTAGAACTAAATTAGAGCTAAACTTAGAATAGAATTGAAATAAACTTAAGAAAAACTATTAAACGAAACTGTAGCTTATTTATTTTGTAAGTGTACTAATTTATTGTGTACATTATTTTAGTACTTTTTAAAGGCTTTATGTTTTACAAATGTATTTCGTGTATTCCTACACACAAATTTTATGAAATTTTGTAATAACAAAAGAAGAATGAATGGAATATATTTAACAAACTAAAATGATCCATTATAAATGCCATAAAAAAATGGCCTATCAACGTGTTTAAATAAATAAAAAAATATCAAAAAACCTTCTTAAACCCTGATGCATGTGCGTGTGTGTGTGTTTGTGTGTGTAAAACACACATACTATTGCTCACATAAGTACATAAAGACTTATTAAAGGATATACGAATAGCACATGAGAATATAGTTGCTCGTTTGATTATTAATGTGTTTGAACTTTATTTTATTTCTTGGGCATTTTATTTAACCTTATTTTTTTTTGTTGGCTTTTAACGTTATTTTTAAAGTCTTCATTTGTATTACTTTTTTTTTTGTATTTGTGGGGCTTTGTAAGAATTATTATTAAATTGCATTTTAGTAAAATATAAAAACAATAAATGTATATTGTATGTTATTTTTGGAAAATTGCCATAAAAAATATTTACTGTTTACGTTATTGTTGTGAACTTGATTTCATAATCGTGTAGCAATAAGGAAGTTTTGCTTTAACAAAAAAAAAAAAAAACTATACAAATAATTTTATGAAATGATAACGAATTTTAAAATCACTTTTCAAAATTTGTTTAAAATAATCATACCACAGCTTAACAAAATGGAGCTTTTTTTTTTTTGATATTTTCTGAAATAAAAATAGCTGGTCTTTATAAAATTTCATCTGCTTATGACGATGCCGTCATTACGCAGGAAAAAATTAAAAATGGATTTGTGATATTAATTAAAAAGTTAATTAAATTTGCACCAGTTAAAAATTTAAAAATTTCAGTGAAATATTTTTTGATAAATGCAAACATTAAATTCATGTTTAAATTTTTAATTAAAAAATCTGATGTTTTTGATTAATAATTTAATTGAAAAAAAAACAGGTACAAGAACTGTATTCGGCTGTGCCGAATCTTATATACCCTTCACCATTGTGCGAGCAGAATACAGAGCAACTAGACAAAAACTAAATAATTTTTACATATACATACATATTCATAATTCTAAAAACTTCATTATAAATTAAATTTAAAAATCTAAAACTGGTAAATATTTTTTTAAAATCGTTTTTTGAACATAAAAATTAAAAAAAAATTCTCTTTGAAAAACCAAGATTTGAACCAGAGGACTCACAGTTTCTAAACTCAACCCCCTAGACGACTGAACCATAAACGAACTTTGTTTGAATGTCATTAAAATGGAAAATGACCCGTTTTAGGTTTCACAACTCAACTCAGCAAAGTTGTAAACCATAATACAAAAATTATAAATCAACTTATTTGAATCTATGGTTCCCGAAAGTGGGTCATAACTTTTTTGTATCTGAACTGATTTTCTACTAAAAATTTCCGATATTTCGGTACATAAGTCATATCCATAGGACATATGGCAGCCCTAAAATTTAGGTTTTTATACAATTTTTAATTTTTTTGTACGGGAGGTACCACGCCCACTTCTCCAATCCCGCCCACATTTTGTAGGATGGTGTGTACTGACAACCTTAATGTGCGTTCCTAATTTGGAAACTTTGGCTTTTGCCGTTCCCCAGATATACAGCAAAAAGTAATAAAAATACAACAACCACAAGGGATTTTTGGAAAAAATTAGAGGTAGTTGTGGTTTTTTGCTCATATCTCAGCCATTTGTGGACCGATCTGGCTGAATTTCAATAGCAAAATTATAATAAGAATACCTGACATAAAGATACCAACCAAGTCCCCATCATATCTGGGGGCTTCGAAAACCCCATTTCAACAGACAGACGGACAACCGGATTTGAACTTCGCTTTTCATAAGGACCCAGAATATATATACTTTATAGGGTGTAGGATCAATATTGTAGAAATAACAAACGGAATGACAAAGTTATATACATATACCCTTTTTACCTTCGGTGAAGGGTATAAAAACTGGAGAACATTTTTCTGTGTAGTTTAATAATCCTTTACAAACGGTTTATGTCCTTAATAACTTTTGGTTTGTATTCTAAATAATTTTTTCTCGAAAATTTCAACATTTGTGTCAGCAGAATAACTCTGTTACAAACGATTTGCTAAAGTAATTTGTTTTCAATGTCTTGTAGGAGTCAAGGAGAAATAAACCGACAAAACATTTTGCTTGGCAATGTCGAGGGCTCATCATCATCGCCATAGAGATGTTAATGAATGTATGTGCAAGTGTTTGTGTGCATTAGATTGTTTGCGAAAACGGAAGTCAGCCATATTGGCAATTCTCGAATATTGTTTACAAGCAGCCAAGTGTGTTAATATAATTTTGTATGTACATGGAGTACATGTAATTGTTGTCGTTATCAAACTTGTATGTCTGTATGTGACTTTTTTTATTCGCCATAAATGGCGTGACTTTTTTAGATGGATTATGTTTGGTAATTTTTTAAAAGATAAGACGTATTGTAAATGTACTTTTTGTAGATTTAAAAATAAACAACAATAAAATTTAAAAATAAGAAAAAAACTAAATTATTGATATGTATTGCCAAAGATAAATAAGAACAGAAATTGAGCTTTACTCGCTTATATTTCGATTAATTTCAGGTTTTCAGCATAACTGTTTGAATCCTTTTGGTCTCAGGAATAAGGTTTTTTTTGGCGCATAGTTCCTCTATTGCCAGAAAGTTAGGGGAAAGGGTCGTAGCTATCCATGACAAATACATCAAGTGCTGCAATATTATAATTTAAAATTCTTACTAAAAATAAACTTATAAAGAAAAGGCTACAACTTATTTGTACCACAAATAATTAAACCTTTATTCAGATAGTATTCGCTGTAGAAATAAAAGGTTAAGTCTAAATAATGAACCGGTCTTCACGGAATTTGTTGAAACTTAATGACAATCAGGTTGTTCCACATTTGCATGCAAAACTATTTTCCTACTGTACCGATTCTTATGGAATTTGACACCCAAATTGCATAGTCGACTTAGAATTACTGAAGGACCCATCATATTTATAAATATAAATTTTTAGATGAACATTAAAAAAGACTCAGATTGAATGACAAACAGAGAATACCTTCATACACCACTGATTTTTAAGGGTATAGAAGTAAAATATTCTAAAATAGTAAAAACAAGTAAGAGTGCTATATCCGGCTATGCCGAATCTTATATACCCTTCACCATGGTGCAATTAGAACAAAAAGTTATGTAAACGCCCACATTATGTCGGATGTTGTGTTTTAATAACCAAGATGCTTGTACCTAATTTGGAAACTTTTTCTCTTTCTATACCCAACGGAGTATATGCGACATAAATATGCATCAACCTAGTCCACATCATTTCTGGGGTTTTCGGAAAACCCATTTCAACATACACACGGACAGACGGACAACCGGACAGACGGACAACAGGATTTGAACTTCGCTTTTCATAAGGACCCAGAATATATATACTTTTTAGGGTGTAGGATCAATATTGTGGAACATACAAACGGAATGACAAAGTTATATATACCCTCTTACCTTCGGTGAAGGGTATAAAAACATGTTTATTTAAATAAATGTGTGGCTTGTTTACATACATATGTATGCAAAACAATGTCGCATACTTTGTAGGAATAAAAACGTCAAATTGTACAAGCTCGCATGATAGGTAGCTTTGATACATGTCGAAATTTTCGTGTGAAATAATTAATGTTGCTCAACATTTTTCAAAAATTTGAACAGAGTACTAGACTTTACAAAGGACAAACAAGAAAAAAAAATTAAAATAAAAAAAATATATAAAAAATGTAAATTGGCGCTATAAAACCAACACAAAAAACAAAAAGTTGCATACAAATATTCGACAGTTTTTGGTTTCGATTGCAGTGTTTCAATTAAACCCTGGTTTTTTTTTACAGTAGACTCGCGATAACAAAAACACCGCCTTGCGTGAACACCGGCTATCATGAACATATTTTTTTTTACACTGATTACTCTGTAGCGTGAACATCTATAACGTGAACAAATGTAAAATTCATGGAACATAGAAAACGTTGTTTTCTTTTGAACATTTTTAAACAATCACTACTTTTTTAAAAACTGGGAATCCCCGTAAATCATTGCTTATGAATATATTCTGGCATTTTGTGTAACGCGAGCTGTTGATTTGCTTATTTTGTTTTTAGTTTAACATAAAGTGTGTCGTGAAAAATGTCACAAAAACTACCAAATTTTTTAACTTTAAAGGAAAAAGTGGATGCAATAGAAAAAAAGAAGTCTCCGAGGAAAGGCGGTGTTCAGCTTTTTGGAAAAAAAGAAAATCCAAAAAAAAATAACCCATTTTTTTAAATAATTTTAATGTAAATTGTTTTTCTTAACAAAGCAAATACGAATATAAATTAATGAATATGAATTAATAAAAAAAATATATGAATTTGAGTTAAATATATGTCTATTTTATTTTTAAGTTGTAAAAATTACACCTTCGTAAACATGAACCACTTCGCAAACATGAACACGCTTAGGTTTTAATTATTAAAATTTAATAGTTCACGTTACCGCGAGTCTACTGCATTAAAAAACATTATTTTCTTTATTATATTTCTCCCCTTAACTATTAATTTTTTTATATTCTTGAACTTTTTCTTAATTGCTGCTTTCAATCATTTAAATAACGGGTTTTTCATAATCAAACGTTATTCATGTTGCCATTTATTATATTTTTTAAGAGGATATACTACACAAACTCTTAAGAGTTACCAGCCGTAAGTTACCCACAACATCATTTTATTTAACATAAATAACAGTTGTCTTTGCTAACAGCTGTATTTGTTTACATACACAAAAGAAAATATTTTACAGTGTTTCTAAAATAAAGGCAAATTGCTGTGTTAAAGTCTAACATGTTTCATCAACCAAAACATTCCTGCTGTCATCATCGTCATCATCATCATTATCACAAGCACAAACATGAAACGAAACGAATGAGACAATCAGCAAGAAAAGTAAAGCATGCATGACTTTGCCAGTAGTGATTGAGCAGGGTTCATTTACTAAAGTCGTCATAAGTGTTTGTTGTTGCTGTGCATAAGAAAACAACCATCATTTATTTACTCTTCCACTAATTTGAGTGAAATCAAGCCAGTCAGAATTCAAACGACTGTAAAACGAAACAGACGCGTCGCGCATTAGAAAATACAAAGAAGTAAAAAATTAAAACAAATATTTTGTATTTTTGTTTAAGTGAATTAAATTAGAGATTTATGAAAAAAAAACACATAAAAGAATTTGATTTTATAGAAAATATACAATTTTTTGACTAAAAATATTTTTAAGAAAAGGTAGAAATAGTTTTTTATGAAAAAAGCTTAAAGAATTTTTACACATTTGTTTTTACCGTTGTTTTTAAGAGTGTGTGTGTGTTTTTTATATGTGTATCACTATTCCTGTGTATGTTTTCAAAGTTAAGGATTTTTCCTTTATTTCTACTCTCTTCCCTTTTTGGCAAAAAAAAAAAAAAAAAAAACAATAACAAACAACAAGAACAACAACAAAAGCGATAAAAAAGTGCAGTGAACACCTATAACAGCTTGTATTTATTTTATTATTTACTTTTCACTCCTTTCACCCATGTCGAACCCATCAAAGTTGCCACAGAAAAATTCGTCAAAAATCGCAAAATTTTGTGGAAAAAGAAAAAAGTCAGAAATTTTCCAAATTTACAATAAAAAAAATCATAATAAGCTAAAAATGGCTTTAATTTTGTGAATTAGAGCAAATTTAAAACAAAACCGAAAAAATTAAATGTTTTCGTAAAATTTTTAAACTCGAAATAATAATAAGTTTACAAAAAACGATCAAAACACAGGAATTTCAATAGAAAAATAATTAATAAAATTATGGGCTAATTTTCGAACAAATATCTAATTATTTGATATTTTTGATTATATTTTTTTTAAAAAGCAAACGAGATTTTTTAAAATTTTGTTTTTGTTTTAATTGTTAGTTAAACGAGTTACTTTCGAGTTCGCGTTCTAAAAACAGGCAGTTAGTTAAAAAAAATTATTAATCCAAACAAAAAAATCAAACATTTGAATGTATCTATTTGAACCGCATTTTGAACAGAAAAATAAGAATAAATTTGAAATCATCTGAAATTTGTCACGTCTGATTAAAACTGATCGTTTTAAAATCTATCGAATTTTATAACATACCTGAATATTGAAATATGTTTATGCTATTTGCAATAAACCAATAAAGACACTCCATAAAAAAACTAAATAATTAATTGCGAAAATTATAGCTCGAAAATATCAAAGTAATAGTAATAGGTATTCCTTTTTCTAGTAAACACTAAAAAAATAAGGGTAAAAAAATTAACTGCCTATTTCACAATGCTTAAAAAACATTTTTATTCAGAACGAATCAAAGATAAATAGAGAGAAAAAAAACTAAATTTGAAGCGTGTGAGCCAGGACTTACAAAATAAACTTCTACACAAAAAAATAAATTTTCTAATTTATATTAAAATTTTTGTATATTCGCTTAATATTCTTTTTCGGTAAACATATTTGGCCTTCTATTTAATTATAAAATTTATATTAATTATAAAAATTAACAATTTTAAATTAAAAATATTATTTCGAAACTTCGATTTTATTTTAAATGATAATAGAAAAATTTTTTATATTTCTTTTTTATTATAATCAAAATAAAAATTAATAATTTTTATAGAATAAAGTTCATTTTAAAAATTCGAAAAATTTATAAAAACTTTTCTAAAAATTATTCCATATATACCATGCACACCGTAAAAAATCAATTTTATGGCAAAATATTTTATGCAAAATATGTATTAATTAAATTAAATATTAGGTTCGCAATGAAAATTCAAAATTTCAAAATTATGTTCGAACATTCGCCATTATTAATAACAACTTTAAATTACATTATAAAAATTATAAAAAACATGAAAATGGCAAACAAATTAGAAATTTTAACTAAAATTTTAAAATTTATTTCGAATAAAAAAACACATTTTTTGGAAACTTTAAAAAACAAATAATTATTTGAAATGTTTGTGTATAACTTGGCAAAAAAAAAATGAGAATACATACATAAAAGCAAAATTTACTTATTTCGAAAATTCCCAACTCCGTAAAAACATCAATATTATAGCAAAATTTGTTCGTATTAACAATTAAATATGTGGTTTTCAACCAAAATTTGATATTCGAAATTATGTTCGAATTTTCGAACATTCGCTTATTTTAATAAAAATTTTAAATTATTAAAAATAAATATTTTATTTTTTATTTTTCCCAAAGAAAATTTGTTTTAAGCTATAAAAACATAAAAATTTAAAAAAAAAAATGTTTGGTATTAGGCTATTTTTTAAACTAAATTTTGAAATAAAAAAAAAATATACATACATACAATATACATAGTATATCATGGCAAAAAAATCAAAAAAAATATTAGAAAAAATATATTAATTTCGAAAATTCCCAACTCTTCAAAATTTGTAAAAATAAGGTTTTCAATAAAAATTTTAATTTCGAAATTATGTTCGAATTTTTCTAACATTCGCCTTTTTTAATAACAATTTAAATTATTTAAAAACAATTTGATTTTTTTTAATCAACATTCAAAATTAATTTTTTTTGATTAATGGGCAAATATGATTTGTGTTAAATAACTTAAACATTTGTTTAATAAAAAGATTTTAATTTCCATATTTATTTAAAATACATAAATGAAAAAATAAAGATTTCTTTGTTTTAAACTAAATATGTTTAAATCATTAATCATATTTATAAATATATCTTATAAATAAGCCAAAAAGCTGAATAAGAATTCAATACCACAAAAATCGCCATACCTTCAAATAAGTTAAGTTCAAGTTAAAAATTACGAAAATCGTCAAATCTGGCAACGCGAATTACAAGCCTCCCTCTTAAGTTTAGCATTGAAAATCTTGTTGGTTTTGTTTTTATTTCAAAAAAAAAAAAAGGGTTCAAGAGAATGAGGAAAATGTTGAAAACAACAAGAACAAACTACAGTGAAATGTAATAAATATTCCATACTTTAATGCTCAGTTATGTGGAAAATTGCAGTGTAATTTAAACTGTTTGCTGCCCGCTGCTATTAATTTCTTTTTTCAATTTTAAGTTTTGTTTACATTAAAGATATAAACGAATTTGATTTCAAGTGTTGTTATACATATTAACAAATATAAGTGCGTGTGCTTTTGTAAATATTAATTTGTTTGTTTCTTTTTGTTTTTTTCAATTCTAGTCAAAATTTATATATGCACATAAATATTATATTGAATTAAAAGAAAACTTTAAAACAACTATTTGCAAGTGACTGCAGTAATTTATCTAACAAATATTTCGAATTGACCAATGTAAGTATGTATCTTTTGTTTACTCTATTATTTTATTATTTATAATTAAAAAAAAAATTAGAGAATTAAAAAATCTAAGGTCCAACAAGGCGGACAGGGCACTGGTCTTGTAATGACTCGTTGTTTGGGACTTATGTCACGGATAATCAGTAGATTGTATCTATCTTTCCCTTTGGGTACCTCAAAAGGGTAAAAATGAACGAGCCTTTTATTGAACTGCTTGCAGATATTTAGGATACTTTGAATTCGACAGTTGGAACAATTATCTATTAAAATTATAATATTTAAGACAAACTTTTCTTAATCCTAGTTTAGGGTTATTCTATAGGGTATTAAATTCACTAAATTGTATTTTAAAAAAATCATATGAAAGGACTTACGTATTTCTAAAAATGTTGGCCGGTTTAATAAATTTATTGGTCTCTGTGTGTCTTTGATATAGTGACTTGATGATCCTTTGAGTCATTAGACTTTAATAGCAAAGAAACTTTTATGCGTCTATTTTTTTTTGTTGCTCATTCCAAGGTACATTACCTTCATTGAATGTCTTGTTATCCACTTATATAGCGTGTATTCTTCATGTTTTCTTTATACATACCATCTGAAAAAAAGAAGAAATCGATATTTTTTCAATCTAACTTCAGTTGCCTTCGTTTGCTTACAATTTAATTTTGTTCTCTACAAATCTTAGATGAAATTGTCGTTTTAATCTACATATATAACAGATTCTATAACTACATTTATTTAATATAATTTATATTTATAATGCTTCTTTAAGTTCATTTCACATTTTTCACATTGTATTTTAGGTCGTACGTGTTATTTCAGATAATCACGTTTAGTTGTCACGTTTTTCGGCTGAGTTTTTGTTGTTTTGCTATTTCTTCTTTGAAAAAATAGAGACAAAAAAACGCAAAATAAAGTTAATTTCAACACTAACAGCAACAAAAAAAAAAAGACCCACTTTGATGGGCTCAACAAACAAATTTCAAACATCTTTTTTGTTTTAGTTTTAGCAACATAACAAAAAAATTACAACGCAATATTTCCGGTTTTAGCAGAAGGTCCTTTTAACAGGCATTTACACACAAACAATTGGAGTTTTTATATAGTATACAGGACTACATATTTACAAGGATGAGACCCTTAATATAAAAAATAAAAATCTCTTTCTCTCTCTCTCTCTTATTCTCTACCTCTGTTATTTTCTAAAACTAATAGATTTTGCAGGGCTGTTAATTTTCAAATTGTAGTGGGTATCAATTAAATGACATATTTTTTCTTTATCTCAAAGAAATTAGAAATAAAAGCCATTTAGACTTTTTGAAGCCGTAAAAAGTATAATAAAGGCGGCGGCATGAGTCTCTTTTGTTTTGTTTCAGTGTAGAAACGGATTTAAAACAATATGAAATTAAAAAATATTTATGTACTTTAAGGGATTTTTTAAATAGCCGATGTTTACAAACCGCTTTAAGGTAGAAAGTCTAAGGCGGCGGTTAGCTTTTAAGAAAACTTATTGACAGCATTGGCGTTCATTGGTAAAGCTGCTCTAGTTAAGGACGCATCTCGCGCGTCATTGTCATAAGATCCAGGGCTGTGGAGTCGGAGCCGAAGTTGAAAAGTCGGAGTTGAGGTTTTTGTGCCGGAGTCGTAGTACCCACAAAAACTCGCGACTCCAAAGTTTTTCGGTTCCAAAATAAAAACTATTCGACATTGACGATGCAATATTTCAAATATAGATTTGAAATTTTTAAGAATAATTTTTATGCTATATTTAGCCATTTAAAAGCTAATGCATTAAAAAAGATAGAGTGCTATATTTCGATGCACCGAATCTTTGACACCCTCCACCGACAGTTAGAATATATGAGAGCTATAAATTATTACATAATCTATATAAAACGGACGTCAGTATAAAAATTGGTTTCGGTTAAAACCAATTGTATGACAATCAGAAAGTGTTATGCTTTTATTTCTAGCAATTTGAACTAACTTGAATAATATATCATGATTCGTAACAGTTTATGGCGAACTAAAATGATTCCCATGGCAGTCTTGACATTTATCAAGTTTTCTCTTTCCTTTCTTTTCAAAAAATAAAAGTTAACATCACTGAGTCTCATAAACATTTAGCATCAAGATTATATTAGTCGGAGTCGTGAGTCGGAGTCGCACTTAAAAAAGCGTTTGGAGTCGGAGATAGTACTATTTCGGAGGACTCCACAGCCCTGATAAGATCTTCGCCTTCGCGCGTTTAACGTTACGTCCACATTTTGTTTTTAACCTTACTTTTTGCTAAGTCATGGAGAAGCAACAAGCACTCTTTATCTAGGAGCTGACTTTGGAAGTTTCGGCCTCCTACATGAAGGCATAAAAAGCGGACTTTGACAGTTTCGGCTTTGGACGTAGAGGTATATGTCGTTCGATAGCTTGTGGAGGAGGCTCATCAGGTGTAAGCTATGTGAATATTTTGAGTCCAAATAATTTCGTTTCATCAGTTTTGTTGTTGAAAGTGGAAAGTAAACTTAAACAAACTAAAATCGGGGCTGAGACATTAAGTTTGTTTAAATTTTCAATATTTTTAATCAGGCTTAAGTTCATCAAATTTAATTTTCATTAAAAATGTACTTTGGACTTCAATAGGAATTATTGACAAAAAGTACGAAAAAACAGAGGTAAAGGAAAAACATGTCAAATCAATTAAAAATGGATAATCATTCAAAAAAGCGAATTTCGATCTACCAAAGTGTTAAAATACAATTTGGTTTAAGGATTGATGTTTGACTATTGACGTCAGCAGTCGTCGATGGCTGCGAGTGTAAGACGGCAAATCCCTCTGAGGAGATCGAGTGGTAGCGATCGAAACATGCCTGGGTTCGAATCTCAGGTCAGTCAGGAATAAATGATTATCAATAATAATTTTAATTAATTTTCATGTTGTAAAATTCCTTTCTTCATAAAAATAATTTAATGAAAATAAAATTTGATTAAAAATATTGAAAATTTGGATTAAAAACCATAAATAGTTCAACAAAATTACCACAATACTAAGTTTGTTTAAATAATTATGAAGCAATTGGTGGACTTTAAACCACCTTAAGTTAAGAAGTTTTCGACAGTGGCAGCTAAAATTTTGGGTTTTTAGTGTCCAGCATATCAAAATATTGTAGAACATTTTTTGCCAACAAAAGTTTTTTCTATTTTGCGCTGAATGAAAATCTTTTTTTATTAATAAATTGTAATAACAACTTTAGGACTTTAAAACTGACAGCATAATAGTTTTCTGTTACGAATCAAGTTAAAGAGTTTTTTTTGGCTGTTAAACTACTGATTTTCTCAGAAGCACTTATTTTTTTTAATTGAGGCTATTTCATATATAAAAAACTGACTTTTTTTGGGCGACCCTAAGTTGAAACTTGGACCCTGTTCGGATATGCATTAAAGCATCTGCTGGCATCACTGCAAATGTCGGCTGTTCAAAAATACATAACAAAAGCAGATCATGCGTAAATAAATCTTAAACAGGCATTCCACAAATGACTGAATCATAATTGTCCAATTCACATGCGCTGTCGTGTGGCTTATTGTTTAAAAAAATACGACTTCTGTTTATGCACTTCTTGTGAAAAGACAAATTTTTTGAAATTTCAAGGAGGAATGTAAACAAATTTAGCGTTTCCTTAAACTCAGTAAATCGGCAACTTTCTTGTATTAATTTTCTTCTGGTTTCAATGTTGGCGCCTTTAAAAAAGTCTTGTTGTCTTGGAATATAAACTTTTTAACGGCGCCGCTATTAAACCGTTAGTGGTTTTAGATAACGGCGTCTTTTGAAACTTGTTAGTGGTTTAATTTTTCAACTTTTCAAAAGCAGCATTAACTTTTAAAAGTTCTTACTCGTAATTGCGGCTTCTTTTTAAATTCAATCAACTTTATGACATTCAGCTCAGGACTTCAAAGGAAACGAGGAAAGTACAAACAACTTTTTTGAATAAATAAATATTATCCAAAACATATTAAGTTTTCTCTTTACGCACTTTCTTGCATTATTCTTTCGCAAATGTTGTTTAAACTTAACGCACCTATGTAAACATTAATACATACTAAAGTAGCCAAACGGCCAGCCAGCCAAGTCATTTATTCATTCAATCTGTCAGTTTTTGTAAAGACTTTTTTTTGTAGTCCTATGTCCTGTTTATCCGCATGTGTGTGCGTGTGTTTGTGTGTATTTTGAGTTTTTATTGCTTTTGATTAAGTTTTTCATGTCGCTGTCTGCGTATGAGTCTGTGTTTTAATACAACTGGGAATTGCTGTTGTTGCATGTTGAAGTTATTGTCCTGGCTGTTGTTATCCTTAAACAAACAAAATTGAAGCACGTGTCGTACAAAATTGGTTTTCTCTACTTTTGTTTTGGTTGTTTCTTTGGTTCATACTTTTTGGATGTTATTTAAAGTTTAACTTTTGCATTGTACATAATTACAAGGAAAAGAGTAAAGTCCTGTTAACAAATTATGGGCAGTAAAATTTTCAAACTAAAACATGTGTGTTTGTATAAACTAAATACCATGAAGACAACATGAAATTATATTATTGATTTTTATTTTATTTTTCTCTATTTTTATTTTATTAGTTACTCTAAAAATTTATTTTCAAAGTTTATGTCATAAGGATAATGTAGGCGACTGTAGGTGTGGGTGTGTTTGTGTAAGTTTTTGTTATCCTTGAAAATTTTTCCCCCATTTTATGCTATTTCTTGAGTCGTCAATGTCTTTTAACAGGCGCCAGTTGTATTGCTATATGCATGACTGTGGAATGATAAGAACTTCACCACACACAATCGTCTTAAGTTAAGTCAGAATAAGGTACAGTCTGTAGAAGAATTATTCGTTCAGTTTATTAATTATTAGGTGTTTTTTTTACTTTACTAAAGTATTTTTTATGGCTTATTTCTTTTGCGGTTATTTGAAGAGTCTTTTCACATACATACATATACATACATATTTATGCCCTTCACCAAAAGTAAAAGGGTACATATTGCCACCAAAAATACAAAAAGGCGTATCAACACTTTTTATTTATTTTTTGTAAATTTTATAGGGACATCATAATCAATCGAAATCTCGATTTTGAATTTTTTTGTTGTTACGCCCTTTTGCGTTTTAGGTGACGATATAAATTTGTCATTCTGTAATTTTAACAATATTAATCGTAGACCCTATAATGTTATATATTATATTATATATATATTTAGGATCCTTATGAAAAGAGAAATTCTAATCACGATGTCCGTCTGTCCATGTGTCCGTTACAATGGGGTTTGGCAATACCCAAAGTTTCCAAATGTGAAACACGCATCATCGTTATCAATAGAGAACGTCTGAAAAAAGTGGGCGGGAGTAGAGAAGTGGGCGTAGAACAAAATAGATTTATTTATATCTAAAGAACGGTAAGTGAATTCCAAATTTGGTACACCTAGCTGGGGTATCGATACATAATCTCCTTAAAATTATGGACTGGATTGAAGAAATGGGCGTGGCACCTCCCGTACAAATCCATTATAGATTCCCCTATACCTGGATAAAGGCAAGAACCCAAGTTTCCAAATTAGATACAAGCATCTTGGTTATCAATACGCAATATCCGACAAAATGTGGGCGGGGCTGAAGAAGTGG
Organism: Pollenia labialis; assembly: GCA_949318255.1. NCBI lineage: Eukaryota > Metazoa > Arthropoda > Insecta > Diptera > Polleniidae > Pollenia > Pollenia labialis. The sequence goes on along the minus strand of OX439143.1, from coordinate 133,674,208 downwards.
GCGTGGCAAAAATATATTTTTTTATATTTAAAGAACGGTATTCAAAATTTTCTGTTTTTATTGCTCCGAATATATCACTCTTACTTGTTTCTCTTTATTTAATTATTAAGTAATGACAGTGGGTCAAACAAGATTCTTATTTATTTAACATTAAAAGATTCATATTCTATATGAATATTTTAAAATGTAACTAAATCAATATTCTTGTGGTTTGCAGAAATGTTGAAATTTCTTTAATGTTATAGAAGTTTTAACATATACATATACATTTTTAAAATAATTTCTTCATAACTTGCCCAACAGCAACACTTTAATGGTTTTTTAATAGTAAAACTTTTCATTATCTTCTACGCACTCCCGAAATATATACATACCACCCACATTTTATGACGGTGATATATGTACTTTCCGCTTTTTACAAGTTCTTACGTAAACAATGCACAGTGGGACAATATCAAAAAAAGTTTCTTACTTTTAAATATTTAATACGATTTCAATGAAATTAAGCAAAACTATAGTACTTATGTAACTAGTTGCATACTTGAGTTTAACTTTAGTAGATAAACTTTAAAGACATTCCAGGTTAAACGGCGGGAAAGCCCACATTTTCTAATGATGTTTAATTTGTTTTAAGGCATTGCGATTCATCTTCTTAAGTTAATTCTTCAAAAAAATTAACCCAGTTTTAGGTTTTAATATCAGGCATTACAATTTAACAATATTCTTTTATGATTTTTTATTTGTTGTAAATTATTTGAACAAAATTAGGAGACTAAAATTAAAAAACTTTAACCGAAATATTGCATTTCTTCTGTTCTAGAAATTGGTTTTCTAAATAAATGGCTTCTGTCCCACAATGTATCACTTGTTAGTTCATAAATAATACACGCAAAAAATAAAAAAAAGTACCAAAATAATGTTGTAAAATTCTCAACAAATATTATGGCATAATACAATGAGGTTGCATTTTTCACAAGTTGGTGGAGAACAGTGTAAATAAACCAAACTATTTTATTTTTTAAAGGCAGTTTGTAAAAGAGAAAAAATGATTTTATATCAACTCCTAAACTCTTTACTTGCAAAATCACTTATGAAGAAGCACTCAGTTTTTTTAATTGCATTTCATATAAATTTTACTACACTTTCAATAACTTATATTGTGAAAACCGCACATTTAATATTTCAGAGGCAGCTTTTAAAAAATTATGTTATGCTAAATTTATTTTAAGAGAAGAAACTTTGAACGAATAAATTCTTCAAAAAAAAAACCATTTCCAAAATGCCTCTCAAAGTGGTACCTTTATAATTTTTTTTGAAAAAGTACCTTTTAATTAAATACCTTTTTATCAAAAAAAACTTATAACAATGTGAAACTTTTCAAAAATGTTTTTTCAATCTTAAACCTTTGATAGAAACATACAAAACATATAATTTTGACAAAGAAAGAATCACTATTAAAAAAAGTACCCTTTAAGAAGTACTTTTTAAAGAGTTACTTTTGACAATTTTACTAAAAACTAAAAAAAACTTTTGAAATAGTACTTTTTTACCTTTTCTGAAACGAACCCTCTGCAATTTTTAAATAATAAAACAACTGAAAAAGAACTTCTTAAAATTACCTTTAAAAAGTACTTTTAAAAAAATATTTAAATAACTGAATTTTTGAAATGTAGATGTGAAAAAGTACCTTTGAAAAGGATCAAATAATGAGTGCATTTTTAAAGCGTACCTGTAAAAAATTTAAAGCCCTAAATTTACCTTTAAAAAATGTACGTGTGTAAAAAATTTTGTTGCAAGAAGGTACTTTTTTAAAAAATTTCTTCTTAAAAAAGTACGTTAAAAAAATATATGTAATTGTTTTAAATTCTAACAATAAAAGTCTACCAGAGAATCAGAGAATATTTAATCAAAATTATCTATAGATAAACTGAAATTTATGTTTGTTTGATTGTTCTGTTGAGTTAACAACTAAATTATGTTATTAGATCATAAACATTTTACCAACAGGCACATGTAAATACACAATTGTACACTCACACGAAATTTGCATCCTTTCCAAAGCACATATATGGGCATTTCCATGAGACTCAAAAAATAAAAACCCTTGAAACTTTTTTTAAAATATATGGTAAAAAGTTTAAACTGACTATATCTTAGATTCATGATTCAATCATATTAAAAAATTGCAATTTCTTTTCTTTTCTCTCAGTGTTGCCAGCAGATTTTCCGAAATAAACCTACACATGCTAAAAAACTCCGATTTTTCCCTACTCGTTGAAGAAATTGTCATTAAAAAAGAAAAAAAAACCTTAGTTATAAAAAAATGTATTTATTATTATTAAATTTAAAAGCTTTGACCAAAAAGAAGTAAAAAAATTATACATGTGTATGTGTATTCGAACCCAGGCGGCTGGTTACCATGACATGTTTCGATCTCCTCAGATGGATTTGCCGTCTTACACTCGCAGCCATCGACGACTGCTGACGTCAATAGTCAAACATCAATAATTAAACCAAATTGTATTTTAACCTTTGGTAGGTCGAAATTTGCTTCTTTGAATGATTATCCATTTTTAATTGATTTTACATGTTTTTCCTAACTTCTGTTTTTTCCGTACTTATGTCAAGAATTCTTCCTGAAGTCCAAAGTACATTTTTTTGTTTTTTCATTTTGTCTTTCTTTTTCTTGTTGACCTTTTTCAGCACAACTTGATTATAAAAAATCTATCCGATTTTCCCTACTTTAGTATCAAAAATACCTACATGTAGGGATTTTTTCCCTACTTCTGGCAACACTGCTGGCAATTGAATTCAGGTATTGAAAAAATTGGAATTATTCTTTAAAATTAATGTTACAACAACAATAAACAAGATACATGAGGAAAGACCAAGTTCATAGTTTGATAAGCGGTATTTTTTATGGCTTGTATTAAATGCTGTTCGAATGCACGTACGTGGTGCAAACAAATTATTTGTCTACGTCATTTGTATTTGATCAGTCGCAAGTGTTTTAAAATAAATGTTCAAAGCAAGATATTTGTCGCAAACAAAATATTGATAGTAATTTTTTTTTAAACTGGTATGTTAAAATTTTCATAAGCTTTTAAAGGTCGTCACGTACGACTTTTTAAGTAATACAAACATAACTAAATGTGTCATCTTATTATGTTGGTATCAAGATTTTATTTGGTCCAAAATAATTTTATTGTAATCCTTATCATCACAACAAATTTTATTGGAGTCCGTCCATATTTGACTTTAGCTCCCATACAAATACTACCCTCGAAAAAAGCTTTAAATGGCATAACTTCCTTATAAATATTGGTGTTGACATACAAATTTGTGACAATAACTTTTACGATAGGTACTATGGCATGACAAAATGTTGTGCATTTAGGTACAAAATTAACCATAGAACCCACATGAAGCCCCTTCCTTTTATAAGTTAGAGGCAAACAAATTTCACATTTATTTTTGGGGGTGTTTGCAATTCTCAATTACTCTGCAGTTTTATTTGCTAAGATCTTAGGCTTTCTAAAAATTTTTTGGTAGAATGTTTCCTAATGATCTGGCGCATGCAACTATTGAAATGCGCATATACGACAAATTTCAATAATACACTATCGAAAATTGGTTTTTAAATACTGTGGTGTAGGGTATCGTATGTTTGGGTTTGACCGACGATACATTCTTTCTTGTTTATTTAAAGTTTTTGCATACTTATATTTACCAAACATTTCATATCTTATAAATACAGTAAGGGATAAATCTGTCACGTGCGAATTGTCACGAACGAAATTAAATTTCGTTCAATTTAAAACCATCCAAAAACATTTTTTTTTAATTACGGACCGATGTAAAAATTTAGCCGCTTACATCTTAATTTCGAGTCGGAAAAAAGCCAACCATTTGTATGGGAATATAAGAAAAGATAAACCCACTGTTTATTGCTGGGGTTTTGTCTAAGCTTTGATATCATTGTAAATAATACTTTATATTGTTTATAATTCTTATTTAGTTTACAGTTTTATTTGTATAACTTCTTTTACTTTTCTAAAGCCTTTGGGAAAAGGTTTTCTGATGATCTCTTACCCCAACAATAAATTTCACATTTCTCAGATTTTCGCACATTTTTACATTCTCCTCAAAATCACTTCCGTGACATACGATATGCGCCTATTTTGCTCGATATTTTGGCCAAAAAGGTTCTGAATGTAATAATTTTTTTTCAAATACAGTACCCTCTTAGTTAAACATAAAAATAAATTGGTTTTCCATGTTAGCATAACTTTCACTTCTCTGAAGGCGTACAAAAGTCACGTACGACGACATGGAAATGCCCATATGCAGACATTTATAAAATAAATTTATAGAAGAACAAAAAAATATTTATGAGCCTAAAGGCTCCAAACAGAAGCTTTTAGGAAAATAAACAATAAAAAGAATTATTTAATAACAAACAACAAAATAAATAATAAAAATAAATAAATGTTTATAGAAAATAAAATAACGAATGAAAAAATGTACAAACAAATGGAAGGAAGTATAACTAATAAGTGAAATAATAAAAGTAATATTATTTTCTCTGTATGCGTGAGTTTATGTTGGTATTGTTGTCGTTGAAAAAAATATATATAATGTCGATAATAAAATAAAAATATACAATATTTACTCTACTTTATATACATTCGCATGACCATTCATAACGATAAAGAGAGTAAAGTTTTATGTTTCGTGGTGACGTTTGCACAGGATGACTCATATTGTGGAGCACAAGTAATTTAACTGAGACACTCGCAAATGCAATATTTGCAAACAAATTGCATGTACCCTGACGCCTTACTTATCAGAAATGGGAATTAAAAATCGGAGAACTTATGAAGGGAAGACTGTTGTCGTCCTTGGATATTGAATAATAAAATATTGAAAAAAAATTTTATAAATACTGAGTGAGTATTTGTTATTTTTCTTTTTAAGCACTGTGCTAGTGTACAAAACTGACAAGTGGGGCACCTGACGTTTTTACCTAATTTATGTACGTTGAATCCAGTTTTAAGGTGAGCTCTTGTTTTCGAGATATACTGTAATTTAAATAAATTATGAAGGTTGCACAATATAAATATATTCGCGTAACTCAAAAAAGGTTTCGTTTATTGAAAAAACTATAAAAACAAAATTCTGCAATAAAATTACCTTAAAGCAATGTTAAACGTTTTTTCTAGTAAGCGCAGTAGGTTTAGAAACATAATTTTTTTTTGGCAACAAAAAAGTAATTTTTAGTAAAATTTCGAAATTTTTGTTTTTAAAAAATTCATAAAAAAAGGTAAATACAGATATGCTTCTAATTTTTTCTACACGTATAGAAAACAAAGTTCCAAGCAAAACAAGCCAAAAATGCAGCTTTTAATTTTATTCACAATAGATAAAACGCCTGCAGCGCTTAGGGTGCCCCTAGATTGCTTTAAATGTGTGATCAACCCCACATTATTTTTCATCTCCATTATTTGTTCTTAGCAAACCTACCCGCTGTCTCTATTTCTTAAGGGGGCTCCCATACAAAATTTTAAAACAGGCTATAAATACATATAAGAAAAGTCCTTTAACTGCCTAGGAGTCGCCCCTAGGGGAATAAAATGTATGACCGACCTCTATTGGTTTATTTGTCCAAATTTTTAACAACTTTTCGCATTCTGACCATCTCACATATGGGCCAATGACTCCGCCAGACCATAAAGCACACCAAACAGTACTTTTATGTGGTTATAATGGTGTTTCGACAAAAGCTTGTGGATTCTCCTCACTCCATATGCGATTCGGCTTATTTACGTACCCATCCAACCAGAAATGGGCTTAATCGGAAAACAAAATTTTTAATGGAAATTCAAAATCAATATCAATTTGTGATTTTGATTAAAAATTTCAACAATTTGCACGCGTTGCTCTGGTGTAAGTCGATCCATAATGAAATGTCAAAGCAAACTAAACAAAAAGCAACTATGAACTGTTAAATGGGTGGTCAAATAAAGCAAAAAAAAAAAAAGAAACAAAAAAGTTCGACTTCAGTTCTAGTTTATTTCTCGTTCAGTTCTAGTTCCGTAATAGTTTAGTTCCTTTTTGGTTAAATATAAAATAATGAATGAGCAAAATTTTCGTGTAAAGGTGACTCTTTTCGAGGACTTTCTTTGAAAGAGTATATTTTTGTAAACAAGATAATGTGACTTCTTGTATAAAGTTAAGGAAAATGTCAATTTCTTTTAAATACCATGTTTCCTTGATTATCACATTGACTTTTATCGATGATAAAACTGAGAATGATATCATCATCTTTATCACAATCATCATCAATTTTGTGAATCTTTTATTTCAGTTTTTCTTTTTCGATTTTATTATTTTATTTGTGTATCTATCGAAAAAAAAATAAACTTTATTTGATATCGTTCTGAGTAGAAATGTATTAAATTCATGACTCATCTTGCCACATCATTTGCAGAATAAAATATTTTTTTATTAAATAAAAAAAGAATTTATCATACAAAAATTTATGTTTAACACACTTTGCTGCCGTCCGTCCTTTTGCTCTCCTTTTATTTCTTTCAGTCTTTTGACTATTTTTCTTTTATATTTTTCAGCTTTTTTTTTTATAACGCTGTTGATTGAGGTTTTGTTGCAGGTTGGTCATACAAAACTTAGTTGTGTAGTTGTTATTGTTGTCTTTTAAAAATTTCCTATTTTGTTGTTTTTTTTTTTATTTTATTCAAATAATGACAAGATGTCGGATATAACCTTTTGACATTTGTGCACACTAATAAAAACAACATACAATTTCTTTGTAAAAATCTACGACGGACTTGACTTCCATGACTGTGTCTGAATGAATGTTTAACTACATTTCATTTAAAGTAGTTGCAATATGAGAAAAATATTAAAAAATTTACTTTAAAACATTTTTAAAGTACTTTTGATGAAAAAAAGTATTAAAAGGTTGCATAAATATTTGATGAGTAAAATAAACAAATTTGCAAAGTGAAATGCCAAGGAATTCGTTTGATTATAAATTTGGCTTTTAAAAACTTAACTATTACGTAGACTTTTTATTACAGTAATATCCCGATAGTTCGTTATCGCATGGGACCAACAATTTGTTATGAATAACAAGGATTTTCGATTTAACGGGATTTGGGTTTAGAGAGGTTAAGTAAGAAAAATACCAATTAACGAGATGTTTATATTTAAAATAAAAAAAAAACTAATAGTAAATCCATCTTAACTTCCAAATATGTTATGTACAAACATGTATACATATTGTTCTATAAATCATAAACAGGCACAACTCAAAATTAAAAAATTTTTGGTAGAGGCAGAAAAGTGGCCTTTAAACTTGCTTGCAACAGTTCGTTACGAATAATTGAGATTTTCGATTTAACGGGGTACGAATTATTGGGATTGTACTGTATTTACAAACGATTTTGAATAACGGCCAAATTGGAAATTTTAATTATTTTTTTATTGAATTTATTTTTTTAATATTTTTTTTTAATGTTGAAATTATTTGTTTTTCATGAATTATTAAATGATAGCTAAAGCAAGAATATGTAACAGGAAGATAAAAGATATTCTGGTTGTGTAGAATCTCTTTCCAAAATATATAAACATTAAGGAGGATCGAAAAATAAGTTGAGCCAGTAGTTACCCCAAGCATTAAAGATTAGTTAAAAACAGTTGCAGAAATTTTTTTTTTTTTGCCACGCCTCTGGATACCGCCCTTTAAATTTTTTGACACTACAAAGCCATTTTTAGTTCGATCACAACATGATGCTTATCGTAATACTTATATGGATGGCATGTCTTTTAATTAATTTTTTCTTCCGGTGGCCATCTTTGATTCTTAACCCCCCCCCCCCTTATCAGTGTTCGGAAATAAACAGTACATTATTTAGCGTTCGACTCACACACCCAGGAACGATATCTATTTTTTAGTGTTTGTGTAGACGAACCCAACCCTTAATATCGGTCGTTACTATTTTTAAGAAAGAGCCGAACATTGTATAGTGTTTTGATCTTCGGTATATTTTATTTTAATGTTTTATAATGTTACTTTTTTAACATTAATAAAAAAAATTTTAGCATTTTTTTTTGTGTGTTTAAATGTTTTGTTTTTGAACAATTATTTTACTGGCTTTTTTTTTTTTCGTTTGTGTATTTTGTTTTTGTAAAAAATTTTCGGTTTTTTTACCAGCCAAAAGAGCGCTACACACAACAGAAACGAATGAACATTAATGAGCTGAATCGAATACAATGAAGTTTGTGGTTTTTAGAAAAAAAAAAACGAACGGAATTAAATGTTCTGATCATTTTGCTGAGTTGGATAAGAAAGATGACAAACAGGGAAACGTTATTTTTTTTTTTAAGATTTTCTACACAAACACTATTACCGTTTGGTTTGCCACAAATCTACCGAGCCGGACACTAAGAAGCGATATTAAGTTTTTATTTTCTAACACTGCTTGTAACACTAACGCCCGTATTTATAAAAAATTTTTAAATTTAATAAAGGTTTACAAAACAAATTTTGTATAAAAATTTGCCTTAATAAACGTTTGTTAAATTTAATAATCGTTTATAAATACGGGGGTTAGTATTTATGGGGACTGTTTTTTGGAAATGAAAAGTAAATTTCGTGTGAGAAATTTTATTAAAAACAACAATAAATTTACTATTTACAAAAATTTGTTTTTGTTTTCAATATAAGTTCTCACACGATTTTTGTTTTTATTTTCTAACAATAGTCAGAAAGAGAAATTTTTTTTAAAAAAACGTGATTTTTTTGTGAAAAGGGACTTTTTGTTAAAAATATTACTTTTATGTTGAAAACTAACGATTTTGGGTAAAATTTACTGATTTTGAAAACATCCTCTTTTTGTGAAAAAGCTTAGCCCTTTTTGGGCCCATTTTTATGTACCTTAAACGCGCATTTTCGGCCCTTTTTGTTATTTTTATTTAGCCCTTTTAGCCCGTGTTGCTTTTTTAAGGGGATTTTTTCATGATAGTGAATTTATTTAACAATAATATATAAAATAAAATGTTAAATACATGCGAGAGCCAGCCTAGTGTAAATTAAATAAAGCCTGAAATGATCAGGTACTTAAATTTAGCTCTGTTTGGCCCGTTTTTTATATGTGTTTACACATTTAATGCCCCAAGAGATGGTACCACTGCTTCTTCTAGATATATTGTTTAAAATATGACTTTTTAGTAAAAAGAATTTTATGTAAAAAAGTATATTCTTGTAAAAGAGTGACTTTTTTTTTTGTAAAAAAGTGACTTGTGTTTTGTTAAAAAATTAATTTTTTTTTTTAAAAAGAAAATAATACTTTTCTATGATAAATTTTACTTTTTTGTGCAACATAAAGAAGTTTTATATTAAAAGTTCTACGATTATAAAATGTTTGTGCTATCGCAAATTTTTTTTAATAAAAAAACCAAAACTTTTCCAAATTTGGCACCTCCTTATGGCATTAAGTTGCGATAGAAATTTAAATTTTAATATTTGCTTAAAATTTTGACAAACATTTTATTGAGTGTCTCTATTTTTGCCCGGTTTTGTAAATAAAGTCTTTTTTACTCCGACTCAGAACACTTGGATTATTTTAGAAAGGGTTTGGTAATAACCTTACATTACCAAGTAATGCTGATGGCAATAAACCAATTTTTCTTCAATCTTAAAATTATTTCTTCAAAGATAAACATCTCTCTTATTACTTTTATTTTAAAATTGAAAAAAGAGCAAGGAATTTAATGGAAGTGAAACAATTCTGTTAACAATACTTAACCTCTCTTCGAATGAGTCAGATGGTCTACTGATTTCTTCTTCCTGTTTCAAAAAAAAAAAAAAAAAAAAAATGTTTAAATCTGATTTTCCATTTCCCATTCATAAGAATTTTCTTGTTTTTGTTGTGTTACAGTATTTGATTTTGTTTTTATTGCTTTAAAATTTTTATTACTTTTATTTACATGTTTATTTTTTTCTGTTGTTTTCTTTTAGCAAATTTAACAAAAATATTATTTTTTTTTTGCTGTTCTTTGTTTTTGCAAAATCATTCATGCAGCATGTAGCAGCATAAATTGTATGGCATAAATAAATCTGTTGTGGTACGTGGTAAATGTATTCTTTTTTGAATTTTTTGCAGACGCCACGCGTTTTTTCTACCATCAGCATTCATTTTTGCTATTGTTTTTGCTGTTGTTGGAGTTGTTGCTGTTGTTATTCGTTTAATTCATCCTGTGTTAGTTAGCCTCAGGAGCAGCTGCGTCTGCTGCTTGCTGCGTTACCCATCAAGCTGCATTATTATAAACTGCTTTTGTAATTGTGTTCTTGTTCTTCTTGGTGATGCTGCTTCAGTTTTTGTTCTTTTATTTAACATGATTCCTTTTCTAGTCTCTTAGGGGTAGTTTGGTTGGCTGATTTCCATTGCTGTTTGTTGCTGTTCTTGTTATAATTTGCCCAAAAATCCTCTTTTTTCGTTGTTCTTGTTGTTGTACATGGTGAAATTTTTCTTTGTAGTCTTCATATTCTTCAACGTCATCCAGCATTATCCTGGTATTTTAGCAGCAACTTTACCATCATAATCATCACCACAACTTACAACAGGGGTGGCAAAAATTCGTCTGTTTGTTAGAAATATTTTAATACGGATTTCGGTGCGTTTTCTTATTTCAAACATTTTACCAAATTTTTCTTATAATTCAATTTTTTCTATTCTGTTTTGCAATGGGGGAAAAAACTAAATTGATAAAAGTATGAAAATTTTTCGTAAAGCCGATTACAAGCCAGTGTGTAATTACAGAAAAGGCTGAAGGAATAAGGACTTGTTTGTAGACTAGTTCAGTATATATTTTACAAGTTGGGCTTGGGAAAGTTTCTAGTCGAGATTGTCGACTAGTTTATAATCTTAACTGTAGACTTGTTTATAGTCGATACCATATAGTCGATATAACAGACGAAATTATTGTTTAATTCAAGGACTATAAAGTCAAGATTAAAACTAGTTTTAGGCGAGACTATTGCCATTTTTGTAGTCATGACTTTAGACCAGTTTATTTTCGAGACTATGGACCAGTTTAAAGCCAGTAATAGAGACGAGTTTATAGTTAAGTTTATACATTAATAAATTGTGAGACTATTTTGTAATCAAGACTATAAAATGTTTATAATCAACACTATAGGCTTGTTCATATACTCGAGTTTATAATCCAAAATTTAGATTATTGAGTCTATAGAATAGATTATAGCCTAGTTTTAAATCTTAACTATAGACTAGAAGTCGATATCCAAGATTTCGAGATTATAGCCGAAATTAAAGTTTAATTTAAAGACTATATCGTCAAGATGAACAACTAGTTTTAGACGCGACTGTAGACGAGTTTATAGTCAGAACTTTGGACCAGAGTCTCTAGTGGAAGTCGGACCAGCAACCCTGGCGCTTATAGACTAGCTCACTACCAGTTAGCCTACCGGGGTACTCCATTTGATCTAGAGTATTGCGTATTAGTTCTGCAGGTGGACGATTTTGCGCGCCGTAAACTTGACGATGTTCTCTATAAGTTTGACGAACCGAAAGCGAATGTTGGAAATAAATTTCCACGATTTGTAAACGTTGTTCTTGACGTAAGTATGCTCTGTGACGTAAGTCTTTGCATGGTGATTTGCCAAAGTATCCAAAAAAAAAAAACATTCTTCATTAGAATGACAGCAACTTTTACAATTTTCCTTATAGTAAATATTGTATTACACTGGGCAACAAAAAATAACCGGCCTCAATAATTGCAATGCAATAAGAAACTAGACTACTGGTTGAGCAAATCTGTCAAAGGTTTTTTAAAAGTTAGGTTGGCTTTTCGAAATTTCGTCCCCTGAAGTTTTTAAATTTTCTTAAAAAGCGTTTGGAATAAGTCGAATTTACTTCGAAGCTAAAAAATTATTGCAGATGTCTTTAGTAAAATTATATTGCAATTCTTTTCTTAGAATATGTATATTAACCCGCTAACTCTCATTTTAATGGGTAGTTTTCCTCCTTTTTTCAACTTCCACGCAATACTATTCTACAAATATTTTTTGCATCTAATTTCACTTGGGGTCTTCAAAGATCAAAAGTTCGTATGTTTGTAAAATGCTTAATAAAGAAAAATTTAAAGATATATACAGCCATGGCACAGAGTACAATTCTATTCGTAATGATTCCGTTCGGAATTAATAAAAAAATATTTGTTTATTGATAGAAAGTGTATTTTGATAGTTTTTGGGCTTTCAGATAAAAAAAAACTCCCATTCCATTCATGACAACAAAAATGGTTTCATTTCTAAAATTTTTTCATCATTTTCAGAAGCACCAAAATACGGAATAAGTTCCGTTTACGAACGGAATATATTGCCCTTTAAAGCGTCAATTGTCTCTGGCTTGTCGGCACCCCACAAATAATAGTCCAACGGTATAAATCGCAGCTCCAAGGTGGCCAAACGACATCAGCTCTGCGGCTGATAATGCGATCTTCAAAAACAGGGCGCAAAACATCGAGTGTGGCTTCGGCTGTGTGGCACGTAGCGCCGTCCTGTTGAAACCAAATGTTGCCAATATCCTCCTCTTCAATTTTTGTGAACAAAAATTCGTTCAACATGGCCCGATAACAATCGCCATTGACTGCAACGGCCACTCCTTCCTCATTTTCGAAGAAAAATGACCCAATTATGCATCTGGACCAAAATCCGCACCAAACAGTGACTCGTTTTGGGTGCAACTCTTTTCAATGTATGCGTGCGGGTTTTCTGTGCCCCAAATGCAAACATTTTGCTTGTTTACATACAAATGAGCTTCATCTGAAAAGATAATTTTTTTTTGGCAACATCGGCATCTTCTGTAAGTCGATCGCAGGCCCACTTAGCGAAGCGAAAACGCATATTTCCCAGCGTTGTTCAAGCGTATACACAACCATATTCGTTCAGCGGAAGGATAAAAATACTTATCTGTCAAATTAGACATAAGCTAAGAGTTACCATTCACGAAATAAGCACTAGTTGAAAAATAAAACGTTAGATGGCGGACCCGTTATCGTAAAAAAAATATAATCGAGACTATAGAAAACCTAAGTTAATTTCCAATATTTTCTTGTGCTTACAGTTTTAGTACAACAAAGTTAGTTTTTAGTACACAATTTTTCAAGGTTATACAAAGCACTTCCTTGTTCTTATTCACATTTTTGAAAATTATCTTAGAAAATGTTTGCAGCATTTTACCATAAATTTGCTTAATTTTTATGGTTGTAAGTTTTCTAGTTGTATCTTTAACTACCGTTTAAACATCTGTATGTGTTTGTTAGAAATAACTGTCAATTTAAGTATTTTCGTAATCGTCTTTGTTCCATGCAATGAAGATAAATTATTTGTATACATTTGCAATAAACAGTTTTTGAATGGACAACATTCAAGTGAAAATATTAAGCAAAAGTAGGAGGAATTGTCTGTATTAATGTACGACTATGAATTTTGTATTTTTAGTTTTTTTCTTCTATTTTTTTTTTCATTTGAGAGTAGACAATTTAAACTGTATTTTTTCACGCTTTTGACTTTGCCGCACTGAATGAGTGAAGAATGACTATTAGTGACTCTATCATGAACACGAACTTCAGTCAATTCATGCAACAACCACATACAACATGAATCAGCCAGTCAGCAACATAATAAAGTAAACTACATACAAAAGTTTTTTTGTTTTTTTTTTTAGTTAACAACACAATATGTCGCCAGCATTATTTTTTGGGTAACTTTTTTTTTAGTTTTAAAAGTTAAATTTTTGAGATAATCTTTACTTTATTGCATTAAAATTAATAAAGAGTTCTGAAACAATAATAATAGTTTTGAATATTTTAAGGGCAAAAAGAAAAAAAAAACTGCCAAGAGGTTTTAGTAAAATATTCATACATAAATGTTTATGAGTCAAGTGTCAAGTTAAACTTTACATTCCAGACACAAAAAAAAAAAAAAATCTGTACATGCTGCTTGCTGCCTTCTCTCATTGTTTCCCTAAGAATTCGTTCATCTTCATAATTCAGATGTGAAACGCTAAAGTTGATGTGATATTTCCGCAATTTTATGACATTGCCAAAAACCACTTTAAGTACTTAGACTTTTTACATACAAATTCATACATATATTCATACATTCATTCAGTCATTTACTCATTTTCTTACATATCAGTAAGCCTTTGTTTTTGTTTTTGTTTTTCTCAAACATATAAATATGTAAATATGCATATGTATATTTACGTGTACGTTCATTTGTATCCCAAAGATATATTTCGACTTAACACTGCCTTAAGTGTTGAATGTTGACTTTACGTGAACCTCAACTCAACACCTTGTTGTCATCGCCCCAGTCTTTATTTTCGTCATCAGCACCATCATCATCATCATCACCATGCTGTCAACCGAATGTACTAATGATGCATATAATACTCGACTTGAACTAATCATTAATGGCCAAGAAGAATAAGAGAACACAACAGAAAGCCTAGAAAAAAAACAACAACAAAACAAAGCAAAAACCAAGCAAAGAAAGAGAAGAAAACAAGAACAAAATTAAGTCGTGTTGACTTTTAACCCTTTTTTTGTTTCAAAATCTTAAAAAGAAAATTTGCACTAGATACTTAAAAACACGACTACAGACTGACTTATAGTTTAAGCCAGGGCTGTGGAGTCGTCAAAAAATAATAATAACGCCGGTCAGACTTCAACTCCAACTCCATATGCAACTCCAACTCTGACTCCTACTCTAACCTTGATGCTGAATGTATATGACTTTAAACTCTTTTTCTTAATGTAGTGCCTTTTCAATGGTTAAATAAAGCAAGGAATGGATTCTGTTAAAATTTCTTTAAAATATTTTAATTCTTGCATGTGCCGCATTGAACTTTAATGTTGTTATTTACAATTGTAAAGTAGACTGGTCCTAATTTTTGACTTTAGAGCAATTCCATATGAAAGCGATCACCTTTTGGACGACCCCTCTCCGATTTTAAAATAAATAGTCTCAATCGATTGTTAAATAACATTTAATATTTAAGGCAGACCCTCTTAAAAATTTTTTTATTTTGGAAAATATTAGAAAATTTTTTAGGCCGCAAAATTTTGGAGTCGGATTTCCGAGTTTTTGTGGGTACTTCGAATCCGATCACGAATCCCCAGCCCTGGCTTAAACCACAGACAAGTTCATAGTCTCGTACTGAAGATTAAATTAGGGAAATTACCATAGACCAACTTAAGCTGTCGGCTAAAGTATAGACTATTTTAATGAACTTATTTACGATCTCGACTGTAGACAAGTTTGCAGTCTAGCCTTTTTAAAGGGTGTTTTTTAAGCTACATATAAACTTAAAATGATAATAATAGACAGAAATAATGTTTGAATAATTATTTTTTTTTATTCTTATCACAGAAAAAGATTCTTGCCAATTTTTTTCCAATAAAACCAGTAATCAAAAATTAAATCAGTTTTAATTAAACATTTAATTAAGTAAATTAAACTTTTACTTATATCAACAAAATTCTTGCAGAAAACGTTGTTAATACTTAAAAAAAATATTTAATTGTTACAATTAATTTGTTTACTGGTGAAAATTTGATTAATTGTTTAATGAATATGAGAAATTTTTTCATTAATATTTATTAATTTTCATTTTTTTCTGTGAATCTGGTAGATCATTTCATGGGATTTATTTTTTAATATGTTTTCCGGCATTTGACCGCCACGGTAACGAGCTACGTGATCTATTCGATCTACTTCAATTTTTGACAACTTTTTCTAATATGGGTGGCCGTATGGCTTTAATGGTGGCTTGAATATTGGTTTTCAATAATTAAAGAGTTGCTGGTTTGTCGGCATAAACCAATGACTTAATAAAGCCCCATAGAATGCAATCCAGAGGGATTAAATTGCACGAACAAGGGACCAGTGGACAGAAACACTTCTGGTAATAAAGTTGTCAGCAAACTGCTTTTGCAATAAATCGTTTGCTAAGCGCGCTGTATCGTAAGTTGCGCCCTCTTTCAGTCAGCATAGCTCGATAGCGCTCGCCATCCACCGTAAAGGCAGCACTTGCTATAGTTGTTCATATTAACATGGTTCGCTCGGGACAAAATCTGCGATAGGCATCATATTTCCCGAAATTGAATGTGCCCATTAAGGTTATTTCACTGGCCTGTTACAAAGTATTAAAAAGGTGTCAATTAACCCCCTCATAGAACATCGCCATGTTAAGGTAACAAGACCGCTTCATATAAAGTGTAAGAACTAGAAGAGTTCCTATTACTTTAGAACTGCCACTTTACAAATTTTGTGTGAGTTCCCTTTCCCCTAGGGATATGTAACAATGTAACATTTTCAAGGTCATCCAATGTGCTCTTCATTTTTATTTCGGTTTCTGATTGTACTTATTGAAAAAAGTAAAAACCCGTTTGGGTTTTCCAAGGCTATTTTTGTTTAAGATTTTAAAGCATCATTGATATTTTAACTCGAACTTGATTTTGAGCTATCCCGCTTACAGATTGAAAAATAACATCTTAAGTTTCGAAATCGGAAAATTTTGAACAATTACCATTTTTCCACTATTTGTCAACTTTTGGCTCATAGTTTCCAATGTAAATCTGAGATAAGCCAGAAAACCCCAAACGGGGTTTTTGCGAATTTCGATAAGAACTTTCTGAAACTGAAGTCAAAGTGGAGTGCATATTTTATGATTTGCATGGTGTAGTTGAAATGTACAAAAGGGTACTACTTTCCATTCAATCGTTTATATGAAAAGTTACAAATTTTAGGGAAATTTTTATTAAATTGAAAAAATCGCTTAAATTAGTAAATTTAAGACTTATCATATTTTTTTTTTTTTTATAAATTGTCTTTTCATCGTTTTTCTTATTTTTCATTTCTTCATTTGTATAATTTGTTAATAACTGCTATAAATAAATAAATATTAAATGTCAAGGCCACAACAGGTTGGGTTGGCCCTTAATAGATTAATCATTAATAAAACATCACCAAATACAATTTTTCTCTGTGGCCACAAATTTTCAGTATTTATTTACTTTCCACACGCAATTTGGACTTAAAATATTTACGTTTTACAAAAAATACAAAAAAAAAAAAAAAAATCCAATATAAACAAATAGACATTAATTCAGATGGTTGGGCTAAATGATGGATGGATGGTTGCTACTGCCGCATTGCAACAACTGTTGTTAGCGAAAATGTTTGTCTGTCGATTGGAGTTTTGAATTTTATTTCAATGGTGAAACAATATCGACAAATAAATTAATGTTAAACCATTTTTCGATTTTTTTTTTGTTTTGTTTGAGGTGAATTTTAACTTCCATCTTACCACCACCCACCCTACCCTCATGCTTTTGAATACAATAAATATTTAAAAATATTCGAAATTCTGTGTAAACAAAGCATTAAATTAATTTCAAGAATTTATTTGTTTTATACTTTTTTATTTACTGTTTTGCTATTGTATTTTTGTATTTTACTATAAGACTCTACAATTTTATTTGAAACCACTTCATGCATTTTATATGGACTTTTGTTTAAACTCACATATAAATTTCAAAATCATTATGTGTGCAAAGAGAGTGGCGGCAGTTTAAAAAAAATATGAGGAAAAAAAACCAACAGAATAAAATTTGTATCAATATTTGAAACCATGAAATTACTGTTGAAAATTAAAATGGCACTAAATATAATAAACACGAAACACGAACGAACGTATGACGCCGTTATTTAGTCCCATAATCAAACAACCAAAAGTAATCGTCAACATCATCATAAACAACAACACCATCAGCACCACCACCAACCACCATCACAATCATTATCGCCAGTTTTATTGAGGGGTTTCATTTGCTTTTAATTTACAACAGGGACAAGTCATATGACTGCAATTCTCTAAAAGTCCACTAACGAAAATCAACAACCCCTGTCAGCAGTTGTTTTGGCGATTTTTTTTGGTATTTTACTTATTTTCTATTCTATTCCATGTTTTTTTTTTGTTGTCGTAGGTAGCTTGCAGTGGCAATTTATATTTGTGGATTAATTTCAATAGCGAAAGTATTATAATACGAACGAACAATGAATGCGCTTTGCAAAACTGGGACTAGGGTAAATTATTTGTATGTGTGAACTTTATATTTCTGGGGGGTGGGGTGTTTTTTCTGTTAAATAAATGTTTTGTGACATTCTTGGGAATTTTTCATTTAAAATAGTTGCAGCCACCTTTAAAACTAAATGGTCCTTTATCAAAGGCAATAATTTTAAATTGCTTGTCAGAGTTTCTCTTTGTTAATTAAAGAGTAAAAGTCAAGTGTAATTTTTTATAAAGAAAATTAATTTGAATTTTTTAAATCCTTTTTTATTTTTTGGAAATGAAGAGAAGATTGATTCTTAGTCAAAATAGTGGTAAGTTAGATGCTCTAATTGAAGTTACATTTCCGTATTCATCGTCCAGCCCTGAAATTTTTGTTGCTGCATTTTTTTTAAATTCTGCTTTGAAATTGCACTAGTGTCCAGATTATGAAAGTCTAGGGTTGTATTTTTATCTTGTTCTTTTTATTTTTTTTTATATATAAATACAAATACACCTACAGCCAACTTCAAGTTGAATAGTGTAAAATTACAAAAAAAAAAAAAAACAGAATTACATAAACGGAGAACCCCTCTCAAATCTTTTCACCTCTCTCAACCATAAGCACAAAATTTGCTGCAACAAAAATTGCAAGTGTGGACGATGACTTTAGTTTCCTATGCAACTCTCAGACAGTGCTAACAGAAGTAGAGGGAAATCACTAAACGTGGTTTCACAGGTGGAAGGGATATAAGTATATGTGTGTAAAAAGCTGGAAGTTCACACTTCAATTTCTATGCGTTTGCTACTTTCTTGACCGTTTCTTAAGAGGCATGCGACATATATAAAAGCAGAAAGTACCCTGCGGGAAATTGGTGTCAATTGGTCCAACAGACTGGTCCTGGGATTTGTGAAAATAAAGCAAGTACAAAAAGAAAAGACTCATGACCAGTGAAAGAAGAACCAATCCCTTAACTGGTTTATAAAGAACAAAAAGGTAGAAAAAGTAATGAATTACAGTACAGTTTTAACTGGTGCTGTAACACATGTTTTGATAATTTCTAAAATTTGTATCTTAAATTTAATTCTAGGACTTGTTTTATTGAAATAATACTACATTGTATTGAAATATTACTACATTTTAGTAACTGGCACTAAGCAAGTTCATTGAGAATAGACCTGTGACTGGTCAAATGGTGTCAATTGACCCCCTCCAATGACAACCCCATGTAAAAGTGATAGGTTTTATTCATAGAAAGTGTTAAAACTAGAACCGGTCATTACCACCAAAGACCTATCACGGGACTACTTTAGTGTCAGTTCGCTTCCCTCTAGGGTAATCCTTCTTCATGCGTTCGATGCGTATACGCATTCTTACCAATACAATTTCATACTGATTCTACTTTTTTTTCTACAGATTCATAAAGACATCAACGCACTGAACGCGTTAGTGGTCTTCTTGTGATAAGCGAAATTAATTTAACGATGTCCGTCTGTCCGCCTGGTTTTCTGTTGGTTCAAACATGGGTTTTCCAAAGACACTAGATTTAATCGGCACTATGTTGTTATTCATTTATATCACATATAGTCGTTAATGTCTTCTATCTAATATAGAATACTTGTAGTGAAAATGAACAATATCGGTTTAAAAATTACCGAGTGTTAGACCAAAACTAGGGGTTTGGCGCAGATGTGCAATCTAATGGTGATCCAACGCGTTTACCAACCGCCCACGTCTGTGAGCGCCAGCAACACACACACACACACACAAAGATAGCAATTTTGAGTGCATAATCCGGCAGAAATATACACTCACCTTTGGTAAGGAGCCAGAGCTATCTAACATCAGCTGGCTTAGAAAAAGACAGGACAATCTGTTGAATAGTAACAGCACTTACGGAGATCCGCCAGCAGGTCGAACTTCCTTCAAAGTAGGTGGGAAATCAGCCCTCTAATCTGGTCTTTTCTAGATCTCCCGTCTCGCGATTTTGATTTTGGGTGAATAATGTATAATTTTGTACAGAGGCCTCTAATGTAAGACCGAAATCTTAATATTCCCATGAAGTATCCTTCTTTGAAAACAGCACGCTAAAAAAAAAACACAATCTTGTGGTGAAAAGCATTATCTTACAACAAGTATCTTTCCAGGAGTCTTAAGTAATACTCAGACCGGTGCCGTGCCATCAGGCGCTTCTGACTCTCTTGATACCAGACAGAATCTCTGGTCAGACGCGATCTCATACACAGAAAAAAAAATTTAAATTTATTTAATTTTTCTTATTGTTAAGCTTGTTAGGCCCGGAGCTTCAATGTAAATAAAATATCATTTTTATTACAGTTTTTCCCAACGTTTCGTTGAGTATTTTTCTACTTCTTCAGGGGGCGTAAAATTTTTTGATTATATTACAAGTTTAAAATTTCAATTTAAAAACTTGTGATATTAATTATAAAATGAATTACATTTTCTCCAGAAAACAAATTAATAGTATCAATTTAACGTTTAATTTACTTGATTAAACGTTTAATTAACTTGATTAAATTATTAATTAAAACTGATTTTATTTTTGATTAATGCTTTAATTGGTGAACAATATTTTAGAATTTTTTCTGTGTGGAGAAGTGTCAATTTTGATTTCTGCGGAATTCCATGTATTGACTGCACCTGATTTCTCCATATGATGTTAAACCATTAGGCACAATAGTACCAATACCATAGAAGCTAAGAGGACATAATTTGTCTCATATATTTTAAATATAGAAAATGGGGAATCCGTCCATTATTTTTCCTTGCCCCACCCCCATACAAGTACTCACCAAGTAAAGCGCTTTGGTACGTAGCTTCCATACAAAACGGGTTAGAAAAGTTCGCCAAAAATGTTAAAAGTCGCAAAATATGATAAGCTTAACAAGTCTCATAAAAAGTTGCAAAAATGCGTCAAATTACGACTTAAGTCGATGAGCGGCAACCCTGGCTACAGTAGTTATTAAAATGTAGGTCCAGTCTCCATTCGTAAAACTGTTTTGGACTGGGAATAAACTCTCGTGCTTTGTCGTTGTTTCTGTTTTTCGATCGTTTTAAGTTTCATAATCTCTATTTTGAATTTGTTTCAAAAAACCTTTGGGAAATGAAGTTTGACAATCAGTTTTTTGCAAAATTTAAAAAATAATAAAAATTATTACTTTTTACTAACTGCGTTTGTTTTAAAACAAAAACAAAATTTAAAAACTTGATTTTGTTTTTACAAAACTTAATTTAAAAATTTGTTTTTGTTTTTAATGTAAGTTAAACGAACGAGTTTCGCGCTCGTGTTCCAAAAACAGACAAAAATTTTTTAAACAAACTTTGTAGGAATTTATGTAGAACTTTTGGAACTTTTAATTACTGCGTGGGTGTTTTTGAGAAAAATATTTTCTGGCAACACTTGTTTAAAGCAACGTTGTACAGTGGGGTAAAGTAAATCTACATTTTATAAACAGCATACCAAAGTATTTCTATATTTTTTTCCATCTAAAGCCTTGTTCTCTGTTCAAATTTGTGAAAAATGTTGAGCAACATTAATTATTTCACACGACAATTTTGACATGTAGCTTTCGAGTTTGTACAACTTGACGTTTTTCTTCCTGCAAAGTATGCGACATTGTTTTGCGTATGTAAAGGAACCCCACATGTATTTAACTAAAAATTATTTTTTTTTTAATAAAAAAGAAAGTAAATTTGAATAAAAAACTGTTGCCGGTTGTGTTATTTAAATTTTTTATTTCTTATTTAATAATCAGTTCATACTTTTTTGCTTTTGCTTAAAATTCCAAGTGAAATAAGTGCCGCTTACATTATTTCGCAGTTGTAAAAAAATGTTGCCAGGGACATTTCGGAACTTTTTCACAACATGAACAGAGTACAACTCTATCAACATTATTTCGTAGATATTTCGCACAAGATTTTTTCATATGCATTTTGACAGTATTTCACGTGAAATGTTGAACAGAGTACCAGGCTTAAGGTTAGAAAAATTAGATGAAAAACTCCGATCTTAAATTATCAGAAAAACTTGAATAAAAAATTGGTTTTTTTGGAAAAAAACCGGGAAAATACCAGAAAACCCCTTAAGTTTATTTTGCACAAATCAACCCTAAAACTTGGTAAACGTTTGCGTAAAAAACTATTAACCATCGAATTTTAACAAAATCGTTCAAAAATTAACGGCTGGCCGCATAAAATTATTCTACAAAATATTGTCCAGGCCCATTTACAATTGCTTACAGTTCTCATTAAAGACTTAATTTCCGAAAGACCCCTTAAACTTGAAGAAAGTGGAAACGAATTAAGAAGTTGTCATACAAGTTATGATACAGAAATTTATAATGATGGTTTTATTATTTGCAATAGAGACGTACACCATTTTTTAATCGGTTATTTCGGTTATTCTTTTGCTTTATGTGACCAACTGTGTTTGAGGAAGGGAACTGAAATAATATAAATTTTTTTACAAACATTTTTATTAAATTTCCGTTTTTTTTCTAAAACATTTGAACCTTTAAATTCTTTTAACATCTGTTTTTCTTCTCAAAGTCTTAAAAACAATCTACAAAAAATTCGCTTTATGCTCGATTGTTGGTTGGATACTCTTTTTAGAGTTTGGTCTCCATTACAATAACAATAATATGTATTTTGGGTTGGTTGTTTTTGTTGTTGCTGTTCAAAATGTAATAAATAGTATCTTAAAGTTTGAATCTTTTTTGTTTTTGCTTTTAGTGTTTGTTATTGTTTTTCCTGCAGTTGTTGTAATATTAAAAAGGTTTGTTGAACTTGCAATTGTTGGCGGTGCTGCTGCTTAACTTTTAACTTTTTCTATTATTGCCGTCGTTGAATGTATCTTTAAGCTACAATTTCCGTGTAGCTGAAATTGTTACTTTTTTTCGTTTTGGTTATAAATAGTGGGTACTGTTTTAAAGCAGTTTGTTAGTAAAAAGTTGTATGTACTTTTTTTGGTACCCTATAATTTTTTTTGGGAAATATTGGCTTTTTTGTGGGGAGGATGATGAAGGAAATATTTTTGAAAAGATATAAAGCGCTTTCCTCTAGTTTCCTTAAACTCAATACTTGCGCCTGTAGGATTTTTGCGAGTAAATAAGATATGACCGGGGAAATCTTAAATATTTATGCAATTATATGTTTATCATTGTGTGATCAATGAAAGCGAAAACAATATATTGATCCAATTACGAGTTTTTTATAAGCATAATTTACCCATTTGTTTGCATATTTTTGCATATTTTGTTAATAAGAGCATTTTTCTATATTTAAAGTGTATACTCCACCGTTTTGCAGCATATTTTAATACTGGCTAATATTTTTAATATGCATAAATAAATTTTTAACTCAACAGACTTATTTTCTG
Organism: Pollenia labialis; assembly: GCA_949318255.1. Lineage (NCBI taxonomy): Eukaryota > Metazoa > Arthropoda > Insecta > Diptera > Polleniidae > Pollenia > Pollenia labialis. Next base: position 133,650,645 of record OX439143.1, on the reverse strand, counting down.
GTCGGTCGATCACTTCCCAAAGAGGAACACTCAAAAATGTAGTTTCTCTTCAATTTGAGTCTTGAAGTTTGTAAAACAAACTATATTTTTGGTTTTCGTTTCAAGCTGAAAATTTAAAATCAAGTGTGCTTTAACGGAGTTAGCAGGTGTGTGTTTTTCCGATTCGCAACGAAGAGTATTTAAGAGTCGTCCTAGCCGAATGTAGCTTTCTAACATATTCTTCTTATTATTTTAAGTTGCTTTTAAAAGCTTTTTTTTTGGTCATGTTTTATATGAAGAAATCTAAGATTTTTATTTTTATATTCTCTAACAAGTACAACGACGTCATAAAAACATCAATTTACTACCGCCAACTTATTTCTTGTAATTTTTTTTTCTTTTTTAAAGGTAAACTTTAAAATTATTACTAACTATTTTTTTTTATTTTCAGATTTTATATACAATTTTATTGTTTGAAAGCGGCAAAACAGGTTTGTTACATTTTATTGTTGATAAAGCATAAAAAATGCTAAATTTATATGAAAAAAAATATAAAAAAAATATAACTAAAAAATAACTGAGCAGAAATATTTTTGAAATTCTTTTACAAAAAAAAAAAAAATTATATATAATTTAATTGAATTTTGATGTTGTGAATTGATTTCAAGAGAAGCCATTCAGCCAGTGTTGAAAACACTAAAAATGTGGCTTGAGACAGATCACATTTAACACTAGGGAAACCTTTAAAAGCAAGCTAAAATTAACACTAGAGCGAAATTAAAGCTAAGATCTAATTAAAGCTAAATCCACGTAGAGATATTTCGGCGTACATTTTCTTTAATAAAAGTTTTTAAATATATAAATCTTTAAGAGATACTTAGTATAATTTAGATACAAAAAGTAGTAGTTGAAACCCCCTACATTGAAAAGAAAAACCAATCCATCCGCACTTAAATCAAGCCGAAGCGGATTCAATAAGTATGGATTTGGTTTGATTCAAGTACGGATTATTCAAGGACTCTGTGCTGAAATTAATCCAAAAACGTGATTGATTTAAGAAAAAATGAGATACAAATTAATCTAAAAACTAATTCAAGAATTTTTAAGTTGATTTAGTCCCTGATTCGTACATAAAGTAAACCGAAAGTAAATTTGAAGTCTAACCTAAACACTTACCCCAGAAAACCAGAGAGAGAGACCACCAGTTCGTTACATATATTTCTTTCACCTTTCCCCATTTTGCTAAAGGAAGAACTCTCAATTAAACGACACCATCAGCATGACTGATATGGGTTTCATAATCTTTTTTCTTTGAATATTTGACTAACTTTAACAAAATAATTTCAACAAATAGGATTTGGGAATTTTTGCTTTTAAAACATTTAAATAAAGTATGTTTTTGCTAATTCTACACAAAACAAGCAACCCGTTTACCAACCTACAAACTTTTACAAGCACACACGTATACATGCATAAAGAATATGCTTCAAATTGTAGGTACGACTCGCACTAAAATTAAGTGAAAAATCTGAAATTCAGAACCAGTTTTTTCTTTCTATGTAGTATCTTAAGATACGTATACATGAGAGATTCACTGTCTATTTCACGATGTCACTCGAGAGCTTTCGTTCGCACAAATTACATGTGAGACAAAAACAAAAATTCTCAAAGTTAATTTTAAGGGCCGATGTTGATTTTGAATAAAAAACAAATTATTTAATTTTTATTATGATACTATTATTGGTATGGTTCAAATATGTGTGGAACAAAATATCGGCCAAATGGCCGCCGCGACCTCGGCGGCACACCTCCATATAATGGTCCAAATTTTCGATTACGCTGAGGCATAATTGAGGTTATACGCCGTTAATGTGCCGAATTATCTGATCCATTAGCTTTTTAATTGTTGCTGGCTTATCGACGTACACCTTTTCTTTCAAATAACCCCAAAGTAAGAAGTCCAACGGTGTTAAATCACATGATCTTGGCAAGAAATTGACATCGCCACCACGTGAGTTAACACTGCCATTGAATTTGTCGCGCAAAAGTCCGATTGTTTCGTTAGCTGTGTGGCAAGTGGCAATGTCCTGTTGGAACCACATATCGTCCACATCCATATCTTCCAATTTGGACCATAAAAAGTTCGTTATCATCTCATGATAGCAAAGACCATACACAGTAGCTGCCTGACCGTCCTGATTTTGGAAAAAAATACAGCCCGATGATGCCGCCAGCCGATAAACCTCACCAAACAGGCACTTTTTGTGGGTGAATTGGTTTTTCAGTATTCACTCTCGGATTGTCATTCTACCAAAAGCGACAATTCTGTTTTTTGACGAATCCACAGATGTGAAAATGTGCCTCATCACTGAATCACGCAGTGCACGATATGCATTTTGATTTGATTTTCATAATAAGACTGAATAACTTTAACGCGTTGCTCGATTGTGTATATTTTCATTGAGTTTGTCTAAAATTAAGAAAGGTCAAATGAAATGCAGATGAAAAACTTGCCGTTTAGGTGTGGTTCACATTCAACATCGGCCCTTAAAATTTAGCCGCCCTTTACTTATAAAACACAACTCTTGTTGATGTATTTCAACGCGAGCTCTCTTATTTTAAGAAAAAAAGTGGATTTCAATTAAAAAATTAATTAAATTTTCACCAGTGAAAAAATTAATACTATCATTTTAATATTATTAACAATATTTCCTGCAGTAATGTTGTTGATATAAGTAAACGTTTAATTCACTTGATTACGTTTTTAATTAAAGCTGATTTTTTGATTTTTAACAAATGAACGGCTTGGATCAACAAATTATGGCCGGTTATGGGAGGAGTCCGTTGTGCAAGGTTTCACTGTAGCTACTTTAACACGAAACTTATAAAATACTTTCATTGAAACAAAAAATAAACACATTTTTCGCATTTACATTTATTGCCTTTCAATCATTGTGAAACTTATCACTCACTCTTTTATTTTTATTTTTAACTTGTTTTCTTACACATGTATCTGACATACGTCATTTTATTGCAGTCGCAAATGAAAAAAAAAACATTTATAAAATACATACGGTAAATTGGCACTTGAAAAGTGTTTATGCAAATGTCACAAACTTCAAATCAGTGAGCTATTCATAGAATAATTCAAAATAACTATTTTGCAAACAAATACAAAGCGTTTTATTTAGAATACTGAAATAGAAAGGTGATTTCTTGTTTTAAAGTACCTTGAACCATATTAATAAAACTACTTATCTCTACTTAAACTACATACAGAATTTTTTTTTTTCGTTAAACCTTTCAGTTGTAGAATTATATTTGTATACAATAAAAGTGACAATAAATAACAAGTGCAGACAACAGAGTCTGGGTATACTAAATGCTAAAAAAATGAAAACAGTAACAGATTAATAAAAGAATAAAGGGTTGAGATTTTTTTTAAATATTATCCTTCGTATTCATAAACGATTATTATATTTAACAAAATTTTATTAAGTTAAATTTTCGTAGAATATATTTTTACGAATACGGAAGTATTTCTTTAAAAAATTTTCGAATAGAGAAACTTGGCTGTCAAAAAAACTAATGAAAAAATAGGACTGAAATTAAAATTACACAGAGATTATACTTGAAAAAAATTGCGCATGGGCTACACATGCAAGTACAAATTACACAATATATGTAATTACGTACGGATTGACAGCACTGATTATACGGCAAAATTATATTTCAAGAGATCTGTCAATTTTGGCTTAATCCCAGGTATTGGCTGCATCTGATTTGCCTTGGAGGAAATAATCACAAAAGGTAAAATTTCCTTACGATGATCACTACAAGCTCAGGAGGGAATACAATTTGTCAGTTGCGCATTATTTCGCTAGCTTGAACAAGTGATTTTAAGTCGTTCTGTATTCTTAAAAATATTTTCGTTACATGTCCTTTAAACGCCACATCAACCATGTTGATTATCATTAAAATTCATTGAAATTCTTCCAAACAAATTTACATTGACACTTGAATTTTTTTTATTACACAAAAAATGCATAAATTTATTTACAAATTGTTGGATATTTGTCTGTGTAATTTGGATTTTTTTTTATGTTTCTATAATTCGAATCGGTGTTTGCTTTACAATATTTATCTGTCATATAAGCACAAAAATGAAAACATTATTGAATTTATTTAAAATGTTTTTAGAAAAAAAAACAACATTCAACAACATTTATTATTTAAAATGAATAGCAGTAACATTTTGCAAAAGACCTTAAGTCAATTTTTTAATTTAAATTTTATTTAATATTCTAGATTTGTAATTTTTTTATTTATTTGTTTTTTGATTTTTTTTTTTTATCAAGAGATTTAGCAAATTATAATCAATTATTATCACAGTGTTTTTCTTTATTTCTGCTGATTTAGAACTATTTTGTTTACAATTTTTTAGTACTTTCAAAACATTTGTTTTTTCTAATTTTTTGTTGAAGTGTTTAATGATGTCATTTTGAATATGATGGAATTTGAAAATTAGGTTTTTTTCTCGTTTGAATTTAAACGTTTTTCATTAATCAAGATTATTGAAAAAGGCATAAAAATTGTTTACATAAATCATTTTGAAAATAAAAAAAAGGAATTAAAAAAAAAATCTGTTAAGATACACATTTAAAAATATTGTGGGTAGATATAATGACAGCTAAAATCATTGTTAGAGATACTAAAATGATTTTTTAAATTTTAACATATTAATTATTACGTAAAAATGTTTAAATAGTACTTAAAACTGTTTAAAAGATACTTTTTTAGCTCAAATATATTTTAGTATATTAAAGATATATTATTATCTTATGAGATACTTTAGTATCTCAAAGATATTTTAGTATCTCAAAGATATGTTAGTATCTCAAAGATACTTTAGTTTCTCAAAGATACTTTAGTATCTCAAAGACACTTTAGTATCTCAAAGATACTTTTGTATCCCAAAGAAAGTTTAGTATTTCAAAGACACTTCATTATCTCAAAGATACTTTTGTATCCCAAAGAAAGTTTAGTATTTGTTATTGAATACACATACTAACTATATTGCAATTATTTAGTACGCTAAATAAAGTTAAGTCTCTTTTGGATTCATTTTAGCCTTGAAGGTATTGCAGTATACTGAATATTTCTAAATTATCTTTAGTACTGTTAGGTACTTAAGTGCTGTAAAGATTCTTCAGATACTTCAGTACCGTAACCGATACTAAAGTATCTCAAAGATACTTAACTATCTTAAATATACTTTACTATCTTAAAGATATTTTAGTATCTCAAAGATACTTAAGTATGTCAAAAATACTTTAGTATCTCAAAGATACTTTAGTGTCTTAAAGATGCTTAAGTGTCTCAAAAATACTTTGGTATCTTCAAGATTCTTTAATATATTAAAAAGTTAAAATATTTCTGAAAGATACTCTATTATCTTAAATAAATTTCAGCATCTTAAAAATACTTTTGTATCTTAAAGACCCCTTAACATCTTAAAGATACTTTTTATATCATAAAGATTCTTAAGTCTTTCAAAGATACCTTAGTTTTTTTAGAGATAGTTAAGTATCTTAAAGACACTTTAGTATCTCAAATATACTTTATATTTAGTATTTTTAAAAAATATTTTAGTGTCATAAATATTCAATAAAGTTTTTATTCAGTATATTAAATAAGGTTTGGTATCTTTAAGCTACATTAACATTCTTTAAATAGTAGTGTTTATTGAATAGTTCTAAGTTTTAAATATATATACGCTGCTACTGCCACAGGAAACTTAAATATTTTATACAAACTGCAAAACAAATCATTTAGGCAATTCACAAAGTCAAATTGGTTGTATGTGCTATAATTTTTAGAATGTGATATTCATAAAAATTTAGCAAGTACAATCCATATGACACAATAAAACACTTTCTTAATTCTGTATTCAACATTCTCTATTAAAAATATAAAAAAAATCGATAATTTTAGCACGTTGTTTAGGCGAATTCAACTACAGGTGGTATTGAATCGCCATCTGATTTTGACAGTTCGAACCTATTTGTTTTGATTTGTTAGTGTTTTGCTAAGAATATTTGACAATGCAAAGCAAAAACCTCTATGTTGTTTCTGGATTGTTGTAGTTCTGACACCACCTGTAGTTGAACTCGTCTTGTTTAGCAGTTGCTATGCGTGCTTAACACGCCACCCTGTATATTTTTTGGATATGCGCTCCACAATGAATTCCTTAAATGATGTTATAACAAAAATATTTTTTAATAATTTTTTCTAAGAATTTTCCTAACATTTTATTTTTTAATAGTAATAAAAGTGTTCTAAATACTACAAGCACTTAGAAATTTGGGTTAATTCACAAAAATGCTTGTGGGTGTATTAAAATCTTTAACATTTAGTTTTTTTTTTTTAAATATGACCTCTGTTTCTAATTGTAGCACTTTTAACTATGAAATGAAGAATTCTTTTTCATAGATTCCTAAAAGATTTCAAATACTCACACAACATTGTCATTATTATCATCGTCTTCATCATCACCTCAATTATAACGTCCGGCTAACGGACAGGATATGTACACAAATTATTATCGCTGAGTGCTGGTGCTGCGTAAGTGTATGTTTTTCTAAAAATATACAAATACTGGAATAATGACATTATTAAAAAATTAATGACAGGTGTATTCCACTGCTGCTTTCAGTGCACTCAGAGTCTTGTGGCGTGTTCTATAATTAAAACTAACCAACAAGCTTTGGTTTGTTCTCGAAATAGAATTAAAAAGACAACGACGATGAAACTAAAAGTTGTTCGCAACAATTAAACAATTGTCATAGAAAAAAAAGAAAAATATGTATGCTCTAAAATGTTTAGCAACAATTATCTAATTGTGACTGACAGCTGTCATAGTTACAGAGAAAATGTCATTTTACTTTAGTTTTAATTATAAGGCGTTCTCTTAAAAAAGTTAAAGAATTGCCAAGAGTTAACAAAAATGCAGCTAAAGGTTTTTTTTATAAAAAATAGTGTCAGTTGTAAAATTAAATTAAAAAAAATATCTATGTATATGAATAAGTGTCTAGAAAATGTAGGTTGTAAAGAGAGAGAGAGAGAGAGGTTTTTAATTAAATTGTGTCTATTAGAGTGTTAAAAATTTAAGTTAAATAATAAAGAAATGAATTGATATTGTTGATAGCGAATAAAAAACACTTTACCCACTTTGGAAAGTATAGAGATTGTTTAAAATGATTATTATTATAATTATTAAGAACATAAAAAAATATATGTATGAACTCGAACATATTAAAGTGCGACTTTGTACATGATGATGACATCGTTTTGATAACATTGACATATTGCAAAAAACAATATTTATTAAATAAACTAACAAAGTAAAAAAAAGAAAACCTGCAGTGGATAGATGTCATCATCATGGATACAAACTACCAGTCATAAACAGTTAATGGAGCAATATGAACAGACTGGAGCCAAAAGAAAATATTTGTTTTGGATTGCATTTTCAATTCAAATATCTTTCGTTTAAAACTGCAAATATATTTTGTAAGTTCATTTATTTTATGTTAAACTATTTCTTTAAAAACCATAATTTATTATTTTCGACCAACACATACATTTATGTTTTGAGCACTCGATACTTTCGAGCAACCGACATTCAGCTGACCATATGAAAAGCAAGGGGTGCCTTAATATGTATATTCCGATCACCGGACCAAATTTATCAAAAAGAGAAAAAGAACAAATTTTTTTTCGTTTTTGCCACATATAAAGTACATTTGGGGGATTCACAAGGTGTCATAAAGTCATATGTCTTAAAAGAATAACATGAAAATATATGACTGTTGTCAACAACCTCTCATAATTTAGTGTGCTATTTTGAATTTAAATCAGCTGATTAAAAAAAGATATAAAAAAATAAATATTTACCTAACATCAAAATATTTTTTAGTTCTAATCCATGAATTATTAAATTAAATTAGATCTTTCCTGGCTATTTTTCATTTTTCAGACGCAAATCACATAAATTTTATTTTGTTTGTTTACCAAACAGCAGAGTCCTAAGCCGGTTAAATACGGATGTAAGCCGTACCATCAACGGCGGCGGCTACAAAAACCAATGCGGTTCGGTTCAGCCGCTCAGCGCAGGTCTCTTCTGATTAATAACGACAGCACAATAAACATAGCAAGCAAAGTTCTATTAATTTAAGACACTTTTTGTTTACAAAGCAATAATGATATTTTTAAACCATTGTTAAATGTTAGAACATTATGACAATATAACATAATAGCACACCTTGTGAATACCCCAATTATATTTAGGTCTTGGCGATATGATATCTTTATAACAAATTGTATGGAAAGAGAAAATATACCAGAGATAAAATAATAACAAAAGACACAGCATTTCTTTATTTTAGTTTCCTAGAAAGTACACTGTATGTTAATGTAGGCTATAATCTGTATTACACCCCTTAAGAAGTAAACATTTTATCCCGTTTATACACCTTTAAAGGTACCCTATGTTTTAATCTGAACCATAATCAGTTAGTAAACCAAAATTTATCAAGAAGAAAAAAAAGTATCAAAGTAAACATTTTCCCCATTTATATCTCTTAAATATTACCATATATTTGAATCTGGGCCAATTTCTATCTCAATGCCATATTTTTCGAAAAGAGAAAAAGTACCAAAGGCAAAAGTGTACCAAAAACACCAGTTTTTCCTATTTTAGGTCCCCAGAAATTTCACTGTATGTTAATGTTGGCTATAATCTGCATGTATATTAAATTAATCGAAAAGTACTTATTTTATCCCATTAAAAAGTACCATCTTTTTGCCGTTTATACCCCTTTAAAAGTAGCCTATATTTTAATCTGAACCATTTACGCAATCTGTATACGAAAATTTATCAAAAAGAGAAAGAAGTAACAGAGCACAAATTTTTCCCTGTTTTTACCCCATAAAAAGTACCTAATATTTGAATCTGGGCCATTTGCTATCCGTCTACCAAATTTCATTTAAACTTTTAAATTTATAATTTTAGAAGGATATAAAATTTTCTACAGTGTGTTGCATTAGGTTTTCTAAAGACCCTAGATTAGTTATGAACTCGGTTATTATACGCTTCCTTCACAAAAAGTCCAAGTAATTTTATTATTAAAAATCACCCATATCGGTTCATAAGTGCCTGAGAAATTGGCTAAAAATAGCGAAGGCATATAATTTTTACACTAAATTTTCGGAAACAGGGTATTTCTTTAAGTTCGCTTACACAGTGTAACATTTTAATAGTAATCAAGTGCAAACTTCTTCGGCTAACTGAGCCTTTAGGCCTATTCACAATCTTGTGTATTTTAGATTGCAAATTTATTCAATTGTAAATATTTTCTATAAATTGTGAATGACCTGATTGGTTTAGTTTATAATGCTTGTTGCAAAACGCTAATTTTTAGCTAAATAATAAATTGTGTCAATCGGTTTGCAAATAAGTGTTGCATACGGCAAATATAAACTATTAGTTTTAAGTGTTGCATATTAACAAAAGAGCTTTAATGTTTTTTGCGTTTTCCTACAGTTTTCATACGTTTCTCGACTTTTTTGATGTTAAATTACAGCTGGAAACTGTGAAAAGGCATTTTCCAGTATTAAAATGTTTTTCGAGTCAATAGATGCAGTTTTTTCGCGTTAGTTTGTTTTACACTGTTTTTCTGCTAGTCTATAGCTTCAATTGCTTTCATTGTGACGAAAAGAGGAAAACAAAGTTCCTATTGGGTTCCGAGAAAAATTGTACGTTCTTTGGAAAACCCTAGTTTTGGCTTTAAATAGCAAAATGAAAAACGCCTAGATGACCTAATTTTGACGTCATTACAAAGCCAAAATATGTTTTGTGATGACGCCAGAACCACATGCGCATGTGGATTTTTACAATCCGTTTACTCTAGGTAGGCTTTATTTTCGATAAGTACGAAAAGGATTTTTTTATTAAAAGTGCATTTTTAAGATTCGTTCCTAAAAGTCCTTTTTTTAAAAATATTTTTTAAAGGTACATATTTTTTTTATTAGGTTCTTTTCAAAAGGAATTTTTTTAAAGGTTCATACTTTTAAATGGAATTTTTAAAAAGTACTTTTGTAATAGGTACTTTCATTAAACGGCACTTTTAAAAAAGGTATTTTTTAAACTGTTCTTTTTTTAAAGTACTTTTTTAAAGTACTTTTTTAAAAGGTACTTTATTTTCAAAAGTCCTTTTTTTAAAAGGTACTTTTTTGGAAGGAATATTTTTTAAATGTACTTTCTTAAAAATAACTTTTTTTAAAGTAACTTTTTTAAGAGGTACTTTTTTAAAAAGATAATATTTTTAAAAGTTACTTTTTTAAAGAGGTACTTTTTTCTGAAATGTACTTTTTTATAAACGTACAATTTTAAAAGGTTATTAATTTCTTTAAAAGGTCCTGTTTTAAAGTTAATTGTTTTTTAGTTTTTCCTAAAAGAATACTTTTTCTAAAATAGTACTTTTGGGCAAAATTTTCTGTTTATAGTATTTCTCTTAAATTAGGTCATAACCGAATTAAATGGTTGAAGTAAATTCCACAATAAAACAAAATTTGCGTGTAAAATTTTAATTGAATATTTCTTTATTAAAATTATTTCGTGTCTAGTCTTTTCATTTATACTGCTTTTTGTTGTCTGCTACAATTTTTTTTTTTATAATAATAATATCTATTTTGCTTTTTCCTGACAATTGCATGTTTTTTTTGTTAGAACTACATATTCATATAAATAAATGTATATATTTAATGTTTTCTATTTCAATAGCAAACTAGAACGGATTTGCATAGACATCATTTTATTTAAATGCTAAACTACAACTACAAAAATGATATAAATATTTAATTTGCCATTAAAAAAATAATCAACTGTAATAGAAGGTATTAATTTTGTCTTAAATGCTTGTTGGGTTAGAATTCCTTTTAGAACAGAATTTACTTAACTACAGTGACCTGTAATTCCATTATCATGTGGCGACACTGTGGGTGACTTGTGTCATCGTTTTTCCTTCTAAATATATGGTCTATTTAATAATCTTTTGATAAATTTGTTTGGCATTAGAATGTGAATGAGAGCCACACTCTCAAATACTTTAGAGGTTTACGCATTTTAGTTGCTGTGAAATTTCCACATCACCATAAGAACTATGGCAACAAACTTTTCACAGAATAATTTGCATATTTAAATATTTGTAGAATGTAGTGCACAAAGATTAAAAATTGCTGACCTTATTTCTCTTTTAGTTTGGCACTTTGCTAGTCTTGCTCGGCATAGCATTGAATATTAAGTCTTTGGTATTGTATTGTAAAAATATGACATATTTTAGCATAGAATTAGCGGTGTTCAAAGAATTTTTTTAATCCTGGAAAACAGTTTGGAATTTCCCGGAATTTGGGGGATTTACGCTTTAAAGAAAAAAAAAAAAAAAAACGTAATAAATGATTTCTTATATTTCTTGCATTGACGTAAGATTGCCTTCGCAATGCCTTTTAACCATGAACTTTTGAAAATGATGAAATTTTTTTAACAAAGTTTGCGTTCCAACATTTGCACCAGTAAACAAATTAAAAGTACATATCGGTTAAATATTTTTTGATATCAACAACACTTTCTGCAGTAATGTTGGTGATAGAAATAAACGTTTAATGCACTTGATGAAATTTTTAATTAAAACTGACTCTATTTTAAATTAGTTTTATTGAAAAAATTTGACGGGAATTTTTTCTGCCTTCACAAAGAATGGATTAGCGAAAGTGAATGAATATTTTAAAGGTCTTTTTAAAAGGAATGTAATCCTTATAGAAATAATATTTTCGAAGGCAGGATATTATAACAAACGAATCTTTTAGAAAGGAGTATAAAGACTTAAATAAAGCCTATCACTTGTGGTCCTTTTAATATCTAACGCTCCATTGTCTTCCATTGTAGGACTGTACAATTTTCAAGAAACATGTACATATTTTGATAATGTGCATCACATGTTTTGTAACTTAGGGCTTTTTTGAAATCATATGGCAATAAATAGTTGTTTTGTACTTCATAAAAATCATTTCTATAACAAACGTTCAAATCAAGGCGAATTCATGTAAACGATGGTGGCAATGCTACAAAAAGTACAACACCAAAAACACAACATTGTATTTTATTTATTGCTTCCGTTGGTCGAATTGTCAAAAATACAAGCAACTTTTGACATTCCTCTCTCTAACTTAGAAAAAAAGTAGCTCAGGTGCAAAATGAATTCGCCTTGATACAAATGTCTTAATTGAAAAAACAAAATACGTTGCTCCTAATAAAATACCCGATACAAAAGTAGTGCCAAGTTTTAAAAAATTCTGAATTAATGATTGAATGGCTGAATACGTAAAACATTTTTTTGATTTTCAGGAAAATTCTCAATAAATTCCTGTTAAAACGGGAATTACAAACAAATGAATTTGCCGGGACGGGAATCCCGGGAATAAAAAATGAATGCATATAATTATGTACACACATAAAATATTCTAAGTGCAAGCAAACGCATACTTAGAACTAAAATTGTTGTAGCCGACATCATTTTTAGTTTCAAAATATCTCACGAATTGTGCACAAGGAATAGGAAATCCTTTTAAAATTTATGTCAAATGCCAAAGAGTCGCTAAAAATTGTGACAACGTCCTGTTTTCGTTTGACAATGAACACACTTTTATAAAATTTTTGACAATTTATTGTTTCACTAAAAAAAAAAGTTTAAATTAATTTTGTTTAAGATTTAGAGTATTTTGCTAAATTAACTTTTATAATTGTCATGCTTTGCTTAAGTTTCTATTTGAGCTGCTAGAATTTCAAATGTTTTGTTAGACAAACTGTGTAATTTTGCTTTAGCTTTTGTTTGAAATAACAAAAACCCGTCATTACCATTTAACACTTGGTTAATAATCGTATTAAATTACCAAGAATAAGACTTTGAAATTGCATAAATTTTCATTTATTTTGTTTTTGTTCGTTTTACAATATAAACAAACCTTTTTCTTTGTTGTTGGCTAGTTAATTAGAAAGACTTTTAACCCTGTAAAGGCTAAAAAGTTTTAAGGGTTTTGTAAAATCGAAAAAGGTGCTTTTTAAAAATTAGGGATTGTTTTGAAAATATGCTTCTATAACAAAAAAAAAACACTACTTTATCTAAAAAAAATTTGGTACCTTTTTAAAAAAAAATTCTTTGCAACATTTCGATTTTGTGTTTTTTAAAATACCGATGAAAAAACGCAAAAAAGTACTTTTGATCCTTTTACTTTTTATTAAAAAAATCACTTCTTCGGTAAAATTATTTATTTGTAAAAGTCTATTTCGGTGCCATGAACTAAGAAACGTAGTTTTGCTTCAGAGGGCGAAACTCTTTCTTTAAAATACATATTTGATCGCTTATTGAACAAAATAAAATTCTTTTATTCGGGTTTTTCGTTTAGTTAAAGGTGTTATTTATAAAACCTAAAAAAAAATTTAAAAAAATATGTAAGAGAAAAAGTTATTAACCCCATGGTGACTTTTGCATTACCCTGTACCATGGTTCGTTCAATTAAAAAAGTTTCTAAAAGAGGACTAAAAAAAATTTTTAATAAAAAGTTACTTCAAGGTACTGAAATCGAACAATGTACTTTATTAGTTATTAAAAAAAGTACTTTATGTTTTTAAAGGATCTTCTAACAAAGCTAAGTTCTTTTCTAACAACTAAAGCCTTAATTAAAGGTTCTTTAATAAAAAATTATTAAACATATTTTTCCTTAACAATACTTCTTAAAAACTTGTTCTGGAATTTAAATTTTTCTAAAGAGAAGTTTCCTCCAAAGACCTTCAATTTCCATAAAAATCTTTTTTCCTCCAAAAAGGTACTTTTTCAAAATGGATCTTGCAATAAAAAATTACTTTTTTTTTAAAAAGAAAATTTTTTTCTAAAAGTACTGAAAAAGAAATATTTTTTTCAAAAAACAAGTACTAAAATTATCGTTTTATATGATAAGAAATAACACTGCTAAGTTTTGTGATGATCGGTCCATAATTTATCATACGCCGATAGAAAAGGCGTCATAACCCTGATGTATTTTCACATGAGTTCTATGACAAGTGTCTTCGTTTTTGATCCCAGGACACTTTTCAGTATTGCGATTTCAGCCTTGGCCAAATTGTCATTTGGTGAAATTATGTCATCAATGAGATGACATATCGGTATCACAGAAATGAAGAATCCGAGTCAGTTTAATAAAGTGCGATAACTCAGAAACATTGGAGAATGGACAAATTTTACCGTTTTTCATTTAAATGAGTCATTGGGATTTACTTAAGTCAAAGTAAGAGAGAATATTATTATATAAATACTAACCCGTTACACACGTTTGTTTCACTTTTGTTGTATTCCGTATTTACAGAAGAACTCTCAATTAGAAAACACCAGCAGCATGCCAGATATAGTTTACGTAATCATTCTACTTTGAAAATTTGATGTGTTTAACTAACTAATTTAAACAAATAGAATATGGGAATTTTGTCATCTTTTTTACTTTTTAAACATCAAAATATTATTAATAATACACAAAATGTGGCATCGAAATGATGTCACTGTAGTCATGGCATAGATGACGCATTAAACATGAGAAAATTTTATGATGACATTCGTTATTGAATTGATGTTAATTTTTTGCCTTATTGGTGCCATTTGTAATAACATTGATGTCACGATTCTGATGTTAGTCCATCATGAATATGAAGATGTATTTTTCTATGTGTGTCGGTCGGCCTCATATTAAGCCCCCTCTGCGTACAACAACATCGAATAATGGTATTTTAGTAAAATTTTGTGTGTCAAAGATTCATAAGACAAGTAATCATTCAATTAAATTTGTGAAGATTGACCTTTAACTGACCATTGGCTCTATAAAATCCCCAATTCTAAAATATTTTAATTCTCGGTAAAGCGTATCAAAGATTCAGCCGAATATAGCACTCTTACTTGTTTTTTTTTATAAAAAATTCAATATAAATGTTTGTTAAAAGTAATTGTTCAAAACTACGATTTCTAAAAGGGAAGTTATTAAAAAAAAAACTTTTTCTGAAAAGACACAAGTGTCTTTTCTTAAAATGGTAATGAATTTTTTAAAAAGGTACTTTTCCTAAAAAGGTACATCAGGAAATAGAATTGCCCATTATGGTTAAATTGTTAATTCCCGTATATAAACGTAATTTTTTATGAAAACTTTATATTTTGAACAATAGTAAAAATATGACTTGATTTTTTAACCTTAAAATGAATGCTATACTTTACTTCCTTCCGTCTCACTACCCAAAAGGGTTAAACCTTCTTTCGAATTCTTTTTTTCTATTTCTTTCAAGGTGCCTTTAGGTATTTAATGCAAATGCTTCTTTAGGCTTTTGTTTTTGTTTTTTTTAAGTCTTAATAATTTTCCATTTGCTTTGCAGTCGTATCAAATTTCTCTTGGAAAAACATAAAGAACACTAATTTAGCAGCATTATCTCGACTATTAAGCGTAGTAAAGTTTAACGGTCAGTTTTTAAATAGAAAAAGGGCTTAAGAAAATATTAAAAAATTCAATTTATTTTCTTTTAAATTAATTTAAATTTAACTTTAATTGAAAATCGTATTAAAAATCTCTTTAATTAGTCAATTTTTCTTTAAGGATTACATGCTTGTTTGCCATACCTTGTGGCAAGTAAATGCAATTTGTTGCACAATAATTCCCTCTCGCTTGTTGCATATTTTATTTGTTTGTGTGTTTGTGTATGCGTGCTGGCATGTCTTCTATTACTTATATCGTATATCAGCACATCAATGTAATTTAGAACATATCTTGTCTTGTTTAGTCATGTTGTCATACAATTCATGTCAAATTAATAGTTTAAATATTTCTACAAGCAAAACATGTTAATAAAATTAACAAAATTATAAAAGTAACAGTGAAAGCCAAAAGAATGGAGAAACGCAAATCAAGTCAAGATAACGCGAAATTCGTAACAAAAACGTCTTTGGAAAATTAATTTTTTCTTTGGAACTGAAACAAAATGATTGTAAAATTTCCCATCGGGAAAATTCAGAAGACCATCTTACTTCAGGTCTTTTTAAAATATTTTTTAATTCAATTACTATTCTTATGTAACTGTTGCTACTATTTTGCTTTTGTAAAAACATCCTCTTATTTCCAATAACTTCATAAATGAAAATTAAAAATTTATTGTTTTGCAAAATCTTTTCCGCCTAGTCGTGTATAATAATCAAAGTAGACATTTTGAAATGATTTCAAACACATGGCCCAATTTTTACAAAAATTTTTTATATTAATTTTTTTTTTTGGACAGAGAACGTATGGCATTTTTAACCTCTTCTTTTTTGATTTGACAACGTTTCATTGTCATTTCGATATCATCAGGTAACAATTTTAAAACGGGTTTTTTCTGATGTTGTGTTTAATTAATCTGAACATCTATTTTTTGTTTTGCTAAATTTGTAGAAGAAAATACGAGTTTTAAAAATTGATCAACAACTAAAGCAGAATCTCATCAGTTACAATCATCTTTTAAATTTCCTTTTTTGATTTAACAGTGTTTTGTTGTAATTTCGATACTATCAGTTGACAATTTTTAAACTTGTTTTCTCACTTTGTGTTTAATTAATCTGGACATCTCTATTTTTTTTTTGGCAAATTTGTAGAAAAACTATGATTTTTATTGTTTTTCTCCATTACCCCCTTTTTGAGCATACGGCTTCCACAAATCATCGCCATCTTACATGATTTGTTGCAGTTGTTTTCGCGTCTTCATATGTAAAATTTCTCTGACGTTGTTCTTCTTGGAGTATCGATCCAAACAGTAATGATATTTTGCCTTCTATCAGTTCCGTTAATCGGTTGTTGTTTTAGCTAAGTAGATAATTGGTCTGTTGTAG
Organism: Pollenia labialis; assembly: GCA_949318255.1. NCBI lineage: Eukaryota > Metazoa > Arthropoda > Insecta > Diptera > Polleniidae > Pollenia > Pollenia labialis. The sequence continues at coordinate 133,633,660 of OX439143.1, read as the reverse complement.
CAGGTATGATTGCACTATTCTATTTCATGGAGCATCGCTCGGTCTATTGTTATTTTGACTTGTATCAGTTTCTTAAATCAGCTGTTGTTCCAGCTAAGTAGATGATTGCTCTACTGCAACACGTCCTCGAATAATGGGGCTGCCATCCGTCCGCCGTCTATTTTGGTGTACTGTCAGGGAACCTCCATAATCTTTGATTCCTCTTTTTTCCTACGGGGTAGCGACTGCCTAACCTTTTTCATGATTTTATCCTCCTTTCCCAGAGGGGAAGAAGGTCAGGTGGCTTCTTGAATGGATAATTTAGAGGGGGTTTAAAGGCCCTAACATTTTAAAACTTGAAAACCGTGATGAACATTTTTCGTCCTCTGCCAGGTATCGAACCTCCGATGTTTAGTTTTTAAGGCAAGCACTTTAACCACTTTACCAAAACAAAAACCAATACAGAATGTCTCTAGTTAAAATCATCAAGTATGATCCTTTAAATTATATTTTTGATTTGACAACGTTTTGTTGTCATTTCGATACGATCAGTTGACAAATTTAAAATTTTTTTAGTTTTGTTTTGAAATTATGAAAGATTTGAAAAAGGTGGCAATAAATGCTTTAAATTTTACCAAATTTGCAAAGAATGTGACCAGAAAAAATTTTCGCCATTTTTTTTTCAATGAAACAAAAATAAAATCCGTTTTAATTAAAAATTTAATTAGGTGAGTTAAACGTTTACTTATATCAACAAAATGATTGCAGAAAATTACAACATTTTATTCATCATTAAATTACTGCAGAAAATGTTGTAAATATCATCAAATATTTAATTGATGCTATTAAATAAAATTTTTTTTGCATTAATTTATTTTTAAAACAATTTTTTTTCATTATCTCTTCTAAGTCTAGCTTTTACTGTAGTTTATTTTAAATGGCTTTATTAAATCAACAGCTTTTGTATGCATTTTGTGTCTTTAAATTTGACAGTAATTTTAACTGTTTGTGATTTGTGGCCGTATTTGTCTTCACTTTGTTGCTGCAAATATTTACGTAATGTAAACATTTCTCTTCTGATGTTCGTGTTGCCAAGACCTCCTTGTGCATTTTTCTTTGTTTTCTTCCTCTCGTTTAAAATTATTAATGAAATAAGTTCTAACGAAAGTCGAGAATTGATTACACTGAGTTATAAAGTAAAGAAAATTAAATATGCTTTCATTGCCCTTTTGTTTTCTAATTGAAAATGTAAAGCAAAATTTACTGTAAATATTGAAGGAATTCCACATTTTTGAAGCAAACAAAAAATTTTTTTTTTGTTTATAAACTACACAAGCCGTTTGACAACAGCAACAACAATATGTTATGTGTTATAAGTTAATTATAAAAAATTTTATTATTTACACAAACATGCTTCATAAATTTGACATCTGTTTGTTCAACAGTTTGTGTGGTTTATTTGGTTTTTAAGTAAGAACAAATTACAGATGTTTACCGTCTAAAACCATGTGTTAAAGATCAGCCGTCGGTTGAAGATTCCAGTTTAATTAAGTTAAATACCCAATACTCTCGTAGGTAAATTAAAATTCGAATTAAAATCGAGTTCTACAAATACAACTTGCAAACTCTAGACGTGTAATTATTTTTACTGTAGCCCAGTGTAATATTATATTGCTTTTATAATGTATGTATTTGTCGGCAGTGTCCTTAAATGTATGTCATAAAAATTTGTGTGCTCTAAATGTTTATGTTGCATGTACAAATTTTTGATGTTTAATATGTTCTGATGAGTTTCTTATTGTTATAACTGATGATTTTATATAAATGAAAACATTATTATTTAATGATTATTTGGTTTATTATATTTATTCAAAAGACCGCAATGCTTGGCCTGCGTAGATATTGTCTGCACAGACGGGCATTATTAAAAAAAAAAACCTCTACTATAATGAGAACAATAATAAAATAATGTTCTTTTAAACTGCACTAAATGAAATAATTTTCGAAAATATAAAAATTAAAGTTAATTGAAATGATTAGTAGAAAATCGTAATGATTAAAACAATAAATACCAAATTATGTACACCCTTCTCAAAACATTGTTCCGATATAAAAATTAAACAATTTCTTGTGAGCGGAGGTATTCGGTCTTATAATAAGTATCGTCTTAAAAAATAGGTGTTATGATTGCCGTAAACGACATAAATACGACAAACTTTCTATGCATAGAACACATGTGTTACATTGTCCTTGTCGTGAATTTGAGATGATATTGATAAAAATTTCAAACGACTATGATCACGACAACGACTGACTCTCGTAATAAGGCTGATTATGTATTCATGTTTGTATAAAGTTCGGCGCAGAAAATCTCTCTACACAGAAAACATTAAAAGTTGTCCCAAAGCACCAAATTCATAACAAATTCATAGAATCAAGTAACCCAATTGTTGATTTTGAATATCGGAAGCACTTAGAACATTGTTCGTGCATTTTTTTCTTTAAAATAATGATTTTAACTATTCACTTACAACCTGCTCACTTAAATTTAAAATTCACTTCAACGGTATTCGCTTCTAGGCTGCTTTTTGGTAGTACGTAATAGCCAGCGAATATATCAGCGCTCACGTAGTTTTCATGCTTCCAGAAACCTTAAATTTCTATTACTGGGATTTTGTAGTTCTCACACGCAGGGGCGATTGGTAAACGCATTGTTTGTCACCCAGTGGTTAACACTTTCTTCAGATAAGACCAACATGACAGGTGCTTAAATCCATTTTCCTTTTTCATGTCTGTTCGGCTCTATCCGGGAGTATGTGAAAGGCGGCAGAGTTTAAAATTGACAGAACTTTCGAGAGATCTCTGCTGAGCAGAAATCCTTTTTGCTACCGCAGAAGTAAGAACCCTGAATTTCTGTTCCAGTTCTAGTAAGGCCCTTTTGGGGATCACGTGGTAGTTGTGGCTTAAACCCTAAGTCGCCGGAAGGAAGATCTTTATCAGTCAGCTTTAAAAGCTGATTTCACCGCCCTCCATTGTGGGGAAGTTTCGGAGCTCCCTAGGTGCTGTGCTTTTTAAAAGATGGTGCTTGCTTTACAACATTGGAGGTTAGACAGCTCCAATTCCTTAGCAAGAGGCAATTGTATGATTCTGTTGGATGGTGCACTCAAATTGCCATCTATTCGCATTGGTTGTACCCACACATGGAGCCGTCGGTGGACGCTCTATTCTCTCATAGTTCGACAAGCACGATAGATACCCACGGAAATCCAACCCGACTTAGTGCCCGGTCGGCTGTCTGACTGGTCGGCAGGCTTATAGTCTTTGTTATTATTTGTTTCAGTTCCGTTATCGCTATTATTGAGGATGGGCGGGAGATTGGTTCACTCTATCAGAATCTGGTGCCAGGGCTGCTGGCTGAGCCTCTAGGCAGGCTGTACAAAATTGCCTCTTCACTGCTAGATGTCACAAAGTTATACCGTTTCGTGGTCGGTCGCCCTGCTACACCAGCTGCTACCGCAAGGTTATATTTTCAGAAGGCACCACGGAAGAGTTTGTGGTTGCAATTCTGATAGTCATAGACTGAAACGGCACGAACATTCTTCGGCGAGATGTTACATGTAGTTCCCTTAGTCTTATCTACCAGCTGATAAAATTCAGTACCTTTTTTTGAATCAAGGACGAAGTGTACTGAAAATAGCGACCATCGTTTAATGATTTTAAGCCGAAACTTTCCAATCGCTATTTTCTAAATGGTTTTGAAATTGTCTTGCAACACAAAATTTTTCGGCCATCGCTTTTCTTACACGTATCAAATTGAATGGTGTCTATACCATTTCCTCAAATGACTAAGTGAGAAGATGCTCAAAAATGTTATATCGGTTATTAAAGTCTTAAATCATTTGTTAACGATACGCAAGCTGTTGTCAATCCCACATTTCTAAATTATGTACCCAACTTTTGTGGTTTAAATAAATCGGTTGACGATCCTTCCAAAATGTTACACAAGTTATCCAAGACACAAACTATGTGAAAAGATACGCCAGCTGTTGCGAATCCCGCATTTCTAAAGGCATATTCACACTTAACAAATGTTTGACTAACAAATCCGAAAAAAGCGTGGCGACTTAATTTTTTAATAATATTTGTTAAATGCGACTGAAGCTTTAGTTATACCCCCAACCGGATTTGATGTCAATAAATTGTTTGGAGTAGTTTAATCAAACCTTTATACAAGCCAAAACTGTGCTTAAAATGTTTATAAATAATTCCCAGTCCTAAAAATCAATTTTACAACTAAAAAAATTATAAAATTTTAAACAATTTCTGTTTAAGCTTAATTAATCCACTTGATTAAGAAAAATTCTCATATTTCAAAGTGCATAATCATTAATTTAACCCTTTAAGTCCACTTGACTTATTTGACTTTGCAGCAATGTAAATAAATAAAAAAAATTCAAGTGCTTAAAGGCTTTAAAATATTTTTTTTTAATAACTGTGTATAAATATTTGAATAATCTTTTGCCAACGCAATGTAACATATGATTTTTATGAGCCATGTAACCCAAATTAAAACTTAACAAGAATAAAAAAAAAAAACAAAGAGAAACAAATTCAAAGTCAAAAAGTCAAATTAAATAATTTAACTTATTCACACAAAATCACTCAATCATTCATTCACTCGCTTACGCAGTCAGTCATTTAAACAAAAGTACTTTTTAATAAGGAATTTGGCGCATTTTACTTTAACAGGGATGGGTTTTGAGGAACTTTAAAAAAGTACCGAATGAGAAATCTAAAAAGACAGCGAAAAATTATTTAATTTTTTGCTTTAGAAAATTTTTAGTTATAAAAACTTTTAAAGTCCCAATTCATATTATGAAACTTTTGCTGCGAAACATTTGCGCTTAATGGTGAAAGGGTAAAGACGAATGGAAAAGTATACTTTGTTTCGTGTACAAGCAGTTTTTGTGAGTTTTTTCTTTAAGAGGAAAAATAAGAAAGACGGAAAGCATATAAAATATTTAAATGCAGCAAAACAAATATTTCATTTTTTTGACACGAGAAAGTTTTTGCAGAAAATGTTCAATAATATGGACGAGGGCTTATCATTCAAAATTTTGTTCGTCTATTTGGTTAACCTTAACAAAAAATTAGGAAAATTTTCTTAAAATTTTTATTGTAAAATATAATAAAATTCAAGTTACTACCCTTTCTTGGTACTTGTTATAATCAAATGGTACCAAAAAAGTACCAATTTTTTCCTGATTTATTATTTGTTCTATTGCTGCATGACTGCATTTTCAAGACCCTCTTGATACATTATTCTCTGTTAATAAAGTGGAAGTCAATCATCACCCATCATCATAATTTTCATTTATTTATTTACAAATCGTACAAACATACAGTCGCACTTACTTGTGTACGCACACTTAAAGTGTGTGCAAGTAAGTGAGTGAATGGCTGAGTGAGTTGTTGTTGAAAATATTAAAATTAAAAAAAAAAAAATTAAATTACAATAACAATAATAATAGCAACATTAAATAAGAACAGCCCACATTTTTTGTTTTCAACATTGAAAGTAAAGTTTTCCTTCTTCCCGATTCTATATATGTATCTTGTTTTATTTATTCAATTTATTCCACACCCGAGTTGCATGTTGTAGCTGTTCAACTGAATCAATGTTTGCATTCATCCATGTTCACACAATTACAGACACACACACACACACACACACACACACAAATAAACACGCTGATGCAAGCAAATACATTGATTTTATGCATACGAGTGCGTTAATATTTGTAAAAAAGATGCACAAGATTGTGGTCTCCTTAAAAACTTTTTTCCACAGTTTTTTGGTTGAAAACCAATCAACAATTGTTAAAGAAGAAGTGTGCAACCGGTCAGATATATAAAAGAATAAAATAATAATTCTAAGGTTACATTAATGATTGATTGTCCTTTTGTGTTTCGTTAAATAATCCGGGTAAGCAAGGATCCAAGGGGGGTGCTGGTTATGCGGGTCATTAAGATCCAGGGATAGTCGAGCACTGGTATTCCAAATCATATATGTATTGCGTTTTGGAAAGTTTCCCAAATAAATTTCCTTTACGTAACCCCTGCCCCCTAAAATGAAGGCTAGTTCCAACTTTGGATATAACTTACTTTTAAAAGCAGGCAATAGGAAATTTTCAAGGTATTGAGTTCTTATAACCTCACAATACTCACTCTCCGAGAGTACCTGTTTATGTAGACTCATCGATTAACTTGGTTAAACAGAAAACTGGAACAAAATGCTTGTAATGCCATTTTTTTGATTTGAAGGCCCTTTTTGATAATAATTCTGAATAACTTTAACGCGTTGCTCGGTTGTGTATCTTTCCATGGTTCAAATTGAGTTAGTCTGAAATTGAGAAATGTCAAATGAAATTCAGAAAAAAAACTTGACGTTTAGGTGTGGTTCACATTCAACATCGGCCCTTTTTACCACTTAACCACCCTTTATAAATGTTTTGTTGGTGTAATATTTTTTTTGCTGGCTTTTTGTTTATTTTATTTATTTTGGGTTTCTTTACCAGCCAAAAGAGTTCTAAGCACTGAAACGAACGAACATTAATGTGCTTAACTGATTGTGTTTTCCACAAATCTACCGAACCGAACAGTATATGTATAATGTTTATTTTCGAACACTGATATAAAGACATATTTTATTTTGCGTGCACTCTGTGCATTTTCGTGAAGAAGTCTTTGCGTTATTTTGGACATATTTCATTAAATCAGATACGAGAGTTATTTGTGCTTTGTGCTACGATCAATTATAGACTGATCGCAGAAAAATTTTTAGAATTTGGTGTTTAAGAGAAATAGATGCTAATAAATAACGCTCAAGGTTCTTTGTTGACTCGTATAACCAACTGGTTCGTTCGAAAGTGAATTAACTCTTTCAACATGCAGTACTTAGTGTAATGAATGTGTTGTACAAAAGTTTGTTCTTTTCTTTTCTCTCTTTTTGTTTGATTATTTGTTAAAGATTTTATTCACAACAATACAGAAACCACAGCAATATTAACAAAAAAGAAATAAAGGAAAGCAAATGTAACAACCACAGCAATAATAAATAAATATAATAAAATAAATTGCTTGTCAAAAGGCAAAAGTTTTATTACATGCATGTTTGTAGGTATGATTGTACTCAAAGCATAAATGTACAACAATTTACAATGTAAAAAAAAAAGCACACACGCTTGCAAGAATACGAATTCGAACAACAATCATCAAAACTTAAGTGACAACCGAACAACATTGATCATATTTCCTGTAATATATCATTTTCAAAAAATTTATCACAAACTTACAAATACATACATAAATACATATGTATGTAGGCACTTATGTATACGGGTGCGAACTTCGAAAAGTGATATACAAGAAAACTTTAATGCATTTACTCCTGAGTGTATGTGTGTGTGTGTTTGGATAAAGTTTATGGTTCAAAGGTCAATGAATTCCATTCTGCTGCTGTGGTGATGCTTTTGGCTGCTCTTAAATCTTTCCAAAACAATTTATTATATCTAGTATGTTTTACTAATTTATGATTGTGTACAAAAAAAAAAAAAAATTGTTTATGGCAAACGAACAAAACTCAATTACAACCTATTGATAATTCTTTATTCGGTTGTGGCGAATTTTTCGTTACCCTCCACCCCAAATCAATTAATTTCGAATGTGGCAATTTTGGCAAATTTTTCACAACTACATCCTGAAAATTTTTCAAAGCTTCAATTTTCTTTTTATCTTTCTGGCAAAAAATCGAGCACTTACCGTTAAAATAGCTTAAGCGACATAATTTTTTTTTAAAATCTTCGTTTTTTTTTTTAAATGATTTTGTTATTTGTGCTTAATTCCCAATTTTTATTTTTGATAAAAACACTGGAATTTATTGTTGATGGGATAAGATACTGCTATCGTTTTTTTAATTAATGCATTCATTGGCACCACTTGCATCATCTCCTTAAATGTCTTGGTCACATAAGGAACCGTTACGATTTTAAAGCAAAAACAATTTTAACTTAAGCGCCAACCTTCATACAAAATTTTTATGAGAGATAACAAAAAAACACCTTCTCCTGTAAAATTTGGTTTTTGTCGCTTTAGAGTTTTTTGTGGTAAGGGCTCGATATATATTTCGCTTCAAAGAACTGCTGTTATTTAAAAGCAAAGAACTAGCAAGTCAATTTCGAAAAACCTTTCTAAAATAAAGCGTTTTCCTGTCGGACCGGACAAGGTCAGGACTAACAGACTGGTTAGATAAAACTTTTCAAACACTATTTTCTAAAAAGTTTTTAACTGATCTTACAAGATATTGACAAGAGCTGTCATAATGAAGGCTTGTCGCAAATTTCGAAATTTTTCGGTTATGGCTTGCTTTAAAAGAATACATTGCATCCGTTACCGATCACCGATTTTAGAAGCTTATAATAGATGAGACCTTTCTGGTTGCTCATAATACAAAGCATTATCTTGGCGCCACTTTGATTTTATGTGATTCGGGTTTTCGTAATTTATCTATTTCGCATCGTTAGCAATTATTCGTTGCTTGCAGTATTTCGGATATGCAAAGTCATCTTTCGATATCTTTCGGCTACAACTTGTGTTGTGATACCCTATTTCCTTTATTTCGGCTAAACCCTACTGTTCTTGCAACATGTGGACAAGCGCTGTCATAATAGAGTAGACATAAAGCTGTAATTATGTCGGGTCGCTAATTCTGTTCGTTTTTCTGTCATTCCTGGCTTTAAGCGAATACATTATGTACAAGGTAACAGGGTGCCGGTGACCGTCGGATACAATTTCAGGAGCTTATTATATAGTGGACCCTTCCCAACAAGAACAGATGACCTTGGCGCAATGGATATGCGGCTTGGACGTCGTTTCAGATGGTTTTATTAGCAATTTTCAGACGATTTCTTTCATTGTAAAATCCCTTAAAAAAAAATTTAAATCTCTCAAAACTTCTTTAAAAAATATTAATATTTTGTTAAAATTCTAAAAAAAAAAATTGTACAAATTTTAAAAATTTCTTAAAAAAATTAGTAAAATTTTTCTAAAAAAAAGGAGTGAAATTTATTAAAATTTCTTAAAAAAAATTAAATTTTTGAAAAATCCTAAAAAAAAATTTTACTTTTCAGAATTTGTAAACCAAAAATAATTTTACCGAAATGTCTAAAAACATCAAAAGAAATTTCACAAAATTTCTGGAAAAAAAAAATTGTGAAATTTTTCCAAAGTCGCTATAAAAATATTGAAACTTTGTAAAATTTTCTTTTAAACTTAAAATACCCTCATCCAACACTTGTGATGGTGGGGAGTATTCAAATAAATAAATCCAATCACATAAAAATGTTCGCAATCTCTTCCTCTCTCTCTCTCTCTTCGCCCGCAGTTCACTACACATAAATCTTAATTTTCATTATAACCAGAATAATGGTAAAAAAATAAATAGATTTTTCGTTGCTTGTAGGTTAAATATAAAAAAAAATCTTTTTCTTTTTATATAAATTTAATTGTTTTATTATTTTTTACATTTATATATCCGTAATATGGGAAATAAAATGAGTAATTTAATTAATACAATTTTATGATCAAAGTTTAAACAAGAAATAGTTTGGCTTAATTAATGTAGATAGATATTCTGTGTTGAATTTCTATAATTTATTGCATTTTAAATAAATTTTTTTAACTATTTTATATAAAAAAAAAACATAAATGCTATTTTTAGTTTTAGAGAATTGTCCGAGTCAAAGTGGTTTTAGAAAAATGTGCGTTGAACACAAAAAAGAAATACGGTTCAATTCCATTTTAATTAAATATTTCATAAAGAGTAAGTGAATGAATATTTAAATTAAAAGATCAACAAGATGCTGTAATTAAACAAAACCAAATTGCCAAGATAATAAAAATTTTAATTGAAATGAATTCAAAAAAAAGGAAAAAAAAGAAAAGGGAGACCATATTGAAGATTTAAAAGAAATAAGTAAACGTTATTAAAAAGTACCATTGAAGGAGGAAAAAATACCCACTTTAATCTTGATAATATGAAACACTTTAAAAAAAATCACTTACTTTATTGGTGCCCGTTCACACATAAATTTTCTTCATAAACATGAGAATTTTGAATTTAATGCAAACATTTTGAAATGATTCTAAAAAATAATATGACCCCTTTCAGACTCGGCAAGTTAGTTGCGCAAGTAACTTGCCGAGTACAACAAAGTCTGTACTAAATATTTTGTTCCTTACCCCGAAATTACCACTGACGTCTACAAACCAAGAGTTGCTCAAGAGACTTGCGCAAGTAACTTGCCGAGTGTGAAAGGGGTCTATAGAATTTTGGAAAAAATTTTAAAAAAAAGTTTCACAAAACAGTAAAATTTCTTTCCAAGTTTCCTAAAAAATTAAAGTTTTTTTAAAAATTCCTATAAAGTAGAGAAATTTTGTAAAATTTCATAAAAAATTTCCTTAAAAATTAAAAATATATGTAAAATTTCCAATAAGATATTAAAATTTATTAAAAATTTTTAGTTAAAAATGGCGAAATAAAGTCTATATTTCCTATAAAGTAGTGAAATTCAATATCAAAATATTCCATAATATAATAAATTTTTTCCAAATTTCCCAAGAAAAATTTAAATAAAATAGAAACTGGGAATTATTTCCTTTCATAGGTTACTTTATTATATTCAACATTTTTTTATTTTTTCGAATTTATTCTATGAGCTCAATTTCCGTTATGTATTTTATAAAGCTTTTTTGTAATAGTCATATTCCTTTAATTTTTAGAAATGCCTTTAAGCACTATCAGGCTATTTTATTGTATCTTCTTGTTACATTTTAAAAATATCGCAACTTAGTGTATTAATTTGGGAAGTCTTGTAAAAATTGTTTATAAATTAGTGAAAATTTCAACATTTCTTATACAAAATAAAGTTTTAAATTATTTTCTAAAAAATGATTAAGAAATTATACAATTCCCATAAAATTAATTGTTCTCAAAATTTTCCTCATAACAGGAAAAGTTTGTAAAAAGTTCCTATAAAATAGTGAAGTCTTACTACAAAAATAGAAAACATTTCCTAGTAAATAGTGAATTTTGTTTCAACATTCCGTTAAAAAATTTGACATTTTGTCAAAATTTCCTATAAAATAATACCATAATAAAATAATAAGCAATAAAAATTTGTCAAAACTTCTTTTACATGTAAAATTTGTTGTAAAATTTCCTATAAAATAATTAAATTTTTTCAACATTTTCTTTAAAAAAGCAAAATGTTCACAAAATATTCTTAAAATTAGTGAAGTGTTGTAAGAATTTGCAATTAAATGAAATTTAAATCGGTAACAGTTCCTAATAAAAAGTGAAAATTTCCTATAAAATAGTTAAGTTTTGTAAAATATCCCATAAAACATTAAATTTTTCTCAACATTTTCTTCAAAACAGTAACATTTTGTAAAACGTTCCTGTAAAATATTGAAGTTTTGTAAAATTCTTTTATAAAAATAGCTAAATTTTCTAAATTTTAATTTAAAAATACTAAAATTTGTTCAAATTTCCTATAAAAATGTGACATTTTAACAAAATTTCCTATAAAGTACCCAATAAAAAATGGTGCTTCCAACGAAGCTGGTTTGTAAGGGAGAAACATAAGTTTCGCTTGCCATTGCGCTTACGGAAGACATGAATTTTATATGGCGAGTTTCCACTTTGAAGCAATACATTTTTGACACATAAAGCGCATTATTTAGCGTATAAAAAAATTGCTTCGTAGTAAGGGAATGCCGTGGCACTTGAAATGTTAATTTTTTTTATAAAAGTTGTTTAAAGTTCTTTCACTTACTTTACTGTATTAAATGATAAAAAATGTTTATTGGGTATTCAAATTTTTTTTAACGATTTTTAACAAGTAATAAGATTTTGTCAATTCTTCTTTTACAATGAAAAATTTCCTATAAATTTTCCAAGAGGTTTTCTCAAAATTATAGTTCTGTGGCATTTTGACGAAACATCTTAACTCAAATTAAAAAATTTTTAAAAAATGTTGTTAATCATACGAATTTTCAGTCAAAAAACATTTTTGTTTACGTTTTTAAAATTTCGTATTATAAAAGATATTTTTCTTTAATTTTGGTTTATTTTGTTAATTGATAAAAATGATTTTTTCACCAAGCAGTAAGCTAGTCTATCAGGGCCGGTGTTGCGGGGGTTTGATTCCCGCCAGAGACTCTGGTTTCTTTCCTGCAGACAAGCGTAGAGCTTCGCAGGATAAGCTTAGGGAATAATTAAAAAAAAAAAACGTAAGATGTTTTGTCAAAATGCCACAGATTTACAATAGCAAAAATTTTTCCACACATCCTATAAATTAGTGCAGTGTTTTTAAAACTTAAAACTTGGTATAAAATAGTAAAATTGTCAACATTTCCTATAAAATAATAATGAAAGTTTGTAAAAATTTACAATAAAATATTAAATTTCACTTAAAAGTTACTTCAAAACTGTTAAATTTACTATAAAAATAGTTAAATTGTCTAAAAATTTTATTCTTTAAAAATATTGAGATTTTGTAAAATTTCCTATAAAAATTGTGAAATTTTTAAAAATGTTCCATGAAACTATTGAATTGTTATAAAATTTCCTCCAAAAATAGTTAAATTTTATAAAATTTCTTATTAAAATTGAAAAATTTTCTAAAATGTTAAAAAATTAGTTAAATTTCTTAAAACTTTCTTAAGAAAAGTTAAATTTAGTCGAAATATTTTATAAAAAATTCCTATAAAATATTGAAATTGAAAAATTTCCTATAAAAATTGTGAAATTTTTAATAATGTTTTATGAAAATATTGAAGTTTTGCAAATTTCCTCTAAAAATAGTTAGATTTTATAAAATTTCTAATAAAAATTTAAAACTTTTCTAAAATGTTAAAAAATTAGTTAAATTTCTTAAAACTTTCTTAAGAAAAGTTAAATTTTGTCGAAATATTTTATAAAAAATTCCTATAAAATATTGAAATTGAAAAATTTCCTATAAAAATTGTGAAATTTTTAATAATGTTTTATGAAAATATTGAAGTTTTGCAAAATTTGCTCTAAAAATAGTTACATCTTATAAAATTTCTTATTAAAATTGAAAAATTTTCTAAAATGTTAAAAAATTAGTTAAATTTCTTAAAATTTTCTCAAGAAAATTTAACTTTTGTCGAAATATTTTATAAAAAGTTTCCATAAAATATTGAATTTTTTTTAATAATAAATAATGCCAAAAAATTAATATACAATATATTTCTAAATTGTTAATAAAAACATATCATGGTTTACTATAAAATAGTGAAATTTTTTCAAATCTTTCTATAAATAATGAAATTTTTTCCAGAAATCTTCCCTTAAATCAAGATTTGTTAAAAGTTTTTGTGAAATAGTCAAAATTTTTCTATGAAAAAAGTATAATATTGTAAAATTTCCTATAAAAATAGTGGTATATTTTTATTTTTTAAAAAAACTATTGATAAATTTTTTATAAGCGAAATTTTCTAAAATAACTAAAAAAAAAGCAAAAGTTTGTAAAAATTTCAAATGATATGAAATTTTGTAATATTTTAAAAAAATATTGAATATATTTATTTTAAAAATTTTTCCCTAAAATAAAGAATTAAAATCTTGCAAAAATTTCCTATAAAATAATTAAATCTTGTGAAAATGTTCTATCAAATATAAAAGTTTAAACCAATTTTCTATTAAATGGTGAAAAATGTTCAAAGCTATTTTGAAATCTTGCAAAAATTTCCTTAAAATATTGATATTTTGCAAAATTTATGGTAACATTTTTCAATTTAATACTTCTGCATGTGTTACGTTGAAATCTTTGAAACGGCGCAAAATGCATAGACTTAATTGAATATTGATAATAAATTTGATTTTATTTTTATTAATATTTATGACATTTTTTTAATTTTTACTTTATCTGAAATAATTACAAATAATTATCGTAAATTGCTAAAAAGCCGGCTTTTTAATATCAACTGCATTTATATAAACACTTTTAAAATATGGTCTTGATTTATATTGAGCAATAATTTTTAAACGAGAAACTTTCTAGACATGGAAAAAAGGTATTTCTATTTTTTTTCCTAACGCAAAAGACTTTTTGCATAAAATTGGATTGTTGACAAGTAAAAATTATTTCGCTTGCTAAGTGTAATCTGGGATCTAGAAATTAAAACATTAAAAAGGTGTATAAATAAACATTTTTTACTCATTACGTGTAGAAAATGTGTAAACAATTAAAAAAAAACCTAAAAGCTTTTTAAACACTTTCAAACAAGTCTTTAATTGCCGCTGATACTTTATAAAACAAGCATGAAAAAAATAAATAAAAATTCAGCACAAATGAGTTGTTTGAGTTGTTGAAATCAAGGTGAAAGAGGAGGTGTATTGGAAGCCGGGCACCTTATTTTAAAACAACAACAACAATAACAACAAACCCCAGAGTCAGGTGGCAATTAATTGATTACTTGGCTTGCAACCGTAACAGACGCATTTAAATTTGAATGCCTCAACGGTCCGAGTTAAATCGAATAGACAAGAGAATGTGTGTGTGAATTCATCTGTAAAGGTATTTTTATGAAAATGTTAAAGCTGAATGTGTGAGTTGAATTGTTTGACCGTAGAAAACAATCAATAAATTTTACAATATGTGATTGCTGTTGTATTGTGTTCTAAATAAATAGAATTTCATTTGAGTTTGATTTTTTTTTTGCGTTCGAAAACAATAAGACGTTTGAACAAATAAAAAGTCATTATTTAACTAGTGACTTGTACGGCATTTTTTCAACACTTGCCCATTACCAGAATGGCAGCAAACAATAATAAAAAAAAATTCAATAATAAAAAATAAACTTTAATTTAAACACGTGGGTCACGTGTTGTTGAAACATTTCCTTAAAGCCTTAAGTGAACTATTTATAAACAAAAAGTTAAGTAAATTGTTGTGTGTTATTTTAATTAAAATGTTTGCTATACGAACAAAATCATCTCTAAAGTGTATAAAAGGGTTTTGTTTTCAAAAGTTGGAGGTAGTTAGGGAGTCACAGGTAACAGTGATTTGAAAGATAAAATTAATTTTCATATTCTGTTAAAAAATAAAAAGATTACTCTTTTAAAATCTTTAAATAAGATTAAACAAAAATACCAGGTTTGGTATTTTCGGTAAAAGTGTACTTTTTGTAATAACAAAAGTACATTAGTACACCAGGGACTAAGTAAGTCATTTAGGAAAAATTTGTTTTCACTGTAAGAGACATTTTGCCTTATGGAAATTGTAATTAATTCCAATGGCTTTCGATCAATCATCGTCAAAGATTTATTTTAGGATACAGAATGATTTAGAATATTTTTTTAAACAGCCAAATATTGTGCAATTGCAAATGATCCCTGGGGAGGGATCATTTAAAGGATATTTCACCTTTTGGTGTTACATTCTCCGGGGGAAATCAGGCTCAGTCATACCTGAAATCCGACAAAGATTCTAAGTTATTAGGCATCCTGAAGTCTGAGTGATTTCTTGAGACCGAAGGCTAACCAGAGAGCCTTTCCATCTAATACCACGGGAGTCAGTAGTAGCCCTCAGAGTAGCCCTTAGAGAGCATGCGCCGTAATGAGTATTGGTTGCGGCTTCCGTAAGTATGCTTCTTTCGGGAAATGCTTTCTGTCTTTCGGGGAGATTGTCTATGCGGATAGGGAAGGGATGTTTTGATTTAAGCAAAATTTTGTATTTTCATGAAATTTAATGAAAAAGCTTCACATTCAAAATGGGCTGTTCTCAAACGTTTGCGAATGTGTTCGGTTTGAACTTATTCGCAAAGGAAATTATTTTAAATTTTTTGATCATATCAAATTTGAATATTTTTTATTTTTAAACTAAACTTATAATTTTTTTACATAAAAAGCTACATTTATTTTTAAATTATCACTTAAAACACAAAATCAATCAACAAATTAAACATTTTTTTTGTACACGTATACGGACATATACTTAAGTTATAATTGTAATAAAATTAGTTTAAAATCATGTTATTTAAAAAATATTTTTAATTCAGCTTAAGCATGTGGCAACAGTTGTACACCGACTAACCAATTCTGTGGCAACATGTAGTAAGTTGTTTTACAAGAGGTTCATTGATACGAAAGTATCAATTATGAATTCGTTTTGTATTGAATTTTACTGCCAGTGGAGCTACAACACTAAAAAAGGTATAAATAGTTTTAACGGAAGGGAAGTGATTTTAATATAAAAAGCAAAAGTAAAAAAAAAAATTCGGGTATTTTTAAACTTTTATTTCGAAAATTAAGTTGTCAATAATGCAGGATATTTATTTATGTAAGTACCTGCACTGGTGGCCTTCCTCATAGTATTCTTAGCACCAGGTGACAAAGAATGCGTTTAACAACCGCCCCCGCGTGTGTGAGTGCCTTCAACACATACACGTTGCACCAGGGCTAAATTATACACTCACCGCTTGTTTTATAACTAGAGTATTTAACCTTCTCATTTGCTTCAAAGCAAGCATCATCTGCTGAAATAGCAACAGGACTCAGGGAGATCTGCAAAGCTTCCCCCTAAGGCGGTTAATAAGCCTTTTTGAAATCTCCCTTCCTGTTTTAAACCACAACCACCACGTGATCCCCAAATAACCCTCATCAATAGTCAGGCTTGAACCGAAGTTCCAGGGGCTCTTGACTCCCATGGTACCCGATAGGATCTCTTGTCAGTCGATATCAAGAGATCTGCCAATTTTGAATTCTGCAGAATTCCAGGTATCACCTGCACATGATTGCAACCCGGCGAAAAAATTAAAGTGTCAGGTTACCAAATTAGCAGTATTTTAAATCGGGTTATTGAAATATTTTATCAAGCTTACTTTTCCTGCTGATATTTCATGGTTTAAAAACGTATGTATGGAATATTATCAACCTTGTCCTGCTGACATTTAACTTCTGGAATGGCATGTTTTTGGTCATCAGTTGAACGAATCAGCTGCATGCCATTAATATTGAAGTTCTGCAAAAACGTTTATTAAAAATATTTAATCGTTTTTTATTTCGCTGAAATGCGCTTTCAGTCGTCTGCAGAACAAATCAACTGCATGCCATTGATATTAAAATGTTGCAAAACCAGTGATAAGAAATGTTTAATATTGTCTACTCTATCTACTTTGTCCCGTCACGGTGTTAAATCTTATGTTAAGGCAAGGTTTTACACGATCAGACAAGTTTTAAGTATTTTGACAAAAATGCTTCCTCGATCTTATTATTGTTTGGAATTTTTCAAAAGACAATAAAAAACATTTTATCATGACTGGATTGTAATTTTCTCAAAATACGTAAGAGTTGTGGTAGAGAGTGAAGAGCTCTTTTGTAATATTGAAATGTGGCAAACCGGTTTACAAAAATATTAAATTTAACTTCATTCCGCTTACATTCTGTAGTTTTCAACCGAGTTTTTACTCAACAGCAAGACAAATCATTTAGTGAATACTTTAAAGCCGGTTATCGGATGTATAGGGTTTTTTCTACTTTGTCCCGCTGACATTTCACCAATTCAAATGGCATGTAAATAATTTCGAAATTTTGCTAAGCCGGTTAAAAAAAATCTAAATCTCACTTTATCTTTAAAAACGGCAGGCTGAAACAGCACCATCTCATTGCTATTCAAATGATGCAAGGTCGGGCTTCAGAAATATAGATTAACTTTATTTCGACTGACATTTCGCAGTTTATGTAAAAATCAAGGCGAATCTAAACAGGTGACCGCAGAGAGAGTTTAGCTGGCTATCAATTCGTTTTTGTGTGGACTTTGACATTTAAAATACATACATATACCTACATGCAAAAAAGGAGCAGCTAGCATAACTCCCTCTATCCCTCTCTCTCTCTCTCTTTGATGCAGCCACCTGTATGAATTCGCCTTGGTAAGAGCTTTATCACACATTTTAAACTTTTTTTTCGTCTTTCCTTCTTTATTTTTCACCTTTTTTTAAAGTCTATTAATTTTAAAACTATTCTTAAAATCTTTTTTGCTAGTTTTCAATTTCCTTATTCATTACAAAATTTAAATCTAAAATTTATGTGTGTCAGTCACTCCTTTAAAGCAGCGTCTGGCCAATTCGTTGTAACTACTCGTATAATATTTATTGTATTACGTGATGTTTTTTTTTTCTAATCTTTTATCGTTGTAAAAAATTATTTAATTGAAATTCTATATATGGATTTTTGTTATTTAAATAAATAGAAAATGTTTCTTTATTTTTATTAAAAAGTTTTTCTCCACAAATTTGTGCTGACAGCGCGGCACTTTTTGTTTTTTTTTTTATTTTAAACGCCAAATTAAGGTGATGTGTTGATTTTAGGCGCCTATTAATTTAATAAATATTTTTTTTTAAGATTTTTTGATAAATTATTTCACAAAAAGAAACAAATATTTATGGAAAAACAAGTTAATGGATAGTAAACAAATTTGTTTAGTAAACAATTTAGATTGGAATCTAGAGAATTTTTATTGATTATTTATGGAAAATTTAAATTTGTGTTTAAGTGGTTTAAGAGTTTGAATAAAATCTATTTGGGGCAACTTTTTTGCTAACCTAACAATTCCAACACAATAATTGTAAGAGTTGTTTTAGGAAATGGATTTTTATGTGAGACTTCTATATCGGCCTTATATTTATATGGAGGGTAAATAAATTATTATTTCAACCATTTTTGACGTTCTTCATTCCGCTACTTTTCTACGAATGTAATTATTTTTCCAAATTTTACATACATACTATATGCCTTGGAGAGGCTAGTTCGCAGTGAGTTATTATAACGGTGTCAGGGTTTTAGGTTCGATTCCTACCAGAATCTCTAGTCCGTTGCATTACAACGAGCTAAAAGACTACGGTTCGATGAACTGATTAAATTAATTTAGAGTAATTTTATTTGTTACATAAAATATATAAATTAATAAATAATATTTTATATATTTTTAGAAAGAGTACACAATTTGTTATACAGTGATACTTTAAATATCTATTTTATCTTTTAAGTCGATTAAAAAATAAATGCCAAAAATGTATTGGAAATGGAATTTTTATATTTGAAAAAAGCGTTTGCCGCTCAAAATAGATTTGATTTTTTAAAGTTCATCATTTAACTATTTTACGAGTGATAATTTTTTGCTGTAGCCCAGTGTATTTCATCTTTTTGTACTAATTAATTGATTTAATTTTAAATTTGAACAAAAAAAAAATGAAAAACTAATTGATAGTTAAATATGTAAATACATATTTTTAAATTAAATCTAAAAAAAACTACCAAAATTGTTAACCAGTTTCAGGCAAACAAAATTATTGGCTCATTAAGTTTGTGGCTAAAATAAAATTTATGGCACCAGTTTTATATTGTAAAGAGTTGTTTACATTCAACAATAAATTTATCTTGAAAAAATTTATTTTGATAAAAATTAAAAGCGATTTAATTAAAATGCAATTTTTAAGAAAAAAGCTAATTTAAATAAAGTAAAAAAAAAAAATTCCAAAGAAACGTGATTTTTTTTTTTTTAACAAATTCCACTTTGTTCGTTATGAGAAAAACTCTTAAAACCTTAAAAAAATACAAAATTTACATAATTTTTCTTTAGCCATCATTAAAGTTTAAAATTGATCCCCAGTTCTAATTGAAAATGATTAAATAATTGACATAATTTAAGAACAAAACGAAAGAATTAAATAACACAAGCGTGTAAAAGTACCCAACTGTGGTACCCTCTTCATTTTCATACTCTGTGCAAATTATTTCAAAACAAATATGAATTATTTTTTTTTTTTTATCTTGGATAAAATATCTCCTCGGTGCTGTAAGATGATGAAGCAATGTGGAAGTGAATATGAAAAATACAGAAAAAACAAAAAAAAAAAAAAACAACAAATATAAGAGAGAGGGAGACATTTTTATGCTAAATTGGCAATATTCCAAATGTTCTGGCACTCGAAACCCCAACCATATTTCAAATGGGGGTAGTGGTGCAACTTGAAAAGAATAAAAAATAAAAAGATAAATAAAAATATGAGACAACATAAAAAAAGGAGCAAAAGAGTCCAATTACTTTTTAAAGGCAAATATACATATTTGTTTTTTTTTTGTCAATTAAATATACAAAGTATTTGAAAATAGTTAAACTCAACAAGAAAACTGTGAGAAGTTTAAACATTTATTTTGTTTTTAATAAAAAAGATCTTTATAGCTCTGATAATTGTGATCAGAAATTAAAAATTTCAATTCTTAAGTCTCAGTTAGCCGGCAGTAACAGTTACGTTGCAAATCAGCTGCTTTATTTTGTTGTTCATATGTAAAAAAGCAATTAGAACGATTATCGTTAGCAGTAAGATGTTACTGTAAGAAATCGATTAATCTTACTTTTGTTACGGTAAGTTTAAGTTGCTGTTACTCCCGGCTAACTGAGCCCTTAGCAACAATTTTCTTACTCACAGAGCTACCTTCTTAATAAGAGCGGCAAGTGTTTTTTTTATGCCAAAACTTCATATTTTTCATACAGTTTATATGAAACAAACATTAAGAACGCGAATTTTACAACCTCCTGCTGGAAAATCTTATTTGACAGACCGCTATGTCGGTTTTTTTAAATACATTGGAAATAGACTTTTCGTGTTAAAATAAACACTTGCCGCTCTTGCCGCTCTTGCTGCTCTAGAGGAGAAAATCCTTGCGCCAAAAACGTTTTCGTAATAAATTTAGAAATGAAATAATCCCCAAAAAAATATAATTTTTCGGGCTTTATTTCATAATGATTTTTTGGGAAATTATTTCTGAAATAAACCCCCAATTAAGAAAATAAAATAACGCCCCAAACAAAAAAAAATAGCCGCCCAAAATTTGTTGTTGTTGCGCTCTGTACAAACTTTTGGCGATTTATTTCATGCCGCCGAACAAATTAGTTTTAAACTTGATTTCGTTTAAAAATTTTTGCACTTAATTCAACTATTTAATAATCAATTTTATAGGAAAAAACGTTTTAACTATTTTAAAAATAAAACTCTAAACTTTATCCATCTTTTATCGCATATTTGCGGTTAAGAGTAAAATATTTTTAATGAATCTGCAAATGTTATTAAAATGATGCAGATGATAATGCAACTTCAAAGTATCAATTTAGGAGTGTGTGTGTGAGTGTTTGTGTGAATGCAACTCAGTACAGTATTTATAAAAAGTGAACTTACATTAAACTTGTCTATTTTTCAATGAACTTTTTCTACAAAATTTTTGTATTCGTATTTAGAGAATACTTAATATGTAGTCGCCGTAAAATACGATTTAAGAGTCGTTTTTAAAAATGACTATAGAGCCGTCTTTAACGATAACTAACTAAGGACGACCATTGAGTGCACTTTAAAGTCTGCTATAGACTTGACTTTAAAGGCTATTAAAAGGTCGACTATTGAGTCGATTTTAGAGAAGATTTTACAGTTTGGTTTGCACTTAATTCTATGAAGTTGACCACAAAGGCGACTACAGTGTTTTACAGTCTTTTGAGTTATACGGACATGTTCTAAAAATTGCAATAAAGTGAAATTGAAATCGAACTAGAATTGAAGTTAAATTAAATACAAAATTAACTAATTTCTTCCTGGTTTTAAGAGGTGGCCTTGTTAAGCTAATTGGCACTCAAAAAATTAAAAATATAAAATACAATAGTTTAAAGAACTTTCATTACAGGGTTGTTACTAAGATTTGTTCGATTTTAAATCCACTTCATATCGATTTCTAGAACATGCTCGATAAAGTCGATTTTAGAGGCGACTATAAAGACGACTTTTGGGGTATTCAGGGGTGTCATGGAAATTGAAAACGTAAAACGAAAGAATTTTAAGAGTCGTTTTTTAATAAGATTTCTGTAATAAAAAAATTTTATGACAATTATTATACAAATAATGCACTATTAAACAGAATTTTTTAAAATTGTAAAAATTAGATAAAAAGTTTAATAAAAAGAACTGCCAAATTCGTTCGTTTTACGTTTTCGATTTCCATGACACCCCTGATTATTATGTCCAACTTAAAGTTGACCAAAGACTTAATTTTAGAGCTGACTTTACTTTATATTCTAGTAGAGGCGATTTTAGAGTTGAATTCTATAGTCTTAAGTGGACTTATGTATAGTCTCTTACTTTTCTTAACCACTGTATGATTTCATATAATGCTACTTTTTATTTGCACTGAAGCTTAAATTTCATATTGTGTAAAAAAAATAAATAAAAAAAAAAGAAAACAAATTAACCATGTCTTAGAAATATCGCCAACTTGGCGTCTTTTCCTAATGAGATAAAATGAAAACGAAACAATTTACACACTCACAGCAAACAGTGTTGCTTTACGAAAGAAAACTTTTAATAAATTGATAACGAAAAAAAAAGAAAAAAACTCAACAAAACTAAAACCTCAAATGAAATTTAATTAATTTTTTACTAAAGAGTGACAATAAAAACAGCAAACAAATGTTTCGAATTGAATGTGTAACGAAGTTGAATGAAAAAGGGAAACAAATAAAATAATCGTAAACATGTTTGTTAATTTATGACAACATAAAATTTCACATGACGTCATTTACCTTGAATTATTATAAAAAAAAAAACAAACTTAAAACAGAACAAAACCAACTGCTCCAATTCTTTATGAGTTTCTAAACAAGTTTTTTACAAATCCCTTTTTAAACATAAAAAAAACAAAAAACGACTCAAAACAAAATAAACAAACAAGCTTGAGCAAGGAAAAAAAAACAAAGAAAAAATCGTGTATTTAAGCTTAAGGCGCATGCTTGCCCGCCTTCAAGTCACGATGTAGTTTCGGTGAGATTTCTTAAATCTTTAAAAAACCGGTTAACATTTTTATTTAGTATTTGTTTTTTGTTAACAACCACAAACCGTTTTTAGATTTCTTACCAAAAACAAACAACATCAGCACGTGTTTTTATTAACAGTATCGATGAACTGAATGAAACACACTCAAGATTGTAAGCTCGAGTTCCAGTTCCATAATGTCTCTTTAAATAGATTGATTTTTAAAGAGAGAGATTTGATAAACACTAACGAAAACATACACTGACAGAAAAGCAAGATATTACAAATTATTTTCATCTCACTATATTTCGCTCTCTTAAAAATAAGAAACAATGTTGCCGATTTGGAAAAGTTCCACGAATCTACTGCTTTTGCTGCATGATCTCTTTCCTGTGGGAAAATGTATTAGACAACAAGCGAATTATTCTTATTTCTATATGGATAGTCCTATTTTCAAAAAATTTCAAATTTTTATAGAAGCGATGCGAAAGAAAATGGTAGCGAATCTAGTGATTAGTACTCTTTTATGCGTTTTCGCATCTTTTTATTTTTTTCTTTTCGCAAATTTTAACTATTTATTTTATTTAAATTTTCCAATTCCAAATATTTTTTTAAAATTTTGAAATTTCATTACTGTTAATATGCACCATCTTTTATTTTTATTGCCAGAATTGCCTAATTGTAAAACAATTTTGCGAAAGTGATAGGGAGTACCAAGTTGGCATTAAGCTTCCGCATCGCAATAGAGAGTAGCCCTCCAGTTATTAATATCGAAGCGGCTTAGTTACCGTTTAAAATTAAATACAGTACTGATACACAGAATGCAAAGCTCGTACCAAAATTAAGTAAGAATGTTCTTAAAACAATTCAAAATTGGATAACTACGTACGTGCATAGGCGTGTGTTTGTAAAAGTTTAGAGAATACAACAACAACAACACTACAAAATTAGGTTAAAAAATGCTTTCCTTGTTTTATCAAGAGATATAAACAACACTTCAATAAGAAAACCAAAAATTATTTTCATATTTAAAAAGTAAATTAAGAACAAAAAAAAATTCCCGAGTTCTTTTTGTATAAATAATTAGGATTGGGGAAAACCATATCGGGCATGCTACTGGTGTCTTAAATTTGAGAGTTCTTTTCTTAACAAATGGGGAATACAACAAAATTAAAACAAACATGTGTAACGGGTAAGGAAATAACAATATTTTCTCTATCTCTGGTTATCTGGGGCAAGAAAGTATTTATTATTTATTTCAAGTATGAATTCGGCATTAAACCAACTTAAAACTTCTTGAATCAAGCACGGTTTGAGACTAATTTTTATCTCACTTTAACGAAGTAAAAACTTTAACGATTCTGTGGAACCAATTTTTGGAAAACAAGTTGGCAACAGTGCTGTTACTACATACAGAGAGTTACCATTACATCAAAATGCACACACATATGCAGATACATATGTACATACAGATATGCATAATTAAGTTTTTATAATTCTCTCGATTATAGTTACCATAAACCAGTTTCCATTTTGACTACTTACATTGATCCGAGATAACGATGATCTTTGTTATCTCTTATTAATAAAGATTAATCATTTTAAGCTCTTGGATTAATTAACAGGCCCTTCAATTTGCTAAAGAGTGTCTTATATACAAATTGTTATTAATTTTTTTTTTTTTTTTTTGAGTGTTTATTCAATTGGTGAACTAATAATTTTGAGGTCATTATCGAAAATACTTGTAAATACAACATAAATTATGAAAAATATAAAAAAAAATTTAAATTTTTAATTACACAATTCAAATAAAATAAAAAAAAGCCGTTCAGTGACAAGAGAAGGTCATTTGGTAAAGCAATTTAAATAAACCGGCAACAATCTTTAGGTTTAGGGGCGGATTTTTTAAAGTGTAATTAATGACAGTCTAACGAAAAGAAAACAAATTATTTATCTTAAAGATCTTTTGAAGATAATTTTCAATTAAAATTTTCTTTTAATATAACCGCTTTGCTAATTGAAAAGGTAAAAAATAATGAATCTAATTTAAATCAAGTGAAAATTGTTCATTATTAAAAGACGCAAATAATTGTGTAATTCCCGTAAACAGTTTTATGTTGAAAACGAGTAAAACGGTCTGGTTAAAAATAATTTAGAAAAGAAAATATAAGATTATGATGTAAATCACCTTAACACTTATTAAAGTAATACCTTAAAAACATGTTTTAATAAAAACTTAACGACCCAGTAAAAACTTCGTCTACAAAATAATGTATTGAGTAATCCGAAAAACATAAAAGCACTACTTATAATTCTACTAAAAGAACTAATGAATTCAACAAGGGATGCATCGAAATGAACGCATTCACAAGTAAGTCATTATTTTTTTAACCTAAATACATCCAGAAAAAAGTAGTTATAGAAGACAGCTACTAAATAATGAGTGAAAGAAGCTATTCATTTTGAAAAAGGAGGCAAAGTTTTTACTGGGTATAAAGAGCTCTTAATGAACATTACACAAGTCTAACGTATTCCATAGCTGTAAGAACAAATGATAAAACCAATTTTTTTTTGTTGAATCTACAGTTCGTGCAGTCCTTTTGTATGGCACTTGGATAAAGCTTTACGACTACTTTGGATATTTTCGTAAGGAATGTGGAGAAAATTCGCAATCGAAACTAGGCTTCAGTGCTTTTCAGTCAAATACTTTAGCGGACAAGAAGTTTTCTTAAAAAGTAAGATTATGAATCGTTAGACTAACTCCATTAAAATGACAAAACACTAAAAGTTAAAAAAATAAAAATTGAGTAAAATTTATAAAAAAAATTCTTCATGAAAAGATTAACTGCCGTATTCATTATATAAATTTATATTGCAAACTTAATTTCTAATACAACTTAGCATTTGTGAATATTGCAGAAAATGTTTTTTATTAAACAACTCCAACTTTAACGGCTAATTTCTCAAAGCTCAGTTATAAACAAGGCGAATTCAACTGCATATGCAATAAGCAATATGGTCGCCAAAAGCCATCTGATTTTGACAGTTCAAACCAATTTGTTTTGATTTGAACCGAAACACTAAAAATGCAATACCTTGGTTGTAATTAAGGCCCAGATTAGACGGTGAAACGCAACTGCAACGAAACTGCAACTTCTAGTTATTTTCGAGTTTCATTTGAGTTTGTGCCATAGACTCCTTTTTGGGACCACACATGACGCGACAATTTTGAGACCGGTTTGAAATGCATCGGAAATCAGTTGCATTAAAAACCGGAGTGCTGGAAACTCGTGTTTACGTTTCATCTGTTCTCAGAGATAATAAAAATGATTGTGATAATTTCATTACATTCTGGTACAATTTCGGTTGCAGGGTGAAACTGGTTTCAATACAATCATTTCTGAAGGGTTTAGTTGCAGTTGCGTTTTTCCGTCTGTTCTGGCCCAAACTATTTTAACTGTCAGTTAACAATACGTTATTTATTAGTTAGTGCAATAGTTCCTTGTTGATATTTCTGCTTTCCCCTAGATGCAAAAGTATGTACAAAAGCTTTTTAGAGCTGTTAAATCTTAAAAAAAAACATAAAGTTTTTAAAATGTTTGAAAAATTTAAGCTTTTATATTAACAAAAAGTATGAAATAACTGTGCTTTTATACTTTTTCGATTTAACACGAATTTTATAGCGTTCAAATATTTTTTGTCAAGTCTATTGTTTAAATATTGATTCCTTTTAGGCCCGTTTTCACAACGGTAGTAGCCTTTAACCGGCCTTATAAAAAGTGTTCCTTATTTAAATTTTACTTTAACCAAAAGTGAATAAAGTAGATTAAGGTTCATCCTACCTGGTAGATAAAATAAAAGTTGTAATAATGGAACACTTTTTATACGGCCGATAAAATCCTAACTTTAGCTATCGGTAAGTTGTGAAAACGGGCCTAAAAGTTTTTTTTTGTATTGAACGAATACTTTAAATTAAAAACTTTAAAATTAAAGGTGATTAAAATATTTAAATGTCTCCAAGCTTTTTTAAGCTTTTCAAATGGTTTTAATGCTGAGTACACACTATGCAATTAGTTTACGCAATCTAGCAAATTCAATTCATTTTCATTTATTTTAGATTTCATCAACATCAAAACTTTTTGATATTTTGAGATTGCAGTGTTTGTACCCAGCATAATGAACACAAAGTTTCTAAAAGCTTATATTAAGTATCGGGAAACTTTGTTTTGTCTGATAATGTTGATTTTTATGTTGGTGATATAAAGAGCTTTAAACAATCGTAAAATATATGAAAGTTTTACTCCAAAATAAAGGATTAACTGCTGTATTTTGCTTAATTTTATGGCGATTTCTTTTCTGAGAAATCGCCATTAGATACAAAATGCTTTAAAAATGTATAATTTTAAATATAATTCCTTGGCTTGAAATGAGGTTAAAGTCATTTAAATATTTTAAAGAAGTGCGTCTACAGCTTTTTTTTTCTTTTGAAAAATAAAGTAACTTAATATCTTGCTTTAACCCTCTTCTTTTAAAGCAATTAGGAAAGCTTAAATTTCTAAGATCTGAAATTTTTTAGCTTTCAATCAGAAAACATCCATATTTTTTAACCATCAAAAATAAATTTGTTTTTCCAACTCAAATTTCTTTCCAAAAAGTAAAAATCTTAGAAAATCAAAGATTGTGATATAAATATTTTAAGTTCAAAAGGTTTAGTTTTTATGAAAAGAAAACTTTTAAAAGAAAACACTTTATTGAAAAGTCTGCTATTGCTGTTTTTAACACATTTCCAACAAGAACAACAAACAGAAAATGGAAAACAAGAGGTCCTTATGACAACCAACAAGTATAAATACTAAAATACTCGTATGATGTATGCGAAAACATTAGCAACAACAATAACTTTTTATACTGGTGCAGATAAGATGACGTGTGTGTAAATTGTTTTAGTATGTGTAATAAAAACCGCTTAAGTGATATACGTAAGTCTGTGTGTAAAGACAGGTCCTTTATACTTCTAGAATAATAAAAACATTAAAAAAAGACTTTTAGTTTTCAATTCAACAGCAAATGACAGCTATAAATACTAACTTGGCCATAAGCAGACTTTAACAGACACTCATACACAGGCAGACATTTATATATATTTTTGTTTAGTTTCGAAGGCCAACAACACAAATACTAAAAGATTTTAAATGACAAAGTGCAAATGTATACGCTATAGAGTTTATTCCTGCCATTCCCGATTATTATGTTGCGGGAAGTTCAGTTGTTTTTAATTTCCGCATTCACGGGAACTTCAAGCGGGATTCCAACGAAAATAATAAATTTTAGGATAAGCAATATTTATGGTCTGTTTGTCAATAACGAATGAAAATTTTTAACAAATTAAAAAATTAATATCTTAAAAGCGGAAATTCCTAAGATCCCAAGAAATTTAAAATTTGTTCCGCCTTCCCGAGATGTAAAAAAAGTCCTGGAAAAAGTAATCCCTAGATGGTTAGACAAACACATGAATGTATAAATTAAGTAAATATTTAATGAAACCCGATAGTTGTTTTACCCACAGAAATACGAAATTTTTACATGACGTACAGTGGGTTCAATAACAAAAAATTTAGTACACCAAATTTGGGTATATGGAAAATTTTAAAAGATAAAAGAGGACGGTGCCAAATTTAACTAACCTAACAAAGAAAATGGAAAAAATGGTCTATATTTTTTTACATAATTTCCTTTTAGCTTAATAGACTTTTTCATTGATATTCAATGGCCTGTTTAATTACCGGGCCATTTTCTCAAGTTTGGATACATAAAAAAATCTGAGAAAGCTTAATCTGGCGATTAAGGCGAGTGATGACGCAGCTTAAACTATACATAATTCATTTATTTTGGTCAACAAATTAGTGGCTGGGGAACTGCTCGCTGCCATGTCTAAATAAATGAACAAACAAGGCACACGTCAATCGCACAGCATGATGAGCAATTGGAGCTCGAAAAGCTTCTACTATTTCTCAAAAACCATTAGAAATTCTCAACATTTTTAACAAATTACGTTTCACAAAATCTACATTTAAAGCAAATAATTATAAAGAAATATTTAAATACATAAATATTTTTTCGAACATAAATAATAAGAGATAAAATTAGCTTTTAAAAGCTTAACAAAGCTTAAACAATTTAAGTAAACAGTTAAGAATTAATCGCTGCCATCATAAACATTACGAACTTTTAAAATAAACTTTTAATGTTACTTTGAAAAAAAAAATGTTTTCGTATTTTAAAGAATTTTGTTCTGTTTCCAGCAATATTAAACAGCTCTTATAAGCAATTTTAAAGCTTATGTAGAAAAGTTCTTAAGTTGAGTTTAAAACCCGGCAATCCGTCAATATTAAAGCTTTGAGCATAAGGTGCAACGTTTTTAGATTTAATTCTTGTGTCAGATATTAAAAAGTTCAAGGAGCAAATTAATAGCTTTTGTAAAACTTTTATAAAGGGGCTTAAATTTTATTTTTAAAATCAAGTTTTAATAATAATATTTATTTTAATATTTAAAAATCATAACCTCAAGTTTAAAAAGCTTTTGTAGAAAAGTTCTTAAGTTGAGTTTAAGAAAACATACAAATTAAAGCCTATTAAATAAATTTTAACGACAATATATAAGCTTTAAGCTAAAAGTAAAAACAACAACAACTCCTCACAATATTGGATTAAAGACAATCTTTAAGATGATCATAACCTTAAAGTTTTGAAAAGCTTTTTATGATTTTTTTTCTAAAATCATTCACTAAAAGAAGTTTGTAACTTTTGTAAAAGACTTTGCACTAAAGTAACTTAATGAAGTTTTCATAATGAACAGTTAATGTTATAACACAATTATTAAAGGCTTTACAAAAAAAAAAATTATAAGATTTTGTTAGTCGTGTTCAATTCCCAATTTTTATTATTGATAAATACAGTGAAATTTATTGTTGAAGGGATAAGCTATTCTTATGCGCATTTCACAGGTTGCTTTGCTGCTTACTTTGCAAAGAAACAATAACAAATTGTAAGAGCTTTGAAAGCTGTTTATCTAAAATGCAAACGTCAAAGTATGTGTGCGTGGACGCAACTGACTTAGAGCTTTCTTGTTAAAAGCTTTGTAATTAAACCAAAAAAAATTGATATCTTAAAGCATAAAGTTAATTAAAAAGCTCTCAATATTTTTTAAGGTATAACATTTTTAAACTGTTTGAAAGTTAAGGTTTTCGTTTATATTTTTATTTACATAATCTCTAATTGGTTCGTTAATTTTATCTTTTATTTATTACAGTTTCACTGTATGCCAATTGCACTTGTTTAACACATATGAAAAATATTGGTCATTTTTTTGCACAGACTTTTCCATAGCGTTCAGGCAGGAGAAATAAAGTAAAGAATCTATCGTTGGGTCATTAGTTTTTGTCAATAACAAATATAGACATGTAAATGACCCTACAACAGATAAAACTTTAGTCTCAAATAATTTTTTTTTGCGTTTACATTGTACTTGAATAAATCAATAATGATGGTCTGGTTCTGAAAATTTGTCCAGTTTTTATAACTCAATTTAGTTTACCCGATAAAAAGTTACTTTTGTGTGTACATAAAGACAAGTGTTTAAATATGGATGGAATACATTACAATTCATATCCTTTTTTGGCCAATACACCTACACACTCTTGCTCTTCCTTTGTGCTATCATAAAAAAGGAGAAGTGTGTGTGTGTGTGTGTGTGTGTGTTTATTAATGAACTATTGTTGTACATCAGCTGTTGTCAAACTTCCGTTAAAAGCTTATGGAGATGAAAATGTATGAAATTGATAATAATGATGATGTTTTTGATGTTGTGCAGCTCAGTAAAAGATCCTTAAAAAAAGGATAATCATCATTTATATAAAGTACTTTAGATTGGAATATTACAGTAAAAGCTTTATTTACAGAAATTTTTTTCAAAATAGACTATTTTGAAATCTTTTAAAGCCTTTTTAAAAATCAATTCCAGTAAATTAACATTTCTAAGGCAAACACTTTGTCGAATAAAACTATTCCCTTAATAAGAGGTTTTACTGTAAACCTTATATTTTTATTGACCCTGTGGTCAATTATTTTCTTTTTTTTTTTGTTTAGTTTTTTTTCAATTGAATTTGTTTTCCACTTAAGGATATTTCTATGCATGTCTAAATGGATCAACATCATCCTGGTTGTTTATTTGATTTGTTGATTAAATCTTTTGACGCCGGTTTGTAGAAAGCCATATCTGAATGCGGAAAAATAGTTAATTAAGCAAAAGTATTTTTAGAACGATAGAGAGAAAATAGTGAAAATAAAAAAACGATAATTCATCTTAAATGTAATTAAATTTTTCAATTAGTGAAAATCCAAAAAAAAATTAAAAATACTCATTCTTAAATTCAAATGGATTTTTAAAACAGAAATACAATTAAAATTACAAAAGCTGCTTTGTTTAGCTTAATTTAATCCTAAATGGTGAAAACAAACTTTTTATTTTAAAAAAAAATTAAAAAATTTAAATGCCTAGAAAACTTTGGGTCAGGTTCAAGAAAAAAGATCAATGTGTTAAGAGTGGACTAACCCTAACGGTTTACACTGACATTTTGGGGAAAGAAGTAGAGTTTCCTCTGCCATTGCAACCTTAGGGGGTGTCTTTACGGCATCTAGGTTAACTGCTGAATGTTGGATGTCTTTAAATGAGTTCACAAAGCATTCGAGAGTACATATGGACTGCCAAAGTAACCAAAGAACAGATGAGCCTGTGAAACAATATAATCACCTAGATGACACAGTCATTGAACAATTCGTTTGCTTTCTAATGGCTCACTGTAAGTCACTAATAAAGCGCGAGTCTTATCGACTTGCACAGTTTGGGGTGGACTCGCAAATCCACCTGCTTCGTACCCAGGGCATTGTTGCCTGGCGATGACGAACGGAGAACCAGCTCTATACTCAGTTTCAATAGAGAGCAGATTAGAACGGTGGTATCAATGATAACTGGGCACTAGCCAATGGGGACTAATGCGGGGAGAATGCGTTTGGAATTTTAATTCGTCATGACAAGGAGAAAGAAAAAACTGTGTTTTATTTTCTGTGTCAGTATCCTGGCATTCAGGCCATTACGGAGATTTGCCTGTTAAAGCTGGTGTTTACCTGTTTGGATGATCTATTTAAGATAGATAGATCTTCTCTTTATTAGGAAAATGAATTGTTTGAATTCGACAGTGAGACCCAAGTCAGCTGTCTTCTCGATGGGTCTCCAAAGAAACTAACGTATGAGAAGTTAAAAAAATCTTGGAATTTCTTTGTCTTATGATATGGGCCTTTATAACTAGAATAAGCTTTTAGTATTTAAATCAAAAAGTTTGTAAATTTAATCTTTTATATAAAAATTGTAAGATAATTACATCGTCAAAAAAAAATAATTAAAAAAACTGGAATTCAATTAAGCTTGAAAATTTTAAGAAAAAGCTTTTTCCACGATATTAAAAATTATCAAAAAAGTGTCTTTATCATACAAATTAAAAAAGTTCCAAATTTAATATAAAGTTTTTGTAGCCTTAAAAGTTTCTTTTTAACATCATATCTTAAGCATATTGAAGGCTTGGTAACAAAGCTTTAATTTACCAAAAAGAAAAAAAAACGAAAAGAAAAAATATTTTTAATATAAAAAAACATCACAAAAAATAGCTTTTCAAAAAATCTAAACTATCTTTTAATTTTTTTGTTATATTGAAGTTTTATAGTCAATATTTAAAGCTTTTCTAA
The DNA here is from genome assembly GCA_949318255.1 of Pollenia labialis. Lineage (NCBI taxonomy): Eukaryota > Metazoa > Arthropoda > Insecta > Diptera > Polleniidae > Pollenia > Pollenia labialis. Next base: position 133,600,942 of record OX439143.1, on the reverse strand, counting down.
AGCTCCTACTATATTTGCATTTAAAAACTTATATTTTCTAATGAAGCCAAAAAAGGATAATGATTGTGCATTAAAGCGGATAAAGTAACATTTTAAAAGCTGTGGCCTAAACTTTTGAACTAGAACTTTAAACTTCTCTTTTCTCTAAACTTTTTCAAGAACTATATTCAAATCTTGGAAGAAATTAGTGAAAATGCAATGAATTTGTAGCTGAGAAAAGGAGAACATTTTTTGAATAATTTTTCTTATACATATTTTCTTTTTTCGCAAAATCTTTATTGAAATCGTGAAAGCTTATATTGAAATAAAAAGAAAACTAAATAGATACAAAATTGTTATAAAAAATACAATTATCTCAAAACATTTAGAACATTTTTAAACAATGTTTTGCCTAGTTGTGGTTAAATTTTTCCAATAAACTATACAAAAATAGTAAAAGTTTATTTTGAAATATGAACAATCATTTTGAAACTTAGAAGTAAATTTTTTTTAAATTTTTTTTTAGTTTGTAATTTTAATTTTCTAAAAACTATATCAGAATCTTAACGCTTTAATTGAAAATAGGAAAAACTTTGCCAATTTAGGATGGTAAAATCTTCGAAAAAGCAATAAATCCGAGGCACGAAAAGAGCTTTAAGACAGTGTTTGGTCTGAATTTTAAGTTAAAAAAAAGCTATTAGTATCGTAAAAGCTCTTATTTTATGTACAATAATTTAAAAAAATTTTAATTTACAAGATTTTGTTTGCTTATTTTGTTTTTGTTTAACCAACTTAAAACTACCAACATTAATTGTAGTTGTAAGTTGGAGAATTCCAACCAATTGTAGTGGGGAATGTAAGAAAAGATAAACTCAATGTTTATTGTTGATGTTTTTGTTTAAACTTTGATATTGATACAAGTAGAACTGTTGCTTATAATTCTTATACGCTTAACAGTTTTATTTGGTTTAATATCTTTAGTTTTTCTAAAATCTTTTTGGATGAAGTTTCCTGACTATCTGGCCTAAGCAACCAGTGAAATGCGCATATGAATAGCTTATCCCATCAACAATAAATTTCAGTGTTTTTATCAAGAATAAAAAATTTGGAATTAAGTACGGCAAACAAAATCTTGAAAATCATAAAACCTTAAAAGCTTTTATTACAAAAATTAAGGCTAGAAGAATATATTTCGAACAATTTTTTTTCTGGCCTCTATTAATTTTATCACAGGATTTACATATACTTTCAAAGGAAATACTTTTAAATTGAAATCTATTTCTTTCATATATCAAAGACTTATTATTTTTCAATTCTCTTTAATTGCAGTTCCTTTTTCTTCCTTCCCCCTGTACCAAATAGAACCCTATACCACAAAAAAATGCTCTCTTCAAATAAAAAACCACCGAGATTTCCCAGGTTTCTCAGCCTAAATATATACACCATAGCACTAGCTTTCTTCCTATTTGTCACATCCAGTCAAGCTGCCGTCCATTCGGTTCTAACATACAAAAATGCCTCCACACTTTTGGGCCAGTTGGTCACCTCCAGTACACTGGTCTGGGAAACATACGATCTAAAAGATCCCAAACAATTACAGTTTGCCGTAGAGGGTGGCAAATATATTACCGAAGAGGAACATTATCCGATCTATGTGTGTCGAGTGAATATTGATGGGGTGGGCACTATTGGTCATACGGAGAAGATTCAACAGACACATGAGTGCAAAGCAGCCCACTACAAGAATATGAAATACAAAAGTTTTGATGTCCTGATTAATAAGGGGCACTTGGGTAAAGTGTCGTGGAAGCATTGGCGTAAATTTAATGTCGGCGTGCCAGTGGGAGCGATACGCATTGGAGAAGATGCCTATATAGGCAGACATAAGGCAGTGTCAAGTGAATACAATGCTGCAGATGGTGGGCAACAACAAGGAGCCGATTTCAATTTGGGCCGCTTAGATCCCGTGGGTTTGGGTAAAATTAAGGTGATGCAATCGAATGTTGAAAAGGACTATGATGAGGGTGAGGTTTTGGTGGAAACTGAGCCTTTCCGTTATGAACTGAAAGATATACATTTGGATCAGATACGTTTAGATATAAGAGACAATGTTACCGACTTGGGTAAGTGTTTAGTTTGAAAATATTTTATATGAAATGTTTTTAAGGAATTCTTTTTCTTTAGCTTTTGGTATTTTGGCTAATACTGGTGATAAATACAGTATGGTGGAGACTGCTTTAACTTATGATTTCGATCATGTCCAGTACTGGGGCTCTCATGAAGGTGTTGCCCGTGGCTTACCTACTAAAGTTTTTGAAAAGGATGCTGGAAAACCAGCTGAAATTAATTGGGCTTTAAAACGTAGTGAAAAGCGTGTCGAAACTAAATCTGTGAATACTAAATTGTGGCCAGGCACTGCTATTAATGTTACCCTCAAGGGTAACTATGTGACTTTGGATGCTCCCTACAGTGCGAAATTGTATGCCTTCTATGCCGGCAGCGAGGATAGTGTGTCAAGGAAAATTAAAGCAGAGGTAAGTTATTTCAACAAAAAAAAAGGTTTTATGGGTTAATTTTATATATCTGATGATAAATTTTACTTTTCCTTTGAAATGTCTCTGAAAATTATTTTTAAACTATTAAAGCTTTATAATTCCTTAACCTCTTAGAGTAAATTCGGTTTGGACTTGTGTTTCTGAACTTTTTTTTAATAATGTTTTTTAAAAATAAATTTAAAATATGTTAAGTTTATTTAAAGCTTTTGACCCAGCAATATCATTTTTAAAAACCTTGTTTAAGAGCTTTTAGAATTTTGTTAAATTCTAAGCTTTTATTTTTAATGAATTTTTTAATAGAACAAACTTGAAAAGCTTAAGCTAAAGTCCAGGTTTTAATTGAAATATCGAAAATCTTTAAATTTTTTATTCTGATTTTACAATAAATTGCCCTGTAAGAGGTTTTGAGATCCTTGAAATTTTTTTTAAAAATCGTTTATCGCTTATAAAACATTTCATAATTTGCACGCTTTCTGGTGCTTTTAAACGAGAAATTCATTTTTAAAAAAGCGCTTATATGCACATACTGTGCTTATAAATAAAAAATCACGATTATTTTCATCAGTTCTTTTACTTGCATCGAATGTGCATGAACACATTCCATAAAAATTTGACTAAAATTTAGTTTTGATGAAATAATTGTTGTGCGTTGTTTAAGGTATTTGACTCCAGTTCGAAACGACACATAGCAGATTTTTTAAAATTGTAAACTGTTAATGCACAAATTTGGATGCAAAAAAGCGTAAAATACTTATAACCGTTGTGCAAATGAGCAATAAATACTGCATATATTAATTAAACTCAATCTTAAATGTAAAATTTTGACTTCAATTTAAGAAATTGATCTTAAAACCCCTCGAAACTCGTCACACCTTAAAAAAAACGCTTTGAAATGGAACGATTTTCATCACCTACCTAAATGTTTGGAATATTCTCAATTATTCAAGTTTAAACTTTTTTGAAATCAAATTTTTTTTTCTTTCAGGTACGCAAATCCTACTTAAAGGATGTTAAGTTGGAAATGACCAATCCGTATTGGATTGAAAATGGCTCCTTTGTACCGGTTAGTTCCACAACTTCTACCACATCGACTACAACACATGCCACTACTACTGGGGCCAATACGCCAACACCCATACACGAACCACCAGTTGTACAAATGACCAATAAGGGCCCAGTTCATTCAGGACCCGATTCGCTGGAAAAATCGATGAAAGATGAACCATCGTCTAGTAATGAAATACCACAAGATAAACCCGAAAATATAGCGGCAAAACATCAAAACAACGCTTTGGCAGGCATAGGAGTTTCGACAAATAGCGCTTCGCCATTTACAACAACAACAACAACTCTACAACAGTCCATCATTTCAGCAGCCAGTATGGCAACTCTATTAATAGTTTTAGGTTCATTTTATATTTAGAATACAATAAAAACAAATTATTATTATAATTATAATTAAAAATGGTATGCTAATTTGTTTTTTTTTTCTTTCTTTTTACAAACAAACAGCCAAGTTCTGGAAAAAAAAATCAAGTGAAATTGAAATCGAACAAATTTTCAAAAGTTCATAAAAATATATGATTGATATACTTTATACCTTTAATCTCTAATTTATACTCTTTAAATTGGATAAAACTATTGGCATTATTAAAAAATTAAACTGAAAATCCTCATCGATTTTAATTCCACTCGATTTCGGTTACTAGAACATGGTCGGATATAGAAAAAGCTAACGGCCTGTTCGGAAATGCGTCACCGTAATGCAGCTTATACGCATTTGTGATAAGATTTCAATACTCATGCAAATCAGCTGAAGCCGAAGCTTGTTGCGCTTTTAGGTTATATTTTTAAAAACAATATGCATCAGCCATTTTTGTGATTCATGTTTTTGATTTGTTTGTTCAACATTGGATTTTGTTTTGTATTTTCGAACAGCCGACATTTGCAGTGTTGCCAGATAATGCTTTTATCAGTACAGTGATGCATTTACGAACAGGCCCTATTTGTATTGTATGAAAAGAAGTGAATGAAACGAAGAAATTATTGCAGAATTTTAAAGTAGAATTGAATTATTTTTTTAATTATAATTTTAACTAGGATAGCATTTATTATTTTTTCTTGTTGTTGTACCTGTTGTAGACCCGTCAATATTGAATGAAATTTAAAAAGTTAAATTTAAAAAAAGAAAAAACAAAAAATTATTTAGCAACATAAAATAATGACTGTGTTTTTAATGTTCTAAGAAAATATTGAAATAAAATCGCTGAAATATAAACTTTAGGATGGGTATTTAAGGAAGCATGAACTTTTTCTTTTTAAATTTTGCTAAAATAAAAAATATATTTAAGGAAGAAAAAAATTAAAAAAAAATATGTATTAAAAAATTTATAAAAATAAATCTAATTGTGTATAAATTTGTAAAACTTTTTTTAATTTGCCAAATAAAAAAAGAAACACTTAGAATAAAAAAATACAAGTTATAAAATTTAAAACACAAATAAAAGAAAACATTCCTTTAATTAAATTAAATTTAAATTAAACACACTTTTTATAAAACAAAACTGAAATAAAACTTTTGAAAAATAAATGTTTTTTTAAAAAAAATTAAATTTAGTTTTTTAATTTTTTTTTATAAATTATGCAAAATACAGATCAAAGTGTTTGTCTAAAATATCTAAAAGCTTCAAAAAAAAAAACATTTTTAAAACATATATTTTTGATAACAAAAAAAAAAAGATTCAACAACTTAAACAGAAAATTTTTAAACAAAATGCTTAAAAAACTTACGTTTTAAATCCCTGATTTACTCTTTTCTAAATTATACAAAAAGCATTTCGGAACTATGGCAACATATCTAAAAAACTTCTTTAAAAACTTTCATGAGCTATGCAAACTTAACCTACTTAACAAGATTTCGTGATTAAATTGAAGTGTCCAAGTCTTTTTAATTCAAAGTTCTTCGCTATAAGGCATTTAAATGTCGTTTAAAAAAGTATCTTTGTGTCTTTTTTAAGCTTTGCAAAATCATCACATTTCTCATAGAACTTTTCGTGCAACTTTATTGTACTATTAACACTTATGCTGGGTACACAAAATGCAATGCAATCTAGCAAATTAAATTAATTTTCGTTCATTTTTCATTCATGCAGATTGCACTGTCTGTATCCAGCATTAAAGCTGAACTTCAGCTATGTCCAAACACACATATTTTGATATTAGCAATTGCGTGAAACGACTTCGAAAGCTCTTAAAATTTGTTCGTTTCTTCTTTATCAAGTAGGAAGGAAGCACTATTGTCATTGTTGTGCTCTCGTCGGCTTAAAAGCACAAAGCTCTTTTGTAAAAGCTCGCACATTGTGCTGATGGCTTAGATGTAATTGCTCTACGTAATTTAAAACAAGTTCCTAATTTATCTTTAAATAATTTAACATTTTTTTATTTGTTTTTAAAATAAATAATTCTAAAGCGGAATTACAGCATTTTTTAAAAGCTTTTCGTAAATCTAAAAAAAATTATGCAGACCTTTTAGCTAAAGTTAATTCAAATTCTTTACTTTTTAATAAAAGCTTTTTTGCTTAAAATTAAGGTGTGGATATGGAAAAACTTTAAGATGCTATAGTTTGGTCTTTAGTTGTCCAATTTTTTTATTTTTTTGTTTTTCTTTAATAAAGTTAAACAAACTATACTTAACGAAAAACATTTTTGTAAAAAAATTCAAAAAAATATTAAAAATAAAAAGAGCTTTTAAAATTAAAAAAAAAATACAGACAAAAATTTAATAAAGAAAAAATATGCATAAGCAATCAAAAAATGTATTATTTATCGAGAAAATATTGGATTTTTCAGCAAATATCAAAAAAAAACTTTAAAAAATAAAAAAAAATTCAAGAAAACTTTTTAAATAATATTTTAAAATGAAAACTAGTAAAACCTTTTCCCAAATGTCTTCAAAATGTTTGCCTTTAAATATTGATAGAATTTTATAAAAAGCTTTGCATTAAAACAAGCTTTTACTTAAAAAATACTTTTCAAAATGTTTCTTTCAATTGAAAAAATTTGTTAAAACAAAAAAATTATAAATATTGAACATTTTCAGCAAATATCTAAGAAAAGCTTTTCAATAATAAACTTCAACAAAAACTTTTGCGTTTCAATTTTTCAAAAATTATGAAATTTCAGTTAAAGTAAAAAAGCTTTTGCTTTAAAGCATTTATAAACACTATTTTGATTTAAACTTTAAAAATACTCTTAGCAAATTTTTCAACATTTTTCTAAAATTTTCAGATAAATGGTTCTCTGTAAGCTCACAATTGAGTAAAGCATTTTAAACACTTGAAATTACTTAAAATAAAATAATAAAAAATTTTATTCAAAATCTAATTCGAAAATCTAAAATACAAAAGTTTACCTGCAAATAACAAGGACAGCTATATGTGCATTTAAGATAAAAGATGCTGCAAGGTAATGTAGGGTAAAAGCTTTGAATCATCTTGAAAGTTTTATAATAAATCTTTCTTCAAGCTTAAAATATTCTTAAAAATTAAAAAGTATTTTTCAATATTAAAAGGTTTATTGGATATTTCATAATTTAAAAACATTTACATATGTATTTAAGCCGAAATATCAACTAGAAAAAAGCTTTATGACAATAAAAAGTAAGGCCTGGAACAGAATAAAGTAGTTGTAGTAGTAGCTGAAACTGACGAAGGCTTTTTTGCTTCAACTTCAACTGCAACGACTACTACAACTACGTCTTCTGTTGACAGTACTTTGAAACTGCCGTTTTTAACTTTTGACAGCTTGCAGCGCTATTCGTAACGTTGTACTATAGCGACTATTCTGTTCCCCACTTAATGCTTTATCAAGAATTTGTAAAAAAAAGTTTTCTTTTTGGATATTACGAAGCTTAAAAAACTGTTGATGGTAACAGTTTTTTTTTCAAAAAAAATAACTAAATAAAGCTTTGAAGACCTTTATAAAATTTTACAATCGAAAAAGCTTTTATTTAGATAGCTTTTGCTCGATAGTTTGTTCGCTAATTTTCGGCAGTTAACAGTCAAACATTTGTGGTTGAAGCTTTTTGACTGTCACTCAAGTGAGGTAGTATGTACCCCCCTTTAGAATTTTGTTTTGGAAATATTTTTTCGAACAAATGCAAAAAAACTTTAAAATCATGTTTTATCTGTTTAAAAAAAGCTTTACATTTAAATAACATTTACAAATAATGCCGAAAAGATTCAGTAATTGAAACCTTTTTGTAGAACTTCAAAGAGGTTCTTGACCGTTGTCTCAATTTTTAAAAAGAGAGTTACCTATATATTTTTTATTTCTATTTCTCTCTTTCCTTCTCAATTCAAGAAAACTCTCCTTTGTTGGTAGCTTTTTTCAACATGAGAAAAAAAGTAACACTTTGCTTACCAAAAAAATAAAACTTCTACCAAAATCTTTTTAATAAGTCTTTGCTTTTTATATGAATTAAATGTTTCTAATTAGATTTTAAAAATTAAATAAAAAGCTTTCAACAGTAAAGTTTTTTTTAAGAAAACGCTTTTAAATTTATGTATATGTTATCACTTAAAATCGTACAGCTCTTCCAAAAAAGAGCTTTTTACAAATGAAATCCCAATTTCCTTTCACAAGTTTTTGATAAAAAGTTCCAATCACAAGTTTATTCAATAGTTTATTTTTGTTTTTTTAATATAAATTTCATCTAATAGATGCTTTTTAAACTGCATAATTCTTGTTAATTAAATCATAATTTTAATAACTATTTCTTATAATTTTTTAAATTTTATTTTAATTTGTATAAAACTTTAATTATTAATTTTAGTTTTTAAGTCCCTAATGAGTTAATTTCTTAAATAAAATAATATATTTAAAAAAAACTAAGAAATAATTTATATCTAATATAACAAAAAAAAATAGTATAACTTTATTCCATTTCATAATGACATAATGATGGATGGACAGAAAATTAAAATCAAAATTTATATTGTAATTAAAAAATAAAAAAGATCTGTAAAATGTATGTATAATTTTCATTTGCGTTTTGCTAAAATAAATTTTCATTTTAAGTTCAAAAACTATTGTTTCCGTTTTATTGCTAAATTTTTATAAACATTACGGTACAACCCTTTTTTGTTCATGCAACAAGTGATTCGTTAAGAGATATTTTTTGTTAAAAGCGCTATTAGTTAATACCGAGGTAATACCACAATTTATTTTGGAATTCAAATTTGAAGGCTCTGATATGGACGCCAAAAGGCTTAAGAAATTGTTTGGGCATATGCCAAAAAGTCGTAGAGAAGAAAGTGAAGAATTTCATGAAGTTTTCTGAAAATATACCCCATAGATTTTTTTGTATTTTCAACACTGCATAAATCATATGCCGGTTTTGAAGAAAATTTAAATTTTTTGTAAACTTTCATGAATGAAGTTAAAAGTAATTAGGTTTTTTTTGAGAGTGAAAATTATTGTTTTGTGCTGCATGCGACACTTTTCTTAATTTATTATTATTAAGCAGCTTTTTCTGCTGCATACGTAAACTTTTAGCTGTTCATTGAGTTGTTGTCTTTTAATTTTGCTTGAACTACATTTTTGTTAACGGCAATGAAGTAAAGCAAGAGTTGCATTTTTTTTCTTGTTGTAATTTTATTTTGCTTTCGTTTAAACTACATAATTTTCTTACGGCCATAAAGTAAAGAGTGAAATTTATTTTGTACGATTTTGTATAAGAATTTTGCTGCAATTGCCAAACAGTGGCGTATAGAGCAAAACAATACTTCAAAAACTCTAAAATTGTTGATTTGGAGCAATATTGAAGCTTAATATCTCAGAACCCATAAAAAATTTCGTATAAAAGGTTATGGATTTAGAAAGGGGGTATTCAAATTATATTTGCATCATACCTTAATCAAATTTATAAAGAAATGGCCGTAGGTCATACCAATAATGAGCTAATGATATATTTTCAGTCAGTTCAACAAGCTTACCTTTTTTATATTTTGAAGTATTACTAAAACTTTTGCAGAAACATAATATTTTTTATTTTTAGTATAACATTTATATTTTTCTACATCTGAAGTTGAAAAAATCCTACATATCGTCAACTTTAATGCAAACGGACGTAATTCCACTTTTAAAAGCAAAGAAGTTTTCAAAGTCAATAAGAATGGGATATTCTTGGCGTTTGAATGTCTTTAAAAGAGTCGATAATTTTAATCGCAGAGGTCTTAAAATTTGCGTAAACACAATGACAATCAATCAAAAATTTAATATCGAATGTTTGTGTGTGTCTACGTCCGTTTGCATTTAGGTGCCTTGCTATCTTTTGGGGCCCAAAATTACTTTACAAAACGGTCATTACTGTACGGTTATCATCACTGGTTGAAACATAAAATACTATGGGGCAAAACACTGCTGCACAATGGACTTCCTTTTTTTTATAATGCCAAAGGAATTATTTTATTCGAATAACTATATTTGACATACAAACAAAATTGATTTGGATTGGAGTGATTGGCGTGACGCCTCCCATATAAGGAAAATAAAGATTTCGGAATATCTAAATAGCGCCAACAGTTAAAGTTCCCAAATTTGGAACAAATAGTTTGATTTTTCAAATCATATGAAAAAAGTGGGCTTGATTGTAAAAGTGGGCGTAGCACAACCCATACAAAGGCAAAATAGATTTCTTTGTATCTAGAGAAAAGTTTACCATGGTTATCAAAAAGCAAAAAGTTAAGTTTTTTGTTTCGACTGCCCTGATAAATATCACAAATTTTTTAGTTGAATTCAATTTTCATTTTTTTCTATGTGTTTTCTGTACCAAAAAATTTTAAATAATTTTTTTTTCAAAATGGTCCAGCGCCTTTTATATTGTGTTTTTTTGCCAAGTTTTATTTGTTCTTAATTTCCCTTTAATTAAGATTTGAAGAAACGTTTCCAGTGTCTGAGAAAAATCTTATAGTCTGCTTAATTTAATCAATTTTTTGCAAGTTGTCTTATTTTGTAACTGATTTAAATTTATTTTCTAAAATACATTTTCCTCTGAAACATTAAACAAAGTAATCGACACTCCTTTGCTGGAAACAAATCATTCAAATTTAAAAAAATAAACCAAAAACATTCTTAATTTAATTTATAGCCTTTAAATATTCTTTAATTAGTGGTTTTTTCTACCAGCCCGGCTATATGCTACAATTACTGTACATGATTTTTAATTTCTTATTTGTTTTTTTTTTTTTTTTTTTGATGTAATTCAAACGAAATTCTAATTAAATTCATTAAACAACATTTAATATCGCATAATGTATGTACCTACATTATACAAAATACATATTTCTAGCCGCACTTTACGAATATAAAATAAGCGGATAGAATGGCATAATAACGAAGCCCTGCTATTACCATGCTGTCTGGCCAAGTTAATTATAATGCAAAACATGTTAATTTGGTTAAAGAATTGGTTCTGCGCTGCTGGTGTTGAAAAATAACAAAAATTGTATTGTTTACAAAAAAAAACAAGAAAAAAATCGAAATAAATTAAACAAAATGTTTAAAAATTGATTCTTTTTCTGTTTAATTTTAATTTGAAACCGGCTTATTTTAAAAAATGTACTTTAATATTATTATACCTGACATGACATAAGCTTTTTGGTGTTTTTTGATAGAAAAAATAAATAAAAAAAGTTTTTATTGACAAAAAAAAAAATGTACGTGATAATTCTATAAATACATATTTAAAAAGATACTTTTTTTTTAAAAAAGCAAGAATAAAAAAGTTTAAAACAGCTAAAAAAAATCGAGCTTTAAGCAAATTTTGATATTGTAAATTTGGTTCACAATGGCAGCAACATTTTTGATTTTTCTTTTATCTTATTTGTTCCCAAAGAATTTCATAGTTTTTCCTTTAAATTTTCTTTAGCAATAATTTGTATGAAATTGTAAATGCCGTTTATAATAACGAAAATTATAACAAAATATTTTTAAAGTTAATAATAAATCAGTAAAATTCTTGTGGGCAAAATTTTGCAAACGTTTTTTTTTTTTTAATTGAAAATTGTGAACACCAAGTGAAAATATTACTGGCATTGTGAATAAGGCTTTATGCCTGTATTCATAAAAAATTTTTTGAATTTAATAAAGGTTTAAAGAAGAAATTTAATTCAAATTGAAAAAATTTATAATGAGTAAAAAAATTTTTGTTGCGAAAAACGTAAACTGTAAATCTGAACGCATTAGGTAACGGGTTAACCATTTTTTGTAAAGTAAAGTTGAATAAAACACACATTAAGCTATGATTTCGATGAAACTTTTATTTCAGTATATTGCCTGGATCTTGTCATTTCGTATTTAAATGGCCGCCTTTAGATTGGTTGCAGCAGTCGATCCTTTTGAGGTAGCCTTCGACCACTTTTTCGCTTATTTAAGACGGTATATCGGTATATATATATAACTCAACGAATGTTGGTTTATAAATGCTTCAGCGTTAGGGAATTATCCTCGTAGATATGCACAAAAAAAATTAGAACGACTTCAAAACACATAATTGTGATGCCAATAGACGTCGCCGAAACGTGAAATAACGCGTTCTGGGAAACCGTTTTGTTTAGCTCGTGGCACAGTCTTGTTAAAACCGCATATAGTCAAAAAAGGCGTTTATCATACGGTTATAGAGCATTGAATTGAAGGTAACGGTTCTTACGTTTCTTAAGTTTCTGGGGAGCATAGGGCCGCCATATAAGTATAGATCTATCTTTATTTTAAATTTCATTAAAATTGGTTTGAGAATGTGCACAAAGACCCTAATCCGGAAAGCAGCTTGTATGGGGGCTATATGAAATTATGGACCGATTCGCTCCGTTTTCGATAGGTCCTTGTGCCAATTAGAACCTATTGTCCAAATTTCATCAAATTATCTTTAAAATTGCGACCTTTACTTTGCGCACAATCTTACATGGAAAGCCAGCCAGCCAGCCGGACGGACATCGTAGTCGTGAGTCGAAAGGTATATTTTAAGGTGTTACACACATCAGCTCAAATGCATAATACCCCCTCCACTCTTGTGGTGTGGGTATAAAATTTTATAAATTACGAGATTTCCAAAAATTTTGTGGCAGGACACCTTTTTACGAAAAAGAGATTTTCAGTACATGCCTGTGTATAAAACTAAAAAGAATATAGACGGAAAAAGAATAAAATGTATTATAGAAATAAATTCTTTAGAATACTGAAAATGATATTATCGAATTCAAATCGTTTCGTTTTCAAAGTCGATTTTCATCATAACCTCTTTTAACTCTCAAACTCAGAAGTCCCTATGGAAGGACCTTTTATTTTTTCGGATCTTATTGCGCATATTAAAAAAAATGTTATTTAATTTACAATTCATCTTGAACTTGTCTTTAAAGTTCAACAACCCTTTAGAAGTTCAAAACACTTGAATTCAACTCTTTCATTTATTCCAAATTATTATGCGTTCTGAAAATCAGTGATGCATTTGAAAACTTTGTTTGCCTGTATTTTTTTTTTTTAGCAAATTTGTTTTACGCTTAATAATTTTTGCACGTGGAGTATTTTATTTTCTATTTATCCCCTCTCTTTTACGGTAATTTACGTTTAATTTATGAAAATTTATGTTTTTAATTGTGGTACAGTGGTTTTAAAGTTACTTCTAAAACTATAGTTTTTACTAACAAAAATTGGTTTTTTTTATTGCAAAAAAAAGGGTTGCCGTTATTTAAAAATAGTTTTAATTGGTTTGTAATTTGGTTTATAAAAAACATTTAACATTAATAAAAAAATTTATGATTTTATTTGCTTTTGTCGCTTAAAATCTGTTTATTGCTAACTGTTCTTGCCTTGTATTTAGAATGTAACGCCGTCTATCGTAATCTGACGTCCTGTTGCTTAATGAGCTTAATATTTTGTAATGCCTCCACAATTTGTACAATTAAAAATATTGCCTATAAAAAATTATTTATGTATATCAAATATATTTCTGTTGCTTATTTAGCTTATTATTTGCATAAATATTGATTTTAAACTTAATAAATAAATCTATAAATAATTTTAAACAGAAAACCATGTAAAATTATAAAGCAAATACAAAAAATATATGGGTCATTCAATAAATTGATTAAGCGTAGAAATAAGTAATAAAAATTAAAAAAAAAATATTTAAAATTGTCACTTTTATGGTTGAATACCGCATTAGTTGGATTAACAAAAACTACAAATAAAAAAATATTTCAGCAATTAAACTTTGCTTAATATTGATTTATAATAAACATTTTTTTTAAATACAGGGTGAGCCATAAGTTATTGAACATTGCATTTTCGATATAATTTCTCACAAAATGTTAAAAGGGGTTGCATGGTATTGTTGCAAAATTTCATCTACCATTTGTCTCTTGTACGTAAACAGCAAAAATTTTTTTTCACTATTCTCCGCAATGAAGTTCTGAATACTTGAAGCTCAGCGGTATGTGTAAGACCCGATGTTTTAGGGTTCTTATTTAAGCTTTTTGCTTTAAGCGGTCTTCCACTCCGAAATAAGTCACTAAACTAACCCGATGACTGATAACAAGCGACTAGATTGCGTACTATATTTATTAATGGCGTTAAACAAATTTAAAAAATTTTCTTTGGGTTAAAATTATGTACTGAATTTTTTAAAGCAAAATAAAACTCAATAATTTTTTCACGCTGATTACTCGCAAACATGGCTACTGAATCTCCCAAATGTTTCTTTTAATCAGCGTTGCCAGAAGCTTTGGGAAGAAAATCATAATTTGGCGTAAAACAATAATCATATTTTGAAGCAGTGTTCGAAACTAAACAGTACATTATTTAGCGTTCGGCTCACACAACCCAGGAACGATATCTATTTTTTTTTGTGATTGTGTAGTCGAACACAATCCTTAATACCGTTCGTAGCTATTTTCAAGAAAGCAGCGAACGTTAAATAATGTTCTGTTCTTCGTTAAAAAACAGAACAATTGTAGTGAAACTGTAGACAAACATTACATTTTAATGTTCTATAATGTTACTTTTTTACATTAATGAAAAAATTAACAAAAAAAAACATTTTTTAGCATCGACCGCAGTACGAACAGCTTTCGTGTGAAAATGTTTTGTTTGTGTACAATTATTTCGCTGGCTTTTTGTTTTTATTCGTATAAGTATTTTGTTTTTGTAAAAAATTGTTGGTTTTTTATTCACCAGCCAAAAAGGCACAACAGAAACGAACGACTATTAATAAGCTGAACCGAAAACAATGAAGTTTGTGGAAAAACCCGAACGGAATTAAATGTTCTCATCATTTGCTGAGTTGGATAAGAACAGTATTATTTTTATGTTCGAAAGATGACTAACAGGGAAACGTTATTTTTTAAATCATTTTCTACGCAAACACTATTAGCGTTTGTGTTTTTACAAATCTACCGAGCCCAACATTAAGGAACGATATTTAGTGTTTATTTTCGAACACTGTTTTGAAGAGAAAAGTCATCAAAGATATGACAATATTATCGTTCTGGCAACGCTATTTCTAATAAAAAAATACAAAATAAAACAATACAAAATAAAATAAAAAAATACAAAATAAAAAAAATTAAATCAAAAATAAAATGTTCAATGAATGACTCATGGCTCACACGGTTTGTACCTAGAAGGGACTGTTTCATATGGGGCATTCCACGTCAAATCGGAAGGTTTAAAATAATTTTTTTCGTATTTCCCCAATTTTGTGATATTTTTATATAACACGGAAAGAAGTTTATTTTCTAAAGTGATCAATTTCGTTTCTTAAAACAAGAATATTCAAAATCTTAAAATAATTTCTTGTTTTTAACTTATTTTGTTGTAAGTAATTTTTGGCTTTGACGAGAATCATCCAAAATTTGTTTGGTTCAATCCGTATTTAGCAAATAATTCTTTCCGTGGCAAATTGTTTCGCCGCCAGGTTTGAGTTGTTTTAGCCTTATGAGCCGGAGAAGAATCCAGCTGGAATAGCTTGGCTGTAGGTCCTTTTTAAAAAAAATTACTTAAACTTAAAATAAATCTTAATTAAATATTTCGAATTCCACACAAACCAATTTTATACATTTATACCTGAATCTGACTGCAAAGTATTGGGTATAAAAATTTCATTTGGTTTTTAATGAAAACTTTAATAAAATATTTTTAAAAAAATAATAATAAATAATAATGATATTCTTGTTGGAAAAATTTGCAAACGTTTTCTTAATTAAAAATGTGTATGTTTTTTCATTCTTCTTTATAAATAATTGAGCTTAAGGTCACTTTTATTTCAAATAGTTCGTTTATTTGTTCTATCGATATTTCGAAAAAATTGTTGCTTTAGTGTGAACGTCAGGAGAAAAAGTTGCTGCCATTGTGAATGAAGCTTTAAATAGAAATTTTAAATTAAAATAACTTTAATTATGGGGCTTATACATATGTTAAGTAGATCGAAGATGTATATGTATGTAACATATTCATATAGGATTCAATACCAATACCCGCATAAATTCTTTTAAATGTATTAAGGTAGTGCTACCCGAACGTCCACGACCCCCAACGAAACAGCTGGTCCATTTGTTTATTTTAAAACAGTTTTATGTTAAGCTAGCATTAAACCCGCTACTTCGTTAGCGTCTCCTTTTTCTTCGTGGTCATATTTTTATGCCCAAGTTTATTAAAAAAAATACCAGTTTCGAACCGTATTTCTTTTTTTTTGGGAACTATTTTTTCCCCCCATTAAAGTATCAAAATTGTCAGTATTGCTGTGGCAGCCCATAATTTAGTACGAATAAGTCAATGAATGGAGAAAAATGTTTTGTAAAAATAAAGTACCAAAAAATAGTTAAGATTTTCACCCCTTAAATGTTTGAATTTCGAAAAGTACCATATTTGTATTCGTATTTTTTTGATAAGTTTCGAATGTGGTATTAACTTTGTTTCTATGTTTATTGGTTCAAAATATGGATGGGGTGTCAAAATTCAGGTTTTACCCGTTTACTGCCTAATAGGGCCGAATTTCAAAAAAGTGCGAGATACCTGTCCGCTTATTTTTCTAAAGAACAACTATAAGTATTGAATTTTCTTTGTATCTCTTTTAGTTTTGAAGATATAAGGTTAACGAATTTTCTCGTTTTTACTCTTTTTACCCCCTAAACAAAAAAGTACCAGACACTTGTCCGCTAATTTTTCTAAAGAACAACTGTAAGTACTACATATTTTTTTGTATCTCTTTTAGTTTTAGAGATATAAGGTTACCGAATTTTCCCGTTTTTACTCTTTGTTACCCCCTAACCAAAAAAGTACCAGACATGTGTCCGCTTATTTTTGTAAAGAACAACTATAAGTACTAAATTTTTTTGTATCTCTTTAAGTTTTAGAGATATAAGGTTACCGAAAATCCCGTCGTAGTGGATTTGGAGAGCTACCAATCTCTGGTCCAAGTTTCAAGTTTTTAGCTTCAGGCGTTTAGGCTTTGCGATGATGAATCAGTCAGTAACGTTACAATTTTATATATTGAGATTTAAATGTCACGTTGACGGCACATCTCAATCGTTAGAAATTTTAAAACAGGTTTATGTTAATATTAAATATCACGTTGACGGCACATCTCAGTCGGTAGAAAATAGAATTTCATACCGTCATCTCAATCGGTAGAAAATAGAATTTCTTTCCGTTGTTACATGACATTTGTAAAGCAGTGATGGGTTGTTTGTATGTTAAATGGAATTGGGTATTTTCACATTTTTCTTTTAGTACCTTTTTGTAGTAAAGCCAACCAATTGTAGTCTGGAATGTAAGAAAAGCTAAGCGCACTGTTTAGTGTTGGTACAGTGTTTAAGCTTTGATATCGTTGCAAATAAGACTTCAGAGTTTGTTATTCACATTCGCTTTGCAGTTTTGTTTGCTTAATATTTTAAGCTTTTTCAAAGTCTTTGGGAAAGGTTTCCTGATGATCTGGCCTTAGGAAACAGCGAAATGCGCATAGCTTATCTCCCAGCAATAAATTTCCGTGTATTTATCAAGAATAAAAATTGGGAACTGAGCAAGTCATAAGAAAATCTTATTAAGGAATAAAATTTCCATAAACACTTACTAAATAATCAAAATATAAACGTGGAATATATTAAAGGCGTTGAATGGTATATTTTCGTTCCATTTAAATCACTTGGTACTTTTTCTGCACAGCAGCCACTATTTAAAAATTTTTAATTTCCATCTTTGGTGGTTGTTGTTTTTTTTATGCACATATGTTTTAAACATATGACACGTTT
This sequence comes from Pollenia labialis, assembly GCA_949318255.1. Taxonomy (NCBI): domain Eukaryota; kingdom Metazoa; phylum Arthropoda; class Insecta; order Diptera; family Polleniidae; genus Pollenia; species Pollenia labialis. The sequence goes on along the minus strand of OX439143.1, from coordinate 133,583,106 downwards.
CGTAATATTCTATAACAGCACCCACAATTAATCAGTACTGTACGGTACATAACGGTTACAGCAAGGTTAGCCGAAGTAGTAGTTCGATTAAAACATGTTAATAAAATTGAAAATTTCGATCCACCCTAAGCTTTGGCTAAAGATTGATGTTTGACTAAAGACTGGCAGGCACCGCAGTGGTGCCAACGGTAGAACGGCATAGAATTCTGATGGTGAGAATGTGGTTGTTCTCGAAACTTGTAAATTCGACCCGAGTTCAGTCCCGTGTTCAGTCAAGGAAAAAAATTATCAAAAATTTGTAATTCATATCATGTTGTAAATTCCTTCCTTCACAAAAATAATTTAATGCAAATAACATTTAATGAACTTAAGCCTAATTAAAATATAAAGAACTTTAATTAAAATAGAATTTACTTCAATATGATTAGAATTCTGTTGGAATTGACCGTTGCTCTTACAATGCTCTCATTTCGAAAATCGGTTTAAGTCACACAATTCTTAAAATGTCAAGTTTTTATAAAATTTTTTGCGATATCAACATTTATGAAAATTAAATCAATCTGCCATTAATGTGAAGATATTTTAGACGGGTGGCCCAAAGATCTGCTATTATCTTCCCGGCATTTCTACACATTTGTTGCTGAACATGTGTTCAAATACATATTTATGCAGTCCACACGTTAATATCTAGTGTTGGCAATAGAATTGATAGTTGCTACGGCAATAATTGCTAAACAAATTGCTCGTCTAGACTTAGGGTTGGAGTTACGTATGGAAATTATAGGAGTGAATGTAATTCAGTCGTTACTAATGACTTAAGAAGTAGGAGTTGCTTAAAAGCTGTGCTCGATTAAGGACCTATCAGCCCAACATTTTTATGATAAAATCGTTAGTAGCTTAAAACGTACATATGTGCAACGAATTCTGTCTAAATGAAGTTATGAATTTGGAATTTATGGCGGAAGGACTTATTTTAGATATTGGGGCTTTTTAGATTTTATTGTGGGAGTTGTTGTTGCCTAAAAAACTTACTAATAAATAAAATTGTTCATATTATTCGAATGTGTATTCTAAGTCAAATTACAATCCTCAAAAGCTTTTATACTTTAATAGTCTTATTCCTTAAATATTTTCCAGGAATATTTTCTATGCACTACCAGAATTTTCGTTTATAAATGTACTCACCATGAGAAATAAATTCCCAGATTCTATTTGTTAAACTTACTAATATTTAATATTGTGACACGATTTACATTTGTATTTTCCTTTCTCTATCTGAGCTACGCTAAACAGCTTAGAGAAGTCTGTGTGTTTTTAAGATTTATCTGCAATAAAATAAATTTTCTTCAAAAAACATACTGCTTTAATGGGAACTATGGCAAATTGTAAGCATATTTTTAACAACTTCAAGTGCCTTCGTTTTTTCAATAATTTTTTTTTCTCGAAATTTGAACCTGCACACACAGTCATCCGCTGGCCAGAAATTCATAGATAAACTCAGAAAGTGATTTGAAATGGCACAATAATAAACTACAGGAATTGCTTGCCAAAAATGTCAAAATTTTACATTTGTACAAATATTTTGTATTGTTAATTGGGATGTTTGCTGTTTGGACAAACATTTGAAGGATGTTTGTAGAAATATTAAAACTTTTTAAGATTTGGCAGACATGTTGGATATTTGTTAAATTTTTTCCCCCTTCTAATACTTAATGTATTCTTTTTAGCGAAAACTGCAGAGTGAAAGCGTTGAAAAGTAAGCATTAAAATTATTTCAATAGTACGAAATATATTGGTGTTGTTTATTCGTTAATACAAAACGGAAACAAAGTGTTTGATTTGCCAAGCATTTTGTATGGTGTATAGTGCCCTTAAGCCAATCCATTAGAAACATTGGCACAAACCTATTCTGCTTAATTTTGAGCAAAACACTTTTAAGACTACATTGGTTTTTTTTTAATTAAAATAACAAACTGATGTAAGTCCACATATTTGTGGAAAATTTCTTATTTCGTTGTCAATATTTTGTCTTAGTACATATTCGTACAAATTTTTTTTTTTAATGTTATCCATTTTACGGAATGACCCATATACATACAAAAATTTTTATAAATAAAAAATCTTTACTCTAAACCAGTGATATTTTTAATACAAAACAAATACTTAACAATAATATAAACAATATATACATACAATTTATATTGTTTTAATTTACATACATAAAACTATATATGAATGAATGTATCTCTTTCTTTCTATCTCACTCTAAGAAAAGCTTAAAGAATGTGTTCGTTTTTTTTATAAAAAGTTATAAAATCATAAAACTATAAATTAAGATCAAATCTTAATTGAATGAAAAAACAGTTTTACTCATACATATAAGCAGCTAACAAGTACTAATAAAAAATTATAACATATTTTTTTGGCGCATGATTTTTGAAAAAATAATATGGAATTGAAAAACATGACAATTGGTAACGCTGAAAATCTTTTACAATATATTTAAATAAAATTATAAAGAAAATTATGTATATTATAGAAATATAAAAGAAAAACTAAAGAATTATAACAAATAAATATAAAATAATGAATTAGAAAAAACACAGTGTTTATTATCTTTCATAGTGGGACCGAAGCAATTTTTTTTTTGGAAATTAAACGGTACTCAACAATGGATTTGACATAAAATTTTGGCTTTAGCTAATAATCGCCTAAAATAAAAGATAATTAAAAGAAGGTTTTCAAAGAAAAAAAAATACATTTTTGTTTCACTGGTGGCAAAGGGTATCTGTGGCATTATGATAAAACAACTTAAGTCAAAAAGTTTAAAAAAATGTTGTTAATCATATGAATTTTTATTAAAACCCCATTCTTATTTTCGTTTTTAAAATTATTTGTATTAAAAACGAAATTTTTTTTTTTTTTTTTTTTTTTTTGATAAAAATGATTTTTTTGCCGAGTTATTTTAAAACCTTTTTTGCTATCTTATCTTGACATAAGATGTTTTGTAAAAATGCCACAGAAATAAGTTTCATTTAGTTTGCAATTTCTACATTTAAAGTATATATATTCTAGATGCTTATCAGTAGCGAAGTTGATTTACCGCTGTCCGTCTGTCTATCCGTGTGGGTGTTGATATTGGTTTTCAGAAGACTCCAGTCATGATGGAGGCCAGGTTGTAAAATATTTATGTCACATATTCCCCCCATTTATTTGCTATTGAAATTCAGATTGATCGGTCCATAAATGGCTGAGATATGAGCAAAACACCACGACTGCCTGTATTTTTTTTTATAAAATCCTTCAAACATCTTGGTTGTCAAAAGACAACATCCGCCAAAAAGTGGGCGAGGGTGGATAACAGGGCGTGGCACAAAATATATTTATTTATATCTAAGGTCCGGTAAGAGAAAAATTGTCCAAATTTTATACACATAGCTGGGTTATCAATACACAACCTCTCTAAAAAAAACTAGGCGGCATTAGAGAAGTGGGCGTGGCACAAAATATATTTATTTATATCTTAAAAACGGTTAAAGAAAAATTGTCCAAATTTGAAACACATAGCTGGGCTATTAATACACAAACTATCTTTAAAAAATGGACAGCATTAGAGAAGAGGGCGTGGCACCTCCCGTATCAACCCATTATATATTTCTGTTTATCAGAAGATTGCAGGAGCAAAAGTTTCAAAATAAGATAGAAGCATCTTGGTTTTCCTTTTACAACTTCCGACATAATGTGGGCGGGAGTAGAAAAAATGCCGGGGCACAAAATTCATTAATTTTTATCTAACGAACGCTATTTATATAACTTTCTGTTCTTATTGCACCATTGTGAAGGGAATATAAGATTCGGCGTAGCGGAATATAGCTCTCACTGGATTTTTTGTAATATTCAATGACTTTTTTTTTTAATTATTTTCAAATTCAATTACTGTGTGTGTCCTTCGTAATTATTTGAAACATTTTTTGCAATTTGATGTCTAGGGAAAAAAGTAATTTTAACAAAAAAAGCTTTGTATTAATTTCTATGTTAATTAAATTTTTAAAGGCAAAATGATGAGCTCTCTCTCTCTGAATTTAATCAAAATACTGCAATCATAGACAAATTACAGATTAAATTTTATAATTCGCCAAATTACGTCGTATTTTCTTTTTTATGTGAAAAAAACATTGTTGCTGTTATGGGTTGTTATGGTTTCGAACAGTGTCTCATGTTTGCAAAAATTTTCATTGTCAGTCCTTGGAGACCTTCAACAGTAGCATGAAAAACAACAACAACAACAACAACAACAATAATAATTTTGATGGTCTCATATTCTTGTCCATATGTTAACATTGGCTGCTTGCTTGCCGGGCTGTTGTGTATTGAGATTTGTTATGAGTCCTTCTGCAAGGATAGTGTTGATGTAATGTTTGCTGCTGTTGGGTGATAATTGTGCTGATGATTTGTTTTTAAAATCAAATTTCTAAGAACTTTATGGACACTTTGTCCATAATACAAGTAACAACCACATCAAGGTATCCACTTTCTTAAGGCATCCCATTCCGTAGCATGTTGCAAAGTTGTAGAGTTCAATGCGCAGGTCCTTGTTTTTTGCCAATAAGAGTGTTTTATGTTTGCCTTAAACTCTTTGGGGATTTGGTAAGAGAAACGGATAAAGTTTTGTAAAATGTGCCGGAAATTCGATACTCTCTGAGTATTTGGCAGAAAAGACTGTGGAACTAAAAGCGACGAAAAAAATAATAAAAAAAAACATACCAACGTTGTTATCTAAGCAATTTCCGAATTTTATCAAAAACTTGAACATTATTTAGTCTACACGGAAAGAAAAAAATTGCTTTTTATGGTTTTAGATAACTAATCTGGGTATGCACTTATGTCTACAATATCGAGTAAATTGTCTTCTAGGATCCGAAGGTAATTGATTTTTACTAATTGACCGAGGCTCCACCAAGTAAAACAGGCCCAAACCTAAAAGCTTCTACACACACAGGCTATTCGTGCTGTGGTGGTGCAAATTGCCAAGCAACAACAACAATACTAGACAGAAGCGATGCTAAAGTTTTTTACTATCTCATTCCTTCATCGATGTGAAAACAACACTACAGAGCATTAAAATGAAATGTGTGTCCACAGAAGTTCTTCAACAGAACCACTACAATTGTACTGTTTTTTATAATGAAAAACAAAACAATACATAATGTTTTTTATTTTCAAGAAAATAATTCGGTACGGTTTTAAGGGTTGTGAACTAATACACCAAAAATATAAATATGATTTCTAGGTGTGTGTGCCGTACGCTAAAAAGTGTTCGGTTTATTTTAGAACACCGGTTTTAAATATCAATATTATTTAATTATCCAAATGACATGTCATATAAGTAGAACAACTATCTTAGACTCATGACTTATTTAAGGTCCAATTGATTTTGCTTAGTTGTGGGGTCTAATTACCGCATACGAGCAAAATTGATCGAAATTATTTATTTTGGTATAATGAATCTCGATATAGAATGAAATTTATTGAATTTGAATTAATAGCATTCGATATCGAGTAACTCGACATTACATTTCTCGAGTTTTCATTCGATACGTCAGTGTCTATCGTATGCAAAAACATTCGATAGTTTATTCGATACGATAGTATCAAATGCGGTGATTAGACCCCTGGTAAAATTAGATTTATCTTACAAAGAAATAATTGAGTTAACTTTTGCTTTCCTTGGTGTCTGATCTTTTCGTCCAGATTTGTTTTGATTTAATGTATTCTGTCTTGCCTGTATCTACAGTAGTACATACGTCTGTTACCTGCCGTGTACTAGACAATACTTTTTTGTAAAATTTTTTTAAAATTTGATTCCAGCCCACTGTGGCATTCTGTGCAACAATAAAAAACGAAACAATATTCTTTATACTACATTTTTATATACGATTTTTAAACCATGTCGTTTAACACGTCATAGTTTTCTGAAGGCGGTGTCGGTTTTTTTTATAGTTAATTTGAAAAAAATTATAGAAGCAAAGAAAATTACGAAAAAAAAGCAACAGTTTAAATAAAAAAGCTCTTTTCTATCCAGCACAAGAATCGAACGAGTAACAAGAGAATTAATTAAGGAAAGCAAACTTTTTTACTCTCAGGAGAATAAACAGATGCATGCTCTCGAATAACAGCAAGAAGCAAAAAAGGTCCTGTTAGAATTTTTTTTCTTTATTTAACGAACATTAAAGAGAAATGGCAGTATAAAAGCCCTGACATCCTGCTAACAGTGATTAGTATTAAAAACGACTTTGCTGCCTTTAGCAGTAGAGAAAACAAAACAAAAAGAAAATTTTGAAAACAAAAAAAAATTTAAAAAAAAATTAGTTATAATTTTTAACATTTTAAACATAAAATAAAAAAAAAAGTTCCTTTTTGTTAAAAAAAAAAAGAAAAAAATTTTTCAACAAAAAAGAAACGGATTAACAGTGTAAAAGTTTGAAAAGCAAATATTTGGAATTCATTTAAAAGGAAGTGTAACAGTTACCGGAAACAAAAGAATTAATTGCCGTTTGTGGTTTCTTGATTAAGACATTTTGTTTATATTCTACACAGACACACACACAAACGCACTTCCATTTAAGTGCATTTTCATACATTATCGGGAAATTGTGTTTGTGTACAACTTTATTTTATCAGTGAGTGACTTAGTGAAATTGTTCAATATGCAGCAACAAAAGCATCTACATCCTTTGGCCGTTATCAAATTGTGTCTCCTTTTTGGCATGCTGTTGAATGTTGTAAGTTTTCTACTATTTTCTTAAACTTTTCTACATTTTTCATCTTCCTAAAGAACTATAGTAATAGACTCATTTATATTCTGTCTAATCCCCTTCAATGTTTTCACATTCCTTTTGCAACATTATTAGTTTCTAGGAAACGAGAATGGTGTGCTAAATAGCACACTGTTGCTTGATTAGGCTAACGGACCACTTTAGGGGAAAAGGGCGTGTTTTATTGTTCTCTAAAATATTGTTGCTTACTTTGGCTATTCATTTGAATGGTTTGGTTTTTGGGTTTCATCTCTTAAGTAAATAAGTTAAAGATTAATGATAAATTGTCGCTTTTGTGTGTAAGTTTTTGAAGGTTTTTTTTCATTAATTTCCTTTTGTTTGGTGGAAACTTTTTAATGATTTACTAAGTAAATTTCTTTAGCCGCAAAGTTTTATTATTCTTGAAAGTTTGTTCATTCTGTTCTTTTTAGCTGGTATTTAAATATTCATTTTTGTAATTTTTATAGCTGATTAGTTTTTGAAGTTGGGGGGTCAAACTATATAATTTCCAAAAAAATAAGAAAACTTTAAATGTGTTTACCTATACAAAAGAGTTTATCTTTTTTCAATTATCATTTAATGTTTTCTTAACTTGCGAGGGTTAATCCTTAGAAAAGCAGGTGTTTTTTTTGAAATTAAGTCAAGTTAGAGACGTGCGACTTAAGTCAAGTCAGCATCCGGCATATAAAAAAATATGCAATGAATCTAAATTTTCTAACTATTACTAACTTTTACCCCTGACTTCGTCCACGTTAAAATTAGAGCAAGATTTAAAGAAAAGAGTTTATCCTATAAAAAATTTACAAAAATTTTATGTTGTTTTCTAAATCGATACTTATTTTATGTTTTAATATTTCAATAAACAACATAACCGGAATTATTATTTTTCGCCAACACATACATATAAGTTTTGAGTACTCGTTACTCTTGAGCTACTGACATTATACTGTCCATGTGAAAAGTAAGGGCTCTTTAAATATGAATATTCCGGCAACTGGACCGGCAATTCGGCTATCTATATCCGTAATTTATTAAAAAAGTATCCTTTATTTCCACCTTGGCAATTTTTTTCGAAAATCGAAAAAGTACCAAAGGTAAAAAAGTACCAAGAGTTCCAGCTTTTCCTCATATTAAGCCCCATCAAGTAAGCCGTACGTTAATGTAGGCTGTAATCTGTATGCATATTTAATTTATCGAAAAGAGAAAAAGTACCAATTTATTCCGTGTTTACACATTTAAAAGTTCCAATTTTATACCATAAAAACTACCCTTTATTTTAATCTGGACCATATGCAATCTGTATACCAAATTTATTCAAAATCGAAAAAGTACCTAAAGTACCAATTTTATCCGATTATACATAAAAAAATACCATATATTTTAGTCTGTGCTATATGCTATCTTTATACCAAATTTTTCGAAAAAAGAAAAAGTACCAAAGGTAAAAGAGTACCAAGAGTATCAGCTTTTCCTCATCTTAAGCCCCAACAAGTACACAATATGTTAATGTAGGCTATAATCTGTATGTATATTAAATTAATCGAAAAGAGAAAAAGTATCAAATTATTTCGTGTTCACACATTTAAAAGTTCCAATTTTATACCATAAAAAGTACCCTTTATTTTAATCTGGACCATATGCAATCTGTATACCAAATTTATTCAAAATCGAAAAAGTACCTAAAGTACCAATTTTATCCGATTATACATAAAAAAATACCATATATTTTAGTCTGTGCTATATGCTATCTTTATACCAAATTTTTCGAAAAAAGAAAAAGTACCAAAGGTAAAAGAGTACCAAGAGTATCAGCTTTTCCTCATCTTAAGCCCCAACAAGTACACAATATGTTAATGTAGGCTATAATCTGTATGTATATTAAATTAATCGAAAAGAGAAAAAGTATCAAATTATTTCGTGTTCACACATTTAAAAGTTCCAATTTTATACCATAAAAAGTACCCTTTATTTTAATCTGGACCATATGCAATCTGTATACCAAATTTATCCAAAATCGAAAAAGTACCTAAAGTACCAATTTTATCCGATTATACATAAAAAAGTACCATATATTTTAGTCTGTGCTATATGCTATCTTTATACCAAATTTTTCGAAAAAAGAAAAAGTTAATGTAGGCTATACTCTGTATGTATATTAAATTAATCGAAAAGAGAAAAAGTACCAATCTTTACACATTTTAAAGTTCCAATTTTATACTATAAAAAGTACCCTTTATTTTAATCTGGAACATATGTAATCTGTATACCAAATTTATCCAAAAGAGAAGAAGTACCTAAAGTACAAATTTTATCCTATTTTATTTTAAAAAAAGTACCATATATTTTAGTCTGTGCTATATGCTATCTTTATACCAAATTTTTCGAAAAAAGAAAAAGTACCAAATGTAAAAGAGTACCAAGAGTATCAGCTTTTCCTCATCTTAAGCCCCAGCAAGTAATCAATATGATATTGTAGGCTATAATCTGTATGTATATTATATTAATCGAAAAGAGAAAAAGTACCAATTTTTACACATTTAAAAGTTCCAATTTTATACTATTAAAAGTACCCTCTATTTTAATCTGGACCAAATGCAATCTGTATCCCAAATTTATCCAAAAGAGAAGAAGTACCTAAAGTACAAATTTTATCCTATTTTATTTTAAAAAAAGTACCATACATTTAAGTCTGTGCTATATGCTATCTTTATACCAAATTTTTCGAAAAAAAAGTACCAAACGTAAAAGAATACAAAGAGTACAAGTTTTTCCCCATCTTAGCACCCTACATGGTACAATGTATGTTAATATAAGCTTTAATCTGTATGTGTATCAAATTGATCGAAAAGAGAAAAAGTTTCAATTTTATACCCTGCTTACCCCTTTAAAAGTTTCAATTGTATGTCTTAAAACGGATCCAATATTTTAATCTGGTCCATATGCATTTTATATTCCAAATTAATCAAAACGAGAAAAAGTACCTTAAGTACCAATTTAATCCGATTTTACATTATAAAAAGTAACCTATAGTATGTAAATGAAATTGCTGTATAATTTATTGAGCTTGAGGTTATCTTTTTTATATAAAAAATTTTAAACATTTAGGGGGTAATTTTGTTGTTCACTTCACCTTGCGTTGAAAAAATTTTCATATAAAATTTTTTAAATTTTTGAAAATTCAAAAAGTTTTATATGAAAATTTTCTCAACGCCAGGTGAAGTGAACAACAAAATTACCCCCATATTTTATAAAAAGGAAAGGTTTAATAGTTAAAATGAAATTTATGTAGAATATAATCTTTATGTATTTCAAATTTATCGAAAAATTAAAAAAGGACCAATTGTATCCCGTATTTACCCCTTAAAAACTTCCAATTTTATATCTTAAAAAAGTTCAGAACATTTTAATCTGGACCATATGCAATTTGCATACCAAATTGATAAAAAAAATAAGAAAATGTACAAAAGTACCACTTTTGCCACCAATTTTCCTCTTAACATTTTATTAACCCTATATTTGAATCTGGGTCATGTGCTTTATATGCTTATAATATATTTAAGTTAATTTACCAAGCAATGGTAATGTTGCTCATTAACCCATTGCAGTTAAACAGACTAGAGTCTCTGTCGGGAATCGAACCCAACAAAGGCTAACAGACTAAATAATTGTTAAACTTTGTTTAAAAAAATTTATCTTATTCTTTACATTTTATTAAGTCTGTAGTTTTATTTTGGACAAATCAACTCATAACAGAATTGTTTTAAGTGTTTAAAAATGCTTGGTACATCAATTCTATGAATTTTGAATTTAACTAGCGATATCCTTAAGATATCCTTAAGATTGGCCAAATCGATCTCCTAAAACGGAATTTTTGAAAATTCAAATGTTTTAAGTTTAAAAACGAGTAAATTCGCTAACCTCATATCTCATTAATTAAAAGAGATTCAAACAAATTCAATACTTATCGTTGTTCATTAGAAAAATACGCGTATAGGTGTCTGGTACATTTTGAAAATAACCCCTTTGTCACCCAATCTATTTTGTAAACCAATAGAAATAAGTTTGGTACTTTCTCGAAATTCAAACGCTTATTGTGTTGAATTCGTACTTATTTGTTTAAAAAACAATTTCTACATGTATCTTTATATAGAAAATCTTAACATTATAAACTGATTGTTTTGTCAGCGCACAGCCTAAAGGCCTAAAGCTTAAAAGTTAAAATTTGGACCGAAGGTGTCTGGTACTTTTTGAAATTTGGCACTTTTGGAGAGAAAACAGGTACAACGTGTATTTTAGAACTTTCTCGTCACCCCATCTAAACTTCAAACCAATCAACATAGAAATAAAAACTATGGCGGTATTTATACGCTGGTTTTTTAAAAATGTCTTTTTTAAAAGTTCTTTCAAAGCTGCTACCCAAATCTTTTTACTACAAATAGTTTGTTTTTCTTATGCATATATAAACGGGAAAAAAATTTTTATGTGCACTTTTATGTTCACCAATTTTAGCCAAAAAAAAATATGTCAGAGTGCATTATTCGGCTATACCGAATCTTATATACTCTTCACCATGGTGCGATAAGAACAGAAAGTTTTATAAATACCGTTCTTTAGATTAAAAAAAATATATTTTGTGCCGCTTCCACTTCTCCAATCCCGCCCACATTTTGCCGGACCTTGTGTATTGATAACCAAGATGCTTGTACCTAATTTCGAAACTTTGGTTCTTGCCGTTCTTCAGAGATACACAAATCGGTAATGTCGTTGTATGAGCAGTGCCACGCCCACTTCTGCAATCATACCCATATGCTTAAACATGCCAGCTATGTGTTCCAAATTTGGGCAATATTTCTCTTACCGTTCTTTTGATATAAAAAAAAACTATTTTGTGCCCACATTGTGTTTTGCCAACCGAGATTGTTGTACCTAATTTAAAACTTTGACTCTTTGATAACAAAGATGGTTGTATCTTATTTGCCTCTTGCCGTTCTCTGGATACATAGAAAAAAGCAATAAAAAACAACAACAAAGAATTTATGGGTAAAATTAGAGGCAGTTGAAGTATCAGTCATTTATAGACCGACCTGGTTGAATTTCAATAGAAAACTATAGCGGAGTATATGTGACATAAATGTATGTAAATATAACAACGCGGTCTTCAGAAACCCAATTTCAACATACACACACAGAAAAAATTTTTTAAAAAAACTATTCAATTAAATAATTAATTGGTGTACATTATTTATTCAATTAATTTTTTGTTTGCTGCAATTAATTTTTTTAATCAAAACCCATAAAATTAAATGTTTGTGTATATGTGGTGTATTTTTTGTTTATACAATTAATTTTTTAATTGACTAAATTTCTGTCCCATGACTCGAAAATACAAATCCGTTAATTGATATGATCAATTCCTTTGCAGGGGCAAAATTAGTTAAATATTTAATTGTCTGAACGAATTGTTTAATTGAAGTCGATTTTCTATTTTTTCTGTGCACGGAATCAACTTCGCTAATAATAACGAACCAGCATAAATAGATTTTATAGGGTGTAATATCCTTCAGTGAAGCGTATAAAAAAATTAAAACCACAACAACAAGGGATTCATGAGTAAAATTATAGGAAGTCGTGGTTTTTTGCTTATATTTCAGACATTTGTGGACCGAGCATAATGAATTTGAATAGCTAACAATTCCGGACAAAATGTGACATAAATATATAAACATCCATATCAACTGACAACGTGATTGTAACTTCACTTCTCATAAGAATTTCAATCGAAATGACAAAGTTACATATATATGACCACCCTTTAACCATCTGCTAAGGGTGCAATGAGTAAGTAAGTTTTAGGGCCCAGGCTTTAAATGACACCGAAGCGCCCATAAAAATATGCTTTATTAAATCAAAATCTATAAAATTATGAAAAACAACAACTGTGTTTATCAAACTATGGGGAAGGGTATAAAAGCTTTTACTTGCTATTTTTTTTAATACTTTTACTCTCTAATAATATTTATAAAATTACAACAGTTTATTTTAAAAAGAAAATTCTATTTTTAGCTGTTTCTAAAACAGATCTATTGTCTGTTTTCACATTTTATTGCTGTCAATAAAAGAAAATTTCTCGTTATTTTTCAAGAGTTGTTTTATTACATTTCTTTATTTATTTTTTTTTTGCATTAAAATTTTATCCTTTTCCTTTTTTCTTTCTTGAAATTGTTTACTTTTGATTTAAAATCATCGATGCCAAAGTATAGAAACTCGTGGTCAAGGACTTTAACATGACATGCCTGACTGACGTCTTTGTGTCTCTACTTTAATTTACACAGAACTTTAAAAATGACACGATTTTATGGCTGACGTTGAAGGAAACCAATTAATAAATTGTAAAGATTTTGAAAGATAAATAAAGAAAAATTTAATTAAATTTTCTTAAAATGTTATTAGAATATAAAAAAAGATGTATAAAATTAAAAAAAAACAGAGATTTCTTTAGAATAAAATAATTTCCATAAAAAGGCAATAAATGACAAAAAAAGATTTATATTAGACGTAAAGAAAAATAAAAAAGGTCATTTGCTTTGCAAAAAAAAAAAAAAAAGGATCCAAATAAAATGAAACGAAAAAAAATTCTAATAAAGCCATGAATATACTTGTAATTTTTGGGAAAATGTAATTAGGTATGTGAATGAGTTGTTGATTTAAATATAAAAAATGTTTACTAGGACAACAAGTGATTAAATTAGAAGTAGAGACAGTTATTAAGGAAAGAAGGCCTGAAATAAATTTTAAAAAAAATGGAAATCATTTTGAAATTATAACTATTCGAACATCTGGACAACTAGAAATTAATATTAGTCTGTTGGTTAAAGCAAAGGGTCCATGGACCTCTTTTGATTCCTAGAAATATAACAGCGGGTACACAAAAAAAAACAATTTATTTTAATTAAAAACTTTGTGATATTAATTAAAAAATAATTAACTTAGCATCCGTAAATAAATTAATATTACCAATAAAACGATTAATCCACTTGATTAAACATTTAATTCACTTGATTAAGTTTTTAATTAATTTTTTTATTTTTAATTAACGCTTTAATTGGTTAAACATTTTGTAGAATTTTTCTGTGTACGCGAAATTCATGTATAATTAAAATCTTAGCAATGGAATATTTTAAAACCCTTCAAAACTCAAAATTTATAAATAAACTCACTGCTTATTTGTTGTTGTTTTTGTTTAAACTTTGATATTGTTACAAGTAACACTGTTGCTTATAATTCTTATTCGCTTAACAGTTTTATTTGCGTAATATCTTTAGTTTTTCTAAAATCTTTGGATGAAGTTTTCTGGTGATCTGGCCTAAGAAAGCAGTGAAATGCGCATATGAATCCCATTAAAATAAAATTTCAGTGTTCTTATCAAAAAAAAAAATTTTGTGATATTAATTAAAAAATTAATTAAATTTGAACCAGTAAACAAATTATTTGTATCAATTAAATATTTTTTCGATATTAACAATATGCTCTGCATTAAAGTTGTTTAATTCACTTGATTACATTTTTAATTGAAACTTATTTTCAAAGTTTTACTTGCGAGTCAAAAATTCGTTAAACATGCTAAATTCCCAATTTTTTAAGCGAATAAGAATTACAAACACTTTAGTTTTATTTGTAACTATATCAAAGCTTAAACAAAAACAACAACATTAAACAGTGAGTTCATCTTTTTTTTTACTTTGAGCCAACACTCAGGGGATGGCATTACTAATGCAATGCATTGTGTTGGTATTAGGAAAATAGATTATGAGGGGAAGGAAAGAGGAATTAGTGTTCGTGGACATTTAATTTGAATTTTTCCAAATTGTAGCCGACTGGGAAGACTTTCGCCGGGAGTCCATTCCCGTACGGCTAGATCGACCAAGAAACGAATTTTTACTGTAATGCCCAGTCATGGGAGTTGCATTCCATTTTCGGTCTGATATCGGCGGTATGAATAGTGAGGAGATCAGACGGAGTGAAGTAGTTCTTGCACCGTTTTAAGAAACCAAGACCCTTGAATGCTTCTTTCGACACTTGAAAAATGTGTTGGTTTCTTACAATCCCGACTACAATTGGTTGGGTTTTTTTCCAACTCTAAATTATTTTTGATTAAGAGTTCAATTGAAAAAAATTTGGAAATAATTTTTTCTGCGTTGCAATTGTGACAAATACTTTTATGAGAGCAGAAATGAGGCGTTAAAAGAACAATTTAAAACAAAAGATCTAGAAGTAATTGAGGGACTTATATGGGTCTTTTTAAAAGATGTCTAGGCAACTATTTCTACAACGATCTAATGGATGTCTCAGGGTGCAAACTTCAAGATATCAAATTTTTTGTTATGGACATACATAGATGACATGGCTAACCGATAGGGAATTTGTAAGGGGCGTGGGTAGATAGATAAGTACATAATTCACAGTGGGCCTTATCGGTCTCCGAGTGGATGCGACATACGCAGTTATTATCATAACACTTTCCTAACCTAACACATCTTTAGAAGAAATAGGTCTCTGGCATTAACCTTAAAATAAGCAATACCTATTTGTAGTAGAAGATTCATAATTATCGACAAATTATAGAAAAGCCGTAACCCGCACCTTAAGGTCGAACATGGTAGCTTTGAATTAAACACAGAGATCTTAAAAATGACGGGAAAGTGGATAATTTTTACTGGTTTCCTTGAGTGAAGTTTGGAATGCTGGCAAATGTAATTGTGTATTGTTGGTATTTGACTAAATCTGCATTAATAAGGCAAAAGTGCATGGACCAGGCAATTAGTTAAAACACCTCCGAGGGCAAGTAGGGAAACATTTAAAGCATATTTTAAGTACCTTTGGCACTACATCCTCCAGGGGAAATAAGGTAGAGTTAAAAATTGACAGATGTCTTGAGATGGCGGCTGATCTGAGGTGTTCTCTGGTACCATGGATATCAGTAGCCCCTGGTCCCAGCGGGCTATTGGTTAAAGGCCCTTTGTGAATTACGAGTCGTTGAGGCTTGTACTCAGTATCAAGAGAAGGGAGATCTTAAAAAGCCATCTTTAAGGACTGACCTTCGACCACTTGTAGGGAAGTACCACCTACTTGCGGATTTCCCTGGATGGTCTGGCTATTCAACAAAAGCTGCTGGCATGCTAATAAGCACACTCACAATATTATTACAGTAACGGACTGTAGTTTATTTAAGAAATATTCCGTTCAGTCATTTTTAAATAAATAAACATTTAAAATTCCAAGCAAATTTATTTTTATTCAAAAAACTAAGTGCATATTAATACGGATTTTCAGTTGCAGTTAATTTTGTCCGTTGATTAAGTTAAATTCTTCTTTATGTAAAATTAAATGAAAATGTAATTTAAAGCAACGAAAAGTTCATTTAATTTTTACTGTCAAAAATTCAACCGCGAATTCCGTAAAAACAAATCAATATTCAGTTATCTTTTATAAATTAATTGTCAAAAAATTAACTACATATTCCGTAAAAACAAATAAATATGCAGTTATTTTATAAAATTTTAGTGTCAAAAATTCAACACCATATTCAGTAAAAACAATTAAATATTCAATTATTTTATATAATTTTACTACCAAAAATTAATTTTTACTTATCTATAAAAAATGAATTGCTTGTTTTGTGTAAGCAATACCCATTTTCTATTTGTTAAAATAATTTAGTTAAATACATCAAATTTTAAAAGTAAAATAATTGCTAAGCCATATCGGTCATGCTGCTGGTGTCTTATAATTGAGAGTTCTTCTGTAAACAACGTGGTCAGTACAACAAAAGTAAAACAAACGCGTGTAACTGGGTAAGTAAATAAAAATATTCTCCCCCTCTCGCTTATAAGAAAAACAAGCGGACAGGTGTCTGTCTGGAATTTTTTAGAAATTCGGCTCTTTTGTGGAGTAAACGAAAATTTAATAAAATAACTGAATATTTATTTTTTTTTACTGAATATGGGGTCAATTTGACAGTAAAAAATTGACAGTAAAATTTTAATAAATAACTGAATATTTAATTGTTTTTACTGAATATGGTGTTGAATTTTTGACAGTAAAATTTTACAGAATAACTGAATATTTATTGGATTTTACGGAATATGGTGTTGAATTTTTGACAGTAAATATTAAATGAACTTTTTTTTAAAAATAAATGAAAAATAGGTAGACCGGGTTTTAATTGAACTTTCATTTATTTTATATTACAATTTCAGTTAATTTTACGTACAGAATATTGTGAGTGCAGCGAAGGTTTAAAAGCCCCGGCTCCTTAAAAGTTGCAAGTATATGATTCTGCCGAGTTATACACCCAAATTACTACCTGTGTGTGCTGGTTACTCTCGCACACAAGGGTGATTGGTAAACGCATTTTTGTAGTCCAGTGGTTGAAAACACCATGGAACTAAGTCCTGCCTACTCGGCAGCAACCTTTATATATATTTTTCCCCCATCTGTGTATGGGTGTTGATCAATGCTGCCAACTCTCTTGAATAAAAAAGGGATACGTTTTTGAAAAATAGGAAAAACGGCATAAATTTAAAAACTTAATTTTTTTTAATTTTTTATGTATATTGAATTACGTTTTTTTAAGAAAATTATTCTAAACTCATATTTTTGAATTATTTAACAAAAAAATTCAACAATATTTGCTAAAAAGAATGCCTTCCATTAATTTTCACTTCCGTTTAATTGTTGCATTTTTTCAGATATTTTCATTATTCGTTCTCTGGTTTTCTTTTAACATTTATCAAGCAAAAAAGCATTTAACTTCTAAAACCCATTCATTTATTTTCTTTCACGTTCATAATGTTTTACCACACACATTCACTTGTGACATTTTCCAAGGATATGCATAAAGGAAAGTGTTTATGTGCAGAAAATCTAAAAGAAAACAAAAAAAAAACTCATCACTATCATTGTCATTATGTAGAGCTGTTGCGCTTTGTCATCATTCACATGTAAATATTTCAAGATAAAAAAAGACATGGAACAGTAGCACAGCATTGTATTTCCTTCCATTATGATGAAATTTATCATAGAAAAGAGCAACGCATTAAGAGGTTGCGGGCAAGAGATTTTTTTTTTAAAAAAATTAAAGAAAAGTTTTCACAAAATATTATCTAAAAGTTTTCAAGCGCTTCAGTCTCTTCTAGACTTTCAAGTTTAGAACTTTTTTAATTTTAGCGATTATTTTCAATTTAATTCAATTACTAGAATTTTTTTAAATTTCAATTACTAGACTTTTTCGTTTGCAGCTTTTTTCAATTTTATTTTTTCTTCGCACTTTTGGCGATTTCTCTTATTTGCTGTCTTAAATTTGTTTTCGGCTTTAGTCACTTCTGGACCTTTTGCTTGCAACCATTTCCATTTCAAGTAGCTTGAAATGGAATATTGAACATAACAAAACTCGTGTCACTGTAACTGCCAATAAATTAAAATGTAACACTTTTTTGTTGTAAAACACAAAAGAAGCAACTAACTAGAAAAAAAAATAAAATATATTGAATGGCACAACAAGTTAAACAAAAATTTTGTTGCCGTACGAGGAGGAAAGGGAAATATATTAACATTAAAATAAATATAAAAAAAATTCATTGAAATCATAGGAATAAGAGGAAAAATAAAAGTATTAAAAATATCACAGTCATCAAATAGAATATTCATATATTATTTATTATAATGACAGAAGAAAAATAAACTAAGTAAGAAAGGAAGTAAAGAAATAAAGGATTTGCAAATTTAACAAGAATATAAATATGCATGAGATTATACCCCGTAGGAAATGTCAATAGTGAAACTGTATTGATTTACTATTGAATTTATCAGTAATACATACTAATAACCAGTTGTAAATATCCAATACTGACTTTAGAACCAGGGACCGAAAATAACAGATATTTTGAAATTGAAAACAAAAAAGCATATAGAATTAAATGTCGGAAAACTTATTCAAGTATACCAAATTAATCCTTATGAACTATTTTATGATAAAATATATTGCCTTTTAAATAAAAATCTAAAAAAATAGAGTTTAATTCATTAGTTCTAGTCGACATTTTTGAAAAAGGTGTCTAATCACACGAACGAGTAAGTTGGACAATTCACAGGTCGATTTCTCGGTCACCAAACGTTCGACTCAACAAAGTGATGGTTTCACGCGCTACATGGCAAGTTGCGCCGTCCTATTGGAACCATTTCTTCTCCAAATGATATACAATGGTATGATAAATAAAAAAAAAACACGAATTATTTGCTTGTAACGTTAGCACCGGTTTCGGTTTTAAACACAAATACGCCGATGACGCTTTCAGCATGTAAACCGCACCAAACAGTGATTTTTAGGATGTAATGGAGTATCATGAGGACTGTGCGCTCTTTAAAAACATACTAGAGACCTGCATCCTCTAAAAAAAAAAAATATTTTGTGTAACTGCCTCTTTAGCATACACACAAAACCAATAAATTAACAAACACATGAGAGAAAACAAGCACAATTCATTCATTCATTCATACAATTCATTTAAACAATTCATTCATTCATTTATATTCATAATGGAATTTATATTTATAATGGAATTAATGCACATTTTTCTCTTTTAACGGCATTCATGCTGGTCTCTATTACATACCCGTTAAGTCAAAAATTAGCCTCATTGCTGAATATGATTTGACAATAAAAACCTTCATCTGATTCTCAGCCCATTTACCGAACACACGAGGAAATTGATGGTC
This sequence comes from Pollenia labialis, assembly GCA_949318255.1. Lineage (NCBI taxonomy): Eukaryota > Metazoa > Arthropoda > Insecta > Diptera > Polleniidae > Pollenia > Pollenia labialis. The sequence goes on along the minus strand of OX439143.1, from coordinate 133,563,517 downwards.
CGCTGACTTTGATTCTTGCACCAGTTGGAAATTATAAGGATGTAGGCCAAAATCTTTCCTCAAAATTTTTTAAGTAATAGAAGGACAAGGATCGAGTAGCTGTGAACGGAGTTGAATCGATCATTTGTCATTTATTTTCACACACAGATCAACCAACCTACATCAACGCATCAAGCGTTTTCTAACTGTCAAAAATACCAATAATCATTCAAAATGTTTAAAGCAAACCCAAATAGAGCGGCGCCAACGCTTTTAAATTGATAAATCCGATATTGACAGCATGTTATGAAGTGAAGTTTGCGGCTATTGCCAAAAAGTAATGGCAATTTCGCTATTTTTATTCCAATCTAGCGGTTTTATCTCAATTTTTATAAATATTTTGTGGAGTTTTTAAGCAAGATAAATAAGCTAATATTATCGTTCTTGACACTATGTTGACGCTCTAATGGTTGATTCATCCATGCGTATTACATATTTACAATGTTTTTGTACGGAGAATAATTTTTTTAATGAGAGTGTTCTGCAGAACGATTCACCCATTTCGGAAAATTTTTCCGGAAAAAACAAAGCTACCATTTTGTTTACAAATGTAAAAAATTATACTAAAAATGGAAATACTTGAAAAAAAACTTACTTAAATTTTATATAATAAAAAAATAATACAAAATGTAAACACAATTCAAAGTTAAAAGTGGTGCCACAATAAATTTGCAAAAGAGGAAAAAGATTTACTTTCTATAAAGCAATTGTGTAAATTTTATAAACAAAAAAGTTCCTTTTTTATATTTTCAACAAATAATTTTGACATTCTTTTTACAAAAACCAAATACATTTGTAGTATTTTTCAAAAAAAAAAAGGATATCTAGCATAACTCTATGTCATGATGCGGTCACCTGTATGAATTCGCCTTGAATATGCGCTATAAAACGCAATGCTTGAAACCCTGACTTAAGGCCCAAATACACTGATTAAAGTACTCATCAAGCATTGTGGTAGTATAAGTGAAAATGTGTTTGTATGTTTGACACCGACAACGTTTGATAAAAAATCAAAAAATTTAGGTATGACGGCGAATATTACGTCCAGCACACGTATACGTTGAATTCGCCGGCTGGACAAGCATTTGACAAGTGTATTTGGCCCTTTAGATAAATCTGTTTGTCATTGAACGAAATGGTGCAAATAAAAAGGTTTTTTATCAAAGTTATTTTCGGGAATACAAAATTTATTATTAATACGATTTCCGTATGACGTGCTAAATTCCCAGTTTTTCATATTTGATAAATACACTGAAATTTATTGTTGAGGGAAAGCTAGCTTCTATGCGCATTTCACTGGTTGCTTAGGCCAGCTCATCAGGAAACCTTTTCCAGAGATTTAAGAAAAGCCAAAAATATTATACAAATAAAACCCTAAAGCGAATAAGAATTATAAACACTCAAAGTCTGACTTGTAACAATATCAAAGCCAAAACAAAACACCAACAATAAACAGTGAGTTTATCTTTTCTTTCATTCCCCTACAATTGGTTGGGTTCTTTTTGTATATGATTTAAAAATTTTGACTTTTGTGCCAAGAAAATATCATTTTCCAGAAGATGTGCTTCGATTCTTCAATTTTAAATAGTAAATCTCAAAAATATCAATTAACCACCGATCTGAATGATGATTGCTACGGTTCAAACATGATAATATTGCGACGAAAGATAAAACCGACAGGTCAGTTTAATAAAGTTTAAAATTTATGAATAGCATGGCAATAACAAGATTGTTTTTAAATTGGTAATTAAGAAGCAATTTTTAAATGTCTGAAAACAGCAAAGCTCTTCCAAAAACGAGGAAACTGAAGCCGAAAGCTATTGAAAAATGATTTCGCTTGTCCTTAAAAATTATACTTAAAGGCCAATGGCAAGGAAGAACGGATCTAATGCAAAACATGCAAAGCGAAAGAAACTGTTTGTGAAACCCGGACAACCAGAAGTATTAAAAAAAATTAAATAAAACCGAAAGTCCAAAGGTGTTAAGGTAATGTTCTGCTTTTGATAGTGTTTAAATTTATTAGACCGATAAACTGTCTGTCAACAATTTTGTGTTTCTCAATATACCGACAAAGAACATGGTTTTAAGCTGGCAACACCTCTCAAAATACATGTTAAAGTTGGGAGTCAGCTGATTGAATTTATCTGTACAGCAAATAAAAGGAAAATAAATAATCGGCAGATGAGTGCTGGTTAGCTTTGCGACAGAATAGAAGCAAATGAGACATTGAGAAACCCAAATTTCTTTAATGTGCAGTTTTTCGTTGGGAAAAAATTTAATTGTGTAATGAGAAAACGGCCATAAATGTTAAAAGTGCACTCTTGCCGAGACACACTTAGTAGCGACACGAGTTTTATAGTTGATTTTGAGTCGATCAGTATATTTAAAGGTGTCACAAACATCAGCACGAATGCATAATATTGTAGTGTGGGTATAATGAACAGTTCTTTAAAGCGGTATCCATGTGTTGTCAAAAATATGAATAAATTTTTATTCTAACAATAATTTACATGAAATACTCAAAAATTTACAAAAAAAAAAAACAAATAAAAAAAAATCCACATTTTACACCTGTTACTTAATTAAAACGTCTTTTTTGTTGCCATTACTCCTGATTATCCTTTTGAGTTGTCTTTTTGCTTCTTAATAAATAAAATATACATCAATCAGACGACATGTGCTAGAACTTCAATTTAGCTTTATAAAATTTTTCCTTATAATCGTTTATTTCACCAATTTTTTTATATTTGTTGCTATTTTTTCGGTTACGAAATTTTGGTTTTTTTTCTCTCCTTTTTTTTATTTGCTGAAATCTAAAAATAACCCAAGATGATTGAAAATCTGTAAACTGTCATGTTGTTGATTGGTGTTTGTGGTCTTAATATTTCAACATTTTTCTTTTTTTTAGGACATTTGACACATTTTATTAAATTTATTACAGCCTTAAATGTGAAGACGGACTATAGCAAATCAATCCTTTTGCAGCATTTACTCGTATGTTTAAGATTATACAAATGACATAAAAAGACAATTTTATATAAATTTTCTACTGAAATCATTAATGAAGGGAATTGTTTTTTTTTAACAATGATTTAAAGTTTTTTGCTTTTATATAAATTTAATTTCTAGGATTTAATATAAAAAAACATGCAATTAAAAACTGCTGGTAAATAAAGTTTTATTCATTAAATATAAGTTGAATTTTCCAAGTTATTTAACATGTATTATTGAAGTTTTAATACGTTTTAATGATTGCACAAATTAAAAATATACAACTTTAACTTTTATTAACAAAAAAAAAAAAAAAAAAAACGCACACACAATATCAATAATACGCCCCAGATAATTTGAGGCTGCTGATAAAAGCAGTAAGAACTTCGTTAAAGTACTTAAAGTAATAAAGCCCCTTTCGCAAATGTTTGTATACAAAATAAGGAATTAAAGTAAATATTGCAGTGTGATAACTATTCAATCAACTTTGGAAATGAATGAAGATGAGTACAAAGTAAAAGTAATTGTTAAAATTTAAAAAAGTACCTTCATAATTAAGTACTTTTTTTAGATAAGGGCAAGTAATAGGCCGTTTACGTATTCCAAGCGTACTTTAGTTGTGTGTTGTCAAATCGGAACGAAACGAAACGCAGAAGTCGTTTTTGAATTAATCTCCAATAATGCCCATCCGCTGGTTGGCTGTCCTTGTAAATTCATTTTCATTTTAGTCATTTTAGAGATAATTATTTTTTCTGTACACCGAACACTTTTAATATTTGTCGACATTCAACACATTTTGCTGTTAATATGGCAACTCTTAATGCATAAACCTAACGGTAAAAATTAATCGTTTACTTTTGGCGTAAAGTAAAGTTATAATGATGGCCGATAACATTCTGACTTTAACTATTGGCATGTGTAATAATGGCCCTTAGTGACGTTTGCCGTCTTAAATGACATATTCATCAAAGACACAAACCACGTGTAAAATATCCGTCATCTGATGCGAATCCTGTATTTATAATTTATACGTCCAAAACTTTTAAGCGAAAAATATTAAATTTTGTTTGTAATAGATATAAAAAAAGTCTGTAGCAACTTAATATATATTTAGCTAAAATTTCTTTAACAATTTTAATTTTAATTTAACAAGCTAGAAAAATAAATTTAATTTCCGTTTTAAGGTTAAATAAAATATAAAAAAAGGTCCTTTTTTAAACAAACAATTTAACAAAACCTTATCAAATATCTTGTCTAAAAACAAGTAGAATGTCAATGTTCTTAGATACATTTCAAAACTCAATTTATTTATTATTGCAAATCAAATAATACTTATTGTTATTATTTCCACTTGAATTGAGTGTGAGTTGTTACATGTGTGCTTTTGGGTTAATGTCTGATTTTGTTTTTCAAACAAAAAGAAGAGACAAGACTTTTTTCTTTGCTTTCAAATAGGATTTAAATTCTTTCTATCGAACAGTTTACACTTCAATGGAAATGGCAAAATGGTGTGTGCATTTTTATTTTCTTTTATGTTTTTCTAAATTAAGATTTTGTTAAAACAATTTTTTATTTCTTCTTTTGTTTTAGCACAATTTCATGGCGGTTTTCTCCGTTTGAAAGCATTTCTAATGGCGAAACAGAAAAAAATTGCTGATAAATTATTTTCAGCTTATTTTTTTTTTTTTTTTGCAAAATTTTTTGCCATCTCTCTTTTTCAGTAGGCGTAAGAAAAAAATATTTAATCATAAATTTTAAATAATCACAAAAGCTTAGAAGCAACATAAAAGAATTTTACAAAGAGTATATGGCCAAATGTGTTTTTAATTTAGCGAAAAATGTTTCATCATTTGTTAGACTTTTAAAGCAGATAATTGCAAAAAAGAATAAAAATTTCCATAAAAGATTTTGGGCTTGAAATTAAAAGCCTTAACCATAAATAAACGATTCTACCTTAATCCTTGAATGATAAATTTAGGTCCGTTTTCACATCTTACCGATAGCTTAAAGTAGACTTTAACCGGCCTTATAAAAAGTGTTTCATTATTAAAACTTTACTTTAACCTAACGTGAGCGATAAAGTACATTAAGGTTCATCCTACCTGGTAGGTTAAAGTAAAGTTGTAATAATGGAACACTTTTTATGCGGCCGATAAAATCCTACCGTTAGCTATCGGTAAGTTGTGAAAACGTGCCTTAATGTTGTAATAATATCCAAAAAATCAAAAAATACCAATTGAAAAACAAACAAAAATACCAAAAAGTCTCCTCTTATAGTTTCTCAATCACTTGATTAAACGTTTAATTCACTTGATTTTTTAATAAAAACCGATTAAATTTTTGATTAAAGCTTTAATTGGTGAACAATTTTGGAGAATTTTTTCTGTGTGGTGGAAATTTAATTAATTTTTTAATTAATATCATAAATTTTTTTAAATGATATAAATTTTAACTGTGTTTTTGTGTTGAATTCAGCGTACTAAAATTTGCTTTACTGGCAGGGTACCCATCTTGTTTAAACAAATTGTAAAGATCGTTCATATTGTAATTAAACAGTTTTAGTTTCAATTACTTTTGATATGCCGCTCCCTTACCGCAAATAAGCTTAAGCGATAAAAACACAATTTTACAGGAGAAGGTTTTTCATAACAATTTTGTATGAAGGTTGGCGCTTAAGCTAATGTTGCTTTTGCTATGAAACCATAACGGTACCTTATGTGACCATTACATTCTAGGAGATGATGCAAGTGTTGCCAACAAAATCATTTAAAAAAAAACGAAAATTTAAAATAATGCCGCTTAAGCTATTTTTGCAGTATGGGCTCGATATGTATACATAGTTGAGACTTTAACACAAAAAATATTATATATTTCTTGTATGAAAGTTGATGACATGACCAAGTAAAATGTCATACAATGTTTATCTACAACAAAAACAAAAAAACCAAAATTGCAAACGTTGAGCGCGTTAGTTAGTTAAAATATGATCGCATTTTAATCACAATTTCTTCATATTCATAACACTGCTGAACAGTCATTTTGCGGTCTGGAATCTTATTGCAAATTTTAACTAATTTGAGGTCGCTGATTTAAAAACTAATCTCCATTTATCTCTATCAGCTCTACTCTTCGAAATATACCGTTATGACCAAAATTAAGGCGCTTTCACTACATTTGTTGGAATAACTTAAAAACGGTTGACCATATTCAGTTAAAATAAAATCCGATACTCGGAAAAGGAAAAAACGTTTATGAAACACACATATTTAAAATGTTTTTTTTTGTATGGAAATCGATATTCTGTTTTCTCAGTAAATTGTGAATACAATCCAAAGTTGTGCACCGATTACAATGAAATAAACCTAATTTCATTCGAAATTGTGTTAATCTAAATATTTTTGGACCAAATCTGTGATTTTTGTCGTATTTTTATTGTTTATGAATTTTTAAAGAGCACAAATTTTTTTTTTTCAAAATGTTCTTTTTTTTAACCAGTACCTCTGGTTAAGGATTGATGTTTGACTGTTGGTTGGCAGGCACCGCAGTGGTGCAGTGGTGCAGAGGATAGAACTCAAAGAATTCTGATGAAGGAATGTGGTAATTCGTGAAACATGTAAAATCAACCCAGGTTCGAGTCCCAGCTCAGCCAAGAAAATTATCAATAAATGTTAATAAGATTCCAAGCTATAAAATTCTTTCTTTCAGTAAAAATAATTTAATGAAAATTAAATTTACAGGGGTGTGCTGGAAATCGCAAATGTAAAACGCTAGAATTTTAGACGTCGTTTTTTAATAAGATTTCTGTAATAAAAGAATTTTATGACAAATATTAAACAAATATTACCCTCTTAAACAGGATTTTAAACCAAAAATTATAAAAATTATGTTTAAAGTTTATTAAAAACAACTTCCAAATTCTTGCGTTTTGCGTTTGCGATTTCCGGCACACCCCTGTTAATGAACTCAAGCCTGACTAAAAATATCAAAATTAAAATTAACAGTTCATCTAAAAATCACAATTGTTTTAATTTTGCTTTTTTTCAAAAATGCACCGGTATCTCTGAAACTACTGGGCGAAATAAAAACAATGTAAGCACGGCTTAAGGATAATATTGTTGCCGAGTTTCGGATTTCAAGTTATTCCAATATATTTTGTGAAAGTACCTTAAAAGTAGAGCTGATAGAGAAAAATGAAGATTAGATTTGAAATCAGCGATCTTAAATTAGTAAAAATTTGCTATTAAAATCCAGACCGCACAAAAAAAAGTATAAATTTGTTGTGCAGTGTAATTGAATATTCTAGTTGAAATGATTTTGAATTTTAATTTTCTTTGTTCGCGATTTTAATTTCATTTCTTGTAATTGCAATTGATTATTTTTAAACTTCGCACTGCATTCAAGTTTAGTAGTAAAAGAATCTAGACAAGAGGTTTGACAACAACCCCAAAATGTTTCTGTGAATATTAAAAATGTTTGATTTTCGTACAAACAAGCTTCATACGTTTTTTATAACTTTTAACAAACCGCTTGAGCCATTAAAATTTTAAAATAACAAACTCATTATTTATTGAAAATTGTCTTTGTCTTCGTTTTCAATTAGAATTTTTCGCAATTTGTATTTAAGATTGTTTATTTTTGAAGAGTAGAAAGACACAATTTGCTTAACTGACGTTTTAAATTAATAATTGACAAAAAATGTTCTCATAATAAAAATTGCCTTTATGCAAAAATTTCTTTATCGTCGAAATTTTGTTTTCAGTCGCTCGTTTTGCCTTAAACGACAAAAAAGTATCTTCAACAAACACTTCTTTATAATAAATCACTTTTTAGAAAAAAAGAAATAACAAATGGCATCCCAACTATTTGAATTTGATAGGAAAGATAAGGAATATTTTCATCACATATACACTTTTGAAGTATGTGGTTTACTCGCACCTTTATATATGTTCCTACCCAGCTAGCATTTGGGTGATAATTTTTAGTAAAAATCACCTAAGTGGGTCTTATATGATTCAGTCATATGCTCCAAAAGGAATCAGAAAGTTGTTCACAAATGATTCTTTGAGGTAAATCATCGGTATGGTACCATTTTCTTACAACGAAAATATAATTTATGATCGAGAAATTAGCTCATATCCGTATTTTTTCCTAACAGCTTCGATAATGATAGAAAATGCTAGATGGGTAATAATGTATAAGACCAATATACTGTTACATTTTATGCCATACAATAATAATAAATGTCTTAGGGTTCTGGATAACCTTGGAATTTTTTCAAGTACATATTTGTCTTTCATATCAGAAATACTGAAGCGTAAAAATAACAATTTTGCGGCAGAGACCAAAATAATCATATTTTAAAACGCAAAATTAAAATCATGATTTTTATTGGCATTTTGCCTTAAAGAAATCGATCGATTAGATAATCGATGGTTTCAAACAACGGCGATATGTCCGTTGCATTAAAACATTTAAGTTAAATAATGGTTAAACAGTATTCCTTTCCATTTAAAATTTTCCAGAAGTTCTTTACAACAATAGTTATAAATTAATGGGTTTTAGACAATTAAAGTATCTTCGTATATTTATGGTCACTGTGCGACCTACTCCCAAAAATCCCTTGTGTCCGCCTGAATTCCAAAAAATTTTTTTGGTATATTGTCGCGTGAAAACAATCAAACAAGGTTTTTGTAATTTAACGCCCACCCAAGTAGGTGTGGCAACATTTTTTTTGTTTAATTAAGAGTTTCTTTACGATAGTTTTATTATAATTTTTTTTTTTAATTTTAAATAAGATATAGAGAAACTGTAAAATTGGCAAAATAAAATTCTTTTTATAAAATGAGAAAAAAATTGTTTCCCATTCGATTAAAAAATTGAATTTTTAATAATTTTCTGGTCTGCAACCTTTCGACTAGAATTTTTAAGATTTATTCTTAATAAGATTAACTGAACCTCAAGTTGCAATTAAATCCATAAATCAGAAAAACATTCTTACGTAAATGTGCCTTAAATTAAAGCATTGATATTTAAATTTAATTTATATTGTTTGCAGGAAAACCTTATCTGCCCCTTAAAGTATGTGATATAAAAGTTGTTCCCAAACAAAGACTACTTATCGTAACAAAACACTATTTGTTTGTGTACTTGTAATTGTAAGAGCGTGGGGCCATTATAAGGATTTATAAAAAGACTCGGAAAACAATTTTTTTTTTATTTTTATTTAAGAGTAAGACATTACTGGTATTATGGTGGGGTGGTGAAGGGGAGGGGGGTGGTTTTTTCATATTATCAAAATAAATGTGTAAATAAGCAACAGGACCCGAAATATTTTCAAATTGGGATGTAGAAAGTAACTGTTGTTGTGTTTATAAAACCAGGCAGCAATTTTTCTTTCAATATTAACACATATACAGACACCAACATATATATGTATGTATATCCGAATATATAAGCGTTGCTTTGTACATACATATGAAAACAAGTAGGTGTATGGAATTTCCTTTCCGTTAGTGTGGGGTGCTTGGCTTCCAAAAAAAAAGATGTAAATGATAAAAGAAACTTTGAGTTTTTTGCTACCAAATATCATTTTAGTGGCTTGTTTTGTGAATAAATATATAATTTTTTGCTTTTTATTTTTTGTTGTTTGCTTATTTGTTGTCCTTGAAATAAAAATAACATGGCACTAAAATAAAAAGCCTGGATGTTGAGCTAAAAATACTTTCTAATTTTATTAAATGGTGAGAGTAAAATGTTTAGTTATAACTGGAGGGTGTGATTTCAATAATAATTAAAAGATATGCTCTTAAAATTGAATAAACATGAATTTATTATTGCAAAAAACACAGTTTATTAAAAATTTACTTTTTTCTTTTATTAAAATTTTCAAAAGTAAGAATTTGATGCACAAAACACTTTTTCCTTTTTTTTTTTTTTTTTAAAAAGAGCTGCATAAATTCAATCCATTCCCGAGGATAACTTTTTCCAGAGTCCACTTTAAAGATAGTGGTTTTAATTTGAAAGATCGTTTAAAATGAAGCAGATAAAAGTTGAGGCAGATTCACACTATAATACAGGTCTTAAGTAGTTTAAGGAAAATAAACCCCTGACATGATAAGTTGTTATTGTTTTCAGAAAATGAACCTAATTTCCTCACAAAATTAGGCCAGAGCACGTGTTGCGTTGAATAGAAAAGTTTGTTTGAAAATGTTAATGACATTGATCTGGAAGAAGTGAGGTGTGGTGCCATAAGACAACTTATTGAAGTTGATTTCAAGAAATGGATGTGCGATTATATTCAAAGGTCGTACGATTTGACACCTCTTGATTATTTACTGCAGGTCTACGTTATGTCGCTGTTTTATGCTGATAAGCAAGCAACAATTAAAGTTCGTGCCCATAGCTCCATAAGTTCTATGGGGCTTAACCTTTTATAGAATCTTTTTTATATAAGGCTAGCTTAACCCGGTTAAACCCCATTAAAATCAAATTGGTAAATATATTTTGTAGAAAGATCACGCGTGTGGATAACGTAGCAATTTATTCTAAATTTGAATTTTCTACCTTTACGCTTTTCCAGATTTTAAGCCAATTGTATTGTCCTTGTATAATAGGTTACACTATCTATTTTCCAGCTTATGGTATGTTCACACTTGGCATTTTAAACGCGTTTAAGCAGAAAGTTAATCAACGCCATTCACATTACACAGAACAAATTATTGCCGAATTATTTTCTTGTTTGAATTTTTTTTTAATTTCTACAAATTTTTTTTTTAAACAACAGCAACAACAAAAACATTATAAAAAACAAAATAAATTTTTGGTTGGTTTCAAAGTTGGTAAAAAAGAATGAAAAACAAAATCCCGTATTAAATTTTTTAAAACTGTTAAGTTAAATACATCAAATACAATAATAAATGATGACGAAAAACATATCGAGTCGGTCTGCTGCCGTTTTTGGTAACATTTCTTCTTCTTAAGCCAAGGAAAGAATACAGCAACAGTGAGTGATGAAGAAAAACATTGTGTGTATAAACAAGACTTCGTTCAAAAATTATTCCAACAAAAAATTTGTCTCAAAGCCAGTCGCCAGTCTGCTTCTGCCTTCATCTTCTCCTTCAGTGATAGCTTGACTGCGCGCACTGCTTGTGCAAAAACTTTTTGTTTGATTCTGTAAATTATTTGTTTGAAAAAATCAGTGTTTTTTTTTTCAATAAACAAAATGTAAATAAATTGTTTGAATATGCAAATTTGTTTATAGGACCGATTTCTGACAAAGATGATTTGATTCTACAAATTTTTTCTTTGAATTGGCAAAATAATTTTTTCTGTGTACATTTGATATGATTTAGATGACAGTTAATTAATAAATAAAACACAACAAACAAATTTTTATTAAAATATTAAAAATAAAAAAAAATACTTGAATAAAGTTATCAGAAGATTATGTTAAACATATCAATGATGAAATTGTGGAAATTTATGGATTATTCAAGGACGAATTACCATCATTAAGAAGAAATCATGGTCGATTGTGCACGAAGGAGGTACGTTTATTGTGGCCGATTCTACATTATACTCAATTTGAGGTATGTTCAGAGGATTCTATGTGATTAATAAAGTGATTAACTTGTTATCATATAAATTTGAAGTGATTAAATGTATGGATAATCATTTCAATTGTTATGTCACGTACGAGATGCTTTAACGCGTTTAAAAACGCAAGTGTGAACAAAGCTATAGCTCTCTTTTGATAGATGTTAAATTTTTAAATTTTAAACTTTTTACTTTCTTTTTTCTATAAAATTTTGTAAACGTTTATCGTTTGGTTTTAAAAAAACGATTTTTTAACTTTCTCCTTTATTTGTAATTCATTGAGTACTTTTTTATATTTTTAAAATAATCTTAAAACTGATTAACTTAGAAAATGTTACTGGGTAATCAGAAAATTACTGTGAAAATTTCAGGAAAATCGTTTTAGTAGTTAAAGACTTTTTAGGGGAACAAACAAACAAACAAACAAACATTTTAAAATTAACAGATTACTATTCGGCTTGTATTTTCTACAACATTGATCTAAGACTCTATAAAGTACAGTCAAACCTCCCTACAATGAATCTTCATGGAACCAGGAAATCATATAATTATGCAGAAATAAATTTCATTCCAATATTATTTGAAAATATCGGCTATTTTAGTTGAATTAAATTCTTCCAATGCGGTTATTCATTTGAGCATTACTTTATCTATATCTCCAAAAAGACAGGTTGGAAGCCATTTATGTTCAGTACTTAGTTCAGTAACACTTCTTCATAAACAAAAGCTGCTGGTTTTGTTAATTATTTACAAAAATTCTGGAAAGATCGCTCATACTGTTTAGGTCTATACATTAAGGAACTTAGTTATTATAATAATCAAGGAACTTCGCACTCTTGGATTTGTTTTTAGAAATAAAAGAGAAAAAAATTCATTAATAAATTTTTTAACGTTCATGGCAAATTGTATTTGACCTTTAGGATGGTCTATTTCATAAAATATATTTCAGTTTATAACTATTTATAAGGTTTCGAAAACTTGCTTGTTTTTAAATCCGTGTTTTTTAACTTATGAAATGATGTAGGGTATTATGTTGTCGAGCTAAATTGACTATACATTCTTGGTTGTTTACAAAAAAAAATATTTTATAGGTTTTTGTAGTTAAGGAACTAATTTTAAATAAAATTTTTTTTAAAATAAAATTTAAAGCAATAAACTTTTTTAATTCCTAAATGTAGCCTTCATGTTGTAAAAAAAATTTTAGCCCGAAAGTATGCTTTTGTTTTTTAAAAAGTATTAGTTTTTTTTATACCTCATATAATATACATACATTTATATTTTGTTAAATATATAATAAATTATAAACTTTTAGCAAAATAGCTAAATAAAACACATTGCATACTTTAAGGCTTTTAAAAAATGCCATAGTATAATTTGCTTTATGATAATATTACTTAAAAGTTTGGTTTCACCGTAAAATATTTCGCAAAGGTCAAAATGTAACCTTTAAAAATAAAAATGCCATTTAAAGCAGCTTTGTTAAAATTTGCAACAATTGTATTATGTTAAAATACAATGTATTGTAAAAACGCCTGTAAATAGGCTTTGTATTTTATGAAAACATCATTTATCCACACAATTTCTTTTTTTATTTCTCTACAATTTAATAAATTTCTAAATAAATCTTTAAGCAAAGCAAATTTTTTTTGCTTAATAACAAAGAAAATTATTTCAATTTTATGATAAAGAGATTTGTACTGTAAGCTGAAGATTATGTTTCTTTTCTTGTAGGAATTTATTAGTAAAGATATCATTTTACTCAGAATGTTTATACTATTTTAGGTTCAGTGAAATTCATAAAAAGTTTTAAAAGTATATTTTTTAACAAATAAATAAATAAATATCTATTTTTAATCACATTTTTAAATCATTCATTTGTTATAAATTAAATATTTTCTCAAGATTTTAATGTGCTGTTTCCAAATGGCGGGCGATTGATTGTGTAGTAAAATTTGTAGGAAAGCACTCAAGAAACTGAGTGCTTCTTATATAAATTTTACTACAGAATTCATTTCCTGTCATTTGGAAACAGTACATTAAACTTTATTAGTTTTAATTTGATTAAGTTGTTAATTTTTAGAAAATTAAATTCTTTTTAATTTTGTAAACGTTTATCGTTTTGTTTTGAAACAAACGATTTTTTTACATTCTTCTTTACTTGTAATTCATTGAGTACATTTTTATAGTTTTTAAATATTTTTGAAACTGATTAAATTAAAAAGCGTTGCCGAGTTACAGCTGTTAAGGTTTAATTTAATTAGATATGGTTTAAACTTCTCTTCTGTATGTTTTCTAATGTATTGCTTTATATTTAACAAATATTAAATGCGTTGCCTAGTTTTAGGGGTTAGGTTTTTGAAAAATATTCAAATTTTTACATAATTTATTCTGTAAAAGCAGCAATTAATTAATTCATTTTACGGAAATGTAAATTAATTTCAAAAGTATTGTATTTCCTCTTTCTAATGCAGTAACAGTTGTGCCAACAACTAGGAGATTTAATTTTACATAATAAATTCAAAAAGAAATTCTTCTCTTTTCTAAAATTTTTTTTAAAATAGTCTATAAATTTTTAAAATTCTGTTATATGTCTATCTATATGCTCTTTTTAAATAAGCGTATTTTTTTAATTGAACTATTTTGAAGTGTTGCCTAGTTCTAGGAGCTAATCTTAAAATTTCACTCTTTTGATGAATAAAAAAAATAAGTTTGATATTTACATTCCCTTTAGAAGTTCTCCTAAAATTCACAATTTTTTAAAATAATCCAATATTTTGTTATTTAATTTTTATAATTTTAAAAATGTTGCCTAGTCCAAGGAGTTAAACGTTTAATTTTAAGCTTTTGTTGTACACAAATTCATTTGCTGTTTCCATTTCCTGCAGTTGTACTACTAAAATGCACAATTTTGTTAAATAATCAAATATTTTGATTGTATTTCTGTCATTTTAGGAGCATTGCCTAGTTTTAGGATTTAAACATTTCACTTAAGGCATATGTTGTACAAAAAATAATTTTCTATTTGTATTTGCTTTAAAATGTTGCTGCAATTTGATATTTAGTTATATAATCAAATACTTTTATTGAATTTCTATAATTCTTAGAGTTTTTCTAGGAGTTAAGCTTTTAATTTTCACGCTTTTGTTGTACAAAAATTCAGCTGCTCTTTGCATTTCATGTAATTTTTCTTCTGAAATTTACAATATTGTTATATAATGCAATATTTTTATTGAATTTTAAAAGTGTTGCCTAGTTGTAGGAGTTAAAATTTTAATTTTTTTTAGTTTTTGTGTCAAAAAATTTGTATTGCTGTGTATTTTTCTTGAATAAATTCTAAAAATATTAATCATTTTGTTAAATTTTTAAAACTTTTTTAATATTGCAAATAAGTATTGCCTTGTTGCATGAATTAAGCTCTCAATGGCAGACTTTTATTTAACCAATATTCTTATTTTTATTATTATTTATAATTTTTATGACATGTAATCCATCTATAAAAACTTATCTTTTTATTAATATTTTCAACTTTTTTTAAAATCCTATGATTTAAAAAGTTTTGCATAGTTTTAGAAATGTTTACGTTTAAATATCAGAGTTTTGGCTTTAAGTTATCTATTAAGATTCACTCTTTGAATACAGTTTTTTTTCTAGAAATATTTTCCTAAGAATCAACGATTGAAAATGTGTTGTCTAGTTGCAGAAGTTTATGCTTTAATTTAACAATTACGATTAATACCCTTTATTTTTCCCCCTCTGATTAATAATCTTAACAATTTTCTTTAATTTTCCTACATTGAAATTTAAAAATATCTAAAAGTGTTGCACAGTTGTAGGAGTTCAAGTTAAAATTCCATTACACTACTAAACTAAAAATTATGTACAAAATTTTCTTCGAAAATTCAATCATTTAAAACTTTTGCCTAGCTGTAGGAGTTTAAAAATTTGTTGTGTATAAATTTCACAGCTTTAGCAAAACAAAATTCGATTTATTTTGAAATTTAGCTAGTGAAGTGTTACTAATACTGTTGTTGATAGCTGTAGCTGTAGCTGAAGAGATTTGTTGGTCGGTTGGTATCGACAAGTGCAGTTGATTGCGATTCAATTGAGAGGCAAAAATAATAAAAGTATAAAGCAAGGATGGAGATTTGTGTGGAATTTTGTATAGTAAGGAGCTTTACTGAAACGACTTTTCTGCAGTTATTTTAATGTATATTTTTTTTTTTTTTTTTTGGAAATTATAGGTGACTGCTGCAGTTGATGGCTGAAACAAATGAAACGTTGTGTAATTAAAGCGTTTAAATAGCGTAGGCAGACTTTAATGAAAATTGTAATCAGATTCTATTTTTAATAGGGGTTAGGTTTTGAAACATTTGATCTCAGTGGAAGAAATATAGTGAATTATAAAATAATATAGGCAATTGTGATTTAAAAATACAGCAATGTGAATAATTGTTTTTTAATTTATAAAGAAAACGATAAAAGTTAAGAAGATTTTGCATAAAAACGTGGTGGAGGTAATTAATTTTTTTTTTTTTGACACAAAATGTTGGCTATTTTAAACTTTTTGTTTAATACCATAAACCTCGTAATAAATGTTAAATACAATTTTATGTAATAAATTAATTTTGGTCTAAAAATAGGCCATATAAAATATAAAGTTATATCAGTTGTTTATTGAAATATATCGAGCCCTTATAGCGAAAATGATGTAACCAACAACATTTTAGATTTTTGATTTATGCTGAAAATCTATAATTTTTGATAATTTGCATCATCTCTAAAAATCTCATATCTCTGGAAAGTACCGTTACGAAATAAGAGCAACAGACTTGAAGACTTGAAGCAAAAATATTTTAAAAAAAACCTTCTCCTGTAAAATTTTATTTTTGTTGGTTTCATAATTTTTGCTAAAAGGGCTTGATATTCTGGAGTATGGTAAATTTATTATTTTATATAGCAATATTTGTCATTTGAAAGTACAATCGGGACCAAAGTTAATAAAGAGGTTTAGTATATAAATTGTTTTCCTATAAGATTTATAGCCTAAAGAAACTTTGTTTAAGTCTAAATGTATGCTCGTGGAAAATGTTAGTTAAAACACAAATTAGTTTAAAAAAACTTCTAGTGATCGGTCAAAACCTTTTAAAGGGTGTTTAAATTTTAAGGAGCCTTTATTAGCTCCCATTTGGGACATTGACTAAAATAAGACGTACCCTTGGAGAGATCCTTTAAAGAATATATATGAAACAAAGTTGAAATGAAAGATTAAGTCACGTACTATCTTATATATTTTTTATAAAAGGCACCATAATTCCTTTAACTTTTTCTTAAGTGATTAAAGAACTTAAAATTTTTCTAATTAAAATTAATAATAACCGAATTTCTGCGACCTACCAGGAAATTAATTATTAGTGCTGCGGGAAATCACTTAAGTCTTTTTTATTCTAATTTGTTTTTTTTTTACCTACAAAATTATATTAAAACATTTGTACAGACATTTAGTTGTTAAACAAATTTACTGCATAACTTGAATTTCGCCTATAAGTATGCTAACAAAAATATTTTCTTTAAACTAAAAGAAGGAAATTGCTTAATTATCTAGAAATTATTAACAAATATATTTTATACTTAAACATTACATATTATTAGTATTTTAGGTAGGTAAACGATTCAGTTTTCTATTAAAACATTTGAAAAATTAAAGCATATTTTTAGGAATTATTTTAAATGTTTAACACAACATCTTTAATATATATTTTTTGAAACGTTAATGTAGTTATTAAAACTAATTTACCGTTAATTTATAATATATGTTATTGGCATATACACAACTTTATTATATTGAAAATAATGAAGCCTATTATTAGGCTTAAAATAAATTTCTTTTATTAAGGCTGTCAAGGAAAAAGGTTATTAAATACATGCATATAACCATTGTAATATTAATACATTTTATTGTGTTTATTTTTTAAGTCACTTCTGTTAAAATATTATTACAATGGATTCTATTTTTACAAATGAGCCTTTTCGTTATAATCCAGTTAAAAAAAACAGGCAAAAAATGCCCATATTCATTTAGCAAACATGTATAAACGTGCCTGGCCTGTTCAAATGTTTTAACGATTACGATTGTTGTGTAAATATTATAGTAATTTTATAGCTTGCATGAATTTTAGGTTTAGTATATAGAAATTTGCCGGAAAATTTGTATTTGAATAGGGTGTGCCGTTCTCATAGTAAATCATTCTTTGATTTTCAATATAAAAGCTTTTCGAAATATTTGTTTTAAAAACTTTATTGAAATCATAGCTGGTGAATCATTTTTATTGGTTTATACATTTTTAGATTATTATCTTTTAGAAATAAGACGTGACTATCAACTGTTCATTGATAGAAACTTGTGTAAAATGAGATGTACTTAAAATAAATCCCTTTTAGCAAGATTATACAATAATTCTCTTTTTTACTGAACCCCCTTTTAATGTATTTTCCTAACTGTATGCTTCACTTATTATAACAAATAATATTAGCGTGAAATGAAAATGAATGGCAAAGCAATTAGTAACAAATACGTTTACAAAATGAGAATTGTGCGTGAGTTTGCGACTTCCAGACAGTCGGAAAATAAATAAAATCATATTAAATATAAAACAGCATTTGGCATTTAAAATAACAAATATTTAAAATCATTGGTAAACTTTTAGGCGCTAAGGCAAAAAAATAATTAAATCACTTTTAAATAAGTAAAAAAAAATGCCATATTTTAAATTATACCTCCATGTTTGGGCAATTAAATGCCAGTGAAATAAACAACAAATTTTTAAAACAATTCTGTTTCAAACGCTTATAAAAATATTCCCTTTTATATGCTTCATACTTTCAATTCCATTTATCTTTAACAAAACTTTTCTAAAAATCAGGAAATATTCAAGTCATTTAAAACCAAATTACACAGAAAATCTCCTTCGATTTAACTTGCACTCGACTTTGATTTCCAGAACATGGCCGATATTTAATTAAATAAATTTTTAAAATGATTTTGATAAAACCACAAGCAGTGTCGAATTTTAGGCTTTAAACTTTTTTCAGAAAAATACTTAATATTTGCAAAGTTAAGGAAACACACTAAAAGCAAATGTTTTAAAAATGTATAAAAACAAGAATAAATGTTATTACTTTACAACACCTGCCAGCCAGGTCATTATTAGGCTTTTGACTTTTTTTGTGTAAAAATGTTGCTCTTAACAACCCAATAACTACAAGAAATTTCTTAATTTATCAAACGACAAACAAAAAAAAACATATTTTTCTTTATTACTAAGAGTCCTCAATTATCCTTATTCTGCTTGCAAAAAAAAAACAGTTCTTTATCTAAATTTTGTCATTCTTATAAAATTTTCATTGCCTACTTTAAGGCTACTAAAAAAAATATTTCAAAGTTATCAAATTACAAAAATTTCTTTTGTCTTATTAAAAATTATTAAAGTTGGGAACAAAATAAAAAAATATTTGAAAAACATTATGTTACAAACTTAAGACATTAAGGAACTTTAAGTGATTTCATTCAATAAAAGGAAATAAAAAAATTCGAGTAAAAGAGGATGGTCTTTGTAACGTGGACTTTGGTAAGTGCTTTCCTGTTTTATTGCGGTTCAGGTTATTGCTGATAAAATATTTATTTTTTTATTTCGATTTATTAGTTAACTTAATCAATGCAGTGGAAAAAATGGTGAAAAGTTTGAGTTTATACTTATTGTTCTTTGAAAGAAATTTTACAAAAGTCTTATTTATGTCCGCTTAAAAACCCGAGTGCTTTTTATATAAATTTTACTGCACTTTCATTTACTTGTATTGTAGAAACTGCACATTAAAACTCATCTAGCATATAACGAATAAAAAGCTAAAACAGAAAATGGACGAGTTAATTTAAGCCTGTAACCCATTTCATTTTCTATTTTTCTCACTCCTAAAAACTCAATACTTGATAAGTCAAACTTGAGATGTGTGAACTAGCATTGAATTACAGATGTTTATCCTTTAATATGTTGTAAAAGTTATTAAAGACACAAACCTTGTGTACAAAATGCACCATCTGTTTTAAAACTCCCAGTTTTAAGTCAGACACAAATAAACAAAAGCGTTTTTTCAAATGAATACAAATTTAGCCTTTAGCTCCACTCAATCATTTAAAAATAAGTTCAAAATCGCTCTTCAAGTTCTGCGTTTTTTCTCATAATTTTTCAACGTAAAATAATATCGCCTAAAAGTATGCAATAAACCACTAAAATCTTTATTTATTTTATATCGGCTTATGAACACCAACAAAAAGTTAAATCAACAAATATAACAACATTTTCCAGTTTTTTATTGTTAATATTGCCAAAGCTTAAAAAATATTGTTCTTGCTTTTACTGATGCCGTAATAAAAATAATTCCAACAACTGGCTCTGTATTTGGATGGCATAACTTTTGCTAAATCGCATTGACCACAAACTCGACATGGCCACAGGTCATTTGTTTTTTTTTCTTCTTTATTTTATATTTATTTTTCATTATTACTACAAAAAAAAAACTCAAACAGAAAAAAAAGAAATAGAATTGTTAATATACCAACTCTCAATGTACAAACTGACATATCCCCTACAAAATAATCGTACAAACATAAATATAAATGTTTATTTCAATTCTTTTCAATTTTGTTTTATGGGGTAGAAAACAATTTGCTCTTGCACGAAACTACAACATTTTTGTTCATTAAATCACAAAGCTTTTAGTAATCCCATACACATACTCATGCCTGACATGTCAGTATTTAGGTAATGGCATACGAATAACTTAGTTACTGTTAGTTGTTGTTTAAAGATGTGGTAAGTGACTTAAAGTACTTGACATTTTTTACAATGACATTAAGATGAAAGTTGAAAATAAGAGAAGATTAACTAGAAAAATAAATTTTAAGTAAAAGTCAATAATGAAGAAAACAACTGAAAGTGAACGAAAATAAATTTGAAGACGAAAAGCGAAAAAAACATTGATTTTTTTAGAAGGTTGCCGGCACAAATGTGTTTTTTTTTTTAATTTACGCAGTTTTCTCTTTTTTTCTAATAGTTTATTTTTAATTGTCTTGTACTTGTAGAGGGATTTTAGGAGCACAAAACTGAATTGACAACTTTTTATTGGCCAATGATTAAAGTCAACTAATTGACAGGGCAATTAAATGCCAAAGTCAAAGTATTTTTTCCTCCAACTTAAAACTTATTTAGCAGCATTATTTTGAATGCTTGAAAGCTGTATCGATTTAATCATACCCACCAACAATATAATTAAAATATGAATGCTCTAAACAAAAAGTAGTCGAACGTGACAAATTCTTTACTTTAAGGCGGATAAGGCAAAACTTTCTAAATAGTATTTCTATGTGGCCGAGTGGCCAATATAATGCGAAATCTATTGAACATGTCATGATTTGTTTGTCCTAAATTATTTTACTTGCTATTTAAAATATTAAGCAATATTAAATTTAAATTTCTTAAATTACTTAACAATTCTCTTTCCAACTAACAACAGTTTTAAGTTAAAGCAACACATTTAAAAAATAAAATTATTTCCAACTAAATCCCCCATTTGCTAAAAACAAAATTCATTGCATAATTTTGCCTTCTAATACACACATTAAAATCTAAAGCATACTTGAAAGCTTTAAAATAATAGAATTAAGCATTTAAATATCGTTTATCATACTTTTAACAGACAATGAAACCAACACTTATAGTTTTTATTATACACTTTAAAAATGTTTGTTAAAAGATTTTTAAAACAATTTTGTATAGCATACTTAAGGGTGTTTACAGAAAAATATTAAAAAAGCATTTTTTGTATTTAAAAATAAATGAATGATATTTAAATGTATTATTTTATTACAAGGGAAAAATGACAGGATTTTTTTTTTCTTGAACGAAAATCTTTCAACTTTTACATCGGCTAATCCTTGGATCATTCGTTGAGAAACTGCAGATTTGTTTACTTCTTTGTTATCTCCATAATCCACAGTGTAATGTTAATCTTTTTTTGGGGGGCCTTATATGTAAAAGCCCATTTTAATTGGTTCGAAATTGTTTTAAGTAGGCATAAATTTTTTAATTTGAGCATAAGAAAACGTATGGAAAAAAATGCTCGTATGTACCACCCAAATATTTCCGTTAATCACTTTAATTCCAAAACATTTAGGACAAGCAACATTTTTAAGAAAGGTCCATAATAGACCACTTCGGAAAATCTCCCCAATATTGCTTAGAACCTTTTAGTATTCAAACCATCATTTCCTGGAATTACTTTTTATTACTTTTTAACCGCGAAACTAAGGGTCTTCCAAAAGGTTCTTCCGATCTTTCTAAACTATATCTGATAAATATTCTGCCATTTATATTCAGTCTGTTTTGCCAAATCACTATTGACCGATATATAATAGATCGACAACACGTGCACACTCATATTATTAAAATTTTAAACTGACCGTAATTTTTATCGACAGATCGTCTTTAGCAAAGAGACCCATTTTTAAATAAATGAGTACGTCAACAAAAAAATAGAATTCGAATTTGGGACCATTCCACATGAGACTTATGAGCGTCTAAGGCAACCCGAAAAAGTCCCTGTTTTTGGATTTTGGGCTGGCGGCGGTATTGGTCCATTTTTCTCCGAGAACAGCACAATTGGCGAGAGCTACAGGTTGATCATTACTATTTTCTCTAGCGGCCCAATGCTCCCCAGAGGAGCAAAATAAGCATATATTCTAGACCTGAATTAGCCGATGTGGATTCCAACGACATGTATTTGTTATAGGTTGGCACTATGTACCACACAGCTCATGCCACATTTGTCATTCTGCACATGCGATTTGAGCCAACGAGATCGTGCGATTGAAACCATATTCTCCTTTTTCTTGCTGAGTTTCCATAAGTGTCAGGTCTATTCGAATAAACCACAATTCGCAGCTGCCCTCAACTCAGCCTGATTTATGCCCCAGAGTCATGGGAAATTTCGAATTTCAAAGCTATAGTGGAAATTTGTACGTTGTTATCACCCATACATAATGGCAAGTGCCCCGTACCTCCAATAGCTCGCAAACGGGATGGACTTTAATGAAAGCGAGATAAAAGTTAAACTCAAACTCTGCTTGATTCAAGATTTGCTAAGTTGGCTCTAAATCCCGAATTCGTACTTTAAATAATCCGAAATTGAGATTTTGACTCTAACCTAAACACTTACACCAGAGATCCAGAGAGGGTGAATATTAATATTTATTTACCCGTTGCACAATTATTAGACGAATTCACTCTACTTTGAAAATTTGATGTATTTAACTAAATCTTTTTAACAAATAGAATTTGGGAATTTCTGTTTCTTATTTTACTTAAAAGTATTTTTCTTGTAGTATTGTTGTTGTTTTCACACAAAACAAGCAAATCCTTTTTTACCTTTTTCTGTAGTATTACACTCACAATATTATTAGAGTAACGGACTGTAGTTTATTTAAGAAGTATTCGGTTCAGTCATTTTTAAATAAATAAACATTTAAAATTCCAAGCAAATTTATTTTTAACTGATTCTAACATTTATTTAAAAACTAAGTGCATATTAATACGGATTTTTAGTTGCAGTTTTATGTAAATTTAAATGAAAATGTAATTTAAAGTAACCAAAAGTTCAATTAATTTTTACTGTCAAAAATTCAACAGCGAATTCCGTAGAAAACAAAGAAATATTCAGTTATTTTATTTAAATTACCAGTCAAAAAATTTACTACATATTCAGTAAAAACAAAGGAATATTCAGATATTTTTTGCAATTTAACTACCAAAAATTAGTTTTTACTTATCTTTAAAAAACGATGTGCTTGTTTTGTGTAACAAATTCCCATTTTCTATTTGTTAAAATTATTTAGTTAAATACGTCAAATTTTTAAAATAAATAAATTGCGAAACCACATCGGTCATGCTGCTGTTCAAGTGAATTCTTCTGTAAACAAACGAGGTCAGTACAACAAAAGTAAAAAAAGCCTGAGTAACAGGGTAAGTAAGCAATTAATGTTCTCTCTCTCATTAGAAAAACAATCGGAAACAAGTGTATGTCTGGTGTTTTTTAGAAATTCTGCTCTTTTGTGGAGTAAACAAAAATTACTGAATTTAATAAAACAACTAAATATTTCTTTGTTTTTACGGAATATTCAGTTAATTTTTTGATATTTAATTTATATAAAATAACTGAAAATTTATTTGTTTTTACGGAACATGGAGTTGAATTTTTGACAGTAAAAATTAAAAGAACTTTTCGTTTAAAATTAAAGAATAATAAGTAAACCGGTTTTAAACAGCATTTTCATTTATTTTATATTACAAATTCAGTTAATTTTACATACAGAATATTGTGAGTGTACTGTTTCTAAAATGAACTTTTAGAAGTATACGCGTATGCACGCATACAGAATGTAATGGTTTTCGAAAGTGATCCCATTTTGGATTGTTTTAAGTACTTTTTAGTGTTGTTCGTACTAAAAGTAAGTACGAGCTTTTTCTTTCTGTGTATGACCCATATAAACCGCCATTCTAAAATCACTTAAGGACAAGCAAATGTGCTATAGATGAAGATATCTAAATAATATTCGGCAAAAAGGACTTTAGCATGAATCCTAACCTCATAACAGGAATTTGTTCCGACGGATCCATTATTGCTCATGAGTCGCAAATATGATACATTCTCGAAAAATTTTTTTAAATACTGTGATGTAGAGCATGTCAGATTATACTTCCTTACTGAGTTCTTTTTAAATTAAAGGCGTGCTTATAGGGGATTTTCTAACTAATTTTTTCAAGTGTATTTAAAGGGCAAAAAGTATTTTAAGTTTAATATTTTATATGTTAAATTAAATTTGTTTCCTTTGAAGGAGTCTTGTATTACCTGACACGTTTTTTAATAAAATTTTAATTTGTGCCTTTGGGTTTTTTATTTCATTTCAATTAAATAAATTTTAGGCCAAAAAATCTTTATATATTTAAATTATTTTGCCTAGTCTACCCTTATTTACATTTGAAAATACTTTTTTTTAATAACGAAAGGAGTTCCTAAAAATATATGGGCATTTTCACAGAAAATAATTTCTTATTAAATTATATTATTAAATTTTTTTGTATTTTGGTATAAAGTGAAATATAAAGTGTAGTAAAAGTAGGAGAAAAAATTTTTAACATTATGGGCCTGAAGTACAAGATAAATTGATTGATGACACTTTTGCGGAAGCGCCCATATATTTAAATAACTTTATTCGTACATCCTAGAAGTATTCTACAAATTTTTATAGTTAATTTCTCTGGAAATAATTCCCATAGAATTCTATTTTAATTGAAACCCATATAAAGAGATTTATTTTTAAAAAATGTATAATATATTTAAGTATTTAAGGATATTATAATTTTTAATAAAATAATGGAAAAAAACTTTAAATACATTTATAAAGCATCCCTATTTAAAGAATTAAAAATAGTTAAAGATAATTTACAAGCCCCAAGGTATGCTCTATTTAGAGCTAACATTTTTTTTCTAAAGTCTTTTATTTATTTTATTTAGTCAATTTAGTATTGCTAAAGGACCACTAAAAGAATTTAAATATTCTGCTACTTAAATGTAATTATGAAATGCTAACTTTTTATTGAAGGCCTTAAAAATACACATTTTTTTACAATTTGAATAAATGAGCCCCGAATTAGGTTGTGGGTTTGGTTAAATAATTGTTAAATTTGCATTTAAAAAAGGATTTTGCTTTATTTTTTATTTTCCTCCTCTAAAGAAATTTTAGTAACCTCATGGTATCCTTTAAAGTTTTGAATCCTAACAAGTTTTCTTTAACAAGCTTTATTAGTTTGACTAACATACTCCTAAAATCATACCTCTAGAATGTTTGTATGCAATTGTTTTTATGAAAAATATTCTTATTATCAAATTCATTTTACCACCCACCACTCCTTGAAAATGTTTGACATTTTACTTGTTATCATGATTTACTGGAAAGTGCTTGTGACACCTTAATGTAGGCTATAAATTTAAAATTGTTTTGAAAACATATGGCAGACTTTTATCAAGTTGTTAGAATAATTATTAAGTTAGTAATGAGAGTTTTAATAAAAAAAAAAGTTTATGATTAAAAAAACTCAGCTTCATTATTTTGAAAAGAAAAGTTTTAGAAAGACTCCTTAAAGTAGGCTCTTTATTTTATTAAGTTGTTGAGACAGTTAAAAATTTAATACTAAAAGTTTTTTTCAAATATATTCATGTTATTAAGACTTAGTTTTAGTTTTTAAGTGGTAAAAGTTTTAAAAGGCACCCTTAAGTTCTGTCGGTTAAAATTATGACATAAAAAATTATTTAACTTTAAATTGTCAAAAAAAATATTTTCAAAAATTTAAATCACTTTTGTTTATTTTCTGAAACATTTCATGTCACTTAAAAAAAAATAAAAATACCAAATTTTTAATATAAAAGAATTTTATATGAAAAATTCTCAATGCTTGGTAAAGGGATTTACAAAATAGTCCCCTAAATTTTCACAATATAAAATTAATTGTTCTTAAATTGCTTTATGCCCAAATACCCGAGTTATCTTTTTGCCTTAACAGTACTTTAAACTTTTAAATTTGTTTAAATATTTTTAGCTTAATCCTTTGAAAACAATTTATTTGTGAACTAAAAAAAATTCTTTGGAACACTAATCAAATTTTACAATTAAGATGTTTTGTTTAAATACCTTAAAAGTATGCTTCGCATATTGTAAACTGCCTTTTTAAAGTGCCTGCTAAATAAGCTTTTAATTAGTTACACGAAATATATGAAATTGTTTTACGAAGTAAAAACTTTCAAACAGAAACCTACAAAAACAATTAGGTATGATTGAAGACATTTGACAAACGTGCTAAGAGAGAACAGAAATTGTATACCTAAAGTTTGTGTAGCCTTGAAATAGGCAACAAATTAATTAAAAACATGTGTCAATATTAAAACAATTTTTGGTAAAATAATGAAGTTTTCTATTAATTATAAACTTACTTAAGGGAGTAAATTAAATGTTAGAAATTAAAGTATAATTTTAGGGGCTAAGATAATTATTTAATTGGTAAATTGTATAAATGTGATAGTTACAGTGATTTTTTTTTAATACACATATATTGCGATACAGAAATTTTGTTTTAGATAACTTTGTAAAACACATGATATAAATTGGAATATGGAGAAATAAGAAACTAAAGTATAGTTTAAGGTGCTAAGAAAATAGTTGAAATAGAAAAATTGTTTAATTGTGAAAACAGCAGTAATTTCGTAAAATGACATTAGATTTTGTTTGTATTAGTTTACATTAATAATAAAAACTATTTTGGTTTTTTAAAACAATTGGAAAATTCACAAAAAACTTATAAAATTTAAAATGATAATTAGCCCAGTTCACAATCTTGTCTAAATGGTCTTGCATTGTAGTATTTGCAAAATGGTACAGTAAAAACTATAGAATGCTTTTGGGATTATTGTAAATACTATACCATGTTGCAAATGCTACGATGCAAGACCATTCGCAAAAGATTGTGAATTGGGCTATTGTTTTGGATATTTTAGGTTTTTATGCAGTTCACCACTAATGGAAAGGGAGTTTGTCATTCCGTTTGTTATATCAAAAATATTAATCTAGGACCCTATAAAGTATATATATATATCCTTATGAGTATCAAAGTTGATGTTCGTCTGTCCTTCTGCCTGTATTAACGGATTTATTGAAGACCCCAAAACTTATGGGCACTAAGCTGTTATATTTTTCTTTCATATATACACCGTTAATATTTGGTGTTGATATTAAGCCAGATCGGTCCATAAATGACTGAGATATGAACAAACAACCAACAGAGGCTGTGTTGAAGTTGTTTTTTTTATTTTTTGCTTTTTTCCAATTCTCCCAAAACTTCTAAAAGGTGAGATCGAAAAAGCCTTAACACACGTTTTCCCCAAATGTTATTTGAATATTCTTTTATCGAGTTACCTTTGAAAATTATGTCAGTTTTTATGTTTAATGTCAATTATGTTCATTTAATGTTCATTTGAGTAAAATGAGCGACCAGAAAGAATTGGGTACAAAAATTAATTAATACTTTCAACAGAACACAACTTGGTCCTACAAAAAGTTGGGCAGCAATCACAGGTCTACCGTCAAAGCGTTTCTTTGCTTTTCATTACTTTGGTTAAGGGCACAGAGGATTCGACACAGCCGAATATATAAACCACTTTTACTTGTTAAGTATGTAAACGACCATTTTGAATTAATTTATCAGTACTCCTAATCAAAGAGATGCATTTTAAAAAGGTCAAATGAATTAAGAAAGTATTTTTTTACAGATTGGACAGACC
Organism: Pollenia labialis; assembly: GCA_949318255.1. NCBI lineage: Eukaryota > Metazoa > Arthropoda > Insecta > Diptera > Polleniidae > Pollenia > Pollenia labialis. Next base: position 133,535,452 of record OX439143.1, on the reverse strand, counting down.
AGTATTACATTACAAAAAGCTGTGCCAAAATGGAAAAGTAACTTCTGTTGAATATTTTAGTCTGCAGATGTCCTCAGTTTTGTTGAGGATTTCTTCGAGGAGTTCTTTGCTTTAAGGCTGTATTTGCTCGTATTAAAAATTAATTAAATAGAGGCTAAAAGTAAATTTTTAAAAAAAAATTTCTTTTTAAAGATCTTACTTCATTTCTAATTGTAATAACTCAATTTGTCTTATCTCGACTTAAGTTACTCTTCCGTATGGCTGCATATATTTTTCAAGCTCATCTTTAATTACTTTGGGTAGTATAGATATTCGTGGAGACTTGTGTCTAATCCTTAATTCGTTTTAACATCCAGATAAAAGAATATCATATTCAATTAAATTATATTTAAATACAAATTCATTATCACTACAAAGCCTTTAAGCATTTTCCTTGTAACGCCCTTTTCATCAAAATGCCTAAAAATGTACATGCTTCCATACATTTTAAATAATATGTTTTTTATAAAACAAAAGTACATATTTTTAGGCGAAAATTCTGTTTTATCTTTTAAAACAGGCGGGATTAAAAAAGGATTTCCATTTGTTTTAATTTACGCACACACAAGCTCACACATACATACTTCCTTAAAATATGCAACATTTCATTTAACAATGTTTGAGTGATAAAAGCTTTTAAAAGAGAATAAAATTTTTAGCATTTATGTAGATTTTTACTAAAGCATATTTTATAGCAAAATAACTACTGCATTTTATTGGAAAATATTTTATGAACTGAAAAAATTTACATTTAAAAAATATGTATAGTGAAATATTTTTTATAAAAATTTAAATTTTATTGATACTAACAAAAAAATTGCTATAAAAAGTATTTTTTTCTTTGGCTTTAAATGTGTTTTTATAATTACAAAATAAAAAAACGACTTAAGTTATGCATTGCTTTTTGTATGTCTCTAAAAATGTTATAGTGTGGTTAGTGTTCCGGAACTTTTATAAGTTTTTTTAGTTTAATTCAAACAAGTTAAGGCCCAAATACACTTGTCAAATGCTTTTCCAGCCGGCGAATTCAACGTGTACGTGTGCTGGACGTAATATTCGCCGACATATCTAAATTTTTTGATTTTCCATCAAGCGTTGTCTTTGATACCCTCCACCGACAGTTCGGATATTTTAAGAGTGATATCTATATGATATCTATTTATTATTAGTTTTTCTTTATAAAAACAGACGTCACCATTAAAGTTGGTTGCGGTTTAGACCTTTTTTAAATTATTGGCCGACCATCAGAAAGTTTTATGCTATTTTTTGCAATTTTTACTAGCTTGAGCCGAACTTAAATGATTTTCAGGAGGGGAATTTATATTCAAGCCATGGTAATTTATGAACCCAGAATAAGTTTTAACGTTTACAGTGAATTTCAGAAGGCTGCTAAATATAGAGTCAAAGGTAAATTATGGACCGAATATCACAAATCATATGAAACTAAGTTGGAAGAAATGTTACCACAATTAATATATATCTGCTACGGTTTTAGGCGTACTATATTGTTTTCCGGGAGTAGGGTTTATATGTAGCCTAGGGTAAATTACAGACCGATCTTCACGAAATTTCACAGTGCAATTTCTAGTCCTATAAAACTGTAACGTACCAAATTTTGTAATGATAGCATGATTTATTGCGATTTAAGGCCTTCTAAACCGTTTTCAGGGAGTAGAGTTTTGGGGCCTAGGCTAAATTATGGACGGATATTCAGGAAATTTTACAGCGTGATTTCCAGTTGGATAAAACGAATTTTTGCAAAATCCTATATCATTCCGTGCATTGTTCCACCATTTATGTTAATTTTTGTAACAAAATTATAAATTGTTTAAGGTGGTTGTTCGACATTTTGATTCATAGCTCTGATCCTACTGAATTTATTTTGCTGGATTTCAATCCCAAGCTACTAAGGCTAACAACAAGCAATTTGACAGCAAGGTTGTTTATTTCTTTTGAGTTTTTCGAAAGTGAGCGTATTTTCAACAGACGGACAGACAGACGGACATAGCTAAATAGACTTAGAGCCGTTTTAACAACTTACCGATAGCTAAACGTAGAATTTTTTCGTCCTTAAAGTATACTTAAAAGTATTCCATTACTACACCTTTACCTTAAACTACCAGGTACAATGACCTTAATTTACTTTATCGCTCACTTAAGGTTAAAGTTAAGTTTTAATAATGGAACACTTTTTATAATGTTGGTTAAAGTCTACTTTTAGGTATCGGAAAGTTGTGAAAACCTGCCTTAGAATTACTCAAGGAGCCAGAATATATATGCTTTATAGGGCCTGTGATGAATAATAAAAAAGTTTCACACGGAATGACAAATTTAGTATACCCTCTTCAAAACTAATTGTGGTGCAGGGTTATACAAATAGAATGAAATACATATTAAAAGAAAATAAACAAAGCGTTTAAAAAACTTTAAGACGTTTGCAGAATTAATTTTAGAAATAACAAGTAACAGTGGTATATGTATATGGCTGTGCCGAATCTTTAATGCCCATGACCTAACGTAATGCCGAACCTTAGACCACTCACTTACTAACGAACTGTATTAAACAGAATAAAATATCTTGAGTAAATTTTTTCGTTCAAAACACACTTTTCTCTTTAGGGGCTAAATAATTTAAGTAAAAAAAAGCAACAACAGGTGATTCTATAACGGATTTTTGCTCATGTCTCATTCTTTATGGGCCGATCTGGCTAAATTTCAATAGCAAAGCTAAAGGGAGCATATTTGACTGAAATGTAAAGCAACATAGTTTCTATAATTTCTAGTGTCTTCTGAAAACCCATGTCTAAGATCAACATTGTGGATATTACATACGGAATGTGGTAAAGTGTACAAAAACTCCAAACTTTAAAATAAATAAGAAATTCTTTTGTAAAGCCTGGTACTCTGTAAGCCTGGGTGTTAGGCTAGTGCATTCAATCAATCAATCAAAAACTCGCATTTGGATTTTAGACATTTTATTGAATATGCCAAATTTTTACGCAATGATATGGTCCACTTAATTGCCCTAGCAAAATAGCATTGAAAATTAAAATGTTTCCTGAAAAAACTCTTTAAATTTAAAAAAAAATATCGATACATCGGCCAACATTAAGTATCGCAGATATGTCGGTACTTGTACATCCCTAGCTTTTAATATATATATAGAGCCCACTTCTGAAATATTCTAACTGTCGGTGTAGGGTTTCAAAGATTCGGCACAGCCGAGTATAGCTTGTATTTAAATACAGTTTTAGCTCTTAATTGCTTCTTGATTAATCTTATTAAATTAAGTATGCTAGCGTGCTATTAAGCTCACTCTCTAAAAATACTTTAGTACACCTAAAACTTTATGAATAAATCCCTTGTAGAAATACTTCTAAGACTAAAAATCAAAAATTCTAAAATGTTGGTCAATATTTTCTTTCAGTTTAAAAAAAATATTTCACAAAATTTTATATTTGCATTTTAATTCTTTTTAATTTTTGTAGATATTGAAAAATTTACCTTATAAAAAAAATAACTTTCTTTTAATAATTCTTTAAACTGTTGTAAAATCTCATTTTATTTTTCTATTTTTCTTTCATATCACTTTCTTTTAATTTGATTTCACTTTCGCAAATTTTTAATAAAAACAGGCCATATTTTGTGGAAATTTTCCATCTTTAATTATATACTTTTTTAATTTACCAACAAAAAAAAAACAAAAACATATTCCATCTTTTATAAGCTTTTACTTATGTTTGATTTACCGACAAAATAAAACACTCTTCTCTTCTATTTAATTCGCTTTTAGCTAAGACACTTCTTCTTTTTCTTCTTACTGTCTTTGCTTTTATTTTCTAAAATACAACACAAACAAACACACACCTCAAAAAAAAAACACCACACACCTCACTCGATGCTACCAACAATCACTGCGATTTTAACAACTAAGAACCAACAGAGACTGCGCTGTCGTTAGCTCTGCTTTTTATGTAAAAAATTCTATCAACGTTTTTACTAACTTGCGTTCAACTTTTTGCTTAGATTTTTTAATTATATAATAGAATTGAGTTTGAATTTTATTTATTTCTAAAAATTACAAATGTTTTAACACTTTTTACACGTTTTTTAATTAATTGAAAGGAGAATTTTTTAAAGACGTCCACGCACTTCGCAAATTTTTTGAAACTAAAAAGAAGAGGAAAGGGAAATTAAGAAAATGGGAATTTAAAAAAACCCTGTTAGTTAAACTTGTGTGTCAGAATGAAAGAAACACATAGTGCCAGCAAAGGAAGAATAATTGCTTTTATAACAATAAGAAAAGACGGTTAGGGAAATTTGTAGGTTTTGTTTTAGCTGATAAGAGGGGAAGAAGAAAAAGTTCATTTTGGGTTTAGTTTTATTGATAGCTAAAATGTTTAAATACTAATAACACAGGCCTGCAAAATTTGGGAAAATTCGACACTCTTAAAAAAAATCGCTCAAAAATGAAGTCAAAAATATAAAAAGTCACAAACCCTATATAAAAAAAAATTTTAAAAAATAGCGAAAATTCCATGAATATTTCAAAACCCCGTATTTTTAAAACAAGACATTACGAAGGCTAAACATTTAATTTAAAGGGCATTGGTAGAACGTTCGGACTAGAGATGAGCGATATTCTGTAACTGCGATTTAATAAAATTAGCAATCACAGCACAAAAACGTTTAAATTTTTAGTAGATGCAACATACTAATTTTTTTATATGAACTCTTACATCACAAAGAGGCTTACAACTGTATTTGTTGTGGCGAAAGAGTAGAAAAATCGATTTAAGATATGCAAAAAATTTCAATTTCCAGATTTGCCGATTTATCGTCATTTTGACAATTTTGGGGTCCAAAAATGGACCATTGACGATTAGACGAATTATACCCTAAATTTGAACATTTTTCAAATGACAAATCTTGTACTAATTTATAAAGGTATTACTATATCGTATTTTTGAATAATTTTTTGGATACTTTTTTTTATTTAGTTGACAGTAATTGTTTCGTGTAAACAGCTCACAATACAAATATAGACATAATAGTTAACGCTTGGAATTCTGGTAAAATATTTTTTTTCATTTTAAGCACTGAAACAGAGTGTCCGATGAGTAGGGAAGCGATTTCCATGCAAATGCATGTTTTTTGTCCATAGTCTAAAAACTTTCCAAATCTTGAAATTTGCGTTAAAATGGCCTAGATTTGTTTTTGAATATTGTTGCATATTTTGGTGAAATGCATATTTAGGTTTTAAATGCATATTTTTGCACATTTTGAGTTTTTTTCGGTTATTTTTTCTTTAATTTCTATACAAAAAACTTACTAAAAAAATGTTTAAATACACAAAAAAACGTATAAAATTTTTTTTATATTAAAAATGTAATGCAATTTTTATGAAATGTTTCCCTTGATTCCCATTCCACCGCAGCCAGTAGTAGTAAAATGGGGAGCTGGTTAGATGATTCAGAGTTCTATTCAAAAACTTGGAGTAATTTAAAAATGTCTTGAAACCGATGATTATGCATTTAAAAGAGAACACGAAATATTAAATTTAAATAACATCAGAACTCAATTAGCATTGGCATTTTCTAATAACAAAAACTAATTATGAGGGATTTAGTTAACTTAATACTCAGGTCAAATAAATTGATATTGCAGAAAGTAAAATTAGCAATGTGGAAGGACGAATAACCCGACAAATTGAAAATAAATCCAAAACATTTTGCAAAAAAAAAATAAGAAATTAAAAAAATAAAATAAATTTAAAATGATTTTTTTCAATATGCATTGGTATTCTTTAAGTACGGGGCAGAGTTTTACATTTGATAAAACAGGAGTACTTATTTATGTAAACAAACAATAATTTAGATTAGTTTTTTAGGTTTCTTTAAGATATTGCTAATAGACTGAATAATTTTATGTTTTCCTGATTAAAAAAGCGTTGTTTTATGGAAATTTTAGTTTTTCTAAAATCTTTGGATGAAGTTTCCTGACGATCCGGCCTAAGCAACCAGTGAAATGCGCATAGGAATATAGAAGAATCCCATCAACAATAAATTTCTGTTTATCAATAGTATGAAAGGGGAATTTAGCACATTTAAACCAAACCTTGTTAATTAAATTTTTGAATACATACGTATCGCTTACGTATACCAAGAAAAACTTTGAAATTTTTTATTTTTTTAGTGCATATTTTTAATTTTTTTTTTGTATATTTTTGATTTTTTTAGTGCAGATTTTAAGCGAATATTTGCGATTTTTTAGTGCATGAAAATCGCATCATTACTGACGAGTAAAATCGGCGTTCGATATCTCTCAGTTCATGTAGCACCCAATTTTTGTACATTTTTTAAGAATGATTAATGGTCTAATTGGAGCCACGTCGCTATTTAAATATTTTTTGAAATAATTGTAGCATTTTCGGATACATGACATCCTAAAGAATAAAAGGCCAGGCAAAATCATATGTGTTACGAAAATGTTTTTTAACTCTTTTCCTATTTTGGATTTTTTCAAAACTGAATTATTTATATTTTAAAACCGGTTGCCGGTCATATTTAAGTTGGTATGTAAAAGAAGTCAAAATATGCCCTCATAGTCAATTATAGTGAGAATATCGGTTTAATTTTAAGAGATTTTTAAGATAATGAATAATTGTTTTATTACATTTAAAACAAATGGAAAATAACTTGAAATTTTCTAATACTTACAAAAGTATGTTAGAAAAGATAAATTCACTTTTTATTGTTTTTGTTTAAGCTTTGATTTTGTTACAAGTAAAACTGGTGTTTATAATTATTATTTGCTTAACAGTCACAATCAACGTCTTAAGGAAGAGTGATTCTTAAAATTACGTTCACTCTTCACGATATTCATTTAAAATCACGGGATAGCTTTCACATCTCAAATATATTCTGTTTTAATTTTCTTAAATATTTTATTTCGCTATTTGTAGTTATGAAAAAAAAATCATTGCAAATTAGATTGTTTCTTGAAAAAAACACTAAAAATATGTAACAACATCTTCGTATCGACAAAAAAATGTCTCCGATATCGATATATCGGCAAAGTTTAAGTATCGCCTAAAAAAGTTAAGAATAATAAGTTGTAGCCAAAGTTCTATAAGACTAAAAATCACATAGATAAATTTCGTCAAAAATGTTTAATATTTTCTTTCAATAATTAAAAAATATCTTACAAAATTTTATATTTGCATTTTAATTCTTTTAAATTTTTCTAGATATTGAAAAACTTACCTACAAATCAATAACTTTCCTTTAAACTGCTTAAAAACTCTTAAAACTTTTATTTAATCTTATTTTATTTTATTTTCTATATTTTTTTGTGTCATTTTAACTTTTATTTTTGCACATTTTTAATAAAAAAACAGGCCATATTTTGTGGAAAATTTCCATCTTGAATAATTTCCTTTTTTTAAAATTTACCAACAAAAAAAACCAAAAAGATATTCAATCTTTATTTAAATATTTACTTTTTGTAATTTCCTAACAAAAAAAAAACAAAACAAACCCTCTTCTCTTTCTATTACTTTGCTTTTAGCTAAGACACATCTTTTTCTTAATATTAACTTTGCTTTTTTATATTTTCTAAAATACAACACAAACAAACTCACACCTCAAAAAAAAAACACCACACAACTCACTCGATGCTACCAACAAGCGCGGCGATTTTAACAACTAAAAACCAACAGAGACTGCGCTGTCGTTATCTCTGCTTTTTATGTAAAAACTTCTATCACCGTTTTTACTAACTTGCGTTCAACTTTTTGCTTAGATTTTTTAATTATATAATAGAATTAAGTTTTAATTTTATTTATTTATAAAAATTACAATGTTTTAACACTTTTTACACGGTTTTTAATTGATTTAAAGGAGTATTTTTTAAAGACGTCCACGCACTTTGCCAATTTTTAGAAACTAAAAAGAAATTGAAAGGGAAATTAAGAGAATGGGAATTTAAAAAAACTATTGGCAGGCCTGCCATATTTGCCGATTTAACGACATTTGCTGATTTTTGCCTCTAAATTATCAAAGTGCCGATTTTTTCTCGAAGAAGTGATGATTTTTTATAAAAAATTAAAACACAGTAAATTTATGTTCAAGTTTAAGTCAAATTCAGTCTGAAACTTGTATCACATGCTTTGAATGTAAAAAATATAATTAACAAATGTATGGTTAACTTACTTTATTGGATAAAATTGACCCACAAATGAAACAAGCGTTTTATTTTTTTATTACAGGAAAACTCAATATTAAGTATTTGGGCAAAATTGTTCCAAAAATACAAAATCTTGCGAATACATGATAAAGGCTTAAAGAATATGTACAGAAAATTAGAGAAATATGTTGCAGAAATCTATTTTTAAAGAAGCTGAAAGCTACATATATTACTGGTTTTATATATCTTTAGTTTTTCTAAAATCTTTTAATGAAGTTACCTGATGATCTGGCCTAAGCAACCAGTGAATTGCGCATAGGAATAGCTTATCCCATCAACAATAAATTTCAGTTTATCAATAGTATGAAAGAGGAATTTAGCACATTTAAACCAAACCTTGTTAATTAAATTTTTGAATACATACGTATCGCTTACGTATACCAAGAAAAACTTTGAAATTTTTTATTTTTTTAGTGCATATTTTTAATTTTTTTTTTTTTTGTATATTTTTGATTTTTTTAGTGCAGATTTTAAGCGAATATTTGCGATTTTTTAGTGCATGAAAATCGCATCATTACTGACGAGTAAAATCGGCGTTCGATATCTCTCAGTTCATGTAGCACCCAATTTTTGTACATTTTTTAAAAATGATTAATGGTTTAATTGGAGCCACGTCGCTATTTAAATATTTTTTGAAATAATTGTAGCATTTTCGGATACATGACATCCTAAAGAATAAAAGGCCAGGCAAAATCATATGTGTTACGAAAATGTTTTTTAACTCTTTTCCTATTTTGGATTTTTTCAAAACTGAATTGTTTATATTTTAAAACCGGTTGCCGGTCATATTTAAGTTGGTATGTAAAAGAAGTCAAAATATGCCCTCATAGTCAATTATAGTGAGAATATCGGTTTTATTTTAAGAGATTTTTGAGATAATGAATAATTGTTTTATTACATTTAAAACAAATGGAAAATAACTTGAAATTTTCTAATACTAACAAAAGTATGTTAGAAAAGATAAATTCACTTTTTATTGTTTTTGTTTAAGCTTTGATTTTGTTACAAGTAAAACTAGTGTTTATAATTATTATTTGCTTAACAGTCACAATCACAGTTTTAAGGAAGAGTAATTCTTAAAATTACATTCACTCTTCACGATATTCATTTAAAATCACGGGATAGCTCGCTCATCCCAAATATATTCTGTTTTAATTTTCTTAAATATTTTATTTCGCTATTTGTAGTTATGAAAAAAAAAATCATTGCAAATTAGATTGTTTCTTGAAAAAAAACGCTAAAAAATGTAGCAACATCTTCGTATTGCCAAAAAATGTAAACGATGTCGATATATCGGCAAAGTTTAAGTATCACCTAAAAACATTAAGAATATTAAGTTGTAGTCATAGTTCTATAAGACTAAAAATCATATAGATAAATTTCGTCAAAAATGTTCAATATTTTCTTTTAATAATAAAAAAATATCTTACAAACTTTTATTTATGAATTTTAATTCTTTTAAATTTTTCTAGATATTAAAAAACTTACCTAAAAATAAATAACTTTCCTTTAAACTGCTTAAAACTCTTAACACTTTTATTCATTCTTATTTTATTTTCTATATTTTTTTTGTGTCATTTTAACTTTCTCTTATTTTTGCACATTTTTAATAAAAAACAGGCCATATTTTGTGGAAAATTTCCATCTTGAATTATTTATTTTTTTTTAAATTTACCAACAAAAAAAATCAAAAAGATATTCCTTCTTTAATTAAATATTTACTTCTTTTTATTTACTAACAAAAACAAACCCTCTTCTCTTTCTTTTACTTTGCTTTTAGCTAAGACACATCTTTTTCTTAATATTAACTTTGCTTTTTTATATTTTCTAAAATACAACACAAGCGAACTCACACCTCAAAAAAAAAACACCACATGCTACCAACAAGCGCGGCGATTTTAACAACTAAAAACCAACAGAGACTGCGCTGTCGTTATCTCTGCTTTTTATGTAAAAACTTCTATCACCGTTTTTACTAACTTGCGTTCAACTTTTTGCTTAGATTTTTTAATTATATAATAGAATTGAGTTTTAATTTTATTTATTTATAAAAATTACAAATGTTTTAATACTTTTAACACGGTTTTTAATTGATTTAAAGGAGTATTTTGTAAAGACATCCACGCACTTTGCAAATTTTTAGAAACTAAAAAGAAATGGAAAGGGAAATTAAGAGAATGGGAATTTAATAAAAAACTATTGGCAGGCCTGCCATATTTGCCGATTTAACGGCATTTGCTGATTTTTGCCTCTAAATTATCAAAGTGCCGATTTTTTCTCGAAGAAGTGATGATTTTTTATAAAAAATTAAAACACAGTAAATTTATGTTGAAATTTAAGTCAAATTCAGTCTGAAACTTGTATCACATGCTTTGAATGTAAAAAATATAATTAACAAATGTATGGTTAACTTACTTTATTGGATAAAATTGACCCACAAATGAAACAAGCGTTTTATTTTTTTATTACAGGAAAACTCAATATTAAGTATTTGGGCAAAATTGTTCCAAAAATACAAAATCTTGCGAATACATGATAAAGGCTTAAAGAATATGTACAGAAAATTAGAGAAATATGTTGCAGAAATCTATTTTTAAAGAAGCTGAAAGCTACATATATTACTGGTTTTATATATCTTTAGTTTTTCTAAAATCTTTTAATGAAGTTACCTGATGATCTGGCCTAAGCAACCAGTGAATTGCGCATAGGAATAGCTTATCCCATCAACAATAAATTTCAGTTTATCAATAGTATGAAAGAGGAATTTAGCACATTTAAACCAAACCTTGTTAATTAAATTTTTGAATACATACGTATCGCTTACGTATACCAAGAAAAACTTTGAAATTTTTTATTTTTTTAGTGCATATTTTTAATTTTTTTTTTTTTTGTATATTTTTGATTTTTTTAGTGCAGATTTTAAGCGAATATTTGCGATTTTTTAGTGCATGAAAATCGCATCATTACTGACGAGTAAAATCGGCGTTCGATATCTCTCAGTTCATGTAGCACCCAATTTTTGTACATTTTTTAAAAATGATTAATGGTTTAATTGGAGCCACGTCGCTATTTAAATATTTTTTGAAATAATTGTAGCATTTTCGGATACATGACATCCTAAAGAATAAAAGGCCAGGCAAAATCATATGTGTTACGAAAATGTTTTTTAACTCTTTTCCTATTTTGGATTTTTTCAAAACTGAATTGTTTATATTTTAAAACCGGTTGCCGGTCATATTTAAGTTGGTATGTAAAAGAAGTCAAAATATGCCCTCATAGTCAATTATAGTGAGAATATCGGTTTTATTTTAAGAGATTTTTGAGATAATGAATAATTGTTTTATTACATTTAAAACAAATGGAAAATAACTTGAAATTTTCTAATACTAACAAAAGTATGTTAGAAAAGATAAATTCACTTTTTATTGTTTTTGTTTAAGCTTTGATTTTGTTACAAGTAAAACTAGTGTTTATAATTATTATTTGCTTAACAGTCACAATCACAGTTTTAAGGAAGAGTAATTCTTAAAATTACATTCACTCTTCACGATATTCATTTAAAATCACGGGATAGCTCGCTCATCCCAAATATATTCTGTTTTAATTTTCTTAAATATTTTATTTCGCTATTTGTAGTTATGAAAAAAAAAATCATTGCAAATTAGATTGTTTCTTGAAAAAAAACGCTAAAAAATGTAGCAACATCTTCGTATTGCCAAAAAATGTAAACGATGTCGATATATCGGCAAAGTTTAAGTATCACCTAAAAACATTAAGAATATTAAGTTGTAGTCATAGTTCTATAAGACTAAAAATCATATAGATAAATTTCGTCAAAAATGTTCAATATTTTCTTTTAATAATAAAAAAATATCTTACAAACTTTTATTTATGAATTTTAATTCTTTTAAATTTTTCTAGATATTAAAAAACTTACCTAAAAATAAATAACTTTCCTTTAAACTGCTTAAAACTCTTAACACTTTTATTCATTCTTATTTTATTTTCTATATTTTTTTTGTGTCATTTTAACTTTCTCTTATTTTTGCACATTTTTAATAAAAAACAGGCCATATTTTGTGGAAAATTTCCATCTTGAATTATTTATTTTTTTTTAAATTTACCAACAAAAAAAATCAAAAAGATATTCCTTCTTTAATTAAATATTTACTTCTTTTTATTTACTAACAAAAACAAACCCTCTTCTCTTTCTTTTACTTTGCTTTTAGCTAAGACACATCTTTTTCTTAATATTAACTTTGCTTTTTTATATTTTCTAAAATACAACACAAGCGAACTCACACCTCAAAAAAAAAACACCACATGCTACCAACAAGCGCGGCGATTTTAACAACTAAAAACCAACAGAGACTGCGCTGTCGTTATCTCTGCTTTTTATGTAAAAACTTCTATCACCGTTTTTACTAACTTGCGTTCAACTTTTTGCTTAGATTTTTTAATTATATAATAGAATTGAGTTTTAATTTTATTTATTTATAAAAATTACAAATGTTTTAATACTTTTAACACGGTTTTTAATTGATTTAAAGGAGTATTTTGTAAAGACATCCACGCACTTTGCAAATTTTTAGAAACTAAAAAGAAATGGAAAGGGAAATTAAGAGAATGGGAATTTAATAAAAAACTATTGGCAGGCCTGCCATATTTGCCGATTTAACGGCATTTGCTGATTTTTGCCTCTAAATTATCAAAGTGCCGATTTTTTCTCGAAGAAGTGATGATTTTTTATAAAAAATTAAAACACAGTAAATTTATGTTGAAATTTAAGTCAAATTCAGTCTGAAACTTGTATCACATGCTTTGAATGTAAAAAATATAATTAACAAATGTATGGTTAACTTACTTTATTGGATAAAATTGACCCACAAATGAAACAAGCGTTTTATTTTTTTATTACAGGAAAACTCAATATTAAGTATTTGGGCAAAATTGTTCCAAAAATACAAAATCTTGCGAATACATGATAAAGGCTTAAAGAATATGTACAGAAAATTAGAGAAATATGTTGCAGAAATCTATTTTTAAAGAAGCTGAAAGCTATATTACTGGTTGTATATATCTTTAGTTTTTCTAAAATCTTTTAATGAAGTTACCTGATGATCTGGCCTAAGCAACCAGTGAATTGCGCATAGGAATAGCTTATCCCATCAACAATAAATTTCAGTTTATCAATAGTATGAAAGGGGAATTTAGCACATTTAAACCAAACCTTGTTAATTAAATTTTTGAATACATACGTATCGCTTACGTATACCAAGAAAAACTTTGAAATTTTTTATTTTTTTAGTGCATATTTTTAATTTTTTTTTTGTATATTTTTGATTTTTTTAGTGCAGATTTTAAGCGAATATTTGCGATTTTTTAGTGCATGAAAATCGCATCATTACTGACGAGTAAAATCGGCGTTCGATATCTCTCAGTTCATGTAGCACCCAATTTTTGTACATTTTTTAAGAATGATTAATGGTCTAATTGGAGCCACGTCGCTATTTAAATATTTTTTGAAATAATTGTAGCATTTTCGGATACATGACATCCTAAAGAATAAAAGGCCAGGCAAAATCATATGTGTTACGAAAATGTTTTTTAACTCTTTTCCTATTTTGGATTTTTTCAAAACTGAATTGTTTATATTTTAAAACCGGTTGCCGGTCATATTTAAGTTGGTATGTAAAAGAAGTCAAAATATGCCCTCATAGTCAATTATAGTGAGAATATCGGTTTGAATTTAAGAGATTTTTAAGATAATGAATAATTGTTTTATTACATTTAAAACAAATGGAAAATAACTTGAAATTTTCTAATACTTACAAAAGTATGTTAGAAAAGATAAATTCACTTTTTATTGTTTTTGTTTAAGCTTTGATTTTGTTACAAGTAAAACTGGTGTTTATAATTATTATTTGCTTAACAGTCACAATCAACGTCTTAAGGAAGAGTGATTCTTAAAATTACGTTCACTCTTCACGATATTCATTTAAAATCACGGGATAGCTCGCTCATCTCAAATATATTCTGTTTTAATTTTCTTAAATATTTTATTTCGCTATTTGTAGTTATGAAAAAAAAAAATCATTGCAAATTAGATTGTTTCTTGAAAAAAACACTAAAAATATGTAACAACATCTTCGTATCGACAAAAAAATGTCGCCAATATCGATATATCGGCAAAGTTTAAGTATCGCCTAAAAAAGTTAAGAATAATAAGTTGTAGCCAAAGTTCTATAAGACTAAAAATCACATAGATAAATTTCGTCAAAAATGTTTAATATTTTCTTTCAATAATTAAAAAATATCTTACAAAATTTTATATTTGCATTTTAATTCTTTTAAATTTTTCTAGATATTGAAAAACTTACCTACAAATCAATAACTTTCCTTTAAACTGCTTAAAAACTCTTGAAACTTTTATTTAATCTTATTTTATTTTATTTTCTATATTTTTTTTGTGTCATTTTTACTTTTATTTTTGCACATTTTTAATAAAAAACAGGCCATATTTTGTGGAAAATTTCCATCTTGAATAATTTACTTTTTTTTAAAATTTACCAACAAAAAAAACCAAAAAGATATTCCATCTTTTTTTAAATATTTACTTTTTGTAATTTACTAACAAAAAAAAACAAAACAAACCCTCTTCTCTTTCTATTACTTTGCTTTTAGCTAAGACACATCTTTTTCTTAATATTAACTTTGCTTCTTTATATTTTCTAAAATACAACACAAACAAACTCACACCTCAAAAAAAAACACCACACAACTCACTCGATGCTACCAACAAGCGCGGCGATTTTAACAACTAAAAACCAACAGAGACTGCGCTGTCGTTATCTCTGCTTTTTATGTAAAAACTTCTATCACCGTTTTTACTAACTTGCGTTCAACTTTTTGCTTAGATTTTTTAATTATATAATAGAATTAAGTTTTAATTTTATTTATTTATAAAAATTACAAATGTTTTAACACTTTTTACACGATTTTTAATTGATTTAAAGGAGTATTTTTTAAAGACGTCCACGCACTTTGCCAATTTTTAGAAACTAAAAAGAAATTGAAAGGGAAATTAAGAGAATGGGAATTTAAAAAACTATTGGCAGGCCTGCCATATTTGCCGATTTAACGACATTTGCTGATTTTTGCCTCTTAATTATCAAAGTGCCGATTTTTTCTCGAAGAAGTGATGATTTTTTATAAAAAATTAAAACACAGTAATTTTATGTTGAAATTTAAGTCAAATTCAGTCTGAAACTTGTATCACATGCTTTGAATGTAAAAAATATAATTAACAAATGTATGGTTAACTTACTTTATTTGGTAAAATTGACCCACAAATGAAACAAGCGTTTTATTTTTTTATTACAGGAAAACTCAATATTAAGTATTTGGGCAAAATTGTTCCAAAAATACAAAACCTTTCGAATACATGATAATCTATGTTTAAAGAAGCTTAAAACCACAT
This sequence comes from Pollenia labialis, assembly GCA_949318255.1. Taxonomy (NCBI): domain Eukaryota; kingdom Metazoa; phylum Arthropoda; class Insecta; order Diptera; family Polleniidae; genus Pollenia; species Pollenia labialis. Next base: position 133,519,686 of record OX439143.1, on the reverse strand, counting down.
TATTGGTTTTATAAATCTTTAGTTTTTCTAAAATCTTTGAATGAAGTTACCTGTTGATCTGGCCTAAGCAACCAGTAAATTGAATAGGAATAGCTTATCCCATCAACAATAAATTTCAGCTTATCAATAGTATGAAATGGGAATTTAGCACATTTAAACGAAACCTTTTTAATTAATTTTTTGAATCCCAAGAAAAAATAATAATACTGAATGGATCAATACTCCAAAAGCAAGGAAAGTCAAATCTTACATGGAAAGACACGAAAACGACTGCAACAAATCGTGTAAGATGGGGATTCTTTGTGGAAGCCTTATGCACTCAAATGGTGTTATGGGGAAAATAAATATGCACGAATATTACTTGTCGATTTTTTTCCACAAACACCCCACCCCCTTTATGATCAAGTGTGGTATATATGTATGTCTATTTTTTTCAAATTATATTGGAAATGAGTTTTACCTACAGACATCACCAAAGTCGGTTAGGAAAAATTTATATAGTTGTCTAATTTTTGTTATTTTTTAAAGAAATTTGTTGCAATAATCAACCGATTTGACCCCTATTCGATTCCTTGTAAATGTTTAAGTTGTTTAATTTTGCTAAAAAAAAAATTTAACATAAAAGTATGCTTAAAAAATTTAATTAAGTTTTTAAAATATATTTTACCACAAAATTCAACCAACATATTTTTAGCAAGAAATGTTAACTTCAGCAAAATTCCCTAAGGTATGCTGTTGTTTTTTCTTTTTTTGGTCTTTTTAATATTTTTAAAAGTTTTCAATGTAGTTTTCCTAGAACTTAGTCAAATGAAAACAAAAATTATGATTCGAAGTTTTAGTCCAGTGAAAGTATGTGCAAACAACATCTTTTTTAATTTTAGCTGTTGTGGAACAAGTAACACAATTTTATTTGGAAAAAATCCTAAAGGCATGCTAGTATTTTTAACATACTAGAGATGTTTATTATTATTTATTATATATTATATATATATATTTATTATTCTTATTCTTATTGCTGGGCCTTATAAAACAAGAAAACGGTTAGAGTTTGTTTGTGTAAATATTAAAAATTCTTTTACTATTCTTACAAACATCTTAATTTTGTTGTTGTCAAACTGCTTGTGTCGTCTATTTGACCATTTAGCTGTTTTTTTTAACAATAAGAAAAAAGTAAATTAAAAATTTGGAAACTCTGTTTCAAATAAAAAGTAATTTGAAGTTTGGAATTTTTATTAATGCTTTTAGTGCAAACTATCTGAACTAAGTTCAGTTTCAATTAACAATCAGATAGAACTGTCAAAAACACATTGTTAACTGGAAGTTAAAGTAATAGTTAGTTTTAACTGAACTTGTTGAAATTGGCCGTAAGAAATAAATATAATTGCAATTAACTTTCTTTTATTAATAATGACTTTTTTTGCTAGCCTAAAATTATGCCACTTAAAAGAAAAGCAAGTAAGAGTGCTATATTCGGCTGAGCATAATCTCTTATACTCTCCACCGAGTTCGGAAGTGGTCTTTACAGTATAACCTGCTTAATAACCTCATGCTAAGTTAATGACAATCAGTGCATTCTATCACCAACTTCTGCAACTTTTTAAAGAAAAATAACAATTTTTCTGGGAGGTTAATCCACATATCATTTCATAACTCTTCTCCTACTTAACCGATTAAAATCCTTAGGAGAAGTAGAATCAATTTGAAGCCGATGTTCTGTTTTCAACAGACGGACAGATGGACGTGGCTTAATTACCATTTAATCTCTCAAGGACCCAGAATATATTAAAATGTATATACTTTGTGGGGTCTTGAGATGATGTATCAAAAATGTTTCACAGTGACTGACAAACTCACCATGCCCTCATTGACCTCTAGTGGTGATGGGCATAAAAAAGCAACGTATATTTCCAGGACAAATGAATTAATTAAGTTATTAATAGCTTTTTCAACACTTTGTAGCTCTTTTAAATTCAAACAAATAATTTTTGACAGCCTGGTATTTCTTATATTATTAAATACAGTTTCAATTTGATTTTATTTGTTTTTTTTTCCAACCAACAAAGAGTGAGTTTCATTAAATTTAAAGAAGAGGAATATTTGCACAGGTGTATTTGACACGTTTTGACACATTTCTTAAATATAAGCTTTCTATTAAAATTGTTTTTCTTATTTTTTTTATGATGATTATGTTGTATACTTGTTACTAACAGAACTATGTACAAGTTAATAAAATGTAAATATAATAAACTATAAAAGACTCTCTTAAAAAAAGATTTAAACATAACTGACGAACAGAAAGTTAGATACATATTCATAAATTTTATGATTTGCTTTTTATCTTTTCCCCTATTTCTTTGTGTGTAGTAAAATGTTTATTGTTTAAAGAAAATCCCCAACAATATGAAAATCATTAGCTGTCAGATTATCTACAATAAATTGCTTTCCGCTGTTGCATACTTTAGGGAGATATTTTCAAAAAGTTTTTTGTTGTTAGTTCAGTGCAAACAACAGTGGAAAATGTTTGTTATTTTTATCAAGTTAACCCGGTAGAACTGATAATTAACTTTTTTATGGTATTTTTGATTCAACATACAACAATTTCTAGGCTGTAATAATAATGATGTTAAATGGTCGAACAATGACTAAAAAAAACGATGAAATCATGGAAAAAAGTGAAAATTAGCTTCGATCTTTCTCGAGAACTATAGAATCTAGCAGATTTTCCTTAATGCCACAGTTATATTGAATGTGTCACAGTATGCTTAGGCAAAATTTTCTTTCTGAAAATTAACTACGTTTAAAATACTATTCCCCGCTTTGCATAATTTAACTGTACACGAACTGCAGGGTTTTTTTACTCCCCTATGATTGTATGTTAATGGACGATTTTTCTTCATTGTTTACATACACAATGTGTATTACACATATGAGAGTTTATTATGTTGAAATATTTGAATAAATTTCAGTTTTTTTTTTTCATTATTTATTTATACAAATTTTATTTTTATATGTTCTAGCAACTGTAAATTGCTTTGCAACTTATTATTTTATACTGTTTTAACGGACTACATGGCAAAAGCAAGGAATTCATTTAATGAAAAAAAAACAATTTTGTAAAAATATTAATTTAAGAAAGTTTGATATTCAAACAGTGATGGGCATCGAAAATTTTTAGAACGCACCAAGGCAAATTCATGTAAACGTTGGCAGCAATTCTAGAGCTCGTATAACACCAAAAACACAATATTGTATTTTATTTTCGTCACTTGATTAAACATTTAATTCACTTGATTAAACGTCAAGTGATAAGTGCTGGTTAGCTTTGCGACAGAATAGAAAACAAATGAGACATTGAGAAAAACCAATTTCTTTAATGTGGAGTTTTTCGTTGGGAAAAAACATAATCGCGTAATGAGAAAACGGCCATAAGAAATTAATGAATAATAAGAATACCTATATATAAAAAATTCAATAAAAACGAAAAATTTTATACATTTAAAAATTGTTTAGACATAAAAGTTGTTAAAATTTAAAATCCAGGGATTCATAAAAATAAATCGCGGGATTCGGGTTTCCCGTTTGGCATCCCTACCCGGAACTGATAGACAAGCTCACCAACAGCAAGCCTACCGGGGCCATTGAATAATTAAATGACTAAGCTTGGTGTCGTACGTAAATTTTTGTTACATGGTGTATTTATGTATGACGAAAAAATGCATCATTGAGTAGAACGTTTAGGATCCCTTCCTTGTCGTGTAATATTTTAATCCTTACGTTAGTATAATTATTTAATTTATTTTAAAGATTTACTAAACAGAAAAGGGTTCCAAAAATAGTTTATAAAATACATTGAAATCTAAATGACCTAAATGACGAATTCTCAAATACAAACGGGGCTATAAGCAAACACCCACATCAGTTGAGAAATAACATAAAACACTTGAGTGAATTCCAGAAGAGACAAAAACTCTTAAGACTTTAATTTAAATTAACTTACACTTTTCATATCATACCTAAATCTTTTAAAAGCTGTCAGCAGCCTGGGGTTTAATCTACTTTCTACAATAATCCAACACATTTTTATATGTTTTACATTGACGCTTATACGACCTTAATTTAAAGTTTTTTACATTTTTTTGTAAAAACATGCTTTGACATGTGTTTTCCACATACCAAATATTCCAAAAACATAAAATTCCTAGCATATTTGAAACGCCTAAATGTAGGCTGCTATTTCAATAACGTGCTCTCTTTAAAAACATATTGAAAAGTTGATATGAGATTTAAGAAAAGGGTTAAAACATATTTTAACTTTTTGCTAAAGAAAACAATAAACACATGCAATAAAATGGTTGTTGAGCTTAAGTTTTCTTACAAAAAATATGTTTTAACCCTGTTGCATACTTAAAGGTGACTTTTTTCTAATTTTACAACACGTTTACCTTTAGAATACTTTTTGCTCTCTCCGAAGATAACTTTTATTTTTAAATTTATTATAAAGCGGAAGAAAATATAGTGCTTTAAAGGGCCGGGGAGTACAAAAATAGCTGCAAGAGAAAATTCATGAGTTTGCATAAATTTAAGCTGATTATAACGATTCGCTTTAGGAAAAAAAAATTAAACTTAATGTAAAGAAAAATGGGGCGAAACATGGTATTTTTAGCTCTTAAACATTTGCAAATTGTTTCTTCATTAATACAAATCTTTTTTTTTTATTGTACTCACGCCGAACTTTAACAAAAATATTTATTTAAATACGCCTACAAGTATGCTTTAATAAATGTAGAGTGAAATTTAAGACACTCCCAGCACTTGTTTAAGTTTAAAACATTACAGACGAATGTGTAGGCTGTAAAAGATTTATAAAAAAAAAGTTTTCGCATGAGCTTAATATAAATCTTATATAAGGAAATAAGTCCTTAAAGTAGGCTTTGTTTGTTTTTTTTTTATTAAAATTAATGTTATGAATGCAAAAAATGTAGATGCAATATTGTAAACAAATAATTGTCGAACAGAAAACAAAAATTAGTGTACAACTTTTCGCTTTTTGAGTTGGTTTGACAGCGACTGTTTATATTTATTGATTTAGAAGTATCTTCACTGTGGGGTATTCCACCACTTAAACATCATTGAGCCAAAAATTATCTGCAATAAAATAACCCTGTTTTAATGTTAATGAATGGAGTTGTAAAAATTATTGAAAAAGTGTGATTTAGAAGCAAAAGCAACAGTTTTTTTTTTTGGTCAATGACGAATGAAGAAGTGGAAGAAATTGCAGTTTTTCTACTTTGACTGCAGTTTTTTAAACGCTGGTAATATCAGTCTACTTAGAATTCTTTTAGAAAGTCTGATTTTATTGGTGAGAGAGAGGAAGAGAAAATGTTATTTGTATATCCCTTCTAACCAATAAATTTAGAATTTTTGAAAGAAAACCTTAAAGTAGGCTTTGGATTTTGTTTATAAGTTTTATTCAGTCAATCAATACTGCATTCTACACGTCGTTAAATAAAATACTGGATCGCGGTCAGTATGTATTGAAATATAATTTTAAAATTAATGAAATTTATTTAATTTTAAATTTTAAATTTAAGTCCAAATTTTTCTATTATTCAGAAAATTTTAATTAAAATTAACTTTTTATTAAAATTTAATTTTCAAAAGTTTTATTTCTATCGCCAAACTACGCCCACATTGTTAAAGTTTTAATTTAAAACCCACAGAAATTTTCATTAACTGAATTAACAATTTTATACAAATTGTTGCTGTAGTAACAGAACATGCAAAATACAAAGAGCGTTTTTGTAAAAAGTTGAAAAATTTTAATCAAACACCTTGGAAAAGAACGGAATTGTTGCTTCCATTGTGAATCAGGCTTTAGCAATACTAATATTTAAATATTGAAATGTTAAGTTAATCAATTTTTGTCTCCATTACCCCCTTTGGAAGCATAAAACTTTCCCAAAGCATCTCCATTTTACACGATTTATTGCAGTTGTTTCAGCTAAGTAGAAAATTAGTTTGATGTAGCAGGTCCTAGAATAATGGGGCTGCCATCTGTCGTTGCTTAGAAACAACGCCCTAAATTTATTTGGTATAGTGGTGGCGAACCTTGCTAATCTTTGATTCCTACCTTTTTTCTAGGGAGTGGCAGCTGCCAGCTCTTTGTCATGAAGTTATTGTGTTTTCCAGGGGCTGGAATGGCCAGTGGTCTTCTTAGGGCCATTATTACAACTTGCCAATAGTTAAAAGTCGGATTTTGTCGGACCGATAAATAGCTTTGAATCAAAGAGGCCAGCCCTATTTGTCATTTTGTATATGTAGTTTATTGCTTGACGTTATAAACATAACTGTAACAAGTAACAGTTTTTCTGTTTTTTACCCTGGTTTTCAACCTTTTATATGGTGATGAACCAAATAAAAGTTGCAATTGACTTTGCTAAGCGAATTCTGGTAGTTCTCGGCTAAAGGCCGTAATACACGGATCAAAATACTCATCAAACATTGGATTAGTGAAAATATCGAGCCATAACCGCCAAAAGGGCTGTAACGACATGATAGACGATTTTCGTTTTATTATTAAAATTTATTACTCATGATCATCTGCATCATCTCACAAAATATCAGGGCTGTAGAATTTACCGTTATGATTTTACAGCAAAAACAATAAAGACTTAAGTACAATTCACTGTTTGTTTACAAATTTTGTTACCACGACTGTCGCTTGCGTCTTTATTCGTTTTTATAAATTAATTAGTATTAGTGGCAAAATAGAAAAATTTTACATTTTATATCAGTGGTTTTTAAAAATTGAGTTATGGAAACAAGTGGTAAGTGTCTTATTTTAAAAAATGTGCTAGTTTTGACCTCCAAAAAGTTTTAAATACGCCCCATGGAAAGAGCGTAACGTTGTATTATTTCCGAAAGTATACATACATACTACAATGAAAGCGTGTACGAAAATGGCACCAGGAATGGTTATTGCTTTTAGTGGGGAGAAACGGAAGGAAAAAGAGGTTCTAATGAAATTTGCACTGTGGTTTTTGAGTATTTAAAACTTGTGTACGAAAGAGGAACACACTCATTAATAAGTCTATACTATATTGTGCTGGTCAAAATCGGAACAAAGCAATGCTGGCTACACTAGTGTATTTTCTTACAATTGCGAATTTTATAAGCGATATCAAATTAATGTATATATTGCCTGGACATACTATGATACCTGTGGACTCTATACACAGCACTATTGAGTCATTTACTCGCGACAAAACTATTTGGGCTCCTAGTGAATGGTATACTATGATTTCAAATGCAAGGTCCAATCCTGAAAATTATAAATGCATTTTAATAAATAATTCAGATTTTAAAGATTGGAAAACATTTGCCCAAGCTATGTTTCTCACTTCAATGAAAATGACTTTTACAACATTACGTTCTGACTCTTTAAATAAAAATAGTTCTATAATGAAACTTAAGTATGGATATTGCGATGACTCCAAAATTAAAGAATATGATCTCAACTCTATTGCCCGATCAAGACATAACGCTGCTTTGATACAAAATGGACCCATCCGTTTATATGATAACTTTTTCAATATTTCTTTAAAAAAATTCAAAGATTTAAAAACACTTTGTGATAAAAACATAATTCCTGCAAAATTTCACAACGAATTTTTAAATTTGAAATACGATGAAACTATTAAAGATTCGTTAGCTGAAACTGATCAAGAAGATATATAATATTTACCTTAAAGTTATTTCTGTTAAAACTTGTTTACCTATATACTTTCATTTCGAATTCTAAAGTAATTTTCTATTCATTTTAAAAACAACAACCTTTAAATTTTTTATAAAAACCACTGGATTTAAGGTTAATTTAACGTTATGTTTAATTTTATACACAAAAATAATTTGAAAAAATTAAAACTGAAACTGAAAGCTGTGTTTTAATAAATCACAAGGGCTTAACCGCCTTAACATTGGTAAAGACCTATCCAGCGTGATAGCAAAAAAGACTTTAGCGCCATAAATAGCTGTTATCTTGGAGATATACAAAATCAATCAAATGCAATATATTGCTCAGAAGTAGCAATGTTTACAAAACAATTTTCACCGTAATCCTTAGACATGGTCTAAAGATATTTAAAAAAATGCTTCTCCTGTAAATTTCAATTTTTGGCGCTTGAGTCTTTTTGGCGGTTAGGGCTCGATATGTTTGTATGTGTCACACCGACAATGCTGGATGGACAGTAAAAATTTGTAAATATGACGGCGAATATTACATCCACCACACTTACAGAAGTGATTTCGCCTGCTGAACAAGCATTTGAGAATTGTGTTTTTGGCTTTTTAACGAATGTTAAAGTTGACCGATCTCGTCATTTTTGATCATTTTCACTACCAATTTTGTACTGAGTTTATTTACCATGAACGTAAAAAGGAAAAGTTCTTGGATTATAAGAATACTTGAAAAATAAAGGATAAATGGTTAAAAATGAAAGATTTTTAGAAAGCAATTAGCAGCAGTCGTGGTTTCTTTTCATATCCCAACCATTTGTGATGAATTTCAATAGCAATCTAAACTAGACTATGGTCTTTATAAATATATAACAAGCTAGTCTCCATCGCTACTGAGGTCTTCGAAAACCGCATTTCAACATACACATGGACAGATGGTCAGACGAACATTGTTTAATCAACTTCGCTACTAATAAGGATCCTGATTTTACATACTTTATAGGGCTTGAGATTAATATTGTTAAAATCGCAATTGAAAAGACAAACTTATATCTACCCTTTTCACCAATGCCGAAGTGTATGAAACGAGCTTTCAAGTGTACAGTTCTCAAAATTATGCTATGATAACTATGTTAATCTTTAAAGTATGCAAAAGAAATTTGTTAGTTTATTTTAAATAATGATTGTCTTTAGTGGCATTTCATATTTATATTCTCTTTAGTTGTTTCTATTTTATTTTAAAATTCAAGAAAAATGTTTAAACAAACGAAATTTCGATGTGTCTCAGTGATCGAATGGTCAAGACGGTGTTTCCCAAATAAACGAAATTTCTTGAATTAATCATAAAAAATTTGTATGTTTATAAAAGGCTTATGATACAAATTTTCATACAAAATTCGCTTTTTAACCCTCAAAAATATTTTATATGAATTTAAAAAATCATTCATAATCTACTTTCAAGCTTTAATAGCAATACTTCTTACAACATCTTAAAGTATGCTTCATGTTAAACTCTACTTTTAAATGTATTTAAGATTAAGATAGATATAACGTAATACGGACAATCCGTTATTAGTAGGCTAATTTAAAGACTTTTGCGTTCAAAATCGTTCTGTTTTCATTAAGTGTATATTAAAGATTTTATTAACATTTAAATAAAAGTTTTCCTTAAGATTTACAATAACAAATTTTTTAATCTCTTTACACAAGACTAATTCCAATATTCATTAAAATTCTTAATCCTCAAACACAAAAATTAAACCAAAGTCGTTATTTTATTAAAAGAAAAAAACACATAAAAGTATGCAAAGTTTTTTTGTCTTTGTAATCCCCTAAAATTATTTAGCATTTAAATTTCTGGTGGTACAGAAATTCTAATGTAAAATTTTGTTTTTTTTTCAATGTTTTTTTCTTTTTGTCAAAGACCTAAAAGTATGCAAAATATTTTTTGTGGTATTTTTTAATTCCCTAAATGTATACAACATTAAAGGTTTTAGTGTTACAAAAGTTATGTAAAGTAAATATTTTAATTTAACTGCCTGTTGAACGATTTCGAACGTCAACGATCGCATAGAAAATTATGCTTAAAACAAAAACTAAATTCGAAAATGTGTTTTGTTTTAAATGTAATTTTCCATGCGAACGTTTACATTCGAAATCGATAAACTTTCTGTAAATAAATTAAAAAAAAAAATTAAAAAAGCCAGGAGATACAATTGTTTACATTTTTGAAATTTTAAATTAGATTTTAGTTACTTTCTATACTATTTTTTAGACACTTTGCTTTGCGGTGTTAATGGCCGATTTCACCAATTTATTTATATATAAATTTGTGTTCAAAATTCGATTTTCATGACAAATAAAAAAAAATTGGCCATAAATGATGAAAAACAAAATTATTTATTTGCCTACTTTTTGGCTGCAAAAAACGGACTATTTTTGGTGTGGCATCATTCAAAATATACTTTTGTGCGTGTTTCTGTTTTAAAAATACTATTTAATATTTTACCAATAAATTCCTTCTTTGTTCGGGAAATTTCTATTATTTTTCCGAATTTAAGTCCTGCATTGTTAGGCAGTTGTAAAGGAAGCTTATTTCCCCGTAGTTGGCTTTTCGTTTGTTGGTGTAGGAAAATTTTTGTTTTCTGGTAAAACTAAACGTTTTTGTTGCTTGCTAACACTGTTTTTCTTGTTTTCTTTATTTTCCTTTTACAGCTACAACATCCACGTGCCGTTAAAGCCACAGATGATGTTGCCAATGTATCACCTTGTGAATTGGAGTCCATAATAAATCAATTGGTGTACCCAAGTCCACAATATCAAATGCACGTAAGTAGATATTTTCATTTTCAATTTTTTTTTTTTTGTGTAACATTCATACTAAGATTAAAGCCTATATATTGTTTTGGGATAAAGTACAACATCAATTGAAATTGAAATAAGCTTTTTAGCACTTTTAAAAGATTAAAGGTAACAATGAAATTAACTTATAACCATTGTGTTAGTAGTAAATTATCGTACATAAAAGACTGGCATACAATAACTTTTGTAATTTAAAGCAGCCTAAAGTAGTTGTTTAATATGGATCCATTATTTTAATAACATACCGTCCAATTCCATTAAAATTATCCTTGAAATAAATTTAATTAAAATTTCCATAAAATACATAAACACAGATAAGTCTTTATGAATAGAAATGGTATCAACATGGATACCAATCGTTAGATCTTACCCTTACAGTACTCTGCACAGTGGAGGTAAACAATACTTTTTTAAAGGCCTCCATGTGTAAGCGCATTTAAGGTCGAATCATACCCTTGCCCCTGGCTAAAGAGCAGGAGCTATCTTTCCTGCACTGCTGAAAGGCAAGTAGTATCTGTTGACTAGCGTAGACAACTATGTATATCCGCCAGCAAGTCGAATTTCCCCACAAGTGGTGCAAAATCAAACCTTAAAGCCGATATTAAGGCGTCCCAAAGCCACAGTAACCACCTGATTCTACAAGAAGCCTTATCACAACCAGTCCAGAACCGAAGTGCCATTGTGCAGGATAATAATCTCTGGTCAGACACGATATAATTGCTACCAACACACACAGGTAGCGATTTAGGTGTATGAAGCGGCCCTGGCTTAGGAGCTGGAGCTAATAAACCTCCACTGCTGAATGGAAAGCAGTTGATTAGCACGAGCAACTTGGAAGATCTGCCAGCAGGTCGAACCTCCCCACAAGATGTGGAAATTTAAACCTTCAAGACATCATTTCCAGACCAGTCTAAGCTACAGAAATCAACTGATTCTCAGAGAATGGTAAGGACAACAGGGCCGAAATCCCTTAGTACAGGTAAATTATCTCTCCAACCTTTTAGAAAAATTTAAGGCCCTGCCACATTTTCTTCGGCCAAAAAAGCCGGTATTGACTGTGTACCTTTTCCCCGGAAGATGTAACACCAAAAGACGAACAAGTCTTACGAGGTGTCCATTCATGCCCCTGAGTTTTAGAACGTTTTAATTATACACCTACCATTACGAAGCACAGGACAATTGTTACCTTAAACTTCAAAAATATAAAGTCCTAATAATGACTTAATAATTCAGTTTTTTCTTATTTTCACTTAATAATACGCTACGATTTCTTTTCTCTTTCAGGCCGCTTCCCTACGCAATCAATTACGCAACATCTTACGCGAACGCCAACTCGAAGAGGGTGAAGAGCAAAGTCTCAACAACGACATGGACTATTTGGACGAAGATAAGCGTTCAGTGGCCGCTCTAGCAGCTCAGGGTCTCTTACATCACAATAATGCGGCAGCTGCTAAACGCAGCTTAGCCACCTTGGCCAAAAATGGTCAATTGCCCACACCCGATCCCGAAATTATACCAGATGATGATGAACGCAGCCAAGACAAGCGATATGTGGGTGCTTTGGCCCGTTCTGGTGGCTTGATGGGTTATGGCAAGCGCAACATTGGCACTTTAGCCAGAGATTTTCAGTTGCCACAAAACGGCAAACGTAATTTGGCCACCATGGCCCGTTTGGGTATGTTGGGCAATCGTATGGATCCTAAGCGTAATATGGCCTCAGTGGCTCGTTACAATTCACGTATGTACAATAATGCCGAGAAGCGTAACATTGGAGCCTTGAAGGGCTCCCCTGTACATGGCGGAGTGCAGCAAAAGCGTGGCGAAGATGATGTTTATTTGCCAGCTGTATACAATAATTATTTGGATCCAATGGCGTATTACTGGAACTATGGTACCTATGCCGATATGGATTGGGATGATTTTGGACGGGCCCAAAAGAGATTTTTAGGTGAGTAAAATAAAAGATAAGAAAAACAGTTTTAAAGGAATGTATATACAAATACAATATAAAAGCAGATATACAATAAAATATTTTTATGTATATAAAATAAGATATTTATGCAATACTAAATTAATTATTAACCCCCGAAAAGTATGCTTTATATTAAACAAATTATTTATATACGATATACTAAACCACAAAACAACCAAACTCAAAATTAAAAAATTAAAAAAATGTATAAATCCACAAAGATACCTCCAAGGATCCGGAATTATTTGGCTTAGAACATGCTAATCTTTTGCAAAATCCAGACGAATATGAAATCGCTTTACCAGTCAGCCAAATACACGACGACTTAGACACTGATGCGAATGCGAATGCAAATCTAGATGCTTTGGATGAAGAGGAGGCGATGGCAGAGGAACATTATGCGGCGCCCACAAAACGTCACATAGGTGCTGTATATCGTTCGGGATTCTTGCCCTCCTATCGGGCTCTGCGCAGTACCACTGGTTCCGGTGTAGGTGGAGGCCGTTTTAGTCGTTCTGGACGTGCCAGGCAATTTGTATGAGTAAATGGCGGTGATTTGTGTGCTATCTTTTTCGTTTCTTCAGTTTCTTCTACTACTTACTACTTCTAACGTTATTTTTCTTTCTTAATTTCGTTCCCATATTCTGTTGATTGATTGCGTTTCAAAATTAAGTTTTTTTTTGTCAAAAAAAAAAAAAGATTTCCCTTGCCTTGATAACGTTTTGTAGTTGAATTGTGGAATTGTAATTGAAGCATGTAATTTCGCACACGCACACGCTCACACTCTACAACAATACTACTTACAAAAAACACCAACACTCAACAAAAATTAAATGTGTAGTCTGTGTTTAGGCTTGATAAAAGAATGTGCTTTGTTTTTGAACAAAGTCCTGTTTTAAGACTGTTGATAATGTTTTTTGTTTTGTTTTTTGCTTTTCTGTCAATTTGATTGTGCATCTGTTCGAAATTAAGCAAGCAATTTATTTAAGCGTATAATTTAATATTTAAGATGAAAGAAATGCAAACAATTACAAAATCTTAGATACACTCAGAATATAAAACAATTTATATCTCTATAGATTCTGGTAAGAATTAAATACAAACACTAAAAAAGAGAAGTGATAACATTTTTTTGCAAGGGTGTGCAAGAAATTTTAAAGTATTTTTTTAATAAGATTTCTGTAATGAAAAAATTTTATGAAAAATATTATACAAATATTTCTCTATTAAACAGAATTTTATAACAAAAATTATAAAAGTTAGATTAAAAGAAACTTTCAAATTCTTGGGTTTTACGTTTTCCATTTTCGGGACAACCTTAAATATGAATAACTTCTTTTGAAAAGATTTTTTCTCAGGAATTTCAAAGCAGAGGCGCAACATTTAAACGAAAAAAAAAATTAATAGATATTAATTGTTTTGTATTAAAATTTTGTCGTTTTTCTTCAAAATCAAATAAAGAGTAATAAGTGTCCTTAGCTTCCAAGGGTTTTGATTTTTTGTTCCGGAAAATATTTTGTGTAGAAAATTGAAAATTTATACATTTATCGATGTCCTTAATTTTCTTAAGCAAATTTTTTTCTGAAAATTTATCGATTTCTCAAATTTTCTGTTAAAAATGTAATATATATTTTCTACAAAAAATTTATCGATTTCTCTATTTTCTTAAAAAAATGTTCAGTTTCTTTTATTTTCTTAAGAAACATTTTCGATAAATTAAATTTTTTATAAAAAATTTAGCGACGTTTTTAATTTGCATAAGAATATTTTCGATGTTTACATCTCTAGAGAAAATTTATCGATTTATTTTATTGTCTAAAAAAATTTCGATGACACTAATTTTTATATTAAACATTTATCATTTTCTCGAATTTTCGTAAGAAAATGTATTGATGTCTTTAAATTACTATAAATCAGTTATCGATATCTAATATTCAATCGAGAATTTATAGATTTTTCACTAGATTTCTTTTAAAAATTAATCGGTTTCTCAATTTTTCTACCGAAAATTTACCGATTTTTCTAAAAAAATATATTTTCGAAGTCTTCAATGTCTTTAATTTTTCATAGAAAACTTATCGGTTTTCTTAAGTAGAATTTTTCGATGTCTTTCATTATTTATAGAAGAAATATTTGTCAATATCTATAATTATCTATAGAAAATTTATCAATCTTATTATTTTTCTCTAGAAAACTTATCGATGTCCTTAATTTTCTATAGAAAATTGTTTGATGTCTTTTATTTTCTATAGACAGTTTATCGATGGTTTGAATTATCTAACGAAAATTTGTTAATATCTTTAGTTTTCTAAAGAACAATTTATTGAATTCTCAAATTACTATAGAAAATTTATCAGTCTCTTTAATTTTGTTAAGAACAATTTTCGATAGAAAATTTATAAATGTATTTAATTTTCAAAAGCAAACTTATGTCTTTAATATTTCGATATATAATTTGTAGAAAATGTTCTATTTCTTTAACTTGTTATTAATAATTTATCGATTTCTCCAATTTTCTATAGAAAATTTATTGATGTCTTTAATTTTCTATAAAAAATTTATGTATTTCTTTAACTTTCTATAAAAAATTTATCGATTTCTTTTAATTTTTATCGAAGGTTAATTTTCTATAGAAAATTTTTTATTTCTCCAATTTTTTATTTAAAATTTGTGGATTTCTCTATATAACGACTTCTCTAATTATCTGTGAAAAATTAATCGATTCTACAGAAAAATTTCGATGCCTTAAATTTTCTATAGAAAATTTGTCAATGTCTTTAAGTTTCTTTAGAAAATGTATCGATGTTTTAATTTTCTAAAGAAATTATATCAATATTTTTAATTTTCTTTCGAAAATGTATAGATTTCTCTAATTTCCTACAGAATTTATCGATTTCATTAATTTGTTATAGAAAATGTTTTAATGTCTTTAATTTTCTATAGAAGATTTATCGATGTCTTTAATTTTTCAAAGACAATTGTCGATTTCTCAAATTTAATATTAAAATGTTTTTAATATTTTTACTAAGTTTCTATAGAAAATGAATTGATGTCTTTAAATATCCATAAACAAGTTATCGATATCTAATTTTCAATAGAGAATTTGTCGATTTCTTAAAAACATTTATCGATTTCATTAATTTTGTATAAAAATATTTTCTATTTCTATGCGAAGTTTTGAGTTCTCAACTTTCTATAATAAATTAATTTTTTTTTCTATAAAAAATTTATCGAATTCTCTAAATTATGATAAAAAAAAATTATTAATTTTCTAAAAAGTTTGACGATTTTTTTAAGTTTTATTTTTGTAGAAAAAGTATCAATTTCCATAATATTTTAAGTACTTAAAATTAAATTAAATTAAAAGAAATATATCGATTTCTTAAATTTTCTACAAATTTATCGATCAATTCCTTAAGACATTTTAAGCATGGCATGGCCAAACACCAAACTGCCTCATCGAACTCACATTTTTTAATTGTGTTCGTAATAAAAAAAACTCAAATTAAAATAATTTTGATTGTCATTAATATTTGACGCAAGTTTTATGTGTGTGCACGTAACTTCTTTAAATTTTATTTATGTTTTCTTTAAAAATGTATGAAAACAATTAAATTTAAAATTAAATTTTTATTGAAATTTTATTACTTGACAAAGAATTTAATGTTTTCAAACAAAAAAACTAAATTTTATTTATTATTACAACAACTTTTAAATGAAGTTTGATGAATCTGTTTAACGTGCTACCGATTTTTTTTAGCTTTATATAGAAAATTTTTTTATCTTCCACTGAGAACTGTGTTCTTCTTCTGTTTTGGTTAAAATAAAATTTTGTAGGAAAGAGTCTGTAATTCTTGGAAAATTGTGTTTCCTTTGAAAATCTCGTTGTTACCGCTCTGTTTATTTAAAAATCTTCTCTATTTACAAAAAAAAGCAATACAATACCAGACAAGGAGTGTGTGTAGTAACATCATATGCTAAACAGGATACGATTATCAAACATAAAAAAAATACACAATAGAAAACTACAGAAATATTATTAAAAAAAAATAAAGCTTTACTGTTAATGCAGCTGCTGTATATCCCAGCTAGCATTTTATATCATAATCTAATCGTTTAGGAATCAGCTTCACGAGCATAAATGATACTCTCGTTGTGAGAAAATGGTACTCCAAAGATGAATTATCTGAAAGAATCATTTGTGATACAATTTGATCTGATTCCTTTTTGATCTTTTTAGTTTTTAAAATCATTATCGAATTGTTTTCGTCTTATTGTTCAATCGTAATTTATATACTTTTTGGTTATATTTCATATCATTTTCTAATTTTCATGTTTTTTAATTTTTCTCCAATGAAATTAGCATTCAAACCAGCTTTATTTTGAACCAAAAAAAAAAAGAAGAAAATATATATTTTGCACCAACATTTCTGTTCATAAATTGTCAATAATTTTTGGGCCTCTCTTTTAGCCAAGCTTTTTATTTAATTGGCTGATACGAAAGTTTCAATTTTTATTTTTTTGATTTGTCAAAAATAAAAATTCAAAATATTTAAAAATCATTATTTTAACATATCGACTCATTGATAAACATATATGAATCCTTTTTCTATCGTTCAAGTGATAAATCAGTTTTTAATCATCAAAACTGAGGTGAAAAGACTCATTTAGGTGATTTTTACAAAAAATAATCATTCAAATGCTGGCTGGGATGTTGTAAATTTAATAGTGCACGTGTGTGTAAGTTTTCTTTGCTTCTAAACTTTAACAAACACCGAGACACGTTTTCCCTCCGGTAGAATTCGCACACTTGTGTGGTGGACTGGCAGGTGTGCATGTGTGTAATAAATAATCATGTATGTGTGTTTGTGTTATAGTCACCACCGTTTGCTTGTACTTCCTGCCTGTTTTGCTTTAGTACTGAGTTTTTTATTTTTCTTTTTTTTTTTCTTATGTATATGAGTTTTTATATGTGTGTGTGTTTTCCGTGTATTTCATTCCTTCTCAAAATGTTAACAATTGTTGTATCCTTTTTATAATTTATTATTTTTTTTTACTTTAGTTTCTTTTAATTTATCTTTACTGGGCTTAAGTTGTAATTTCTTTCTCATACTGTTTTTTTTTTTTTTAACTTACAACACTCTTTTTTTATATTTTTATAAGACTTTTCTATTTATTTTCAGTGTGACCTTTTTTTGTTTTCTCACCTTTTGTTTTTTATTAAATCTGCTTTTAATTTAAGTTTATTTGATTTAATTTCCGTTTAGGACTTTTTCTTCTCTCTTTATCATTTTAATATTTTTTTTTTGCAACAAAATGTAAATTGTTTTTTGCAATTTTAAACTTGTGTTAAGTTAAATGTTATGATTTATTTGATTTGCTAACATCCAGCAGTGTACTTAAGTAAAAAAGGCCACAGGAAGTCCAAAAGGTCGAAACTAAAAGAAACTTATATTGGGTAGATATAAGTTTTAACTGCGGGATTGTAAAGGGCAATACATTTGTCAAATGCTTGTCCAGCAGGCAAATTCACTTGTGTACGTGTGCTGGACGTAATATTCGCCGTCATATCTAAAATTTTTGATTTTCCTTCCAGCATCGTCGGTGTGACACACCGATCTAAGATTTTGCCTTATACGCCTTTTAGTCGGGACCATGTCCCGTCCGACTAACAGTTGTTTTGATCGATGCAAAATACTCACACAGGTTTAAGCTTATCTTCAGAACAGGGTATCCGAATTTGGTTTAATCCGTTATTGGCATCAAAAAATGAGCTGTTCATTTTGGTGCCAGAAATATGAAAAAAGTTCTTGGCTAACGAATTATCATTATTTTGGATAAATTTATTAACAATTCACAACAGCCGATTAAAATTTGGCAAGAACCCTGCATTTTTTTCAATTTATTTAGTTCTTTTTATTTTTAAAACAGTAATAAATCAAGTACTTAGATTTTTAGACAATTCACAAAGTGTTCTATTTTGTTATATTGGTTATATTTGCTATAAATTTATGAATCGAACAGAAGGTCTCTTGATAAATTAAATTTTCTATAGAAAATTGATCGATTTTATGAATTTTCTACAAAAACAATTGATATCTTAAATTGACTATAGAAAATTTATCGGTTTTCTAAATTTTCTATTGAAAATTTTAAGATTTCTTGAATCTGTTATAGAAACTTTATCGACATCTCAAATTTTCTGTAGAAAAGTTATCGATTTCAAGACTTTTCCGTAAAAAATTTATCAGTATTTAAAAATTTCTATAGAAAAATTATTATGACTTTAAATTGATTTTATAACTTTTCTACAAAGACAATTATTATCTTAAATTAATTATATAAAAACTTTATCGACGATAACTTAAATTTTGTAAAAAAAAATTATCGATTTTTTCTATAACTAATCGATTTCAAGAATTTTCTAAAAAAATATTAATCGATTCTTGGAAATTTCTATAGAAAGTCTTAAGATATCTTGAAGGATTATCGACCTTTTTTTCTTTAAAAAATTTATCGATTTCAAGTATTTGCTGTAAAAAATTTTATCAGTATGCATTTTAAAATTGCTAGAGAAAATTTATTATGATCTAAAATTTTCTACAGAAAATATCTCAAATTTTCTTCTGAAAATTTATCGCTTATTTTATAACATATCTGCATAGAAATTATCGTTATCCTAAGTTTTCCATAAAAAATTTTAAGTTTTCTAAATTTTCTAAAGAAAAATTTTCAGTATTTTAAATATTTAATGGGAAACTTTTGAATATCTTTAATTTTCTAAAGAAATTTTTTTAAAATCTTAAATTTTTTTTTCTGTAGAAAAAAATAAACAATTTTTTAGTATCCTAAATTTTCTACAGAAAAATGTTTATCAATATCTGCAATTTTCAATAGGAAATTTTTTAATATCTTAGACCCCTTTCACAAGTTACTTGCTCAACTCTTGGTTTGTAGACGTCAGTAGACGTCAAATTTAGTACAGACTTTGTTGTAACTAGCAAGTAACTTGTCGGGTCTGAAAGGGGTCTTAAATTTTCTAACGAAAAAATTAAAAAAGTTTCCAATATTCTTCATTTACTTAACACAATCGAAAACTCTTGTATTTTCTATAGAAAATGAATCGATACCTTCCGTACAAAGCTTATCGATATCTGCTGCAAATTCTTTTTTGCAGAATTGTACTTTTCTTATTTTTCGACTTAAGAGAAAAACATTTACAATTTGCCTGAAGTTTTCGCAACTTTCATGTTGCTACTCTTCTTTATGTGCCCACAAAATAGTTTTCATAATATTTCAATTCTTCGGTTTTTGTTTTAGTTTGTAGAGAAAAACTTTTCCCACAGTTGTTATTATTATTATTTGTTTAAAGTTGTAAGAACAATGTCATGTGTTAATGGTGACGATAGTGGGGTGTTGTAGATGTGCATGATGCGGTTTCATACTTTTTTTTGTTGTTTCTATTTCTTGTGTAATTCTGACAATGACGACACTATAATTTCCTTGTATATTCCTTTGTTTAGCGGAAATTTAAAAAGAATTGAGGTTTTATTGCAAGATTTTCTATGCATAATGAAACAAATTTAAGTTTTGTTATTTAATTTCTGGTTAAAAGTTTTGAGATTTGTTAGAAATTTTAATGTATTCTTTAAGTCATATAACAAACTAAGGGAATAAAAGAGTGGCAAATAAAGAGGTTTTATAATAAACTTTAATAAAAAAGGGATTTCGATTTAAACTAATATTTACATACTCCCATTATTGGTAGATTTCTATTAGTTTCTATTATACGTAACAAAAATGCATTGCCTATTTTAGGGATGTGGTAATAAAATTAAATGTCTTAGCTAAGATATTCACCACTATGAACTCACCATTTACTGTAACTAAAACATGACTTTGACTAAACTATAGAGTGTCCGTGCAGCAACAAATTAATGGCCAAAGGGAATTTTATAAGAACTCGTAGATACAACTTAAAAACAAGGGCGGCAATTATTTGTCGCAATTGTTACATACTCACTACAACCGTGAATTAAAAGGGAACAGTTTTTCCCACGAAATTTTGCATTTGAATATAACTAAACACATAAGGAAAGGCAAACAAATTTTAATGGAAAATTTATTTACAATTTATAAATACAAAGTTTGATATATTAAATAGTTTTTCAAGAAATCTATTTAAAAGTAATGAAATATAAAAACGATTACAAAATTTTACAATCTTAAATTGGGTTACTTTAAATTTTTCTAAATGTTTTCAAAAATACTCGCGAAACACACAATCTTTAAAATGCTGGCCAAATTACGGCATTCGATATCGATTAAAATTAATACATAAGATATATCGCACTCGAGCTTACACCGTTCGCCTCGACAAAAAAAAAATCTTTTGTTTTCAAGCTTCAAATTTTCGCTTAATAAAAATCTAATGCTAATTTATCCTTTTCAAACTAAAAATTGTCTTATTTCGCATTCTTTCTTATTTTTTATTTTGCAACTTTAACCTCTACACCCTGCGTTTTTTAGACTTTTTTTTATTTTATTGCTAATTTAACTTATTGACACATTTTTTATAGTTTTGACATGAAGTAGAATGCAAAATGAAGTCAGAAACAACACACAACAAAACTATTACTTTTATACAGAATAGATATTTATAAATTATAAGTATAAATTAAACATATTTTAATTAAAAACATATTTTCTGCTTTATAAAAAAAGACTCACAGTGGGGGATAATTAGAAAAAAAAAGGAAAATAAATTTCCAGTTTGTAAATGAATGCTGTGATTTTAGAAAAGTTTATATGTTTGTAAGAAGACAGTGTAGATCAGTTTGATAGTAATCCAAATTAAATTAACTTTATATGACTAGAATTTATGTATCATTTATCAAATCTGTGGCATTTTGACAAAACATCTTAAGTCATATTTAAAAAGTGTTGTTCATCATACGAATTTTCATTCAAAAAACATTTTTTTATTATAAACGAAATTTTTCTTTTAATTTTTTTTTATTATTTGACAAATATTATTTTTTTAACTCGTTTTTTAACATGTTTTTTAACATGTTTTTTCCCCGCTTATCTCGACTTAAGATTTTTTGAAAAAATGTTACAGATATATAAATTCAACTACCGAATGACACTCTTCTACGCCTCAAATTGTAAGAGCCAGGAGCAACTGTCCAATAGAAACAGCACCTTGGGATGATTTGTCCCTGCAGCTAGTGCGTTCTATAAGTGGACAGCACTCCCTGTCCAAAATTTGAGTTTCAACCACAGCCAACATGTGATCCCCGAAAGTTTATTTTCTTCAAAAAAGCTGCCTTTTCGTATGTTCAGGCCTTGAAAAAGGATCGCCCCATCGGACGGAGAACAACTTGATGAAAAGTAAACTTCAATCAGTCAGTATAAGTAAATTTTCCGCGTAGACAATCATCATAAATGACAGGAAGCATTTCTTTCAAAAGGATACTAACAATGGACCCTAAAGCAATAGTCAGATCCCTTCCTTGCTCCCCGGGGGTTACTGACGGAGCCTTCGGTTTCAAAAAATCACGAAAGAGTTTGCTTACAAAAAGTACCAAATCTACGAATTTTTACTCAGTTCTGCCCCTCAAATGTACTTTATTTGCCTGCGGATTTTATATTTAAATACATTTGTTTCAAGTTTGCGCATAATTATTAAAAAAAAGCGTGTTTATAAAAGGTACCAAAAGTACGAAATTTTACCGTTTTGTCCTTTAAAAAAGTACTTTATTTGATTGCTGCTTGTAAAGAACAGAGGTTTAAATTTTAAGCAAAATTATCTTGGATCTTTGTCAGATCCCAGGTATACACAAAAAAGTAAAATATCTATAACGTAACCACGTAATCACTTTTGATAGTTTTCGACGTGAGTTACAGAAACATATTTTTTTTCACATCTTTTCGATGCGAGAAGTTCTCACTGTAGTTGCAGAACATGGGTACAGGTTCATAAAATAGAACTCAAATATTTTCTATATGCGCCTATACATATATGCTTCGGGTAAAATTATTTTGAGACGATAGCGCCCATACTATATCAGCCATTGAATAGTCGGCTATTACATACTATGATGAAGGCCGTATTAGATTCGGCTCAGCCGAATAAAGCACTCTTAATAATTTTTTATACTTTTTAACTTTAAGCCATGTTCTTAACAAAAAAAATTCTACCATTTATTAAAGGACCTCAGATTTCTTTCCCCTTTTTTTTGTACATTATACCCCACTGTGCGCCTGATACTTGCTACACACTTACACAAATAATGCTATCTCGAATGTATTGCATGAATTCTGCTTAAAATTGTACATATGACAAAAGATTTAATGTCAAATTCTGTTGTGTAAATTTTAGAGGAGTAAAATATAAGTCAGTGTATAAAATATTAAAAATGTATCGTAAGAAACTTTCTAGAACAAGACTGTCTAAATGTTTTATTATTTATAGAAAAACATGTCTAATGAAATTGTTTAATTTTTAATTTTTAATTTTAAATATTTTTTTGATTTTACTCTAAAAATTCAATGTAATACTATATTTATTTTCGGTTTAATTTATATATATTTTTTTTTTTTGATGGCCCCTTTCCTTAGGTCGAGTATTACCCCCAACCAGAGCGACTGCGTCAACCCATCGCAGCCGTTTGTAAACGCTGTTTTCTACCCTACCGGCCCGTGGTTAATTGGGGTGCTACTGGTATACGTGGTCGCTGGCCGAAATATGTACAAACCGAAGATCATTCACGCAGTATTAATACCAACTATTTGCCCTCTTATTCAGCGGCTACGCCCAACATTTTAAGACATCCAGCTGCTTTAAATGGTCCTTTGCATAATTGGGGCACACCACCACGTATAACAGCCATGCATCGCAGAAGTTTTCGACTCAATGATCCCAATTATCGTTATTAAATTATATTCTTACATATATGAGAAGAAAAATATTTAAATTTACTATTTATACTCTAAAAATATATTGAAAGATGAAATTAAGTAGAAAATTAAAATTTGTTAAAAACAATAATGTTTGAAGAAAAACTATATAAAACCCTCGAAATTTAAATTTCCTTTAAAGGCATTAAAAGATTTTTAGAGTTAAGAATCTGATTTAGGAATCTGGTTATGAATTAGTGCCCTTAAAGGATTTATATGTTTTTTTTTTTAAATTTCGACTTTAAATTATTTAAACGCTTAATGAAACCTTTAAAAATCAACTAAATATATCAATATAATCATATCTTTATTAATCCTAAAACAAAAATTATCATAATTTTTAAACATATCTGGACAATAATATCATTTAGTAGCAAAAGTTTTGAAAAAAAAAAAATTTAAATTTGAAAACAAAAAAAATTTTTATTAAATTTTAAAAATTGAAAAAAATGGCTGCTATTTATAAAAGAAAATTATAAAGAGGCTAGAAAAAGAGAGTTTTTCTTTAATTAAATTAAACCTAAGACAATAATTCCTAACTTTGATATTTAAATATTGAACAAAAACAAAACTTTATTAAGAAAAAGACAATAAATTTTTCTAAAAAAAAAAAAAAATTATGAAAACAATAATTTATTTATATTGCATGTATTAAAAACATAAATAAGAAAAATGCTGCTTGAAATAAAGGACAATAATTTTTTAAAGAAATATTTGAAAAAAAATATCTCAAATCAGAGTACATATTTGTTAAAAAAAACCAACAAATAATAAAAAAAAATTAATAAAAATTAAGACAATAAATTTAAAGAAAACTTAAGAATTGAAAAAAGAGAACATATTTGTACCCAAGCAAATATGTAGAAAACAACAAAAATCTTGTAATAAAAAATTGACAATAAATAAATAAAATTTAAAAAATTTTCTTAAACATAATCAAAATCTTTAAGAAAATCATATCAAAAAAAAAAATCTTTTTGATTAAAATTTTATTTAAATTCCAAAAAAAAACATTTACATAAAAAAATAAATTATTACATAAATGTTAAATTAATCTTTCAAAAGAAATTATTATACTATTATACACAAAAAAAACATACAAACAATTTAAATATTTAATACAAACAAAAAAAAAACCAAAATTATGAAAACCCAAAAACATATTTACAATAATTGTAAGTCTGATGTTGTCAATACGCAAAAAAAAAAGAAAAAAATTAATAACTAAAACTTATAATACTTTTGAAAACTATATTATTAAACACACAGAAAATATGTAAATTATTTGAAACCAACCGAGAAAATAAAAAAAATAAAGTAAATGTCAATGTTTCACTTCCTATACTATCTAAAAATAAAATGTTTGTTGTCTTATTTCAGTTTGTTACGAAAATACGTAAGTATTCCTAAGCGGGGAAAAAGAAGTAGTAAAGAGGTCTTCGGAAATGCTTTTTTTTTTTGGAGACAAGTAGCCATGTTTTGAAGCTTTATGATGAGAACTTCCCGCATCGAAAATATAAAATAAAAAAATAATAAAAACCTTGTTAATTAATTTTTGATTTCTGGAAAAGTGAAAAAAAGGTTGCCTGTAAAAGCCTTTTCACACTTGGTAATATCTAACAGCTACCATCAGAGACCTGCGCCGAAGCGGCTAACAGACGGCTTAGCCAACCGCCGATAAAAATATTTGTAACCGCCGCCGCCGCCGACAATGCTTTAGCTACAAATCGGCTATTTAGCTTAAAATGTTTAAAAAATATCGCTAAAATCTAAATATTATGTGAAATGTTTACACAAATCTAGATATTGGGCTTCACTGACTCTTTTAGTCCCGCGAACGTACAAAGTGTAGATATTCATATAATATACTGGGATTTGTATTGCTTGAAATCTATCCAGACATTAGAGTTAAGTGCAGTTAATATAGTTTTGGTAATGATGCTAAACACTTTAGACCCTAGGCCAAGATTTAAAAAAATCGTAAAAGAAAAGAAGGAAGTAAATGCAAGACAACCGATTTGAAATTTTACACTATTTTATATTTCAAAAAGGTTGAATAAACATATGTATGTATGTATGAATAACATGGGCACTACTGCTTTATAACATTTATAATTTTTAAAAGTTTTCGCCGGCCATTATTTCAAACATTCATGCTTGAAAACTGTTTACTATCCTAAAAAAAGAATAGATAATTTTTGTTTCACTCCGAAGACTTCGCTTAGATTTATACAAATTATTTTTTACTTTTTAGGAAAACTAGAAATAAGGATTGTATCCGTTAACTAAATAAAAATAAAGAAGAATTTTCGCATATCTAGTTACAAGCTTACTTATACCAAACAACATACTTATATGAACCCAGGCAAAGGCTTAAAATGGCGCTTCTTGTTGTTTTTTAAAGCATCGCAAACAGTATTTCGTGAATTCTCGAATTACAGTACGTTGTTTGGCATTAGGTTTGACAACCGTGTGGAAGTTTTATCCAAGGGATAATAAAAAATACTTTTAATTTTTAATATAAACATTGAATTGCTGTAGACAACACCCTTTTAATTGTAGCTTTGACTATAGATTATATTTTGATCGATAAAAGTTGATAACACAAATTGTTTTAAATAAATTCTCTCGAAATAAGGCGGTTATGTTAATACATTTTAATTTAACTTCCTAAGAAGAAAATTTTTAAAATCTGTTTAAAACGTTGTAAAATTTTTTGTTGCGGAAACAAATTTAATTTCCACAAAAAACAATTTTTTGTTATCACTTAATTACTTTAATTGAAAACAAATATTTT
Organism: Pollenia labialis; assembly: GCA_949318255.1. NCBI lineage: Eukaryota > Metazoa > Arthropoda > Insecta > Diptera > Polleniidae > Pollenia > Pollenia labialis. The sequence goes on along the minus strand of OX439143.1, from coordinate 133,493,359 downwards.
AAATCTCTTATTTTGAGATAAAAATAGTAATTTGCAAATGCCTAGAACAAAAAATGATTTTCTAATGATATTAAAAAACCGCTAGATTTCCCGCTTAGCGCCAAAACGGAAATTTTACCCCGATGGACACGCAAAAACCGCTAGAATCGCGGTAAAACCGTCAAATTGGCAACAGTGTATTTATGAGAAAAATTAATTATTACTGTAATTTTCAAGAACTGTACCCAAAAAGTAAAGAAACAGAGACAATATTTGAGACAAAAAGACTCCAAGTAAATTAGAAAATAGAATTTAATAAAGATTGATTTATAATATAACAAAGCTTGTAATTAAACTTTTATTCCGAAATACATGGTTGTGCTTAGGGAAAAAATGTTATGACCATAAATCGCCCCATCTAAAGGAACGTATGCTGGAACTTAAGGTCATGTCAGATAAAACTTTTGCTTCGCGTTGCTTTAGAGATTCGCTTTGACAACCAAGATGAAATATTCATACATATACGAAACATGTCACAAAAAGAACTTTTAACGCAGAGCGAAGCGAAAAGTTAGCCAACTCTCATCTTTTTGCGCGCTTTGACAGTCTGCTAGTATAATTTTTTTATTTATTATTTTTTAACAAACAATTCGTGTGTGTTACCATAGTATTTATTGTGGCATACATCCTTTGCGTTACGCTTTTCTATCAAAGTTAGAAACGTCACGCAAAGCGAAGAAGTTTTATCTGACATGGCCTTTAATCAGGTAATAATAAAATTACTTTTATCGACATAAAATATGTATGTATGTCCTAAAAATTATAAGACTTACTTGCGAAAATCTGTTTAACACACAAAAACCTTTATATTGAATAATATTTTTGTTAGTTGGTTTATAACTGGCAATATACCTTCCATATTTGCTTATTCATTTAATTAAAAAATTTTTAATAGTTTTTTTATACATATTATCATAATTAAGGATTTTTTATATTTTTAAGAAATACTTTAGTTTATTTCCCTTTTTTTATTTAATTTTAGCAATTCTTACTAGTTAGCAATGATGTAGCTTATTTCCCTTTTTAATTAAAAGGTGTAGGCAGGTATTTTCTTTTGCTTTTAATAAAAAAAAAAATATTACTAGTGTTTTAAATTTACTGAATAAAAGAATTTTCTTATATTTATCAGAAAAACTTTAGTTTATTTCCCTTTTTTTTACTAATTTTAGCAATAATAAATAATTAGCAATGATTATTTATTTAATTTGTTATCTAAAAATATCTTACTAAGTAATGAAATTCTAGTCAAATCCCAAAACAACTGTTAAAATGTGCAGTTTAGGTACATATAAGTTTATATTCATACTTATATGTACCAGCAACATAAATATTTTCTAATTAATGGTGTGAAATGTTGATAAGTACATAAGTCAACATGTTGATATTAATCATAGTATTTAATAAAAAAACAAATTCTTACCTTTAACACTAATAGACTGACACTAGTATACAACAACAGCAAAATGAACTTTTAATGCAGCAACAAAACACACAAGCACATACACTTGATCAAATTTACTCTTACTTTTTTTTGTATTGTTTTCTCAATACATAATTGCAACCAACTTGCTTCCCTTTTACAAAAACACACACACACTATTTTAGGCAAAACAACAACAAAAGCTAAAAAACGAAAATGGCTCACAATTTTTTTTATTCTTCTTTAATTTGATACAATTGGAACGAATTTTATGATAATTTTAATTATTTACACTAATTTTACATGAATTTCTATACTTTATGCAAAATAAACTTAACACTTTTCATTCTTACACTTTAAATTTTACGATTTTAACAAATTTATTTATATTAAGTAACAAAAACCTTATTAAATTTGCGTTTAAAATATAAATTTTTAATAAAACACGGAAACGACTTCTTGATTGCACTAAATAAAACCACGAACTGAATTGATGAATATGATAAGAGCAAAAACGACATGATTAAAAATGAATTAAGAATCTTAATTTAAGCTAGTGTCAAATTGGGGTGACATCTATGTGTCATTGCCTAAATTGACTGGTAGAAAAATTTAATAACTATTCAAATTATTATCCGAGGGATAATAAAAAATATTTTTAATTTAACATTGCCTTTGAAAACAGATTATATTTTGATCGATAAAAGTTGATAACACTGTTCTGCCGTAAAAATTGTTTTAAATAAATTCAAGTCAGTTCTCAGTTTTTTTTCTATCACGTCTAGTTTTAATTTTGGCTGGACAAATATTTCGCTCGAAATAATTTCAATTTAACTTCCTAATAAGAAAATATGTACTTATATAAAATCTGCTTAAAACGTTGTAAATTTTTTTATTGCGGAAACAAATTAAATTTCCACCAAAATAATTTTTTCTTTTATATGTTTTTTAATGCCAAGGCATAAATAGTTTCATTAACTCTGAAATTCTGTTTTGTTTTGAAATTCTCACACTTTTCGATTTGAAGTTCGCTGCAGGTGTATTTGTATTTATATATAAAAAGAAGAAGAAGAGGAAAGGCAAAATAAAAAATACAAAAATTGCAAGACAAGAATTTATTAATTTTGCTGAATCAAACCAAAAAGTGGCCCGAAATTCATATGAATTTCAAAAAAACAATTTTGCTGAATGAAAAAAGCTTTCTCTTTTTGCTTTATTGCCAAGCCACGAGTAACGTCGTGCACCCAGTGAACAGAAAATGAAGAGGATGGGAGTAGCAGGAGGACACATTTTTTTAAAAAATACTTTTCATTTTTGGTTGCTAAAGTGCATTAATATAAACATTGATTTGCTGTAGACAACACCCTTTTAACAGTAGCTTTGACTATAGATTATATTTTGATCGATAAAAGTTGATAACACAAATTGTTTTAAATAAATTCAAGTCTGTTCTCAGTTTTTTTCCTATCACGTCTAGTTTTTTTTTGGGCTGGACAAATATTTCGAAATAAGGCGGTTATGTTAATACATTTTAATTTAACTTCCTAAGAAGAAAATTTTTAAAATCTGTTTAAAACGTTGTAAAATTTTTTGTTGCGGAAACAAATTTAATTTCCACAAAAAACAATTTTTTGTTATCACTTAATTACTTTAATTGAAAACAAATATTTTAAATCTCTTATTTTGAGATAAAAATAGTAATTTGCAAATGCCTAGAACAAAAAATGATTTTCTAATGATATTAAAAAACCGCTAGATTTCACGCTTAGCGCCAAAACGGAAATTTTACCCCGATCGACACGCAAAAACCGCTAGAATCGCGGTAAAACCGTCAAATTGGCAACAGTGTATTTATGAGAAAAATTTATTATTACTGTAATTTTCACGAACTGTACCCAAAAATATACAAATTTGACAAAAATATTTGAGACAAAAAGACTCCAAGTAAATTAGAAAATAGAATTTAATAAAGATTGATTTATAATATAACAAAGCTCGTAATTAAACTTTTATTCCGAAATACATGGTTGTGCTTAGGGAAAAAATGTTATGACCATAAATCGCCCCATCTAAAGGAACGTATGCTGGAACTTAAGGTCATGTCAGATAAAACTTTTGCTTCGCGTTGCGTTAGAGATTCGCTTTGACAACCAAGATGAAGTATTCATACATATACGAAACATGTCACAAAAATAACTTTTAACGCAGAGCGAAGCGAAAAGTTAGGCAACTCTCATCTTTTTGCGCGCTTTGACAGTCTGCTAGTATAATTTTTTTATTTATTATTTTTTAACAAACAATTCGTTTGTGTTACCAAAGTATTTATTGTGGCATACATCCTTTGCGTTACGCTTTTCTATTAAAGTTAGAAACGTCACGCAAAGCGAAGAAGTTTTATCAGACATGGCCTTTAATCAGGTAATAATAAAATTACTTTTATCGACATAAAATATGTATGTCCTAAAAATTATAAGACTTACTTGCGAAAATCTGTTTAACACACAAAAACCTTTATATTGAATAATATTTTTGTTAGTTGGTTTATAACTGGCAATATACCTATTCCATATTTGCTTATGCATTTAATTAAATAATTTTTAATAGTTTTTTTATATTATCATAATTAAGGATTTTTTTTATATATGTATATAGAAGAAATACTTTAGTTTATTTCCCTTTTTTAATTTAATTTTAGCAATTCTAACTAGTTAGCAATGATGTAGCTTATTTTCCTTTTTAATTAAAAAGTGTAGGCAGGTATTTTCTTTTGCTTTTAATAAAAAAAAATATTACTAGTGTTTTAAATTTCCTGAAAAAAAGAATTTTCTTATATTTATCAGAAAAACTTTAGTTTATTTCCCTTTTTTTACTAATTTTAGCAATAATAAATAATTAGCAATGATTATTTATTTAATTTGTTATCTAAAAATATCTTACTAAGTAATGAAATTCTAGTCAAATCCCAAAACAACTGTTAAAATGTGCAATTTAGGTACATATAAGTTTATATTCATACTTATGTATATGTAACAGCAACATAAATATTTTCTAAATAATGGTGAGAAATGTTGATAAGTACATAAGTCAACATGTTGATATTAATCATAGTATTTAATAAAAAAACAAATTCTTACCTTTAACACTACTAGACTGACACTAGTATACAACAACAGCAAAATGAACTTTTAATGCAGCAACAAAACACACAAGCACATACACTTGATCAAATTTACTCTTACTTTTTTTTGTATTGTTTTCTCAATACATAATTGCAACCAACTTGCTTCCCTTTTACAAAAACACACACACACTATTTTAGGCAAAACAACAACAAAAGCTAAAAAACGAAAATGGCTCACAATTTTTTTTATTCTTCTTTAATTTGATACAATTGGAACGAATTTTATGATAATTTTAATTATTTACACTAATTTTACATGAATTTCTATACTTTATGCAAAATAAACTTAACACTTTTCATTCTTACACTTTAAATTTTACGATTTTAACAAATTTATTTATATTAAGTAACAAAAACCTTATTAAATTTGCGTTTAAAATATAAATTTTTAATAAAACACGGAAACGACTTCTTGATTGCACTAAATAAAACCACGAACTGAATTGATGAATATGATAAGAGCAAAAACGACATGATTAAAAATGAATTAAGAATCTTAATTTAAGCTAGTGTCAAATTGGGGTGACATCTATGTGTCATTGCCTAAATTGACTGGTAGAAAAATTTAATAACTATTCAAATTATTATCTGAGGGATAATAAAAAATATTTTTAATTTAACTTTACCTTTGACTACAGATTATATTTTGATCGATAAAAGTTGATAACACTGTTCTGCCGTAAAAATTGTTTTAAATAAAATCAAGTCAGTTCTCAGTTTTTTTTTCTATCACGTCTAGTTTTTATTTTGGCTGGACAAATAATTCGCTCGAAATAATTTCAATTTAACTTCCTAATAAGAAAATATGTATATAAAATCTGCTTAAAACGTTGTAAATTTTTTTATTGCGGAAACAAATTTAATTTCCACAAAAACAATTTTTTTCTTTTATATGTTTTTTAATGCCAAATTTATTTTGCCCCGTTTTTATTCGTGAGTTTATTTGACGGTTCAAAGCGGGAACTTTCTCATAGAAATTTTACAGATACACTTTTTCTGTAAATTGGCGAGTAATTTTCTTACGTGATAGCTTTTACTCGCCAAAATATGTAACAGACGCAGTTAAGTGAGAAAAACAATTGTTTTGTTTCAATTTATGGCATTTCTGTTCACTTGTCACATTTCAATGACTTCGTTCACGTAAAAATTAGAGCAAAATTTAAAGAAAAGATTTATCCTAAAAAAATTTACAGAAATTTTATGCAGTCAATACCTGTAGTCATTTGCAGGACATTAAATTTTTGAATTTATTGTCGAGGGAGGCCGAAACATTGGAAAATTCTCACACTTTTCGATTTGAAGTTCGCTGCAGGTGTATTTGTATTTACATATATGTATATAAAAATACAAAAATTGCAAGACAAGGATTTATTAATTTTGCTGAATCAAACCAAAAAGTGGCCCGAAATTCGTATGAATTTCAAAAAAACAATTTTGCTGAATGAAAAAAGCTTTCTCTTTTTGCTTTATTGCCAAGCCACGAGTAACGTCGCGCACCCAGTGAACAGAAAATGAAGAGGATGGGAGTAGCAGGAGGACACATTTTTATTTGGAATAATTTCTTAACTATACTTCTCCTTTTTGCACTTTGTTTCTCTTCTCTGCTCATTCCTTTCCTTGACAGCAACAGAAGAAAAAATCTTAATTATCAGACAGCAGCAGAATATTCCGATTTGATTGCTGTTATTATTCTACTTAAAAATTTTTTTGTTTTTAACGCGTCAATTTTAACAAATAGAATTTGGGAATTTTTTATTTTTTTTTTTTGATCGAGTTTGAGACCAACCAAAAATTCATTTTGTTTTCTTATAGTGTTGTTGTTTTTTCTATATAGTGTTTTTCAAAAATGTTAACCCACTCTCCGAATACGACTTAAATAAAATAACGTATAAATCTTGGTGAAGGGATCACAGTCGAATACTGCATTCTTATTTAGTAATCTTACCTTCCGCAAGTTTAGCCCTTCAATAATTAAAATAAAATTTTCGTATATAAATAAGGCCCGATGTTGGATGTGAACCACACCTACAACTCAAGCTTTTTTCAGCATTTCATTTGACATTTCTCAATTTCTGACTAACTCAATTTGAACCATAGACAGATACACAATCGAGCAACGCGTTAAAGTGATTCAGGCTTATTATGAAATTGGGCGTTCAAATCAAAACGCATATCGTGCAATTCATCTTCAGTGATGAGGCATAATTTCTCTTCAGTGGATTCTTCAATAAGCAGCCGCATTTGAGCGAATGATAATCCAAGAGCGATTGTCGAAAAACCAATTTACCCACAAAGAGTGACTGCTTGGTGCGGTGTATGTGCTGGCGGCATCATCGGGCCGAATTTTTTCCAAAATCATGCCGGTCAGGCAGTTACTTTGAATGTTGTTCGCTATCGTGAAATGATAACAAACTTTTTATAGCACGAATTGGAAGGTAGGGATGTGGACGATATGTGGTTTCAAGTGGACAGTGCCACTTGCCACACAGCTAACGAAACAATGGCTCTTTTGCGCGACAAATTCATTGGGAGTGTTATCTCACGTGGTGGCGATGGCAATTGGTTTCCAAGAACATGCGATTTAACGCCGTTGGACTTCTCTCTTTGTGGTTATTTGAAAGAAAGGGTGTACGTCGATAAACCAGCAACAATTCAAGAGCTAAATGATGAGATGACTCGGCACATTAACGAAAATTTGGACCATCGGCTGAAGTTGTGCCGCTGAGGTCGCCTCGGCCATAAGGCCGATAATTTGTGTTTTATTCAAAATCAACATCGGCCCTTTAAATTTAACGACCCTTTATTTTTTATTTGTTTTTTTAATAAAATATTTAATTAAATAATTAAAAATCAATTATACATTCTGTCTTAAAATTTATGTAAATAAACTACAAAAATGTATAAATTTTATAAAAAAAAAACTTTTTTAATAACAAACTCGTGCATAAAATATCATGTCAGATGCATAGAAAAAAATTATTAAAAAAGTTTTTTTTTTGTTTTCCAGCAAAACACTTGAGATGTTTCAAATAAAATGAAAATAATATTTATGATTTTCAATAGTTTTAAAAACTAATTTATGATTTAAGTGCTTAAGAAAAAAATTTATGCTAAATGCCTCCTTCAGTTCAAAAAATAAAGAAATGGGTATGTTACTTAAATTTTCTGATTTAGCTCCAGTATTTGGTATCGACCTGTGTGGACAAGGGATGCTGATAGGCCGCTGCAGTTACGGCCGCCGCCGAATTCATAGGATTGTTATGTGATAGCGATACATTGGCCGCCGCTGCATAATCGTTTAGGGAGTGTTGCGAAGCCGCCGCTGCATGAGCATGATGATGAGCCGCTGCTGCATTATAATTGGCCGCTGCGGCGGCCGATTGATAAGCAGCTGCCTGAGACCAGTTTGAAGGATTTTCTAATTTGGCATAATTATCGCTGAGGTGTAGGGAGGGTGAGATTTTCGAAACACTTTCGGCTGTGAGTTTTGAGAAGTCATCAATAGAAAGTTTGGAATAATCTAAAAAAAGAAGGTGATTTAACGATTTTTTTTTTGAAGTCTATGAAAGTTTTCTTTCAGAAAGTCTGAGATTATTGGTGAGAGGGGAAGAGAACATGCTATTCTTCGTTTTTTTTTTCAGGAAGTCTCAGATTATTGATGAGAGGAGCAAGAGAACATTCTATTCGTCTCTTTCCTCTCACCAATAAATTAAGAATTTTTTAATAACAACTTTCATAGTGTGAACAAAGACCAAGTTTTTTTTTTATTCCTCGATAAAACTTACCTTGATGATAGTAATTCTGCCCACTGAAATGTGTATTATGAAAACTTCCCGCAAAACCCTGATGAGCCGACTGGGCTGCCATTAAATCATAACTGCCCATTTGCGAATGTGGATGATGGTGATGATGGGCTGGATGATGAGCGGCTGCCGCCGCGGCAGCTGCTGCTGCATGCATACTATGTTGATCATTCATACCTGTACTTGAGGCCGTTGTGCCCGCTGCCGGACTGTAACCCATAGAGCCCATAGCCAAAGGACCGAAACCTAAAGGAGTTGGGCCACCGTGCCCCGTAGAAGCAGATGCGGAGTTAGGTACACCTGAGCCCGCCATAGCCCCATTCATACTGCCACCTCCAACACCACCACCACCACCACCAGAATGTTTGCGCAAGCGTGCTCTTCTATTGCTAAACCAGACTTGTATACGAGCCTCTGTCAATTGGGTAGATTGGGCCAATTCTTCACGTGTATAAACATCTGGATATTGAGTGCGGGCAAAGGCTCTTTCCAAAGCCTCTAATTGATCAGCCGAAAAGGTGGTTCTCGATCTTCTTTGTTTACGTTTGAGGGGAATGCCAGGCTCGGATTCGGTATCACTTATATCGGAATCTCTGCCTAAAAAAACAAAATAAAAACAATAAAAAATATAAAATAAATACTTCAACACATTGTTTTATTAAATCTTAAATTAATCCTTAATAATTAATGTGACATTTACACTTGTTCTTGTAGCATTCTCCTTTTTTTTGCGTGTGTGTGTGTGTCTTTTCGCTTTTGTATGTTCGTGGTTATATAAAAAGAAAATGTCATTAATTATGGCTAAAAAGCCGGAAGGATTTCTCCCTTTTTCAAAACCATGACCTTTTGTTCATATACTTTACCAATTTAACCACATCAAAAAAAAAAAAAAAATTAATGAATGAATGCAGGATCCGCCACACAGGATTGCGTTCTTGCAAAGGTAGACAAAACATAACCTCAAAAATATTTTCTTAATGAAAGGAAATAAAAAATTAATCAAAGCCAGAATTCACAGAGAACTGAAAGAATATAAGCTGAGTTATAGAAATGCATATCCGGTATTTTAAATATAATTCAGATTGAAGAAAAAGAAAAAATTAAATGCAATATCAAAAAGAATGATTAAGAGGTAAAATGATTTGGGCAAAATATTTTTTAAAGTAATCGAAACAAATTTTCTTTTTCTCACTTATGTAACTGAGGTCATATATCTTAAATCCAGGGTTTAAATAACTGCAGTCGAAACAAAAAACTGTCGAACAAAAAACGAAAATTTGTGTACGACTTTTCGCGTTTTGAGTTTCAGAAGTAAGAGTAACAGCTTTTGTTTGGCCAATGGCAAATGAAGAAGTGGAAGAAATTGCAGTTTTTCTACTTTGACTGCAGTTTTTTAAATGCTGCTTAAATCGGAAAAAGGACTAACAAATCTACCAAGTAATCAAGTCACTGTCACCTGTTAGCCAGTCTAAAGATACTGTTAAGCTTGGCTCTCATTGACATACAATATTGTTAACTAAGGAATGGATCTGGTTGTATGTTCTCAGAAAGACAAACATACTAACTAGCGATAACTGTAAATGGGGATATGAAAAAGATGACTTGGATAGTGTAGCGGTGCCATGCTTTGCAGTGCTTTATTTCTGTCCAACAGCTTGATACATTATTGAGTTACCCCATTGTTTAAGCCCATTTTGACGCAAGCGAAATTTCCATATGTTGAGCTAATCTAATCCAGAAATACTCCATGAGGCGGAACTACACCCGGAAATAAACATTTTCTGATCAGGTGTCGCGAGGTATGCGAGGATAAGCATGGAAGTTATTTACGGTCTATCATCTTTAAATACAATAAAAAAAAATATGTGAAACTAGCTGTTTGGTCCCGGCGCTGCCCGGTATTTTCAAAATAAAAATAAAAAATTAAATACTCCAGTTTTGTTAAAAACTTGACCGCTGCGCTATCTACCGGGGCAAAATTTTTTCAGGAATCTTGTTTTTGCTTAATAAATATATTTTGTGAATTTCAGCCAAATCGTACCATAAATACCGGGATTAAACTTAAGGACTCACAGGTCAACTGCGTCTGCGCATTTCTATAAGACTCGCGCTTGATAAGTAGCTTACAGTGAGCCATTGGAAGGCCAACGAATTGATCAATGAATGCGTCATCCATACGACCACGTTGTTTGGCCAGCCCATCTGCTACCTGATTGCCCGGGCACTCTGAGTGCCCCGGTATCCATATTAGCGTTACCCTTGAATATTTCGCAATCTCATTCAAAGATATCCGACATTCTACAGTTAACCTAGATGTCGTGTAGACAGCCGCTAGAGCAGCCTTGCTGTCATGCGATGATACCTCAGCCAGTTTGCCGCCCGCATTATAGCCGAGATATCCGCCTGCGGGACACTACATCCAACCGGCAGACGAAAGGAAACTCATACATCCAGTTCCCCTATGAAGAAACCTCCGCCAACCCTTTCACCTTTCCTAGACCCCCAGGGTCGGTTCATGGAAAGTATCCATCAGTGCATTGCCTTGCGCCATCTGTATCACGAACCCCGCGCCGAAGAAAGGCCCCGGGGTGCAATAGTCCACTACATGAGGGTAAATCGAAAATTTGATTATGCCGTCGTGTCACGGCCGACCAGCCGTGCGCCGCGTGCAGCCGTGTCGCCGAGCAAAGAGCCATCTGTCTGGCTGTGATGTCCACCGGGAGCCAGTTTAATTTCGTAAACAATGCCCTCGTGGGAGTAGATCGCCTTGATCCCGTGATCATCAACGCGACTAGCTATAAAAGATTAAGGACTCCTAAATTTGGTTTTTATATTTAAATATTTCGGAGTTTAATTTTTTTAAGAAACTGACTAAGATTCTACGGTCACTCAAAACTTCGGATACTGATCTTAATCTTGTTTTCGTATTTAGTTTGAGTCTAAAGCTACGGTCACATTCATTAGATATTTGACCAAATGAGCGTAACCTCTTAGATTGTTAAGAGTTAGTGAGATTTAACATTGTCCTTATAACTCAAAACTACTACACATAGCAAGAAACTGATTTTGGTAAGATCTGGATTTACAATCAAAATTAATATTGGAATTAAAGAAAATGATTATTTAGTGTGCTTATTGGTCCCGTTTTTTTCGTCAAATATTTGACAAGTGTAGATTTTTATAATGCCTTTTTATAGCAAACTGGCCATTAAAAAGCTTAAAGTTTTAGTTAAAGCGATAAACTGGATTAACTAAGCGAAAATCTATTAGTCAAACCGTTCACTTTAACAAATGCGAACAAACTCTTTAAATGAATTTTAAATCAATATTGTTAATTTCAGCACTTATTTTTATGTCTAACAAATTAGTTTTATGTTTTTTTCATATTATTGTTTTATTTTTTAATGTTTATATTTTGTCTTTTATAGCATTTAACCTTTAATTTCAATATTTTTCAAAAGATTTCAATTAAAAATTAACCTTTACCTAAAAAAAAAAAATAGCTGCAAACACAGCTACAACATGCTGTGAATTAAGATACAATATTTAACAAATAAGTAGTGGAAAAATATTAAAAAAAAAGTTAGAATAATATGTTCGGCTGTATGGAATTTTAAATGCCCTCCAATGCGAGTGAAATGTACTTTATGTTTGCCAAGAGTGGGCTTTAAATGGTTAATTTTAGACTTTATGGTTTTTAATCCAAATTTTTATATTTTAATCAGGCTAAAGTTCTTAAATTGTATTTTTATTAAATTATTTTTTAATGAAGAAAGGAATTTTAAAACATAAAATTAATTAATAATTTTTCATTCTTGACTGACCGGGGGAATTGAACCAACGTTCACGGACAGGTTGATTTAAAATGTTTCGATGGCAACCACAATATCTCTATAGAAATCGTTGCCGCTTAACAGATATTATTAATGGCCATTTTCTCAATGTATCGACAAACTGTCTGTTACCCAATGTCAACATAAATTAATTGGACCGATAAACTGTCCGTTAACGATTGTGGGTATCTCAATATACCGACAAAAAACATTTTGGGTATTCACAAGGTAGTCATAACGTTGTAAAGTTATATGTCTTAAGATAATTACAAGAAATATATATGACTGCTGTGGGCTACCGCTTATAATTTGGATTTCTACTGTACAGTTATGACGTATCAATAAACACAGCATTCAAATTTTTATTTTGTTTGTAACACAACAACATTAATTTTAAAAAATTTTAATAAATTATTTAGGACATTGCGACGATATGACCTGATAGCACACCTTGTGAATCCCAAAATTGTTTTCAGTTGGCAGCACCTCTCAAAATACAAGCAAAAGTTGAGAGTCAGCTGATTGATTATCTCTGTACGGCAAATAAAAGTAAAATAACTTATTGGCAGATGAGTGCTGGTTTGCTTTGCGACAGAATTGCAGAAAATGAGACTTTAAGAAAACCAAATTTCTTTAATGTGCAGTTTTTCGTTGGGAAAAGAGATAATTGTGTAATAAGAAAACGGCCATAAGTCTGTTAAAATTTTAGGCATATTAAAGGGATTTTACGGAGGCGAAAAGAGCCATGAGAAATTATGGACAGATAATCACAAAAGCTTAGGGTATAATCGCTAGTCATATAAAACGAATTAATGCCAAATTTATGCAAAACTGATGTATTCTGTCGATTTTCCCCATAAAATCAAGGATGTTGTACTGTAGCGCCCACCTAAGTGGACGGTTTGACAATTTGGTTTTCCATACGATTGATTCATATGCTTAAAAAGGAATCAGAAAATTTTATCACAAATGATTCTTTGACGTGATTCATCGGTAGGGTAAATTTTTCTAAAAACGTGAGTATTATTTATGATCGAAAAATGAGCTCATATGCTGTTATTTTGCTCTTGCGCTGCCCCAAACCGCTTACCCGATCGCCGTAACTTCTTCTATAAACCTCAGGGTAGGTTATAAGGCTTGTCTTTTTTTTATTTTGAATTGGGTGTGGCACCTACCGTACAAAGATAATATATTTTTTTCTCTATTTGGCGATCGACAGAATCCAAAGCTGCCAAATTAGGTACAAACATCTTGGTTATATCAATGCACAACATCCGTCAAAATGTGGGCTGGATTGAAGCAGTAGGCGTAGCACTTCCCATACAAATACAAAATAGATTTTTGTGCATCGCAAGAAACGTAGCAGTTCAGATTTCCAAATAATCTACAAACACCTTCGATGTCAATTCATGATATCTGGCAAAAAATGAACTGTTTTGGAGAAGAGGGCGTGGCACAAGAGAGATTTCTTTATAGCTGGAAGACGGCAATAGGTACATTTAACCAATTAAGTATAATTAGCTGGGTTATCAATACACAATATCTGTCAAAAAGTGGATGGGAGTAGATAAGTGGGCGTGGCACCTCCCATAGAAAGATATAATAGATTTCTGTATATTTTGAGATCGGTAACTGCTAAAGTTTCCAAATTTGGTACAAATAGCTTGGTTATCAGTAAGCAACATCAGTTAAAAAGTGGGCGGGACTAGATAAGTGGGCGTTGTATTTTCCATACAAAGACACGAAAATGTTCTATAACTCTTAAAAATGGTAACATTATAAGTTGACAAATTTGGTACAAAAAGCTTCGTTATCAAAAGAGATCACAATTGAAAACATTTAACTTATTTTACTTCAATGAAGGTAGCGAAGAGCACTGGGTAAAGCTAGTGTTAATTGAAAGATTATTGGCGCCCTATGCCGTAGTGGGAGTAAGAGGAATATATACATATGTAAACAGAATAGGACTAAGAATTGTTTTTACGAAGGTTCAATCAAAAGTGAGTGTGTTTTCAACAGACGAACAGGGCTAAAGGCTCAGTTAGCCGGGAGTAACAGTAACGTTGCAAATCTGCTGATTCATTTTGTTGCATGTAAGGCAATTAGAACGATTATAGTAAACAGTAAAATGTTGCGTCGCAATCTGCAAGAAATAGATTGGTCTTACGTTTTTACGGTAGGGCAACTGTTTCCGTTACTCCCGGCTAACTGAGCCTTAAGTTGACTTATAATAACTTGAAAACTTAGAATTGTCTTATATTATTACATACGAATTGACAAACTTAATATACCCTCATTCACTACTCGTATTGATGAACGGTGTTCGAATGTTTTATAACTTAACAATCTCTTAGGATGCTACTTCAAATTATAAATGGCTGATAAAAACTCATAAATTTTTTACGGATATTAAAATGTTCAAAATTTAATTAAACAAAAATTCATTCAGCGTCTGCTTACTTGCTTGCTTTAAAGTTTATACATCTGTTTCCTATGAACTACTTTTCCCACCAATAGCCCGACGATAATACCCTTTTTTTGTGGCAACTCTAAACGTGGTGCAATAAGCCGAGCGAATATTTTCAAAAAACTGTTTACACTACACATTATGTCTTGCATTTACATGTCATTATCGCCATGACAAATCTGTCAAAAGATTGCCGCCAAAATGTAAATTAAGTGTCATAAAATATAATATGCTCTAACAAATTCTAAACAGCCCACAAAAAATAAGCTACACCAGAAGAGAAATGCAGTGTATGAAGGAAAATAGAGAAAATAACACACACACAACTATTTAGTTTGACACATTAAGAGTTAAAATCCCATTTTAAGTGCGATTTTTTTCCTTCGTTATTTTAAAGAAAAGAAGTTTCAAAAGAAAATCCCATCGTTAAAAATAAGAAAGAAACAAGCAATAACCTAATTTGACATGTAAAGCCATGACACATGAGCTGAATGGCATTGACGATGCCGGTAGTCCAACTGTCACACAGTGGTGTGTAGTGGTTAGTATCTAGTGTAGTGGCAACAGTTGACAGCTGGGTTTATATTACAAGCACACATTATGTGAGTGTGTCAATAATAATAGAATTACGCGTTTTTAATGGAAATCGTTGTGTAAAACCACACAGGAACATGTCTGCATGTACTTTATATTTTGTAATTATTGTACGTAATTGTATAACAATTTAAATGGTTCTTTAGCAGCGACAGGAAGAAAAGAAAGACTGTTTGCCATGTTTCTAACAATGAAACACAACTCTGTAATTTCTGGGGGAGTTATTAGGGCGTTACCAGCAATTTGGTTATGCTTCATCGTATAAAATGTGGAAGAAAAATGAATATCAAAATGATGGGAATAGTCTGATGAGAGATTTTTTTTTCAATGTAGAGGAAAAATTCAAAGGAAGTTTTTCGTTTTAAGTACAAAATCTTTGTAATTGCATAAGTGGTTCTGGAATCAGTTTAGGAAAGTTTGGGTATAGTGAAATTTTCAGCCGAACTTGCAGTTTTAATTTCTAAACTAATAATAATGCCAATAACCGAAAAGTTATGGCAAGTCTTGGAACAAGTTTTTGAATAAGAGAAGCCAGTTGTATCGGACACATATGACAAATTTGTTGTTTGTTTGCCAACATGGCAGACAACACGATTGGGTGGCTTAGAGAAATTGCTTCCATTGTAGAGGCACTGGTAGTTTTAGGTCAATTCTACAAAGTTGGTTGGCCAAAAACTAACACGTCAAAAGAACACCAAATCAGTAAACAGCCTATCGATGTTCATAAAAAATTAAGAAAACTTGAAAATTGACAATTGAATTAATTGAGAGCAGGTTGTTGTTTAAGGAAATTGCCAGCAAGATGGGCATTTTGCCCATTCTAGAGTTTCTCTTTTAGATCCCAAAACAGGGGTAGTAAAAGATCATTGCCGATAACGGCAAAAGCTAAAGGTCACGCAAGGACCACCCGATTTCTCTCGACCGAAATGAGTGATATGAAAACGAACGGTTTGAGGGTTTAACAGGATGTTGCTTTTATACTTAAAAGAAATTTTGCCTAAACAATTTATTATCTTGCGATTAAATTCATGCTTGTGCATTTTTGTAACATTATTTTAGAGTTAAAAATATGCGGTGAACTCAATGGCAATGTAATAAGGGCATTGCTTAAGCATGTGAGCAGCTAAATCAGGCCTTTGGACAATATTGCTACATGGGAAGTTTTATTTCCAGCAATGCTAGAGCAAGTGATGATATAATAGGTGCGTTTGAGTACTTTTGCAGTTAAATGCTGTAAATGAGTAAACTGAAAAATTTGCTCTCAGAAAAAGCTGTTGTGCAAAAAAGTACGCGAACGCAAAATTTGTAAAAATTCGTAAAATAAAGGCAACAGCTGATGGCAAATAATTGAAATGTTGAAAAATGTTTACACTTTTGACTACTTAACTCGTTCGCATTAATTACAAGAAAAACAAAAAGAAATTTTGCGAGTTTGTTTTTGATTTCCATGTAATTTGTGCGAACGAAAGCGTTCGAGTGACATCGTGAAATAGGCAGAAAGAAAATGAAGGCCTGCTAACACATGGTGGCAACTGGCTGAATCTAAGGGACTAGCAGCAGGGCGCTAGCTAAAAGCTTTAGCATTAGATTAACCAAATTTTAACTTGTTTGTTGATGCCCCTTTTTCCACATAGGAACTACGGGATTAATATAAGTAATTGCTCAAATTTGGTCTGATATATAAAGTGAATCATTGAAATTGAGACCAATCATTGCCTTAAGTAAAATCTTTCTGAATTTTTAAATATTGCTTTAACAAATAGGGAATACAGATTTATATCAAAACTTTAATAAATAAAAAATTTATACTTTATTGGGAAGCCAATCGGCTAATTGTAAGCTGCTCTGAGGATTAGGTCATTAATTTCAGAGAGAGTCTGTAAGTATTTTCTGAAACTGTCTAAATATTTGATTGGTTTACTAGACAACTACGTCTAATACTCTGTTTAGCTGTAGAGTCAATCAAGCTTTAAAAATCATCCTAATCGTGATTGGCGTTTTTTTTTTATCGAAAATGGTATCTTGGTTAGCGAAAACGACAACAAATACGAAACTGTTTACAAATCTATTCCAAAAACGGTTATCGTGGTTGACCTACATATTTTTTGCAAAAGCCGTCGTTAAGTTTTTAATCACAAATTTTCGCCAACCACCACAAAGGTGCATGTCTATTTAAAAATAGTATATATCTGTAGTTCAGACTCTAACCACATAACCCTTTGGATTCAATGATACCAGATCACTTTTTATCCCCACAACTAAAAACTTTTCCCTACACTTTTCCCTACGTTAAAAATTAATTTGTTTTAGCAACGGGCAAACAAATACATACATATTTTTTTGCGTTATGTAAATATTATAAAGTGGAGTTCAATATTATCAGAGAAAATTTTTTCACCAATTAAAGCTTAATCAAAAATTAAATCAGTTTTAATTAAAGAATTTAATCAAGTAATTAAACGTTTAATTGATACTATTAGTTTGCACCAGCAAACAAATTCACAAATTTACTTGATTAAAAGTTTAATTAACTTGATGAAACGTTAAATTCATTTGATTACAATTTTTAATTAAAAAAAATGTTTCTCTTTAGTCTTGCAACAGTGTAAATGCAAAATATGGTAGCGTTTTTGTTAA
Source organism: Pollenia labialis (assembly GCA_949318255.1). Classification (NCBI taxonomy): domain Eukaryota; kingdom Metazoa; phylum Arthropoda; class Insecta; order Diptera; family Polleniidae; genus Pollenia; species Pollenia labialis. The sequence goes on along the minus strand of OX439143.1, from coordinate 133,475,385 downwards.
ATCCAACAACAAAATACACAGAGTTTCCATTAGATTTGATTAAAGCGCTACGATATTTTGCAATTTCACTTTAGAATACTAATATTGAACTCTGTTTATAATTAAAGCATTTATAATAAACGCATTTCGTAAAAACAAGAAGCAAAAAACCAAAATAAATTTTTACATGCACACACATAAAAATGTTTCATTTCAAAAAGAACACTGACAAATTTAATTTTTTCTTTTTGGCAAAAAAGCCACTATATGTAAAATAATTATTTAACATTTTTTTTTAATATAAATATCTAATTGTTTTTAGCATTTTTGGTACCAAATAAAAGGGAAGGCCCTGTAAAATTTTTTAATCCTTTTAAAAATATATCCTTTAAAGTTTTCATTACAAATTTTAAATTGTATTGTTTTATTTCCCTTAGCTTAGAAGTTGTGATTGTTTTATTTACAAATTAATTTCTATATAAAAATTTAATTTACTAGATATTCGCTTTAAATAGTTATTCCAATTTAAGCGAATATGAGTGCGAATGCAAAGAGCTAAAATAAGAGAATAGTTCGTAAAAGCGCATCCCTAATATACAATTAAGGGGCGACGAATATTCGGATACATGAGTTTAGCAATTGTTGAAGATTGCCAGTCTGTCGGACTCATTACGTAGTATTTTTTTCATAGAACCCCTACTGTTAAAAAATACTACACTTGTGCTGAAATGCTTTATGTGTAAAAAATTTGAATTTTTTTATTGAAAATAAAACGAATATTTACGTATTTTTAGACAATATTTATATTGTAAATTAGGTCATATTTTGAAAATTCACTACATTTGGCATGAAATAAAAAATTTGTCCTTTTTCCCTGTGCTTAAATTTTCCGAAAAAAATCCCTACAAAAAAGGTAATATTCCCTACTATTGGCAACATTGCTTAGATTGCACTATAATCCGTATTAATTCCAAGAAATAATACTGAATGTCCCTCTTAATTTACCTTCTAATTTTACGGTTTTTTCTATTCAGTGACGCCGACACATCTTAGATAAGTTACAACTTAGGACGATCTATTTTTTTATATCGCAGTCAAGGACGATGCGGTTATTTCGACTTCATCCAAAATCCTATTTTTATGGATACTTGAAAGAAGAAACACCTCGCCCATTTTTTCCCAAACTTCATTTTGGACTCGATTATTACTTATATATCGATTTAAAAATCGATAAATTTATTTTCAGAAACGCCATTTTTATTTTATCTTCTTCAAAAATCTCACTCTTTGCCTAATTTAAAAAGAAAATTTTCCAATTTTTCTAACACTCTTTGAGACATTAATAAAATATTTACCAACTAATCAACTCTGACTTATCCTCCTAATAACAATTAAAAACAAAAAAAAAATTATTTAATAACGAAAACCCACATAAACTCAGATCAAGATCATCAACAAATTATTGCCACGATCAAACAATACAGCAGCCTTAAAAATACTGGGAGCAGCCAAATAAAATGAGTTAAAATGCCGACGATACAAAGACATGAAAAACCACCGCACAGGACTCCCCATGGCGTATTAAAGATACCGCAGTGTTGCGGCACATTTGTTCGTACCGTCAATGCTTTTGTTAAGTTGACACTTTTTTTCGGGCATGAACACCAAAAAATTTTCAAAAAAAAAAAAAAAAAATAAGAGTAAATGAAATTTAACACAAAAACTTATAAAAACCCAGAGTAAAAGTAGACACAATAAAATCGAAAAATAAAAGAGACAAACACATAATAAATGTTTAATGAAAAATAAGTGATTTTAACGAAGGCGGATTTTTTTCTTATATACCAATGAAATAAGGACAAGACTTAAGGAGAGTTTATAATATTATACAAAAGACCGCACACAAGGATATTTATTAAATCCTTTTAAAACATTTTTATTTTGGTTTTTAGTTTATAATAATTTATAAAAATTTTGCGCAATCACTGCCTAGATTTTAATATTTTTTTTTAAAATTTGGGTTGTATGACTTTTAAACTCATTTGTCTAGTGACTTGTGTCTTTTTAGATTATTTTCTTATGTTAAGGGTAAGTATTTCAAAAGAGTGTTAAAGAAATAAGGTAAAGTGTAATATTTTTAACGCCTTAACTTCAAACATTTGCCGTCTTTTTGTTTTTTATTCCTCTTCTCTAGTTTTTGCAAAGTCAATATTTAAAAAAAGAACAATAAGGAGGGCGTCTTTGTGTCTCAAAGTTATTGTTAGCTCATTCTTTAAGATGTTATTGTTCAAATTGGCAATCTTATAAACTACTCCGTTTTTTAAACAACCTGTCTTTAAGCCAGATCCATTTTCTTACCCTTCAAAAAGAACGAAAATATTACGACATTCTTAATTTTCCATAAAAAATAAAAGAAAAAGCCGCCTTACAATTTTTCCCTTACAATGGGTTCCGTTTCGTCTATTGTTTTTCAAATGAAAAAAAAAATATTAAGTTTTTATCTACTCCTAATATCCTTTATTTTGTTCTGCTCTTTTAACTTATGTTGCTGTTTTCTTTTACTCTACTATTATTAATTGGCTCAAGTGTGATTTGTGGTTTTTTCTTATTTTTTTTACTTTTAGATGTCGGTTTGTATTGAAGATCCTTTTAGATCTATTGTTAGAAGGTGGGTTTCTTTTACAGGTGAAGTGGGCTTGTCATATAATTTATTTTAACAAGTCAGTTTGCATTAAAAAATAAAATAAAACAAATTACCGCAATATTTAACAGCATTTTGACAACAATCTTTTGTTAAAAAAAGATTTTCTAAGAGATCTACATAGATCTTTGGCAAAGCAAACCATTAAAGCATGAAAATGTTAAAAATATGTTTAAAAACTAATAATAATCCTTAAGACACGTATTTTTTTTTTTTTCAGTTTACTTAATAAACACAAATTATTTTACAAACAAATTACATAAAATATCTAAAGATATCTGCTTTATTTCCTTCCAAGACCGAGGTCACCCAAAGTAACAAAAACTTATTATTTCCTTTTAATTTGTTTTATTTATATGTAATAAAAAATCTCCACTTAATTCCCTGCTTTTTGTTTTTCAGCAAAACTCCAACATCTGGTAACCTGTTTTTGACTTTGTTTGCTTGCATTCATTAGTGTCATTGTTTTCGTGGACAACGCGTGTCGCAAATTAATCGTTCTTATTAAAAGTGTTATTAATTATATTTAAAGTTGTGTATGTATAAAATAATTTACATAAAATTGTTAAGAAATATTTAAAGTTTATGAAAGTGTAAAAATATTATTGAAAAGTTGTACAAGTACCAGTGAAAAAAGTGTGTAAATAAAAGGTGGCAAATAATTTTTGCAAATTTAGCCAAAAGCATTTAATTTAAGCACATAATAAGAAAATGGTAGTTATGGAATGTGTGTGTTGTTGTTGTAGTTTCTTCAGATTAACTCTCACTCTCTTTTAAGTTGGTGAGGTTAGTTTTTTATATTAGAAGCAGCGTTACCGTTGGTGCTACTAAAGTATCAATTTGCAAAATGCACTTTAATGTGATACTTTTGTAATTCTTGGCACTTTTATGATACTTTTTACTAAATGAACAGATTGTTTTGTGTACTTTCTGTTTTATTAAAACTCCCAACTTTAATGAAAGTTATACTGTTATAGGTATATGTAAGCAAGCTTATATTATATCTATTTTCTTGTAATGCGTGGTTAGCTTATGAACATATATCTACTTATATTACAAAAATGCAAGTGCATTCCATGAAATAAATACTTATAGGTACCTACATACATATTTACCATGGCGTATACTTATATCTGTATAAATCAGAGCGGTCAGATTTTTTCACCTTCGTCGCTAATTATACACAGAAAATCGCCAAAGTTTGATTTTTTATATAATCCTGCATTTACACATGAAAGTTCTTTCATGAAATTTCTGTATAGGAACGTAAAAGGAACGTATTATAAATTAAAATATCAATAGGTAGGTAAATTCGGAACAAAATTATCCTGATTTATGCTTATTTTATTTGTTACGCACCTAGATTTCCGATGCATTATATACATATGTATGTATATATTTATAACAATTTTGTTCTCTTAATTTTTTCTGAATTTTTGAAAATAAAAAATATCATACATTTTGCTTTAAAAAATGTACTGCCACTATATTCTGAATATCTCCGAAACTGTTTAAAATATGATAAAACTACATATTTTTAAGATGGCTAAAAGAGAATTGAATTCTTATTTCTTCACTGATAATTGTATCCAAATCGTACTAATGTTCTCATATCATGATGAAACATATAAGCATAATCGACTTGTTTTGGGCGAAATATTAGTCACGGTCACAATAATGAATAATACATAAATTTAACATTTGTCATTACGATTTTCATCGTATATGCCGTTTTTTATTCGTTATATACCTGGACTTCAATTTTTGCAAATTTCCAATAATTTTGCAATTTTTACCGAATTTTTTACCATTCCTTATGGTTTTAGAGACTTTCAATGAATTTTATGTTTTGTTTGAAAAATTAAACATTTTGAGAATTTTCGATATTTTTGCTAACTTTTTCGAATTTTCGCGTATCTTTGTTTTATGACCAGTATTTTTACCGAATTTTTTACCATTCCTTATGGTTTTAGAGACTTTTAATGAATTTTATGTTTTGTTTGAAAAATTAAACATTTTGAGAATTTTCGATATTTTTCGATATTTTTGCTAACTTTTTCGAATTTTCGCGTATCTTTGTTGCTCTTTGAGGTAATTGTCGCAAATAAAACATTTTCGTTATTTTTGCAACGTTTAATTAACTAATAAAATGTGTGCCCATAACTTCTTTTAAGTTTGCACTTTAAAAAAAAACAATAAAAAAATACCATTACTGTTACGGTGCAGTTGCCTTTTATAATAGGGGTGATTAAAAATTTAATTAAAATTTACAATTTAAACTTCAAAATAGAGTTTTCAATGTAAGTTTCTAAAAACAAACAAAAAATATTTTTCTTTAAACCATTTTTTTTAAAACTTTATTGCTTTGAACTTTAAGGAACAATTCAAACAAAATATTTTTATACCCTTTTTTTTGTTCGGATGGAAATATTTTTTGAACACCAATGATAAATATTGTTTCATGTACAAATCACATATTGTATAACGAAAACGTTAAACTAAAGAATTTAAAAAAGTCGTTTTTAAATAAGATTTCTGTATTTAACGAATTTTATGACCAGTATTAAACAACTATATTTTTCCATTTGTAATAATAATTTATAACAAAAGTTATAAAAATTAGATTAAAACTGTATTAAAACTTACTTCCAAATTCTTTCGTTATCGTTTTCGATTTCCAGCAGAACCCCGAATATCTTTTTTTGTGTTTCTTGTTTTTTTAAACTGATAGAAAAAATTCATTTTGTACGCATGAGTTTTATTTTTTTCAAATGAAAAACTTAAATGTTCAGTTCTTAGTTTCTGATGCCTCCGCTAAAGTCAATTAAAATTACTTAAAAAAGTTTATACTCTTGACTTATATGGTTTTATGGGATTTTTCTTCCATTTATAAAATGTTATTTAACAAAATCCGCAAAAAAAAACATAATTTGGTGTACTTATTCCGAATTTAAAAGAATTTTTTTTTTGTTAATATACCCTTTTTTCGGGACTTTTTGAAAATATCCAACGGTAACGCTGTTTAGAGGGTTAACAAGAATTGAAGATTTTAATAAACAAACCTGCAAAACAAAACGGGAAGACGATGACATTAAAGGTAAGTAAATAAGTGTTATAATGTAAGCATAAGTGCTATAAAATGTTATTCATATGTACATACTTAATTACCATATAAATAATTGAGCTATAAAAAACTGCAAGAATTTTATACTTTTTATTTCGAAAATGGAGAAGGTTTCACAACATTCAGGCCTGTTCTGAAAATCACTTTAACTCAAATCACGTGATTTCAAATCACATGTGCCTTCTTAAATCACTCGTGTGATATTTTAGCGTCACGTTTTTGTGTGTTTTGATGTGATCTTCTTGCACACCGAGAGACACAACAACGGAATGACTTTAAAAACACCACAAAATCACACGTGTGATTTCAAAAGCACGTGATTTTCAGAACAGACCCGATAAATATGTATATTCGTGCAACTCAGAAGCGGTTTGGGTTATTGAATACACTAAAAAACCGAAAATCCGCAATAAAATTACTCTTTTTTTAATCTGCGAAGTAGTTTTAGAAATATAAATTACTAAAATTTATATACATAGATATGTATGCTTAATTCCCAATTTTTATAAAGCAAGTTGTTTTTGTTTTTATTTTGTTTTTTCTTAACCTACTTACAACTACAATTAATGTTGGAAGAATACCAATCAATTGTAGTGGGGAATGTCAGGAGAGATAAACTCACTGTTTATTGTTGATGATTTTGTTTAAACTTTAATATTGTTACAAATAGAACTGTTTCTGTAATTCTTATACGCTTAACAGTTTTATTTGGTTTAATATCTTTAGTTTTTCTAAAATCTTTATGGATGAAGTTTCCTGATGATCTGGCCTAAGCAACCAGTGAAATGCGCATAGGAATAGCTTATCCCATCAACAATAAATTTCAGTGTTTTTATCAAATAATAAAAATTGGGAATTAAGCACGAATAACAAAATCATTTAAAAATATATTAATTAAATAATTTTTAATTAAATGAAGATTTTAATAAAGATAATATGTATATTATTTAGAAGACTCACAATTTTCTCAAGAAATAAATCGTTCACTTGTAAAACACATTTAACGACGAAGTAAAAATTTTACATTAACATTTATTTTTCGCTTTAGTATTGCCAAGTTTAGTATTGATTTACATAAATGTAACATTTGATACCAATTTGATATCAAATTGAGATAAAACATTTAACATCAAATTTTTATTTTGAAATCATTATTAATTTGAATTTAACTGTGAAAATCAAAAAATTTAAAAACATTTGAGAATTGTATTTGATGTAAAATGATAAAGTCATTTCATATCAAAGGTTTGACTTCGTGTTTGTTGGGTAACTAGAGCGTGGAATTTCATGCAAATGCATGTTTCTTCTCGAAGATTTTGAATGAAGATATTAATTAAATAATTTTTAATATAAATGAAGATTTAAATGAAGTAAAAAAGTTATTTAGAACACTCACAATGTTTGCTGAAAAATAGCATCGGTTCGTTAGTGTATACTTTTATCGTTAATGGAAAGTTTGGTCATATGCACTGTTTCCAATTTGATGGTTTTACCGCGATTCTAGCGGTTTTTGCGTGTCCATCGTGGTAAAATTTCCGTTTTGGGGGTAAGCGGGAAATCTAGCGGTTTTTTTAATATCATTAGAAAATCCATTTTTGTTCTAGGCATTTGCAAATTACTATTTTTATCTCAAAATAGGAGATCTAAAATATTTGATTTCAATTAAAGTAATTAAGTGATAGCAAAAAATTGTTTTTTGTGGAAATTAAATTTGTTTTCACAACAAAAAGTTTTACAACGTTTTAAACAGATTTTAAAAATTTTCTTGTTAGAAAGATAAATTGAAATGTATTAACATAACCGCCTTATTTCGAGTGAAATATTTGTCCAGCCCAAAAAAAAACTAGACGTGATAGAAAAAAACTGAGAACGGACTTGAATTTATTTAAAACAATTTGTGTTATCAACTTTTATCGATCAAAATATAATCTATAGTCAAAGCTTTAGTTAAAAGGGTGTTGTCTTCAGCAAATCAATGTTTATATTAAAGCACTTAAGCAACCAAAAATTGAAAGTATTTTTTATTATCCCTTGGATAAAACTTCCACACGGTTGTCAAACCTAATGCCGAACAACGTACTGTAATTCGACAATTCAAGAAATACTGTTTGTGATGCTTTAAAAACAACAAGAAAGCGCCATTTTAAAAGCCTTTGCCTGGGTTCATATAAGTATGTTGTTTGGTATAAGCAAGCTTGTAACTAGATATGCGAAAATTCTTCTTTATTTTTATTTAGTTAACGGATACAAACCATATTTCTAGTTTTCCTAAAAAGTGAAAAATAATTTGTGTACATCTAACCGCTATTGTCAATCAGTGAGTATGTCAGATCAATTGGAAATGCATAAAATTATAGCAAATACATCCTTGTTTTTTAAAAAATCTTAAAAAATTTGTAGTTGTTATTTTTTTGCGAATATTAAAAAATAAGATTTTTTATATTTGTAATTTTATTTTATTCAGTATTTTTCAATCATTTTTCAAAAATATTTCTACGCGGTTTGTGTTAGCAATGTTTTTCTTAAAACTCATTTGAATAGTTATTAAATTTTTCTACCAGTCAATTTAGGCAATGACACATAGATGTCACCCCAATTTGACACTAGCTTAAATTAAGATTCTTAATTCAATTGTAATCTTTTTCGTTTTTGCTCTTATCATATTCATCAATTCAGTTCGTGGTTTTATTTAGTGCAATCAAGAAGTCGTTTCCGTGTTTTATTAAAAATTTATATTTTAAGCACAAATTTAATTAGGTTTTTGTTACTTAATATAAATAAATTTGTTAAAAGCGTAAAATTTAAAGTGTTAGAATGAAAAGTGTTAAGTTTATTTTGCAAAAAGTATAGAAATTCATGTAAAATTAGTGTAAATAATTAAAATTATCATAAAATTCGTTCCAATTGTATCAAATTAAAGAAGAATAAAAAAAATTGTGAGCCATTTTCGTTTTTTAGTTTTTGTTGTTGTTTTGCCAAAAATTGTGTTTGTGTTTTTGTAAAAGGGAAGCAAGTTAGTTGCAATTATTGAAAAAACAATGCAAAAAAAAAGTAAGAGTAAATTTGATCAAGTGTATGTGCTTGTGTGTTTTGTTGCTTCATTAAAAGTTCATTTTGCTGTTGTTCTAAACGAGTGTCAGTCTAGTAGTGTTAAAGGTAAGAATTTGTTTTTATTATTCAACATGTTGACTTATGTACTTATCAACATTTCTGACTATTAATTAGAAAATATTTATGTTGCTGGGACATATAAGTATACATATAAACTTATATGTACCTAAATTGCACATTTTAACAGTTGTTTTGGGATTTGACTAGAATTTCATTACTTAGTAAGATATTTTTAGATAACAAATTAAATAAATAATCATTGCTAATTATTTATAATTGCTAAAATTAATATAAAAAAAAGGGAAATAAACTAAAGTTTTTCTGATAAATATAAGAAAATTCTTTTATTAAGGAAATTTAAAACACTAGTAATATTTTTTTTATTAAAAGCAAAAGAAAATACCTGCCTACACCTTTTAATTAAAAAGGGAAATAAGCAACATCATTGCTAACTAGTTAGAATTCCTAAAATTAAATAAAAAAAGGGAAATAAACTAAAGTTTTTCTTAAAAATTTAAAAAAAAATCCTTAATTATGATAATATAAAAAAACTATTAAAAAATTTTTAATTAAAAGCATTAGCAAATAGGTATGGAATATTATTCAATATAAAGGTTTTTGTGTGTTAAACAGATTTTCGTAAGTAAGTCTTATAATTTTTAGAACATTCATATTTTATTTCGATAAAAGTAATTTTATTATTACCTGATTAAAGGCCATGTCAGATAAAACTTCTTCGCTTTGCGTGACGTTTCTAACTCTGATAGAAAAGCGAATTGTTTGTTAAAAAATAATAAATAAAAAAAATTATACTAGCAGACTGACAAAGCGCGCAAAAAGACGAGAGTTTATTTTTATTTGTACTAACACATTTAGCCAAAAACTTTTATTATTAATAAAATAGGTATTTAAAATTTTTTATTGATTTTTTTTTCTTTAGGTATTTTAGAAAATCGCTTTTGTGGGTGAGATTTTTATTTTTAAACAGCCCAAACAAATTGTTTTCGTAAATAACACAATATTCGCTATCTCGTAGTGCTAGGGCCAAAATTTGGTTATACCCCTAATGTATAATTTACAAATTAGTTAATTTAAATCGAATAATTAACAAGAAAATCCAAAGTTTTAGTACTTTTAATAAAAAGGTTTATTCACATACATAATAGTTTGATATTGAATGCGTTCTGGGATTCCCAGGAAATTGATCTGGGAATGCCGGAAATTTTGAAAGATATGACAATTGATAAATTTTGCTTAATTTTTTATGCAAAACAGAATTTTTTTTAAGACACAAAAGTGTGGAATAACTACAAAAAATATTGTATATCAAAAATTTTTAGAAAAATCTATTATAATGTCGCGCTCATTTACTTCATTTATTCTAAAAAAAATAAAGCCGTCCCCTTGATTTTATTTTTGTTAATAAATATTCCTTTAAAGTTATTAATTTTATATGTAAAAACGAATTTAATTGCTTTTTTTTTTTGCTAAAGTCTCTGTCAATTTATTCAATAAAATTAATTTATAAGAAAGAATCTTATTAATTACTAAATATTGAATAATTTTTGTTGTATATATAATTAAATTAATTCCATACAAATATTCTGCTGTCGGTTTTTGTTATTGCGAATGATTTATCACTCTCCCTTTTAAATTGATTTATAAAACTGGATATTTGAAAAAAAACATTTTTTTCGTATTGTGGTTAGAAATAATCAAGTCATTATAAAAATAAACTACCAATGTGGTAAATTAAAATATGAATGAATATTAAACATAATCAACAAATATCGTATTTAAAAAAAAAAAAAAAAAAATCACAAATGTTGACTGAACCGGTAGATGGTAGAAAATTGAAAAGAATTTGGGTTTTACATGGGATGTAATAAAATTTTTTTTTGCTAGTTAAATGCCATTTAGAGAGTTTAAAATTAGTCTCTAAATAACTTTGTAAACAATAGAAATAAATTAGTTCTAATGTGATTGAGTTAGGAACTTAAAGTGTTTTAGTAATGAGCAGTTCACTATGAATACTTCGATTAGGTCTATTGAAGATCTAGATCCAATTCGAAGGTAATAATGAAAAAGATATTCCCATGATTTTAATTATCATCTCTGCTGAAACGTCCACTACCAAATGAAATACTTTGATTAGTTATCTATTATTTTCTAGTTTGGGTTCAATAATTCCGTTCAGAAAAAAAAACTGGCAAAGTCAGAAGGTAAAAAACTCTTAAAATATTTCTATTCACTTTATTTCTAAAATCGTTTTGCTTAAATTTCAAATATCCTTTAAAGTTTTTTTTTGCTGTTCAGTGTTTCTCTTTTTTTCATTTTGTACTTTAATAAATATAAACTTTCTCAAGGTTCTGAAATGCTTAAAATTTTTATGCCGCACGTTTTAAATAAACTGAAAATTATATACTTATTTTGGGCAACAGCTGCTTGATGATACATGTGTGAATAAAAAAATAACAATAAGCAAAAATGATTAAAATGAAAAAAAAGCACTTAGATTAAAATTCATTTATGTTTATATGTACTAAAAATAGAACATAAATTTCTTTTAAAATTCCTAAAAAGTGTTGACTTTGTCACTGGTAAAAATCGAACTCCCTACTTAATAGCAGTGATGCCAACTTAGCCCTTTTCGGCCTAGATTTAGCCCTTTTGTACGTACCTGAAATGCGAGAATACATTTTTAGCTCTAAACTTAAAAACGCGCATATTCAGCCCTTTTTGTATATTCTATTTATTTTCTATTTGTTTTTCTGGCAATAGCGAATGGCTAAAACTTTCCTAAAAATTTAAAAACGTGCGAACGGAAAATCATGAAAGGTACGATTAGGTTTTGGATGAATGCAATTGATAGCAATCTATTTATTTATCTTTCTAGTTTTGCTAGTATTTATGATAAATCAATATATCGTGACCTTAGGATAACAAGGTTCTATCGTACATGTAGTTTTGGTGCAGATAGAACCTTGTTGTCCTAAGGTCGCGATATTTACAGCATGAATTTATTTAAAAATAAAATGTCATTGAACAAATTTAATTTATATTGAAAATAGCCTAAAACAAGTTTAAAGTTTTTGTTAAAGCTACGAAATAAAAATAGACTTGCAATATTCGTTGCTGCGATTTTTCAAAATTCTGCTTTGAAATTGGATTAGTGTCCAGATTATGAAATTATAGTTTTGCAATTTTTGTATTTTCATTCTTCTCCTTTTAATATTTTATATATAAATACAAGTACAAAAATTCAAAAAATTTTATATGAAAATTTTCTCAACGCAAGGTGAAGTGAACAACAAAATTACCCCCTAAGCAAGGCGAATTAATTTTACAGGTGGCGTTAAAAACACAGCTGTGCTACTTTTTTTTCTTAATTAGAGAGAGGAATGTCAAAAGTTACTTGTGTTTTTGACATATCGGCCAACGAAAGCAACAAAAAAATACATTGTTGTGTTTTTGGTGTTGTTACTTGTTGTAGTATCGACACCACCCACTGAACATTACTGCATTTTACGAAATTGCGTTCGAGTACACAAAATACAGTAAATGAGAACACAAATTGAGAGCGTAAAGTGAGTATTTACAAATTTTTACTGCAGAAATTTTTGCAGTAAAATTTAGTAAATCAAAACAACATATGTTCCAAAAGGTAAACAAACAAAAGTAACAAATAATATGCATATAAATTGTGAAAAAATTGTTAAATAAAAGAAAAGTTAAAATAAAAATTAAACCAAAACAAAAAGTGAATAACTATTAATAAATTAATATTGTTTGTGAAGCATTTATTTGGCTAAATACAAACTTTTGAAATTTATTTTGTTATGTTAATTTTTTAGAGTTGTAAAAGTGTGAAGTAGTTGGGGACTTAAGTAATCAATAGCAAAAAAATTATTGATGTTCTTTTAAATAATTTAACCCGCTACAAATTAGTAAAATCAAATAAAATTAAAAACAAACAAATATGAAAGATTAAATAAAATAGTTTGTTTGTATTTTCCAAAAATTTTCGTGTTATAAAAAGTTTTTAATCGATAAGAAAACGAGTTAATTAGTCAAAAGTGTAAACATTTTTCAACACTTCATTTATTTGCCATCAGCTGTTGCCTTTATTTTACGAATTTTTACAAATTTTGCGTTCGCGTACTTTTTTGCACAACAGCTTTTTGTGAGAGCAAATTTTTCAGTTTACTCATTTACTGCATTTTACTGCATAAGTACTCAAACGCACCTAATACCGTGTTCAGATATACCTTTTTTATTGAGTCAATATTCGGTTAATTGACATAATTATCTTTCTGTTCACATATACACAATTTAGCTTACTCAATTTATATTACTACTACATACAACATTCAACGTAAACAAAAATGTACATGTATAAGAAAAATGTAAACAAGTTTTGACATCTTTAAGGAATAAACATCTGGCTTTTGCGGCGACCCAATGGATGGGCATTTGTTTTATTGTAATTTCAGTTTCCAAATGTCAAAACACTGTTTAGTTAGTTGTGTTTTGCTTAATAAACACACTTGTTACAGTGTCGCATTTTAATTTTACTCAATATTTATAACAATTTCGTATTAATTGAGCAATAACTAAATTGCAATTTTATATGGATAATTGAGTTCAATAATGTCGTTTATTGCGTATAACTCAATTAAGGTGCATATCTGAACACGGTATAATAATGGAAATGTGTACATACCAGTGTTGCCACTACGACCGTAATTACCCGAATCCGTTGAATTTTTTACTGCCGTAGTAAGAGCGTGGATAATTTCTTGCAGAGTGGGTTTTTAACATCGAGTTTAATCTTAGCGGCAAACTATAATTAATTAATCTGAGAATTGTCATACTGACAACAAATGGCAACTTTTTATCAATCCACTTAGCATTTTATATTCTTATAAAACGAAAATTAATTCTGATAATTATTTTATTTAGGTTTTCATATGTTTCAAAATCTGAAGTCTTCATCTTTACTAGATTAATGCATTTCTCTGTTTTCTAAAAAAAATTTTTAACAGCTGCTTTTGTTATCCATGTGTATGTGTTGACATTTGATGATTAAGTTAAAACCACCAACATTTGCCGCTTAAAATAGCAAATACAAGTAATTAATCCTCATCTTGAAAACTAAAAACACAGATTAAAGAGGACTTAATCTCTAATCTCCATGTTAAAACCCCACCCTTAGGAGTATATCAAGTGTAATTTGAAACTCTTTCTTTATATATTGGTATTAAAAACTGTTGAGAATATTATGTTAAAGTAGTAACCACTAAATAAAATCGAGACTTGATTTCAGTGATAGATTTTATATTATTTTAGATTTTTTTAATCTAAAAAAATGCACCATCCTCGCATCCAAAGTTACTGTTTCTTTTTAAGAACATATTTCCATTCTTCAATATAGATTTGCAAAAACTTTCTAATAAATGGGGCCAGTGTGGACTCTTAGATTTCGATAAATATAAGCTTTATAGTGATTTAGAATCCAAAATTTACTGCAGAAAGGAATAAAAAAAAAAAAAAAAAAAAATTATCCGGGGGAAAGGTGTGCGCCCAATATGAAAAAAGATAATCTGAGGCCAAGCCACGGCATTCGAAAGCGATCAAATAGCAGTAAAATTTTAATGGGAGTTTCCATCGATATCGTAATTTCATATGCAAAAAATGATCAAGTTCGCGTCTATTAACCGATACACTAAGCTAACAGACACAAAATTTCTACACTAAAATCTAAATTTATTAGACTGAAAAACTGCCCGTTGAAGATTTTTTTCTCAATATACCGGAAAAACATTACTTTCAGTTGGCAAACCTCTCAAAATGGATGTAAAAGTTGGGAGCCAGCTGATTGAATTTTTCTGTATGCAAATAAATAATTGTTGGGATAAGGCTGAATTTGAGCCGTACCTGAACACGGAACACGTTTTCATGTTAAAAATTTTCGTGCACACGTTTTGAAGTCGTTAAAAATTTTCATGTCCACACAATTTTTTGAAGCCTCCCTAAGGAACGCGTCGTTAACGCTTTCAATTGGAAAATCAAATTTTTAACAGCGCGTTTAATAATGAATAATTAATAAATAATAGCAATTTAGCAACTTTTTGATAAATCTAGCGGTCTTATCTCCTTTTTTGCTATTTCTGTTATGTGAGTTTTATTAAACAAGAAAATTAACACAACTGTTCGTGATACAAAATTTTGTCTTGTTTCGGTATGGAATATTAAAACCCTTAACAGAAACGGCAAGGAACATTTTGATCCTTCCTTAGAATCAAATGTGGAAACTTTACGCTGCCACACTAGTCCGAAGAATTTTGATAAGTTGTTATTGTTTTCGGACATTTTTCTAACAATAATTAGATCAGGGGCCTAATTCTGGCAGTCGTAATCGAGTAATTGCTCGTTTCGAAAGTAATATTATTTCTAATTCTTAGAGTCGATACTGAACGAATCGAAATTATTTGTTCACTATTGTAAAACTCAAATTAATGCCTTACAGCACTGAAAAAACAATTCCGAGTCGTTCAGTATTGACTGAAATTATTAGATATTAAATTGCTTTTGAATCGAGAAAGTACTCCATCACGACTGCCAGAATCAGACCCTTGTGTGAAAGTGTAAAATGGCCTTTAACGACCACGCCTTACACAATAAGGCCGAATGACATCGATTTTTCACTTAAACTAGAAACAATAACTTACTTTCAATTACTAAGCCACAAGTTCCTAAATTAAGAAAACCAAATAAGTCGATCCTGATGGAAACCCCTTTAAAAGTTTTATTTTGTGTTGTGTTTAATCGAATGTCTAATTAAAATATTTTATAAGTAGAAAATTTTCCATTGAAAACTATTTAATACCAAACAAAAAAAAAACCCAAAAGTTTTTTTCTTTAAACTTACAAATTATAACGAATATTTGTTTAAACCACACAACATGTTTCATAAATTTCAATGTTTATTTTTGGAAGGGGGGGAAAAGATAACATTGATTGATGAAAATAACTTTAGCTTCCACACATGATAACAAAAAAAAAAAAAAAAAATTAACAATTAAACCCAAGAAGACATGAAGTCTTTAGGAATAAACAATAATGAATTCAGTTACAAATTGTTAGATGGCTGACTACCAGGCAATTGATCTTGGCCACTGACAAAAGACATGTTAAGCTGTCTATCAGTTATTTGAATCAAACATTTTTTTTCTTTCTTTTATTATTACCTACTTTTGATTTTTCTAAAGTAATTGTAATGATTTTTTCTCTTAAAAATGTTTAGCTTCAATATCTAACAACAAAAAAAAACATGACAGTTTCCAAACAAGTTCAAAATAAAACCCTTTAAAGAAAATATTTAACAGACATGATTTACATTCCTAAAAAAGCTTTAAAAAGGTCAAAATATGTTGGTTTTTTTTCTGTTCGAAACAAATCAAAAACTTTGTAATCAATATAAATTTGACATTAAAAAAAATTCAATAAAAATTTAAAACACAAACTTTTTCTTTGAGTTTGAGTAAAATACTGAAAAATTAATGGGCTTAACTTTTTTTCTTCTCTTTCGAAAACAGTAGTTAATTTACGTTTTGGGTGAATAATGTTTAAATTATGTTAATTTATTTCAAGTTTTTATTTATAATCAGCTAAATGATTGCTGCTGTTTTTAAACTAGTAGTGTTTTATTTTAAATTCATTTTGGTATTGGCTTTTTATACCTTTTAAAGCTATTGGCCATTTAGGGAAATAAATTTCAACTGTTATTTAATATGGCATTAATAAATTGTTATCGAAACTTTAAACGCCCATTTTCAACACCTCTTTAGTTCGTTATTATAATTAAATGAGAAATAAAAAAAAAAAAATTACAAACATTTATTTAATTAACTCTGAAAACAGCAAGAGCAGAAGCATTTTTGGCCGTAACATTTTTCGAGTTTTCATTTTGTTTAACTAACGTTAAAAAGTTTGAAATATTTGCCTTAAGCCTAAAACAATTTACTTATAGAAAACGATTGATTGCTTAACTCTATATACTGCTGGATAAATCTTTTAAGACTTAATAAGAGATGTTATCTCCATGTTTGGCTGGGATTGATTAAGGACATTAATTATCGCAGCTTGTAAACATCATTGTTAATGTCACTTATAGAAAAAATTCACCTTCATGTCGATGATGCCCTAACATCAGAATTGTGAAATCAATGCTATTACAAATGGCATCAATGTGGCAAAAAAGTGACATCAATCCAGCGATGAACGTCATCATACTATTTTGTCGTATTTTTTGCGTCAACTGTGCTATGACTACAGTGACATCTTTTCGATGCCACATTTTGTGTATTAATAACATTATTTTCATGTTTAAAAATAAAATAAGAAGCAAAAATTCCCATATTCTATCTGTTTAAATTATTTAATTGAGGGTTTTTCTGTAAACAAAGGCCGGAATACAACAAAAGTGAAACAAACTTGTGTAACGTGTAATTAAAAATTAATTTTCTCTCACTTTGACTTAAGTGAATCCCAATGGCTCAATTTTATAACAGTTTGTCTTTAAATTATTAACTTATGACTCCTTTTACCGATGTTACTGAGTCATCGAACTGATGACATTATTTATTAAACTGACTCCGATCGGTAATTTCTGTGATGCTGATGTGTCCCATTGACGACATGATTTCACCTGATGACATTTTGTCAGAGTGATATTAAAGCTGACATCACAATGATGAAAAGTATCATGGGGTCAAAGACGAAGACACTTGACAAAGTACTGATGTCAAAATACATCAGCGTTATGTCGCCTTTTCTATCAGCGTATCGAATTATAAGTAACACAAATTTCTTTACTTTGGCCAATGTTTTGAGCTAAACAATTCTTAGTATAGTATCATTTAAAACGTGTAGGTTTTGGATTCATAACCTTAACAATTTTGAAGAGAAATAAAAATTTTTTAAAATAAAGTGCAACAAATAAAAATTTCACAAATTTCATGGCATTTATGAACAGGATGGCGTTCACCGTCGGCCCCATTTTACACCACTTTTTCGGGCATACTCGGTCTTATTCCGTCAAAAGTGTGTCGAATATTGGCTTCTTAATAATTAATCGTTGTGGGGTTGTCAGCATAAACCAGAGATTTGATAGACCCCACAAAAAGTATACCAAAAATGTAAAATCACACGAATGAAGCGGCCACTCCACAGATCCATTTCTTGAGATAATTCAGTCACCAAAAGTTTGGCTCAACAAAGTTATAGATTCTCTCGCTGTATGGCATATTGCGGCGTCTTATTGGAACGATTTATCCTCCAAATGATTTGTAATGACATGATAAAAAAATAACGAATCAACGTTGGCACCGGTTCGGATTTAAAGACAAATGGGTTGTGACGCCTTCGACATCTAAACATGAAATGAAATCTAAATCTGAAATGTGATAGAGTCTTAAAAGCCTCATGAGGATTAGAGAGCACAATCCTGATTTTTTACAATTCAGATTTTTTACTAAGCCTGAAAATCCTGTTCAATTTCCAGTTTGTTCTTAGTGGGCCTCTAGTTTTAATATTCGCATTTGATGGATTTATATGGATGCAGGCCTATTTCTCTCCTCAAAAGTTTCGCAGTAGTGGACGCGTAGATACCGGATAAATTCGAGTTCTATATCACAATAACGTCTACAGTGGCGATGATGGATTGAGTAACAAGTTTTGGAATTCTTACTTCTTCCATTCTCATCACGTGGCCGAACCATGGTGATTTCAAAAAAGTTCTACACACTTCATTAATATGACAGCAAAGTACAGTACAGTACGCTACAGTACAGACCAGTACGGTACAGTACGATACAGTACAGTAAAATACAGTACAGCACAGTTGAGTACAGTCCAGAACATTACAGTACAGTACAGTACAGTACAGTTATTCCTCTCGGAAATTCTATGTTTTTAATAAGATAAGCTTTATTATGTATGGGTTGTTTCTTTTATAGTTTATTTGGTATTTTGGAGGGAAAAAATCTGTCTGCTTCGCACTTTGCTTAAGCAAATACCAGTTTTATAAAATTAATCAAAACCTTTTTTTAAGTTCAATTTGGTTCGACTCATATGAATACCACCCTGGTCAGCCAAATAAGTTTCATAAAAATTGGATAAATTGCAGTCGTTCACTTGTACAATTAGAACAAAATTTTTTTTTGTACAGGC
The DNA here is from genome assembly GCA_949318255.1 of Pollenia labialis. Classification (NCBI taxonomy): domain Eukaryota; kingdom Metazoa; phylum Arthropoda; class Insecta; order Diptera; family Polleniidae; genus Pollenia; species Pollenia labialis. The sequence continues at coordinate 133,456,237 of OX439143.1, read as the reverse complement.
ATCAATGTTGCCGACTTTCGTGTATTTTATTAGTGACATATAACACATTTCGCAATTGAATAAATTACAAATGTGGTCAGAAGCAATATATTTTAGCAATAAATCACCGTTCACCACCAGCAACGGTACGCGTACATTAAAACAGGTAAACATATACGAAATTATTAAAACCCACTTGCAATTTATTGAAATAGTTATTATTTTTTACAAACATTTTGAAAAACCCATAATAATTTTTCTTTAGTTATTATCAGGGTGGTGGAGTAGTCCAAAAATAGTTCTAACTCTGATTTTGACTTCAATCACTGACATTTTTTAAGTCCGACTCCAACTCTGGCTCCTACTATTACATTGGTGCTAAATGTATATGAGATTGGTCCCTTTTTCACTTAAAACTCTCTTTTTTTTAATGCAGTACCTTTTTAATGAAAATTATTCTGTAAAAATTTCAAATCCATATTTTCAATATTGTATCGTCAATCGAATCGAAGAATTTTTACTGTGAAAATTTTGGAGTCAAAGTAAAAACATCAACTCCGAATTCATAGCCCTGGTTATTTGTACAAATTGTATAAATTTGGTATCCCACGGCAGTATTTTTTCCTTGGACTATGCCTACGAATCAATAGAATTTATTAAAGAATAAAAAGAATATGTTACAAAACTTTTTGCCTAATTGTTGTGCAATTCTTTATTGACTTTTGCCTGTAAGGACTTGTAAATATTTAATGTACTTTCAAAGTATGTTTTTTTATATGTGTGCACCTACAATATGACATTATGTTACCTGTTTATTTGTTTCTCCACTTTTCTTTTGACAATTTCGAAATTATTTCTTTTCTTTTTCATTAATTTTGCACAACAAACATAACTTATATTTATTTCTAGTGCTTCTAGTGCTTAACATCTCTTTGACAATTTGCCGACAAGGTCACATTTAAGTCATGAAATGTCAAAATAGTGTCACCTTAGAAATACTAGACACATGTTATCTCATAAACGACATTCATTCATTTGTTCATGTAACAGAATTTTATAGAAAGCAAAGAAAAAGAAAGCAAAAGAAGATACAAAAACAAATAAACTTCTTCCTTTTTGCTCTTAAGCAAAATATTTACTAAGGCCAAGAAAATTCTATTTCTTTCTGTCAATAAACACTAGATATTTTTGTCATTTTTAGGTAAACGACCCTGAATTTAAAGGCAATTTCCCATAGTGTTTGAAACGTTATTTGCGACAATTGTTTTGTTCTTTTTATATTCTTTTACTTTTATAAAATCTTATATTTTTTGTTGTGATAAACAATAATAAACACTGGACTACTATTGGCAAAATAGTGTTATTTGTTTGACTTGTTTTCATTAATTTCCTAAATTAAATGCGGTTAGAATTTTATGAACTTCAAAGGGAATTGCCCAAAATAGACGTAGAATCCTTGAAGTCATTGTTAAGAAAAAGTAATTAACATTAACATGGAATGAAGTAATTGGTAATATGTGACAGTAATGGATACGTTGAGGAAAAATCGAGTCTTTTAAACTTCCTACAACTTTAATACTACAACGATCAAATTAGGAAGATAAGAAAGATTCATTTATACATTTTTTCACTTCAAAGAATCCTTTTAAAGTTCTCTCATTACAACGATTGAATCAGTTTCGGGATCCGTATTTCTCTACTAGGCGTTTAATACAATATTGGTAGAATTTAAATAAAGGGTGGTATAACCATAATGCACGATGATTATTGTGAGTCGCAGCTTAACGTCAAGTTTTTTGCCCAACTTAATTTGACAGTTCTTTGTTTCTGTATTGACAAATTCAACCATGGAGATGTACACAATTGAGCAGCGCGTTAAGATTTTTGAAGAATTTTGCGTAAATGGGCGTTCAAATCAAACACACAATTGAGCAGCGCGTTAATATTTTTGAAGAATTTTACGTAAATGGGCGTTCAAATCAAATTCTATTTCGTGCATTTCGTAATTTGTTTGGTCAGCATAATCGACAAAATGTGTCCTCAATCCGGAGAATTGTGCGCAAAATTTCAGCAAACCGGATCTGTAGAAAATGTGAAAACACCTGTGTATGCTCGCCCAGTTCGTTCTGTGTCAGTGGGCCGCACTTCTTCGAAAATCAGGGCGGCCAAGGAGCTACTGTGAATGGTTTTCGCTATCGCGAGATGATAACGAACTTCTTGTGGTCAGAAATTGAGGATATAGACCTGGACAATATGTGGCTTCAAAAAGGATAGTGCCACAGCCAACGAAAAAAATGGATGTTTTGCGTCAGAAATTCAATGGCTCTGTTATCTCAAGTCGTGGCAATGTTATTTGACCGCCATGATCGTGTGATTTGACATCGTTGGACTTTTTTCTTTGTAGATATTTAAGAGCAAAGCTGTACGTTAATAAGCCAAAAACAATTCAAGAGCTAAAAGGTGAGAGGATTCAGCACATTAACGACATTGAACCCCAGTTATATCTCATATTTTCAATGGCTCTCAGACATAATTCAGGTTCAATTTCGTTGATGTGCTGAATTATCTTATCCTTTAGCTCTTAAATTGTTCTTATTGACGTACACTTTTTCTTTCAAATATCCCTAAAGAAAGAAGTCCAATCGTGTTAAATTGCCACGATCATGTGTGGCTACCAATTAACATTTCCGCGACGTGATATTACACGGCCACTGAATTTCTTGAGCAAACATGCCATTGTTTTGTTGGCTGTGTGGCAAGTGGCACTTTTCTGTTGGAACCACAAATCTTTCAGGTCCATATCATCAATTTCTGGCCACAATGAGTCCATAATCATCTCGGGATAGCGAACACCATTCACAGTAACTGCTTGGTCGCCCTTATCTTCAAGGAAGTACGGGGTCGATGACGCTGCCTGCTTATAAGCAGCTCCAAACACTGACTCTTGGCGGATGCATTGGCTTTTCAACAATCACTCGTGGATTCTCATTTGCCAAAATGCGGCCATTCTGCTTGTTAAAGAATGCACTGAGGTGAAACAAATACGAGTGGCACGAAATGCATTTGGACTTCAACGCCAATTTTCGCTCATTTTTCAACCACTGAAACAAAGAAATGTCAAATTAATTTGAGCAAAAAACTTGACTTGAAGGTGTGACTCTCGATCATTATGGTTGGATTTAATTGTGTTCGGTATAGGAACCTATAGGGCGTTCTCCAAATATCGAAACCAATGGTAGTCAAAAAGATTTTTTGCAACTAGTTTTTAACTAGTCTTGCAACATAAAGCATAAAATTAATAAACTAACTATGTTGTTCGGTAAAGGTACCTTGTTATCACCTGATCCCTATTTTTCATGGGTATTCAAGACAGGTTAGCCGGGCTTTACAGACAACTTCTTGCACTTCGGGTTGTTGTAACGGATTCATTTTATATCACTTGTAATTCATTCGATGCTAAAATTAGTTTTTTATGGCTTTATGCCCTTTCGCCTTTAACACGTGTGGTGCACAATGTCTGTGCTTTTTTTTAAGAATCCTACTGCTTGCTGCTTTAGGGACCATTACAATATTTATACACTTTTTCCACACTAGGGAAAATAAAAATGTTTTTAGTATCTTTTCAAGCTTTAGAAAATATGTTGTCTCTTAGTCTAAACAAATAAATTATTTTTTTTTTAATTTAAATTAGTATTTTGTTGTAGAAACGTTATCGTTAAATAATTTTTATTTTCTATAATTTAAAAAATAAAACACAATTTTCTACTCAATTTTCTTAACAATAAAATATCTGATCATTAACACTTTTACAACATTGTTGTATTTATAAAGCGAGTTTTTATCAGTATCAGTTTTTGTTATTTTGTTTTATATTTCAAACACATTTTATTATAGATCGTTTATCTCATGACTTTGCATATTTATAGAATTAGCCTTTTTTTTCAACTTCTTCTTTATAATAAGTCCAAATGAAAAATCTGGCTTATTAGTTGGTAACTCAAACTCAAACTCTAACCTTTTTCTTTTTTTTTTTATAAAAATACAAACTACTTTTGTACTTGTTCGTAGTTAAAGAACTCTAAAGAAAGAAAAAGTAGGAAAGAAGACAACATTTGAAAGAAAACAAAATGTAAAAAAATAATCATTATCAGTTTCTTAGGTGTCATCATCAACACTTTGCCTGGGTATCGTTTTCGATACGAGCGAGTTGTGTGTAGATGTTATAGATTTTTATGGGTTTTGATGAGAACCAAATGGGAAAAAAATCTCGAAACAAAAACTTAAGTCCGATTGCCCCTTTGCACAACTTCTAAAGTCTTTTGTTGAGCGGCTTTTTAGTGTTTCCTTAAGACGATCAAAGTCGAAATGCCGCCGCTTAACATTCGTGTGTGTGTATGTGTGTATCAGTTTAACTGAGATGATGTTGATGCTGTTGATTTGTGCAACAAATGATTTGATGATGATTTTCAAATTATCTTATAAATGATCTATAATTTGATCGAAAATAGTGATTTCTACTTCTACTACTTTTTTATTATTATTGACGTTCTTTCCATCTTTTCGTCTTCTTAGTTTTCTCTAAAGATCCAAAGAGGGACAAACAAGTGCTTGTTTCTTAGGCTTTGCTTTTTTTTTTTTGTGAATTTAAGAAGGTGTTTAAATTAATTAAAGATACATATTTGTATATGTTTATTTTTGTTTGTTAGTTGGTAGACTTACCGCCTAATATTCCATGGATACTATAATCTTTGCGTCCATCGTCGCTGCTGCCTCTTATCAAACGACTTATCGATGATGTTGAGGGCGGATCTGTGTAACCTTCCTGTGAATATTTAAGAGAGAACATGAGAAGAGACTTAAACACTTATTAGCATAATTATATTTATTAATAGATTAAAGTTTGTGTTCCACTGAAATTAATTAAATTTACATAAATACTTAAATTATAAAATTGATGGCTTATTGGGACAATTATAAAAAATGATGTCTTCTTTTTGTGCGGTGTCGAATATTTAAAAAAGAATTAATGAAAAAAAAAATAAAAAAATTATGAATGTTTTGGAAAATATACAGATTAAAAAAAAGTGGATTTTTTTCAAATTTAGTAAGTTTTGTTCATCGTTACCTATGACCATATCCCATCATACTTTCTAACCAACAAAAAAAATTAAAGGACACGCAAGAACGGACACAGATTTTTTAAATACTGTAGTGTAGGGTATCATATGGTTAAACTTGAGCGACTATACTTTTCCAATTGTTTTTTTTTTATAAAATTACATTACATATTTTTATTTTTTGCTTTAATTTCTTTGGAAAATAATAAAGAACTCGTTCTTTATCTTATTAAACTCTTTTTATTCTAAGTTTTCCAAATAATTTTATAAAGTCCAAACAAAATATTCTAGGATTTGAAACGAAAAAAAAAAATCTATTAACCCTTTAACAAACCCCAACATACTGCGCAAGTGTCAATCCAACTGTCAACTAATTAATTAAATTTCAATTGAATTTGTTAAACGCAACGAACACTCGCTCTCACACATTTGGTTTTTCCTTAAATTCTAAAATGTTTAAAATTTGTTACCTTCTTTTCACTTCTAAATCAAAAAAATAATTTAAATACATAAAAATGAAGAGAAAAAACCCAAGACTTGTCAAAAAACAAGATAAGCTGTCACCTAGATAGAATGAATAACTGGCAAAGACCACCACATTTTTCTGAATGGTACACATACGACTCCACCGCGAACAAAAACAACAACAGCAACAACAACAATTGTAAATAAACTACTGTGTGTTCAAATTGTAATAAAAAAAAGACTGATTTTATACAAATCTAATAGACAACTCTCCTGACCAGTTTGTGCGTTGTAGTCATAAATCTGGGCAAGTGCTGGTTATAAAACCAAATCAAATTTTTCTACTTTATCTCTGTTGTTTTTTCTGTTTGTCCAAAAGATCAACTCTCTGTGCACTGAAACAAATCTTGTAATAGTATTTATGAAATATTTTATTGAATCCTTAGCGAAAAATAGTTCAATTGAGAGATTTTTTTTAAAGATTTTTAGCTGTTTTCCCTTTATCATATTTTCGTCAATTTAGTTGATTGTCAAATCAGCAAAAATTTTGTAAATACATTTAATAACGTATCGAAATAAAAATAACACATAAAATATAAATCAACAGCTCGAGGAAAAGATAATTTAACTCAAATTAAATTTAAACTTTAATAATGTTTCGTTATTAAAACAACACAAAAATGTGGTAAAATTAACAGCCCAAAATGAAGTTAATTTTAATATGTATTCTCACAGTACAATCCCAACAAACACGGAGGTTTGATTTCAAATTGAAAATTATTTGAAATCAAACGTTTTCTCAAACGACAAACGTTTGATATTTATTTGAAAATCATTTGAAAATCATAGCGTTCTCAACAAAAAGGGGAAATTATTTTCAAATCGAAAAATGCCTTCATTTTCAACTTGCTTTCAAACGTACATAATTCTCAAATTTTTTTTAAATGTGAATTATAATACCATGTTGAATATAAATAAAACTATTTAATTTTTTTAATTTAAATTTATTATTTATTTAAATAAACTTTGAGATAAACATTCGGTACCATAGCTTAAAGATGAAATAGTGTTCTTTCCGTCCTCTAATTCTTGGAAAGACAAAATACTTGGCTCCCTTTTATTTTGAGGATTTTAGCACCGCGATCGTTCAACAAACTTTCTTCACTTTCCCGTTTTATTATTTTTCTTTTTTTTTTTGTATTTTTAATCATTGTAATTTCTCACAAATAATTTTTATTTTTCACAAGAAATAAACTGTTCACTTTATATTAAAATTTATTTTTAATAGTAAAACACATGTAACCACAAAGTAAAAAAATCTAACTTTAATCGCCATTTTTAATGCTTACATTTATATTTCGCTTTAGTATTGCCAAGTTTATTTTTGATTTGATTTTAACATTTGACATCAAATTGATAAAACATTTGATATCAATTGTTTATTTTCAAATCATTATCAATTTGAATTTAAATGTTAAATCAAACAATTGAAAAACGTTTGAGAATTGCGTTTGATGTCAAATGATAAAGTCATTTCATATCAAAGGTTTGACTTCGTGTTTGTTGGGATAGTGGAGAGAATATTGTGCTGATGTAGGTAACACTTAATAATATTAACCCTAGCCGCAGAATCACTCTTTGAATAGATCTTAAGATGTCCGACCGTCCGACCAGCCTGCTGGCTAGCCGGACTGTACTTGTGTGCAAGGTACAGATTGCAATTTTAAAGATAATTTAATTATATTGGTTTATAAGTTTTAATTGCCACAAGGACCAAAATGTTGAGAACGTGCCCATAATTCCACATAAATCAATTTATTGTTGTGTTATTTTAATTAAATTTGTCTCAACAAAAATGTATTGGAACTTTTATTTAACTTAAATAGATGAAAATATTTTATGTAAAATTTAATAAATTGCTTGCTATATAAAAAGAAGAAAACAAAATTTAATAAAATTTTATTAATTATAAAAAAAAAAATTGTTAAAATTGGTACATTCTTTTCATAAAAATAAAATTTGTTTTATTAAAGAAACATATTAGTAAACCTCTAACAAAAATTAAATAAAACCAACATAATTTTCAATTAAATCTAAAACAGTTTTCTTTATATTAAAATCAGCGAAATCTTTTTTTTTTAAAATACATTTTATTAAATTTATTTAAAAGAAATAAAATTTCGTAAACAGATTTGATAGAAATAAAATTTCGTAAACAGATAACAATAAGAAAAAAAAACAATAAATTTCAGTGTATTTATCAAATATGAAAAGTTAGTTGAGCCAGTTCAACAAAAATAAGTTTAATCAGTAAGATTTTTATTTATATTTTATTTAAATTGACGAAATTACTTTACATTTAATTCAAACCAAACAAAAGCATACAAATAAAACTATAAAACGAAACAATTCAGAGAAAATTCGTCAAATTAAATAATATTTGTTAATTGACATTAAGCATTATTATATTTCTTATAAAAAAGAGTAAACGAAGTTTTAATTTTTTTTTTGTTAATTTAATATAAAATTCTTTGAATAAGCATGTTCTTAATTAAAAAACATCATTCGTTAAGTTGAAGGATATTTACCAATATAACAACTTCAACAAAGATTATTTTTGAAAAAAATAAATTTTTTTTTATTACTTTTCGTATGCGTTTGATTAAATTATAAAACATAACCGTTAAATTAATAATATTTTTTTAATTGATATCAATCAAAATGCTAAAACAAGAGTTAAGTTAGTTTTAACGTTTTTTCCAATTTAATTAAAAATTGTTTGAATTAACAGTTTTTTAATTGTAAAAACGTCATTCGTAAAGTTGAAGGATATTCATCAATATAACAACTTAACTAAAATGTTAGTTTTGTTAAACAATTAATATTTTTGAATAAAATAAATGTTTTTGTAATAATTAGTTAATTTGATATCTGCTACTTTTCGTTAATTTTACACCCAAATTTGCACAATTTACATATAAATTTATGGTAACAGTGTAGGCACTTGCGTTGTAACATTTTAAAAGGCAAAATTCATCTAATTTTAGTTGAAAATGTTACTTACACCCTGATCGAAATTCATCCGAGAAGGAAAATGTCAGTCTATTTTTTTTTTTTTTGATTAAACACTCAATTTTCCTTAAGGTTTGTGTAAGTGTGTTAAAAATATATATTTCTGTTTTTTTTTTTATTTTAATGACCAAGAGGCGTTATTGTATTAACAAGATCAACAAAGACTACAAATTGTTGGTTTTATGCTAAAAACAAACTCTTTCTTTATTCGATTTGTGTTCATGCTTGCTGTTGGCAAATTTTAAATTGAAGGCGCATGCGCACATGCCATTCTTTTAGTCAAATCAGTCATTTAGTGTCTGTACACTCTGCACATATTTAAATTTTAATAGCAAACATATCGGTTGTGATTTATTAAATTGAATTAAAAGAACAGTCGGAGATATTTGCGTTGTTGAAACCCCACAGTTAGATCCCCTTTGGCAGATTGTTAGAAAAATGCATTTTTTTTTTAACTGAAACTGACTCAATTAGTTTCATGACTTACAAATAATCGAAAAAAGTTTCTTTTATCAATATTTAGATGGCAAACTTAAAACTTATGGGTTTTTTTAATTGTAATTTTTTTTAAATATTGTTGAAATATAAATTTATTTAAAGCATTGACCATCGTTACCCATCATTCTGTCAACACATGGGTTCCATGTCGAAATAACTGCTCGTTTTTTCAGACCGAAAACCAATCAAGCTAATTTCGAATATCCAATTCTAAAGTGAAAAATATTTCAGTGAAAATGTTCTGCATCGATCAAAACCAATTGTAGTCGCACGGGACAAGGTTTGAACTATAGTGAACTACAATACGAGTTCGGATAAACTTCTTCGAAGTACGAGTGCGGAAAAACTTCTTAACCACTTTTTTTTTAAAAGTACAGTGAGGCGCAGAACGAGCTATATGGTTTGAAGTCTTTAAAACTTTTTTAATTATTATTCTTTCTTGGTTTTTTCTTCAGCATTTTGTGAAGAAGGCTTAGGGAATTATTAACGAATAACTATACAATCGAACAAAAATAATGACCTGCAAAATTTTGCGAAAAGTTATGGAAAATGTGCTAAAAAGAAGTAGAAAATGAACATTACATACACGAAACCATTTTTCAAAACTCATTCCCCAATAACATACTGTTTTTGCATAAATAAAAAAGTTATTAACTCCTTAAACCATATACCTCATTAAGCCCCACCCTATAGTTTTTAAATGCTCCTGCAGCATGTAGCCAATCATTGCAGAATGGTAGAATATAACATAAGGTTTGTTCGCATCGTCTGGGCGATTTTCGGCAGGTTTTCACTTAAGTAAATAAATAATGATCTTTACAGGTTTCTTGTTAACCTCTTGCCCGATTTTGGCAGCTCTCACACTCCGGCGATGACTCGGAGCTTCGGGTTAACCTTAAATTTTTGGCCTTTTTCTAGAGTAGAATCTATTTATTGCCAAAAAGTGAAAAATAATTTTAACTATTCACCCTTATCGTGGCTGGTGAATTTTAAATATGCCTGCGACTGTTCGGTAATAGATTAAAGAGAACGTGAACTTATTTATTGTTTTTGAATGGCCTCTTTAATATGTATAACTATTTTGTTACCTTAATACATTTAGGGGTCTGCGAAAGAAGTTATATGTATTTCCTAAGGGGCCCGTGAAGCAGAAATCGGTTAGGACCCCTGCTCTAAAAAAAAAAAAAATGTGAGTAGTTTTTGACAATTTGTGCTGGTCGTGTTATTTTGGTGTCGTATATTTTTATTTTAAAATCTCATTTCTTGCAATATATTTTTCTAATATGCAGTACCACAAATAAACCAACCACAAATAAACTCCCCAACGTTATAGGATCTCTCTCTCTCCTTCAACATTTAATATTTTCAAAAGGATCTTATGACTGTGCCACAAGTTTAATAAAAAAAATGTCTTTTAATCTCATCTATCCGGTTTTTTCAATAGACTCTTCACCATGGTAACTGTCATTCACCCAACATAATTCCAAGTATGATGCATTTTGTGAGAAGTTTTGAATGAAGAGGAAAAGTAATAACGAAAAATGTCTCTTAAGAAAATTTGATGGGTGTTGTGTTTGCTTAGACACGAAGACACCTGCTTGATGGACAACAAAAGTTTGTGTAATGGCTAAACACAATTTTGTTATTACGACTATAATTACTTTATTTTCAATTATTATGAAGTTAAATTTTAATGAAATATTTTTTCTTTAAAGTTTAAGTAAATTGAAAAGTTTTCTAATGGACTGGTTTTAGAGTTGCACTTAAATTACAGCTCTTAAATGTATTTGTATTAAAGCAGCTTAGTTCAGCATGTAATTCTTATGTTGCATTAAGAGTAAGTGCGGCTATGACGAATCTTATGTACCCTTCACCATGGTGGCATAAGAACAGAAAGTAATATGAATGCCGTTTTTTAATTTAAATATAAATAAAATCTATATTGTCGTGCCCTAATTTTGTCGAATGTGGTGTATAATTTAATTTTGGTACTTACTGTTACTGTTTTCCATCTACATAGAAATAAAAATCTTTGTATGGGAAGTCCCGTTCTCCAGATATGCAGGAAAAACAACAACAAGGGATTTGTAGGAATAATTTAGGGTGGTTGGGTTTTATTTCATTTGGTAGAATTTCAATCGCAAACTTTTTAGACTGCATTAAATCTAGGGTCTTCGGAAAACCATTTTTAACGGACACACGGACATCGCTAAATGAATTTCGTGTTTTGTATTATATATTTATAAATTAATTAATAAATAAAAAACCACATTGTTGTTTGTACAAACTATGTGCTGTTCTACAAACGAAGATTAGTACTCAAAGCTACGTTCAGTGCTAAAAATTACGTTTAAGTAGAAAAGTTTGTAAATGAATAAATAAATAAAAAACTACTTGTTGTACCAAGAAATGAATTTTTACTTAAATCTAGGTTGTGTTCTTTAAACTTGATTTTGTACTAAAAAGTACGTGTTGTACTAAAAACCTATGTTTGGTACATATGTAATACTACGTTTTGTACTTAAGACTTCGTTTTGTACTCAAAACTATGTTTTCCTTAATAACTGACTACTAAATTATTAGAAATATATATAAAAGAATTAGTAATTAACGAAAACTACGTTGTGTACTAAAACCCGAGTTTTTTAAAACGTAGTTTCTTAAAAAAACTTAATTTTGTATTAAAAACTCCGTTTTTTTTTTTACTAAAAACTCAGTTTGTACTAAAACTATGTTATGTACTAAAACAATGTTTAGTACTAAAAACTACGTTTTGTACTTAAAAATAAGTTTTGTACTAAAAACTACATTTTGTAGTAAAAACTCTAATTGTACTAAAACTACGTTTTGTACTAAAAACTACGTTTTGTTCTAAAACTACATTTTGTACTAAAACTACGTTTTGTACTAAAACTACGTTTTGTACTAAAAACTACGCTTTGTACCAAAAACAAGGGTTTATGCTAAAAACTACGTTTGGTACTGAAAACTACATACGTTTTGTACTGAAGACTACGTTTTGTACCAAAATCTACGTTTGGTTTTTTACTAAAAACTACGTTTTGTACTAAAAAAAAACGTTTTGAAGTAAAAGCTACGTTTGCACTAAAAACTACGTGTTGTATTAAAAACTCCGTTTTGTATTAAAAACTACGTTTTTTTATTTACTACAAGCTACTAAAAGCTACGTTTTGAACTAAAAACTACGTTTTGTACCAAAATCTACGTTTGGTTTTTTACTAAAAACTACGTTTTGTACTAAAAAAAAAACGTTTTTAAGTAAAAGCTACGTTTGCACTAAAAACTACGTGTTGTATTAAAAACTCCGTTTTGTATTAAAAACTACGTTTTTTTATTTACTACAAACTACTAAAAGCTACGTTTTGAACTAAAAACTACGTTTTGTACCAAAATCTACGTTTGGTTTTTTACTAAAAACAACGTTTTGAAGTAAAAGCTACGTTTGCACTAAAAACTACGTGTTGTATTAAAAACTCCGTTTTGTATTAAAAACTACGTTTTTTTATTTACTACAAACTACTAAAAGCTACGTTTTGAACTAAAAACTACGTTTTGTACCAAAATGTACGTTTGGTTTTTTACTAAAAACTACGTTTTGTACTAAAAACAACGTTTTGAAGTAAAAGCTACGTTTGCACTAAAAACTACGTGTTGTATTAAAAACTCCGTTTTGTATTAAAAACTACGTTTTTTTATTTACTACAAACTACGTTTTTTACTAGGGCCTACCGTGTCTATGATGTTTATATCTTTTCTTTAAATAAGAAATTTTTGAAAGGCTGATCAAATATGCTGGTAAATATTAAAAACTGATTCCTGGTCTTCGGGTAAGTGGAAAAGTATAGGAGGAATAATCTTTACTGTTCTTCTGCCAATGATCAGCTCAATTCCAAAACATTTTTTAAGTTTGATCTAACTGTTCAACCTTATAAGATCGCCCCATAATGCAGAATCAATTCAATGCTAAATCACATCAACATCAACTTATTTCCCCTTTGTCAATTTGCGGTATTTACAAAGTTTACAGATTTACTTGTCTTAGAGAAATAGGGACGCCTTAAATATGTAAAATAAGCTTATCTTATAAATCATTAAAAAATGAAAAAAATCTAAAATTTTAAAAGGCCTTAAGCAACAATGTTGCCAAATCTATTTGATTTATTTTGCACTAACGTCTAGCAAGGCGTCTCAAAACACGAACTCTAAATTGCCGGGCAGTAATAGACATTTGATAAACTAAATGATTGTCTTACAACAAGACAATTGATTGAAAATTTCTTTATAAATAATAAAACACGTGACAAGCAGCTGAATTATAAAAAATATAATACATAATATATTATTCAATAACCATTAATAGATATAAGCAATTCAATTAAGATTTAAAAAAAAATTAAATCATGGCCAATTGATTTCTTTTTGTTTAAGCTAAGCACCAAAAAAAAGAACTATTTGCATGAAAAAAGAAAACTGTATTCTCTTTAATCTGACAAATAATCCAGGCTTAAATTTCCTTTTATCTTCCCTTTTGCATATTTTTATGAACAGTCGTCCGCCAGCCAGTCTTTTTTTTCCTTGGCTTAAAACCAAATCAAAACATTAAACACCCCTGCCACAATTGATCATAGACCAAAGATCCAACCCAGCAAACAATGAATGAACGTCGGCATGAGGATAATGTCCAAAAAGGGGCAACTGTTATTGAATGGATAACAATGTTGGGTTAAGACCAAAATATATTTAAAACAACTCATATTCTAATTTAGCGTGAAGCGCACCTGGAGGCTGTTGAAGCCTACTCAATGTAACAAAAAAAAGCAATAGCAGACAGCAAAACAATAACAGCATTAAGGTTATATAAAAAATTAGGGGGTTTCAAAAACGTGTAATCAAACTAAGAAATAAAAAGAAAACAAAAAAGTAAAAACGCGATATTTTGTAATACCGAAATTTGGATATCCTCCAGAATTATGTCGAATTTTGGAGGAGTGGTTTTTATATGGCCCTCCACAATGATTGGGAATTTTGGAGAAGTGGGTCCTATAGTTTGGACAATTTTTCTCGGGCAACAATTTTTAAGTCTGTACTTTCGAAGTGCGGTCAATAACTTCAAGTTCTGTAGAGCTTTCAATTGGCAAATAGCCAATAGATCACGACTGACCAAAACTACCGTAACCAAAACCTTTCAGGACTTCAAACATTTTGAACTGGGTACAAGAAAAACCTTTTTGAATGGCGATACAGGGATCTTGAAAATGAAAGGCAGATTTTTTGCGGAGTGGAAATTATTAAAAAGAGAAGGTTTGATAAATTCATTTCCTACCTAAAGGGGGTCAAGAGCATATCGCTAACACTCAAGGGGGACCGACCGTTATCGCTGAATCGACTTTCCCAAAGATTCAGATATAAAATCACGTAAAATTTGAATTGAAAGACTTTTATGGATTTTAATCACAGGAACATTTTAAAAACAACACTATTTTTAGAAGTGCACACAAATTCGATAATTTTCGAAGTGCTCTCAATTCAATTCGATTTTCAGAACATGACCGATAGCTTAGACATCTTATTTATGATGTCTTTATATTTCTTGATGTGACAACGAGAACGACCAACCTATTTTACCACCATTCACTATTTATATTGGCGAATGTTAGGAAAAGAAACAGAGCCAGTCTATCAGGGCCTGGTTCGATTCCCCACAAAGACTCTGTTCTCCTGCAGACAAATATTAAGGGAGTTAAGGTAACCCCCTAATGTCAGAACGGAACAAGCGAAAGAAACTCATATGTTTGTGAATTTATTGATTGTCTTAGCGATAATAAAGAGATGGCCATTGAGATAAACCTGATACACGTACAAATGAGTGATGAAACATTATGATCATCAATCGATCAATAGAACGAATACTTGGCAATATTTATTGTATGAATTTACTAAAAAAAATATAAAAATAAACTAAAAGCTTGCGATAAAGCTTTACATCTTTAAGTACGAGTACATATTAATCTAGACATACGTCATATATGGTATCACTATCGGCATATTAAAGTGTAACTAATTGCGGCTTTCAAGTAAAAGTAATGTTTGAAACAATAAAAACTAAAACTGCAAAATAAAAATGTACCAAAATAAAATAACAAAAACTGAATTAAAAAAAGCAAAATCACTAAAACAAAAAAACGAAAACAATCTGAAGAACAGAAAAAAGCCAAAGGGGCTGTTCAAAGATTCTCAAAGCGAAGGCAGGCAGCAAGCAGCACAAAAAATATTTATAAGTACAATGAAAATGATATGTATTGGCTTGGAGTTAAAGTAATTTCTTAACTGCCATAGAACGTTTATGGAATAAGCTTGATGGTATCAAATTTTCAGAATTTGAAATACTAATCCCAATTAAACTCACAATAAATCTGATATACAATACAGTAGTTGTTATGGTTTTTCTGAAGACTGAGTGGCTTCTGTTAAGTGGGGGACTTTTTGAATAAAGATTTTTATTTGTATTTTTTTCTTTAACGTAATCGTTACGTTAATTATTTCGTTATGTTCAGGATAGTTTAAGATTATTGCTAAAACCCGTTATGTAACCGGACACAAGGCAAAAAGTACCGTAAACGTCGCCAATGATACCAGGATCCTCAATAGTTTTCTCTAAAGGTCGCTGGGTTCCAATTTGTGTTGGCCTGCGGTAAACGTTGTGCTCCTAGACTACTTGTTGTTCTGGTCAACGCTTTATGCCATACACTTAAATGCTGCATGAGACATTCGACTTGACCAAATTGATCAGGATTGGTAGATTTGTGGGAAAATAAATAAAGTTCTGCATGCTCCAAAATAAAAAGTGAAGTCTACATTATGTGAAACATTAGGAGACTTACCAGTTTACTTCGTGAGCTTAAATATAGTGATTGTACGTGGAAGACCTTCTTAAAAATCCTTACTAGCCCCGAATGCTTGGGGCTAATTCTGGTAGGCGTAAACTTTAAGACAAATTATGGTTAATTAAACCCACAATCATATTTCATGGTTGCCTCTGAACATATCAATGCTACAAATGCAGTATTCCTCGGATAATAACCTTGCCAAAATGCCAATATTTTTAGGTAATTATGCGGGGTAAGAATTGAAACGAATACGCTTAACTACATCGTTATCGTTTTTATAAGAATACGTTTAACTACCTCAGTGAGGTAATTAAAAGTATTTGTTTACATGATAACTTGACTTTGATTAATGAAAAAAAAGTTGAAACAAAGGAATTTTAACATGTATCAACTAAATCTAAGTAGATAGCAATTAAAAACCATGGGATTTGCTGTCTTAAATTTTATTTGCAATGCTTTTTGCAATGTCCTGTTATATCCTTCAAACAAAAGCGTACTCATACTTACAAACTTATGAACAGGGAAACAGTAAATATGCAATTGCAGGCTTTTTCTTGTGCGGCCAATGAAGGCAGAAAGAACATATTTATCCGTTTTAGAGCTTTTTATAAATTTTGGTACCGATTTGTTTGTGAATAATTTGCATATTTTAGCTATTGCTGCATTTTTATTGCACACATATTTCACGATTTTGAAGCATATTTTAATACATGTTCAGCAAATACAAAAATTGCTTAAAATTCTGGTTAACAGATAAAGTTTCATTTGCTTTAATTTCGTCATCTACATTTAATTTTCACTGTACAATTGTAAACCAAAGCAGTCGTTAAAGATAAATTTTATTTAAAACTGTAAAGTTTTATATAAATTTGTGCTGACATATAAAAATCTGGACGCATCGTTTAGTAAACCGATCGAATCAGAAACGCTTTTTAATGTGATTTTTCGTGTCCGTCCGTCCGTCCGTCCATCTAGCTGGTTGTCTGTCCATGTAAACCTTGAGCGGAAAGTTTAAGTAGCAGTTTTTAGATAATTATTATTGTGGTTATTTTTGCTGAACTGTTTTATGGTTTTTAATCCAAATTTTGATATTTTAATTAGGCTAAAGGACATCAAATTTACTTTTCATTATATTATGTGCGTTCGTTTACTTTTCCAGTAAAATCAAAATAAAATCCAGTAGGTGAGTTATATGAATATTTTACAAATTTATGTGTACGCGAACGCATTTCAGTAAAATCCAGTTTAAATTTGTACAAATTTTGGCGTAAACGATTATTTTCATGAAGAAGGGAATTTTACAATTTTTCATTCTTGACTGCAGTTGGGCTCGAACCCAGGCTTTTACGGACAGGTTATCCTTCAATCGTTACTACTCAATTTCTTCAGAGGGGTTTGCCGTTTACCACTCACAGCCAGCCATTGACGACTGCTGGCAGTCAATAATCAAACATCAACCTTTAAACCAAATTGTATTTAACCTTTGGTAGATCGAAATTTGCGTGTTTTTTAATTATTATCTATTTGCTCTTCCTTACTTCTGTTTTTTCGTACTTTTTGTCAAGAATTCTTCTCGAAGTCCAAAGTACATTTTTCCGTTTTTCTTTTTTTTTGTCTTTCTTTTTCTTGTTGGCCTTTTTCAGCACAACTTGAAGGATAAATGTAATCATAGAGGTCGTCTCTTAGCTTTTAACAACAATAATAAGTATTGGGGTAATTTTTGTTGAAAATTTTAATTAATTTCATGTTGTAAAATTCCATTTTTCATAAAAAAAAAATAATTTAATGAAATTTAAATTTGATGAATTTAAGCCTAAATAAAAAGTTTCAAAAGTTTTTAGATAATTTGATAAAATTTGGTAAATACGTTTTTATTGTCATAATAACGAAACCTTTGTAAGTTGTGAGAATCGGTTTATAATATCACATAGTCCCCATGCAAACTTCTTTCTTTATGTCCATAAACCATTATTTGGCGCAAAATATTTAACTACAAATTAAAAATGGTAGAATCGGTTCATATTTGAACATACAGCTTGCATCCAAATATCAATCCCTAAAATATTCAAGAGCTATTTTATCCTTTTAAATGTTAAGTAATTTTCTTACGTGACAGCTATAACTCGGCAAAAATTTTACAGACGCAGTTAAGTGAGAAAAACCGTTGCTTGTTTTATTTTTGTTTTATTTCTCACATTTTAATCGAACAGTTTCTGGATGCGAGAGTTAGAGAACATGGGCACAGGAGGCGGCTGTGATTATTCGAAGCAGTTTATTTTTGCGGCTATAGATCTTTTCAAGGTCGTGGCGGTTTCTCCTAACTAAATACCGTATTGCACCAGATTGGCTTTAAGATAGAGTAATAAAATTGTTAATTGGAAGTTTGCAATCCAGGTTAATGTGCCGAATTAACTCATTCTTTAGCTCTTCTATATTTTTTGGCTTATTGACGTACACTATTACTTTTTACTATCCCCGAAGAAAGAAGTCCAACGAGTCGAATCATGTTAACAACGCCTCGATGGCAGATAACAAGGTCATTGAATTTCTCGCACAAAAGTGCTATTGATTCTCTGGCTGTGTGGCAAATGGCACCATCCTGTTAGAACCATATAACGTCCATGTCCAAATACTAAATTTTTGGCCACAAGACGTTCGTTATCATCAGTGATAGCGAACACCATTCAAGGTAACTGCTTGGCCGACCTCATTTTCGAAATAGTACAGCCCGATGACGCCGCCAGCCTATAAACCGCACCAAACGTTCACTATTTGTGGGTGCATCGGCTATTCAACAATCACTCGTGGGTTCTCATTTACCCAAAAGCGGCAATTCTGCTTGTTAATGAATCCAGTTAGGCGAAAGTGTGCTTCTTCGCTGAATATGATTTTATTTTCTGTCTGCATTTTGCATAATAATTTGAACGCCCATTTTCGAAAAGGCGCTGCTCAATTGTGTTGAGGTGTGACTCACGATTAATATCGTGCATTATGGTTGGATCACCCTTTATTACTTATAATAGAGGGACCAAGATGCTTCCTTGTTGGACTACAGCGTCGATTTTTAAATAAATGTTCTAAAACTAATTACCTTTCTATCAATTGGTGCTAGATAACTCGTAAATTTAGCTTCAATTTATGTATTAAACCAGACTTTATTATGAAAATGTTGAGAAACATCGACGTAGTATACTGAGCATTTTTTTCTTCGAAGGCTTTTCCTATTCAATTAAGATATGTTTTCATCTAAAGCCGAATTGATGGTTTGGAATACATCTCTATTCATTTAAAATCGGAGTTAATTTTGACAGTAATAGTTTCTTAAATTGCTTTAATATACTAGATAATAAGCTAAAAGGCCTGCATGACTCAACTTTTGTGAGATCCTTTTCTGGCTAAGGTATCATGATAACCAAGGAAACCATTCCATAAGCAGAAAATAGAATTAAATATTAAACGAATAATGTTCTTTGCTATGTGAGGTAGCTTTTAAGCATTTTGTTACTGATCTAATCATTACCAGGGGCTTTCTGGGGGTTTAAAACACAAACAGCGTTTTCGATTTATATTATCTACTCAACTGGTGAGAAATATTTGAGGGAACACATTCTTCAAATGTTTAAAAAACAAATTTCGTTTTTCCGTATCATTTCTTGAACAAGTTTCGAGTTTCCTAAGGGGGCTTAAGTGATAACTGGGCTTTATATCATTCCAAATTACCTTTATTTATATCCCCAAAAGTTTCCACTCTGCGGTTTGTCAATGTAACCTGAGTTAATCCGTTCTTTAAACCGACTTCACAAAAACCTTTTATACAACTTGTCAGATCCAAAAATTTAGAAACTTTATAGAAAAAGATTTTTGTGTATAGTGTACCTACCCCTTAGGGCATTTTTATGCTGGCATGAAAAAGCTTAAATTGATCTTGCTTTGTGGAAAAAACTTCCTTAAGAGATTTTTTGTGTTTCATTAATCACTCAAGCATTTCAATAACCCATAAGAGGTCTGAACACGGTCAAGCATTTCTTATCAAGCGCTATGGTAGCATTAATAAAAATGTGTTAGTTTGTGTGACAGCGACGATGCTGGAAAGAAAATCCAAAAAATTTGATATGACGGTGAATGAATTACGTCCAGCAATCGCTCACGAGTGAATTCAATTCGCCTGCATGATAAGCATTTTGACCGTGTTTATTAAATTTTTAAGAAAAAAAAAGAAAAACGGCTGACTGAGCTTTTAAACTACAACTCTGGTTCCTTTTTTACCCTTTAAATAACAAGAAGTAACTTTTTTCCTTTACCAACACCACAAGCGTCATCTGGTCTGGCCTTAAAGACAAAATAAAAACCTTTTCAAACTCCAAATCAATGCTGTAGGTTTTGAATCAACAAAAAATTCAAAACTAAACGAATATACAAATAAACAAAAAAAAAAAAAAAATGCTTAAATCAATGCAAAAGTTACGCTAATTTAAAATAAACAAAACCAAAATCAAGGCGGTAACTCTCTGTAGTATGTGACACATGAAAGGATAACGTTTTCATGAATGAATTACAGCACAAAAACATGAATGAATGAATGGGAAAATAAAGAAAAACTCTATAGATATTAGAGTTTTGCCAATGGCCTTAAGGTTTCAAGGTGTCAACAACAATAAACATTTGCCATGCCATGCAACATGAAACCAAAACTGTACTGTAACAACACTGATGAGACAACATCAAACATATGATTAAATAATAATAATAGGGAAAACGAAAATTGTGCGTGCCAAGGCGGAAGTTAGAGATGGGCTGTGAAATGCAATTTGTTTGCACCTTGCCGCCTCTCTCTTAAATCAATTTCTTAACGGTTTGGGTGGCATACAAATCTCTTTTAGAGTTTGCATGTGTTTTTTGTCGCTTAGAAAACACCTTATCTCGAACAATTCGTTGTTAGTCAATAAAATGTTTTTTTTATAAAAACAATAGACAAAAGTCATTTACATTGACCTTTAACTATAAACAAACTCTATAGGGGGGGTGTCATTATAACTCTCTGTCTTTTGGTCTTGACATTTTCAGTAGATTTCATTCATCTGTTTTCAACAATACAAACGGAAGTTCTAGTTTTTCCATCAGACACGTGACTTTTTGGAATTCCTTAAACTAAATTTTAAGGTGTAGTAAATATTTAATTAAAGTACATAGCAAAAGGTTAATATGTGGTTTCTGCCACTGTTTTTGTTTTAGTTTTTGCTAATTTTTGCATTTTTTTAATGTCGGCAAAATCGTTTCAAAATAATTCCTTTTGTGTCCTGGAAAACACCTTGCCTGCAATTTTTTTTTCGTTTTCGTTTAACTTACCTTTATTAGTTTCTCCCGTATTTCCCAGCTGAATACACTGGGATTCGCTTTGCACATTTCCTTAATGCGTGCCTCCATTTCGGGTGAAGTTATTTTTGGCTTTGAGCCTCCAATAACTCCCGGTCTTATTGAACCCGTTTCTTGGTAACGATTTAAAATTTTCGAAACACAACCATGAGAGACTCTTAACTGACGAGATATTACACAGGGCCTTACTCCACTGGAGGCCAATTCAACGATTTTTAAACGTATATGATTGGGTAGAGGACGACCATTGATAAATACCCCACCGAGTTGATTTACGCGACCCTGACCTTGAAGAAAAAGAATTTTAAACGTTAAATAATGGTTGATCGTTGCTTAAAGATATAAATTTAAATTGAAAATTGTTTAAATGGACTGAGATCTGCAGCCGTATTCTGTAATTTGCTAAAGCTAAATATCTATCGCTAAGAATCCATAAACTTGAATTAGCGATTTTTTAATACGAATGCAATTCTGTAACATGTATTGCTAAATTTGGCATAAACATTTCATTCGCCGCGATTTTAGTCTTAAATATCACCCCAAAAATGCTTAAATTTTGTGATCTCTATCGGCATTTTAGCGATCGATATTTAGCTTTAGCTAAGCGAATTACAGAATTAGGCTGCTGGAGGATTTTACTAACGCCCTGGTACAGTAAATCTTCGCTACAACAAACCTGAAAGGGATCGCAATATAGTTTGTAATAGATATTAATTCGTTGTACATTTTATCAGTGAAACCCAAAAAAAAATCGTTGTAACTTTAGTTTTTTTTTATCCGAATTCTACATTTGTAAAGCTTTACATATGCAATTGTTTTGGTAACGGGAGTTTTTAGTTTTACTTAATTGTGACTTCGTTATATAGAGGCTTTTGCCTGTGTATTTCGCTATATAGAGGCTTTTTATATTTCACGGACTTTTGATAACGGGACATAACAATTCTGCTTAAATTGTAATTTTGTTTTATTCTCACTTCGTTGTATTTGAATAATACTTCGCTAAATAGAGGTTTAATGGCTTAGAATTTTTTCGTTGCATCATTTTTGTACCAAACTTTGCAATAAAGAGGTGTTTCATGAGACTCAGCAAAAACATCGTTATAGTGGTTTTTTCGTTATAACAAAGTTCGTTATATCAAAGTTTGACTGTATGTGTTTGTATGTGTTAAAGCCCGATATATAAAACAAGATTGATATTCTTTCTGCTTATTTTTAGGTAAAATTATACGGTATAATTCTGTAATTCTGTAGAACGAAGGTGAAAATTCGAGACAATATTTTTTTTTAGAAATTTTGCCAAAATTAGGAATTTCAACGTAACTCCCCAGATTGCCCAACGAAGATATATGTGGCTTGGCTAAAAGGGTCAATGCCAAAATATTTTCTTTTAAGAAAATTTAAATTCCTTTTTTTTTTTATAAAAGAGTTCTTAGTGAATTTGTTAGTAAACCCCTTATTAAACTGTTCTCGGTTAAGTTAGTCATTGGCTGTTTCAATAATATAAAGAGCCATTAACTCTAAACTAAAAAATATTGACATTGGCCTTAAAGCACCGAGCCACAGATATATTTCTAGAGGGTTTGTTAGTTCATTGATGTTGTTTATCTCCCATTATGTTGTGAAACTATCTTTTTTATTTGGGAAATATTTTCGGAAATTCTGGCTAATTCTGTAACGAAAATTAACTTCTTTAAAGTGTTCTTCTTAAACTTAAGCTTTAGTTTCGCAAAACAATATTAGGCTGGTAGGGAATAAACAAAAAACTTAATAAGAGTAGAAGCGTCAGAACACCTCAAACGAGTTTCGCTTAACTTTTATCAACAATTTTTATCTGCAATCTCGGATTTTTTTTGGAGATCCCAAGGATTCTTATTTTCGCAAAATATTAAAAAAATGCCTGGTTGTCAATGTCGAAAGAAATATTTGTACTCGTGAGAAGGAGACCCTAACCGCGATAATAACGTTAGCGCCAAAAATCAAACTTTATTTTATTTCATAAAAATTTTGTATTAAATTTGTCTGTCGCTTACGATAATTTTGTTCTTGCTTTAAAATCGTAACGTGACCATGACATTTTAGCAGATGATGCAAGTGTTGCCAATAAAGTCATTTATTAAAAAAAAAACGAAAATTAAAAATGATGTCGCTTACATTATATTTTGCGGTGAGGGCTCGAAATATTAGAGAAGTAATACATTTTCAAGTGCACGGCACTGTACTAGCAAATTGCTTTATTTTAATGTCCTTGTGAAAACAATAAAGCAATTTATTTTTGTTTTTTTTAAACTAATGTTGGCAGAATTCCCACCAATTGTAGTGGGGAATGAAGGAAAAGATTTTGAGTGTTTGCAATTCTCATTTACTCTGCAGTTTTGTTTGCTAATACCTTTTGCTTTTCTAAGCATTTTTGGGAGAATGTTTCCTGATGAAATGGCCTAAGCAACCAGTGAAATGCGCATAGAAACTAGCTTATATTCCAACAGTAAATTTCAGTGTATTTATTTATCGAGAATAACAATTTTGGAATTAAGCGCGACAAACAAAATCTTATAAGGAAGTTTGAGATTTCAAGTTCGAATTTAGTAGCTTGGCTTTTTTTGTATATCGTTTCCAAAACCTCAAGTTTTCAAACGAGTGTTCAACCGAACAGAAGCTTTGATTTGAGAGTTATTTGACAATGTTAAGTTTGAATAATTTCTTAATGACTAAACATCTCTTTATTTTGAATTTTGAATAAAGCACAAGAAATTGAGTGATGAGCTCAAAGGAAAACTTTAATCGGATTAATATTTCAATCTTAAAAAGAAACCCAGGGATTTGAATTTTCTAAAGATAGTGACTTCGAAGCTGATGGCAAAAGCTTTTAGCGAGGAGAAGAACTTAAAACCTACTCGATGAAAATTTGATTTTATGGTACGCGTTTTAGGTTACATAAAAGATATAAAATTCACTAAAAATTGGAATTGAATTGGATATCAAACAGTGATCTCGCAAATGCTGCTTTGACGATCAAGGAGAAAGCTTTTTACATTTGATTGTGACTTTGATTAAAGATTTATTTTACGATAATCTGAATTGCAAATCGGAATATTTAAAGAACATTTCCATTACGTTTAAAAGCAATCAGTTCGTTACTTAAGAACTCACGAGAGAAAGGTAAACAAAATATGCTCAGAGATATGAACAGATTAATTTTCACCTGAGCGAGATTTGTTAAAACCACCTTTTTAGGTGAAACCGAAGATGACAGGTTTCGCGGTGGACTGTTATTAGGAAGCATCGAAGGAAATAAAGCATAGACTTCAAAAGATTTACAGCCTGGCCCACGATGTCGATCGACAACTTAAGCGAGCGACAATAAGCCACCCATTATTTTTCTCTTCAGCGGTCCACTATCTATCGATAAGTTAATCAGTTCTACTGTAATCCAAATAAAACTTAAGCTTGAAAATAAAAATCGGCAAAACCATATAAATTAAGCCATACAAATACAACCCTGGGGTCTAATCACCGCATACGAAATCGAGCGAAATTTATCGAAATTATTTATTTTGGTATCATGAATTTCGATATAGAATGAAATTTATTGAATTTGAAATAATAGCATTCGATATCGAGTAACTCGACATTACATTTCTCGAGTTTTCATTCGATACGTCAGTGTCTATCGTATGCACAAACATTCGATAGTTTATTCGATACGATGGTATCGAATGCGGTGATTATACCCCTGTTCTACAAACAAAACCAAAAAAACAAACCAAAGGAGTAAACAAAAAACAAAGCAGCAAACAAAAAAATTTTGAATATAATTTTGAGATAAATTGTTTATAAAACTATATAATTTTATTAGTGGTGTTTATAAAATTATGAACAAAAATTTAGTGTTGAGGTTTCGAGAAATTCGAGACAATAGTCTGACTTTGACATTTGTGGTCGCATAATATTTCTTAGTGGGCCGCAAATTTTACAGCCTGTTCATCGATTTCGAACGTTAACGTTCGCATAGAAAATTATATGTAAAACAAAAACAATATTCGAAAATTTGTTTTTGTTTTAAATGTAGTTTGCTATGCGAACGTTGACGTTCGAAATCGTTGAACAGGCTGTTAATAAATGACGTTATCGTTCGCTTGCTTTTATCGATCGACTTGTCGTGCTGAAAACTGTAGGTGGGTCGCAAATCAGCTGCTGGTTGCTGAAAATGCAAACGTGTGATATCGGTCGATATCGTGAGCCAGACTGTTAATTAAAAGAAGTTAAGTTTAAATGAGAACAATTGAGTAAAAAGATCAATATAAGATTTTAATGATGTTTGATACAGAAATCCGTTTAGAAACAAAACTTGATTAGCTGAAATCTGAGATCTTAGTGATTTGTTAACGGAAGGAAGTTTTGGATCTAAAACTTTATTCAAATTTGTGACCATAACGGAAACATAAAAGATGACCGATTTCATGAATTAGTTTTTTGAAAACGAAAGATCGAAATTAGCCTTGAAACATATTTAACAAATAAATCGTAAAAAGAGCTCAAAGAACAAGAACAATTGCGAAGAGGAAGATCAAGATGAGGTTTCGAAAGATAGTAAAATTTGTTGGGAGGCAGAAGGAGACGAGTTTAGACTTGAGAGAATTTGTCAGTTTTACGAAAAGCATTATTATCAGTTTCAAAATGAATTTTTATAAGAAGCCTTGACGAGAGGATCTTAAAGGTGTTCTTAAACAAAATCAACTGGAAGTAAATAAGAGAGTTGATTAAAATAGTCACGTGTAAGTAAGAAAGCTCTTCAACATTAGATTTCATATGTTATATAAAAGTGAAATCTGCACAAAAACGGACAGCTAAGTAAATTGTTGGCAAAATATAATTTGATTTCAACATTTTATAGAAAAAGAGTGTTGAATTTCCAAAATTTTGTAAAAAAATAATGTTATGATCGATCATAATTGAAATATTGATTAATTTCGATGATGACTAATTTCAAGAAAAGGTATTATGAAAAGAAGAGGCCAAAAAAGGTTTCCAAAAATAAATTGCAAAGAAATCGTAATTTACAAGAACAAGGTTATCCATCTAATGGTTTCCAAACCGACGGTCTGGCAAGGCTGTCAGATGTTAACTATCTGTCCTCTGAAGCCTCATTTATTTAGTGAAAGCTTTGCCATACACGAATATGGATCGTTTAACTACCGACAAAACGCGTAAAAATAGATGAAACTTACTACAAAAAATTGATGGTTCAAGCGTGGCTACTTTTCTTGTATTACGGGGTGATAATGGTCGTCAAAATCGATATAATGTGCAAGGAATTCGCAGTTATAAAGAAATTTTAAAAAACTGAAAGCCTTACAGATATGATAATCGCGACGTGCGCACTGCCGAAAATATCGTTTATTTTAGTAAAAAATTGGAGAATAATACGCGATTCCACTGCAATTAAAGATTATGAAAGGGACGACACGCCATCGCAATATGACGGTGCCACGAGCCACACAACACGACCTATTTTGGCTTAATTGCTTAGGAAGTTTCCGGAGCGCGTAATTTTGCGTTTTGGCGACGTCAATTTGCCACCAAGATCATGCGATTTGACGCCGTTAGACTTTCTATTGTACACGGATAATCCCCTTACGTTGGAGCGTTTGCAAACAAAAAATCGTCTAGTTATCTCCGAAATATCGCCAGAAATGTGCGAAAAGTAGGCAAAAAACACCTCAAAGGGATCAACTGCTTCAACCAATCTAGAGACGGTCAAAGAAAAAAACTAGATTTAAAATTGTGCGAAACATAAACCGAAAAAAATTAGAGCGCCCAAAAGAACTCTTTGGGAATTTAAAAAAAAATACAAGCTTTTATATCCTTAAGATCCATGTTGTGGCCATATTTTTTTTTAAATTACACTTGTTTAGCCATTTAGTTTCAATGTGCCTTTAAAACTCACCTTGAAAAGGATAACCGGCAAACAAAGGACGCATATTTAGAGAATTTGCACTAGACATATCCATTTTGCTAGGAACTTTTGTTTGTTTTTATCTTTTAACTCCAAAAAAAAAAAAAAAACTGTTTGGTAGCCGTTCAAACTTAAATTTAAACATAAGAAGCCTTTGGAAAAAAGGCCTTAAAGAATATTATTGCACTTATTTCATAAATTAGTTGAAGATTTTCTTTGCAATTGAAAATAATTCGAAAACTTCTTTAATTTGCACTTAACACTTGGCATTTGATTTTGAAACAACGTTAAACCGACGGTAAATGTAAAATTGAAGCTTTCCTGGCTTATCTTTTGCTTTGCCCGATTTTGTTTTGACAATTTTAAAGAAACCTGATTTTTCTTAAGGCAATAATAGAGAAAACGTTAACGAAATGATAAGGTTTTTCCTCTTCTTCTACTTCTTCGTTTTCTTTTTTTCGTTTTCAACGTTGTTGTTTGTTAAACGCGTTATTTCCAATTCAATCAAACAGCACGACACTTGGCCAACAACTAAAGAGCGCGCGAGCATAAATTAATAAAGCCGCAACAAGATCACAAAAACCACTAAAACTGGTTCGCCAACAAACGTTTTAATAAAACGCGAAGTAGCCAAATAACCCGCTGTGATATAGAGCGGCCTTGCCAGCTCTCTCTCTGTTGTTCGAAAGTACAGCCAGAAAAATAACAAAAGGGGCGTCTTTTTTTTTTGATATTCAGCGTGTGTTATAAAATTATTTTAAACCAGTTGGGCTTTTGATTCACGATTTTCAAAAATTTCGTGGTTGCTAAACAATGGCAACGATCAAAGCTTGGAGTCTCTCAGAGCCAGAGGCTACTTGAAAAAAAGAAAAGTTACACTATATGCTTTTAGCAATACATTAGCTCTCTTTTCTTCTTTACCAAAATCTTAAAGAACTAATAGTACGTGCTCATTTTTTTTTTGTTCTGTTTTGTTACAAACTGTTTTGTGTTGCTCTCTTCTCTTTACTTGGTTCATGTTTTTGTTTTGTTAGTTTATGGATCATTTAGAATTTTCTGATTGGTTGCCTGCAAAAGGGTGTTTTAAATTTTATTTCCTCGATTTATTTCCCTTTTATAAAAGCATTTAAAACGATTTTAACCACCACTATTATCTTGCATAGTTTGAAACTACCACCTTCCTTTCTGTATTTTCAATTAATGATCTGCCGAAATCTAAAAATAAACACACACACACACACAGACGGTCCCATACAAAAATGCAGCCAGCTGTCAGGAACTGAAAGAAGCTGTTGTCTGTTTCCTTAAACAATTCAAATCAATGACTGCCATATTTTTTGTTTACACTTTTGTGCATTTGACATTTCATTACATTGTTGTGTGCGAGTTTTTGCAAATGTATGACATTTATATCGTTTGCAGCCAATTAAACCGTGAAGGCTGGCTGCCGTTCGTATTTTAGTTTTTCTTATTTGCCCCCCTCTGTTTTGTCATCATGTCCTGCTTTAACTGGGACTTTTGTATGGGAATAATAATGGATATTTTTTTTCATTTCAATATTTTTGGTTGTTAGTAAGTGCGTGGACTTTTTGCACCCACGGTAGTAGATTTAATTTTATATTCATTAATGATTGTGTTGTGAAAATGTTGCTTAAAAATTTGCTAGGAAGGGCAGGATTTAAAAGGATGTAAACTCGTGGGGCATAAATTAATTGCAAGAAGACTACTTTTGGAAATAAAGTATCTAAATTTTGCAGAACTAACAATTGCCATAGAAATTTCTAGAAAAGCTTTATATTATGGTGCTGCTTTGCTGCTAAAATAAGCCGTTGTTCAAGCTTAACAATCAAAGATGCAATTCCAAGGTAACCTGAGGATAACCTTAATGCTCCTCTGCTCGCCAAGGAATTGTCGTCGACTTTAGTCTCCGTAGAACGATTATTTTCTGCACTCAGAATCATCAGATACGATATGAGAGCATAAATGAAGCCATGTAATATTGATGCTATCCTAATTCTAAAGACAAATGCAGAGTAATTTCTAATAATAGATTTATGATTAGAAGGTTTGCTCTATTAAGGACAATACAGGCGACATTTTCCTTTCGTATAAACTATCTTCCATCAAAATCTATGCGAGACAGTACAAGCGACATTGTCTTAGGAGTCGTCTTCTATCAAACTCTATGCGGGTTAGTATAAGCGACATTGTTTTTTTTAAGTTGTGTTGTTTAGAAAGCTATTGACGACAATATGAAAGTCAAAGTTTGCATTTGCCATTGGTGAATGCTTCGCAATCACTTGCTTGGTTTGCTTAAAATTCTCACAATCTTTTTTATACCCTCTCCCACATCTAGATGTAAAGAGGGTATACTAAGTTTGTCATTACCTGTGAAACTTTTTTAATATTCATTTAAGACCCTATATAGTAAAGTCTAGGTCCTTGAGTAATTCTTAGCCTATTTAGCCATGTCCGTCTGTCTGTCCGTCTGTTGAAATCACGCTCACATGCGAACGACTCAAAATAAAAGTACAATATTGGTGTCAAATTAATTAAAGTTCTCCTCAGCAATCCTAACCTTTAAAATTCAGCAAAAGCGGTTCAGTAGGATAAGAGCTCTGAATCAAAATTAGGAACAACCACCCTAAAAAATTGATAATTTTATTACAAAAAGTGCACATATTTAATGCTTTTGGAATAAGTTTTGGTCTGTCACAATTTTATATGACTAGAAATCGCACTGTCAAATTTCATGAATATCCATAATTTACAATAGGGCCCATATAAAGCCCACACCCGGAAAACACTTTAGTACGAATAATTCGTTTGTTATAAATTTTGGTCTGTCGCAGTTTTATATGCCATAGGTACGATATAAAGCCCACTCTTGAAATATTCTAACTGTCGGTAGATATTATTAATAATATTATTAATAATTGTGTTCGTGGACGACAAAGTCGTCGACGTTGTCCACTAGTACTATTTTGTATCGAATGAACGACAACATGCCCAATAAAAAATTAAGCTTCAAACGAAGCTGGTTTGTAAGGGAGAAATGTAAGAGTTTTGCTTACCATACCGCTTACGGAAGACATGAATTTTATAAGGCGAGTTCCCTCTTTACAACAATACATTTTTGGCACAAAAAGCGCTTTTTTCAATGCATATAAAAACTGTTGAACGAAGCTATCAGCTTTACGCACTGAATGATTTTTTTACAGTTATTTTTGATGCCCTCCCTTATAAACCTGCTTCGTAGTAAGGAAATGCCGTGGCACTTTAAAGATTATTTTTTATTTAACGAATCTTGTTAAGAGCTACTTCAATTACTCTACTGCATTTCTGTATGTCTTATTGCGTAGCGCATAATTGTGCGCTTATATTTTTAAATGTACCATTAGTGCCTCGCAAAATGATAACATTTTTTATTGGGTGGTCTGGCTTTTTGACGTTCACGATTTAAACGACACTTTTTCGAAAATATCGTTGACGATTTATTCTGGCTGTCCCCCACATTTCGTATAGGAATTAATTTGATCGTGCATCTATCTTCGAGGATGTCTTACAGATGTTTCGATCTGGGACAGTTAATGCATGAGGCACCCACAACTACATTATGGCTGTTATTTTCGTCACAAATATCTGTAATGTTGCTTATACAACCATGATACGATGCCCTCAAAATATAATAATCGAAGAGTTAAGTTATACTGTTTAATTTTAAACTTATAAATGGTGACGATAAAAATGTCCATGGTTGTGACCGACTATGAAATAATTGTGATGTACATACATGAAGAGAACTTGTAGAGGATCGGATTTTGTAACTTTTTATCCAAAAACCCTTCAAATTACGTACAGATAATGTGGTTTGGTTTGGTTAAATTTTCACAGATAAATATCAAAGTTTTGGATCAAGGCCAAAGGATGTTAAAGACATACAAGGGGAATTTACTTCCTTAACTGAGATCTTTAAATTAACACGGCAAATGATTGCTTATCTTATTGTTAACCTATCCAACTGCATTATTACCATAATATTGTTTTGAAACCCACATTTGTGTGTTTCCATTTATAATCGCACTCCTTTCCAGCCCTGATTTTAAACACTGGTATTTCTGCCTCAAAGAAACATCTACATTTGCTCCTTTGGGTAGGTCGTTTAAACGTTTATCATGTGACTACATTAAAAAAACATTGTACCAGCAGAATATTTGTAGTTCGTAGTAGAGTGTTTTCAAAAGTGGAGGAAAAATTAGATATTTTTGCAATATGGGTGGTTGTTTATAGTTATGGAAATGAAACCAACTTTTAGAAAATAGTAAAAAATGCTACAACTCTAAATTCTTAATCAACTACTCTGACTTAGTCAATTAGCAAGTGATTAAGAAACCGGTAATTATATTAAGCAAAATCTCATGGACATTAATAATACTTATAAAAAGTAATTCATGCTTTTTATCAAAAAAATTTCAATTTTTAAGGCACAGGAGACATCGAATCTATATTGGAAGGAATTCTTTGCCGTCGGATTTCTAATTCAAGCAACTTGATGCTAGGCGCACCTTGTTTGGCAAACTCATAGGTCGGCAAGTCACTTCAGCCTGCCAATTTAAGACAAACGATACCTTTTACTTCGGGGATGCAAACCGATTTAAGAAGAAGGCATTAACTAATTTTCTCTGCTTTCCACTTCTTTTACAAAAGTCATCTGAAAGTCACAATCAGTGAATTGGTCGAACTACCTTCCGTAGAGTAAGTTTCTATTATCATGTTTGAGGTCTATTAAGATGTTGCTCATTATCCTTAACATCAGCTTGGACAGTATTAAAAATCTGGAGCATTTGAAATGGATAAAAATTCCCATTTTGGTTGTTTCGGAATTTCGATTGATCTTGAGTGCCGTAATTTTCCTCCAGCTTGTCGTTTTTTATGTCATGAAATTGTTACCGTATCATAGTTAATTTTATAATAACCAAATCACAACTTCAATAATCTTTAGATGAGAAAAAATTTACTCTTCTTCTTTCTACGGCAAAACTATACACTGAAATCTCGTTAGTCCTGAGGGGCTACTTTCTATTGCAATGCACCACGACGGTACCACTACCAAGCGGGAAAAAGAAGGAGAACGGTGGCCTCTTAAAAGGCCTTTCTACTCCTTATTTTGGATGTACAAGGCATGCTGGCTCCATTCCATTCCATTCTCAAATCTTTTTTACACACGTTGTCATTGGGAGTAGGCCTTCCGCTAACGCTTCTTTCGCAGTTACATAGGAATGGTAACTGGATAAAAAAAAACAATTTCCTTACTTTGGTTTGGCAAAAAAAACAAAACCAAAAATGTTTCTTCTTCTCTTCTCCCTTCTTATAGAAAGGAATGTTTATCTTATCTTTTATACGAAAAAGCCGAGACCTTCTATGAGGCATTCTTTAGCAGTTAGATAAGAATGGTAATTGAATCAAAACATTTTTAAGCACGCCTTTAAGTATAAATTTCTTCTGAATTTACCCGCTGGGAGACGTTTAAAATGTATCAAAAAAGGACGGTTGTACTATGATTTTTATCCCTAGTTGCAATCTTTTTGACAGTTTGCTTAATTTTTGTCCTGATTCCAAGCAAATGAACTTATATGTCTATTTAGCTTTTGCGCCATTATTTCTCTCACGACCTTCTCTATAAATGGTGGAGTCGTCGCAAGAAAGAAGTGCGATCCCGTTATCTTGTATCAAACATTTTTTAACCTAAAGTTTTTTTTCCAAAATTTCTAAACTCTTTACAAACTATTAACACAATTATCCAACTACTTTCTATTAAACGCATCCATCAATTTTTTTTTCTTGCCTTAACAAACCGTTAATTCGAAAACGTCAACAAGTGGTGAATTCCCCTTAAAAATTATATTCTCTTAAACAAACCCACTCCAAAGACAATTAAATATTTTTATTTTTGAATGAATGAAGAAATTGGAAAAACTAGTAGCTGGAATTAACTGTTTTAGGAAAATTAACCCAAAAACAAATAGCGAATATTTAAAGTCCTTCTGGAGTACAAAAAAAATTATTTAAAAGAAAAACAGAAGTCAAAAAAATAATGCAAAAGAAATTGAATAATTTCATATTTTGACCACATGACTGATGGGTCTCCAAAGAATTTGATTTTGTATGAATAAGAAAAATATACACTTTAAGGTTTTTACTACAAGTCTATTTGCAGAAAAGGACACTGAAAAGTATATATTTGTCTGTGTATGTGTGTGTGTGTTTGCATTTCTCTTCATTAAAAGAAAGTCCTATTGATTGACAATTGACCATAGGGGTGCTAAACTTATAAAAACAACTCAAGATAAATACAAAACATCTCTATTTTATAACACAGCATAGAATGTCCTTAGACAAGGATATTTGCCACTTTTTTTTTTATTAACCATTCAGTAGTCATAAACACACACAGGCACACATTTAATTCTCACTTCATTTACAAAACTCTTGGAATTTAATTCTTTAACAATTTCCTTTTTCGAAAATAACTCTGAATGTCCTTTAACTACAGCAAGCCTGAAATACTTGTTGTATATGTTCCTAGAATTTGTTGTCAAAGTGTTAAAAATTTATTGGAAAATTTTGTGAAATTGTTTGAATTTTACGACCGCAGTTAAGATACATTTTAACTGTTCACTTTTATAATCCTAGATCAGCGTAACATTTCATCAATTTTATGACTTTTTTTCTTTCTTTCTTAAAACATCAAACATAAGAGCAAGTCTTTAGCTCCTATTACCAAATAAAAGGATGTCATGATCTTAATAATTTACAATATGTTCTAAATCATTAAACATCTGAAAGTCGTCGGTATTTGAAAGTAGAGGAAGAAAATAAGATAAACAACAAGTGTCATAAATGCTGAAATAAAATGTTGTTTTTTTTTTTGCTTGTGCTACTTAACACTTCATTCATAATTTTCATAAAAACTCTCTCAAACAGGCAACTTAAACACTCTTATTATTGATCATTATCAAGAGGATAATCTGCTGTTTATGATCTTTTTTTATTGGAAAAATTTATACGAGTTTATTTCTTGTCTTAATTTTATGACAAACTATATATATTTTTTTCATCGTCAGCTCCTTGCTAAAGAGAGGCTTTTGTTTGCTTAATATTTAGGGTCCGACCAGTGTTGCCAGTTAGTTTATTTTGAATTTCAATGCAGTCTATAGCAAAAATCAGATGCTCTGTTCTCTGAGAAAATAAGTTTTTCTCTATATTCATCCGTAAAAATTTTATTTGCGGTATGACTTAAAAATGCAAGATTAACAACGAATGTCTTTTTACACATGGTTGATGTCTTGGCTAACTTATATGGCATTCCAGAGTGAAAACATCGTTCAGTTATTCTCACCTTTTTTTTAATTTAATGTGTTTTTTTAAACCTCTATCATCAAGTTTCGTGCTACCAAAGCAGCACATTAATTGCTTACCACAACTTATCCTAAATATTGTCATCTATTTCAATGTGCAAGAGATGGTTTGGGCATCCAGAAGTGGTTACTTTAACACGAAAGGCAACGACTTCCAGTTTTAGTCAAAAAAAAAGGCCAAAGAGAGACAATATTTCATAATGATTAATGTCAAACTCAAGAAGAACTTGCAAAGTCATTTTTAACCTACTCGATCAGTAATTTTAGACATGATTTAAAGCCGAAAGACATTAAAACTTGATTTAACAAGTCTAAAATGTTGCATTAACATCATAAAAAAGTTATCTTTACATAGAAACCAGCACTGAAATGCATCCATTGTGTCAACCTGAAGTGCAAGAATTCATAATTCAAGTCCGTCTAACCAGCTGAATCAATGGCAAAGGCGAATATTCATTACGCCAAAATAATGAATTGTCTTTGGTTTTTTTTTTTTTTTTTTTTTTTTTTATGTTTTTTTTTTTTTTTTTTTTTTGTTTTTTTTTTTATTTATTTATTGACATTTTACAATAATTTACATTTTACTAATATTATTTTCCCGCGAAGCCATGTGGCTTATCTGCAGGATAACTTCTATTCTAATGTTAAATGTAATATACATGAAAAAAGATAATAATAATTCATAATTCAGTGGCCGTGGCTATATGTTAATATATATCTAAAAGTTCAATATTTCATTGCGAGTTTAAAATATACGATTGTATTAATTTCCTTCTTTTGTTTGTGTTTGGTAGGTTAATCAAA
The DNA here is from genome assembly GCA_949318255.1 of Pollenia labialis. Lineage (NCBI taxonomy): Eukaryota > Metazoa > Arthropoda > Insecta > Diptera > Polleniidae > Pollenia > Pollenia labialis. The sequence continues at coordinate 133,420,650 of OX439143.1, read as the reverse complement.
TTAGTGGGTAGTTTGTTGAACAGGGCTGGAAGTACAACACTAAGACATTTTTTTCCATAATTGTTGTGGAATCGTTCTACTTTATATCTTCCTTCTGCTTTTCGTCTTGTGTTGTAATTATGGTCTATAGGTTTTAGGTATTTTGAGTCGTTCCAGAATTCATTTATTAGTGCAATATTATATAAGCTTCTGATATTTAGAACTTCTAGTTTTGTTGCTATATTCCCTACTGTTTTTATTCTCCTGTTCCTTCTATTTGTGGCGGTGTTATTGTTGTATGTGTTGTTGTTTCCTGTTGTGTTGCTGCTTGCGCTAGTGTTGTTTCCGTTCATGTAATTGAAAACGTGAGTATTGTTGCCGTTTACGATTTGGATGTTGTTACCGCTTACGTATTGGATGTTGTTGCCGTGTGTATTGTTATTGACGTTTTGTGTGTTGTTGTTGCCATATGAGTTGTTATAATCGTAAATATTGTTAATGCTTATGTTGTTGTTGTTAACATGAGTGTTGATTACGTGTATAGTGTTGTTTGTTTGTGAGTTATTGTTTTCGTTTGTGTTTCTGTTAACGTTTGTGTTGTTGTTTACATGTGGGTTGTTGTGAACGTGAATGTTGTTATCGTTTTGGTTGTTGCTGACGTTTGTGTTGTTAATAGCGAAGGTATTATTTAGGATTGTATTGTTGATTGCGAGTGGGATATTGTTGTTGTTGTTAACATGAGTGTTGATTACGTGTATAGTGTTGTTTGTTTGTGAGTTATTGTTTTCGTTTGTGTTTCTGTTAACGTTTGTGTTGTTGTTTACATGTGGGTTATTGTGAACGTGAATGTTGTTATCGTTTTGGTTGTTGCTGACGTTTGTGTTGTTGTTAACGTATGTGTTGTTAATAGCGAAGGTATTATTTAGGATTGTATTGTTGATTGCGAGTGGGTTATTGTTGACAGGTGAGTTGTTTGCCGGTATGTTGTTTACGATTGTGTTGTTTAGAAGTGTGTTATTTGCTAGTGTGTTGTTTAAGAGTGTCGGGATTACAAGTGTGTTTTGATTGGAGTGCGTATTGTTTGTGTCACTATATATCATTGAATACTGTATTTGTTGGTTGTGTTGTTTGTTTTTTAGCAGAATTTTTAAAATTTGGTTTTGTGTTTGCTGTAGGCTGCTACAATACGTAGAGCTTCCCCATGCTGTAATACCATGCCTAAGGTATGATTCGGCCAAAGAGAAGTATGCTTGCTTTAGGACTGTGAATGGGCTACAATTACTTAGGTGAAAGAGGCTGTAAGCTGATTTTTTTAACTTTTTTCGAAGGTTTTGCACATGGGTTAGCCACTTAAAGTTTTCGTCCACGTATACGCCTAAATATTTATATGTTTTTACCTTTTCTATAATGTTGCTGCATGTATCACTATTATATAAGTTTGTTTTGTGTATGCATTCATTATCATGAAAAACGAGGTTAAATTGGTGATGCAGAAGATGGGGTGGTTTTATATGCATTAATTTTGTTTTTGATGCATTAATAACGAGGCCATTGTCATGACTCCATTTTGTTATTATATTGAGTTCATTTTGCATGATTTTTTCTGCCTCCTCGATTTTTTTGTTGGAAACAATAACTGCAGTATCGTCTGCATATGCAAAAGCTTCGCTGTTTTTAAGAACGTTAATCATCTCATTTGCGTATATCAAGTACAAGATTGGACCTAGTTTTGAGCCCTGAGGTACACCAGTATTTTCCGAAAAAGTTTCGTTACTTAAAATATTGTTAATTTTGACCCTGTAGCTTCTTAGTTCTAAGTAGTTTTTTAACCACTGTAAGCAATTTCCTCTAATTCCATATCGTTCCAGAATTTCAAGAAGGTTGCTGTGAGAAATAGTGTCGAAAGCTTTGCTAAAGTCTATAAATAATGCTAAGCAGTGCTTATTTTCGTTAAGGCATTTATTTATATAATTAGAAAAATTTCCTAGCAGCTTATTTATATTTTTCCCTTTTTGAAAGCCATATTGACAAGAATTTAAGATTTTGTATTTTTTTAAAAATTCATTTAATCTTTTAACTATTATCTCTTCCAAAATTTTCTCAATAGCTGGTAGTATAGCTATTGGCCTATAGTTGTTGTAGTCGTTTTTAGTACCACTTTTGTAAATTGGGCGTATTATTGATGATTTTAATAAATTAGGAATAGTTGCGCTATTTATGCTCGAGTTTACAAAAGTTGTTATTAGTGGAGCTAATAGGGCAGCATTGTATTTTAGGTCTTTTGGTCTAATACCATCTATTCCTGCGCCTTTTCTTTCATTGATGTTTGTAAGAATTTCAAATATCTCTTCCTCACTTGTAGGACAAAGAAATATTGTGTTTGGCAATCGTGGTTTGCTGTATTTCAAAGTATTAATATCGCACTTATGTAAAATTTTTTTCACGTTATTTTGAAAGTTGTCTGCAAACAACAGAACAGAAGGTTCCCTGCTAAACTTGGGGTAAGCGATCACAGGAAATCTGAACCAAAATCAATTGATTTGCTTAAAAGTAGTATTGCTTTTAAAGAAACGTAACAATCAATTTTTTTTGTATAAAAAAAAAAGATATTTTTTAGGGAAACTACATCCCTCTTTTTTTCTACAACTTCTGGCAACTCTGCTTCCGATGTTGTCCTCCGTTTAACTGAAATTGTTAAGTTCTCATAAACATTCTGCCAATTCCTTGTTTGTTCGCGCCTTTGTCTGCAATAATCGTTTGCTAATATAGTAATGATCATAAATATTTAATTTTTTTTTTAAGGATTTTAACACTTTTTTTTTTGCCTCAAATTGTTTGGAAAGACATGTTAACAATAATAAATGATGAGATCGGTAAGTGTTAATAATAAATTTGGGAATTTATGGTAATAAATTAAGTTTTATTCATTTAGAAAGAATTGTATTGCTTAGCCATTGAGTTGATTGTTAACAGGAATTGACGACAGGATTTTGTATGAACGGCAGTGCTTTGATCAGTATTGCCAGAATTTTTCAATAAAAGATCTGGAGGCGAATTACGGCATTCGATGAAGATCGAATGTTGATATAAATAGAAGTTTCGATCGTTATCGAATGGCATAATTTGCCCACTGAGTTTTCCATAAAAGTTAAAAAATTACTTTCTTTTAATAAATTTTCACAAATTTCTTGCATAAAATTTAATACAAAATTTAAACGATTTAAAGATTTTAAAAAAATCGCGCTGTTATTGAAAACGCTACTATTTTAGTGAAGGGGATGTTTTCTGTTTTAAGCCAAATTAGTCTAATAGGTCACGGACAACTGAACTGAGTTTGAGTTGCCAGCAGTGAAACTACGCAACGCCGCTCATGTTAAATGATACATTAGGCGTTGCCTAATTTCGCTGCTGGCAACTCAACTTCAGCTCAGTTGTCATGGGGGGATAATTTCATACACTGATTAGAATCATTATTTGATGAAGATTCTTCTTCTTAAGTACTAGAAAATCTTGGAGAATTATTTAAGGCGTTTGGCAAGTTACGTTTTTTTTTTGTAAAAAAGCATTGGCACTAATGGTTTCCAAAAATAGAATTTTCCTTATTTAAAAGTCAAACGCTCTTTTTGTATATCGGACATGATGGCGGCTATAGTCGGAAGTTTAATTACTTTCAGAGAATTAACTTGTCACGTAACAGTTCTTAAATAGTATAGACCGGTTCTAGTTTTTACACTATATGAAGGGGACTTGTCACTTTAATATGACAATTGGCTCCTTTTCAACACTTTGTAAAAGGTCACTGAAATAACATTATGGCACATTCAATTTCTGTTAAAAAAAATAACTGTCGGAGTTATTGTCCCGTGTGAACCATCTTTATAGATTCCCTTCATAAAAAGTAATACAACCAGATGGAATCCGGAGCTTCCCGCACAAAGCCCATGACTTGTATTGCGGGTATTGCTCTTCCTCTCGCGTAACTACACTTTAAACGCATTGTCACCAGTTAAGTGATACGTCTTATTTTCACCTACCGTTTTATTTATTCCTTTTTATTATAATATGTATTGTGTTCACTGGTCGCGGAATAAGTGCTTTACGAACAATTAACACACATTTAAAACAAGGGTCCCTAAAGAAACCAACGAAAAAACTCTAGAACGTGTTAGCTTCTTTTTTATTTATTATTTAGCGTATGGAATAATATAAAAGAACGAACATATACAGAAATCAAAGGTATTAAAATGATTCTAAATGGTTTACAAATTAAAATAAGTTTGACCATGAAACTGCGTCTGTCGTCAAAGTGTAGATATCGCTCAATGGTCCGTTGTAGGATAAGATTGGGCACTCTTCAATGATCTGATCGGTTGTTTGACGGAGGGCTCCACATGGACATTTGGGATTATCTACTTGGCCCCATTTGCAGAGAGTTTCTAGGGTTCGCAATCTGTTTAGGTTACACCATTCTTTTCTCGGTAATTGAAGGTTTGCTTCACTGATTCGCTCTTAAAATAATAGGCGGTATCTGTGTGAAATAGACCATAGACTAGTCCAAGCTGCGTTGATATCGAAAGATTTCGATGAGTAGGTTCTTGGCGAGGTCTAGTGGAGCATGTCTGGTCTGCAGCCTTCGGCTGGGAAGGTTACGCAAGTCGTTATTAAGAGGAATATGATTATTGCTTTGTATCTTGTTATACTCTCGTAACAATGCCTGCTTTCTCCTAAACTCTGGTGGGGCTATATAACATATTTTTGGCAGACATTCTGTAGGAGTCGGACGAAGAGTTCCAAACATCACCCTCATTGTCGTGATCTTTTTTGTTTCTATTGGGTCAAAACAATTTGTTTAGATATTAGAGTAATTACTAGTACTTAAGTCGAAGGTATCAAGTATCAAACATTTTCTTGGTTAGGTTTTTGTCTCAAAATATTAAAAACATTTTTTTTGGGAGTCGAGTTTATTTACTGGAAATAGAATCAAAACGAAGAATATTTTAAATGTTATAATAATGGAAGAGTCAGTATAATAATGATCAATATTTTGAATGATATGCTAATGGTAAACAGACAATAACTTCTACCACGATCAACGCTTAGAGCACCGCAATAAGTTCCCGTCGTTCATACAAGGAGCAAACCTAAGCATAAGCAAAGTTTGTGTTAACGCCTTCCCTTCAGTCCAACTCTTGCCACAACTGTTTACATCGGCCACAATCTGTCTTCCCCATATATGAGCTGGGCGACTCCTTCTTCTGTTCCCTTTCGGGTACTAGTCTATGGCACTTCTAAGAGTGTGTCCGAATCAGCGTAATTTGCGTCGATTTATTTCAGTCGATATGGTTTGTTAGCCTGCTCTTTTCTAGAGCATATGATAAGATTTGGTTCTCGTTCAGAACACACGTACGATCTTGCGAAGACATCGATTCACGAATACTTGAATTTTTCGCATGTCACGAGTAGCAACATTCCAGGTTTCGTGTAGATTTTATATTCGCATTGAAGATTGCAATTTTCCTACGCAAAAATATATGGTAGGTGGCGAAATGCTTGAAGTGCTTTCTGCAAGCGATTGTTAATATCCTAACACGATCTTCCGTTCGTAAATATAAAATGCCCAAGATAGCAAAATTGGCTGACAACATCTATTTCGCTTGCAATTATTACAAATTAATCCCAGGAGGTTAAATTGATCTGTAATTTTATTTTTTCTTTAAGACATTAATTTTTAAACTCGCTGATTCCGTTGCCAGTGGCTCCGTTAATTTGCCGTTAGAACTGCGTAGCTGTGCGCAAGTACACAAATATTGTCTGCATAATCAAGATCGTTAGGGCAATCCACACACTATCCTTTTGCCGTTCTCGGATCTCTTTCAAGGATCGTTTCCAGAACTTTATTAAACAGAAGTGGTGACAGGACATTGGTCTGTCGGACACCTATCCGAACTCTCACCGTTCTACTCGACAATTTGCTATGGTGTATCCAACAAGAGGGTTTCAGTTATGGCTCTCTATGAGGCGTATAAGCTTGAGAAGAAATCTCTTACAAACCAATGCACTTCAAAATCACGTTGTGGTTTGGTGTATCGAAGTCCTTCTCGATGAAGCATTGATACAGTGGTGAGCGCCATTCTGCCGATTGTCCACAATAGCACGTAAGCCGATAGTAGTCTTATGGGGTCTTAAGGATGTTGTTAATCAGTTTGAGATCCCTCTATCTATTAGCTTTAATTATATTGTTTTAGAACTTTTGGGTATTTCTCGCATTCAGGTAATTTCTAACCCTCCTTTATAGACTCTTCTGGGTGTGTTTCTTCCCTCTGAAATAATGCCAATAATTTTTCAACAAATTTCATTTTACAAAATAAATGTCATCAATATTTTTTTGCTTTAAGATAATCCATAAATATCTCAAAACCAATTTTTCTATACCCTGTCCCGAAAATTATTTGAATTGTTAAATAAAACAAACTTACACCTGGTCTTTTGGTAACATATTTTTACAAATTCAATAATAAAATAAAAAAAATCCATTTGTTAAAAATATACCGAGTTTTGTAAAATTTTTCAAAAACAATTCATTTTACAAAAATACCAAAAAAAAAAAAAAAAAAGCCAACAGCCAACATGATCTTCATAATACAGCGAATTAAGCGTGAAGTTTACGCATATTAAGAGCAAAAATATTTTACAAAAGGAAACAGAATAGAACACAAAATTTTTAAATAGTTTCACCAAAAGGATGTGAGAGTAAAAGAGAAATAGAGTATAAGGGAGAGTTTTAATATGGGCTGAAAAGCGAACAGCAGTTTGCTGACTTTACCTTTTTAGTAAAAGTCAAACAAAACTCACCACTTTTATTAATTGGAAACTAAAATTTCAGAAATTGTATAAAGAAAACTACAACAGTTGTTAAAACGAGTTGTTTCAATATTCCATTCAAAATCTTAAAATTTTCCTCACTTAAAGCAGTTGTTTCGTTCGGAATAAAATTTTTATTAAAAAAAGCCATAAATTTATAATTAATTTTTCCTTATTTTTTCCTTAATATTGTTAAACAAATTGAATGGTTTTCCTGTAAAATTTTAATGAAGCATTATTAAACGCTAAATACATATTTTGCTGATATGAACTGGCGATGTCAGGCAGTTCGACTTCGTGATGTGTTTCAATATGGCTGGTGATTGTGTATGATGAAAAATTGCTGCTGCCGCTGCTGGTGCTGCTGCATTTCCTGGTGTGAAACATAATTTTGTTTCCGTGGCCACAATTAATATGCTTATTAACAAATAAACAGGATGTCCTTAAACATAGTATATGTACTCCATTGAGTGCCGTGACTAAATTTGGTTTTTCCTATTAAATTTTTTCCACGATAAGAATTTTAACCTCAAGATATTTACTTAATGTAACGTTTGGTCAGCTTGACATGTTTGAAATGAAATTACAGTTTTCAATTGGTAGTTTGCATTTTATTTTCATATGCTTAATTTTTTTTTTTTGACTAAAAAGCGTTAAATTTAAAAATTTAAAATTTTTACAGTAGTTTATGGGGTTTACTAAATATTTGTGGCAAATGCCATAAATATGTATATTATAACTAAAATAAGAGATTGGTATATTAATTTAAAGGTTATCAAATTAAACGTCATTAATATCTGCAAAAACTTTTACAGATTTTTACAAAAGTTGTGTTAAAGAACGACGTTTTTTTTGAAAATTTCTACAAATTTTTTTAAAGAAACAAAATTTTCAATAAAAAAATGAATATTTTTCCACGAAATTTATTATAGAGAAATAAATTAATTGGAAATTTTTATAAAAGAAAAAAATTCCTTGATATTCTTTAATAAGGCTTGAGTTCATTTAATTTTCTTTAAATTATTTTTCACTGAGGAAGGAATTTTACAACTTGGAATTTGCATTAAAATTTATTTATAATTTTTCTTGGCTGAAATTCTACAAAAATTATAAAAAAATAGAACTACATATTACGAAATTCGTTAAAAACAAAAAAAAAAATTTACAAAGTTTGTAAAAAAAAACAAAATTTTTTTATAAACGATAAAGTTTCCAAACGAAATTTTCTATACGAAATATGCCTGCTAATAAATAGATTTCTACTATAATTTCTATAAACGATTCAATGCCCCGGATAGTTTCAATGAACGATACAATTTGAACAAAATTTTTTTATAAACAAAAAAACATTTTACGAAATTTTCTATGAAAAACAACAGTTTTACAACATTTTTTATAAACGACAAAATTTGGATGAATTTTTTTTTTTAACGATAACATTTTTACGAAATTTTGGATGTAAAAAATTATTCTGAACAATTCTGTTTTAGCTATAATTTCTATAAACGATTAAATAAATGTCCACGATGTTTTCAATGAACGATAAAATTTGGACGAAATTTTAACAATTTTTTTTTTTTGTAAACAAAAAATTTTTTTACGAAATTTTCTATGCAAAAGAACAGTTTTACAACATTGTTTTTATAAATGACAAAATTTGAATAAAAATTTTTTTAAACAATAAAATTTCTACCAAATTATGGATGCTAAAATTACTTCGAACAATTACATTTTATGATTAAATAAATGTCCACGATATTTCCAATGAACGATAAGATTTGGCCGAAATTTTTATTAGCCACAAAATTTGTATCAAATTTTCGTTTCTAGAAAAAGGTCTGTCGAAATGTTTTATAAGCGATAACAATTCCACGAAATTTTCTATAAATATGTATATACTTCTATATCTACGAAATCCAAATATGTTTTTATTTTAAAAAATTTTACGACATTTTCTTTGCTTTACGACATTTTTTAAAAAAAATTTTTCTGAACGATCAAATTATCACTGAAATTTCTATAATCGATATTGTACGAAATTTTTTTATAAGCGGTAAAATTTTCGAAAAAACCGATAAAGTTTTCACAAAAGTTTTTGTTAACAAGAAGATTTTTAAACGAAATTTTTTATAAATAATAATATTTTTACGAGATTTTAAATAAACGACAAAATTTTACGAAATATTCTACAAGCAACAAGATTTTAACGATATATTTAATAAACTTAACAATTTTCTATGAACAATAAAATTTACACGAAATTTTCTATAAGCGATAAAATTTTTAGGAAATTTTCTATTCACGATCAAATTTCAAGGAAATTGCGTATTTAAGCTAACATTTCCACGAAATTTTCTAATAAGAATAATATTTTTACGAAAATGTTGATCAACAATTTTTACAAATTTGTTTAAAAACGTAAACATTTATCGAATTTTTTTTTAAATACAACGACATTTTTGTGAAAGACCATATTTGAACGACAAATTTCTGAAAAATTTCTCTCGATTAAATTTTATTTTAATTTCTTTTAAGAAATTTTTTAAAAACTATAAAAATTTACAAAAATTTTTGGTTTACTATAAGATTTCCAAGAAATTTTTAAGCAACAAAATATTAACGAAATTTTTATTAAACTGCACAATTTGCTATGAACAATAAAATTTCTACGAAATCTTCTGTGAGCGGTAAAGGTTCAGCGACATTTCATATGAGCGATATAACTTCCAGGATATGCACAATATTTTTTAGAAAAGAGAGAGCGATAGAATTTCTAGGAAATTTCCAATAACCGATAAAGTTTTCACGAAAAAAAGGATAATATTTTTACGAAATTTTTGATAAACGCAAAATTTCTACAAAGTTTTCATTAAAAAGCAAAATTTCAACATAATTTTCCAAAAATGATAACATTTCTACGAATTTATATATAAACAATAAAATTTCTACCAGATTTTCTGTGAAATTTTTTATTAAAACAACAAAATTTTGTGAAATGTTTCTATGATGGAAAATGTTCTAAAAATTTTTTGAATATACAAAAAATCTAAAAAATTCAACAAATTTTTATATATAAAGAGAAATTAATATGAACGACAAAATTTATGTGAAATATTTAATGAACGAGAAAATTGTTTTAAATTTTTTTTATTAACGGAAAAGTTTGTACATATTTCTTTATGAAAGAAACATTTTTACAAAATTGTCTACAAACAAAAAAGCTTTTACGAATTTTTCTATAAATTTCACCAAACAAAATTTTAGTCAAATTTTTGTTTGCCTTTAAAAAGAAAATCGTTGAAATAAAAAATTTCGTCAAAAATTTTCATCAACAATAAAAGTTATTTTCAAATTGTTTTATCGCCGATAGAAATTTTCATCAGAATTTTTTATCGGCTTTAAGCAGAATTTTTGAAATTTTTTTCGCCTATAGAAAGTAACGTCAAAATTTCCTGTAGGTAAAATTTTCCGTAAAATTTTTTTAGGACTATAAAAAATTTCAACGAAATTTTAAGGTTTTTTTTTCTAACGAAAATACTAACAGAATTTTTTGTTGTATTAAAAATTTTCGCAGAAAATTTACTTTCCAATAGTTTTTCCCACGTTAAAAAAAGTGTCTTAAAAGTAATTTGTATAAATTCATTTGGTTTTAAACGAAAATACACTCAATTCCCAATCTGAACGACACCGTAACAGAAAGAGATGACATTAGTTTGAACACAGTTTAGCCGCTTGTTCAAAATTCCCATGTAAGTATTTAACACTCATAACGGATTGTCAAAAAAGACAAAAAAAAAAGCCGCTAAAACGTCGGAAATTTGTTTTTGATTTGCAAACGACAAAACTGATCGTTGCGCTTAAATAAAAACACCTAAACGATAAAATAAGAAAAAATAAAACTTAATTTATTTGCAATTAAACTACAACTTTAAAATGGTTGGGAAAATCTTTTCTTTTTTTTTATTGTTGTAATGTGAATACCGACTCTTTTATACGAGATTGATGTTAAAAGGTTCTTGTAGTGGATAAATCCTTAAATGAGAACGAGACGAATGTTGAATGCCCTGCACTGTAGGCTAACAGCGAATACACAAACATAATGCAAACATATATTTTGATTAAAATATTTTTTTTGAGTACAATTTTTAAGCATATTATAATTACTTTAACCATATTATTGTCACTAGCAATAATGTTATAATCAATTTGGTCATGCATTAATAAACTACAACCTTATTATGGTTGCCTCTTAACATTTTATGGGTCATAATAACAATTATATGGTTATCACTAACAAGGCTATAGTTATATTCAACCATAGTTTGTGTTCTTGGAAAAACGGAAAATGTTTTTGTTTAATTAAAATCATATAAATATTAATGGTAAACAAATTATTGCTATGACAAACTATTATTAGAATTAAATGTTAGGAAGCAACAATAATATGGTTATAGCATCCTAATGGAGGGCTAATTGAACCATAAGATTAGTTGGTAACAATAATATTATTATGGTAATTAATTGCTAAAAAATTGTTCTATCTTCATATAAAGTAGTGTAGGGTATTAAATGCCCGGTCTTGACAGACTTATTCTTTTTTAATTGTTTAGAATTTTAAAAGTTTTGTTTTTATAAAATCATAAAGTTCTACATTTTTTCATTTCATAACAAAAGTCATGTTTACATACTGTAGCAAACCTGCAACGAACGTTTTTGACGAGTTGATAGAAAAGTTTAAAAAACATAAATTCTGCTCTGACTTGTGTTGGATCATTGGCCATCTTCTATGAGCAAGTATGTATTTGGTCAGTGGTATGAAGACCTTTGTGTGGTGGGGCCACAGCATGCAAAACAATCGTCAATAAGCCCTAACCAAAGTTCAGCGAGCAATCGTCTCCATCTTCTACAAGCATTTCTTTTTGAGTTACAATACAAGTGAAATAATATTGAAATGCGGCTTAAATGTTTGATCTTTTTTTTTTTTTTTTGGATTTCGCAAAGCGCACATTTTCTGTAAGTATTATTGTTTTCTTATGAGCATTTGTTAATTTTTATTTATATTTTTTCAAACTTTTTTTTCATTTCGTTTTTCTTTATTTCATATCATTTTGTTGAATTCCTTAAGGTTCGCTCGCTTAGTTGTTATAAAGTCAGGGTTTGGTCTTTTTTCGCCTAAATGTCATTGTAACTTCAAAGTTCAGCTTTATTTTATCTTCACTTAGTTGCTGTTGTTGTAGATTTTTTAATTGCCCGCAACTCATACAGCACATGTTTGTTGTTGCTGTTAAAGTCTTAAAGCACTTTTACGAGCTAAAAACTTAGACAGATTTAAACAAAAAAATTATAGCAAATTTAAGATATGTTGGAAATTTCCTGCGAAATAAAAATGAAACCAGGGAATACAAATTTGTTTATGGCCCCTATTACGGTTGAGTTGAGTTGTAATTTCTTAATTTTTGTATTATGGTTTACAACTTTGCTATAATGCGGTGAACAAAAACATAACAAAAATTACAACTGATCACAACCAGTTGTTTTAATTACAACTTAACCGAGTTGAGTTGTAAACCGTAATACGGGCCTTTAATTTTCTACAGAATACAAAACTTTTTCAACATAATAAAATTTTTTCACAGCCAAAGAAAATTTTAACAGAATTTCGACATAATTTTCTTCTCTGGACAGACGCATTTCGACAAAATTTTCGTTTTTTAAAGTACAATCTTTTTTTTAGACTAACAGGGTTTCGCCAAAATTTTCTACAAATTTGTCTTAAGCGAACAAAATTTGTACGATATTTTCTATTGCCAACAATATTCCAGAAAACTATGCAGATTTAAAAAATATGCTTGCAGTGCACAAAGTTTTTAAACAAAATAACAAATTTACGATAAAAATTATTAATTTTTCTACGAAATTTTATTAGATAGACCAATGATTTTATACGAAATTCTATTAAATGCAATCTAACAGAGTTTCGAAGAAATTTTCCATAAAGAAGTTTTCAAATAATTTTCTAAAGCAAAACAAATAATTTCAAAACTGTCTGTAAAATTTATAAAATTAATAATTCGTTCAAGTTTGAGGTCTGTTTTTATTATTCTTTAAATTCTTTAATTTTCAATATTTCGTCATCCAATGGATGCCATATTGTCTATGAAATTTTCTATACACAAAGAAATTGCTAGCAAATTTTTTGTTAACGACAAAGTTTTAAGGAAATTTTTTTTGAACGATAACAATTGTTACAATATTTTATATGAAATTTTATAAGAACGACATTATTTCTGCGCAATTTTTTATAAATCGTAAAATTTGCCATCGTCCAGACTTGCAATTTTTGCTGCAGCAATTCTTGAGATTATTGATGAGAGTGGCGAGAAGATTAGGGAGGGGTACTCAGTTTCATGTACTCTGCAATTCTGTATTGCTTTATTATTCTCACACTTTTCAACTTAAAGTTCGCTGTAAGTGTATTTGTATTTATTTATATATAAAATATAAAAAGAAGAGTAAAGACAAGATACAAAAATTTCAAGACTACACAGAAAAAAATTTTTGCGCCAGTAAATTATTAATCAAAAATTAAATCAGTTTTAATTAAATATTTAATTAAATGAATTAAACGTTGAACGAATTGAAAAATTGTTTTATTATTTTACTGGCGCAAAAATTTTTTCTGTGTACAATTTCATAATTTGGACGCTAATGCAATTCCAAAGCAGAATTTAAAAAAAAATTGCATCAACAAAAATTGGACTTTTTAAAAAATTTTTTAAAAAAAGTTTCTTTGAAATTTTCTATAAAGGAATTATAGAAATAATATAAATTTTTTTTGACTAAAAAATGTTTTAACATTTGTTTTATTTAACGAAAACTTTTCTATAATTTTCACTGAAAGAAAAAAATGGCCACGAAATTTTCTAAAAACGTAAAAATTTCTACAAATTTGTCTATAAACGACAAAACTTTAACTAATATTTCTATAAACTTTGTTGGTTTACAACAAATTTTGTTAAAATTTTGTTCGTCTTTAAAAAATATCGTCAAAATTTTGTACGCTTTTAAAAAATACCGGAAATTTGTATCGCCTATAAAAAAATTTCACAAACATTTGTTATCCTTATTAGAAAAATTTTTAAGCCATTATAAAAATTTTAAGAAAATCTTGTTTTACAGAAAATAAAAAAAAACAAATCTTTCGGTAGAAATTCACCGCAATCGTGAACAAAAATTCCTTGGGAGTTTTTTCCCTTTTCCCATATTTACAATTGAATTAACATAAGCAAAATGGAAAAAGGGAAAAAACTTCCAAGGAATTTTTATTCACGATAGGGGTCATTATCTTTTCAATAGAAAATTTTAAAAAATACTTTTCAATAAAAAAATTTATCAAAAATTCTTACTGAACTAAATTTAAATTTCATTGTAAAAAAAATCAAGAAAATTTTCTATTTTATAGAAAATTAAATAAAATCTCTCGATAGAAATGATTATTTTCAATAGAAAATTAAAAAAAAATTTCAATAGAAAATTTAAAAAAAAAATTTCAATAGAAAATTTAAAAAAATTTTTTGAAAATGTGTTCTTCTCTTTAGAAAATTTTAAAGAAATTTAATTCTTTATGAACAGTTTTAAAGAAGTTTTCGTCCTACAGAAAAATTTTAGAAAACAATTTTTTTATTGACAGAAAGTTTTAAAAAATGTCTCTATGGAAAATATTAAAGAAATTTTCTTCACAAAAGAACATTTTAAAGGAAAATTTTGAAAAATAATCTTGCTTTCTTTTAACCCTTCGATGTACCACTAAGTGCACCACATGGTCTGACCACACCTCGGTTGAAAGCCCAGCCAAATAAGTAAACTAAACAAAATTTTGAACTTATTTTGTGTTAATTTAAAAACAATCAGTCTTTTTTAATAAAATTGTAAAATATTGAAAATATTCTGTTAAACAACCATTGCAAATAAACTTTTATGTCTTTCTGTCATGTTGAAGGTATAAAGCTTTGTTGCGGTTACCACAGCAAAAACGAGTTTTTCTTTGAGCTTTGATTGTGGTTTTACAAATAACGCACAACGGACGGTAATAAGTTGAACTTGACGGGTACGGTACCGCTTGTATAAGTTCGGATTGCGAGTTACTGGATCTGTAATATAATTTACCGCTATCTGTGTATGTTTTTCTATGTTTTCTATAAAAAAAAACATTTAACTACTTTTTTCTGTGCACAGAAAATGATAAAAATGGATTTCAATTAAATTATTTTTTAAAATTCACTAGTAAACAAATTAATAGTATCAATTCAACGTTTAATTAACTTGATTAAACGAAAAATTCTTAAACGTTTGAGTAAATTTTTTATTAAAAATTTTATTTTTGAATAATGATTTGATCGGTGAACAGTTTTGGAGAATTGTTTCGGTGTGTAGAAAATAAAAAAAAACATATTTTTTTCTATAGAAAATTTTTGAAGAATTTTTTTATTTTGGAAAAATTTTGAGAAAGTTGCGTTTTCTACGACAATTTTAAAGAAATTTTGTTTTCTTTGGAAAACTTTAAAAAAAAAATTAGTGCCATAAACAATTTGTTAAGAGATTTTCTTCTATATAGAAAATTAAAAAAAAAAAAATGATTTTTTAAGAAAACATTTGTTCTTTATAAAAATTTTTTTTAAGAAATTTTCTGTGATAGAATTTCCAAATTTTTTTATGGGAAAAAAATAAGTATCTATGTTATTGTTTTCTCTAACAAATATTTTGTGTTATCGAAAACTTTTTTATTAAAAGAGAACTTTTTTATCAAAAGAGTGACCATAACGACAAACACCTGGTAAGGCTAAAAGCGGAAATGACGATGATTGGACATGCCCTGTTAAGGTCTCAAGCCGTCATTTGCACTTGACTGGAACCTCCAAGACAACCAGCCATGAGGACTGATGGACATCGTTAGAACAACGGAAAAAGTGGGTCTTAGTCGATCGGTATACCAGAAGGTGGGCTTAAGACCAATATTTTTAGGTGCTACGAATATCAGCACAAACACATAAGTAATTTCCTCTTTCCTATTGAGATTTTGACATAAAATTTGAGGCTCTATTTTATTTTTAGGAAGATCAGTTATCATTTTAATAATTGGCATAATTTTCCAATTGGGTCTCCTCTCAAAATCTCATATTTTTCCTGGTATGCAAAATTTCATCCTAAACCAAATCATTTTGTATTTATTATTTTTTTAAAATTTTTTTTTTTTGCAAAAATATAATTTTATGAAAACAACAACCTTCATACCCCATTAGTTGAAAAGTAGAAATAACAAAAAAAAAAAAAAAAAAAAATAAAGACAACAAAGCAAAGCACAACCAAACTTCAAAAAGAAAAACAGCCACCAAATAAAATATGGTCAATGACAAACAACGATTTCATATGGCAAACCCTGCCACTTTTCGAAGCCTGTCGCAAACAGGCCAAGACTTCCCTGAGTCGACTGCACCAGAGAAAATAATCATAAATAAACTTAAAATGTAAAAGATTTTTATGAACTTGAAAAAAGCAATAAAATAAGATTTCGAAACGTTTTAGGTTTTTTGAAATGATCTACTACCCCGACTGATGTGTCTGGATGATTCAAGAGGGAATCTCCTGTCTTGCAAGTGTGTCAGACTGCATGTCTCTGTTTTAAAGACGAAATTGTTTTTGCAAAATAATCCCGCTTCTCGTTGAACGAAAAATTGTCTTCTTAAATGTGTTGGCGTTATGTACTGTGTTTTGTGTTGAGTAATTTGTTTCTGTTTCTGTTTTATTTTATTTTTTCTTTTTGTTTTTATTTTTCGATCGAATGCTGTCACTTCTTTTTTTTTAATTTTAGGCTTCAAGTCCTTTGTTCTTTAAAGTCATGCGTTTGGTTTTGTTACTTTTTTGTTGTGATCTGGTATATTTTTCATCTGGTTCGAGGTGGCGGCATTTTGCTGTTTTGCATGATTTAACATGTTTCCGCACAATAACAATAATCATAAAATCCTAAATGTATTTTTAAATAGTGCGATTAAAATCAAACTGCTGGATTGGTTAGTGTGAGAAATTTAAAGGCTTAAGAAAAAGCGGCAAAGGATATAAGAAAATTCTGGTCATTCTTGGGATCTGGTGTTGTAATTTATGTACTCATACAACTTTTTAAAAATTAAAATTACTTAAACTATTTATAGATTGTTTAGCTAGAAAATCTTTTTTAAGAACTTTTCGATTTAAAATATGTAGTTAATTGAATGCAAATAAAGTTTAAATCAATTGTTTCTTTGAAACAATTAAAGCATTAATTTAATACATTTTCACCCACCCTTTTCTAACACATACACACAACCAGTTGTTCATTCTGCCATTCATGTTACAAATATTTCGAACATTTCAATCTCAATATTTAACGACATTTCTTTTTTGTTTTTGTACAAAATGTAAATTGTACAACAGAACATGATGGCGCGTCTATAAACGTCTGTATATTAAACGTATAGCAATCCAAATGTTGGAGAATATATACATACAATACTTGACAAGCAGACAAACTTTTTGTAATCTGGTTTACACAAAATGTTACCAGATTAGGGTATTTATTGATTTAGACATCGCCAAAATACGGTAATAAATAAGCCAAAATGTTTATGATATTTTAATATTTATATTCAAATTTTATATTAAACTATAAAAATTTATTTTATATAAATTCGAAAATAATTTCGAAAATTCGAATATAATTTCGAACATAAATTTTTTTCTAGAAACCATTTATTTTCGCTTGTTAACGATAAAAGCAGACTTGTTAAAGTCTAAATTCGAATAATTTCGAAGTAAGAATTTCAGATCGATTAATGATTGTGTGTTTCTCGTTTAATTATTGAAGTCAAGTTTCGTAAAAATATAATATATTTTTGAAGTATGTACATTTATCTAAAAATTATCGAATATTAAAAAGTTTAAATAAACATTATTAAAAATTAGAATGTGAGAATTATTTCTATTTAGAAGTTATTTTAATTGTTTTACCCATTTATAGTTTTCGAAGGTGTTCAATGAGTAACAAACGAAGGTATTAACAAATTTGTATGTTGCCTTGATATGTTGTTTCAATTTAAAATTTTCAAAATTAATTATATTTTTTTCAAATTTGTTTTTACTTGTTTTAATCAGTGTTAGAAAATAAACAGTACATTATTTAGCGTTTGGCTCACACACCCAAGAAAGATATATATATATTTTTTAAGTGATTGTGTAACTATCATCAAGAAAGTGCCAAACATTATAAAATGTTTTGTTCTTCGTCAAAAAAAAAAAACAGAACAATTGTAGTGATACTGTAGACAAACATTATATTTTAATGTTCTATAAAGTTCTTGTTTTACATTGATAAAGAAATAAATAAACAAAAAATTTTAGCAACGATTGCACCACGAAGAGCTTGTGTATGTACTGTGTATATGTTTGGTTTGTGTAAAATTATTTTGCTGGCTTCTTGTTTGTTTCGAATGTGTATTTTGTTTTTATAAAAAATTTTTGTTTTATTTTGCCAGCCAAAAACGACGAACATTAATGAGCCGAACCAAACACAATGAAGTTTGTGTTTTTTAAATAAAAACCGAACGGAATTAAATGTTCTCATCTTTTGTTGAGTTGGATAAAAACAGTATTATTTTTGTGTTCGAAAGACGACAAACAGGGAAACGTAAATTTTTTAATGATTTTCTACACAAACACTATAAATCTACTGAACCGAACACTAAGTAGCGATATTTAGTGTTTCTTTTCGAACACTGGTCTTAATATAAAATCAAAACTTTATTTCTTTTTTAGTTAATTAATGTTAATTGCAAAAACTATACCATTTGCTGCAATCAATCTTATTGTACAATCAATTTTCGAATTAAGAATATAAACAAAAAAAAATTTTTTTGTTTGAAAATACCATAGTTTAAGCTTTTTACGCATATTCGAAAATTCGAACATAACTTCGAAAATGTATTTTTAACCAAAAACACCTCTTTTGTTAAATGTTAAAATTAAAAAAGTTTTTTATAAATCTCGTTGTTTTTCAGGAGTTTTAAATATTCGAATCAAACCTAATTTGCTTGCTATGCGTTTTTTGAAATTTGTTCTTTTTGACAATGTTCCGTAAGGTACAAAAATGGACTTAAGTAATTTTGCAAAAGTCTTTTGTGACAATTTAAACTAATGTTTTCCACAAAATTAGAAGATTTTCTTTAAATTTCATCTGGCATCTATGTCTTCCGTATGACATTTAAATCCATGGAGATATATAGCAAAAATGTCAACCATTGTGAGGTGGAAGAAGCAAACGAAAAAGGCTTGTGTGTGTTAAATGTAGCATTTACCACACATGTTTTTTAAATGTAGTCTATGATTCTTTTTTCAGTGATATTTTATTTTATTAAAATACATTTTTGTTGAAAAAGTATAACAAAAAAAAAAAAATAATATGAAACAAATATTTTATCAACTCGCTACGTTTTACTTTTTGCACTACTTTTATATTAATTTACTTGTCTGTTAAATGTCGTACATGGCAACCATTTAACCCCTTTTCTGAAATATTTCACATAAAAAATTTTTTGTTAGTGAATTAAGTTTAATTTAATTAATAAGTTTTCAATTCCGATTTCAATTTATAATGAAATAATTTAAACATATGTAATTCCGATATATGCGTCCAAAGTATCTGTATATATGATTTCTTGCATGTTTAGAAGGCACCAGTAGATCCTAAATGGGTTAACTTATATGTGAAATTCCAAACACACAAGCAACAATGATAAAAAAAATGTATCTTCTGTTAAAAACCAACAGAGTTTTTTATATATTTTTTGTGTTTGTTTTTGCCTGACATGAAAAAGGTGTTTTTTAAATTAATTACTTAATAATTTCAAAAAATATTTCTTTGCAAAATCTTTTTAGGATTCAATTTATTCATACGTTCAGAAATGTTGTTGTTGCTGTTGTTTTTTATTTTTTTTTTATTAAATCAGTATTCCCATCATTTAAGCAATAAAATCTGAGCTGCTGGTTGGTGGTTTTTATTCAATTCCGGTAGCTTAAATGCCAAAAAAAAAACAAAAAAAAAAGGCGTAAAATTTTATTGTTGCAAAAATATCAGAAGAAATACGGTAGTGTATTTGAAATAATATTAATAATAATAATAAATACCTAAATTTCAAATAAAATAAAAAAAACAATAAAATGATAGATTGATATTTGCTACTTGTCAGTTATTGTGTGAGTTTTTCTTTAGTTTTATTCCGAAAATTTACCCAGCCAGCAGTTTTACGAAACAAAAGACCACAAAAACGACTGGATATTTGAAATCACTTGCTGCATATGAAGTCGTAATTAAATGAGTAAAACACCACACACTCTGACACAGTGATAAATGGCAACAGTAGTTGTAATAGATACATTTTTCTATACATTTCTAAAGATGTCATAATTTTTGAATGATTATCTTGACGTTTGTACACTGAAGAAAAGTTGTGATATCACCAATGAAAAATTTCATCGTTGATTCTTTATTTAGTTAAAAAGTTTTTTTTTATTGATGAAATTTTGTAAAAGAATAAACCTTTAACGAAAATGTAAATGGATAAAAAAGATTCTTCTAAACTACAACATGCGATAACATTTTTTTTAATCGAATTAAAAGATAAAAAAAAATCGTCACTATAAAGACAACATAATTAAACTAATATTTCGTCAAATTAACAAAGAAAACAATTTAAGTCAAATAAAAAAAAAAAATTCTATAATATGGGGCATCATTTGTAAAGCGGGCAACCCAGAAAAAACATTTTGTTAGAATTCTTTTATATATCGCATAACTATGGTTCTAGTTGGTATGAATAATCGCACAGTTATTAAAATACATAATATTTTAGCCTGCATAAACAAGGCCGCCAAGATGTGATTTGAAACCGTTGGGCTTCTTTCTTTGGGGTTATTTAAAAGAAAATGTGTATGTCGGTAAGGCAGCCACAATTCAAGAGCTAAAGGATGAGATATTTCGGCACATTAATAGCATATAACCTCAATTATGCCTTAGCGTCATCGAAAATTTGGACCATCGGACCAGCTGAGGTCGCCTCTGCCATTAGGCCGATATATTGCTCCATACATAATTGAACCATAGCAATATTATCATTACAAAAAGAAATGACTACAATTTTCTAAAAAATTTGTGTTTTATTCAAAATCAACAAAATTTAATTTAATTTTATGTTTTTAATACAGTAAAAACTCGATGAACATATTTAAATTAATTATTATTATTATTTTATTAAGGTTGAGGTCTCTTTTTTTTTTTTTTTAAATATTAAATTTATTGAACCAATAAAAAAAAAAAAAAAAAAAAAAAAAAAAAAAAAAACCCTGAAGAAGGCACACAACGGAGTGCCGAAATATTGGTTCAATAAATTTAATATTTTTTTTTTAAAAAAAAAGAGACCTCAAGCTTAATAAAATAATAATAATAATAAATTTTATAAAGGTCGAATAAAAGTCAATTTATATTTAAATTAAAAGAAAACATTTATTATTAATTTAATTCATCTTTCATTAAATTTACAAACTTTTCTCAAAATCTAAAGTGATGATTTAAAATTTTGTTAAAAATTTCAATGAAAAATTAAATATGTAATATTTTGATCTATTCTTAATCTCATATAAGTCTATTTCCTTATTTATCTTGAAATTTTTTTTTGTGCAGTGTATTTCTGACAATCTAAAATTTCCATTTCTATGCCACACAATGAAAACTACTGGGCATAATGCAGTCTTATTGTATCTGTCTTCAAATACACGGAACACCCACCAACTCTTCAAAATCATTTAGGCCGTACCTTTCTTACTTTAGCTTGCTACAACAAAAATATTATTGAACCATTTTAACCATCGCACTAAATAAAGTAATGAATGACAATTGTGTTGAACTTTAGGCTCCACTACACTCCGTCCACTTCGTATTCAAATCTTTATGTGTCTAGTATATGCCGGTCATCTCATTAACACAATAGTTTGTTATACAAGGAACATTAGCATAACAATCACAGTGTTACGATTGTTTTTTCTATTTTATTTTCCTCCCCTCTTTGGGTCTCGTGAAGTTTTGTTTGATTTTTTTTAATGGCTGCTTTATAGGTTTGTTTGTATTTGTTGAGATTTGTTTGAAGTCAGCCGCCATTTGGCGCAAAAATTGTTGGATCATGTTTATAATTTTATTGGCTTTTAAAGAGATTTTGATATGAATAAATAAGTCAAGACAATAGATCAATTAAAACTATTCATTTTAACCGATTTGTTTGGGATTTATTAGAAAATTTAGTTTTGGATTTGTTTTAAAGGATTTTTAAAATTTCGAAGGTTATGAAAGAAATTAAATTTCTCTTAAGATTTTTATATATTATGCAACCATAAGTGGGCAGAATCCAATATTTTTTGTTGCAGATCTGACTTTTTATGTGCCAATTAAACCTTAATCATCTGCTTAGCTATTCGAGTAAAATTCTTTTCTATTATATTATTTCTAGAAGAAATATGAGATCTGTAAAATTATCTATGGAAGAAAAATTCACTTATTTTGGAGTTAAAGCCAACAACTATGAACCGATTTTAACAGAATTTTTCTAGTGACAATTGTTCATGCAAAATTTAATTTGATACTTATCAGATAGAGTTGTATCTTTAATAGAAGCTCAAGAATCAAATCAGAGATGGAAAATTGAAATTTTGTTCACAAATTTTCACTTTTATTTTTTTTTTTCTAATAAATAAATGAAAAATGTCGAAAATAAATACATATAAAATTTCAAGTGATTCCTTTTAGATTTTAATTTCGAGTACACTAGGGATGCCAAACGGGACTGGATTTTTGGGTATCCGGAGTTTTTTAAAAATTAAAAGATAAATAATTTTTAATAAAAAAAACGTCCTTAAAAGGGGTTTACAAACAAAAGTTTTATAATGAAAGTTACATATGATGATTAGGGATGACATTTGCATGCACTAAAAACTCGAAAATATGCGCTTAAAATATGCACTTTAAAAATTCAAAATATGTGCTAACAAAATATGCTCTGAAAACGAAAATAAAGGTTGGTTTAGTTTTAAGGGCCGATGTTGATTTTGGTTCGTATTGAGTTGGTCTGAAACTGAGAAATGTCAAATTAAATGCAGAAAAAAACTTGACGTTTAGGTGTGGTTCACATTCAACACCGGCCGTTATAAAACATTCAGTCTATTGTTATTCAAATATCTTTAAGAAGCTTAAAAAACTAATTTAAATTTTTGTTTGTTTAAAGAAATAAGTACTGTGTTATTAAAAGTAAAACTTTGTCATGTACTTGAAGAATGCCAATGCTTTTTGAAAGCTCCAGCCAGATCAGATCAAAAGATTTGGAATATATTTTATTTATTGAAATCCTTAATTTGTTTTTCAAAACGTTTTGGGTATTTTTATTTTAATTTGACGGGCTATTCTTCCTTCCACATAGTTAATTTTACTTTCTGCAATATCAAATAATTTGACTTAAGTATCCTAATCCCTCCAATAAATCCGTAGTTGGCAAATACAAATGATAATTGACTACTGATGTGGTTTAAAATTTAAAATTTCTTTAATATTTTAAGTTTTTTGAATGGAATTCTGAAGCATCTAGCCAGGCCCCATCCTGTAACTACTGGTTGCGGTGGAAGGGAAACCAAGGGATTCATTTCATTAAAAATTGCAATATTATCGAATAAGCTTCTAAGTTCCTCTACAATGCGGTATAACCCATGTGCCAAACAAGTAACTTGTAACAGTTTTGAATAAAATATGTATTTTGAAACCATGTAAGGTGCTGCATCGTTTTAAAATAAAGGGATCTTTTGTCGAAATCTTGTAAGCATTCTTTTTGGAATGTATATATAAGAAATTTTTTTAATTATACTGAAATTAAAAAAAAGGATTTAAAACCAAAATATGCATAAATATGCGTTTGAATATTTACTGAATTATAGATTTGCTACACAGAAAAAAATATTTTTAATATTTGAAAACGAAAATCGCATATTTGATTACAAAAATTTTTGAATTTTCTGCGATGGCGATTTTTGCGGTATTGATAAAAAAGTTTGTAGGTATAATTATTGAATTTTTAGTCAACAACCAAGTTATTTGAGTCAATAGAAAAAGTGGAATAAATCAAACAAAATGTTTATCGAATTTTTATTTATTTATTTATTAATTATGATGTGCTAAATTCCTAATTTTAATTCTTCGATAAATACACTTAAATATATTGTTGGGTAGAATCTAGTTCTTATCTGCATTTCACTGGTTGCTTAGGCCTGATCATCAGAAAACCTTTTTCCAAAGACCTTGGAAAAACTAAAGATATTATTCATCAACAACTGTAAAGCAAATGAGAATTATGAGGAAAAATGGACAAAAGTTGTAAAAATACTGTCTTTACTTTGATTCTAATATTTTTTTTTTATTGAAAATGAAGAAATATTTCATTATTTCATTATTAAATATGTTTTATTGAGTGCTATTTTGCAAAGTGCAATTTTGATAAATATTTTCATTGAATCAAATAAATAGTTTGTTGACCTAACATTTTATTTTTAACAAACAGTGTTGTTAAAAATTTTCTTGAGATATTTTTTTCTGTGTAGCTTAAACACATTTTAAACCAAAAAGATAGTTTAACTTGCACTGATTTATTAGCCCTAAGTATTGACCGTGGGAAAGAAATTTCTTGGGAATATTCGTGCTTGGGTTGAATATGTAAGAAAATGTTTACTTACAAAAAGCTCAGTTTTCCGTGGCCATATGAAAAGTTTTCTTCTATGCGAAAATCGTAGTGAAGGGCTTTAAAGTTTTGGCATTCAATTTTGTTTGAAAGAAATTAATATTTTTAAGCTGAACTCTCTTAACATTTTTGGGTGACTGGCCGGAAATTAATCCATTTTTTTTTTAATTTCTAAAATTTGCTTAACACTGTCAAATCGTTACATCCTTAAAGAAGGAGGATTACAAAGTCAAAGGAAACACTACACCTTTTGCTTTAATTCGGAAATCAACATAAAATTCCAAAACCAATAACCTGTTGAGTTTGTAAGCATTAAGGACGAAAAGAAAGATGTCAAGTTTATATGTCTGAGTATCAAACCAATTGACACAAAAACATCTGTCGTGGTTTTTGGGACTGACCACATTTGTGCGAGTTTATAAAGACATTGTTTTGTGGTCACTATGACACAGCTTTTTCCATGTGGCTCTTTAAACCACAGCGATATTATCCTGTTGACTTTTGAGTTGGACAAACAAAAAAGGACAATTTTTTTTACAACCTACTAAACTATTAAATACAGCCTTTGAAAAGAAAATTACCACAAATAAAGAACAAAAAAAAAATAAAGACATTTAGGATTTTGTGGGGGAAAACTAAACAACCACACAGTCATAATTGCGGTCTTCATGGCTGGCCGTAACAAATTTTCAAACACCGTCGATTTTTGTTACCTTTTTTTGTTTTTGTTTTTTCTTTTTGGCAAGTAAAAAGTTTAGAGAACAAGATAAATAAGAAGAAGAGAGAAAAGGACTTTTCAAACCACAGCGATCAAATAAATAATCCTTGGTAATTTTGTCTTAAATAATATGTCCGTAAAATTTCAGATTATTTGCGCTTAGAATTTTTGGTTACAAAACTAAATTCAAATGTTCAATTTTCTTATGGTCCTGCTCCACGGGCGTTCACGTGTTGAAAACGGAGAGCTTGTTAAGGCGTAATAAGTTCAACTAAAGTAACAAACAATTAGCACTAGAACCACAAACTCCTGGCAGGATATTAATAAGTATGAAGGACACTTTAAGGTACCTGTTGGGTCTAAAAATGAAAAAAGAGTAAAAAAGACAAAAAGAGTAAACATTTTTAAAGAGAAAGAGAGAGAGAGAGAAAGATAGAGACAGAGACAGATAGGGAGAAATAAAAAGATGACTTTTTGGTAGTTAAACACTGTGTGAGGTTTAGCAAACATTGTCAACTTCTCGTATCAGTTTCTTTTTTTATGTGTCTTTTACTACTACTGCTACTTCTTATTTTTCCTTCTTACTTTTGATTTGAATATTCGTTTATTTTATTGTCATTTTTGTCGCCTGATCATAGTGAAACTAATTGAACTGTTACGCTCATATTTAAACAACGCTCAATTGTTTTCTCTGATCACTACTCACTGTTTAAAGAATCCACGGTGGTCTTCTCAAGCTATTCATATTCTCTCTTTTTGAAATTGCCATTCTTCTTGCTGTTGTTGCTGTCATCTCTTAAGCCACCTAGTGGGCGAATTGTTTTGTCTTATTTAGTTTCAGAAAAGAACCAAAGAAAAATCAATGAAGTCATCAAAATCCCAGACCAATATCGATTATCAACGCATATTTTTGGAAATGAAAGTGAAAAAACAACAAAAAATTTTTTTTTTATTTTAACTTACTTAATAACTTCAATATCCTGCCGTGGCGTTGCCAATTAATTTAGCCGACACTAAACAAATTTTAAACAAAATCTTTCTTTCATATAGCAAAGTTTTGTTAAACGAAACATCTGATTTCAAAAATTGAAGCCAGCAAATTCATCTGCTTAGTTAGATGTTTAAATTTGTTTAAAAAATTAAATATTTGTTTGCGTTTTTTTTCAAAACTCAAGAAACAAATTTTGTTTGGCATTTTAAAAAAAAACTTCAATATATTCCGTTCATCCAATTATCCGTCTGTCTGTCTGTCTGTCTGTCTGTCTGTCTGTCTGTCTGTCTGTCTGTCGGTCTGTTTGGTAGGTGGCACCATTTGTTGATAAGTTGTTGGCAAATTGTTTTAAATTAATTCGTAAATATGCCATACAAATTCATTAGAGCGAGAGAGATACTTTTTCTTTCACATATAAAATGTTTCTCTTAAATTGTGGCGAAATTATAGGTTTGAAGTGTGTAAATTGAGTGTGTATTTCCGTTTTAAATTCGATACAATAATTAAGTGGTTTTTATTTGTGGTTTGATAATGTGTTAATTTTTTTTTTATTACACCACAATTCATTTCATGTAGTATAATCAGTAATTTATGGGTTTTTAATTGAGCTTTGAGAATGTATTAAATTATATTATCATAACTAAAATTGTTGGAATGTATGCTGGGTTAAAGATACTTATTGAATATGAATAGTAGTTTAATATTTTTTACTTTACTTAACTAAATATATAGATAATTATCACAACTATATTATTAATAAATCGCACAAATGACTATTGGTTGAAATGATAGTCGGAGGGGAACAGTTCTGAAATTCAATAAAATTTTGTTTTTTGTGTAAAATTCCCAATTTTCATTCCTAATAAATACACTAAAATTTAAAGGATAAACTAGCTCCTAAGAGCATTTCACTGCTTGCTTAGGCCAGATCATCAGGAAACCCTTTCCCAAAGTTATCTACGTGGCAAGTGGCACCGTCCTGTTGAAACCACACATCGTCCACATCCGTATCTTTCAATTTGGGCCATAAAAAGTTCGTTATCATTCACAATAACTGCCTGACCGTCCTCATTTCGGAAAAAGTACGCCCCGATGATGCCGCCAGCCAATAAACCGCACCAAACAGTCACTCTTTGTGGGTCATCATTCGCCCAAGTGCGGCAGTTCTGCTTATTGACGAATCCACTAAAGTGAATATTCAGTTTTTCAAGACAAAGTCTTGACAGAAAGAATACGAAAAAGCAGAGGAAAGGAAAGGAAGCAACATATAATATAAAATTGAAAATGATAATAACAGCAAATTTCGAACCACCAGTATCACTGGTTAAAGATTGATGTTTGACTGTTGGCTGGCAGGCACCGCAGTGGTGCAGATGTTAGAACTCAAAGATTTCTGATGAAAGAATGTGGTGATTCTTGAAACATTTAAATTCAAAGCCAGGTTCAAGCCCCAGCTCGGCCAAGAAAATTATCAATAAATTTTGATAAAAATTCCAAGTTGTAAAATTCCTTCCTTCAGTAAAAAAAAGCCCAACTAAAAAATATCAATAACCGTTATTTTCGGTCCCTGCTTTTAAGGTTTAATAAAGCTTTTCTCAAATACAGGGTGGCCCAAAATTAACGAAGGGGTTTAAATTCGTTATAACTTTTTATTTAAGAAATAATTATTAATTTTAATTATTTTAATTCAGAATATAAATGGGGAATATTTTTAGTATTTTGAAATATCGTTGGTTGCCATTTTTTTCTCTATCGAAATATTGTTGAAACTGCTACACAGCCATGTTTAAATTGATACTAAAAAAATATTACTAATCGCAATATAAGACAAAACAAAACGCAAATTGTGTCAAATGTAGAGTCAGTCACATATGGAATTGCCCATATAGTTATATTAAACACAACTGGTGGATTCACAAGGTGTGCTATCAAATTATATCGTCATAATGTCCTAAATAATATATTACAATTGTTTAAAAAAATATTGTTGTGTTCAAAACAAAACAAAAAAAAAAAAAATTTAATGCTGTGTTCATTGATTCGTCATAACTGTATAGTAGAAATCTAAATTATAAGCTGTTGCCCACAGCAGTCATTAATATTTCTTGTAATTATCTTAAGACATATGACTTTACAACGTTATGACTACCTTGTGAATACCCCAAATATGTTTAAAATTGTCTTAAAAAATAATTTTGTTAAACGTGACCATATTTAAACATGTTTTTCCTAGGTGGTTCTGTTAAACATATATCTGGAGAAGTAACTATCTCTTGGCATAACAATGTCGGTGCCACTAAAACCTTAAACATATTAGTATTAAAAATAGGCAGATACCCGAGGAACGTAGCTGATCAGAGTCCAATATCTTGGCCCGAAAACCACAAGACCTATGGACTGTTTAGATCCTGCACTGGTATTAGCTGCAGTCCTTTTTAGTGATTTCGCATTGCCTGTGGTCTTAGACCAAATCTTGGAAAGGAAGATGTTACAAATGTCTAGTTAGAGTCTGATTTTTGCCGTTTGTCAAACTTCGGCTTGCTGGCAGTTCTCTAAAGGTGCTATTGCTATACAACAGAAGTGAAAGATTAGGTATTTCAAGCTCCTGAGCAAAGGGTATCCAGTAAAATTTCCGCCTTTATGTTAGTTGCTCTTACACCGGGGCGTCAGTAGACTATTTGTCAAATTGCATTAAATTTCTTTGTATGCTATTAAATTCAATATGGACAAGGGTTCTATTATAAATAAGTTATAAAAGATTTCGGCAAATTTATTTAAAAACGATTGGAATACTTTTTTATTTCAATAGATATCAAAAGAGCTCTTAAAATTTTAATTAAATTAACTAAAAAAATCATGTTACGGTCATAACATTATCACTCTAATCACCTTTTAAAATAAAACTTTATTATTTCACACAAAGTGTTAATTAATTTTATGGCATAACACGCCAATAGAATCAAATTTAAAATTTCCAATAATTTAAGCCACACATGTCAATTGGCGCTTCAGTGCCTGAACGCTCGAGCTATTTCTTTTAAATGCGCTAAACCATGACAGTTCATCTTATACGAACACAAACCTTTTCCACATTCAAACCCTAATCAAGTTATCTTGATTAAACTGAAACAATATAATTACAGGTGTTAGGCCAGAAAAATGTTGGTTTTGAAGAAGTTCTGCTTGATTTCAAAGCTGAAAATGAAGAAGAATTAAAAATTAATTAAGATAATCTTTTTAGTTTTAATAAAGATTTCTTTAAAGATTAGACATTTCGAAGAAAGATTATGAAAAGTGTTGGAAACTGATGGTTTTTTGGAAATTTTTGTATGTTTCTATGGTGCAACTGTTTAAATTCGAAGAAATAATAGGAATTATTATTTAATAGAAAAGGGTGTCTCGGTGGATAGTTGGCAGTGAAGTAGTACATACATAAGTGAAAGGTTTAAGGGTTCGATGCCCGCCAGAGACTTTGATCTGTTTACAAGACACAAGTACACAATTAAAAAACTCTTTCGGTTTTTGAAGCGACTTAATCGGTATCCAAATAGGTCCCCCATTATTGAGTTAATGTTTAACCAAATAAGTACCCATTGTTAAGACGAGAAATAAGAAATTTAGGCATACATTTTTTCACGAATAATGCCTTAAATTTAAAGTCTGATTAACACATGCTTTAAGAAAAAAAAATTTCTAACAATTCTTATATTTACTTTATTTCATATTTCATTGTTCACATTTTCTAGCATTTTTTTCCATTTATTAAATATTGACACAGGCGACATTAACATTGTCAGAGAGACAGAGAAAGAGTAAAAGACAATGACAACGTCAAAATCAAAATCACAATTATCTTTTGTAAATAACACGAGCCAAGGAATGGTGAAGCTTCCATCTTTCCGTTTTACATGTTGCACCACAAAATAGAAAATTAAAAAAGGAAAATTAAATTTTTACATTAAAACAACAATTTAAACAATTAAATATGAATATTTTTTTTGGCAGATATTTTCTCTATGCTGGTACTTTTACGTGGGTTTTAATTTAATGAGAGTTGATTGTGATTTAAATTACTTTTTTTCAATTAGGTTTTTGTTTAAAATAAGAAAAAAAATTTGAAGTTTATTAAAAGCTATTCATTGAAAGAAGAAAAGATAAAGGAAAATTATAGTTTTTAATTAAATGGGATATTTTAAAGGTAACACAAGGAAAAATAGAAGAAAAATAGAGAATTAACGGCCAATTTTACTACGTTAAGTTTAAACTTTAACTTCCAATTAACAAAATGTTTTACCTGATAGTCAATTATAACTTAGAGATTGGCCGTAAATTATTTTCTTACTTAATTAACCGAGCAAAAGTAAAGTCGTAGTCTTTTAGCCCATTATAGAGGAAGAGACCAACAACTCTGGCGGGCATCGAAAACTCAACGCACTGACTTACAGTCTTGCTTACTACGAACTACTACAAGGGCACCCTAGTCCATACATAGCGGGAAAAAGAAGGAGTACGGATGCCTTCTAGAAGGCCTCTGTGCCCCTTCTTTTGGATGTACAAGACCTGTTCGCTTAATTTCAGATTCATATCTTTTTTGTCACTGCGGAGAAGGCCTTCTGCTCTCGTTTCTTTAAAAGTTACATAAGAATGGTAACGGGATAAAAAAAGTAATTATTTTGCTTGTGCAAAAAAAACTAGACAAAAAATGTTACTCCTTCTCTACTACCTTCTCGTATAAGCGAATGTGGAATGTTTATCTTATCTTTTATTGGAGGCCTTCTATGAGGTACATTTTAACAGTTAAATATGAATATTAATTGAATCTAAAGGCAGGCCTTTAAAAAGGCCTAAAGTGACCCTATCACTTTTGAGTTTTGTGCTGGGTAGTTGTTTGAATAGGTTTTATCTTTTATTAAGATCTTAAAATGTTTGTTATGTGCTAAAACTAAATCGTTTTCAAACGTTTTATTTCCTAGGTTTGAACCACAAGTATTTAAGGCTAACGGCTCTCAGTAGAATAGTTTAGATTTATACACAGCAAAAAAAAAAAACGAGTACTAAATTTAAGTTTTTTATATTTACTTTAAGTACGAGTTGTACTTAAAAATTTAGCATTGCATTCTATTTGCGTGCACAAGCGTGTGTTTGAAAAAGTTTTTTGTAGTAGCAACAACAAGTCTAGAACAGAAGGTTAACCAAGATGTGCTTGTTTTGTGTGCAATCAGCAACAACACTACAACAAGATAAACATACACTATTTTCATTTATAAAAATTAAAAAAAAGCCAAAATTCCCATATTCTAATGATTACGAAACCCATATCGGGTGCAAGAATGATAAAAACAAGATTACGCATTGCGCATCTTTACAAAATTCAACTATTTAATATGACGTCACATCAGCATGTTATACACATGTTTGTTTGATTGTGCTTCTATATTTTAGCTGTACTTATACGCTGATGTGACGTCGATGCGCAGAAACATTTCATGCTTAAAAGCGGAATGCGTTATCTTGGTCAGCGTTGCCTTTTGGTTACTTTTAACCAAAAATTGTTACTTTTTTTCTCAATGTGTGCTTGTGTACTTTTTTCCATTTTGGTTACTTTTTTCAACTGAAAAAAGCTAAAGTGCAAACACATAACAACAATCACAAAAAAAATAATTTACGCACAACTAATTGCACTTTTGCTTTTTTGCAAGGGTGCAACTTTGGACGTGAATACCCTTAATTTTTTTTGGTCGTGGCAACATTGATCTTGGTTTCTTTGTATCATGTATCGGGTAGAAGAACAATGTGTTACCAGGGTTGTTTTGTGGGGCTATTTCTCGCCAAACGTGGAGATTTTAAGATATGTGTGGCGTTCTAATTTTCGATTTGGCGACATGGAGATTTTTAAACTATATGGCAATTTTGTTGGCGTTTTTTAATGAGGGATGAATTTGATTTGAGAATCGCGTACAAATTTACCGTTTGTTAATTAAAAAAATTATTTTCATGATGAAATACCACATCTTATTAAAATTTGCTTTGGCCACAAGTTTATAGCTGTAAGGATACGCATGTACGTACCATTTTAAAGATCTTGTCTTTGCTGTCCTAATATGTTGGTTATTCCAACTGCTAATGCCTGTGTTGAAATCGTATTTTCAATAATAAAATGCAATAAAACCCACCTTCAAAATAAAATACCATACGATCTTCTTGACGCGTTATGTTATTAATGTATATAACACTTTAGTTCTTTAGCACAATATTTTGATTAAATTTAATTCCTATTCAAAGTTCATATTCCAAAAAAAGAAGACAATGAGGAAAGTCTGGACCAAGGCGAATTCAAACAGCTAAACTCATCTCGTCAGCCGTTCATAAGCTGTTTCCACGGCGAATTAAAAAAAATTGTGAAACGTCAAAATATGATTTTGTTTTGAGAAGAAGTTGATTGAAAAGTGCTAAAAATATTATTTTTATAATAAAAAAATTTCAAAACTGCGAATGATTGAAGTGAATTTAATAATTTCTTTTATAAAAAAGTGAATTTTCATTTGCAACAGCTAACCATTAAATTGCAAAAACAAAATACATGGGGCTTTTTGTAGTTGTAGAGTTACACTTACCTGTTATGAATTCGCCTTGGTCTGGACCATGAAATATGCAGCGTTTTTGATATACATCCAAAATTTGTTTAATATTAACCACAAAAATGATTTTTTTCAGCTTTAAGGAGATTTCTATACTATTTTTTTTTTGGTAAACCTCGTTTCTTTATTTTTTTCACTTATCATTTTTACTTTGTTTTAAATGTAACCAAATTTATATCATGGCGACTTTTCCATTTTCGACGAATTTTAGCGATTCGAAACAAAATTACTTTTTATAATTGATAAATAATATTTTTAATAATTAAAAAAAATATTTATAATTTCAGTGTCAAAAATTAATATAAAAACGGCTTTGGCGATTTGGGCGATATGTGATATTGAAAATTAATCTGAAAACCCTGTGTGTAATATTCTCTCGCCCTCTCGCTCTCTCTCTGGTTTTTTGTGGTAAGTGTTTAAGTTAGAATAAAACTCACGTCCGAATTATTTGAAAAACGTATTCGGAATTAAACCAATATAGAAATACTTGAATTTGTAACTCTCACTTTTACTTAATCCATTCCGTGTTCGGATTTGTTTTAGTATGGTGCACTTGATATATTCCTTAAAACTTGAATCAAGCATTCTGCACTTGATTTGAGGAAGCCTCGGCTTGATTTAAGTACGTATTGATAGATTTTCCTTTCCAGTGTCGGAGGTTTAGAACTAAAATATACCGATTAAAGGTTAAAAGCAATCCGAAGATAAAGGTAAATTATTTTTATACAGTTCTTTCTTACACCCAGAGAAAAAACATTAGGTTATTTTCTATAGAAAAAATTGTATGTTTAAGATTTCTTCCTGTACTTAAAATTGGGATGCCGCGGGTTCCATTTGATTCCAAAAAGCCTAAAATTTTCGAGTACATGAATGCTCTTTGGTAAAAATGGATTTAAATATTAAGGCATATTGGAAGAAATGCGTTCCTTAGTCTCGATTGCAGGCTTCTACTTTACAGCTCTACCTTAAAGCCTATCTGGTGCTACGGTTTTCAACTATGGGTCGCTGTCTCGGCCTCTAATATCGAAAAAATGAAAAGGGGCAAAAATAAACTACTTTGAATAATAACAGCCGCTCCCTGGTATATTAAAATCTCAAATATCCATAAGAATCTCAATGTGCCATTAGTATTACTAAGTATGATCACGAAAGGATTCAATTTCATCCAAATCCACTAATTCGAAATATTTTAAATCATGGAGGCCATATTCGCTTAAGGAGCACTCACCCAATCAAAAGAGCCTACTTATGTGAACGGAAACCGGGATCACGAAATTTTTTGGCTGGATTGGCAGGACATTGAATAAAGTATTAGGATAAGATTTGATTAATTATTGTTCGTTCATATTTAAAAGGTCATGTATAAAGATTCAATAATCGAATATGAGAAAAAAACTGGTATAAATTTTTTTTGAAAACGAAACTTTAACTTGAGATTTCCTGAAAAGCAATCAAAAGTATTTGGAATCAAACTATGCCAGAATTCGATCTGTAATATGAGTTTAAGTTTCAAAATTAATTTCTCTCAATTTTTCCCAAAAAAAACTTTACTTTTGCTTTTAAATCAAAATCAAAGAATCATATCGTAACATCAATAACATGTTGGTCTAAAATGTAAATCTCTGGCATTTGTGAGTGCTCCTGCCAGAGCATTTGGATGTGTTTTTGTGTGTGATATTTGTGTGCATAACTAAAATGCATTACGAAAGTGCATTTGTTTTGGTAAATAAATCACATCAAAAGCACAAAACCACCATTAACCGCTTTCGATATTCTGGCGAGAGTAAGAGTGGAGTGCAACAATCATGTAACCAATAATTTTGTGATTCTATTCTTTCTCTGCATTTGCTCCTATTTCATTTAATGCAGCCAATAAATTAGGATTGGGAATAGTGAGAGTATGAATATGAAATGCTGCATAAAGTCGATGATTTATAATGAAAAATTTTTCTTGTGTTCTATTGGGGGTTTTAATTTGTTACTATTGATATGTTTTAATAAAATTAAAACCTTAACTACCAGTTAAATATATGGATGTTAGATCATTTATCAATGTCAAATTATGAAATAATTTTTACTGGAAATTTTCCAAATACAATCTCTGGAAGTTTTGAGGTGCATGTATCATCATGTGAAATTCAATAAATCAAATGTAAATTATTTGATAAGAATTATAAGTTTGTTTTACAGTTTTATTAATGGAAAAATTCGAGAGAGAAAAAAGGAAAAATTTAATCGGGCGAATCGAATCTGTGGCAAGAACATGATGTTGCCAAGGTTTGGTTATTTTGCAACGGTATGTTTTGATGGTTCTTTAGGTTAGAAATAATAAATCTTCCGAGTGGTTTTATCGGTATTTTGTAAGTTTAAACTCTTGGATTTAATTCTAAAAGAAGTGAATAAATTTCTAATCTAATCGTTTCAAGAAAAACTAAAATATTTTTGTTTTTAATTTATATTTTTCTTGATATTATTTTTTATACTTCTACCGCAAAAGAGTCATTTTCGACTTTCATAAAAGTTATGTGAGCAAAATTGTATTTAAATTTTAAATCATTTTTTTGGTTAATTGAATTTGTACTTTTTTAAAAGCAAGTATTCATTTATTAAAAAATTTCCTTTTAAAAATTCTTAATTTAAGCCTTTTGACTTGAATTTAGCTTCTGAAAAAACATCTAAACAAATTATTTGTATTGTCGTCTTACAATACGTTACAATACTATACATATTCAGCTAGCTGAATTTGCTTTTTAACAACAATTTACTATTTATTTTTTGAAATTTTCTTAAAATGATCAGAATTGTGGTTATTATTTTTTTAATATTTTTAATCAGGCTTAAGTTCATCAAATTTAATTTTCATTAAATTATTTTTATTATTATTTTCTTAAAATGTTTAAATTTTTACAATTTTTTAACATAAATTTAGCTTAAAAATTTATTTTTTTCCATTTTATTTATTAATTTCTTACGAACTATAAAAGTAAAAAAAATTAAAAATAAATTTTTTATTGAAAAATTGTAATTTTTTTTAACTTTTTTAACTTAAATTCAAATTTTAACTTTAATTCAGCTAGCTAAACTTTAATTCAGCTTGCTTAATACAACAAGTATTACAGTCAAATCCCGATAATTCGTACCCCGATAAATCGTAATTCCCGATAATTCGTAATAAACTGTCGGTCCCTTGAAAAAATCTCGTTAATTCGTAAAATTTCCATACAATTTGGCCCCCTCGCTAATTCGTAATTTTTTTCAAATAAAATCTTCTTTTCCTCTTATAAATCGTAATTGTTTGCTAACTATCACTTATAATTCGTAATAGAAACAACATAAACATCGAAAGAATGATATTTTGTTTACTGCTATTTTTTGCGTGGGGTTTTGTGTATGTTTATTTTCTTATGATCAGTTTGTTACATGAATTATAAAGAAAATTGTCAAAAAAGTACAAAAATTGAAAAAGCCCGTTAATTCGTATTTATTTTATTTTAGCCCCGTTAAATCGAAACCCCGCTAAATCGAAAACCCCTATAATTCGAAACAAATGGCCCGTCCCTTGCGATTACGAATTATCGGGATTTGACTGTAATTTCAAAAGTGATTTTTATATTATTTTCTTAAATAATATTGTTTAGTGAGCATAATTTTTACATAATTTATTTTATATTAGCTATATATTAGCAAGCTGAACTAGATGAATTTACCGTAATTTAAGATCTTGTATGTGTTTTATTATTACTAGAGGTTAATTCAGAAAGCTGAATAATTTCTAAAGAGTTTTTTAAAGATAAATCATGTTTCTGTTAGCTGAATTAACTTTAAAGACATATCTTAACATTTGTCTGCTTTTAACTGATATAAGAAGCGTTAAGATTGTTTCCCTTAAAGTTTGGCGGCGTTTTAGGAGCCATACTTAAATTCAAACTTCAACTTAGTTGACTATTTTTCTTTAGCATTATTAATTTAACTAGCTGAATTTGTAGATGAATATTAAGCTAGCTGAATTAAATTTGAATCCATAACTTTCGACTTTTGTATAAATTCAGCAAGCTGAATAATTTTTAGAAAATTTGATACTTTCCAATGACCTTAAAGAAATTCACTTTAGAAATAATTTCAGGCAAAATTATTAAAAAAAAATTCAGTTCTCCGTGAGAAAATGTTGTAGTCCAAGTGTGTGTGGTATAATAAATTTTGACTACCTCCTCCATCCACATGATCCTTCCATTGAAAAGTGAAAACTTATAAATTTCGGCGTTTTCATCTTTCTTTATTTGATTTCATACTTGTGTGATATTCAATGTTGCATCATTTATTGCCACACAACCACAATTAAATCAAAATGCTAACCAACCAACACAATTACTACTTGCCACCTTCCTGATGATGAGGCGTTGAATGCCTTTGAAAATAAGCGATGCATTCAACCATTCACCGACAACAATTGCCACCAAAATGTCTACCGCAGTTTATTGTATCTATTAGAACACATGTGCTAAAGAACTCAAAGTTCGAAAAGAAGAAGGAAAAAAAGAGGAAGGACGGACAAACGGGCAGGACAGATTATAATAAACTCTAAATACTCAACAATTTACACAATACAATACAATAAGCGTTAATAAGAACACCAACATTAACAGCATTTTACAACAATAGCGACAAAAAGGAATTGAAAAGTAAATGTTACGCCTGCGCAAATGTTGTGTAGTTAACGCCGCTAAGCCACCAAGGAAGATCGTTTAGAGTAAGAAAAAGATAAAAGCATATACTCTCTCGCTCATTAAACTCTACTCATTCACACATGTTAGTGCAATAACTTAAACGATCATCATGATCCTTTTAATGTTTTCGGTGGTTTAGTAAGTTGATGTAGCATTAATGCGCGTGCCTTTTTTTGCTTCCTCTCTCTCTCTCTCTCTCTCTCTTTCTTTTCTATCTAACTAGTTCAAAGGAGTTACCAGAATAAAGATAGGTAATAATCACTCGTTGTTATAGCAAAAGATCACACAATTTATGCCGCTCTTAAATTAGTTAAGGTAAGATCAATTTTCATATAAAAGCAAGATCATAGAGTTTTAAAGAAATTGAGATTAGCAGGACATTAATGGAAGAAAGGTCCTGGGGAAAACGTTAGACCAACTGACGCAATTTCCAAAAATTTTGTTACACGAAGGCGTTTTTAAAACTACACTTAACCATTAAAGAATTACTAAATCTACATTTTTATTTAAAGTTCTTTTTATGAACACGTGTAATTAATTGACTTTTAAATGTTAAGTCATCTTTTGTTTGTTAGTACACTGAAACAAATCTTATAAGATTAATAAAAATCAAGAACAATCAGATTTGTGCATATTAACAAATTCTGTTAAAACTAATTTAAAAAAAATTATTGGCCAGTTATTAATTCATTAATTTTTAGCCCCTAAACATTCGACTTTCCGAAAAATCCGTCTTATTGGATTTGGCGAAAGATCAATGTGTGATGATCACGAACAAAATTAATTAATAAATTATGCTTGGTTTTGGCTTGGACGAGAATCATGGAAAATTTTCTTGGTTCAAGCCATATTTATTAAATAATTCATTTCGTGATGAATCAGTCAGTCAGTAACGTTACGTTATACTAATGATTGCCCAGTAGTCGATTTTCGACTTAATTATTTATGCAAATATGAAAAAATACATATTATTATATGTTTATGTATGTATGCATTTGTATGTTTCGAGCATTTATTTTTTCCGTCTGGTGGATCGATTTGGCGTGGGACCAACAACCTCTGAACTATATGGTATATGCCACTCAAGTCCGCGAATGTTTAGTTGAATTTTGTAAGCTTAGTAATACACATATCAAAAAGTACCAATTAAAAAACAAAAAAGGACCAAAAAGTATCTTTTTATAGTTTCTCAATGACTCTGGATGTTCTCAATCTGCAGATTGAATTTTATGTTTCTAGCTTCAGTATTAATAAAAATTCAAAAAGTACCCAACAAAGTACGAAAATGTACCAAAAATATCACTTTCACGGAATCTCATTCATTGTGGACCTTGCATGTTTAATTTTATGTTTCTAGGTCCAGTACTTACGGAAATTCAAAAAGTAAAAGTTGAAGAACTGAGAAGTACCAAAAAGTTCCCTCTTACAGATTCCCAACCACTGAGGCAATTCAAAAAGCATCAGTTGAGGAGGAGAAAAGTACCAAAAAGTTCCCTCTTACAGATTCCCACCTACTGAGGACGTTGCATGATTAATTTAATGTTTCTAGGCCCAATACTAAAGGAAATTCAAAAAGTACCAGCTGAAGAACATTAAAGTACCGAACATTTTCTTCTTACAGATTTAACCCACTCAGGACTTTGCATATTTAATTTTATGTTTCTAGGTCCTTTATTAAAGAAAATTAAAAAAAAATACCAGTTGTAGAAAGAAAAAGTACCAAAAAGCTTCCCCTTTCAGATTCTTATTCACGCAGGGCCATGTATGTTTAATTTAATGTTTCTAGGTCCAACATTAACGAAAATTAAAAAAGTACCAGTTGAACAACAAAAAAGTACCAAAATTTTATGTCTTATAGGTTTTCATGTACCCAGGACCCTACACCTCTAATTTTTCTATGTTCAATATTATAGAAAATATGTATACGTTTGTAATAATACGTTTGTATCAATGAATGAAGAAAAAGGTTTTATAAAATAAGTACCAAAAATATGTAAGATTTTCACGTCTAAATTTAGAAAAAGTACCAAATTGATATTAATGTTATTTCTATGTTCGTTGGCTTAAAAGATAGATGGGGTGACAAAAAAGTTCCCGTTTATTCTTCAAGAGGGCCGAATTTCAAAAATGTACCAGACACCTGCTGTACGCTTATTTTTTTAGTGAACAAGTAGTTTAGGAGATATGAGGTTAGCAAATTTACACGTTTTACCCTTTTTTACCCCTAAAAATTCGAATTTCCAAAAATTGGCAAGAGATCAATCTCTGGTAAAAATTGAAATTTCTGGCTTCGGGCGTTTAGCTTGTGCGATTATAATTCAATCAGTCACTCAGTTACGTTAAAATTTTTAATTATTCTTTGGCGTTAGGCACAAATTTAATAATTTGTTGTTTCCAGGTGACAAGCAATTGATTGTGTAGAAAAAGCTACATGAAAATCACTCAGTTTTTTGAGTGCTTTTTATACAAATTTTACTGCACAATCAATTGGTTGTCACCTGGAAACAACACATAACTCAAAAGAAAACCCATTTTGAAATTTGATTGGGTTTAAATCAATTTTGTTTTATCTTTCGTTTGGTATCAACAACAAGACCTTCCAATCATAATCATTTGCTCTTTATCAAATAAGTCAATTAAAGAAATATGTACATAAATTAAATAAAGTGCTGTTTTCACAACACAATTGGCTGAACGAGTACTAAAATTTTTATGAAAAAAACTCAGTTTTTTGAGTGTTTTTCATATAAATTTTACTACACGTTCAATCATATGTTTTTGAAAAACGACACACAATTTTCAATTTAAAATTGCGAAAATCTGTAGTTTCTGACTTAAGACCTCTTTGCATTGCTTCAAAGAAATGGGAAAAATGGGGGTTCCCCCGGAAATTGTAGATGATAAGGGGAAACATAGGTCATTTTCAGAATTGGAAGATAATTTTACAAACGATATGCCGTTTTTTGCAGACCAGTATTATTAACCAACTTTTCTCTAGTTCTACACAATTGACCTTCAGCTTTTGTTTCAGTGTACACGAGTGATTTATTTACTCACATCTGTAAATTGTTCAAAACGTCTGTTATTTTTCTTGTGCCTTTTAACTGCTGTACTGCTCCTTTTCTAAATTAGTTTAAATTAATCAAAAAAAAAAAAAAAAATTTTTAAATTAAAAAATTCTTTTACATGAAAAACTGTTAAACTAAGCTGATTTTCAAACATTGACACTTTGGTTGTTATAAAAACCGTTTCATTTTAACAAAAATATTTTGAACCGAAGAATGAGGCAACTTTTTTTTAATATTTTTTTAAAGAAACAGTAGTCGTTTACAAGGGCTTAGCTTAAAGTTTGTTTTTTCTCCTTTGGTTTTTTTCGGTAACCATATGTAAATTCGTCTTTAAACTCTTTTTGGTCTTAAGCACAATGACGGTATTTAAGCATTTGTTTTTTTTATTAATTTAAACATTTTAATCTTAATAAGTTAAAGAAATAAAGAGTCGAGAAAGTATTTAGGCTTTTGAAAAATTGAATGAAATATTTGTCAAAACAGCATGTAGGCACAGCACACACAGTAGGCTTGAGATCAAAGGTTGCAACAGATTGGCGGCTGATGATGATGGATTAATTTTTTGTTTTTGTAAAGGGGATTTAAGTCGTAAAATAAAGAAGAAGAGAAGAGAATAAGTAAAAAGTTGTTTCGAGATAAAGACAAATCTAAAGTTTTGAACTAGGAATAACTTTTTGAAATGATTCCACTAATCGTTGGCAGACAGTTAAACTAGATGCGTTATTTCGACATGATGTTACTTCGATGTAACATGTGTACAAAGATAAGGGACCTGTGCAATCTTATTTTCAAAGTCAGGGATCTAATCACCGCTTACGATATTCGAGCAAAATTTATCGAAACTTTTTTTTCACTCTCTCATTCGTAATTCATCCAAATGATCCAAATTACATAATTCGTCATACAAAATTTTGAGAGCGGATTATCTCATTTGTACGTAATTGAAGTTTTATTAACCTGTGGAAAACTTTAAATTCAATGTGATCTCTAATTTTAATCGGGTTTTTTCCATCACCATCTGTCAAAAAACTCAAAAAACAAACAAAATATAACATAAACCCTTCATTGAGTCCATTTGCTAACAGCTTTTCTATTTACTAGGAAAATAAATATTTTATATGTTCATATGTATTTCTTTTTAATAATATATTTTACTTACAAATTTTCATATTATTCGAATGTGTATTCTAAGTCAAATTCCCAGATTCTATTTTTTACTTACTTTTTCTTTCCATTCCTTACCCTAGATCTACACTAAAGATAAATATCTCAGCAAGTTGGCAATAACGTCGGCAGA
The DNA here is from genome assembly GCA_949318255.1 of Pollenia labialis. Lineage (NCBI taxonomy): Eukaryota > Metazoa > Arthropoda > Insecta > Diptera > Polleniidae > Pollenia > Pollenia labialis. The sequence continues at coordinate 133,378,522 of OX439143.1, read as the reverse complement.
ACAACAGAGCAATATTTCTTATTGCTCAGCTTATGTTAAAGGCATGGGAAAACGTATTTATGTTAATTCAGAATTTTAAAAAAATCAAGGAAGAAGGCATAGTGTAAAAACTAGCGCTATCTTGCAAAAATTATTTTTATTAACATAAATTCTTTCTTATTTGACTTCATTATTTAAATGAATATTAATTTGTTTAAACTTGATGCTTTTTTTTTATTTAAAAATATTAATTTTATTAATTTTTTTTTGTTTAAGTAAAATTAAAATTTTATATATAAAGAACTTAAGCAAATTAATATAAATCTAAATAATAAAGATCGAATAAGAAAATAATTATATGTATTAATAAAAATAATTTTTGTAATTTTATTTTAGTGTTTATTAAATTCTTTAATTTAATTCTTTTACTACAATTATAATTAGCTACCATTTGACAAACATAATTTCTTTCCCACGCAATATGCTTCTATTTTTTTTCTTTTTTGATTCTTTTTTCAACTTACAACCAAATTTGACGTTTTATGTAAGCAATAATTGTCAACAAAAATGGAGTAACAATTATTGCAACGTAAATTGGCGGCAATAAATATGTACAAAAAAATACTGTCTACATTAAAGATAGCATAATTTTGACATGTACTGCAATATATGTCGCAATAATTATCTCTGGTATAGACGGGCAGTTAGCACAATTTAGCAATAAACAAAATTAATAAACAAAAAAAAAAAAAAAAGAAAAAAAAAAGAAACCGATTAGGAAAATACCGTGCGAACATGGTAATTCAAATAAGTAATAAAAACAGAAAGCGAAGTAAACCATAGCACCGAGCGAACATGGCATAAGAGTAGGTTTACATCCAACCATTTTTTTCTGCGTGAGGGAATTATGAAAGCTCGTAAGGGTTCTGGAATTCTAAATTGTAGAAAAATATCCACAAAGGATATTTTGTCAGATCATTTGCTTTTTTTATTATTATATTTTAATATCCCATAAATTCCAGAAAACCAGTAACAATTGAAATGTTTGGAAAATATCGATAAGCAAAGTACAGCGGTATGAAAATTATTTCACTCGTTTTCTTTTTAAATCTCCGATACAACATGAAAAAATCCTGTAATTTTCTAAAATCTTACCATTATCTAATCAATCTAATCACTAACTACCTATTTCCTAACCTCAAATAAACATTTTATATCACTTTACTGTCCAGTTAATTCCCTTCAAAGTGGCAGTTCTAAAACCCATTAAAGGAATTACTTAAATTCTCTCCACCATATGCAAATTTGTTGCTTAAGAAAACTAAACAACATGAACAAAATACAAGTAACAAATGTTTAAAAAAAAGTTCTGACTTACTCTACAGGTCTATAAGAAAATTAAATCAAAATAACTGTCGGCTTAGGTCAGAACATCAAAAGAAAATGTTAAATAACTGTGAAAAATCAATGAAAAACCAACCATTTTTCCATTTTGCAAACAAGATTCTTTTTCTTATTACAACAAACAAAAATGCATTTTGGTTAAGCGTGTGTGATGTAACAAAAAAAAAAAAACAGGGGGTTGGTCTTTTTAACTAGAGTTTAAAGAAAAATAACAAAAAAATTTTCAACATTGTTTTTATAGCCAAAGGAGAGAAAGAGACTGAAAGAGAGAGAGAGAGAGAGAGAGTTAGTACGAGTTTATCTAACAACAAGCAGCCATTGTTTATATAAATTTGTGTTGATATCTCTTTCTTGCTTGCCTTGTATTAACCGTAACTAACTGTTTGAATGTTTAAAAGAGTAAGAGAGGGAATGAAAGTTATAAGAGCAAGATCAATTGTATGGGTTTGTCTCGTTTTAGCTTTTATTTTTCTTTTTCTGGTTAAGCGTGGGTTAGTTTTTGTTTGTTATTTTTTTTTTTTTTTGTTGTATGGGTTTGTGATAGTTTGTGTATTCCTTTTTGTATGTTTATTTTTATCTGCGATATTGAGCGAAGAGAATTTTCAAAATTTCATTTTACTCTAAGCACTGACCATTTCTAAATCAGTATCGACTAGACTAGCGAACAAGTCACATCTTCTTAATTAAACAAGAAAAGTAAAAAGAGAAACAAATTTTTAATTTATTTTGGAATTTGTTTATACCTACCTACATATTTTTGAAATAATTAAACAACTAAACGAAAATATTAACAAGTATAATAAACCTTATAAACTGAAAAATATTTTTACGCAAAAAAAACCAAGTGCTGTGAATTTTATAACATTGAAAAAAAAACACAAATTTTATTTAAACAATTGGATTAATTTTCTATAAAGTACCAAAATTTAAAAATTATGGGTATATCAACTTTAAATATGACTCCGTATTTCGCTGGATATCCCTTTCAAGGTAATTAAAGAAAACGATTAAAAAAAAAGTTTTTAAGGGCAAACAAATCAAAACAAAATCTGCCTGGTCATCTTATTGATCGTGCTTAAAATATCTAAAAAGAAAACACCAATATTTTCTTATCAAATTTATTAAACTGATCATAAAGAGCTAAACATTTTTTTGGCTCTCCTCTTTTATGTTTTCGTCATAATATATTTTTTTTTCTTACGATCATATTAAAAAGAGCAATGATCGATCTTAAACACAGCCAATACAATTATCTTCATTATGAAGTTTTTGTGTTATGTTTTCAACTTCATAATGATAAGTTTCACGTTTAAGCTTTACACATGTTTCTTGTGTTGTTTTACTTGCTGATGTTACTGTTGTTGTTTTTGTTGTCTTCCCCAACATAAAAAAAAACCTTTTTCTGCCAGACGTTTTGGCGCGTTCGGCTTGAAGCTTTGATGTTGGCTTAAGAGTCTGCGTGTAGCAAAGATCACCTTAAATGAAACTTTCTTCTTTGCAACATATTCTGTATGATTAACTTGCACAGCTGGAGTAAAAAAAAAATTTGTATTCCATAAGACTTATGTTAAGAATCTTTCAAGTCAATTCTTTAATTTAAATTTTCAAAACAACAAAAGAAAATGTTTTTTAGCCTTCTTTTTCGTCTTCTAAATCTCTTCCACAAGATTGATTTGCAAATTGCATAAATTCATTTACATATCATTCCTTTAATTCATAAATTCTTTTCTTACCTTAAGTCCTCTTGAGGATAATCCTGTTTGCCTGGCATTTGTTCTAAGTCAACAATTGCTAATTGCTATTAAACAGCATATCTTGGGTGATCATGTGTGTGTGTGTGTGGGATTTTGGCCATTTATTCTTAAGACCACGTAAGACAAAAGGAAAATTGAGCAATTTTGTAACAAGATTTTTAAGCCCTACTTAGGAAAATTTCTTTTATTTTTTAATCTCAATTGTTTGGCAATTTATTAACTTGTATTTATATTTTTCTTTAAAATTTTTAGGACAAGGCCGTGTAAATCAATTGGGTGGGGTATTCATTAATGGCCGTCCCTTGCCCAACCATATTCGCCGTCAAATTGTGGAAATGGCTGCCGCCGGTGTTCGTCCTTGTGTGATTTCACGCCAATTGCGTGTTTCTCATGGTTGTGTTTCCAAAATTTTAAATCGTTACCAGGAAACTGGCTCTATACGTCCTGGTGTCATTGGAGGCAGTAAGCCCCGTGTAGCCACTCCTGATATTGAGTCAAAAATTGAGGAAATGAAACAGGAAAACCCCGGTATATTTAGTTGGGAAATTCGTGCTAAATTAATGGAATCTGGCTTTTGTGATAAGAATACCGCTCCTTCGGTTAGCAGCATTAGCCGTCTTCTAAGGGGTGGACGTTCGGAAAACGGAATTAATTGCCATTCTATTGACGGCATTTTAGGTCCTTTATCGGGCAATTCGGGAGAAGACAGTGAAGATGATAGTGAACCTGGTGTTGAATTAAAGCGCAAACAAAGGCGTTCCCGTACTACCTTCAACAATGAACAAATCGATGCTTTGGAACGTATTTTTGCACGCACTCAATACCCTGATGTTTATACGCGCGAAGAATTGGCCCAAAGTACTGGCTTGACTGAGGCCAGAGTACAAGTATGGTTCTCCAATAGACGTGCCCGTCTTCGCAAGCAACTGAATACCCATCAAGGGCCCAGCTTTAGTTCATCAGCTGCTTATAATTCCTCCGCAAGTGCTCAATACCCCAGCCATGCGATGAGCTCAGCAGCCCATAATATGGGTTTGTATACACAAAGTGCTGGCTCATGGCCGTCTTTGAGTGGGGTACAACAGACCAATGTTTATGAACAAAATCATACCTACTCACACTCTTCCGGCTCTTTGGCTTCCATGTCTCCTAACAGCACTAGCAGTACCAGTTCAGCAGCTCAGCCTCCCCTAGAACAAAGTCCCAATCAAAACACCACTAGCAGCTCCTCTGCAGCCAATACGACAAGCAGCAACAATCCAAACTATCTCGGCTCAAACTCTTATAGCCATGCCAATTCTGGCCAAAGTGCTGGAACATACTCCAGCTCTGCTTACACAATGCCTACAGCTGCTTCAGAACAATTACGTTCACAATTTGCCTCAGCCGCCGGTGTAGCTTCGCATCATCATCATCACCATCATGCTTCTGCCTCTTGGGATAGTTACAACTTTGCCAATTCGTTCTTTCCCTCCAGTAACAATCACATGAATTCCTATCATCAACCCATTGTAGATCCCAAGGCTTCCGCCTCCACTTATCACTATTTCGGTTTCTAAACTTTGTTTCTTTCTTATTAATCCCAATTTAAGAAGTAATTTGCATAACTTTCTCGTTAATCTTGTAAATAATCATTAATTTGAATTCTAATTATCAAAAGCCGAACTTTTTATCTCATTTCTTTTGTCTAATCATTTTAATGGCCGTTAATTTATTTTATATTCTATTTTCTTTGTATGATATTCTTTGTTAATTAGATTTAAATTTTTTCCAATATGTTTGATTTTTTAAGAAAAAACAAGACTTTGTAATTTGTATAGATTTTCTTGGTTTTTCTTCTATTTGATTTTTACAAATACGAGTTTAAATTTGTAAATGGCAACACTGAATTTGTATTTTCGTAAAAACCCAATGAATTTTGAGACTGTTTTAATTATTTAAGTTTTAATTTAGTTTTTAAGTCGTAGTAATAAGAAATTTTTGTTTTTTAAGAAAAAGGTTAATTTAACCCTTTTGTTTTGTTTTTTGTGGAAAATATATGAAATTTGAAAATTAAAAAAAAAGCTGATTGTTTTTATTGAAGATTTTAGTTCAAACTAAACATTATTTTTTAACAAATGTTGGGTGTAGAACTTAAAAATGGGGGATTTCTGAAATTTTATTTTAGGCACACAATAATAATCTCGCCCCTTGTTTTGGAGCTGGAGCTATCTAACCTACACTGCTCTTAATGCCAGCAGCGTTTGTTGGATAGTCCTTCCTTAGGTTGAACTCTCCCACAAGCGGTGAAAAATCAGCCCTTTAGCCTTCAGCCTAAAGTGCGCCTAAAAGTTTAACCCACAACTATCACGAACTCCCCGAAGGTTTCACTTCGTCAAGAAAATGTACTTTCTATTGCCTCCAATTGTGAGTTAATGAACTCCCCCTATGAACAAGAGATCTCTAGCAGAAAAGTTAAGCTTCAGCAAAAACAATCATCCTAAAAGGCGGGAAGCAAGAAGGGCTACCGACTCCGGTGGTACCAGATAAGGAGCAACACTAGCCAATCTTCGGTTTCAGTATATTACGAAGTTTCTTGGAGGCAAATCAGTTTAAATCTTTGCTGGATTACAGGTATGGTTTCATCTGATTTACTCCGGGGGATGCAACACCAAAAAGGTGAAATATCCTTCAGATGATCCCAACATTCCTTTAAGGGGGAATATCGGTACAATTATAACTAATTAAAGTTTTCACCATCGTTGAGCACACATTTTCCATCTCTACATCGTTGTTTGAGGCCGAAAACGAAACAAAACTGTTTTAGGAACCCTGTTTTGTGGTGAAGATTATTTCAGTAAGAGCGGATGGCAGCGATCAAAGAAATATTTAATATTTAAGCTTAATTTCTGGTCTTTTTTCCCAATGATCCCATTAATTGTATTTGGTACAGCTCTCCTCTAATCGATTGGAACTGTTCATAATGGATGGGATCTTTTTGGTTTCATCCATTCCATTCCCATGGTTGGGACGGTCTTATAACGATGATTCCATTTCTTATCGCCAGTAAAGTTTTGATGCAAAGAAATATATTCTAGCAAGAACCATTTTATTTTATCTAACTAAAATTAACTAAATTTCGTTTAAAATAAGGGAGTTATGTTATTTAAAGTCTATTAAGGAGTATAACTTTAAAAAACGCTACAAACAACAGAGGCGTATTTTTTACAAATAGTTTGTGTCTTTAATAACTTCTTTAATATTGAGATAATGAAGGCAAACAATTTTGTTTTGTTTTTCGCTTCGAAAGTATCAAATATTTTGCTTGCTATTCTAATTCTATTTGGCGCTTAAGGTTCCATCTCTTAGGTCAGAGGGGTCGAGTACCGAACATAATAGATTCGTTTGGGATAAGCATTGACCGAAATATCCGATAATTATGGGGAAATTTCGCCTAACCTGTCCCGTTTGACTACCATCGATCGCTGCAAAAAACTTGCACTGGAAAACTCTGCCCTTCAGAATATGGTACTTCAAATAAGCTTGATTCATACTAGTTTTTAGGTCTACACCTACCTTATAGTCCAGGCCCTGTCCCGTTCGACTGATATTTATTTCGGTCGATAAGAAACACTTTCACTGCAATGCACTGCACTTCAGAATATGTCTGATGTTTCTTTCGCGCAAAATCCATATGTAGCCAAAAAGAGCAATGCTGAAAATTGTGAATACTTTAAACAAACTTATGAAAATTGTTCTTAATAAAATTTGTCAGAAAATCCAACATTTATAAAATTTTATTTATTTAATCAAATGATCCAAAATATTCAAGGTAACAAGCAAAATATATATTTTCCTTAAACCAGAATTAATTTGACAAAACCATTTAGTTAAGTTGATTAAAACATTTTGTTGAACGACTACGCGTATATTTGTCCAAGTTTTGTTTGCAATTCCTTTAAACATAATAACCAGTCTCCATTGTAAAGTATAAAATCTTAACTAATCCGTTAAACCCATATTTTCTATTCAGTATAACAGGTTCACTACTAAACACCTGTAAGATTCATTTCAGAAAAAAGGAAAGCAAAAAAAATTCAACTCTTCCATTAAAGCAACAAAAATTAATAGCAACTTGTGTGTTCCGAAAATTAAACTATGCTACTCTTTTATTCTAGAACAAATCTTTATAGAATTAATGATTTTATTTTTACTTTTTTGTATTAATAAGCCATCAATATCATCATTAAAAACAATTAAAGACAATTGTCTATTATTTGGGACATGTTTTTCCCTACTCTTAACACAACATAACAAAAAAAAAAAAAAAATAAAAAATTAAAGAAAGACATACGGACAGACAGATATACATATACAGAGTAGAGGAGGCAGACCTTAAAAAAAAGTATATTGTGTGAAAGCATTTTAAAACAATATCACACTCAATAATACGAATATAATTTTTCCCTAATATGGGTCACAAAGTATAAGAAACGACCCGAACAAAACATATTGAAACAATAATGATAATGAAATAAAAAACAAAAAAAAAATCAAGACAAAAAGAGAAAAATTCAAGCAGTAAAGAGAACAAACATGATGATGAGCCAGCCAAAAGAGCCAAACGACCACCAACATACCACATTAAAAGAAATTGCCGATATTGGGAGGTTGGCATGTAAGGACTTGAAATGTCATTGGCAAAATGACACTCCATTGACAAATAAGAATGTGTCTGCCAGTATTTGAAAAGAGAACAAAAAACAAAATAAGAAGAAGATAAGGTTGATCGAAGAGCTCAGGCAAGTGCAAAAGTGCACCTACATTTTATCATGCAAACTACCAACTTTTAGCGTCCCCTTTTTTAGTTTTGTAAAAGCAGATCATTTTAATTATGTGTGCTCAGCGGGTGTTAGACCTGCCACCTACAAGGTATCTACATTAACACAATGATTTTTACTCTCTTTGGTCCTTTGTTGAGGATTAACAACAACAATTTGTACAAGAAAAAGTTAAAAAATAAAATCATCAATTAAAGCAAAAGATTTTATATCCTGATTTTGTATCCTGCTTCTTCCTTGTAACATTTACAAGAGTGATAATGTGTAACAAACCTGCCTATTTTCAGAGCAATTTTTTTCTTTATTTTTATCTTTGCACTGCAAGAAATTTGGTACGTAATTTAAGAGAAAATTCGATTTGTTTTAATGAGTTAAGCATCAATTTAAAGACTTTTTTCCTGTTATAACTTCGTGTAGAGATGAAAATGGAAATTTGGGGACAGGAACGTCGAGTTCGCTGAGAATCTGAAAGTAACGTTTCTTCAGTTTGCAAGCGTCTGAAAAGAAAAACCCTTGAAGAAAAGTTGAGGTTTCATTAAAGATAATTGTGTTGAAAATCCACCACAAACCCAGATGAGATCAAAGCACTAATATACTGGCTTAAGAACAACAAGGCCGCAGTAGCAGACGGAATACTGGCAGAGCCTGAAAAGAACGGCGGAGCTGATTTGCGCCGTCTGCGTAACTTAAAACTTGCCTGAGATTGGAACCAGCGTTACCGTTGTGCGACTTTAGTTGCAATTTGCAACCTTTTTGACGCCCTGACACTTTTTTTGCGACTTTTTTAAACTCGTCTTATTTTGCAACTTTTTCCAACTTTTTGCCCCTTTTTTGTAAGTGAAATACTTTTATTCTTTGGTCTGTGTTTACACAATGAAAATTTTCTTTCAGAAAGTCTAACTTTATAGGTGAGAGGAAAAGAGAACAGGCTATTCTTCTCTCCCCTCTCACCCATAACCACAAACTTTCTGAAGGAAAACTTTCATAGTGTGAACCCAGACTTTCATAGGAAAACGCTGCATGATTTCACATATTTTCTCTTAAAAATATCGATTTTGTTTTAAACATTCCACGGGATATGTAACCTTATTCGATTAAGCATTATTAGTATTAAAGAAAAATAAATTAAAAAAAGGTTAAAAGTGGAAATTCGTGAGTCCAAGCTATCAACTCTAAATTTTCTAGATACTGAAATAGAAAGTTGGATTCCAAGTAATAAACTTGTGCGAAAATACAAACAAAGCTAGAAAAACATTAAACGTAAAATTTATACATATGTGACCTTCTCCGAGAAAAGGCAACTAGTGTGTGAAAATGAAGTTTTGAGAAAAACGCATTTAAAGTTATTCTACACCCTTTTAGGTACCAGAATCCACTCTTAAACCGTTTTTTGACGGCCTAGGGCTCTTTTCTCGGAGAAGGTCACATTTATTAAATAATATACAGACACATTATGAAAAATCAATTAGATGTGGACTTACTAATACCCACCCGGGTGTTACTGCATGTCTATATCTGAGCTACCTAAACAAGGGCTTCTTTTAACATGAAAATTCTATTGCCAATATATTTTCAATAAAATAAAACGACCATGCGATCTAATAAAATAAGATATTTCAGCCGGAGGCTGTTGAACTCGCGTGAAAATGAAACGTTTTGATATCAAGCAGACGCTTGCCGCTCTTATTTAGGCAGCTCAGTAAGCGATGAGGAAAAATTATCGTCATAAAACTTGTTTCAGTTTATTTTAAAAAAGTTTTCGTCACACAAAATTTTTTCAGTTTTTTTTAAGAAAACAATTTGTTCAGTAAGTTAAAATGTCTTTTTAACTAAAGCAAATTGGAGAGAGTTATTAAATAAATAAAACCGAGTTTGTCACCCGGGTGGGTATTGGCAAGGCTAACGTAATTAAAATGTTAAAAAAATAGTGTAAGACTTTAATTTGAAAAAACAACTTTTTTATGTGACTTTTTGTTTTCAAAACGACTTTTTGTGCGACTTTTTCAAAATCCTCAACGGTAACCCTGATTGGAACCTCAGCGTATTATGTCCGATTCACAAGAAAGGAGACGAAATCTGTTGCGTTAACTGTCATGAAATAAGTCTTATTTATATCGCATATAAGATCCTCTCTACCATATTGTGTGGAATATTGAAGATCAAACTTGATTAACTGATTTAACCGAATGAAAAATGTCATAAAAAGCAAAGCGATACATTGAGCACTTTCCGCAAAAAAGCTTAAGCGACATTATTTTCAATGTTTGTTATTTTTATAAATAAATTTATTGGCAACACTTTTATCATCTTCAACAAAATCATGGTCACATAAGGTACCGTTACGATTTTATAGCAAAAACAATTTTATCTCAAGCGACAAATTTCATAAAAAATTTTTATTAAATAAAATAAAGAAAACCTTCTACTGTGAAATTTTCTTTTTGTCTCTTAAACTTTTTTTGCGGTAGTAACTTCAACTGAAAATTAAATTTGAATTTAAAAAACATTTTAGTTTATGCTACATTTTCATCAATTATGCACCTCATTACAGCTTTTTGTTCAGTGTATGTATTTTCACTATGCTGTGTCTAAAAATAATTGATCGTTTCTATTACACTTTTGTTAAAAGGCACGTCTTTAAGGAATACGAATGAATATCTTGCTTTCCTTCGGGATTTTCCATTTCGTAAATGCTCAAGCAACAACAAATCGTTAGTTTGTTACTCGCTCACATTGTCTGTGTCATGAATGTCATTCAATTGTTTGTAATTGTCGCACAGACACATACACACACATGCACAGTAGCCAAAGACTGTGGACACTTAGATTGTCATGATTGCCTATTGAATTGACACTTTTTTGGGCCCACCTAAGTTGCAGTTTGTTTCTCTGTTCTTCTCCCTACACAGAGCACAATAGAGGCGGTAAGGAAATTTGTTGTGTGGGCCCACTTTAATTGTCTAAGATTGCTGCAGAGTAGACAGAGATATGACGAGTACTTTATCATCATCATTTGAACATTAACAAAGTTGTTGAAATGTAATTGCCGCCGCTTAAAAAAAGGAAGTGATTTATGGCGTTTAACAAAGTTGTCAGTCGACAATGACCAATTCAGTTTCAAGAGGAAATGCAAAAAAAAATTATTAACAACAATTGAAAGCGATGGAAAAGCCGCACACATAGTTTAATTTTTTTTTTTTTTCAAATTATTTTAAAGGCAATTATTTAAAGTACTTGGTAATGAAATTTAAAATATCTATTATTTTTCATTATCAAGATTTTTAAGATTTTTTAATGAAGCATTTTATTTAGTTTAATGCAATTTTGCCGATTTAAAGGATCACTACAAATAATCTTTTTCACTTACTGATGTCTTCTTTTAAGGAATAGTCAAAAACTTAAAATACAAAAAAATGTGGGCATTCAATATTCCATGGAAAATTCATGTTAGCGATTATAATTCTAAATGTTATCAAGATTGAAAATAGGGAGTTAATCACGACAAACAAAATATTGTAAATTAAAATTTTGTATTCCCAAAAGTTACTTTGATAATAAACTAGCAAGTGCACGGCTTAAAAAATGAAACTGGCAACATGCTTATTTTTGCGAGAGCGAAAAAGCAGATTGTTTTTATTTTTTCTTAACGTACATAAAACTACAATTAATGTTGGAAGAATTCCAATTAATTGTAGTGGGGAATGAAAGGAAAGATAAACTCACTGTTTTTTTTTGTTGATGTTTTTGTTTAAACTTTTATATTGTTACAAGCAGAACTGTTGCTTATAATTCTTATACGCTTAACAGTTTTATTTTGCTTAAAATATTTAGTTTTTCTAAAATCTTTGGATAAAGTTTCCTGACGATCTGGCCTTGGCAACCAGTAAAATGGTCAACGGAATAGCTTATCCCATCAACAATAAATTGAAGTGTTTTTATTAAGAATGAAGATTGGGAATTAAGCACGACAAACAATATCATGTAAATTAAAATTTTGTTTTCCCAAAAGTTACTTTGATAATTTCTATAGAAAATGTATTCTATAAGAACTTCTTAAAGAACTCATTAACTTCTAGGAAATGACTTTCGCAAATTTTTTTTCTAAAAAGCAATATCAACAAATTGTTTATTTTTCTTTTGTTTATTGACTTAGAACTTAGATCTGGGGTCTAATCACCGCATTCGATACTATCGTATCGAATAGCCTATCGAATGTTTTTGCATACGATAGACACTGACGTATCGAATGAAAACTCGAGAAATGTAATGTCGAGTTACTCAATATCGAATGCTATGATTTCAAATTCAATAAATTTCATTCTATATCGAGATTCATGATACCAAAATAAATAATTTCGATCAATTTTGCTCGATATCGTATGCGGTGATTAGACCCCTGAAAGCTTAAAATTTTGGTGGAAAATTGACAATATCTCTATAAAATCGATGAAGCGATATAGTTACATTATATATAAGAAATTAAAAACATCAAAAACTCATTAGTAGAAAATCGTAAATATAAATATTGTTTTTATTTAGTTTCAAATATCAATAATTTGTTTAATTAAAGTTAAGGTTCTTAATAATTTTTTAAGAACTGAAACTGAACTGAAAATTTCGATAAATCTTATAATTAATAAATAGAAATTGTTCATAAACTGAACGATAGCTTTTGTATCTTAAAGTAATTTATTTTAAAAATGTATCATTATTTCAAAAAAAAATTTTTCAATCAGCGATAAACTCTTAATATATATTTTCAAAATGGCGATAGGTTATCTAGCGAACATTTTTTAATAGCGATACATTTTCAAAAGATAATTTTGGAGCACTATTATTTACAGTAGTGTTGAAAAGCAGCGATAAATTTGTTTAGAAATTTTCGAAATAGCGATAAATATTCTATATAAACTCCAAAATTGAAAACCTTTCTACAAAAATGTGTAGAACAACTGCAGTATTTTTTTTTTGAACCGCAGTGGTGCAGAGGGTAGAATTGCAAAGAATTCTGATGATGAATGTGGTTATTTTCGAAACGAATTCCATCCCCAGTTCAGCCAAGAATAAAAATTATAATTAATTTCATGTCAAATATGCCTTCCTTCAGTAAAATAATTTAACGAAAACTAAATATAATTAACTCAAACCTAACTAAATATTCAAAATTATAAGGTTTTTTTAGAATAATTTTTAAAAAAGCGATAATCTTTTCACAAAAAATTTTAAAAAATGGCAATAAATTTTTTAAACAAAATTTTTATAATTTGTAGCGATAAATGACTTTATAAACTTCGAAACAAGAAACCATTTTAAGCATAATTTAAAAAAAGCGATAAATGTTTCTATATAAACTTCAAAAATAGAAAACTTTTTTGAAATATCGCTATTTTTTTTAAGAAAAAATTTGAGATAGCGATAAATTATTTTATAAGGACCCTTATTCGACTAAAACTATAAAATATATATAAAATTAATAAAATAGCGTAAATTTGTTTATGTATAATTTTCAAATAGCGAGAAATATTTTTTTACAAATTTTAAAATAAAAAAATACATACATTTTTTAAACAAAATTTTTAAAATTTTTAGGGATAAGTGATTTTTGTTAACATTTTGAAATAGCGTTAAATTTTCTGTATGAACTTCGAAACAAGAAACCATTTTAAGCATAATTTTGAAATAGTGAGAAAGTTTTTTAAAAAATATAAAAATAGCGATAAATGTTTCTTTTCTATATAAACTTCAAAAATAGAAAACGTTTCTGAAATATCGCTATTTTTTTGAAGAAAAAATTTGAGATAGCGATAAATTATTTTATAAGGACATTTATTTGTTTAAAACTTCAAAAATATAAAAAATTAATACAATAGCGTAAATCTGTTTATGTATAATTTTTAAATAGCGAGAAATATTTTTTTACAAATTTTAAAACAATAAAAATACATAAATTTTTTAAACAAAATTTCTAAAATTTGTAGCGATAAATGATTTTTGTAAACATTTCAAAATAGCGATAAATTTTCTGTATAAACTTCGAAAAAAGAAACCATTTTTAGAATAATTTTAAAAAGCGAGATAGTTTTTTAAAAAATATAAAAATAGCGATAAATGTTTCTTTTCTATATAAACTTCAAAAATAGAAAACGTTTTAGAAATATCGCTAATTTAAAAATATAAAAAAAATTAATTTAGAAGCGTAAATTTGTTAAAATATAACTTTTAAATAGCGAGAAATAAATTTTTTTTAAAATTTTAAAATAAAAAATACATGCATTTTTTAAACAAAATTTTTAAAATTTGTAGCGATAAATGATTTTTGTAAACATTTTAAAATAGCGATAAATTTTCTTAAACATTTTATAATAAAAAGATACATTTTCGACATTAACGTCAAATGTAGACAAAATTAATTAAATACTAAAAAAGCGATAAATATTTTTATAAAAAGTCTTCAACAAACCATAAATTTTTCTATACAAAATATTTAAAATAGCGATAAATTTTGTTTTAAAAATTTAAATTTAGCGATAAGTTTCTATACAATCTTCGAAAATAGAAAACAGATTTAAAATAGCGTTAATTTTTAGGGATACTTTTAGAAATAGCGATAAATTTTTTTAAAAAAAATTTTGATATAGCGATATGTTAATTGTCTATATAAATAGCAGAAATGGGGAAAAAAATTTAAAATAGCGTTAATTTTTGAAATAGCGGTAAAAATTGTTTAAAAAAATTCTTAAAAAAAAATGTTGAAATAACGATGAATTTGTAAATAAAAAAAGCGATAAACTTTCTATATAAATATAAAAAATAGAAAACACTTTTAGAACAAGCATTATTTGTTTAGGAATGATTTTTGAAATAGCGATAAATTTTTAATCAAAAATTTTTACAAAAGCGATCAATTATTTAAAAAATATTTTTTAACTTATTTTTCATAGGAACTTTTTAAAATAGCAATTCGTTTTCTAAAATAAGTTTTCTATAGATATTTTTTAACGACAAGTTTTCTCTATAAATAATCGATGCAGCGATCAATTTCTATACAACTGTGAGGTAGTTTCTTATAAAGATTGGTCCGCTCCTTAAACATTCTAACGCTCTGCGATGGGTATCTAAGATTCGGCACAGCCGAATAAAGCACTCCGACTTGTTTAAAATACAAGTAACTGCGTTTGCAAAATCTTTAAAAACTTATCCTTAAATCATCAAGGACTATAATAAACCCTTAGTTTCCTTATTATACAAACAATATTTACAAAATCCCTTAATACAATTTAATTTTGTATCTTCATGTCTATTCTACATGAAATTTGGCTTAAGTATAAAATTTTCTATGCCATTTTGATACGTTTATTTATCAAATTTAGCCACTAATAAGCCAATCATTTGCTTACTTTCAAATTAAATACTTTAGCATGTCAGTGTATCAGTGTGGATAAATTTGGGAAATGTGTGTGGTGTGTTGAAAATTCCTAAACAAACAAAATATAAAAATTTCAAAACGATGTTTTTCTTTATTTTTTGGTAGCAATTTGATTTTATTCCACATTAATTTTTTTTTTCTTTTGGTCGAAGCGTTGATAAAATATGAACGAAACAGCATCAAAAATCTGATAAGGAACGCTTTAAATTCCATTACGTAACGCAAATTTACAAATATGTATTATTAATTTTGTTGCTGCTGCTAAAAAGTACTTATGTGTCTGTCTGATTGTCTCGGTGTCTTTCTCTGTGTTAATTTTTTTTATGAGTTTTTCTTGTTTTTTTTTTTTTTTTTAATAATGTGAAGTGTGTGTAACCGCAGAATAGTTTATCTATACATAATTTTTAAACGCCATGTAATTTATTTCATTAAATGATTTACTTAAGTTTTGTCATTCTAATTGGTTACTTGAATTTGAGAAGCAATACTGTGAGAATTTTCAAAAGTGTTTTAAAGGAAATTAAGCTAAACGTTTCTTCTGAACGAGTATTAAAATATGTTCTTATTCTTAAACCGAAAATGGATAAATAAAAAATTTGAAAAACAATTTTTTTGGTATTTAATTGATAAATTAAATACTGTCCGTCTGTTGGTTCATGTAAGTACAAAAAATAGTACAAAGTTAATACAATTAAATTTAAAACACACGAATAAAGCGAAAATTGTACAAGCAGATTCGTAATCAGGGACCCCCAAAACCCCATTATAAGGAGTGTCGAGCTAAAGAATCGTTCAGGCGTTTCAAAATTAACTTGTTAATTCAAAATCATTTTTCTCAAAAACTCATTTCTTGCCCATAGGTTCCTTTTAACTGAAACTGACACATAAAGTTTTTTTTCGATGGTCGAGTTGTCAACTTATAAACTACAAATTTTTAGATAAACAAACATGTTTTTATTATTAACATTTTTGACAAACGGACCACAAAAGCAGTGCTGTTGTAGAGTTGTCCCCACCTTCTTGTGAATAAGCCGTGGAAGCAGGATTACAGGGACAACGATGACCTTGTTATAAAGTGAAAATTTGGTGTTGAAGAACAAAGCCCAATTGCTTAGGCAAAGACGAGGAGAGGGCGGAAACAGCAGCGGAAAATCGTGACATTTAACTTGTATACGACATCGCTAATGAATTATGCGGGAAAATGGCACTTCAAAGGAGACTTTCCGAAGCAAGGATGGAAACTTCTTAACCGCGTTTGAAGAACAAGTGTAGCGACTCTAGTCTTATTTCTATGAAATTTTGAATAATTCGAACCTTCCATTCCTGACACCAATCCTGACTTAAGGAGATAAAAAAACCACACTTTTGTCAAAACCACCCCAGTACCATAAAGTTATAAAGGCCATAGAGTCAACGAAGAACAACAAATCCCAGGCTAATGATAACATATCAGCTGAGATGTTAAAGGCATCTACCATAACAACTGGGGTCTAATCACCGTATACGATATCGAGCAAAATTTATCGAAATTATTTATTTTGGTATCATGAATCGCGATATTCGATATATCGAGTAACTCGACATTACAGTTCTCGAGTTTTCATTCGATACGTCAGTGTATATCGTATGCAAAAACATTCGATAGTTTATTCGAATGCGGTGATTAGACCCCTGAACGAAGACTACACTCTCTCTTTATTTTGGAGACAGAAAAGCTGCCAGAAGAATGGTTGAAGCGGATATTGGACAAAATACCAAAAAAGGGGATCTTAGTCAATATCGGAACTACCGAGGTATTATGTTGCTGCCAATTCCATCGGAAGTATTATCCGAAATTCTCCTAAACTGCATAAACGAAAAACTGAGTTCAACTACTCCCAAGCAACAGGATGGGTTTAAATCAAACGGCTCATGTAACGAGCACATTAATAAATTGAGGATAATAAACGAGGAAGGAGTGTTCGAAGCTTATAACCGCTCCCCAACTTGTTTTCGTCGATTATAACATTTGACGAAAATTATAAATGTATTGTTTTAAAGCAGAGGGATACTTCCGAAGCTTATACGACTGATTTAGGCATAATACGATTTCAGGATATTGGATTGGTCACACCCTGCGAACATTATCAACAGAAATATACATGGAAACGAACTATTGAAGTTGAAATACAAATTTCAAGAAATCGAACAGAATGCTCTGCAAACGACTAGAAGGTTTTCGAATCTACTACTATACAACTACTACCAGTTGTGAACTATAAATAAAGGCTGACTCGTAAATGGTTTAGCTTAGCTTGGTTTGTCTTGAGACATTAAAGGTTCAGTTTGGTTACAACAATATTGGACAAATTTGGCTAATTTCAATAAAGTTTGTTAAGTTGAATAAGTGTGTGTATATATTTTGATTTGCAATTAAAAGAACTCAACAGTTTGTTATAAAGGGAGTAAACCTAAACGAGTTTGTTAAAGGAAAGTTATGTTGAGGCCCTGTTCTCTACTGGGAGCTAAAGAAGACAAGAAGAAGATAGCTTCAATGTAAGTTCCACACCCTGTCCCATGGCATTCTACCACATTCCTTTACAGTCGATAAAATATATAAATTCTTGTGAACGTCCTGCACCATCGCTATATCGAAGGTTAAGGCGTCCTGGTCTTTTAAGGCCGGGAATTGCCGGGCAGATATGCAGATTAGGTAAGAAATGAAACAATATCCGCGACGGGTTCAGTTTTAGTCCCTTATCGGGAGAATGGATTACAAAGTGCTGCTTCCGGCAGATACATTAAAGATGTGGCTGTCTACATCGCGTAGATTAAAAATTATAATTGTTACGAAAGTTTTGAATAAAACTCCGAGTTAATACAGGATAAAATATTGTCAATAATTAGCTTCTTAAATATCTTATTTGCTTTACTTTCAGCATCTAAAAATGTTCGAGAAATCTTTTATAATTCCTAATTAATAAAGTAACAAAATATTTATGCTGTTCTTTCTTAAATAATTTCGTTATCTTTTCACTAAAAACAATGAAAAAAATACAAATTGTTGTTAAATAAAATCATTATTCTCTTGACCATTGTCCCAGAAAATAACAAAACTCTAAATAAATAAAAACGAAAACTTCGAAATAACCTAAAATTTCACAATCACCTTAAAACGTAAAGTACACTTCAATATTGGCAACATAAATTCAAGCAATCGTTGCCGTTTCTGCCAGAGCGAGAGAATGGCGGCAAAACATCAAAGACATGAGAATAGAAAATATGGTGCAAATGCTGGCAAATGAAACAAATAACAATCAGCATTTAAACTTTTTATTTTGTATTTTCTTCTAAATGAAGGAGAGAAAAAAAATATAAAACAAAAGTCGTTCCAATGGGCCACCATCATCATCTCCACCAACAGAATGCAAAACCGAACGAAGAGTTGTAAAAGAAACATTTCAAACCGCTATTTGAATTTGTCAAGCTTACGACGTGCTCAAGTGCAATATGAACGATTTCGTTAAAAAAAAAAACAAAATCGGTATGAAAAGCTCTTCGTAGGGTAATAACTCTCTTAACAAATGAGTCATTTGAAATGACTGAAATTTCATCATAATGATCAGCAACATCATTTCGTAGTAATCAAAAGGGAATTGTTGGAAAAGCAACTGTTTTTTTTTTATATTATAGTTGCGTTAATGGTTTCACAATGGAGTTTCCTAATTCCAATACTCTGGATATTGTATGTACGTTTCTGTGAATGTTCTTTAGTATTGGAAAAAATCTTTAAACAACCGTAAAATGATCAAAGTCAATTCGCGCGCTATCTTTAAAGAATACAAAACAAATTGCAATACTCGCACTTTAAACGCTTTGACGAACATTGTGATGAACATGATGATGATGATGATGATGTAGCTGATGATGATTAGGTTTTTAATGCCGTCAGTTTGGCTGCCTGGTTGCTTTGAGAAATGCCTAAAAGTCTAGCAAGGCAACAACAGCATCAATTTCATAAACAACATGTAAAACGTAAACAAGTCCAACAATCAATATCCATGATGATCAATACTTCATTTGATTATAGTCGACTCGTTTATATTGCATACACATTTCTCGTACTACATCTTTATTAACTTTATTATTTTGTCTTCCTCTATCTCTACTCTACTCCTCGGCTTGTGGTGCAACTTTGTAATGGCATTGACTTTTGAAAGACTTCGCAGTCATTGTTTGAAACATTTCAGTGATGGTTCGATTGCTCGTTTAATCCAGTATTTGGATTGTTATTCAATTAGCAGAGTATTAAATGGGTGGATTCTTAACAAAAAAAAACAAGAATTAAGATCTTAAGGTGGGATAGGAAGACACGGATGGAAAGGAAGGAAGATAGGACGGAAAAAAGGAATTTAAGGAAAAGAAGGAAAGGAAAATAATAAATAAAAGGAAGGAAAGGAAAGGAAAGCAAATGAAGTAAAGGAATGAAAAGAAGGAATGGAAGGAATATATGAAAGGAAGGAAAATAACGAAAGGAAGGAACAGAAGGAATGGTAGAAAAGGAAGGAGAGAAGTGAAGAGGAAAGGAAAGGAGAGAAGGGGAATGGAAAAAAAGGAAGGAAAGAAAATAATGGAATGAAAAGAAGGAATGGAAGGAACGATATGAAAGGCAGGAAAAGAACGAAAGGAAGGAAAGAAAAGGAAAGAAAGGAATGAAAAATAATGAAAAAGAAAGGAAGGAAAGGAAGAAAGGAAAGATATGAAAGGAAGGAAAATAACGAAAGGAAGGAACGGAAGGAATGGTAGAAAAGGAAGGAAAGGAAAGGAGAGAAGAGAAGAAGAAAGAAAAAAGGAAGGAAAGAAAATAAATGAATGAAAAGAATAGAATAGAAGGAAAGATATGAAAGGCAAGAAAAGAACGAAAGGAAGAAAGGAAAGGAAGGAATGGAACGAAAGGAAAGGAAGTAAAGGTAGGAAAGGAAGGAAAGGAAGGAAAGGATTGAAAGGAAGGAAAGAAGGAAAGGAAGGTAAGGAAGGAAAGGAAATTAGGAAGGAAAAGGAAGGAAAGGAAGGGAAAGGAAGGAAATGAAAGAATGGAAATTAGGAAGGGAAAGGAAAAAAGAAAACGAAGTAAAGAATGAAGAAAAAATTACGGAAACGAAAGGAAGGAAAGAAAGAAAATAAATGAATAAAAGGAAGAAAAGGAAAAAAATAGTTGGAAAGGAAATAAAAGAAATGAAAGGATGGGAGGATAGGATAAAAGAAATGAAAATTAAATCAGGAAAGTAAAAGAAGAAAAGGAAAGGAACGGAAAGGAAAGGAAGGAAAGAGAAGGAAAGAGAAGGAAGAAATAAAAAGAAGAAAACGAGGAAAACGAAAGGAAGGAAGGAAAGTAAGATAAAGAGAAAAGGAAAGCAACGAAAGGAAAGTGAGGTAAAAAAAGAAAAGGAAGAAAATAAAGCAAAGGAGGAAGTAAAGAAAGGAATGAAATAAAGAAACAAAACGGAAGAAAATATAGGAAAAGGGGAAGGAAGGGAAAGAAAGGAAAAAAAACTGGTGAAAAGGCTTGAAAGGAATGGAAAGTAAGAAACAAAAGAACAGAACAGAATAGGTGGGAATCGCACAAATAAAGACAAGGAAGACAACAAAAATTTATAAAGGATAGAAAAGTTTAAAAGAAAGTAAGGTAGTAGAGAAACGATGTGATGAAACATTTTGATTCCATTTGACTTGTTTCTTTTTTTTTAAGAAAACATCCATTTAAGAATGTGCAGATTTGAGGTACATTATGTTACCTGCTTTAAATGCACATAAGTGAATCTACTTATTTTATGCTAAAATATTAAAATGCGAATAATAACAAATGATTATTGTATACATTTATGCTTTTTATTTCTCTAATGTACCATCTTATTGTATTTTTTTTCTTTTCTTCAGGACGCCAATATGGCTGGCTAATGCAGTGATTTTTTTACTATTTAATTTAGTTTATCTTTTAAGCTTCATTATTTGTGGAAAAATGCAAATGTGCACCACATTTCTCGAAAAAATTGCGTCAGTAATAGCCATTGATTAATTGAATTAAATTCATAAGAGTCATTTACCTCAAATATTTAGATCTATAAAAAATATTGCTTGAAACTTTTTGGATTTAAATAATCAAATGGAAAATATGACCTGAAGAGTCTCTTAGAATTAATAAATGCTTCTCTTTCGTCTTTATTTTGTGTTTTTTTCGAGGAAGATGCTAAGGATCTCGCAAATAGACCAGGAAATTTAGTGTTTATTAGTGCCTTCCTAGTTCCTGAATACATTCAAAGGAATACTAGAAATTTATTAAAACTGCTGCTACATTCTTTTAAATTTTATAATGTTTTATTGAGCCTGAAAGAAAACTTTTTGTTTCAGATTGGAAAAACTTTATCAAGACTTAATTAATCCTAAAAACTTTTTATGTTTAGTTGAGATATTAAATACCAAATGTTATAATGAAATACACGTTTTACTGTTTTAACAAATATGGCCGCTCGCTAACAACCCCATTAATTTCCCTAAATTAATAACCCAAACTGCAAATAACATTTAAGATATTTTGCTGTTGTTATTTTTGGAAACTACACGAGTTTTCCAAAAACTCGAATAAAAAAAAAAAAACAAATCAATGTATAAAATGCCAAAAGGTCTGACACACCAAGCGTTTATAAAAACCAAAAGTAAACATCCACCGAGCAAATCAAAATAAGCGTAACATTTGAAATCCAAAAAAAAAAAAAAAGGAACCACCATTAAATCTTACAAATAAATACGAATAAGTAACCAACTCAGTCATTTAGCCAGCCAGTCAGTCACTCATTCGCTCATTTATTCAGTCATCCAAGGAGCAAGCTGCAATACTCTTCCATCTCGTATCAGGAATCAAAGCTTGTGCTTATGCCAGGCAGCTGCATAAACTCAGCATCAACACACAAAAATAAGTGTCAAAAATATTGTTTTATATTAGACTAGAACAATAAAAATTGAGAATGAAATATAAAATAAAAATAATCATTTACTTTTTTTTTCATTTTATTTTGCTACAATCACACTCATGCTGCCAAAACTGACAAACTCACTCACACACACTCGCATGTATTTATATGGGTTTTTGTGCGTTCGTGCTTGTTCGTTTGACGGTGAGAGTTTGAAAGACCCTTTTTTGTCAGCAACAATTTTTGCACGCTTCACGCCAATTTATGCGCTTATCAAAATGGAAAAAATATGTACAAGTTTTAAGTATTTATATTGCCGCGTGTGTATGTGTGTGTGTTTGAGAAATGTCTGAGTTATGTTTTATGCGTAAGTGTGTGTGTGTGTGTGCGAGTACATGTGTCGTTGTTTACACACTACAAAATATTATTTCTGGATAAAACTCTGTTTTGAAAGATTCAATTAAGGCAGGGCAAAATTATAGCGTCATCTTTTTGCAAGACTTACAATTCACTAAACTAAAGCTTGGTATATTGGAAGATCAAAAGTCCTGGAAATGGACAAATACACATGAATTTACTGTGGTAGTTCATTTCACCTAAACAGTCCAGTAGAGTCGCAAGGATTCCATATTGTTAGAGAATAATATTGGATTATTCTCTTAAATGTTGACTGAAAATTATAAAAGCCAGAAGGGTTTTTATTCTCTTCCTACTGGGGATTTTCAATAAAAATATTTCTATTCTTTTATTTCTAAAAACGGCTTAAAATATTTTTGTGGCAAAAAGAAACAAGTGCATAGACCCAATCCAAATTATGAAACATTTGCTGGGGAAAGTGTACTTTTTTTCATGTGAAAGCAGTTTTTTTCAATTGTTATTGGAAGAAAGAGAGAAGGCATAGAAAATGACTCAATGCTGTAAAACAAAAATTTTTTTCTATGGACACGAAGGCAGTTTCAAAGGAGAATTGCATAAAGTTTTTGCATTAAATGGATGAGGACTTAAGTTGACTTAAGCAAAACTTAAATTTATATAACCTTTGTAATCTTCATGTTTAAATGTACCTACCCATGGGCAAAGTTTCAATTATTTTGTACGATTTTATAAGAATTAAAATACTGTTACGTTTTTACTTGATGAAATGCGTCTTGGCCTATTCCCTTTATAATAAACCTTTGAATTCTTTTAATTGCCAATCAAAATAAATGCACCCAATTATTTAACTAAAGAAACTTTATTGGAATTAATTATTATGTTCACGAAATTTAAACTCAATTGTTAGTTATGAATTGGACCGTTTAATGTCTCAAAACCAGTGTTCGAAAATAAACAGAACTTTATTTAGCGTTCGCCTCACACACCCAGGGACGATATCTATCTTCTGAATGTTTGTGTTTGCTTTCACTGTAATTCTTTGGCTTTACGTTGTGTTTGATATAACTAGGCCCTAAAAGTAATTTTGTAACTGAAGCAGTGCTCAATGTTTGGGATAGTGACATATAAACAATAATTGACTTATGTTTTTCCACTTCCGATTGTCTTAAGGATTATAAGGATCAAATATCCTTTTAAGCTCTTTGAAACCTTGACTATATAAAATCTTGCTATCAAAATCCTGAGATGAATCTTTTAGAGTGATCTCTAAGTTTTTGTCGTTGTTCAATTTCAGTTAAAAATTTGTGATTTAGTTTAACAAAAACGTTCAACAGTAATTTGTAAAGTTTTTTTTGGTACCTGTCATAACGGCCAAATCCCACGATGTTTTCAAAGCTGGCTAAACCAAATGTTCCTTATGAGTGGTCACCATTTGCTCTATCAAAGTAGCTCTTGTTGCATTGAAACAGCATCTGAAGGGACGTTTTTGCGCACCTAACCCTGTCCTTGGTTAAATGAAAAAAAAATAAGACTGTAAGCCTAACCTAGTCCCTCCCTAACCTACAAAATTCTGGAAGATTCAGCTTTTACCTAAATCAGGTTGGATTATGTTCAGCTGTTATGCATTGGAAATCTGCAAATTTAAAGCTCGATATAAGATTCGCAGTAGCGCCCGCTCAATGAACGCAATATCAAGATGTAATTGGTTCCTTAAAAGGCCTTTTTAGTATGAGTCAGAGGTTTCAAACACATCATGTGCTTTAACATTCTTCCGAAATATATAATCTTTATCTTCTTGATGTTTCGAAATCGAGCACTAAGCTTTCAGGGGCGGCACGAAATAACCCCCTGTGAAAAAGTTCCCTAAACAAATTCAGAAACACCCCCAACAGATGTGAAATAACACCATAAAAAAGAACTCAAATTCTGAAATGAAAAAAGACCCCAAATATTTATAATACATTTAATTTTACAGTCTTGGTTTTAAGACTCGCGCAATAGATTACATGGTTTGGGGCCTTTGGCCTTGCGCAAGGATTTTCGTTTTCAAGTTTTAAAAACTGCTCATGTCCATACAATCTGTATTAATATTAATTTGCACCTGTAAACAAATTTATAATATCAATTAAACGTTTAATTCACTTGATTAAACGTTTAATTAACTTTATTACACATTTAATTCACTTGATTAAATTTTTAATTAAAACTGATTTTATTTACTGGTGCAAAATTTTTTACTGTGAAGGGTAGGCTTAGTCCAGAAAAACGTCAGTTTCGTTCGCAAATCACCTACTTTAGATTTGGAGAGCCATTGTCATTTTAAACTGTCAGAAAAGCACAAGATCAAAAAATTTTTGATAATATTTAAGTTGACTAGAAATCTCGGTAAAAACTCATCACCAACCAAATTAATTTTCTATTGATCATTTAATATGATCTTTTACATGACCTAATGAACGTTTAAATGATATATAACCTTAAAAATTGTGTAGTTTTTCGAATCGGGGGGGTTACTGGTTATTTCGAATTCGTTCGAAACGACGGCAGAGGTTGTATTTAAAAAAAATGGGACATTTTATGAAAACTTTTGGTTCGTAATAGAGAGTGGCTGTTAAGAAAGTGATTTTTTGTTTTCGATAAAGTATAAAAAACGTCCGTTTATTCGAAACGAATATTACGAAAATCGTAATACACAGTACAAATTGTTCGAATTCGTAAATGATTTCTTTCGAATCGGAATATGCGGTAACCTCCCAGATCACTACAATACTACAAGCTTTTAAAGAACTTTACTCTTAAGCTTTAGTATAAAAGCTATTCTCTTGTCAATTTAATTCACAGAATTTTATCACCATTTTTGGAAAATCGCTTCTTCCCCCTGCCAATATGTCAATGTTGGGCACATTTTTAAAATGCATACTTTGCTGCTGATGGCAGCAAACATGCGAATACACGCGATGTAAAATGGAAAAAAGAATCAAAATAAATTGTATTCGAGAGAACAACAATGAAATCAAAGTACACGATTACATACGTCCGTCCGTTTGCTCGTATGTCTGTCGGTCTGACATTGTGTTTTGTAAATAAAAATTGGGTTGCAATGGGACAACATCGAAATGGTTGTCGTTGAATTATTTGACTTTTTGAATTCACAGCATTTGTGTGAACATTGTTGTTCGCAATTCACAAAAGAAACGCACGTTTGTTTATTGAAAATGAAAGATAAAAAGGGGATTTTTTCTATTTACGTTTGTGAACTTGGTACTACATATTTCATTATTTAAAACATTTTCCATTTTTCCCAAATAATATGAGTATGGATGCGTCTGATTTTACTTATACTAATGGCCTAAGGATAGGAGAAGGTGGTAGCGGGGATATTTGTTGTTTGATAGTGGTGGTGGAAGAACGAACTCCATTTTCCTGAGATTTTTTCTTATTTTTTTTTTAACGATGACTACAATGAAATTTTTGCTCAAATCCAGTGAACAGCATAAAATTGACAACCATTTCAAATTTTATTCTTTCATTTTGACAAAATTATTGATGGCTTATTGGAGTTAATGGGTTTTATTATTATTTTTTTTTTTTTTTTTTGTTAAACATACAGACATTTATACGTTTTAATGATGAGTTTATGGGAAGATTATGTTAGTTTAAAGGATGTAAAAGAGTAAAACGGAAATGGTAAACAATTTATTTCTAAGCAGGAAGATTAACATATTTATTTTAAAAATTTTAAATAACTTAGAAATTGGCAAATTTGAATACAGTTTTTGTTTAAATAATAAACTTTTTTCTCAAAGATTTTCATGGGATTCAAAAATTAACTATCAAGGTTTCGTTTAGATGTGCTAAATTCCCATTTCATTCTATTGATAAACCGAAACTTATTGTTGATGGGATAACCTATTCCTATGCGCATTTCACTGGTTGCTTAGGCCAGATCATCAGGAAACTTCATCCATAAAGATTTTAGAAAAACTAAAGATATCATACAAATAAAACTGTTAAGCGAATAAGAATTATTAACCCCAGTTCTAAATGTAACAATATCAAAGCATAAACAAAAACAACAACAATAAACAGTGAGTTAAGCTCTTCTTACAGTCCCGACTACAATTGGTTGATTTTTATTGTAACAAAACAAGTGCTTAGGCTTGCTCTTTTCCCCCTTTATTTCAATGCCGCAGATTAATGTGGAGCAAATTAAAAAAATAAAATTTAAAGTTTATGGTGAATAATGATGTGTGTGAAGATAAATATGCCGAGTTAAATATGTTTCGACGTAACGGCTTACGTCACTACATATTTAACTCTGGATGAAATGACGTAACGAAATAATTAAATATGACATATTTAACTATCGCATATTTAAATATGTCATAGTATCATATATTTTTAAACTGGGCTTAAATATAAGATGTGGTTGTATTAATAAAAAATACTTTAAAAAATGCAGAAAACATATCCAATTAATTTATAAATTATTTCCTAATAATTTCTATAGACAAATTAAAAAAATCGAACAAAAATAAATTGGAGTTGTCACATCCTTCTGTGTCACACATCGGGACTATATGGAAAATGAGGACTAGGGACCACACTATCCTTCTATGGTACCCATATGCCTGAATTGTATTTGTGTTTTTTTTTTAAAAATTTCAAAAATTTAACTTTGAAATTTTTTTGATGTCCACTATGGGATTTTGGCCATATTTGGACAGATCCTTCGTTGTCACTCATCCGGACCATATGGAAAATGAGGACTAGGGACCACACTATCCTTCTATGGTACCCATATGCCTGAATTGTATTTGTGATTTTTTTTAAAAAATTTCAAAAATTTAACTTTGAAATTTATTTGGTGTTCACTATGGGATTTTGGCCATGTTTGGACAGATCCTTCGTTGTCACGTTGTCACTCATCCGGACCATATGGAAAATGAGGACTAGGGACCACACTATCCTTCTATGGTACCCATATGCCTGAATTGTATTTGTGATTTTTTTTAAAAAATTTCAAAAATTTAACTTTGAAATTTTTTTGGTGTTCACTATGGGATTTTGGCCATATTTGGACAGATCCTTCGTTGTCACTCATCCGGACCATATGGAAAATGAGGACTAGGGACCACACTATCCTTCTATGGTACCCATATGCCTGAATTGTATTTGTGATTTTTTTTAAAAAATTTCAAAAATTTAACTTTGAAATGTTTTTGGTGTTCACTATGGGATTTTGGCCATATTTGGACAGATCCTTCGTTGTCACTCATCCGGACCATATGGAAAATGAGGACTAGGGACCACACTATCCTTCTATGGTACCCATATGCCTGAATTGTATTTGTGATTTTTTTTAAAAAATTTCAAAAATTTAACTTTGAAATTTTTTTGGTGTTCACTATGGGATTTTGGCCATATTTGGACAGATCCTTCGTTGTCACTCATCCGGACCATATGGAAAATGAGGACTAGGGACCACACTATCCTTCTATGGTACCCATATGCCTGAATTGTATTTGTGATTTTTTTTAAAAAATTTCAAAAATTTAACTTTGAAATGTTTTTGGTGTTCACTATGGGATTTTGGCCATATTTGGACAGATCCTTCGTTGTCACTCATCCGGACCATATGGAAAATGAGGACTAGGGACCACACTATCCTTCTATGGTCCGGATGAGTGACAACGAAGGATCTGTCCAAATATGGCAAAAATCCCATAGTGAACACCAAAAAAATTTCAAAGTTAAATTTTTGAAATTTTTTAAAAAAAATCACAAATACAATTCAGGCATATGGGTACCATATGGCCAAAATCCCATAGTGGACTCAAAAAAATTTCAAAGTTAAATTTTTGAAATTTTTTAAAAAAAATCACAAATACAATTCAGGCATATGGGTACCATAGAAGGATAGTGTGGTCCCTAGTCCTCATTTTCCATATAGTCCCGATGTGTGACACAGAAGGATGTGACAACTCCAATTTATTTTTGTTCGATTTTTTTAATTTGTCCATAGAAATTATTAGGAAATAATTTATAAATTAATTGGATATGTTTTCTGCATTTTTTAAAGTATTTTTTATTAATACAACCACATCTTATATTTAAGCCCAGTTTAAAAATATATGATACTATGACATATTTAAATATGCGATAGTTAAATATGGCATATTTAAATATGTGATAGTTAAATATGTCATATTTAATTATTTCGTTACGTCATTTCATCCAGAGTTAATTATGTAGTGACGTAAGCCGTTACGTCGAAACATATTTAACTCGGCATATTTATCTTCACACACATGAATAATGAGCAGTCAAAGAAGTTCAAATAAATCACTACATTTTAATAATAAAAAATTGAGTCCTTGTTGTAAAGGAAACGTTTCTAATGAACATTAGAAATTCAAGTTGAACTTGTTTATGTATTTAAAAGGAATCTTACTTTAATAAAGAGTCGTTATTAGCATATCGATACCAGTTAAAACATGCATATTAAAGTTTTTTTTAGTAAAAAGCGGCATTTAAAAAACTGCAGTCAATGTAGAAAAACTGCCATTTCTTAAACTTCTTCATTAGTCATTGGCAAAAATAAAAAAACAGTCTCCGTGAAACCAACTCAAAAAGATAAAGTTGAACACACATTTTCGTTTTTTGTTCGCAGTTTTTCAAACCCTGGTAAAAAGCATCAACGTGGCAATTCAACCTGTTACGCTGCCTAGAACATGAGTTATGTCAACATGAGTTTTTGTCACTTTGAAAAGAATAAGTCGGTGAATGAATTGTTTTGGAAGCCAACGCACATTTGGCATGAATGAAATTTCAAAAGAAAAACTTTTTCGAATTCAATGCAACAACTGGAAACAATAAATTTTAGGATCTTCAATACAAAATTACTTTTTTCTATGAACATAAGCGTATCATAAAGTCATGTTGTATTTAGATACAAGTAAAATTGTCTCAATAAATAAATCCATCAAAATATTTTTCACAACTTTTTAAGCCTTTTCTTCTTCTTTTTCGTATAGTTGGCAAAGAAATTCTGTTGAAATAAAAATCGGCTTATAAACACCTCGAACAAAAACCAATGACACGGTGTTGGCAAACTACAGATAAAAGATCTACAAAGAAAAAATAGAAGCAATGAAAAATCCTAAAAGATCAGGAAAAGTAAAGAAACACTAAAAGACAAGACAGTAAACTATAAAAGTTTGAAAAAAAAACTGATCCGATAAAAACGCCTCTAGCTCAAGATCATCTAGATTAATAAAGTCATACTCGTAACTCAACTGCGATAGAAAATTGAAATAATTTTCTTTGGCCAAGCAAAAAAAAAAAAAAAAAAAAAATGGAGGCGTTAAAGAATTATGAATTTACAATTTATTTGCTTAAGGATCCTTTTGCCACTCACACGCTTGCACAAGTTTATATCCCAATACATAACACCGAGATAGAAAATACTTTTTCAAAGAGAAACGGCACACGTAGAGGTTGTATTTCGATCGATTGATCCATCCATCCATCTATCCTTTATTGCTTTAGTGTGCGCATTTAAATACAAGTGGATTAACCAAGTGCTTGTTGATCTTGCACTTCTTTTTGTGTGTTGCAAGCAGGAAACACTTGCTACATATTTTCGCCTAAGGTTGTAATATTTCAACTCCTCATACAGGTCATTTATTTTTTTGTGTTTGTTTCTTTTTCATGTCTAAAAAAAACAACTACAACTTTATGAGCAACATCTCATCATCGTTTCGTACTTATTCATGCCAAAAAGAAGGCGACAAAAATAATGAAATTTAAAAACGATCACCAGAGCACACACTCAATTTATTTATAAGCTAAATTGTGCACTGAAAGAAATAAGCAAGATGTGTGACTTAAAATTTTATAAGGTTCACTTAAAAGTCTTCCACAACGTTTTTTTCTGTAAAAAAATTTTATTTCGGGATACTGGGACGCCCGACTTCTCACCTATTAACGTGAATAATATTGAGATTAAGTTAGCGAACAGCGCAAAGTATCTGGGAATCATTCTGGGAGAGTTAAGCTTAAGACAAAATGTTATAGAGCGAGTCAGGAAGGCAATGGTCGCTTTGTAGCTCTGCAAATGACCATTGAAAAAAGTGGGAATAAACCTCTAGGAAACTCTACTAGATCGATATGACCATTGTTTGTCCTATCTTTCTATATGGCATACTTGTATAGTTGCCAATATTGGATAGAGGGACTCCCTTTGGAAGACTAACGAAGGCGAATATAATGAAGTTTTATAAGCGACAGTCGTGAACTGGAGTATTGATCACACCTTTCCAGTTTTGGTTCATAATTGTTGTTATTAAGAACCCTGATATTATGTCGGAATGCGTGGAGAAACAAAATTCTAGATAAAATGAGAGGCGTACATTCCGACACCTATGGCTCTTAATCACGAGAAGGAGAAGTAAGGGAGCTTAAACTTAATCTATAGCGGTAACTTTCGGCTTACAGCTGCGTTTTTAGGCAGAAATTCTTGCGATCAAGAATGCTGTGGACTGGCTTAGATTATCTGCTTGCTCAACGACTACCGTGCATAACTTTACTGATAGCCGTGCTGCCGTTATGTCTTTGGATTACCCCTTCCTTTAAACGAGAACAGCCCTTGACTCCGCTAATATCTAAGCGAAATGGCTCAGCAGTTTGACCAGGGCACATGAATATACTGGGGTACATTAGGAAGGTTATGCTTGTTAGACTTTGCTCTACCTTACGGGTTGCAATGAATAATTAAGGCGTTGGAGTGCCTCTGCTCCCTTACAAATTCGAACGGATAGGAGTTACATGTGTCTGGAATCGATGTCCAAATCGGACGTGTCACTGTTATCAGGAGACAGTGGCTTATAGGTAGGCATGCGATCCATACACTTTGATTACTGCCACAGCTGCAATGATAAAAATAAGGAAGATGTCGTAGAACACCTCCACTGGCACTGTCCTGCAATGGCAAGAAGGCGAGTAGCCGAAATGAGATCCTCCTCTTTTGACGGATTATATCTCTGGCGTTGAACTGGAGTGCATTTTGAACTTCGTGAGTTATACGGGTTAATTCTACGGTGGGTGTTCTGTTTAGTGGAACTCCATGCCATTACAATGGATCATTAGGCCTAAGTGTGTCAGATGAGTACTGACTTCCATTTTTAGCGAATATTGTATGTAAAATAACTTGAATATTTAGAAAACTTGTTTCAATCAACTTACGGACATCGTTGAAACAACTTTTTCACGAATAAAGATCAAAAATATTAAACGAGCTGTAAAGCCTAAGCCCCGTATTCAAAAACGATTATTAAGCTTAACAAACGTTTTTAAAAAAATTTTTCAGAGAAAATTAGTTTTGTAAATTTTTTTTAAATTTAAAATATTTTTATGAATACAGAATGCGTAAAATAGCATTTTTACTTGTGGTAAGCGAATAAGAATAAGTCTTAAAAATAAGATTTCTTTCCGTGTATCTTTTTTATGAACCAACAAGTCTCGTGAGCACTTAAAAACGCACAAAGTTAAAGAAAATAAACTCATCAAATATCATGCAACTTGACACTGATCTTTTTTGCATGGCTTTTTCAAGATGATGTTGTTGTAGTATAAACACTTTTTTTCTGGTTGTTGTTATTTCACACACTCACACACAGACACGCACACACACAATTCAATGACAAGCAGCTCGGAGTGTGACGTTTTTGATTTTGATCCGATTTAATTTGGATTACAAGTAAAATCCGGTGGTAAGACCAGTAAACGCCTACAATGGCATAAAAGTGAAGAAATACGTTTTTTCTTTGGCAAAAGTCATGTTGTGCCAAGGATTAAAATGAAAACAAGAACTTGTACATGCAACAATATACTCGTGCAGCCTTTTTTTTTATTTTTTTTTTTTTTGCAAAATCACTGACACAATTTCATTTTAGTTTGCTAAAAAAAAAATCGTTTGAACTTGTAGCAGAAGAAACTGAAAAAGTCACTAGATTATGGATTTTCTTTCTCCGGTTGTATTTTAGGTCTTGACGATTTAACTCAAGCTTAGCTTTGTTGAGTTTACTAACATTTTATAAGAGTCATTGGATTATCGACTTAGTACTTTCAATTCCTTCTAAAACGCTTCCCCTGCACACACACACACACACACACACACACTTGCGAAATTTTCACGTAATTTCGCATAAGGAATTTGTGCACTTTTCGAATTTAAGAAAAAATAAAACAAAATGTTACCTAAATTTTTGTGCAACAGGAAGCTAAAACTGTAGGGGGGGTGGTACGAAAAGTAAGTACAAGTATTTGAATTTAAAAAATGGGTGTTACTAATACTTGTTGGTCATGCTGTCTTAAAATCAACTCACTTTGATAATATAATTGATTTTATTATTATTATTATTTTTTTTTAATTCTCTAAAATTTGTTGGCAAATTTAAATTTAGATCTTTAATGCTACATTTCTCACTGACATGTTTTAATATAAGAAGCGTATGAAATTGTAATAATTATATCGATGCTGAAATTATGGTGTTTGCTTTTCTACACAACAAATATCGCCTTCTAAAAAGGTGCATGTATAAAATGTCTTGCCAGCCCTGTAATAATGCTATTTAATATTTGACGAGAACAAAACACAAAATATAAAAAAGTGATATGCCCTGTTTTTAACACATGACGAAAATTGTTCTACATCATTATAGCAAAATTTTTTAACGAATTTTTCATTGTTTTCTGACGTCTTGTTTTTTAACCGATTACAAATAAATTTTTGGGTTTGTTTGCAATATTGCAATTTTTCGCGAATTTTAGCCATGTTTGCAATATAAGCGATTTTTATCTGTAAGGGCTGTGTTTTTCAACATCTTTAACGATTTTTAGAAAATATTAGGCATTGCTATTATGCCGCTGTTACAAAATTTTTGCAAATGTCCACTAATTTAGCAATTTTTGCCGAATTTTTGTCATTGCTAGTTTTAAGGATTTTTTTTTATCAATTTTATGTCTCGTTGGAAATAATAAAAATTTTAGCAATTTTTCGCTATTTTTGCAAACTTTTCCGAACTTTTGCAATTTTTACGTAGCTTTGTTGCTCTTTGAGGCAATCGTCACCGTTATTAAAAAAAAATCCCCATATATAAACATCATAAATCACCTTTTTACAGGGCGCTAATAAATAGCACTCTCGATTTATTCTAGGCGAAAAGTGCAATGCCTTATGCCATTTGTAAGGGCGATTGTTTTAGAATAAAACGTACTTCCCTTTTAAAGAGTAAAACATTAAAAAAAACCGCACACAAAATTCGATTTTTTAAATAAAATATCACATTTTTTGTAGAAAAGGAAACACCATTAGTTTTAAAAATCTGGATTATAAATTTTAATCAAAAGTTTGAGATTTAACCAACCGCTAAGCTTTTAAATAAGAATCATGCAACATTTACTAAAAATTTATTATTGTATTAAACTGGTCTACAGGGACCCCAAAAATATGCTCTAAAAACGCATTTTATGCGCATTTAATATGCAGTAGAAGCTTGCCCTGAAAAAATGTGAATTTAAAAACAAAATCTTCTGCAATTTTATAACAGTTTCATTTATTAAAAACAACCCTAAAATTATATTTACACAGAAAAAAATAGAAAATCGACTTTAATTAAACAATTCGTTCAGACAATTAAATATTTTACTAATATTGCCCCTGCAAAGGAATTGATCATATCAATTAACGGATTTGTATTTTCGAGTTATGGGACACAAATTTAGTCAATTAAAAAATTAATTGCATAAACAAAAAATACACCACATATACACAAACATTTAATTTTATGGGTTTTGATTAAAAAAATTAATTGCAGCAAACAAAAAATTAATTGAATAATTTATGTACACCAATTAATTATTTAATTGAATAATTTTTTGCAAATTTGTGTCGAGTATTTTCAAGGTATGAACATCTATATGAGATTTTTTATCCTTTTTGATTATTGTTTCCATTTAAAAGCAAGTTAAAGCTATTTAATGATGGGATCTTAGGGCAAATGTGAACCGATTCGAAAAGAATTTAATTGACAGTGCATTTTTGGAGCGAATTTTCTCTAAATGTCAACAAAATTAGATAGTTAACTTAAACAAAGTCTAATTTGGAAAGAAGCTTTTATGGGGAACCAGCAACACCGGCGCTGATAGATTAGCTCATTACCAGCTAGCCTACCGGGGCACTCAAATTATAGACCGATTCTCACAATTTACATCGACTTGTACTTTGCGCACAAGGTTAACAAAGTCAGACAACCAGCCAGACGGACGGATGGACATCGTAAGATCACTTTTAAAAGTGATTCTGAGGCGTTCGGTTTACTCAAAGATTGGTCCAGATTTCTGCATATTACAAACATCGCTAAAAACGTATATAATTGCTTTTTTTCTTAATTTTTGCTTTTACATATCGTCACCTAAAATGCAAAAGGGCGTAACAACCAAAAAATTCGAAGTAGAGTTTTTGATTGATTTTCGGTTTATTAAACTTAATTTTCCCAAAAAATGTTTGATCTCTGCGGTCAAAAATGGCGCTTTATTAAAGAATTTCAAACCCCAAGTAAAACTTGTTGTTATTAATTTTGTAAAGTTGTTTTTTGCTTCTGTAAAAAAATAAAAAGTGTTGTAACGCCTTTTTTCATTTTAGGTGACGATATAAAATGTGTTAAAGCTTAAAACAACATTTATCTTGAACAACAACCTGCTTTGTCTCACAATTAAAAATTTAATGTAGATGGCGAAATTGAAGCAACACTTTGGGTAAACAGATAGAAATTTTAAACAGAAAAGCAAAAATTTGGCGAACAATTTTTTTTTTGGGAAATTTGAAACAATTCAAAATATGCCTAAAAAAGGCGAAATAGAAGCTCTTAACTTAAAAAAATGCTTAACTAAATTATGCATAAAAAAAATGCTGCAAACGGTAAAATATGCCAAAATATGCACTAACAAATCGATGGTAAAATTTAAAAAAAATCTCGAAAACGGAAAACGAAAAACATGCAATTGATTATTTGTGGTTTCCCTGCTAATCCCTATACCATTTTATACCCAATTAAATAAGCAACAGTCTTTTAGCGAGAAATATGAAAGTTTTGCTTACCATTTTGCTTACGGAAGAAGTGCAGTTTATATGACGAGTTGTCACTTTGAAGAAAAACACTTCTGATTCAAAAAGCGAGAGTTCACAACTTTTATTTTGGTTTTGAGGCATTACGTAAATTAGGGTATATCAAAATGTTCAAATCTTTAAGGCGATTTTGAAGCCATTCCCTGTATAAGTTTTTCATGCGTAATATAAATCGAGATTACATTTCCGCGATAAACGATTTCGAGACCTAAAGTAGTCGTCTGGTTATTCTAGGATTAATATATTTCAGATGACCGTCCAAATAACTTTCTTATTTATGACTAAATTATCGTGTCAGTATTTTTAAAATATAGTTAAATTCTTAGGAGATAAAAAACTATCAAAACAAGTATTTTACTATTAAAAACGTGGGTCTAGAAGACCAAATATTGCTGCATGCGCAACCATGTCTTGCTCTCGTAAACTTTTAAACCACTTTTAATTGAAGTTAATAGAGAATGATTGAGGCAGCATTCCCAGTTATGGGGATTTATCCCCACATTTTTCGCTGGGGATTTTTGGGAAAAATATATTATAATAAAGGCTGGTTAAATTTTAAGGGCCGATGCTGAATGTGAACCACACCTAAACGTCAAGATTTTTTTTGCATTTCATTTGACATTTCTCAATTTCAGGTTAACTCAATTCGAACCATGAACAGATACACAATCGAGCAACCCGTTAAAGTTATTCAGGCTTATTTTGAAAATGGGCGTTCAAATCAAAATGCACTTCGTGATTTTTTCGGAAAAATCGTGCAAAAGGTCGAGGCGGCCATTAGACCGATATTTTGCTCCATACATAATTAAACCATACCAATGTTATCGTAACAAAAAGAAATGACAATAATTTCCTAAATAATTTGTGTTTTATTCAAAATCAACATCATCGGCCCATAAAACTTTACCACGCTTTATATACAACGATGTAAATGACATTATCTGACTATTGGTGTGGTCTTGTCATCAGCGAGTCCTTTCCGCTCAACTTGAATTCTTTCGCAAATTGAACTACCATGATAACTTACCCACCATCACTGAAAAAAATTAATCTCTTCTAGAGATCGTACGAAATATTGTACATTGTACCAAACATGATGCGAAACCACGATATGTGTTGCTTAAAATATGCGCAAATGAAACTGCCCGCCTGATGGCGGCTCAAGTGAGAAGGCGTACAGTACCCACAGTGTATCCAATGAGTATTCACAGTGCATGCTAACATGGATGCATTTCAGGAAACAAAGTGAGTCTAGGAATAAATATTTAAGAGTGCTACAAATATCAGCACAAGCATATATTACCTATAGGTATTCTACAGATACTCCACTAGAGTAGTGTGGATATACAATTTTGAAGACAGAAATACCTTATGAATGGCCTTGGTTATACCTAAATATTAAATACTCGAATTTCCATTCTTTTAATGAAAAGCTTTTAACTTTCTTCACTTTAGGGAATTGAAAAAAAAAACTTTAAATATAATTTTTTTATTGTCGTAGACTTTTATTATGGTTTCACCCACATTTAACACATTCTTCTGATGCCAAACTCTAAAATTCTTCACATGTGTCTAGTTTGGCAGATTCTCTTCCAACAGACGATCGCGAACATTGTTCTGGCATATGTCCATTGAGTACAAAACGAAATAAGAAAAAAAAAAAAAAAAAAAGATTTAAACTTCACACTTTTAATTTTGTTAATGAGATGAGTTTCTAGTTTTATTGTTTCACAAATTAGTTACGTTTGTATTAACAAAAAGTAAAGGAATTTCTTTTTTTTTCAAATATTAAGGATGATCATGATCGTAATGATGATGGTGATCATCATATGCTGCTCTTTTTTGTTTTATTTACTTTTTGGCACATGATCACAGGATCCATAAAGAGAATTTATTGGTTATTGTCGTTAGTTGGTTAATGTTATTATTGATCATTCATTGGATTGTATAACTATTTTACAAGAGATTATCCTCGGTATGGGCCAGCTGCTGTTGATGAGTTTTACTCATTTACTAAGAGTAGCTTAGAGTTTGTCCCTCTCTCGTACTTTCTTTCGCTCATAAACTTTGCTTGTGTTGCATATAAATTTGTTGCGGTATCTGTTGGTCGTCGGCACGTTTCTTTTTCTATTTTGAAAATTGATCTATAGTTGTTATTTAGTCTCTTCTTTTTCGTCTTGTTTTTTATTTCGTTACGGAGTTTATGTATAATCAGTGTCATTTTCAAAACTACAGCTAAAATAAAACTTTGGCATGTTGTTGGTTGTACTCTCCTTTTTTTCTTCTTCTTATTTTAGTTTTGAAATTATGATTCAAGATTTTTTGTTTTTAAAGATACCTACACATATGGATCTTTATGTATTTATGTATATTCATTTTTTTTTTTCTTAAATACAAAAACCTAAAGATTGTTTTATAGACACAAGCACACCTTAATACCCCCTTAACAACAAGAAATGTGTCAATAAAATGTCACGCTTTTAAACAAAAATGTCCAAAATTTTTTTATCGAAATAGTAAAGAGTGAAAGAGAATAACTTTAAGATGTGACATGTGCCTGCGTTTGAAGGAACATTTTGTTTTCAAATTCACTGGGCATATCAAAATTGATCAATTAGGATCCTTATCAGCTGTTAGACTTAAATGGATTAAGGAAGTTTCAATTTGAGTTTGAGGAATTTGGGTTAATTTTGAAGAAAAAAAAATTGGTTAAAATATATTTTTGAAATTTATGTAAATGATGCAAAATTAAATATCGATAACGTTTATTCTTATAATTTTTTTTTCGCTCTAAAAAAAATTTGGCAAAACAATTAGTAGAGCTGATTAAACCGAACCGGTCCGTTAAAAGCCTTTTACTTTCATAACATATTTGCAATGCTAACAATTCCCTTTGCTATTTTTTTTTTTTTTTTTTTTTTTTTTTTTTTTTTGCATACCCTGTCCGAAGTGAAGCATATGGCAGTGGTAGCATTCTGCATCGATTAGAACAAATGGAAGGTTGTCGAGGCAATGTCTGAACTTTAGGTCGTGTGTATTAAACCCCCCTGACCGTTTTTTTTTAATTTAGTATTGCAACATGTAGCCGTGCGCTGTCACAATGAAATGTAAGTACTGGTTCACACACATCAAGTGTTACGCTTCAAGTCTTGAATTTTCATTAGAGACGGACAAGGAGAATAAAGAAGGGAAAAGACTGGTTAATTTTCTTTTTTCCTTTTGTTTTTGTTTTCGTATTAGGCTCGATGATTGCATATGAACGTTCACGCTGGTTAAAAAGAGAATTACCTTCACCCGCTTAACTTGACGTGTTTGAACCAGCGCTTATGGCTTTATGTCTGGTTACATACTCCGGTTTTTTTTCTCGGCTAATGCTGGTTTCAGGCGAATAAATTGCGTCGGTCTTTTGTGATTGTCTAATCCGGTTTCAGAAGCTCATGCGATAAGTGACCAGAAGGTTCCACATTGTCATGATTGTTCGGTATATTTTTTTTAAATCGGCTTATTTGGGTCTCGAAATAACTATCGATAGCTATGACTGCTTTCTGGTAAAATCAGGTAAAGAAAATCCCTGTTACTAATACCAACAGCTTATTAGGGAATTTTTAATAAATTCATCTAAAATCGGGCAATTTTACTGAGCTCCAAACAAATTTAAATTAAACTGCTAAAATCATACAATTTGAGGCTGGATATTAAGGCGGTGCGAAATGTGGCCCCCGTAAATATTACCTCCAAAAGCAGATGCAAATTGAGATCCCAAATGTAGTAGCCCTACTACATTTTTCTTAATAAAATGTCACCCCAACATAACGAAAAATAAACCTAAAATTAAAGGATTAGGATAATTCTTTTAAATGACAACTCACCTTAAACTTTTATCCCCTAAGCAAAAAAAGTTGAAAGTTAATACACCATTGCTGGGCTTAATGCGTTGATTAACTAAGGTGCATTCCTGGAATTATAAAGTATAACTTAACTTTTTTTTTGCATAAGGGGGATAATGAATATTTACCCAAAAAATTTTAAAATTAAAAAAAAAAAACAAAAAAATTTGTATTCGAAATTTGGGTTGGGGACATAAACCCGAATTCAAAATCCTGAATTTCCGAATCCCGACTCGCTTACTTAAGCTTTTCTGCATAGCTGGCCTTCGGCTGTGCGCAAGGATCTGTTCCTCTATGGTTTAAAAAACAACGGTTTCGCTAAGTAAAGCTTCTCTGCGTAGCCAACCTTCGGCCAGGAGCGAGGCCGAATTTTATTTGCTTTAGTTAGCGAAGCAGATGTTTGTTATACCATAGAGGAAAATTTCCTTGCACGCAGCATAAAGGCGACTTCGCTTACTAAAGCTTTTAATATAGTAAATAAAAAATAGCCCCAAAGAAAATATTTCGATTTTTTGGGGTCATTTTTATTCCGTATTGGGGTCCACTTTTCATCTCACTTAAATTTCAAAAACACCCCAACGAAAGAATGCTAAAAAACAAAAAAAAAACTCTAAAATTCCATATTTTTACGTTTCATATAAAGTTTTAAGGTAATTCCTTATTAAGTACTTTGCTGGGTCATTGGGGTTTAATTTCGCAGTGCCGGATTTTTCAAAATACTTTTTTGCTTAAAGGAACAACATGACGATGATGGGTTCAGAAAGACATAAGTGATAGATAACTTTTCTACATCCTTCGCCCCCAAAACCAACGAATATTAAAGTCCTGTCTCTTCCTTAAAAAAAAGTAAAATAAAATAAAGCCTCCATTTTATTTATTTTTTTAATTAAAGTTTTCGTTTATTCTAAAACAGATTTAAATTATTTATTTTCCTAGAAATCTAAAACATAGTTTTAATCTATTTACCCCCTACCTTTCTTTATTGATAGCTGTCATTTGGACAACTACAGAACGAACCGCCATCCATGATGGCAAAATCTGCTGGCAGGACATTAAATTTCAAACAATAATAAAAATGGCCATTCGTTGTGGTACGTTTTTGTTTAATTCTCATTACTATTTTAACACTTTTTTTTTGTTTTGAAATAAAACTTTATTTTAAATCATCACATGTGTCTATGTGTCTGCTGCGTAAATGTCATTAAAAACTACTCTCGCTTTTCATACACACTCGAGACGACTACCCCCATTTTTAACTCATTTCGCAGAGATGGAACCATCACTTCATGATTGGCAATTTGGTTACGCTACATAAATTAGCACACACACACACACACACACACGCAGACACGAATTTAATAGTTCTTATTCTTAAAACTGTTTATTTGTCTTCAACAATTTGCAAACAATAAAAGAAGTTATTTTGAAAATGTGTTTATAACACTCTGATGACAGCTAGATTTAAAGGCTTAAATTAGAAATAAAATCTTCAAAAAAAAAAAAAAAATCACGAAATTTTTAATAAATTTATTATAAAATTTTCGGTGGCATTAAGTAATTTTTCATTATCAATCTTAAATCAAAAAAAAATAACTTGACCAAAATCCACGGTTCTCTGTTCTTTTAAGTTTATTTTTTCTTTAAACTAAAACAAAAAAAAAAAAAACAAAGAATTTTCGGGAATACACATTTCAAAAATATTAATATGCCTTAAACAACGGCAAAGTGTAACGCCCGTATCTAAATTCGATTTCAACTGTAACCGCCTTTAAATTCAATCTGCAAACAACGACAAGTTTTTGTTTTCATTTTTGAACTGTTTTTTTTTTTATAATATATATGATGATCAAAATTTGTTGTTTTTTTAATTTAAATTTCATATAAAATCTACTCTTGTTTTATATTCAGTCATTTTATTTCAATCATATTCATCAATTTTCCACCTCTTATTCGTAACCTAAAATTAAAGAGGAAGGGAAGTATTGCGATTTTAAATAATTAATTTTTAGAAACAATATTGGATTTTTTTCTTATGGTTAAATTTTTAGGGCTGATGTTGATCTTGAATGAAACACAAATTATTTAGGAAATTATTGTGATTTCCTTTTGTTATAGACTTATAGGCTTCGAAAAAGCATTTGATAAGCTCGCCCATCACACCATATGGAAGGCATAAGAATGCAAAGGCTCCCCACCGAAACTTGTCTCGCTTATTAAAAGTCTATACAATGGGTCTACATGTAGACTATGCCCTGAGTGGGTTAGAATCTATTACGGAACTTTTTGGTACTTTTTTGTTTTTTAACTAGTACTTTTTTAAACTTCCGCTAGAATTAAACCTAGAAACATAAAATTCAAGATGCAATGTCCTGGGTGGATGAGAGTCTATAAGAAGGAACTTTTTGTTAATTGTTCATTCATACTTATCAACAAAATACGAATACGAATTTGGTACCTCTTCGAAATTCGAACATTTAAGGGCTGAAAATCGTAACTATTTTTGGTACTTTTTTACAAAACACTTTTCTCCATTCGTTGACCAATTCGTATTAAATTATGAGCTGCCACTACAATATTGAAACTTTTGATACTTAAATGGGGGGGGGGGGGAAATATAGTACCCAAAAAAGGAAATACAGGAAATTTGATATTTTCTTAAGATTTTTGGTTCTACAACTGGTATTTTTTTAATAAGCTTTGGCATAAGAATATGTCCACGAAGGCAAAGGAGGCGCTTACGAAGTAGCGGGTTAAATACAAGTTAAAGTATAAAAGCTTTTAAAATTGTAATTTGACTAAGAATACGAATTATTTAATATGAAAATTTTTCGTAAATACAATTTTAATTTTCCTATTCGGGAATAATTGCATTACTTGATGTACTACCAGTAGTTTACCTTCCCTTTCTCCAAGTGGTAACTTTAATTTAAATTTTTGCCCCGAAAATTCTTGACATAACTCTTCGTCTTCGTTATTATCATCAGCAACAAAGACCAACAGAAAAGAAAAAAAAAAAAAAAAACAATATCAATTTAACATGTTCCTCTGTTGTTTCGAAATACCGAAAAAGCACCGCTTAGCTTTAAGCTTACACCCTTTATAAGCTTTCGGTGAAAACAGCAAAAAAAAAAAATTCTTAAAGAAATCAACAAAACGCCCGTAAGAAAATACAGACAGACAGACAAAGAGACAAATGTATTTTTTTTTCTTGTTTTCAGTTACAAACTACACACCTCTAACAACTGATGAGTTAAAGGAGGACGAAAAAGATTTAAAGAAGAAGAATAAGATTTTTTTTCGGGCGAATTCCATTAGGGATTAAATACGTTGCTAACTGTGGACTTAAATCATCATCAACTGCTTATGAGTTGGATAGATTTTGATTTTTTAAAGTTACTTTACAGTGGAATTAAAGCGATAATAAAATATTACCTTTTCCACAGATTTTGATAAAATTTTAGCATAATTTTTTTTTAATATAAATGTTCCCTATAATTTTAACGTGGTAAAAAGTATCACTAAAATCCATAGTGAATATAAAATTATAATATTGCCAACAAAAGCCAAAAAAAAGACCAAGTTCTCTCTCCCCTGAAACCAACCAACCATACTATGTTTAAATCAGTCCCTTCAATGTCCGTCACAATCAAATTGTGATTGCCTACAATCATCTACATACATTTAACAACATTGTTTTATTTGTTACAATTACTGCCAATTCCACCAAGTTCAGTTAACACTAACTGTTGCTTTAACTCTTAGTTAACAATATTTTTAGGCAGT
The DNA here is from genome assembly GCA_949318255.1 of Pollenia labialis. NCBI lineage: Eukaryota > Metazoa > Arthropoda > Insecta > Diptera > Polleniidae > Pollenia > Pollenia labialis. The sequence goes on along the minus strand of OX439143.1, from coordinate 133,334,958 downwards.
TATAGCTTAGGTTAGGTTAGTTTAAACGGGCAGGCGTCACGACGACGACTCACTTGGGTACTTATAGCGGTCCCTTTGTGATACCCCTAGCCAGTGACAGCAGTCAGCCAGTATCCACCAGACTATTCCCCAGAGATCACTGCAGCCGCGAACCACCCCGATTCCCTGCGGAACAGGGAGATCGGTTTCATGTCCACATTGGACATATCGTCTAGACATGGCAATTCTGGTCTCCCAAAATCCCTAAGCCTAATGATCCGAGACCGGGGCATTGGCAGAGAAAGTGAAACACCGTCTCCTCCACCTACTCATCATGACAAATCCTTCAGTAATCATTTTAAGCAGGACCCATCCCCCTGGCGTGAGTCGCTATCTCCCAGTGACCCGTAGTGACCGACATCACTGTCCTTATCCGGTCCCTACCGAGACCAAGCAGTACGCGCGTTCTCGCCGCGTCATAGCCAGGCCATAAAGTCCTGGTCATCAGGCAGGTATGCTCCCCCTGCCATCTTTCCTGAGCCCTTCTTTACGACTCTCGTCTGATGAAAGTCTTGCAGCGGGCCATCGAAATGCCGATCAAGCCATCGACGAACACGTCGTCCAAGAGACAGCCCTGTTTGGCCAGACCGTTCGCAGTCTGGTTACCCTGTCCACCACTGGTACCCATGTCAGCGTTACACTGGAATGTTCCGCAACCTCATTTAGAGACATCCGGCATTCCACTGTTAACATACATAGATGTCGTGAAGACACCAGCCAGAGCCGCAATGGCAGCCTTGCTGTCCGTAAATATACATATATTCCTCGATATGCGATAGAACCTCATTTTCATTCCCCTCTTATCAGTACACAGAAAAAAATTTTGCATTAATCAAAAATAAAATCAGTTTTAATTAAAAATTTAATCAAGTGAATTAAAAGTTTAATCAAGTGAATTCAACGTTTAATCAAGTGAATTAAACGTTTAATTGATATTATAAATTTGTTAACTTGTGCAAATTAATAGATTTAATTAAACGTTTAATTCACTTGATTACATTTTTTAATTAAAACTGATTGTATTTATGATTAATGCTTTAATTGCTAAACGAAATGTTTCCGTGTACTTTTTGTTTACGTATACACCTGCAATGGGCTACGATTTTTGGTAGTGCAGTTTTTAAAATCTTCAAAAAAACTAAGAACTACAATATTTTTTTTTTTTAAACCAATATAATTCTTTACATAATTTCTCACTTGCTGACTTTTAGCCGCACACAAATCCTTCGCTCTACAAGACAGTTAGACACCCAGTCAAAGGGAAAATATACAAAAACCCCATCGCCAAAAATCACCCCACAAACAAAAAAAAAAAACAGATATTGTTTATAGAGCACAAGCTTTTAAAAAAAAGAAACAACATTTTGCGTTTGTTGGTTGATGTTTGCCGCTCTTCTTTTTATATTTTTAGTCAATGGCTAAACTTTTAAGTCCAAAATGATTACAATAACAACATTAAAGTCATACAGCTTTTATCGGATTGCTGCACAGAGATAGATACGAATACAAAACAGCAACACCACCAACTGCTGCGCAAATGCTGTTGTTGCTGCTTCTGCTGTTGGCAAAGTAATTGCAAGCACCACAGGAGACTTTAACCTCAATGAAGTTGAAATCCAGAAAAGAGAAATACAAGGAAAAAAATGTAGGGAATAAAAATCAAAATATACCATCTTCAAGCACACTTCAAAATACTTCTTCTCCCCCGGCAGCCTTCCTTTACTCTTCTCTGAGCAACCATCTCGTTTTATGGGCATAGTCTTTTGTTGGCTGTTTTGGTTGGGGTTTTGGTTATTCCTCAATGTGTGCGGAGTAGTATTGACTGTGCAGTGATGTTTACAAACTTAAAGGCTGTAATCACATTAGCATCAGATCCTTTAGTTATCACCTGTGATGCCGACCGTATTGCGGAATAAGAAACAACTGTTTAAAGTTAATGGAAAGGGTGGAAGCAACAAGAGCTCGGATTAGATTTTAAATTTTATTTTATTCTAAATAAGGTGCCATTAAGACCCATAATAAAGTCCCGACAAATAAGAATGCTTTAATCCCAAAAAAAAATGGTCAAAATGATTTTTCCAAATTGTCACAGTAAAATTTTTGCGCATTCCTTGCCATTTTCAGTTTTTTTTTAAATGATTAAAATCTAAAATTTTTAATCGAAAACGGAAAAATATTTAATTCACAAATTCGCAAAAATGTACGTACAGTGCACCCTCGTTAACCGCAACCCATAAAAACCAAGGCACAGTTGCAACAAATGCGGTCGATGCCTTGACCGAGTCACAAATTTGTATAGGCCAATTATACATTTTTAATATAGAAACATTGCTTTAATTATTTCAACAAATAAAGTTAATAAACAAAATATACTCATTCTTATTTCCAAAAATTTTAAACTGTTTTCCGTACTAAATATTCTTATAAATATCGGTAAAAACTAGTTCACAAAGAAAAAATCCTCACAACAAAATAAAAAAGTTGCGTTTAAAGAGTCACACATATTTGCAAAGTTGCATACACTGATTCTATAATGTTAATATTTAAGGAGGAGTTGCGCTAATCAGGGTTGCATTAAACGAAGGCACACTGTATATCATAATAATAATAATTTTTTTCTCGCATAAATTCTTTAAATTCGTGCAGAACCAAAATTCACAATCAGTTTCTTTAACATAAATCATGTTTTTTCTTTATTCTTTGATAATTTCTTTAACACTCTTTTTCGAGTTACCCTTTATTTGCGAAAAATTTAAGAAGCAGGGGTAATAAACATATTTTGGTTATGAATTTGGATTTCTGATACGAAATAAATACGCGAATTTACTCAATAACCGATATGAGTGATCAGCAGTGGGTTAACAGAGCTTTAAAGGAGTTAAATATTTTGTTAACATTAAATTTCAAGGATTTAAATTTACTCTTATCACTGACGAAAACCTTGAATTAAGTTTATCCGCATCGCCAATTTTGTCGATTATTTTGGTGACTTTTTAGTGACACTGCCATCAAAGCGTCTACTTTTTTGACTGTCTTTTAAAAAATATTCAAAAACGTAGACAAGAACAATTATAATGAACTATTGGTATGCCTGGTTTCAATAACTTTATATGAGCCCACAAGAACTTCCCATTCAAAAGTTCTTTGGACAGTAGCATCTTTTCAATGACAAGCTCAAGATTGATTTCTAAAGCAGAACGAAAGCATTGACTGGTCTACAGTTTGACTTAAGTACTGGTGACAAAGTCAATAGTAATTGAGTACAGTTTCACTTATGACATTTCCTATAGCGATAATATCAAAATAAATCAGTACATTGAAAAGCGTGTTTATTTATGCCCAAAAGAACTTAAAAATTTTAAAAGGATATCCCACCTTCTGGTGTTGGATCCTCTACGGAAATTCAGGTGAAGCCAATACCTGGGATTCTGCGGAATTCAAAATTGGTGGATCTCTTTGAGATAGCGGCTGACCAAAGAGTATATCTGGCAACACAGAAGTCAGTAGCTTCTGGTAGCACGGCACTGGTCTGAATATTTGTTAAGGCACCCTCGGTGACCACGTGCTGTTTGTGTTGTATGCCTAAAGTCGCGGGAAAAGAGTTCTTAAAAAGCATACTTCAAAGGCCAATATTTGTTCCACTTGTATAAAAGTTCAGCCACTGGGCGGATCTCCCTCGGTGCAGTTGCTTTTAAACAGGTTAGGTTACATATATATATATATATCTAAAAATAATATGAATATATAAAATATATAAATAAAATGTTCACAGAGAGCATCTCACAACTTCCGGTCTTAGAGCAAGTACTCCCTGGTAATGTCATTCAGGCTTCCGTCTGATAGCACCTAAAGTGAGAAGGCGTACAGTCCCGAGTATCCAGAGTGCATGCTAACACCGATACGTCTCTGAAACATGATGACAATCCGATAACAATTAGTTTATGAAGCTCAACCGTATTTAGCCGGCCTTGCGGTTTATTGGCAGTCCCAACTCTAGGATCGGAAGCTTTGGCCTAATTCGCCGATTTTCTTTAACCCAATCGATTAAAGAAATGGCGAGTGTATAAATCTGCAAAAACTGTGTGAACCTGTGTGGACAGAGGCGGTTGTTAAACGCCTTGTTTGTTACCCAGTGGTAAAGACCACGTTGAAATTTGGCCGCAAGGCAGACCCCAAAATGACTCCATTACATCCAGAAAAATGCATAATAAGATAATTTTTGGGAATACGACTATCAGAGTCTTTTAAATTAAAATGTTGTATTCCCAAAAATTACTTTGATAATAAGCTGGCATGTAAACGGTTTAAAAAACTTAACTGGCAACATGCTTTTTCAAATTGTTTTTCTAAAATCTTTTTGGATGAAGTTTCCTGACGATCTGGCCTAAACAACCAGTGAAATGCGCATGGAAATTGCTTATCTTCAACAATGAATTTCAGTGTTTTTATCAAGAATACAAATTGGGAATTATGTAAGCACGACTAACAAAATCATTTAAATTGAAAATTAAAATCTAATTTAATTTACCGAACATTAGTAACGTAGACATTTAGCTCAGTGTTGTGAAACTCTCTAGCGGAATATAAATGCATAGCCCTCATACTGATACAAGCTCATTTTTGCTATTACTGTGGCTACTTTTGCCGTGTTCAGGGGGCACAGTGGTCTCAGACGACATCAGTTTATGAAAGTACTGTAATGTCATTATCAAATAAATCAGACTCTGCGAAGTAGATAATGAAACATCTGCTTTGTAACTGTCACGTCTTAGTGACTCATAGAAAGAAATTTGTTGGGGAACCCATGGATCCATCCAGAATTTTTGCTCTCACACCAAGCAGAATAATTGCCTTTTTAGGTCGCTTACTCTTATCATGGTGAAAGATCTAATGAGGCGCATCACTTATTGTCTCTAGTATTCATCAATCTGCCTTCACGACAAAGTTGCAAGTAAAGATAAACTCATTGTTTATTGTTGTTGTTGTTTTGTTTAAGCTTTGATATCGTTGCAAGTAAAACCTGAGTGTTTATAAATCTCATTCGCTTTACAGTTTTATATGTAAAATGTCTTTAGATTTTTCTATTGGTTTTCCAGAATGTTTCGAAAAAGGTTTCCTGATGATCTGGGAATTTAACATATTTAAACGAAACCTTGTTAATACATTTTTTACTCCCAACATAAACTTTGAAAGTTGCATTACATTGACAATTTGTAATCCGTTTTCCTTATATTTGCAACATTTAATACCTTCAAGTTCTTCATTATCTCACTTAGTGGCATTATCGGCTGCTGGTTGGTACCAGTACCATCAGATGTTCTTACCCTCTACAGTTGTCCAGTGACTTAGTCAGTATCCAATGCAGTGCAGCGTAGTAGCCAAATGGTATGTAGGTAAAATATCCCACGATCAAAGGAGCACGTACGACATAAACACCGAACATTTTGTACGTTTTTTGCCCAATAAACAAAATTCATTTGGGGTCCACTATTCCAAACTCATGATTGGTAGGAGTACGTACGTACGTTCGTTGCCTTTTCGCAGATGGTGATCTGCAATGTTTAATGTTTTATTTGTCGGAGGAATCCAATCCAGCACAACTCATTCTAGTTGTACTCGAGTTTTAGTAAAAACAAAAAACAAAAAAACAAATTATATTATTGAATTGTTTGGTGGTGTTGAGATTGGCGCAATAAGAATTGATGATGCTGCAAAACAAAAATAAAACTAAAAAATTGAAATAAAAAAGAAATAAAAACGAAACGTGTTGATGTCTATTAAGGCGTATAAATATTATTTGGTATGTACAAATTATAGGAATTTCGATTTTGGGGAAGAAGCAAAAAGTTATGTGCGCGAGCCACTTGTATAATATTAATCATTTGTTTGGAATGAAAGAAACTGGATTTAATATAGAATTTATTGGGGAGTTAGGAAATGTAATGCCAGCTTTGCAGGGAAATAAATATTGAAATACTTAAAAAGCGCGGAAATATGAAAGGGATTTCAAAAAAAAAAGAAAAAGAAAAAAGAAACAAAACCGTATTATTGAATAAACATAATTAGCCTCACTTTGGCCTAATGCAGCAGATCAAAGGAAAGAATATTAAATTAAATTGCAGCTGATATTCATAGTTAATGTTATGGATAATGAGACTTAATAAAATTGATATGAGTTTTAAATAGAGAAACTATGTTTGTATGTGGTTGAACAAATTTGATTGAAAATTTAGTTTATAAAGTTAGGAAATTGTTTTAAATGTAATCCAAACAAAAACCACTCTGAAAAGGCTTCAGGAGTGTTATGGAAATGGGTTTTGCAAAAGGTGAAAAAGATATTTCCATTTAACGAATCTCGATCACCCAACACTATCAGTAGAAATGAAACGAAATGCTGCTTGAAAGCAAAAAAAAGTAGTCCTTTTTATATCGAATTGTTACTGGTGAAGAAAAGATGGACTTATGACAACAATTCGTAGCACAAAATATCGTATGTGAAGCCCGGCTGACCAGCCAAATACCCATTGTGTTGTGGAATTTGGTAATATGTACCAGAAAGGTTTCCTCTAGCGAGCGTGTATTGTTTAAAAGAAAATCTTTTCAAAAAAAAGAGGTTGGCAAGCTTTGACGTCTTATAATCTCCCCCCACCCCTCGGTAGGCTAGCTGGTATTGAGCTTAACTATCAAGCGTAGAGCTTCGTGGGATTAGTTTAGGAAATTAAAGAAATAAAAAAAAAAAATTATCCTGCCCGATAACATTTTCTTTGATCCATGCAGATATTTTTTTGCGCAATAACCATCACTTCAGAACAGCGAACATGAACTGCCTGTTTTTCGAACGCGAGTGCAAAAGTGGCTCGTTTAACTAACATTTAAAGCAAAAGCAAAATTAAACGAGTCAAATTTACAATCGCGTTCTTAAAACAGGCAGGAAATTTCATTGATTTGTTATGTGTATAAAAATAGAGCAGAGCAGTTCCATATATTGCCATAGCAAGCGATATCCAAATTCTGATTAAATTTATATTCAAGCAATGTTTGAAAATCCGTGTAAAATATTTGAAAAAAGCCCCGCACATTTATTTCCGTTAAGTTTAACTTTCGCCTTTTTTTTTAGACCAATCGTTTAAATATTCCTTGTTTCAATCGGAGACAGATCAGCATTAGTCGTTGAAATGTTTGTCACCATTGTTGCGTATTTGGTTATAATGTTTAGACAAAATATCTTTAGGATCCTTCGTTGGCATCGGTAAACGATTACTTGAATCGCGATTATGTCGTGTGCTGGCGTGTTCTTAGATCCGCAGGCGTATAAAAGCACCGAATTGACGCAAGAATTGAGGGTCCTGATCTTAAAGTGTTTTGAAATATCTGATGATTTCCATACGATATGTAGAATATCTTAGAAATTCCATAAGATACTTCTGCAGCCGTATTCGTTAAAATGCTTCCAAAATAGCAAAATGATTTTACTTTTTCTAACTCAACGCCCTGTATCACTAAGTTGTTAGTGTTAAGGGCGTTGCAACTCATCGCTTTGTTCTCCTTTTTTTATTTGATTATTTTTATTCTTTTTTATATAAATCTTAAGGCCAGTTTTAAATATTATCCAAATTTTCAAGGCTCTCTAGTTGTTGACTAAGTCTCCATTTTATTCCTCTGTTTGCTCGAGTAGATTTTTGTTCAACAACATCAAAAACGATGTTGAATAGGAGAGGGGATAGAATGCATCCCTGCCAAACCCCGGCTACAACGTCAAAGTGGTTGCGAAGTGCGTTATCATAAACAAATCAATATCTAACATCTCTGTACAGGGCTCTTGAATTGTCGCTGGCTTATCGACTTATCTTTCAAATAACCCCAAAAAAAGAAGTCCAACCGTGTGTCAAAACACATAATCTTGGCGGCCAACTGACACCGCCACCACATGAGATAACACGGCCATTGAATTTGATGCGCAAAAGAACCATTGTATCGTTAGCTGTGTGGCAAGTGGCACCGCCCTGTTGAAACCGCAAATCATCCACATCCATCCCTTTCAATTCGGGCCATAAACAGTTTGTTATCATCTCACGATAGCGAACACCATTCACAGTAACTGAATGACCGGCCTAATTTTTGAAAAATACGGCCCGATGATGCCGCCAGCCCATAAACCGCACCAAACAGCCACACTTTTTGAGTGCAATGGTTTTTTGACAATCACTCTTGGATTATCTGCTTATTGACGAATCCACTGAGGTGAAAATGTGCCTCATCACTGAGGATGATTATCTTCGAAAATTGATCATCCATTGTTGCCATTTCTTACCACATTGACAACGTTTGGAATGATCAAGAGGCTTTAGTTCTTGAGTAAATTGCACTTTATAAGCGTGCAAATGCAAGTCTTTATGCATAATGTTCATCAACGACGAGCGTGAGAGGTGCAAATGTTGGGCACGACGACGAGTTGAGGTGGACGGCTCTTCAGGCACACTATCGGGAACAGCAGCAATATATTCTGCAGTACGAGCTGTACGAGTATGCACTGATGTTTTCACATCTCCTACAGACCGCTTTGCTCAAATTTTCTCACGATTTTTCCGATTGTACGCACATTTGGACGAATAAATTTACCGACAAAATCACGAAGTGCACGATATCCTATTTTATTTGAACGCTCATTTTCATAATAAGCCTGAATAACTTAAACGGTTCGAATTGAGTTAGTCTGAAACTGAGAAAAATTAAATGAAATGCCTAAAAAAACTTGTCGTTTAGGTGTGGCTCACATTCAGCATCGGCCCTTAAAATTTATATTAATAATTTTTGGGGGACACTTTGCAGACAAGGGTGCTTCAAATTGCTTTGTGGCTCAGGGAGTCGAAAGCCTTTTCGAAGTCTGTAAAAACCACGTAGTAGGGGATAACCCTTCTGTGGCCTGTTCCGTACGTAGACTATATGTGGGCGGAATCTAGCCTGTTTATGTCTGTGGTCATTCACTAGAGCATCTGAGATTCTTTTGTTGATAATATGCGATTTCGAACGAAGACTTCGTCCGCTTATTTTACATTTAAAACAAAAACAATATGTTATAATTTGTTTTTGTTTTAAATGTAAGTTGAGCGTATGAAGTCGTTGTTCGATATCAATGAAAAGGCCATTAATTTAGATCGTAGCGAATTTGACTTAAAACAATTTACTTGGCTTCTACCAGACTATTATAAACATTTTTTTACATATTTTTTATTATTAAAAGTAGAATATAAATTGTATATTTCTTTCCAAACATTTTTCAATAAAAATTACATTTATTCGCATAATATCCCAAAAAAAAAAAAAAAAAAGAAATCAAAATTTACTTTAACCCCGTGTGGGTGGGTGTATGTGAGTAAAAGCCAAACTTATGAACTTAAAACATCACGTACATGGGGTTGTGTACAGTCCTCTGGTTTCTCCTTTCATTAAATTCAGACCTTTAAAGCTTTTTATTGGCCACATTTAAAGCGACAGATGTTTGTTGCAACATAAAAATGTTTAGGCCTCCGCAAGTACACAAAAACGACAAAAACAAGAACAGCACAAAACTGGGATAAAAAACAAGCAGAAAATCATCAAGTCGAATATAACGTTAACCAAAGTATGTGTTGTTGTGGTTGTGGTTGTAGTTATTGTTTTTATTATTTTTATTGTATTGTATTTTTCCAAAAGCCTGGAAGCTTTAAAAGCAACATGTGTGTACCTTTCTAACTTTTTTTTTATGTATAATACAATGAATATTCTAGGAACCACTGGCCTAAAAGTATGCTGTTGAAAGTTTTTATACAATAGATGTGCAACTGCCCTGCAGTTCTAGGGATAGTATTAAAATTAACTAAATAAGATGCTAGACTGCTTTGTTAAGGAAAAAAATGTATAAGAAAAGTGGAACCATTCGGATTTCTGTAAATTTCAAAACTCTCTTTATTACCTGAACGTGTATTTAAAGAATTAAATTGCAAAATTAAAATGACACATTCCCGATTATGTATTGAATATGCTTTTTTCCAACCAAATATTCAAGACACACAAAGCAAAAATAGTAAAACAGGATCTCCCTGACATGCTTAAACGCTACTATTATGAAGATTTATAATGAATGTGGCTTCTGTCAAATAAATAATCGTGAAATTGTAGTCTCAGTATTGACTGCTTTACAGTATTGCCAGCATGCGATAAAAAAAATGAACAACACGTGATGGATTAATTAATTGTTTTTCCAAATTTGTAGGCCAGTGTTCTTTAAAGCTTGAATAGAATATCAAATGATTGAAAAGGTGTTCTTTATTTGGACTTTAAAATTATCTGATTTTTACAGAGTCTTTTAAAAATGTTAGTTAAAGTTTAATCTGTGTACAAAATATCAAACAAATACTTTTTTTATGACTCTGATGATGAGAAAGTGGTTATTCACAAAACATCTTAGTTCGACCCGAGTTCAATTCCCCGTTCAGCCAAGAATAAAAAAAAAATTATAAACAAATTTTAATTAAATTCATGTTGTAAGATTCCTTTCTTCATTAAAATAATTTTAATTTAATGAAAATAAAATTTGATGAACTTGAGCCTGATTTAAAAAAAATCAAAATTTGGTTTAAAAGCCATAAAAAGATCGATTAAACCACAAAGAAAATAAGTTTGATTTTTTTTAAGGTAAATAATGATAACAAAGAAAAAGTGGGAGTGGTTTTAGACCAAGATTTTTTAGAACAAATGGTTGTTTGTGGGTAAAGCCTTATCTGTGTACTAATTATCAAGCAAATATTATTTATTATTATTTTAACTAAATAAAGATAATAACGAAAAGTGGGCGTAATTTCAGAACAAGATTATTTAAAGTTCATGTCGAAATACTAAATGGTTTTGCTAGTTTTTTTTAAAAATGATTTAGAATTGGTCATGCTGTCATTCATATTATCCGAACTACTGGGTACTGTTGCATTCATGCAAACGAGTACGCTTTTCTTTTGTAGAGGCCATAGAATGTTCTCCTATATTTTTATTGTTTTAGCAATTTGTTGCTGTTATTGTTTTTACTTTATTAAAACATTGTACATTTTGTTGCAGGCAGAGATGATGACTATCTTTTGATTGTACAGCATTCGGCAGTTTAACTTTAAGTATCTCTATTAAAATAGTATTTGTGGCAACAGTTTTTGGTGTTTTTTTTTCTTTAATAGTTAGAAGCTGAACTTTACATATTTATTGCTTAAGGGACAATGTGTGGTAATTTTTATAAAGACGTTATTTTGTCGGATTTTCTTTTTTATTCTGTACCCTTCCCGTGAGGGTATTTTAAGTTTTTCATTTCGTGTGGAACACTAGGAAATGTTCTTGTTACAGCCAAACTTAAATCAGGGTTTCAAGCATTTTCTATTACTCAAAATTTCTAATGCTTATATAAAATGTACTAAGTGAAACCGAATAATGCGACGTCAACGCTTTGCAATTGGAAAAATCCCATCTTGACAACGCGTTAAGTAGTAAAGTAGGCTGCTAAAGGTATGTAATTTAAGAACAAACAAGCGATTTAACATCAATTTCTACTTTGTTGCTATTTTAATAATTAGGTTTTATTAATTGAAAATAAAAATGTACCTACATATTCTTTTTCGTTGCCCCAAGCCAAAATTAGAAAAAAATTTCAAAATATATTTTTTTCAATATTCCAAATTTTACTCATTTGAGTCCCTGAGCTTAGAAAATTATATGATTTCTTTAAGAAAAGTAGTTGGGTTTATTTTAAGCAGTATTAATATACATATAAGTTTTATTCTAATTACAAAAAATAAAAAGTACAGTACGCCCTCGGCTTGTGCAACAGGTTGGAACCGAGGGCTGTTGAAAAATGAGAGTTTGTTGCAATATCCGAGTAAAAGTGGCATGGATTAAAGCAGCGAATTTAATGCTAAAATTAATCGAAAATATTGATTTTTCTGTTAAAATATTACAATTCACATAGTAAAAGTTTTCTTTTTGCTCTTTTAAATTAAATTTTCATTCGTGGTTACACATCGAAATTTTTTCTTAAAAATAATTCTATTTGTTCATGCCCTAAAGGAAAACTGGGTGCAAGTGTCTCCAATGCACCAGTTTTGGCGACTATTTGGTGACAGTGTCAACGAAGTGTCTTTACTACACTGCATTTCCCACTGTATTTGGGTTTTATACGAAAAAAATGTTTTCAACGACAACTGAGAAGTAAAATTCCTTTAAAAGTTGAAGAAATAATAAAAATAAAAAAAAATGTTAAGAATTCGTATTCGTACAGTAGAATCTTATAAAAGTTTACTCGCGTAAAAGTTAAACACGCGGATAAGTTAACAGTTTTTTGTTATCAACGTGCAGCTCTAAAAAGTTAACTTTTCGGTTAACTTTTTAGAGCGTGTACATTTTTTTTAAAACAACGACTGTTTCAGTGTTGTAATAATGAAAACTATTTAACCCTTTTAATAATAAATAATAAAAAACATAACATTTTGCATCTAAAAAAAGTTGTGTATTACATTTAAAATTTATTACATAATTTATTTATTCCTTTTTTTCGACTAAAAAAACGCGCTTAGAAAAGTTAAAAGTTCAGAAAAGTTAATACCCCTTGGGACATTTTGGTTAACTTTTTTAAGATTCTACTGTACCAAAAGTGTAGACTGGGTTTACTAAAATGTTCCAATGCCTACACATGTTCCCAAAACAACTACCTAGTCAATATTACCAACAGGAAAGTCTGAACTTAATGATTTTCTTTCCCCCCTTCTCCCCCCCCCCCCCCACACCAATAAACACATTTTTTTTTCTTGTTTACATATTTTATGAGAAACAAACTAAAGAATTTGGAATTTTGTTAATTAATTTATTTATTTAATACCAATCTATAAACAAATTTGAGTTTATGTATATTTTTTGTTATATTTTGATGAACACACTTTTTGATTTATGTACATATTTTTTTTTTAACTAAAAAATTGCAGTATAACATGTTCGGCACGACATTTTATACATGCACCTTTTATCCACGAATAACAGATAATGTGTTGGTGAGAATCGGACTGTTGAATTCCAGCGACAGACCGAATAACAAATCAAGCCCACGTTGCCGTTGTTTCAAAATCAATAACTATTGCCTGAATTAAGGCGCCCTGCTAAATTAAATTCAAATATTTTGAATGGCAAAACTATGGTTAGTTGCTTAATTACTTAGCAGAGACATAAACCTCGCAAAAATGTGAAATTTTAACTATTGTGAATAGTCAGCTTTTAAATTAGATTACATATTTTTTCTTTTCTTTATTACAGATAATTATTTATTCTTAACATTATTTTTATTCAATTTAATTTTTTACTTTTACTTATTTAATTTAAATTAATTACTTACTATAGTTATAGATAATTTTTAAGTCTAATTTAAAAGCACTTTTTGACAAATATGTAATTGAATTACGTTTATTTTTTGTATGTAGTAGAGTAATTATATTTTTAAACATCTTCGCAAGTCCTATGGTTTCGTTTTTGTTTGAAACTCCTTTTAAGGCACCTCCTCTATTTTAAAACATCTTCATCTACAATTTCTATTGCAATACTTGGCAAATCCTTTGGTTTCGTTTTGGTTTGTAACTCCTTTTGAAGCATCTCCTTTTCCCTGCCCACTAAAGACTTTAAGCTGCCATCACTGGTACGACGTTTTGGATTGGATTTTCTTCGTTGCTTAAGAATATCGAACTTTAAGGCCGCCATTGGTTGTAAGGGATTTATGTTATTAGAGCTGCTATTACGACGACCAGTGGAAGCGGAATTTAAGGTACTCTGACCACCACAGGCTCCTTCCGTATTGCCTTCATTATTCCAGGCTTGTGCTTCTTGACTTTCCCGGTCTTTGCGTACACAATAGCGTCCTTCTGTGGAATGAGAACGGCGCATTTTCATAGATTCCTGGCGTACGCTTAAAAGGTTCTGTAAGGAATTAAAAAAAATAAATAAAATCTCTTTTAATAATTAGCTTTTAATTAAAAAAATACCTCTTGCATTTCCATTTTCTGACTTTCCTTTCTGGCTCTTCTGAAGCCATGTTGCTCTTCTAATTTATTAGCAACTGTTGACATCCAGTCTTTAGCCTGTGACAAACCCATTGACGATTGGGATCTTTCTGGTATGCCTTCATTAAATACCGAATTTCTGCGACGTGTTTCGGTGCCACCTTCCAAGACAAACACCCGCGGAAAGTCAATAACAAAATCCCGGCTTCTTATTATATCCGCTAATGCCCCTGTAGGTCGTGTATTGCTGTTGGCAACTGCAGGATTAGTACGAATTCCCTCGTTTTCAACCGGAAATTCCAATATACTCTCCTCGCTACCAAGAAACTATAAGGAAAATGGAATTTATAATAAAAGTTCTACTAAAAGCTGTATAGAAAGCTCGGAAGTTTTTTTTATTTAATACACAATCAATTTAATAAGCTTTTTAAATAGCTTTAAATCATTTTTATCTTAATAGAACCTTTTTAAAAGCTTTTAACAAATTTATATTGAGGAAATTGTTTGCAACTGTTTTTATTTAATTCCTTTAAAAAAGCTTTTCAATTTACAACAAGCTTTGTTTATTCCAATTTAAAGAAAAAAATTCTTATCACTTAATTGGATTTTTTTTTGAAAAACTTTTTATTTTAAAAAAAGCTTTCTTATTGCTAAACCTATTCCTGTGCCCATGTGTTTCTTTTGCAATAAATATAATATTGTATATGAAAACTTTGTTTTATGAAAGCTTTTTTCTAAAAAGCTTTTAATGTTTTAATAATGATTACTACAAACGAATGACTTACTGCATTTGAATATTAAAGCAAAGCTTTCTTTACTAAAAGCTCTAGCTAGGACATAAACCAATTAATAAAGCAATTTTATGTATTTTTTGTTTTTTTTTAACATAAATTTTTCGACATTTAATTTATTTATTTATATTTTTTTTTTCCTATTCAGTATCGTTTTTTTCGTTAATACTTTTTTTTTGTTTTAGAAAAAAAATTTTAACGTAATTTTCTGTATTATTTACATATAATTATAAATTAGTTTTAATTATTTATTATTTAGAATCATATTTTTATTTCTCAGCGTTTAAACAAATTTTAGAGTTTTCAATTTGAAGATGACTAGTAGTCGATTTTTAAACGCCGCGCCGTCCTTTTTTTAAACTTACAAAACTAGAATTTTTCTTTTAAGTTTTTTTAAGGTTAGCACTACAAAATTGATTTTTTTTTTTTTGTTAAATAAGGTGTACAAAAATTGTTTAATTTTAGCTAAAACTACTTTTAAATTTAAAACTTAATCTTAGTTTATAAAATTTATATCTTTTTTTTCTTTTCTCAAGTCTTAGAACTCTTAAGTATTGATTTTTGGGATCAGTTTAAAGCGTTACAACAACAAATAAATTAAATTTAAAAAAAAAATTAATAAAGTTCTATAAAATTATGAAAAATTATTAAAAAATAAAGTTAAAAAAAGCTACGAACAAATATTTACAACATATTTATTATATTTTCTTCAATAAATAATCAAAAAATCAAAAAATTGCTTTAAAACACACGTCGATTACACCCAGCATTTAAAATATAACATCCCTAAAAGCTTTACTCCTTTATGCAAAAAAAAAAAGTTTAAGTTCACATTAATTGACCAACACAATAAGCCCGGAAAAATATAATGGGTTTTTATGTGTTTGCTAAATAATGTGAACTTTTACCTTTTTCATAAGCGGATAAAGCTTTAAGTTAAGGAAAAACTTCTCAGAAATTTCTTAAAAAGCGGGTTTAAAATTATCACGACCTGAAATTATTATTATTTTCTCAATACTTTACTTTTAACATTTATTAAAAATGTTCAAAAAAAAAATCATAAAATGATCTCTAAAAGCTTTTCATTATTACGTAAGAAACTCTTAAACCCGTCAAAAGATTTTACTTAATGTATGAATTCGGGCTCTGCCTTTTCCATTAAAAAAATATTTAGAGAACACCAGCAGCAGCAAAATATTACATCACTGGAATCTTAAAGCTTTAAGCTTAGCAAAAGTTCTCAATAAATTTAGAAAGCTTAGAAGAAGAAGTTAAAAATTTCTAAACATTTGACTATTTAGTATTTTCTAAATAATCACAAATTTTTTCACAATTTTACAATCGATTATTCGAATTTTTGCTAGACGATTTTATAAAATAAAAAATAATGTTGTGATTACTTAAAATAAGTATTAAAAGTTTAAATATAACTCGAATATGTATAAGAAATTTTGCAATTACTCAAGTTTTCGATGGAAAATACTAACGATGATATAAAATTTTAATTGAAAATTAACGATTATTTAAATTTTTAGTTGAAATTTTTATGATTACTTGAATTTTCTATAGAAAATGTTACTCCTGCTCGAGCTTTCTAAAAAAAAGCTTTACGAATTATTATTTTTTCTATACAAATATTTTACGGTTTACTGTGTAAACTCCCTTAACTGACACCTTCATTAATATTGACGGACACTTTTATGCAACAGTCTCTTATCCTTATCGTGGTTGGCGAATTTAAAATACGCCTGCGACTGTTTGGTAATAGATTAAAGAGAACGTGAAACTTATTTCCTTTAATCTATTACTAAATTTTTTTTAACCTAACTTTTTTCAAGATATCCAGAAAATGCTTGTAAAGCTCTAATTAAAAGTCTAGACAAGATTTTTTAATTGGCATCAGACTTTTCAAAACTGGCGTTTAAAAGCTTTTCTTAATTCCAAAACTTGTAAAGCTAAAAATGTGCATATCGTTACTTTAATTAAGAAATGACGTATCTCTCATGTAAATTAATTGTTAAGTCTGAGATATAAAACTGGATAAACATAAATATTTGCATTTTGAGTATATGACCTGACTTTGGGCTGTCTATTGTATTTTAAAAACCCAGTTAAGACTTTTGAGTTCTATTCAAAGTCTTTGAATCATTAAGAAAATTTTGCTACTTCGTTCCTAATGAAATTTGGCTCTTGGCAGCTCTTGTTAATTTTGTTTTTACTGGGCTACAATTTCCATGTACTTTAATACATATTTTAGACATCAGTCACCAGATGGCTACCAGTATTCACTTGAGTTTGTTGCTGCAAATTAAAATCTGTGCTCCAGGCTGGATTTCTATCACTATGAGCTAAATTATTACTACTGCTACCATTGCTATTGCTATAACTAATACTATTGCTATTTAAATTATAATTATAACTACTATCAATAGCATCCACATTTGCTGGAGGCCTATGATAATTTTGTAAATGGGCATCGATCTCTTCCCTACTGCTGTGCGGTTCAATGGTTGTAATCGTTTGTGTCTCTACACTGGCTTGGGTGGCACTAAATCTACTTGGAGTATTATTATTGCAATTATTTGTAGCTAAAGCTGCGACAGTAGCTGTAGCTATAGATGTTGGTGATGATGATAATGCTAATGAATTGGATGATACTGGTTGTGCAGTATTTGCTCTAGACACTACACCTACAACTACCACAGGCACATCTGTGTCATCTAAAGGCGCTGTATTGTTAGCGGGCATATGTTGGGGTGATGGTGTCGCATGAATTTCATCACCCACCACATAACCATAGAATTTTAATACATCCAATTTGCACATGGGACAAGTACGGTGCTCAATTAACCAGGGATCTATGCAATTTTTATGGAACTCATGTCTGTAAAAGGGAAAAAGAATTTTTGAAATTATTAATGTTTTTGTAAAAAATTATAAACAAACAAAAATTTAAAAAAAACTTACTTGCAGGGTAGCACCCTTATGAGATCTGAGGCCTTATATGTTTCTATGCAAATGGCACAACAATCAGATTCCGCATCTTTTTCATCCGTACTTTTGCCTGTTTTTGTGGGTATTTTCATAATGGCCTTTTTCGTAACCGAGCAAAGATGGCGCTGGAAAAGTAAGTAAAGTTATGATTTTTCGAATATTGTCTAAAAAGCTTTACGGCTACTCGAATTTTCTATATTTCACGTTTGTTGAAATATTATTTTAACAAAATATTCAATTTATTCGAATTTTGTGTATAAAAATATTTACGATTATATGGAAATTGTAGGTAAGAAATTTTTCGAATATACGAATATACAAATAATTCGAATTTTCTATGTAGAAACTATTACGATTACTCAAATTGTCTATAAAGTATAAATAATATAAAAAATTGTGTGATTCTTCGAAATTTCTATACAGAACATTTTTTGTTTTTTTTTTTAAATTTTCTTTTTAGTAAATTTGACGATTATTCGAATTTTTTACAAAGAAAAATTTCACGATTATTTGTGTTTTTAATGTAAGAAATTTTTTAAATTATCTATTATTCAATCAGAAATTATATGATTATTCAAATCTTTTATATAGAAAATTTAACTCGTAAAAATTTCTGTTGAAGAATATTAATATTTGTAAAATTTTCTAAAAAAAAAAACTCAAAAAAATTGTAAAATTTTGAATATAGATAATTTGAATAAACGTTAAATTATAAAATTTTTTATATGTAGAAAATTCAAATAATCGTAAAATTTTTGTAAAAAAAAAAATTTAAATAACCGTAAAATTTTCTAACAAGATAATTTTAAGGCCCAAAAATTGTTCTCTATAGAAATTTTGTCAAAGAATCGTAAAACTTTTTATAGAAAATAGGAATGATCGTCAAACTTTCTATAGAAAATTCGAATAATCGTGAAAATTTCTATTAAAAAATTTCAAATAATCGTAAAAGTTTCTATATAAAAAATTTTAATTTTTCGTATATTCTTAAAATTTCTTACAGAGAAATTAAAATTAATCGAAAATTTTTTCTTTATAACAAATTCCACTGATCGTAAAATTTTCCATATGAAAATTTCAACAAACGTTTTATGTTCTGTACAGAAACTCTCACATTATACGAATTTTCTATAGAGAGTTTTCGAAATTTTTTATACGATTATTCTTATTTTCTATAGGAAGTTTTGCAATTATTCGAATTTGCCATATAGAACGATTATTTGAATTTTATAAAAATTTACGATAGTTTAAATTTTCTATGTATAAAATATTTTGAATATTCGAAAAATTCGAATTTTATATTATTTTTATATTTATAATATTATATAAAATTGGACGAAAATGTTACGATTATTCGAATTGTTGGTCAAAAAATTTTGCGAGTATACGATTTTTTGTGAAAAAATTGTAGATAATACGATTTTTAGCTAGAAAGTTTTACGACATTACGATTTTTCATTAGAAAATCTTACGTTATTTAAATTCGAGTAAAAAAAAATTTTTGATTCTTCGATTCTTCGCTAAAAGATGTAAAAATTATTCATATTTTTGTTAAAAATTACCAATTATTATATTTTTTGTTAGAAAATGTTACGATTTTCGAATTTTTGTTAAGAAATTTTACGATTATACGATTTTTCGTTATTTTCTTGTTGGAAAATTTTACGATTATTATTTTTTGGAATTTTTATAATTTTCCAATTATGTATTCGTTAGAAAATGTAACGATTTTTTAAATTTTCTTTAGAAAATTTTACACATTAACGATTATTCGTTGGAGTTTTTTTTTTTAAGTTTAATGATATTACGATTTTTCGTTAGAAAATTTAAAAAAAATTTATGATAAAACAATTTTTTTGTTAGAGTTTTACGGCTAATTTTATTTTCGTAAAACATCTTTTCGACAATACGATGAAATGTTACTATATTTTAAATTTTGTTAGAATCGATTTTCCGTTTGGGGTTTTTGTTTAAAAATGTTGACGATAATAGGATTTTTTCGTTTGAAAATGTAACCATTGTTTGATTTTTTTTTCTACAATAATTCGATTTTTCGTTTGAAGTTTGGTGAAAGAATTTGACGATTTTTGTTATAAAAGTATACGATAATTTAAATTGCAGTTAAACAATTTTCCGATTATTGTTAGAATGTAACGCGACTGGGTTTTTTATAGAAAATTTTACGAATGTTCGATTAATCGTTTGAATTTTTGTTAAAGCAGCATTATACATATTTCGTTGGAAGATGTAACAATTATAAAAAAATTTAAAAATTTAGAACAATTGAGATTTTTAGTTGAACTGTTAATTTTTAATTTTGATATTTTTAGTTAGGCTTGAGTTCATCATATTTAATTTTCATTAAATTCTTTTTACTGAAGGAAGGAACTTTTACAACTTGGAAGTTTTATTAAAATTTATTGATATTATAATTTTTCGTTAGACGATTTTACGATTAGTCAACTTTTCGCTAAAAAAATGTTACGGTAATAAAATTTTTCTTTATTTTTCGAAGAGTTTTACGATTATTCGATTTTTGTTAGAAAATTTTACAAATCATTCGATTTTTCGTTAGACTTTTTGTTACAAAAGAGTTTATTAAAATTTTTGTTAGCAAATTTATCAATTATTAAATTTTTCGTTAGAAAATTTTACGATTATTCGAATTTTAGTTATAAAAATTAAAGATTATACGATTTTAGTTTTATGATTATTCATTTTTATTAGTAGAACATTTTTAAGATTATTCGAATTTTTTTTTTAAAAAATTTTATAAATTTTTCTATTTTACTTAAAAAAATTTACGATTAGAAAGGTTATTTAAATTTTTTTTTATTAAAAGTTTCAAAAATTAAAATTTTTTTATAAAGTTTGAAATTAATTCTTTTACTCACCGATTGTTGGTCCTTAGACTGCATGTATCTAAACTTTTGTATGTAATAGAATATCAGCCATACCAAAGAAATTACCATTAAAATTATAAAAGAGATGGCAACAAATAGAACCGATGTTCTGAAAAACAAGAAAAAAAGTTTAAGTGTTAAAGTTGAAAAAAAAAATGTTTTAAAACAAAAAAGGATGCTTGCATCCTGATATCCTTTTTCGCAAAAAGGATACACACAAATGGAGTTATAAATAGTTTTCAAGAAATGTGAAGGGGATGTAGCTCAGTGGTAGAGCGTTCGCTTCGCATGTGAAAAGTCCCGGGTTCAAACCCCGGCATCTCCAGATTAAAAGTAAAATATTTTTTTTTCTATAAATTTTTTTAGATTTTTTTTTTATTATAAATAAACCACAATTTTGCAACTTTTATTGTTAAACTAGGTCATTTAATTTAACATACAGCAGCTTGCTTATCTTTTGTTAAGTACCATTCAATCAAAAAGAAAAAACGTACTATTTGAAATTTTTAACCGAATCATCGTGTTGCGGTTAAAAACTTTTTTCTATAAATGTGTTGTTGTTGTTGTTGTTGTTGTTTTTATTGCGGTCATAATTATTTTTTGTTATTGTTTATAAAATTTATTAATTATTTTAAAAATTTGTTTGTTAGGTAGACAAAAAAAAAAACAAATATACATACTTAAGATTTTTGATAAATCTTTATCTCTTTTTACGTATTTGTCTAGGGTGCAGTAGGTACGTGCATATGTATTTAAATTTATTTTGCAAATTATGGACTTTAATGTGGGGGATTAAGACGGGCACCCGTTTAGCCAGAGTTCATTCACTGCACTCTGTGTTATTTTTCATTCAAATATGTTAATGAACCAAACAATAAAATATGTGTCGTTCACTTCACATTGAGTTAAATTTACTTTAAAGATTTAAAAATACAAAATATAAAAATTAAGATTCTCGTGTAAAATTTATTGTTTTTTTTTAATGTTACTAAAGCAAACAAAAAATGACATTTTGCTAAAATTAAATCGGAAAAAACGTGCAAAGAAAATAGAAGTTTTAATTGATTTTTAATGGAAAATAAACAATAGAGATAAAAATAATTTTAAATTATTACAAAAAAAGCGGATTGTTTTATAACTTATATTTTCTTTACTCTAGCCTAGTCTTATTTATCAGTGTTCGAAAATAAACACTAAATATCGCTCCTTAGTGTTCGGATCGGTAGATTTATGGAAAACCCAAACGCTAATAGTGTTTGTGTAGAAAATCATTAAAAAAATAACGATTCCCTGTTTGTCATCTTTCGAACACAAAAAAAATACTGTTCTTATCCAAATTAAAAAAATGATGAGAATATTTAATATCGTTCGGTGTTTTTTAAAAAACCTCAAAGCTCATTGTGTTCGGTTCGGCTCATTTGGCTAGTAAAAGAACCAACAATTTTTTACAAAAACAAAATACACATACGAAAAAAAACCAAAAGCCAGCATAATAATTTAACACATACAAAACATATACACAATACACACACAAGCTGTTCGAACTGCGGTCGCTGTTAAAATTTTTTGTATGTTGATTTCTTTATGAATGTAAAAAAAAGAAACATTAAAATATAATGTTTGCCTACACTATCACTACAATTGTTCTGTATTTTTTTTTAAACGAAGAACGGAACACTATATAATGTTCGGCTCTTTCTTGAAAATATTTCAGAACGGTATTTAGGGTTGTGTTCGTCTACACAAACACTTAAAAAATACAAAAACGTTCCTGGGTGTAAGAGCATGTTCTGTTTATTTTCGAACACTGATTTTTAGAACCGCACTTTCACTTTAGTCAAGCATTTCTATTTTGCCTTTACACGTTAACACACTTACGTTAATTCGTCATCTACACTTCTCTTTAGTATTTGACAGTGGTAACGACACTACAGTATTGAGTTTGAAAAATGTTCGATGATTTGAGTGTGTGTTCATATGAACCTCCATGGTATTACAATGGGTCATTAGGTCTAAGTGTGTTAGATGAGTACTGACTGCCATTTTTACTTACCTACCCTAAAGCTTTTAGAGCATATGGTCCGTGTAGTGCTAAATTTAATATGTTGCCATTAATCTCATTCTCTTTTAGGCTGACATAATCCACTATAAATATTTAATAAATATTAGAAAAATCAACTTACCTATTCAAACTATTTATAGGGCGCATACCACTACGCCCCTCGATTATGTGAGCGGATACATCAAACCCTTGATCAAGGCGCATTGCCATTTCTAGACCAATGTCTTGATAAGTTATCACAGCAGTTATATTACCTAAAAAGTTACCAATAAAATTTATAAAACAAAAAAATTTTAAATTAAATGCGCATTTTTTTCGTTTCTTTTCATTTCAGACTAACGGCCAATTTCACCAAGTTCAGTTAAAACTAACTATAACTAATTTGACAATTAGTTAGTCTTGAGTTTATCAAATTTAATTTTCATTAAATTATTTTACTAAAGGAACGAATTTTACAACATGAAATTAATTCAAATTTATTGATAATTTTTATTCTTGGCTGAGCTGGGAATCAAACTCGGGTTGAATTTACGTTTCGAGAATAATCACATTCTCATCATCAGAATTCTTTGCAGTTCGACCCTCTGCACCACTGCGGTGCCTGATATTAACTATTACTTTAACATCCAGTTTTTGATAGTTATAACTCCATAGTAGTTAATTATAACTGAACTTGGAAAAATTAACCGTAAAATAAATATTTCCTACACCATTTTTATGTTTTTGCTTTTGCACTACTTACGTGTCTTGCCCTTAATCTGCATTTTCTCCAAATTCATTACAGGCTTATCATTATAAATTATAACACCGGAGGCACCGTTTAGAAAAACATTTTTCACCTTCTCCTCAAAAGTGCAGCGACCTCGCCTCACCAAAGCTATCCAGGAGACACTAAACAAGGGCAGCGGCTGGCCATTCGTACCCAGTAAATTAAACGAACAGGCCGAATCATCTTTATTGTCTTCGGGTGTACTTATGTGTATTAGTTTGCCCTGCACCGTAAGAATTTTACCCTCACCATAGCGGGCCTTTTCCTCTTGATAGTTGACAGTACGTAACAGCTGGTTCTCTGTGTAACTGTAATTTAGAAATGCATAGGTATAGACATCCATGGCTATGCGCTCTTCAGAGGCCAAAGTTTGTGTTCTATTGGCCGAGTGAAAATAATGCTCAAGATCTTGATTCGCTATAGACATGGCGGCCACCAAAGTGGTAGTTGTGGTAGTAGAACTGAAACGTAAACCACCCAGCAGGCCCATGCAGACCAGAAATAGTAACACTTCTCGTGAGGCCATGTTTTATAATTATCCGGTTGGTTTTTTTTTTTGATTGATAATATTAAAAATCTGCCAGTTTTTTTCTTTTAATAAAGTTTAAATTATTTTTATTTCATGGGCACTATTTTTAACCTGAGATGATCTGACCACCATTTATTTGTTTATATTTTTTTTTTTTTGTAATAATTTACTTTTGAAATTTTTGCAAATTTGTTGTATTTTTTATCACTTCCCAAGACGTGTTTTTTGTATATTATTTTCTTTTTTTAATAATTTTGTATTTCCACAGTTGTCTGTCTTAACTTTTCGCCTGCAATGTCGCTCGTAGTCTGAAATGATTGAAAGAAATAAAAATTTTGTTTGTTAGTTAAAATGTTTTCAATTATCAAAATCCATAATGATTTTTTTTTTATTTTTGGGTTTTTGTGTTTTGTGCAAAATAAATAAATAAAAAAAAAATTTAATTATCGTTAAGTGCTAGAGGTATTGATAAGCCTTATGTGTAACTAACTATTCTATCAATAACAATAAATTTGTTGAGGGGGGGTTAAAAAAAGTGAATGGAAAAAATTAATATTGATATATTATTTTCACTTAAAGATAAAGAAATTTTGGTTTTAAAAATTCGTAAGTATTAATTTTCTATAATTAGAAATTCAGTATTGTTCAAAAACAATGACTGTGCTTGATTAGCAACGTGGGCAGCTAACCCATAGTGCACAATTTAAAAGCCTTTTTAAAGTATTTTAGAGTATAATAAGTAGGGAAACCAGAAATATGCTCTAAAAACATGTTTTATGTGCATTAAATATGCAGTAAAAACTTGAAAATATTCGCTGAAAATAAAAATCGGCCCTAAAAAATTAAAAAAATTTCAATTTGAATACAAAATAATCGACAATATAATAACAGTTGCATTTAATGAAAACAATCATGAAATTATAATCGGTAACGCCCAAACAACACAGTATTTACACACTAACTTTCGAGATTTAACCCTATTTGGAAACGATGAACAGTCACCGGCTCACAAAAATTCATATCGCTCCTTTATTGCAACATAGTCATACCTCAAAAAAAAAAAAAAATCAAATTAGGCAAAATGCGAATCAATGGTATCAATGATGCAAAAAGTAACATCAATCCAATGACTAACGTCTTCGTACAATTTTGTTATTTTTTACGTGTCATCTATTTTATGACTATAGTGACATCAATTCGATGCCACATTTTGTATATTATTAACATTATTTTCATGATTACAATGCATTATAAGAAGCAAAAATTCCTATAATCTATTTTTTTTTAAATTATTTTGTTAAATACATCAAATTTTCAAAGTAGAATGATTACGAAAACCATATGGGGCATGGTGCTGGTGCCTTATAATTGAGAGTTCTGCTGTAAACAAAGGCCGTAATTCAACAAACGCGAAACGAACATCTAAGAAAATAATAATATTCTCACACTTTGACCTAAGTCAATACCAATGACTTTGACTGAATGACAAACTGTCATTAAATTAATGCTAAAGTGTCCTTTTTCCGATGTTACTGCGTCATCGCACTGAGGACATGTTCGTCATTTCTGTGATGCCGATGTGTCATCCCATTGATGACATAATTTCATTTTGACCCTGAAGACACTTTGGCCAAGTGATGTTAAGGTTGACATCACAATGATGAAAAGTGTCATGAGGTCAACAACGAAGACAGTTGTCATAGTACTGATGTCAAAATACATCAGCGTTATGACGCCTTTTCTATCAGTGTACCTTTATATACAGATTTAATACAAAATATTTTGCTATAACTTCGGTTCACTATGAGATATAATGCAGATTTTGTTTTCAATACAAAGAAGGTATAAATGAAATTTTTAATTTTTTTAAATATGACCATGTTGCAATAACGGAGCGATATAAGAGCTATTTGTGTCAAATAATATCTAGATATTAACATCCATATGAGATTTTTTGTCTTAACCGGATTTTAGGGTCGGTCGCTAAATTTCTATTAATGTCAACGTTTTAAAGGAGGTTAAAGCTATTTGTAGATGGAAGCTTTGAGCAAATGTGAACTGATTCAAGAATAAGTTAATTTGCGGTCAAATATTCTTGGGCTAATTCAATCTAATTACATAATACGATGGTTGCCGGTCACAAAAAGACTAATTTGTAAAGAAGTTTTTATGGGGAATATTTCAAATTGTAGACATATGCTAAACATTTACATAGACTTCGTTCTTATTTGATAAAATTATCTACAAAATTGTACTTTGCGCACAAAATTAACCAACCAGACGGACGGATGGTTAACGCCGTCTGTCTCTCTATTGAAAAACTTCGGAAGAACTGAAACGAAAAGAACGCTATTATCCTAAGCAGTTTGGGATTGAAATCTAGTAAAATCGGTTCAGTAAGATAACAATTATGAATCAAAATGTAAAACAAAGACTTTTAAAGTCTAGGAAAAAATTGTTCATATTGAAGTCATTTCACAAAATCAAGCGTTAAAAGTCCTTTGACTTGTTGCTCTTAAGTACTTTGTTTAGTACCCGGGTATCTGACATAAAACTTATAAGAATATTGACCTTTTAATTTACCTCGCAATAAAGAAAACAAATTCACTTGTATGTCTTTATTCGAAAAAAAAATAAATATCGATAGAATTAACGAAATTGCATTACATGCTAACAAATGGTTTTGTCTACTTCAAAACAAATAAAAATATCTAAAAATGTGTTCTTTATTTTATTAAAATTATTTCTGTTGTTTTCTTTCTTTTTTTGTATTTTTTGGTTACAAAATTTCCCACCTGCCTGAAAGTCAACACATGACACACGCCAAAAAATTCAATTGGGGACTTTCGTGTTTATTTGTTTGCAAGAAAATGTATTTTGGTTTAAAGGCTACTGAATTTAAAAGTACCCTATTGCAGGTAGTATTGGTTAGCTCATGAAAATAGCTCCTAAGTTATACAGTCGGGCTTAACGAATATTCAGTTTAACGTTATAAAATTTACTCATTGAGTGACTTTTATAACGATTAATATTGAAAATAAAATTCGAATAAATATGTTTGATTTTTGATTATTCGATTAATCGAATAAGTATGTTTATTTTTTTCGAATATTCGAATAAAATATATCTGTCTGTACAACAACAAAAAACAAACATATTTCATCAACCGCCTTACGTACCTTAAAAAATAATACAGTGTTGAAGTATTTATTGTTCGATTACTCGAATAAAAATACTCAATATTTAATTCATTCGTTAAACGCATAAAATTATGGCTTTCCAAAACACCAAATACATACAAAAATATTTCATTAACCCCTTTAAAAACTTTGGAAAATTGGACAACATTTTTAATGATTTATTACAATTATTAATTATTTATTATTCGGTTACTCGAATAAAAATATTCAAAGTTTAATTAATTCGTCTAATGCATAAAATTATGGCTTTACGAAAAAACAAGAATATTTTATCAACCTCTGTAAATACTTTAAAAAATACCAGAAAATGTTCTAATATGTTTTATTCGGATACTCGAATAAAATAGTCAAAATTCATTTAATTCGTTAAACGCATAAAATTATGGCTTTACGAAACAACAACAAAAATATTGCATTTACGTCTTTAAATTCATTAAAAAAAATAATACACAATTTTTAATTATTTATTTCCCGGATACTCGAATAAAAACATTCGAAATTTTACTAATTTAATTAGTTAAACGCACAAAATAATAGTTTTCCAAAACAACAAAAAAAATATTGCATCAATTTTCTAAAATTCTTTAAAAATAACACACAATTTTTAGTAACCTATTATTCGGATACTCGAATAAAAATATTTAAAATTTTATTAATTCGTTAAACGCGTACAATTATGGCTTTACCAAACCCCTACAAAATTAATTCATGAACCGCTTTATATACTTTAAAAAATAACACACAATTTTTGGTAACCTATTATTCGGATATACGAATAATAACATTCAAATGTTTATTAATTCGTTTAACGCATAAATTTATGACATTAAAAATTTAATCGAATAAAAATATTCGATTAGTCGAATAAAATTATTCGATTAGTCAAATAAAAATATTCGATTAGTTGAATAATTCTTTTTAAATAATTTATAAATTTGCAAGACATGATTAAAATTATATGATACGATTAGTTAAATATTATTACGAATACTCGATAAAACAGTTCATCTGGGATATCGTTGTTGGGTATGCAAAAATCGGTTTATACTCTAACAATATAATTTGCATATATTTGTTTATGTTTTTTGTTTCATTTAAACATTTTTGGTTTCGATTAACTTATTTGTGAGTATGTGAACAGATAGTGTTTGAAATTTTATTCGTTTTTTTTTTTGTTGCATTTAATTGTATCGAGTATTTTATGGGCATTCGGCCAAAATATTTATCGAATTTTTTATACTGAATATAACAGAAAATAATTTTACTTTAAACAAAAATAAACAATATATTGCAAATAATTTTGTTGTTAAATTTTTTTTTTAAATTTATTTATATGTTTTGATTTCCGATTTATTTGGGTTTTTTGTTTATTTTTGTTATTGGTCATTCATTGATCTTAAATTTTTTTTTATATAAAATGAAAAGTTTGTAAAAAAGCCAATGTTTGTTTGGAAAACTGTTATTTGAACTCAAAACTTGTTTTGTTTTGACGAAATGCAAGTGTCAAAAAATTTTAAAATTTTTTGAAACACTTAAATGAAGTGTCAAATTTTTAATTTTTAACAAATTTATAAAAACAATTTGTCTTTCATTATCTAAGATTCCAGGGGCATTTGATATAGATAACATGCATACATATTTACTCTGTAAACTTCTATTGTTTCTTCTTCAAGGCCATAAAATTATCGCACCTGCCACCAAAAAAGTGCATTATTTTTTGCATTTTAAAACTTTACAAACGTGCGTATTTATGACTCTACCACAGTCATACTTTATGTTTTTACGTGCCCATGTCGGTTGGTATCTGGTATTAATAGTGCGTTTTTTTTGTATTAAAATTTATTATGGTTTTGGCCAAGACCACAACTTTAAGTTGTATGAAAATATTGAAAAAAAAACGAAATGAAAAGAAAAACTGAAACCCACATAAAATTAAAATCTCTGTCTGCGTACATAAAATGAATTTAAATGATTCATTTTATGCGTGTGTTTATTGAAAAAAGAAATATATGCGCTATGTTTTTGATATCCACATTATTTATACCCTACACTACAATAACTTGGCTAGTGCTTAAAACGGGGATCCTTTGAAAAGAATTTTAAACAACTTAAATCTATTAAAAATTAAAAATAATGGGAATAAATACGGAAAATGTTACATAGGACGACAGTTCTACAAAATTAAAAATTATTCTCATAGAGTCCAACCTCTTTTCAAAGACTTTAGCATTTAAAAATTTTATGTTAATTTGAAACCTCGAAAAATTTTACACAAAAAAAGGTTTATAAATGAAATTGGTCTCAAAGAAGCCCATTTGAAAAATTTTTTTTTTTCAATATTAACCAATTTTGTTTCTCTACAACGTAGAATCTACTTTCATAATTGATCTTAAATCCCATATAAGTCTCACAATGGAGAAGGAATTCTATATATAGTCTCGAAAGCTTTGTAGGGTACCTTACAGTTGGGACTCTTAGTTCTTTTTTGCTTTTACAAATTTGTAGTCTCCGAAGTTTCTTATAAGTTGGGTGTTAAAAATATGGCTCCAAACTGGTTACGACATTTTTTTTTAGCTTAACGTTACTTTGGCCTTTTTACTTTACAATTTAAAAATTTGCGACGAATTTTTGCAACGTAAAGAAAGACATACAAATCCCAATTGGAATTCTTAAGAGAACAAAATTTATATTTATTAAAAAAGATTTTTTTCCATTTCAGTGTTTTCATCAAGAATAAAAATTGGGAATTAAGCACGAATAACGAAATCATTTAAATTAAATTTTGTATTCTAACGAAAATTATTTGGATAATAAACTGGCAAGTGCACGGCCTAAAAAAACTGACTGGCAACCTGCTTCATATTTTTTTGCGAAAACAATAAAGCAAGTTGTTTTTGTTTTCATTTTGTTTTTTCTTATCCTACTTACAACTACAATTAATGTTGGAAGAATTCCAATCAATTGTAGTGGGGAATTTAAGAAGGGATAGACCCACTGTTTATTGTTGATGTTTTTGTTTAAACTTTGATATTATTACAAGTAGAACTGCTGCTTATAATTCTTATACGCTTGACAGTTTTATTTGGTTTAATATCTTTAGTTTTTCTAAAATCTTTTTGGATAAAGTTTCCTGACGATCTAAGCAACCAGTGAAATGCCTATAGGAATAGCTTATCCCATCAACAATAAATTTTTAGTGTTTTTATCAAGAATAAAAATTGGGAACTAAGCACTAATAACAAAATCATTTAAAGTAAAAAAAAAAATCAAAACCGAGCAACGGTTTGCTGTTCCTTTTAAATATAGTTCGTGAAACAATTTTAAATTGAATATCTAAATTTTTATTTAAGACTTAAATGTCAAATTGTAGCTTATAGCTTGCAACAAAAAACGTAACGTCTAAGGTATACGAGTTTTTGACGGGAAACCAAAAGAACATAGGAATATTGTTGCACTGATATGTCTGAAATAGATAAATGTTTAGAGACTTATTACATTTTAGTTTATAGCCCCAGTACTGTTTTTTTAAATTTCTTTAATTTAAATATCTATTTCTCAGTATTTATTTATGAAACCCACTTTTTATTTTTTGCTAAAATTCGCTACAGGGACTTAAGTCAAAATATTCAACGTAATTTTTAAATTTATTACAATTTTGTAATGATACGTATCAAAAAATGTTTGCCATTGATAATTATTTTTATTTGTGGGTAGTGTAAATAAGAAATATTTTTATACAAAAACTATATAAATGTCAACATGGCCACAATTAAATTTGAATAAAAATTTAATTTTCAATGCCAGGAACATATTGCAGGCTAAATTTAACAACACCTTTTTAAGTTTATCGGTTGATATACCGAGCTACATATATTGCTTTTCGCAGCTGAAATTGGTACTGGCTTTTTACCAGTGCTGCAAACTCTTCACCACTGAAAATTGCTAATTTAAAATATTGATTAGTTATCAGCAAAGTCCTGAAATTATAAAAAAAACACTAGATGGTATCAAATCCCACATAAAAGATATCGAATTCCCAAAAAACTTTCAAAACACTCCAAAAATGGGAAATCTAATTTATTTTGTTTTTAAATATTCATTGGCAAAATGTTTGGAAATCAGATGAGAATAATAAAAAAATTTTATTCTTGAACAAGCGCTAGGGGAAAAAATTGCCCAATTTGGTTAATTTTCAATACCAAATAGAATTACCGACATCCAATTGTTCATGTTTTTTGATTTGGGGCGAACGCAAAAAACAAAGTGCAGGACAACCCATATAAAAAGCAACCATACAAATCAAGATGGCGTCTATTTATAAGGAATACTGCAGTGATGTTTGACAACAGCAGTCTTCACGAAGAAAAATCATGTGTGCACATGAAATTGTTTGTTGTTTAAACATAGCGATGGCTAGTCAGGAGACTAATCTACAGAGCACTAAATTTATTAATAATATGGTTGATGCAACCACAATATGTTTGAAAACTTTTCGTTAAAAATAGCTATGTTGTCGGTGATCATATTTAAAAATATGTTTTCTTTGCGTATAGTGAAGAATATAAGAGTTAAATTAAACTTTAAAAAAAAAGTTTTTGTATGATGGTAAAAGGCATTCGACAGGTGGAAAAAGTGCCTGTAAAAAATTACCCATATTATATACACCTAGACTGTTTTTTTGGTTGCCAGCTGTTGTACTGCCACATAAAAAGTGCAAAAAATCGATAAAGGAGAAACATCAAAAGATTTTTTTGTTTTAATAAAATATAAATTGCTGATATTTTTTTATTCATTAAAGTTTCTAGTCAGGTTCTAGAAAAGCAGCAAAAAAAATTAATTGAAGGAATTGAAAAAAAAACTACATAAAATCATAAACATGTCTATAAAAATGATAATATCAAATCAAAATTTGTTTCTTTCTTGTTTGATAGAAAGATTTTTAATTAAAACAAAATAATCATTTTGTGTTTTCGAAAATTTTTTTGTTTAAAGTAAATAAACAAAGAAAACTAAAAATTGTCATTTAAAAAAACGCTATTATTCTCATATTAAATTCCAAAATCTTAATGTGATTAAGCGAGAACGTGCTAAACATTTTGAATAAGTGCCTTTATAAATCAAAACTGAAATTTGTATATGAATTAATTATAAATAGTACAAAATACAAATTAAGTACTTTGTAAAAAAAAAAAACAAAGAAACAAAGAAAAAAGCATTCCGAAGTCTAAATGTTTGCTAGACGAAAATGCCCTACAATGGGAAGTAAAAATATAATAATTCTAGAGAAATATTTGTTTACGAGAGCAATTTGTAATAATTAGGGACGCGATATCTATGCAAATGATGGTTCTTTGTCGATAGTCTAAGAACAATTTCGACCAAATATCTGCCCGAATCATTAAATTTGCGGTAAAATGGCATCGATTTTTTTTTGCATATTTTGCTGAAAATTCATATTTTTGCATATTTGGGTTTTGAATGCATATTTTCTTAAAAAAATTTTAATTACACAAAAAAAACCTTCCAAAAAATATTACAAAAACAATAAATAAATTTTTTGGAAAATTAAAAAACGATTTTTATGGAAATTTTTGAAGTTTTTAGTGCATATTTTGGTTTTTAGTGCATATTTTAAGCACATATTTTTTAGTGCATGAAAATCTCATCCCTAGTAATAATAAATATAATTTTACCATTTTAACGGTTTCGTAATTAATTTTAAATTATAAAAGAGCTTCCTTTATGGATTACTCTATAGCTTAAAAATCTATTACCTGCTTTTCTAGGTAACGAAGAAATGAAACAAACATTCCATAAATTCTCACTTAACTGCTTTTGTAACATTTTTGGCGAGTAAAAGCTGTCACGTATGAAAATTGCTCGCCAATTTACGCAGAACGTTTGTCTGTAAAATTTTTGTGAGAAAGTTTCCGCTTTGAACTGTCAAATATAGTCAAGAACAAAAATAGGGTGAGCAAAAATTTCAACACAAAAAAATATGTAAATTAAAAATGCAATGAATAATAACACGGAATAGATAAGTACTTTGTTTTTAGTTGATTTATTCATTGTTTAATTATTTTGTTTCTTACATTTGTGAAAAAAATACTTAAAAATGTATTCAAAGCCATTTTGTAAACAACAAACATTAAAGTCGAACTTTATATTATTTTCGACGTCGCCGTTGAAAATTTTTCAATGACGAGTCAAACTTGACGTGTGTGAACCGGCACTTACAGGCACACTTTGTCGTTACTTTTCGAGAAACGATGGAATATTTTGTTTCACATTTTTTCAATGCGAGAAGTTCCCACCAAAGTTATAGAACATGGGTACAGGAGGCAAATGGCAAAATCTTTGGCAATGCTAATTTTTATCTATGGCATGGAGATTTATACTGCTACGACAATAACGACTATTGAAAATTCCGGGTTCACACTACGAAAGTTGTCTTTTATAAAGTTTGAGTTTATAGGTGAGAGGGGTGAGTCGAATAGCCTGTTCTCTACCCCTCTCACCTATAAAGTCAGACTTTCTGAAAACTTTCATTGTGTAAACCCAGACTTAAGTGCGGAAAAATTTCAATTGGTTTATACGAATTGTAAATAAACTTGATTGGAGAGCTCATGTTTTAGCTGAGACGAATAAGTTTCTGGGAGTGTAATTTAAGGACTTGGTTGATTTACGGCGTATGAGTTTATTTTATAAAATGAAAAATATGGTTGCCCAAAAAACTTGCAAAATCTTTTCACGCTTTCGCACTCGTCTCAAACTTCAGCGATTATACATATGTATATCCGAGAATTAGAAAATTTTATATGCAGAAGTCGTTGGTTTTTTGAATATCCAGACATATAATGTTCGCAATTTTTCGCTTAGTCTTTATAATGTTTACACCGCCTTAAGAATAACATGTATGTAATAAATTTTTTTATCACTGGCCATCGGGAACTTATATTCACAGAAAAAATTGTTGCAAACAATTATTCAATTAAATAATTAATTGGTGTACATTAATTATTCAATTAATTTTTTGTTTGCTGCAGCTAATTTTTTTAATCAAAACCCATAAAATTAAATGTTTGTGTATATGTGGTGTATTTTTTGTTTATGCAATTAATTTTTTAATTGACTAAATTTGTGTCCCAAGACTCGAAAATTTGCAGGGGCAAAATTAGTTAAATATTTAATTGTCTGAACGAATTGTTTAATTAAAGTCGACTTGTACTAAGCCGGACGGACGGACGTAGTTAAATCGATTAAAAAACTGATTCTAAGAACTATTATGACAACATGCCGATAGTAAAAGGTAAATACATTTTCGGTTTATGTGTCTTTTCAGGAGCAGCGATTTAAATTCGCCGAATTTAAACGCTTCGATTTTGCCTGTTTTCAGATTGTTTTCGTATCAACATTTATAACAGATTTATTACATCGTGTAAGAGTTCCATACTACAACCAAGAAATAAGGTTAGTGTGTGTATAAGAAATACACAATTTGAATTCAGTATCGACTTTTAAATGAGATTTTTTTTAAATAATAACGATTTTTAGAAGTGAGATTTATATGGTCAATTAAGATTTGATTCCAACGTGCTTTTAAGTTCCTGTTAGGTGAACAAATTTGTATGAGTCCATGCAAACAATTTTCATCATTTAGAAAAGATCTTGTCTTTTTAAAAGATCGATTAGGATCGTAATTGTTTTTCTTCTTTAACAAGTTGAGATTTATTTTCTTTTTTTTACTTTATCACGTTTATTTCAACTGCCTTAAGCCATAAAATGTAAACAAACTTCCGTAAAACTATTTTCATTAGTTAATATTTTGTTTATAAATTTAAACAATAAGATTTTTTACTATATTTTATTACTACAATAATTAAATTATTAAATGTTTATTTAAGTATTTTTTTATACATGTTTTCAGTTACTTCCAAGGTAAGAAATTTGTTGCACTTTATGACCGTCTATGCAATTAATTAAAAGCGAAGAAAATTGCTCAAAAGTATTTCAAAAATCTGATAAGAAATCAAGTATTTTGTTGTTTGTATTAGAAAATCGAAAACAAAAAAGAAATATGAATATTTATAAGTTTTTAACTATGACTAAATTAATATGACTTTTAGAATATATTTATAGAAATTATTTGCTTTTTTATGCATTTAAAGAGGAGAAAAAAATTTGAAAATAAATACAGACAAAAGTATTATTCTAAGGTTTATTGTAGTAACTACAGCAATTTGATTAATAAACACGTAAGAGTGCTATAATCGGCTATCCCGAATCTTATATACCCTTCACCATGGCGAATATGAACAGAAAATTATACAAATACCGTTCTTAAGATATAAATAAATCTATTTTGTGCCACGCCTACTTCTCCTATTGATAATCAAGATGCAGGTACCTATTTTGGAAATTTTTACTATTGCCGTTCTCCAGATATACAGACGGACATCGTTGAATCAACTGCGTTATACATGTTTGTGTTTTATTATGTGTAAAAAAGCAAAACAAAGTCAAGACATTAAAAAAAAACTAACTTAAACAAGGTGGAGACAAACAAACTTTGCCAATCTCGGTTGTGGGTATAAAAAACAACAACATGGGATTTTATAAACAAAAAATTTGAGGCTGCCGAGGTTTTTTATTCTGTCTGGGACCTTCTGACAAGCAAATTTTTTTACGATGTCCGTCTGTCCATATGGATGTTGAAATGGTTTTTAGGAGGGCCCCAGATATGACACGGTCTAGGTTGTTTAAAATTTATATCTTATATAGTTGGGAAAAGATTGCTATTAGAATACAGCCAGATTGTTCAACAAATGTCTAAGATATGAGCAACAAATCCTGATTACCTCTAATTCTTACCCAAAATTATTTACTTTTTGAAGTTTTCTTCTATTATAAAGTATAATACATACTAATGAAAATTTACAATATTAAATTGTAATAAACCAATTTCTGGAGAAATACCAATTTTTTGTTCCTAAAACAATGCTTTTGTCCCAAAACACCCATGCCAAATTCTCTAGGGGGACCTAATTTGACTTAAATATTTCTTAACTCTAAAGATTATTAAAAATTGAGCCACCTGAACCCCATACAAGTGTCCTTCCCAACATTTTAAACCAGCTTTGGTGATCAAATTGAGTCAAAATATTTTCTATATCTGAGATTTGTTTTGTTTTGAAAATCAGCGAAATCAGACTTTTTCGCCCAAACAAATATGCTCCAGGAATTAGAATTAAAATTCAAATAAATCCCTTCACTCTTTTTGAAGTGAATATTAGCGGTAAAAGTAATTTTATAGAAGGACCTTTACATTAAATGCTTTAACGTAAAGCTATTTGGTAGCAGTAATAAGACTACATTGAAAGAATTTTGTGCTGAATTTAGGATAAAACCCGACACAATTATAATCTTTATGGGTTTTTTTTCTGGAAACACATATCCAGTATTTTAACTCAAGAGTTTTTTCAAAATAATTTTTGTACTTTACTCGAAAAAAGTGAATATATTTTCAAAACTTTTTGCATACTGCAAAGTATTTAGGATCGTTATTTTTATGTGTCAGTCCACAAACACTAAGAGGTAATAAATCAAAACAAGTTAAACTATGTTTTTGGTTTAGAAGGTGTTTAAACCAACAAATCTCTAAATCAGTAAACATATAATTGGGATTTTAGACTACCAATACAGACCATATGAATTTGACAATTTAATACATGGGACACTGATTTACAACTGTTGAGTTTAAGCTGCATATAAATTTAAGTTTAGTCCAACTTAACCAGCGTTTAAGCATTCATTGATTTAAAAACCATTAATGCTGCAATTTATTAATTTAACAAATTGCTAACGGTGAATTTAACTTCGGAAAGTAATTGTATGAAACTAAATTTAACTTTATTATTTTATAAACATCATATTCTTTAATAACAACAATTATTTAAATTGATTAATAGAAATGAGAATTATAACTTTTATAAAATATGCACCATAAAATGCGTCACAGGAAAATGAATAAATTATATTCATTTCATTATTAACCTCTAAAGGCATACAGTGGGGAATTTATGAAAAAAATTCATAAAATTGAATCTGTAGTTTCTCTATGGATGGTTTCTCTTGGAGTTGAAGAATTTGGATTATTTATGAACATAATAAAGGTTTAAAAGAAATGCAACTTTTGGGACTTTTCTAAAAATTTTTGGGATTTGTGCTACTTCTATTAACAAATTTCATAATTTTTTTATAACCACGAAAATAATAAAATTAAATTATAGAAATTTTACTAAAAGCAAAATGAATCGCTTATTTATCTTGTAACTAAGAAAGTTGGGTATTTTTCAAGAATTTTTGGAAATTTTCATAAGTATGTTTAGGAGTTGTTGGATTTTTATGAAAAAAGTTTTAATATTTTGAATATAATTTGTAAATAATACAATATTATAAAAGAACATTTGTCCATAAGAATGTTTTTCGGAATCAAGGAAAATTAATTTACAAAAAACCCCATTTTGGGAATTTTCAAAAGTTTTTTGTTAGTTGTAGGAGTTGATGAAACAATTTAATAATTTTTGTTACTTTAAATTTATAAAATTTAATTAAAGAAATTTTGTTAATCACAATTTAAATTAGTCAATATGTATAAAGGAATTTTTCAAAATTTTTTTCTATTAAAAAAATTTTTAAATTTTGTATAATAAAATCTAATTAAAAAAAAAATTGGCAATAACAATTTAAATCAGTGTCAAGAATATTTAGGTTTTAATAGTCCTACTTTTTGGAATTTTCAAAAAGTTTTTGCTAGTTGTGTTACTTCTATGTACATAAATATGTACATACATATTAAAAAATTTTATATATATTTTATATTTTTTAAAAACATATTTTCTCAATATCCAGGAATTTTTGGAAATGTCCATAAGTTTGTTAGAGAGTTGTGACACTTTTATGAACAATTATTAAATGTTTATTATAACTTTGATATTTAAAAAATTAAATTAAAGAATTTTGTTAAAAATTTTTTTCAATCAGTA
Organism: Pollenia labialis; assembly: GCA_949318255.1. NCBI lineage: Eukaryota > Metazoa > Arthropoda > Insecta > Diptera > Polleniidae > Pollenia > Pollenia labialis. The sequence continues at coordinate 133,296,572 of OX439143.1, read as the reverse complement.
TTAAAGAAATTTTTATGAATTTTTGGAAATTTAAAATTTTTTTTTGGGAGTTGTGGAATTTCTATAATAAAAGTAAAAATCTTTTTTTTTTTACTAAGTAATTAATAAAATTTTATTACCGAAAATTTTATAATACCAATTTCATCCGAAATGAAAATACAGAAAATCCCATTTTTAGAAATTTTCAAAAGTTTTTTTTGGGAGTTGTAGGACTTTATGGCAAAATTTTAATATTTTATTGTAACTATAAAATTTATAAGATTAAGTTTGTCATAAACCCCACACTCCGGGGGGTTTTTAGAAGTGTTTTGGGAGTTGTAGGAATTTTATAAAACAATGAAAAACTATCAATAACCATAAATTTTAAAAATTTAATTATAGAAATTTTGTTTATAACAATTTTATTCAGTCAATGTAAAGGAATTTTTGGAAATTTTTCAATCTTTTTTGGGAGTTGCAGTATTTCTATTAAAAATTTTTTTTTTTTTTAATTTTTTAAAACTTCGTAATTAATAAAATCTTATTAAAAGGAATTAGTCAATAACAATTTTAATCAGTAGGTATGAAGAATATTTAGGTTTTAAGAAATCCTACTTTTAGGAATTTTCAAAAGGTTTTTAGGAGTTGAGTAAATTCTATATACATATTAAAAAATTTCATAATTTTTTTATTACCACCAAAACAATAAAATTATATTCAAGAAATTTCGTTAAAAACACTTCTACTTAAAATCCAGGAATTTTTGGAAATTTTCATAAGTTTGTTTGGGAGTTGTGGGAATTCTATGAAAAAATTTTAATATTTGACTACACAATTTATAGAATTTTTTTTAAGAAAATTTGCATAAATAACAGTGTTATTTAGAATCAAAGAAATTAAGTTTACAATAAAACCCATTTTTTGGAATTTTCCAAAAAAAATTTTGGGTGTTGAAGGACTTATATGAAAAAATTTGAATAATTTTGTTGTAACTATGAATTAAACTAACTTTTTCATTCAGTATTAAAGGAATTAAGTTTACCAAAAACCCCACTTTTGGGAAATTTCAAAAATGTTTAGGGAGTTATAGGACCTTTATGAGAAAATTTTAAAATTTTAGTGTTCCTATGAAATTAATAAAATTAAATTTAAGAAATTTTTTTAATGACAATTTTATTAAGTCAGTAATAAGGATTTTTTTTTGGAAATTTTCAAACTTTTTTGGGAGTTGTGTGATTTCTATAAAAAAAACAAAACAAATTTTAATCTACGTAATTAATAAAATTTGATTAAAATCAATTTGTTAATAACAATTTCATCGGAAATCAAAATACAAAAAATTCCATTTTTGGGAATTTTCAACAATTTTTTGGGAATTAAAGGACTTCTATGAAAATAATTTTAAAATATTATTGTAACAGTGAAATTTATGTTAAGTTAAGGAGATTTTTTGATGACAATTTTATTTAGTATCAAAGGAATTAAGTTTCTAAAAACACCACTTTTGGAAATTTTCAAAATTTTTTTGGGAATTGGAGGACATCTTCTATTAAATAAATTTTGTCAATCATAACTTTATTCAGTCATTTATTTTTTGATGACAATTTTATTTAGTATCAAAGGAATTAAGTTTCTAAAAACACCACTTTTGGAAATTTTCAAAATTTTTTTGGGAATTGGAGGACATCTTCTATTAAATAAATTTTGTCAATCATAACTTTATTCAGTCACTTTCAAGACATTTTTGAAAATGTTTAAAGTATTTGTTTTGGGAGTTGTAGGATTTCTATATAAAAGTAAAAAAAAATTATTTTTAAGTACGTAACTAACAATATTTAATTAAAGAAGATTTGTTATTAACAATTTATTCGGAAATCAGAATACAAAAATCCAAGTTTTGGTAATTTTCAAAAAAATTTTGGAAGATGAGGACGAACTACTATGAATAATTTTAAAATTTTATTGTTATTATAAAATTTAAAAAATTAAATGAATAAAAAAATGTAATGGGATTATAAATAAGAACAACTTTGTTTAAAAAATAAATTAAAGAATGTTTGTTTAAAACTATTTTACTCACTATCAAGAAAATTTTCAAAAAACTATCAAAAATTTTTGAAACAACTTAATTAGTAAAATTTTATTAAATAAGATTTGTTAATAACAATTTCATTTAGAATCGAAATAAAAATTAATTTTTGGGAATTTTAAAAATTTTATTAAGGGCCTGTTCGTCGATAACAAACGAAGACTTCGTTCGCTTAAATAACATTTAAAACAAAAACAAATTATAAAATATTGTTTTTGTTTTACATGTAAATTAAGCGAACGAAGCCTTCATTCGTTATCGACAAACCGGCCATAAAACTGCAAAATTAATAAAAATAAAAGAAATTTGTTTACATTAATTTTCTTTTGAAGAGCTTAAGGGGTCTTTTCTATTTTTACATTATCCGCTTAGTAGCTCCAAATTCATAACCAATATTTTCTAAAATACCCCCACTGTGCGGCGCTTATATGAGGAAATAAGCTTATTATTTCAGTTAATCATAATCATAAGCATAAGTAAATAAAACACATAAACAAATACAATGTTTAACATGTTAATGACGAATGTGATTAACAAAACCGAAACGGAAATATAAAAATTGAACACAACCAGATATAATATTTTGTTCAGTTTATAAATACACCATTAATAAAACGCAGGTAATATTTATTTTTACAAAAGTTCTTCTATGAATCAAACAGGCAGGCAGGCAGGTATTCATAGAACAAGTGCTTGAGCTTCTACAAGTCAAAAAACGAAAAAAAAAATAATAAAAATAATTGTAAAAGAGAGAAAAACGTGATATCCGCTTCAATTTTCATTATTTTCTTGCCTTTACGCATTTAATTCTATTCACAGGCGTTAACTTTCATACTCGTTCCATCAAACATGTGTTTTCCTACATGTGTGATTGTTTATCTGAAATCGTTCATTTGTATGTTTCTGTTTTAGTAAATATGTAAAGTGTAATTATTTTCTTGTACTTTATTGTGATTCTTCTAATGTAAATATTTTACAAGCAGGAACAATTTGTTTTAAAGCACTGGTATTTTGTACAACAATTATTGGGATTCGTTTAAAACTTTGCTGAAGCATTTCAGTAGTTCCAAAGTGTTGTGTGTTTCAATTCGTGAAGGCAAAGTTAAATATTTGATGAGTAATTTATACCAACTGTTCTATTTGAAACTCTCTGAACATTAAAAGATAGATTCTACGTTTTAAAAGGAATACAAATCGGGTTTTTCAATTCTAACGTTTAAGCCAGTGTTTGATAATAAACATAAAGGGAGACTGGGGCAGCTTCGGCACTTTTTTTTTGGAGTGCCCCGGTATTTGTATTTGTATAGTCTATCAATTCCGGAGTCACCGGTTCGATTCTCGCCAAAGGCTCTGGTCTCCTGCAGACAAGCGTAGATCTTCGCGGGATTGGGTTTAGGATTAGGATTTAGGTTTAAAAATTGTATCGCTTGTTATTGTCCTTGGATATTCAATAATAATTTTTTTTTTTTTTTTGAGAATTAGTAAAAAAAATGTATTATTTTTAAAGTGTAAAGCGTTCTTTTCTGATGATGTTCCCTTTAATATTAAAAAAATGCTACATATTCAACACTCATTTAAATTAAAGGGACATGAGTGCAGCACTAGATCAAGGAGAATTCAGTACAAGGTGGAGGCAAGTTTCGAGCCGTAACCACTAACAATGCAATACAAAAAAACATCGGTTGTGTCTGTTGGCTTTGAATTGTTGTAGTCTTGCCACCACATGTAACTGAATTTACCTTGCGCTAATTGTACTTTATTGTTTTATGCCGAAATTTGTGTTCTTTTGTAAAAGTAAAATATGAAACACTTCTTAAAAATTAGGGGAGCATTTAAAAATGTTGCCCAGTCTCATGTAACACTTTTTTTTAGAAAAGAAAACGCTATAAGCGATGTAAAATGAGTGCATGATATCGAAAACGTCATTGGCGAATATTCCCCAGTGCCGAAGCTGCCCCAGTCTCCCATACAAACTGTTCTTTAGTGTTCGGTACGGTAAATATATGGAAAACATAAACGCTAATAGTGTTTGTGTAGTAAATACCTGAAAAAAACGTTTCTCTGCTTGTACCTCTAAAAAAAACGTTTCTCTGTTCGTGATCTTCGTGCACAATACAATACCGTACAAATACAACTGAACATTAAGATGAGAACATTTTATTACGTTCGGTTTTTCGTAAAAACCCCACAAACTTCGTTCTGTTCGATTCAGCACATTAATGGTCGTTTAATTCAGTTGAGTTCAGCGCCCTTTTAGCTGGTAAACACAAACATTTTTTTTACAAAAGTAAATCATACACTCACAAGCTATTCGTGCAAATTGCCAAGCAACAACTAGTAAGAAGCATTGCTAAAAGTTTTTGTTTGCTCATTCCTTCATCAATGTAAATAAATGCTTAAGAACATAAGAATATTATGTATGAACCCTTTCACACTCGGCAAGTTACTTGCGCAACTCTTGGTTTGCAGCCATCAGCGATAAGATCGCGGGAAGCGAAAAAATTTAGTATAGACTTTGTTGTACTCGGGAAGTAACTCGCGCAACTAACTTGCCGAGTCTGAAAGGGGTCTATGTCTACAAAATAACTAAATTTTTTCTGTTCATGGTCCAATAAGTAGGCCTTAACGAAACGCCTGCTGATTTTTTTGTAGAGCTGTGTCTTTTTCGTGTAATTGTTTTTGTGGCAATTATTTTTATAGCAATTGTTTTTGACATCTTCATAATTTTCGAACAAAAAAATGCGATTGGTTTTGACATCTTTATCAGGTTTTTGTAGTCTTGCGCAGACATACTAATTTTCACTTTTGTAAAAATAGTTAATAGAACGGTATTAAGGATTGTGTACTAATTAGGGTTGCCAGATACCAAGAAAAAAAATTCACCTGGATTTTGAAAAAATAACTGGACAATTTTAAAATGAACTTAACTATAAGAAAAAGTATAATTTTACTATTATATTTTTTTACAATAAAAAAAACATAAAAAGCAAGGAAACGTCACATGTAAAATTCAGTCTTATGTCATATTACAAAATTTTGCATATAACAGGGCCAATTCACTACAGGTAGCAGCGAAAAGCCTGCTGACTTTGACAGTTCGAACCAACTTAATTTGGTTTCACAATGTTTTGTTTAGAAATGGTTAACAGAGTTTAATAACTTGGTATATTGATTTAGCTGTAAGAAAAAATTTTAAAACATTTTGCAACTTTCATCGCAATTTCGTCTAAAAAAATGTCAGTCAAAAGAATGGTTTCGTGTGAATAAAGATTATTAAAAATACCTTAATTCCTTTCACAAAATGTATTCCTAATTGGCATGAAAAACAAACGAGATCAATTTATAAAGATTTTGTCCGTTATTTTTATTGCATTTTTAAAAACTGGACCGTATCAAATTAATTGGAATGTGTATCGGTAAATTATAATTTTTTTTACAATTTTTTGTCTTAAACTACGGTCACATTAGTCAAATGTTTGACGAAAAAAGTGGGACCAACAAGCAAACTAAATAATCATTTCCTTTAATTCCAATATTTATTTTGATTTTATAACCACATCTTACAACAGTTTTTCGCTATATCTAGCATTATAATAAGTTTATTTTGTGATATTAAGACCATGTCAAATCTCACTAACTATTAACAAGAGTAGGGGTAACGCTTATTTGGTCAAATATTTGACAAGTGTGACCGTAGCTTTAGTATACGATTTTGTTCTGTACAAAACATAAGATTTATCGTTAAAAAAGTAAATTCAGAATTAAATAATTAATTTTAACTGGATAAATTGCATTTTAGCTGGTTCCTGGACAAGACCAAAAAAAAAAAAAAAAAAACAACCCAGGTCGTCTGGCAACCCTAGTACTACTACAAAAATACTAAATAAAATAGATATTGTTTCTGGGTTAGTGTACCGTTCGCTAAATAGTGTTTGGTTTATTTTCGAATACTGGTTAAAACAAGTAAAGAAAAGAAATTTGTTGAAATGGTCACTTCAAACAAAACATTTTTTTTTTTCAAAAAATGTTAAAACATATTATGTACTTCAAACATATTGTTATTATTAAAAGCAAACATATTATGGTTAAATTAGTCCCTTATCTAGAAGCTACCAATTCGGGTTATTTATTTAAGAACATCTGACTAACGTTTAGCATCATGTCTTTTGTCTTTAATGTGTTTATTTGGGTTCAGTTGGCTGTGTTTCTTTATTGATTTTCTGTTAAATGCATTTTTTTTTTTAATAAAAAAAAATATTCTCGGTAAATTTATTTTATGCATTAAAACCAAGAAACAAAAGGAAAAGTTGTTTCTTAACAACAGCAAATTCAATTGTTTCTATAATTTTATTTACTTATTTTTTTCTTGCTTTTTAAAATTTAAAACTATTTTTCATTCAATAGCAAACAATCAACTTAAATAGCACATTGATGGGTTCAATAATGAAGATGATAATGTTGCTGCTTGATGATGTTGACGATGGCATTTATTGATGTTGACTATAATAAGGTTTGTTGGCAAATTAATTTTATGAAAATATATATAAATACTACATAGAATCGAGAAAAGACAAAAGCTCTTAAGAACAATACGTTAATACTGGGTTTTTTTTCATTATTCAAAAAGCTTAGAATGCCATTAGAGAATAGACAACAATAGCATAGAAAAATATTGATCTAATTGAGAGAAATAAATAAATTTTAATAAATTCTTTGTTATTACATGTCATGTAATACATACATTTTTAGGTGAAGGCTATTTTTGTTATACGCTATTGGCTGTATAGCTTCAAATGGGGTATTTAGAACATCTGCCATATCTTTTACTTAAAGGTTTCTATATGCGATCAAAATGCTTAACAAGATGAGTAAAAAATTTGCGATGATGCTGGATAGAAAATCAAACATTCACGAGTATGGCAGCAAGCCTTTTGATCGTGTATAGACCCTTTAATAGTTTATATGGCTGAAATCATAAAGGCCCATTTACACTAATCAAATTTCACATCAAGCATTATGAATGCATCTGCAAAAACTTGTTTGTATTTATGCAACCGACGATTTTGGATGGAAATTCAATTAGGATATTACGTCAAACACACGAACACGAGCTTGATGCCAAGCAGTTTGACAATGTATTGTGACATCTTAACGTAATATGCTGTGTAAAAAACACACTGTTATTTTTTGGCTTCGACAATTGCGGATTTTATGCCAACAAAACATTATTTGCAAGACAGATGTTTTGTGTATATTCAAAAAAGGCAATGTTGGCACAAAAGACAAGGACCTCCCAGAAGAGCAAAAAAAAGTTCGAAGATGTCGAATTCAAGGCATTACTCCATAAATATTGTAAGCAAACTCAATTGGGGGATTCACAAGGTGTGCTATCAAGTGATATCATCATAATGTCCTAAATAATATTTTACAATTTTTCAAAATAAATGTTGTTGTGTTTTAAACAAAATAAAAATTTTAATGCTGTGTTCATTGAATTCTTAATTATAAGCTTTAGCCCACAACAGTCATACCTATTTGATGTTATTATTTTAAGAAATATGACTTTACAACTTTATGACTACCTTGTGAATCCCCCAAATGTGAACTTACAAATCATTGAAGGCCACTAAAGCAGTCATATTAAAACGTTTGCAACCATATGGATTCAGTTAAAAGCCAGAAATTCGGGTACCTCACGAGTTAAAGCCGAGGGACACTAATGGGCGATTTAACATGACCGAAACGCTGCTTGGATGCGACTAAAAGACGTAATCGAATCGATAGTAGAACAGTGACTTAATAACGTTTGCAAGCAGATGGATTTATTGAAAAGCCTGGAATTCGAGGGACACTTAAGGGCTATTTTATATGCACGAAATGCCGGTTGAACGCCACAACAAGATGTAATCGTACCGTAACTTAAGCAGTTATTTTAAAACGTTTTAAAACAGATGGATTCATTCAAAAGATAGAAAATTGCGTACTACACTAGTTAAAGCCGAAGGACGCTTATCGGATGTTGTGCATGTCCGAAATGCCACTTGGACGCCACAAAAAGACGTAATCGAATCGGTAATCAAGCAGTAATTTTAAAATGTTTGTAAGCAGATTTATTCATTCAAAAGTCAGGAAATTTTATATCACACGAGCTAAAGCCAAGGGACGCTTAAGGGATACACATTTCGCATGTCCGAAATGCCGCTTGGACGCAGCAAGAAGACGTATTCGAATTGAATCGTTACTAAACCAGTTTCTTTTAAACGTTTGCAAGCGGATGGATTTATTTAAAAGCCTGGATAGCGGATACCACATGAATTGAAGCCGAGCGATAATAAAGAAGGCAAAAAAAGAAGTAATCGCATCGTTACTACAGCAGTAGCTTTAAAACGTTTGCAAGATGGATGCCTGGAAATCGGGTACGACACGAGTTTAAGCCGAGGAACACTAAAGGGCGATAGATATTTCATGTCCGATATGCCGCCTGGACGCCACAAAAAGAAAAAATCAAATCGTTGCCTGCGATGTTTCACAATTATCGTTAATAAATTTTATATACACCCAATAAATTATTAAAACCGCTTTCCTGGATTAATGGGATTAAGGAATATTGTATAAGAAAATAAATTGATACATCTTTTTTTATGGTCTCTTTTCTTAAATGTAGAAAATATTTATAAATTTTCAACATAATTTTCAAATGTACATTTTTCTTTTCATAAAACCAGAAGTGCTCTTATTTCGTTGATCTTTTTTTTTTTTGCTACTTTATTTTTTCTGTTTTTCAGTACTTGAATTACAACATCTGCAATTAATTTTTGAAATAGTTTTTAGTTGCTGTTCTATTCATTTTTGCTTACACAAAACTTTTTTTTATTTAAGGAAATTTTTCAGAGTTTTTTTTACAGGGGTTGGCAAAGTTTGCACAATTGTTTCATTTTCATTTTTTTTTACCGCGATGCCTAAAATGTATACAGATTTGGCTGGATAACAGAAATTTCCATAGATCCCTGACTTCCGACTGGAGTTTTTGAAGTCTGTTGAAGCTTTTACTGTTTGTACATGTCAAAGGGCGCGACTGGATATTTAGTCGGCAATTCGAAATTGTTTAGCTTATTTTCGAGGCATTGCCTATCGAAAAGGCGTCCTGTTTACTACAGGTATTTATTACCCAAAGATTTAGATAATTAAGAAAGTTGCAGGAAAGCCAAGTTTAAAAGCCCTCGATATTGCAAAACAGTGTTAGAATTGGCTTTGGGGACAACGTAATTGTAAAACATAAAGATTTACAAATTAAGTGTAGATGTATTACCATCCCTGGTTTTCTAAATACATACATACATACTTATTATTCGCACTTGTTTTATATTTCTATTTTTAATATAATGAAAAAAAGATTAAATTAAAATGCTCTGGGTTTTAAATTGCTTTAAGGAACTGTTCTAACTTTGATGTATGATTTGATTTAAAACAAAAGCGCAAAAAGAATTGCGGCGGATTAACAATTTCAGTAGTTTTTTTTGTTGTTGTAGAAATTGAAATTAAACACAAATTTGTTTTTAGCTTAAAAACAAAACCTTAGAATGTTTAAATAAATAAAAACTTATTTGTGCTTTTGTTGAATGTTTTGCATATTTTTTCAAGTGAGAAAGTTTTAAGTTAGAGCTTTACACGATTTTGAGCTTACCCTACGTTTCCACATGCAAGGAATTACTTGCAAGTAGTGAACACGTATTAATTACGAAAATCAGGAGAAATACAAAAAAAAAAAACACAACATTTTTTGAGTGGCTACACAGGACAGTGAAAGTTCATTTTTAAAATGTCGGCATCAACTACACTTCTAGCTTTTATTTTCAAATCGTTGCATCTACAGACTCTCCTCATGGCTACGATATAAATTAATTATCTTTATAATTTTTTCTTTATTTAACTTTTATGAAATCTTTATAAAAAATCATGTTTATTCTTAAAAATATGTGAATACAGTGTTGCCGTGTTTCCGATATCTTAAAATGAATAAAAAGAATATTATGATTTAAATATTTTTTCTAAATGCCTGAAATTTATGTTTAAAAATACCATTAAGAAGCTTTGTTTTATACATAGTTGTGCTCTTTTTTATTTTTAATTTTTTATAAATACCCAGAAATTGGCTATAAACATAACTTTTATTTTACTAAGTACTAGTTATTTAATACAAAACTCATTCATGGTAACCCTGTTTTTCCATTTGTCATTTCACTTGAGACAAGTGTAAAATATTTAATTGCAAGCAAATTCTCTTGCAAGTTAAGCTGCAAGTACGAAAAATGTGATTGAGCTAGCAAAAAAGTGTGCCTGTTTTGTTTCCTGATAAACAAATATTTTCATTATTTTATTAAAAAAGATACAAAAGAATTTAGGAATTAAGCACGTCATACGAAAATCGTATTAATAATAAGATACAAAAGCTTTGATAAAGCTTTTTTTGTTGCCAATAAAACTTAAATAAGTTTAAATTTAACTTAATTTATTTTAAACATAATTTCCTTGATAAAAAAAAGAAACATAAAAGCTTTTTGCCGATCTTTAAAGCTTTAGTCTAAAAAAGCTTTTCATAGAATTAATTTAAAACTAACTATTATTGTAAAATTTTTAGATATTTTCTTTATATATATTTTTCGATTATTGATTTAAAATTTTAAGATTAGCAAAAAAATTTATTTTAATAAGAAAGCTTTTAAAACGAAGTGCTTTACTGCCGTTTCTTTTAAAAAAAATTTAAACAGATTTGAAATTAATTGTAAAAAAATTAAAATCTTATGAAAATGTTGGCTTAACATTTGTTTATAAAAATGTAAGCAGTTAAGCTTTAACAGAACTTTGAACACTTCCTTAAATGTTAACGGATTAACAAATCGTCCTCAAAGCTTGAAAACTATCAAAATGATTTAAATATATTTGAGCTTTTTAGCAATTGAAGTTTAATAAGCCTAAACTGTTTTAAAGAATGCTTTTAAAATTTTTTGTAAATCCTTGGCAAAGCTTTAAAGATTAAAATCAGTGCCGTCCAATCACACATACTTTAATATTTGCATATGCGGGTTACACCTTTGAAGTTTCTTCCAATTCTGTTGTTGTTGCTTTGCAAAGTAAGCAGCAAAATCGAATTGGCTGTTGTGCTGTTGTCGGTGTGAAAGCACAAAGCTCTTTTGTAAAAGCTCGCACATTATGCATATGGCTTAGACGGCACTGTTTTAAATAAATAGAGAATGAAATAATTCAAAAATAATCCAAGCTTCAGTGTTTTTATACTTTTATTATTTTGCATTAAACTTAAATTTTTTTGACAGTTTCCTCTGCATAAAAAAGCTCTTTATCGTTTATACATTACATTTTTACCTATAAAGGAGTATTTCACCTTAACCCTGTCAATAAAACGATATAAAATACTCAATATGCACAAGGTCAAACTTATCGCTGCCAAAAATTATTTAGCGAAAAAAAATTCCTAGATCTTCAGTACATTCCAACCTAATCTTTGATCCTTTTTCTAAAAAATACTTAATGAAAATTAATGTTGTTTTGCACTTTTAAATAAAAAATGGAAAGAATATTGAAAAAAAAAAAAAAAATAAATAAAAACTTGTCATGCCATTATTCAAATAACATTCATTAAAGTGTTATTATAGCAAACACTCTATTCAATATCCCCTTTTGTTTTGTAAATATTTTGCATTTGTTGTTCATTCGGCTTCAAAGTCTACCAGTAATATGCACACAGTTGTGGAAAACAACAGGCAACAACAATTTTCAAACAACAGAAGAAAACCTATTTGGCTAAAAGCCAATATATTGTTAAAATTACATTGTCATTTTGTTGTTACGAGTATTTATAATCAGCATTGATTTTTGTATTATAAAACCAACCATAAAAAACTGAAATGGCTTTTAAATTGGTTGCTAGAAGAATCGTAGTTACAGTTACTGTTAAAAGCTTCAATGAGCTTAAAAAGTCAACGGATGCTGAAATTAATATTAGAAAAAAATAAACAAGAATAGTTAAAATTTTACAATTATCTATTTATATTTAAATTTTGTTTATAACAAAATTTTCAGATATATTTTTTTTATTACAATTTATCGTATTTTATGTATTGCGTAAAGAGTTCTGTTAACAAAACTTAACTATTAGAAAAGTTAATAAATAAAATCCTTTTAAAAAGAAAAAAAAACTATAACATTTTCAAGCTTTTTTTTTGCCAAATCCATATATTTTTTATTAAATCTTACAAGGCAATCGAATCAATAAATATTAATATTACGCTTTTAAAGGGTAAAAAGCTTTTCCTTTAAAAAAAGCTTTAAATAAAATCTTGATCCAAAAGTATTTAAACAATACCGTAATATTATAAGAGAACAATATTTTCGGTTATTTTTTTTATGAATATTTAGCTGTTTTGATAACTGAACGTTTATTTTTTAAAATGCTTAAAGCTTTTATTACAACTTTTCCAAAACTTTTTCTATTTCTTAAAGTGGACTTTTAATTTGATTGATGTATACTAAGATTTAAAAAAAATGTTCTTCATTTTATTATTAAAACTTTTAACTGTCAAATATTGAGGGAATATGACTACCCCAATATTTGACATAATTTTTGTGCTTTAGGCCAATTTTGTTTAGCATTAAAGCTTCAGTTATGTATATCTTGTATATCACTGATACATATTTCGCTTTAGCTATCCTTTGGTTAGTAATAAAGAAAACTGTATGTTCAGAACATTGTATAATTATCAGACGACATCACCAGACTATAACAAAGAAAAACGCTTTGTAAATTATTTTTATTTAAAAATCGTTTAAAACTTTTTGTTTCAAAGCTTTTTAAGCTTGCAGAAGCTTTCAGATGTTAAAAAGTTTTCGAAGGTACATTTTATATTTAATATTTATTTTACGGCACCTTGCTACTTTTGGTAAACAAAGTATGTAAAAGCTTTTGATATTTAACTTAAAAATAAAAATTCAGGGTTGCATGTGGTAAAATATTTTTTAAAACTTCGGGCTTGTTTTTTAAATTAGTCCTACAAAAGCTTTCATATGCATACAACAAACAAATATGATAAGAAGAAACACATTGCAAAAGCTTTAAGATGCACATTGACACATTGCAAAAGCTTTAAGATACATTTGGGAAAAAACGAACTTTATACGTATATATGTTGTATGTACTATGTATGTATATAAATTTCAATATGCAAAAGCTTTTATTTAAAGTTGTTTGTTTGCTTTGAAATATGTACATATATTTGTTTTATGCCTTATAAAAAAAAATTGCGATTTAAGGGTTTTTTAGTTAAATTTGCAAAACTAAAACTATGTTTTTTTCTAGTTGACTTCATTGAGCTTTCCAAAAGCTTTAAAGGAAATATAATGAAATTTCATGTTTTTTTAGTTTTCGCATGACAAATTTATTATAAATAACAAGTTATAAGCTTTTGTAAAGCTTGAAATTTATTCGTACCTTAGAAAACTGTTAGAATTCAGTTTTCTTAAGCAAGATTTTTAAAAGCTTCTGAAGAAATGTTATAAAATTTAAAGATATTTTTTTTTTTTTTTAATATTTTGTGATGTCGAAGTGTTTAATTAACAAAAGCTTTATAAAAGCTGTGGTTTTCTTGAATCTTAAGGCATGAAGCTTTTAATTTGTTTAACCCCCGTATTCATAAACGATTAACAAATTTAAGAAATATTTATTAATGCTAACTTTCATGGTGGTTAAATTTAAAAAGTTTTTATGAATACAGGCATAAATCTTTTAATTTTTAAGTTTTTATTAAGGTTTCCACAAAGTATTGAAAAAAAATTTTAAATCTCTCTGTTGCATTTTATAAATCTTTCTTTAAGTGTGTGTTTTATTTCATAGGCCATGTTCGATTTTTTCTTGAGATCACTGTATTATTTAATATTTTATGGAAATTTTTTTATGTATGTATACTCGAGTATTTTCATAAGCATGAATCTTTTTTTACTCCACATAGCATTTCAAACCAAGTGTCACTTTATAAACGAGTATCGTACGATTTCTACTTATTGTCATTATAATTTCTATTACCAGGGTAAGATTTTAAAGCTTTTTGCTTATGGCGGTAACAGCTTACCTTAAAAAAAAACGGTACGCGTTTTCTAGGTGTCGAAAAATGGCATACGCATACTTTTTGTATGATGCACCCATAAATAGTAAAGCTTCACCGCTTTGTAATTAGAAAATTCGATTTTGCAGCGCGTTGAATAGTGAAGTTGGCCGCTATTGTTAATAAATAATGGCAATTTCGCTGTTTTTTTTGCTAAAAATGGCGGGTTTACTCTCAGAGGAGGGTATCAAAGATTCGGCACATATGAGTATATCACTATTACGTGTTTACATAAAAATTTGCCCTCATTACTCGTAATGCTATTCCACATTGTTGCTTTAGTTTTTTTTTTAGCTAATATTTGTCATAAATATTTATCCATTTTATATAAAAATATTGTTTAATTCATAATTTTTAACAAAACAAAAAAGTACTCCAGTTGGACTTAAGCCAATTGATTGGCCCCAAAAATTAAATGCTCAAGTACTCAGCAACAAAATATGTAGTATAATAATAGCAGAAATTTTTTTAAAAATGATCCTCTGGCTAAAATACAAAAGTACTCTGGTTTTTGTAACTCTGTGCTTGATTACTGACAAAGTTGCGTTGGCAAGTGTTGGGTTGTTGAAACTCCAATTAATGGGGTTTTATGGCTGTTTTTGTTTGTACAATTTCTGTTTTAATTTATCTTAAATGTCATGAGTACTTTTATGTTCGTTTTAATGTTGACATTCAGAAAAATGGAGAACGAAAATAATAATTAATTGTTATCATATGGAAGTTTTTTTCTGCTCATTACTTTAACTTTTACCGAAGCTTTTTTAGTACTTGGTCTTTGTGGTATGTCAACTGCCGTCCTACATCACTCTTTTTTTTTTTTTTTAATAAAACAAATGGCTGTCATATTATTTTCTTTTTTTTCCAGTGATATGGAAGTTTAAGTACAATTTGAAAAACGAAATTATTGATAATAACATGTTCTAGTTTACTTTAACATGGTATACAGATTACTAAAGAACTTTTTTGTTATTTCTTAGTAATCACAAATTTTTTGTTCTCCACTTTTATACAGTTTTTATCGAAATAAATTTTTTTTTATTAAACTTTTAAAAAACTTAAAATCCCCCCAAAAAAAAAAATCTGAATATTTTGACACCACCAGGCTTGTCAACCAGAACTAGAAAGAAATTATAGTAAAACAAGTCCAACCATATTTCGTATAAATGAAATCAAAGAATGACAATACCTCATGCAGAATCCTATACGATGCTCAAATGAGTGAAAAATAGCATTCTTGCAGAATTAAGGCGAGGCTGTGTACTTTCCCTTTCAATATCGTTTTGGACGAAATAATAAACAACTCAATAAGAAATTCCTGCGGAACATATGCGGGATTCAAGGAAGTCTATTCTACCTTGACTATGCTGATGACATTTGTCTGCTCACTCACAGATTTTTTTTTACTTTGAGCCAACAATCAGGGGATGATCCCTAATTATGCAATGCATTGTGCTGGCTTAACAGGTTATGTGGAGAAGGAAAGGGAGTAGTGTTTGTGAAAATTTAATTGAATTTTTCCAAATGGTAGTCGACTTATGCCGGGAGTCTATCTGTAATTTTTTGTGCGACGCATTGGACAGTCGACAAGGAACAGATGTGATCTGCTGGAAAAGCGAGTAGTGCCGACATGCACAAGCGTCTCAGGGATAAGTTCGCCCATCTCAGCTGAACACTTACCGTGGTAATATCGATAGAACAATTACGCAGAACCCACATTCCGACGATGCTCCAATGAGTCAATAGAGCTGGATAACCATTGACGAGCTTCAATGCAATCCTTTGCACCCAATCCAGAAAATTCAAGATAAACGTTAAAGCAACTGCCCAGTTATGGGAGTTGTATTCAATTTTCGGCCAGATATAAGCGGTATAAATAGTGAGGAGACCAGACGGAGTGAAGAAATTCTTGCACTGTTTTAAGAAACCAAGAAACCAAGATACTTGAATGCTTCTTTCGACACTTGAAAAACATGTTGGCTCCAACGAACATCACATTAGATTTTCAAGCCTAGAACATCAAGAATGTCTGGTCCCTCAATAGCTATACCACCAATGTATACAAATGACGCTGACTCCTCCGGAAGTCTGTGGGTTAACATACAACATTGGGTCTTAAGAGTATTAAAATCGACCCTTTTCGCAAGACGCCACCCGGAGATTATCCTAAGATCATGATTTAGTGTGTCGTTCATGTTCTGCCTCAAAGCTTCAAATTCAGTAAGGCTGGGTGGGCCTATGCTTAAAGGAAAATGAGGGATAAATGCTGCTGTCATCTGCGAATGAATAGATTGGAACATAAAACGGAAAATCTGCATGCTACTCATGCCAATGCAGCTGGGGCAGGATTGAAAATAAATGTCGGTAACACGAAGCTGATGACACTACACCTTCCTCAAACATTTATATCATTGTAAAATGTGCGAATGTCAAGTTCGTCATTCTACACTGATAGAAACATACATCTCCATATTGATGATGCCCTAACATCAGAATTGTGACATCAATGTTATTACAAGTGGCATCAATGATGCCAACAATTTACATCAATCCAATGACGAAAGGCATCATACAATTTTGTCATATTTTACGCGTCATCTATGCTATGACTAAAATTCAATGCCACATTTTGTGTAGTGTAAACAATTTATGTTTAAAAAGCAAAATAAGAAGCAAAAATATTCTATTTTTTAAAAGTATCTGGGTAAATACGTCAAATTTATAAAATAAAATGATTCAAACCCCATATCGGGCATACTGCTGGTGTCTTATAATTGAGACTTTTTCTGTAAACAACAACAACAGTGAAACAAACATGGGTTACAAACATGACTTAAGTCAATCCCAATGACACTATTAAATCACAGTTTGTCATTAAATTGAGCCTAATGAGTCCTTTCTTCGATGTTACTGAGTCATCGCATTGATGATATTTTTTTTTATTAAACTGACTCTAATTCATCGTTTTTGTGATGCCGATGTGTCATTCCATTGATGACATACATTCACCTGATGAAAATTTGGCCAAGTGATGTTAAGGCTGACAGCACAATGATGAAAAGTGACATGGGTTGAAAAACGAAGTCATAGAACTGATGTCAAAATACATCTGCGTTATAACAGACGAAACTGCGAATGGCAAGTCCGTCATTCTGTACGGCTTCGAAACATGCAACGTAGCGCTGCTTGAGCTAAAGACACTGTAAGTATTCATGTTTCCGCGAAGATTCCGGCTAAGGCGAATTCATGTAAACGGTGGTGGCGATACTACAACAAGTAACATCAAAAAATACGCAACGTTGTATTTTATTTGCGGCTTTCGTTGGTCGATGTGTCAAATACACAAGTAAATTTTGACATTCTTCTCTCTAAATTAGAAAAAAAGTAGCACTGCTGAAAAATGAATTGATTCCGGCTTAATATAATTTTAATTGAAGCGTTATGGAGCACAACTTAACAGAAACCAGTAAAAATGGATAGGACATACCTTAAAAAAGCCAAGAGATAATATTGCCAGACCGGCAGTGGAATTAAATTGGAATGGAGTCGCAGAAGAGGTAGGCCTGCAAACACCTGGAGAAGCTCAGTGGAGGCGAAAGCAGCAAGTATGAGACAAAGCTGAATTGAAATAATGTATTAAGACTTAAATATGCAGATCTGAATGGAATAACTTGGTTGTGGTGCTATGCTCCTCGCAGGAGTAAACAAATTTCTAAAGAGATTTGATTTCGATGGGTGCTTTGTCACGATGCCAATATCTGTTAAAGATTTATGACAGCAATTTATAGTAATGGGATAGTTAAGGCTAAATTTTTTTTTTTTTTTTTGAAATTTTGCATTGAAGTTTTTTACGTTTTAGTTTTATTTAAGTCGAATTTACCCTTTTTTAAGTTTGGCTTTAAACTTTTAATAAATTATCTGTAATAAAATTAAAACTGGTGTTCAATTTTCCTTCAATTCATGTTGAAATTTTATCCAATTAAAGCCTTTGTTCAACAAAAAAAAAAAACACAAACAAGACTTTTTGCAATGAATTTAATTTGTTGTAAATCTTGTTGACGGTTTTTATTTAATTTAAGAACTTAATTTTTTCTTTTCTTTCAGTCGTTGTTGTATTTTCAATAGCGAGACGCCAGGCAGTTCATTAAGGCCTTTTAACACGTGTAATGTGTGGTTATTTTATGTCAGTTTTATAAATTTTTATGGCGTTTTGTTTGTTTTTCCTTCCCTGACTCGGTTCATGGCTTAGGTCTGTTTGGCCTGAAAGACCATTGAAATTTTTTTAACTTTTTGTTTCTTCGATGGTTGTTTGTTCAACTATTTTTAGTAACACATGTTTTTTTTCCTCTGTTCCAATTGTATTTATGCGATTTTACAAGTACTTTTTATTTTTTATTTTTTGTAAAATAACCAGCCTTTTTCAGCGTATAATATAAAAATAGCGTAGGTTTTTATTTAAACTGGCAGTTTTATTTATTTTTTGTTTTTTCCACAACACACAAAGTGATTTCAACAACAAGTAAGAAATCCCGACCATTTAATACCCTACGCCACAGTATAAGCCGACAAATGTTCATGAGTGTACTTTATCTGGGACCCATTGGCAATCGTGGACCCGACAAATCAAAATTATGTTATGAGGTTGAGATTCATATAAGAGTTATATTGTACTGAATATAATCGGGATAAGCATTTAAATATTTATGAGATTAATTCGTCTTTTATGTGGTTTTAGGGATGGCGTTTATATAGAACTTGCTTATGGACAGCAATAAAATCTAAACCCAGGACAATACTAAAACATTGGTCAAAGAGTTTAAAGATCCAAGTGCTAGGAACACGCTTTAACTCTTGTACATCCCATTCTTGACTGAGTAGCGATATTGTGGGATCCCATTTATCAAACTCACTCCGAAGCAATTGAATCTTACAAATACTCTACCTTTGAAAAAAGCTCGTTTGGGAATTATGGAAATTATGGGCTCCATTTTAGGCTTGACCATTGTGACAATTAAAAAATATGTACAAAATTTTCTAAAATTGTCCTCCACATTTCGACCTGTACTTGGCGCACAAAGTTTAAAAAGACAGGCAGCCACCCGAACGGAAGACCAGACGGACGGCTGGACATAGTTAGATTGTTTCAGATATTGATTCTGAATCGATCGGCATACAAAAAGTTATGTCTTACCCGCAGCAACACAGACGCATAATACCGTCTTTCACCTTTAGATGTGTGGGTATAAAAAAGCCAGCAAATATTTTTAATTACACTGTTCTACAAAAAAATACAGGGGGTTCTTATACAGCAATTCCGGGTTGTTGAAAACCACAGATTACGGAAATTCTTTAAACTGTTTTTCGCACGGTTACATTAAAGATATACTTAGTTGCTTTTTTGGACCAGATTTTTTGTTATAGTCCTTTTTTTATTTGAAAGATGTGAAAAATTTTATTGAAAATCGGTTGATGTGCAAAAAAATACCCAGCATTTTCAGCAGATTTTTATTTCTGTTAAATTCTAACTGGATCATTACGCTAAGCCCACACCAACAAATAAGACAACAGAACATTAGTTCTTATGAGACAACTCACACCAAACAAAACAACCGAAAAAGTGTCTCTTTCACTTACTGCGACCAAACGTTGGTTGCAAAAATACATGAGGTTTGATACAACATACGTAGTAAGACAAAACATACATCGTTGCACATAATTGCGTTCTTTCTTATAATGTAACCCATAACAAATACAATAACAAGTCAAAAAGACAAAAAACATTGTCGCGTTACTTAAAGCAACTTATAGCGCACAAGTTTCATCTTATTGCCAGTCAGAGGTGGCACGATCAAACTACCTGTGGGGAAACCAGGAAAATCTGGCCCATCATAGATGAAAAAAGGGCACGGCGGGCATTACAGCTGCCCAGACATCATCTAAGAAATTGGCTACTGGCCCATTGGAAAGCACGCCCAGAGGCTGGTGCTCCCTTATAAGGACTTGTGTATAAGTTGTGGCGACGAGGAGGAGGAAGAGTCAACGGAACATCTTCTCTGTAATTGCCCGGCATTCGGGGATTTAAGACTCGAAATGTTTGTTCGAAGAGCCGCCCTTGGGGACAAAACTTGTTTCTCTGATGTTGATGTAAACGGGATCCACTCCTTTATTGTATCAACCGGATGGCTGCATGGGAATACTAGCAGCCAGATAACAAAGGACCCATGGGAGACGGTTTGACATGGTTACATAACGGGAACTAATTAATGGACCCACGTGAGCTGTGCTTGATCACGGCTGCCAATGAAACCTAACCTAACCTTAACTTCCAATACCTTAAAATACATAAAAATCGGTTAAAACCGGAATGAATGTTATCTTTTTATTAAGACTTTTTTTTGTATTAAACAGGGTGGCGCATAAGTAAACTTATGGTTTAATAAGTGAATAAATTCTTGTTTGCGTGTTGTTTTTAAAATCAACTTAAAAAACTTGGTAAATTTATGATGAACAAAGAACCAAAGTTGTTTGGTTTTATTCTGAAAGTCAGCATTCGATTAGTACGACATAAATATAAGATCGTATCGTATCGTAAATTGCAGAATATGGGGAACCGAAAATACAAAAATAATTATTAAACATCAAATGTTTCTAGTAAGATGCACAGTATCGTGTGGAATAACTTCAAAAAGATCATTGGAGCATATTTTTTTGAAAACGACGAACCAGTTGTGGTTAATGTGATTGGCATTCCGTACCCTGGACCAGAATTGTTTTTCCAACGCACAGCTCAGAATAATATTGCGTTTTTCTGATTTTAACTGCTCACGGCGTTCGCCAGAGTTTTTTTTCTTTGTGGTAACCTAAAGGAAAAGGTGTAGAAGCCAAGAACCATCTAACAGCCTAAGGGGAATATCTGAAAAGAAGCGAGGGCGCCAGGACCTTAAATTCTAGACAAGTTATGGGAAATGCTCTGCAAAGAGCACATCAGGTCGAAGAAACCAGTGCGCATCATTTGAAAGATAATTTTTTTAAAACATAATTAGATCATCTTACCAAACAGCACAGAAGAAAAATAAAAATGATTTCAATTGAAAAATTTGTAATATTAATTAAACAACTAATTAAATAAATTAATTAATTAAATTTGGACAACATTTTTGCAGAAATGTTTCAATTGAAAAATTTGTAATATTAATTAAACAACTAATTAAATTAATTAATTAATTAAATTTGCACAACATTTTTTGCAGAAATATTGCTGCTTTAAGTAAACGTTTAATTCACTTGATTAAATTTTTAATTAAAACTGATTTTATTTTTGATTAAAAGTTTAATTGAAAAAAAAAATTGGCAATAATATTTTATGCACAGAAAAAAATTGTTCACCAATTAAAGAATTAATCAAAAATTAAATCAGTTTTAATTAATCAAGTGAAAAAAACGTTTAATTGTTACTATTAATTTGCACCAGTAAACAAATTCACAAATTCACTTTATTTAATTTTAATTTTTAATTCATTTGATTACATTTTTAATTAAATCTGATTTTATTTTTGATTGATGCTTTAATTTGTGCATGCAAAATCCACATATTAATAAATGCCAACGGTAAATTAAATCAAAAAGAAAATGTTATTTTAGGCTGTTTTACACTATCCCACAAAGTCTTTAGTAATTTACAAAAATGCAACCCTGTCATGATAAGTTGTTATTGTTTTTTGAAAATGTTCAAAGAATAATTAGATCAGGGAAGCATTTTTGAAAAATACGTAAGACTTTGTGGGATAGTGTGTAACAGCCTTTATTAAATAACTTATGCGCTCCCTGTACAATTCAGCATAACATTTGTATTTTTTATGAAATAAATTTGCGGTTATCACAAAATTAAGCATAACTCATTTATTTTTTAATTGATTCATATAAATTAATTGTTTGGAAAAGCTGAAAAATTTATATTTGTCATTAAGGCAAGAAGAAATTAGTCTACCGTTTAATGAATAAATTAAAAAATAAATAATCTTCAAATTTATGAATTTGTTTATAATATTTTGTTTAACTTAAAGGGAGCGTTACACAGATATTCTGCAACCAATTAAAAAAATATATTGACTAATAAAAGAGCAAAACTAATTTTAATCGGCTATTAATGGATTACTAAGCGATCGAGCAAATTTTGGACTACCCCAGTAGTCCAAATTAGTTTACTTGCTTTATGAGAACCCCTGGAAGTAGCCATTCATTCACTTTTGTACCACCGTTTTAATGTTTAAATGTCAGACAAAAATATTAAAAAAAAAACTATTTTTTTGTCATTTTAAAATTTATTCAAATGTAACGGCCCTAATTTTTTTTTGACCTGTTCCGACAATCATGTGTCATGAGGGGGAAAACGTGATTTTAATTTTAGAAATTTTTTTTCGCGTCCAACAGTTTTTTCTATTAGTTTAAATAATATTTATTAGCTCATGTGTAAAAGATTATAAAATCCATTACATTTTGGTGTTAATTATCATAGAATGTTTGCTGTGGTTTACAGCGGATATGACCTAAATTTTTTTATAATTATTTAAAAAAAAATTGTAATTGTTCTGGTTTGTTTTATTTTTAGTTACTGGAAAAAGTTTTGTAAATAAATTACAATAAAAGTGTGAATTTTGATATGTATTTCTATTGAAATAACAGATGTTTTTCTTCGGATTTTCTGTGCCGAGACTTCCGGGGAAATTTAATTGTTTTCAGTGCCAACTTTTTGGGGATTTAAATGCTGTACGTAACTTGTAGCATATTTTTTTTAATGAACTTAAAACTCGAAGACCTAGACTAAGGTGATGATATCGTTCTATCGTAAAACACATGCAAGACAAAATCAACGGCCTTGTCTCAACAAAAACCAAGACCTGTGCTACATCAGAAGCATACCAATCGGACAAACGACTACAAATTTTGTTATATTGGCTGCATCATAACGCCTGACAGAGGTGCCTTATAAGATGTTAAGAACCAAATAAGCGCCCTGCAGATTAAGTATTGATTTAGAAATATACTAGTTTCTACTTATTTTAGACTACTTTTCATATTTCGAACTATCGATTGAGGAGCCCAACTAGTTCATTTGTTTGCAGTTATATATTAGTTACGAACTATTTGCTAAATAGACTGTCCCAAAACAACAATGCCAGAAGTGCCTCTCATCAGGTACAAAGTATGTAAACGCATATAACGCATGCGTTAAATCTGCTGTGCTCTATGATTCAGAGACAAAACTTATCACCACAAATAAAAGACGCGAGCTTTAACCTTTACAAATAAATGCTGGCCAAACTTCTTCAGAATATGGCGGCCTCGAAAATTCATTAACGATTTACTGCTTCAAAACTGGCATGGTTTAGTCACACCCTGAGAAAACTTAATAAGGGCATTCACGTCACAAGTTGCACCCGTGCCAAAAAGCAAAAGTGCAAACACATAACAACAACCACAAAGAAAATTATTTACGCACAACTAATTGTCTGTGTGGTTCTTGTTATATTTTTTGCATTTTTGCTTTTTTGCAAGGGTGCAACTTGTGACGTGAATACCCTTAATGATCAGATCTGCCATGCAACAACTGAGTAGAACCCACAAAGCACCGGTTGATGAGGAAGTTTCATGAATTACGTTTCTAATCGATCGTCTATTGATGAATATAAGCGCAGTTTATGTTCCTAAAGTCATTCGACAATAAATAATTATGAAGTTCAACGCACTCCACTTGGTTAAATTCGTTTAATGTCGATTTTTTAAAGAATTCAAAATCGATAAACTTTCGACACAATTTAAGTTTAACGCATCTTTGTGTTGTAAAATTTTAAAACTTTTGGAAAATTTTTGGTAAAATTTGCGAAATATAATGGACGGTTTAGGTAACTTAGATTTTTTTTAAAAGTCATATCAATGAAATTTGGATCGGTCAAAAGAAGTGTATTCTGTTTAATGTGTCTACAATTTGTGGAGGCATTTTGTTAGAAAAACACGAGCAAATGCGAAGTTTCTTCCGAGGACCGTTAAGTACTTTATTTTAGCCTTATTTTTGCTAAATATTTCAGTTGTTAATAAAATGTCTTATGAAATATTGAACTTACCTAATTAACAAGCACAACTAAAGGCTTTTTAAAACTGCAAATTCAGCATAAATAGTTTTCAAACTGAAAATAAATTGAAAATATATGTATGTATTATTAATAAAATCGTAATCATTTTTTTTATTCAAAATTTTATTATTTGTGTTATTAATACTAAGGGATAATATAAAAACTAATTTATATACTTTTGAAATTATATAGCGATGGTTTAATACTGTAAAAGAAGGTAGGAAATTAGACAGCGTTTGTTGCCACACTTTAAACATATCGGACGATATTGAAAAAAATCAGTTCATCTGAAAAGTACCGAAATGAGTTGGTATATGAGTTCACACACCAACCGCGATAAAGTTTTGAAAATTTAATTTTGATATTTTTAGTTGGGCTTGAGTTCATCAAATTTAATTTTCATTAAATTATTTTAACTGAAGGAAGGAATTTTACAACTTTTATTAAATTTTATTGATAATTTTCTTGGCTGAGCTGGGGCTCGAACCTGGATTGAATTTAAATGTTTCAAGAATCACCACATTCTTTCATCACAATTCTTTGAGTTCTAACCTCTGTACCACTGCGGTGAAAATTTTTAATTATTAAATAATAATTAAGAAACAATTAATAATATGGTATTTAAACAAAAAATAGCTCAAGTTAGAAATTTCATTAATATTTAGAGATGGTAAGAGATTTTTCCGCAAACCGAAACATATCGTTAACCTTTTTAACTAGAAAAAAAAATTAAAAATTAACAAAAAAACACCGTATAAAGTTATGAATATTCATAATTGGTTTAGGAAAACCAATTGGTGCGTGAACTTTTTTTAAGAAAATCTACAAAAGATTATAATTTTCGTGGTTACTAGGACATGGTTGACCTCATGTTGGCTATGCCAAAAAATTGGTTATACACCTAATGCACACGTGCTTTCACATTTCCTACAGCCCCGGTTTTCTGAAAATTACGCACTGTTGGCCAATTATGCTGACTAAAAAAAATCACAAAATGCATTTTAATTTAAACGCCCATTTTTCGTAAAGGCCTTCAACAATCCTAACGCGCTGCTCAATTTTGTACCTCTTCTTGGTTGAATTTTTCAAACACTAAAACAAAGAACTGTCAAATTATGTTGGGCAAAAAACTTGACCTTAAGGTATGACTCACAATTAACATCGTGCATTATGGTTGGACCACCCTTTATATGAAAACTAAAGATATTTTTTATTATCATACAATTTAGAAAATGTGTCTTCTTCACTTTTCAAACCCTTTTGCCGAATTGAAAGGCCGAAAAGTGACTTGGTGTATTTTCACCAGCACACCGTGTAATTTTAATGTTTAAAAATAACCAGCACTGGCCATAGAATCATAAAAAAACACTTTTTAAAAATACTCCATCCTGTTTAAAGCAGTTTTTCAATTTTTTTTTATTAAAGATAAATAAAATAAAACACAAAAACTTAATAAATTTATTAATTAACTGCTTCAATAAGAAAAACAAACACAAGAGCACAAGCACATGAAAGCAGTGTTAATAGAAACATTAGCAAAATGATTTATAAAAATATTTGTATAGGAACTTAATCGATTTTCTCACGTGGTAGTGAATTTAATAAGTGCTGCTCCGGCTGCTGATTTATTTGTTCTTGCCAACTAAATCAAATTATAGTGATAAGTGGGTTGTGCGTTGTTGCTGTTGTTATTGTTGCTATTAGTTTCAGATACTCGTACTCATTAATAACCTCAAGTCATTTACTTAAATTCTCTGGCTAAAACAGATAGAATAAACACATGGTTAGGAATTCTACAATATCAATATTTCCAAAAAAAAAAAAATTAAATTTAAAGCAGACACATGTATTTAAAACGGCGATACAGTCAATCTATTTGACAGACATACAGTCATATTAAGGCAGGCACATGCTAAAAAAAATTTAAACCTCATACCACGGGTCGATTAAAAATTACTTTTATGTACACATGTCGTCAGTTTTGAATTTTTTGTTTATTTTGAGTAAATTTTGTTTATAAATTTTAAATAAAAAAAAAAAAAGATTTTTAACAAAAACGTGATTTTTTTTGTGGTCACAGAGAAGCACACTTAAATATAACGAATTGTTTGTTAAACAGATTGTCAGATCAAGGCGACGCACAGTGGGGTTTAATCGCAAATAAAGTGGTTATAACTTTGAATCTTCTAAACTACTGGACGGATTGTAAAATAATGCATGAACGAGTCGTAGAGGATGATAACGGCTTTAACCCATTTACGCTTGCTGTGCCAATTTGGGAACACTTCATTATTTGCGGCTTTTGACAAAGTTTTTGACATTATTCAATATATGGTTGCATAATCGATAAATTAAAAGTTCAGACATTTGTATAACATCAGAAATTTTTTTTATTTTTTTTAAAGTGACCACTGTGCCAATTTTGGGACACCTCTTAATTTCCAAAAAAAAAAAAAAACTTTTTTTTTTTGATTTTTTGTTTATTTGTATGTAATGAATTTAATAATAAAATAATAAACATTTTATTTTTCGTCCGGTAGTTTTTGTTTGGGCTTAAATGGGTTAAGATAATGGTGTTTGTGACCACCCTGTTGCAACACAATGTGGGATACAGCGTGTCAAAGTTGATTACCTAGCTTGTTACTTGTGCAAAAATATTGTCAGATTTCAATGAATAAAGT
Organism: Pollenia labialis; assembly: GCA_949318255.1. Lineage (NCBI taxonomy): Eukaryota > Metazoa > Arthropoda > Insecta > Diptera > Polleniidae > Pollenia > Pollenia labialis. Next base: position 133,269,523 of record OX439143.1, on the reverse strand, counting down.
GTTTTAATAAGATAGTAGGAAGATAAAGAAAGCAATTTTGAGTGTAATTTTTATGCAATTGAAAGAAACGGTATTGCAAATTTGACTAACTTTAGAAAAATTTGTTTTTTTTTTTTAAATTCCTAAGCTAATCCCGCGAAGCTCTTCGCTTGTCTGCAGGAGAGAAACCAGAGTCTCTGGCGGGAATCGAACCCGCAACCCCGGCGCTGATAGACTAGCTCACTACCAGCTAGCCTACCGGGGCACTCATCTGATCTGATTTGAGCGGGCGGGTATAATTTCAAAGGCAGATCAATTGGGATAGATATGTTTATTATACTTGTAGTTTGTAAAAAAAATCAAAACAAGTTGTGAAATTTTTCAATTTTTCAAAACTAAGATTTTCTTAATTCAGCATTTCCGACCATGGCCTAAAGTAGGGTGCAATTTTAAAAATAATTATGATACATTTTTGTTAAAATTAAGCCATTTTTTAAACTCATTTTATAATTTCTACTTTATTTATTCTTCACGACAAGGCGGATTGAGAAATCAAAAAAGGTATTTTTGCTTGTTTTTTCTGAATATTTATTAGAAATAAGAGAATGTTTTTAGAAAAAGAAAAAATTACCGAATATATTTGTGAATAAAACAATAAAGTCAAGATAAAATATGGTAAAAATATGTTAACTGGATTACTTTTAAAACTGTAAGATATAACTAAGTGAAATAAACTGAAATTTCTTTATCTTCCCACTAGCTAATTATAAAGTTTCATTCATTGTAATCTGTCAATATTCGCACCAGCTACAAGCTTAACAAAGTTTACATAACCAGAGCTGGTCAATTTTGGCACCCTGTATCGTAACTTGTATTCTAACAGGTTCACAAACACCATTTTCTTAAATCCTATAGGCCATGTTCTGACAATCGCACGATTTGAAATCGCAAAACGCCAGATATATTTTATGGTGTTCTGAATTTCGTGCTTTTAACTTGTGATCAGGCATATTTTCTTACAAATATTCTAGTTCCCTTGAGCATAATTTTGCAATTTGAAGTCGCCAAACTTCTTGCTATTGCGATTTACAGAACACATATTTCAAGTCAGAATCGCCAATGTTAAGCGTTTTGCGATTGTCAGAACATGCCCGTTTGTCCACTTCTACAACTCGTTCGCACATCACTTTACAATCCGACTAGAAACTTAGGAGATTCAGATTTATTACCACTTTTTTGCGATTGAACCCACTGTAGGATGGGCGAGAATAGGGGTTTAAATTTCATTGTTATGGCATTTTTTTTTATTTCAAGCACTTTTTTAAATATAACTACCAAGCAATTATGGTTAGTTATATAAATTCTTTGGCGTTAGGCAAAAAGGTATTAAGTCATAAACTGTAGTTTTTCGGAATGTTAAATTGAAACATATTTATTTGGTAAATTTTATAATAATTTTTCCTAAACAGCCGATGACTAGAATCAACAGAGAGAGAGAGAGAGAGAGAGAGAGAAAAATTTAGTTTTTGTTTTTGACATTCTAAAACGATTTTACAAAAATTGCTTGTGGTTTTTGTACGAGTTGCACTAGTTCACAGAAAAAAATAGAAAATCGACTTTAATTAAACAATTCGTTCAGACAATTAAATATTTAACTAATTTTGCCCCTGCAAAGGAATTTATCATTTCAATTAACGGATTTGTATTTTCGAGTCATGGGACACAAATTTAGTCAATTAAAAAATTAATTGCATAAACAAAAAATACACCACATATACACAAACATTTAATTTTATGGGTTTTGATTAAAAAAATTAATTGTAGCAAACAAAAAATTAATTGAATTATTAATGTACACCGATTAATTATTTAATTGAATAATTTTTTTAAAAAATTTTTTCTGTGTTGTAGTACCAAGATTACGTGCAATGAATTCGCTTTGGTTAATATGAAGTGAGTTTTTCGATCTTCACACGTTCGGATTTTTTTTTGTTTTGTTTCGAGAGAGTTTTTATTCTAGTCGTTTCCCAAGTAAAAAAAATTTGGCCAACAGTTTCTTTTTACAAGTAGATAAGTCTAAATGGTTAATTTTTTTCGCTTAACGCGTTAACTGTGTTTATACCGTTAAAAAGGCACATCAATTTGCCTGAGTTTCTATTTGATACATTAAAACTGAGAGGGTGTGTACTCAGTGACATCTACTACGACACGATTTTTTTTTATTGCTTTTACAATAAGATTTGTTTATTTAAAACCTACAAATGTTTATAAATAATTAAATGCGTGTTTAGAAACGTGATTATTTAAATTTAAAAATAGTTTTTTTTTTTATTTCTATTTATGCTAAATAAATGGTATTTTTATAAAATATATTCATTAATTATAAAAAAAATGTAATAATGCGGAAAAAGTTTTTATTTAAAATTGAATTTCATGGAAAATTTTCTGATTTTTAATGCAAAATTGTATTAATTTAATTTATACAAAATTATAACAAGTTTAAGCATTTTGTTGCCATATTTATATTGAATATGTCTAGAATAATTTCAAAGCGAATTAAAAAAAATAAAAAGTTGACAACAATGTTGGTTTATTAAAGCTTATTTCCGTAAAAAGCAAATTTTAATGCTGGATGCCATTAAAGAAATATTTTGGTATCAGCCAGAACCTTTATTTTCTCGGAAAACCGGTAATTTAGTAATCTGTTTATGATCTTACATGATCTTAAAACAGTTAGAATAATTATTTTTAGAAATTCTGGTTTTTTATGCAAATTAATTTTAAACAAAGAACCCCACCAGTTTGTAAATAATTTGTTTAATAAAATTGTTTTTAGATACATACTTTTGTTTATACCCTACACCACAGGTGGAGAAGGTATAAATAAGTTTGTCATTTCGTTTGTAGTTTCTTAAATATTGATGTTATGAGCAGCAAAGTTGATTTAACGATGTCCATCTGTCTGTTTAACTGGGGTTTCCGAAGACCCCAAATATGATTGGGTCTCGGTTGTTATATTTTTATATCACATATAGTCCGCCATTTTTTCAATTGAATTCCAGCCATATCTGTTTGCAAATGGCTAATTGTTACCCATAAAATCCATTGTTCTTTTTTAAATCCTGTTTGATGTGTGTGTTACTGGGTGAAGGGTATTTAAGTGGCGGCACAGCCGTATATAGAACTCTTACTTGTTGAAATTTAAGTGGTTAAAAAATTACAAGCTTTTTTAAATTGTTAGTCATTTCCAAACGTAAATATTTTTAGAAATTCAATATTTACGTCAAGGTGATTGATTCACTTGCAAAACCATTAGAGTATTTATTCATTGTTTTTTTTGTTTTTTTTTTATTTTCAAACTGCTGTATGTAAAATTAAATGGTCAATCATTATTTATTACTGCCTAGACTTTTAGGCTGCATGTTGCAATTTTAAGTTTTTGGGTTTAAGAACTGGCTAAGTGAGAGACTTTTTTAATTGGGGGAAAAATGATGCGCTTCTTTAAACTAGGGGCAAAGCGCGAACTGATTTTTCCTGCACAACACGAATGGCACTTAAACAGCTTTCGTCTTTGTAAAAACACAACACAATATTTGAAAAACTTTTTCACATTGTCTTAGACTTTGCTATTTTATAGGAAATTTTGCCAAAAATTTGCTATTTTATAGACAATTTTTCAAAAAATATGCTACTTTATAGGAAATTTTGTAAAAAAAAAAAAAAATTGCTACTTGATAGCACAACGAGATATTAATGGACCCACGTGAGCTGTGCTTGGAGCTGCCAATGGTACCAAACCTAACCTAACCTAGGAAATTTTGTAAAAAAATGGCTATTTTATAGGAAATCTTTTGTAAAAATTTGCTGTTTTATAGTAAGTTTTTTAAAAAATGTTCTGTTTTATAGGAAATTTTGTAAGAAATTTATTGTTTTATAGGAAATTTTGTAGAAAATTTGCTGTTTTATAGGAAATTTTTGTAAACATTTGCTTTTTTATAAGAAATTTGCAAAAGCTATTTTATAGGAAATTTTGTAGAAAAATTTTGTTAAAAAATTTGGTATTTTATAGGAAATATTGTAAAAAAAATGTTCTATTTTTTTTAGGAAATCTTTTGTAAAAAATTGCTATTTTATAGGAAATCTTTTGTAAAAAATTGCTATTTTATAGGAACTTTTTTAAAATTAAAATTGTTTAAAGGAAATTTTGTATAAATTAGCTATTTAATAGGAATTTTATTTAAAAATTATAAGAAATTTGCAAATGTTATTTTAAAGGAAATTTTATAGACAAATTTGCTATTTTATAGGAAATATTGTTAAAAAATTTGGTATTTTAAAGGAAATTTTGCAAAAAAAATTTACTCTTTTATAGTAAATTTTCTAAAAAATTTGCTATTTAATACTTAAAAAATTTGGTAAACATTTGCTATTTTATAGGAAAATTTTTTAAAATTTGTTATTTTATAAGAAGAATTGTAAAAATTTGCTATTTTATAGGAAATTTTTAAAAAAAAATTTGGTATTTTACAGGAAATTTTGTAAAAAATTTTTTACTGTATAGGAAATCTTTTGTAAAAAGTTACTATTTTATATGAATTATGTTTAAAAAAATTTTTATTTTAAAGGAAATTTTGTAAAAAAAAAATTTTTACTTTATAGGAAATTTTGTAAAAATTTGCTAATTTATAACTAAAAAATTTGGTAAACATTGATATTTTATAGGAAAATTTTTAAAAATGTTTTATTTTATAGGAAGATTTGTAAAAATTTGCTGTTTTATATGGATTTTTGTAAAAATTTGCTATTTATAGGAAATTTTGTAAAAATATTCTTTTTTATAGGAAATTTTGTAAAAATTTTCCTTTTTATAGGAAATTTTGTAAAAATTTTCTTTTTTATAGGAAATTTTGTAAAAAGTTTCCTTTATAGGAAATTTTGTGAACATTTTCTATTTTATAAGAAATTTTGTAAAACAAATTTGATATTTTAAAGGAAATTTTGTAAAAATTTGGTATTTTATATGAAATTATGTTTAAAAAAGTTTGTATTTTAAAGGAAATTTTGTTAAAAATTTTTACTTTATAGGAAATTTTGTAAAAAATTTGCTATTTTATAACTAAAAAATTTGGTAAACATTTGCTATTTTATAGGAAAATTTTTAAAAATTTTTTATTTTATAGGAAGATTTGTAATAATTTGCTGTTTTGTAGGAACTTTTTAAAAATTTGCTATTTTATAGGAAATTTTGTAAAAATGTTCTTTTTTGTAGGAAATTTTGTAAAAAGTTTCTATTTTATAGGAAATTTTGTAAACATTTTCTATTTTATAGGAAATTTTGTAAATACCGAATGGACCGACCATGTCATTCGCAGCTGCGTGTGACATATGCCGTATTTAAAAAATAAAAGCCATGAAATTATCTACCAAATTATAATAAATAAAATTTCATTCCAACAATATTTCTGTCCTGTATTACCATTTGGAGATCTGACGTAGCTAAAAAAACACCCTGTATTTGATGATTTGCTATTTCAATAGATTCCTATTCAAGATATTCAAACAAAATTAAAACATTTTACCCACATTATAACTAAAACAATTAACAACAAATTAAACACACACAAAAAAAAACAATTAAATCTAGGTCAAATGTGTTTAACTCTAATTAAAAAGTGATTTTCACTTCAATTGTCGTTATCGTGTCATAAATTTTTTATGGCATTTTTTAACAAATATTACAAAAATATTTTAATTTTAAATATTTTAAAACACTTAATATTTAGTGCTTTTAAAGACAAATTGTTTTTGGCATAAGAAACATCTGTGACAAAAAGTGAAGGTTATTTCAGCAAAACAGCAAAAAAAAAAACGAAGGCACATTGCATTGCAAATGAAGATAATTTTTTTTATACTTTTAAAATAAAGCAAAATATCAAAAAAGAGGAAACAAAATGTTAAAAATTCTTTAATTTCAAAAGGAAATTTTCGGTTTCATAAGAGTTTAACATGAAGTGATGGTAATATGAAGTAGATTTCCAATTTATAAGCGACTTAAAAAAATATATTCTGCCCCATGCATGAAGAAAAGTGTATAAAAATATGAATTTTTTTAGGGGAATTAATTTTGTTATATGGAACGAACGTGAATCCCATGCGAAGTTCTCACACGATTGCGTTTGTGGTCGAGTGTGGGCAACTGTTTTTTAAAAGCCAAGATGTGGAAGATTTATTTTTAAAATCGGTCCAAAAATTACCATACACCCCATATTCAACCCAATCTTGAAAATACGTAAATCACAGATCCCACAAAAAAAAATTTTAATTCTTTGTGGAGTGTGTCAAAGAGTCAGCGCTGCCGGATATAGCAGTCTTTCTGGTTTTTAGTTTTAGAAAACATATTTACCCAAAGGTTTAGTGTAACACCGAATTTTATTACGGTTTTTTATAAAGCTGGAATTCCAGGGGGGGTGGGGATTGGTTATACTTGGGTCAAAAATTATAAATTGTGGTTGGAGGCTGTTCTATCTGATTTTGCCCAATATGATGCCATTGAACTAAGGTCTCGACCTGCCCTTGTTTTTAAACATTTTAGTGATTTTCGGAAAGGGGTCTTATGACAAATTATGATTTTCAAATAAAAGTTTTTTAAAGGGTCGGACATATTAACTTGCAGTGGTGGGGGTATGTTTTCTTAGCTTAAAACAAAAAGTTATATTTTATTTTTATTTATTTTTTTTTAAATATCTGTTCCCCACAGCTAATTAAGTCCATAGAGTAATAAACGCGTAAAGTCTGCTCATGCAATCAAGCATACAGCCATGAGGAGGCATCCACAACGACAGACAGACGGACAGACATTAAGATACACAATATTAACTACATATAATCACTTAAATAAACAGCACATAAATAATGCTTCGTAATCAAAAGAAAAAAAACATATTGGCATATTAAAGCGTTGGAACAAGACAAAGTGTGCATTTTGTTAGAGGGGACTTTCTCCTGCTCCAGAGTGTTACTCACACTCATTGTTCAATTATTAAAAAAAAAAAATAATTTTGTTTTTCATCTAGGCGTTGAAGTGGAAAAATCATTTTACTAGTCAACAATAGATTAACCAAATTCAATACTTACGCTTCAATAGTTTACTTAATACTTGTGATTTTCTACTTTAAGTGGCACTTGTACCTGTTAAAACGTTCAAGTATTTTAACAGGTTTCATTTTGAAATACTGGGTGAAATTTTTTATGTATCACCTCTTCAAGAGGTGGGTTAAATGTTGTTATAATTATTACTATAATAACTTTTTCTATCAAAATGTTATGCAAATACAGAGACTAAGTATTATAGACTATCAGTCTGTTGTAGTGAAATAGCCTTAAGTCTTTGTCGGGAATTAAGCCCGCAGTTTTTTCACAGACACTACCGGACAGACAAAGTTAGAACAATTTTAAGAGTGATTTAAAGTGGATCTGTATACTAAAAGGTGGGTCTAGGGGCAATAAATTTTTTGGTGTTTTCTTTTCTACCAAAAAATGTGCCTTTTTTTTAAAAAAATTCAATTTGGTGTCTTTTTCTTAAAATTTTGCTCCTGAAAAGGGTGGCTTGTTTTATTCTAAAAAACTCATGCTTTTTAAGAAACAGACACCAAATTGCATTTTTTTTTTAAAAAAGGCACATTTTTTGTAGAAAAGAAAACACCATTAGTGTTACACACACCAGCACAAACGAATAATACCCTCTCCACTATGGCGGTGTGGGTATAAAAACGTCGAACTAAAACTGGGTATATCGAAAAAGAAACTGTTTTGATGATTTAAAAGTAAGTTCGTTTTTGAAAACCAAAAAAGTGCAGAATTAATAATTTTACTACTAAATTTCTTTTCATCTCTGTTACAAAAAAAAAAAATACATATAAATGACTTACTACATTACAAAAATTATTGTCATTTCAAAGTTCTGGTTTCGAAATTTAAAACAAACTAATTAAAACTTTAAAGATGGATAATTTTTTTTTTTTGTTTTTGTGCCCATGCCGAGTACCAAACAAAAAAAAACAGACAGAGTAAATAAATTGACACCATGCAAAGCCCTTAAAAAAAGGCAGCTGTAAAAGACACAGCCACCAATTGTAATGATGAAAACAATTATAATAATTAAGATGATAATGAAGTTGTTTGACTGTGATCTTCTATACAAACCAGAAGGGTGTAATATAATTTATGAAATAGTTGTCCGTTTCTTGTGTTTATTTAATGTTTAACAAATGACTCATTAACATGTTGCTTTTTATGTTGACGATTCAGTCTCCCACAAATCAATTGTCTTAAGTTTGAAGAAAGAAAAAAAGAAGAAGCAGCAACATGCAAAACAATTTTGAAGCCCTGATGAAGTAAATTAATCTTGTAAATCATTAAAAAAAAAGTATTTTTATTTCCTTAATCTTCTTTTGATATTTTTTTTTTTTATAAAATAGTAGAAAAGAGGTTTTGTTACAGATATGTAAATGTTAAGCCCATATCAATTTGATTTTGTAATCGATACCGTAAATATTCTGCTTTTAACATTTTAAATGCGCGTACTTTAAATCTGACCGACCCGCATTTTATGAAATTTTTTTAAAAAAAACAATATAAAAAAATTTTTTATAATTTTTATACCCACACAATACAATAGTGGAGAGTGTATTATCAGATTGTGCTGATGTTTGTAACACCTTAAAATATTGTTCCTATACCCACCTTAATCGACTTAGAATCAGTTTCTGAGTCGAACTAACGATGTCCGTCCGCCTGGCTGGCTAGCTGGCTGTCCATATAACCTTGTGCGCAAAGCACCAAGCCAGCAGCTGAAATGCATAATACCCCAGTGGAAAAACTCAGAAGACCTTCTTACTTCAGGCCTTTTGAAAGGCCTGCTTAAAAATTGTTTTAATTAAATTACTGTTCTTATCCAACTGCTAAAGAATGCCTAAGTGAATGCCTCGGCTCTTTGGTATAAAAGATAAGATACACCTTCCACACTCGCTTCTATTAGAAGGGAGTGGAGAAGGACTAAAATTTTTTGTATTGTTTTTTTTTTGCACAAGCAAAATCTAAATAATTTTTTTCCCCCGTTATCATTCTTATGTACCTGCTAAAGAAGCGAGAGCGGAAGGCCTACTTCGTAATGACAACGTTTGTAAAAAAGATATGAGTATGGAACGGAGTGAGCAGGCCTTGTACATCCAAAAGTATGTTGGTATCCATAACTAATTTTGTTCCAATTTATTTTATTGCAATCTAAATCATCCTACCAAATTTAACTGGAATCAATCCATATTTTACCATAGCATGATTTTGTTTTGGCGGACCCATTATTTCTCATGGATACTACTAGATAACTCTCTCGAAAATGTTTCTCTTTATTCTGTAGTGTAGGGTGTCACAAGGTCGGGCATGAGCGATTGTACTTTCGTACATGTTTGTTTTTTAGTTTTATTACCTTTTTGTTTGCTTTAAAAAAGCTTATCAAAAGTTTTGAATATTGTTTATTTTTTTTTTATTTTATATTTTTTTTTTAATTTACTTTACAACAGATAAGGGAATCATTTTTAAAACTAGACCCAGTATGCAAAGTAAGACAAATTTGTATCGAAAGTGAACATCTGTTGTTTATTTTTTCAACAAGAACTTTGTTTTTTAATTTTGGCAACACCAACATCATGATAGTTTTGTCATTAAATTTTTTGACGTATTGGCAGTTGTTACAATGAATTCAATTTCTTTCGAAAATCGCATTAAAATAATTAAAATCCACTTTGAAAATTCTGGTCCTGTTTAGGTTACATTCACACAGCCAGTGAAACGATAAATTTATTGCAAACCAAATTTTCCGATCGCAGCCAGATCGTGTGATTTGACACCACTGAATTATTTTTTTTGTGGGGCTCTATTAAGGACAGAGTCTATACGGAGCCAATCGAATCAATTGCAGCCTTAAAGCTCAAAATCCATGATGTGATAAACGAAATAGACCCGCCGCCTTTTTGCCAAAAAGTGATTGAAAACTTAAATGAAAGAATCGACATCTGTCAGGGTGCTCGTGGTGTAGATTTGCCAGATATCATTTTTCATTCATAATTGCCGAACTTTTCTCTTCGTAATACAATAAAAATTTGAATCATCTTCATCTAAACTTGTTGTTTTATTTTGTTTTAGAAAACAAAGTTCTAGTTGAAAACCCCGATACTTCGAATTGCCTTAAAAGTTTATATCGACAGTATTTTACCAGGTGCCCGGTAGATTAAAAATAAATCGATATTTATGTATTTGTATTGCTTAAGGCCGTTACACACTATCCCACAAAGTCTTACGTATTTTTCAAAAATGTTTCCCTGATCTAATTATTCTTTGAACATTTTCAAAAAATAATAACAACTTATCATGGCAGGGTTGCATTTTCGTAGTTACTAAAGACTTTGTGGGATAGTGTAAAACGGCTTTTAATAAGTGCTTCACATACAATAAGAAATTATATTTTAACTTAATTAGGCTGGGTTTTTGAGATCTAAGTTAAACTAGGTGTAGTTAATCTGAAAACAGATTTGTGCGCCATTACCAAGTTTGTATACAAAATTTTGCCGGCACAGCTTAGTTTTGCTTAAGATGTTCTTCTTTAATCAAATAATAAAAAAATAATCACATTTCGACGGAAGACTCAAAGTTTCAGACTACGTTTAACTAAGTTTAAACTTTATGCACATCTCAAAAACCCGGCCTTAACCAAATAATAGTAATGACGTCCTTGGAACAGAGTCTTTGGGTAGAATCGAACCGGCTATCTTTGCACTGATAGACTAGCTCACCAACAACAGGCCTACCGCGGCAGCCTCAGGCAATATTGATTTGATATTTTATTATAATTTTATTAATTATGACAGCAGTCAAAGATTAATAAATATGTATACGTATTGGCATTCAGTTTTTAAACTTTGATATTTGCCTTTTTTATAAACTTTTAATTTACAAAACACAAACACCAATATTGTAATGTTATTAAAATAATCACCGTTTATTTATTTGATAAGACTGTTTTGATCGTTTTGTCGTAGCGTTGCTGCTGCTCTTGTTAAGATATGGCATAGCAGTGTTAACCCTCCGTCTATACTAAAGATAAATATTGCGACATATATTGCAGTAAATGTCATAATTATGTTATCTTTAATGAAGACAGCACGTGTTTGTGTACCTATTTATTGCCGGCAATGTATGTTGAAATAATTACACTGTGCCAGAATTTGACACTTTTTTAATACAAGCGGTGCACCTGGCTTTTCAACCTTATGCGGGTACACTGAATCCAGTGGTGAGTCCCGTTTTTTTAGGTTACCTCTTGTTTTCGAGATATACCATGATTTCGAAAATGGAGGAGGTTGCACCACATATATTCGCGTATTTCAAACACCCTTTAGTTTATCGAACAGTCGTTTTAGAAACATAATTTTGTTTTTGCAAAAATAATTGAAAAAAAACAAAGTTTGTGAAAAGGTAACAAATTACAATTGACAACCTTGTGAATCCCCCAATTATAATTATTTTATGAATTTTCAATATTTACAGTTTCGAAATCATATAAATTTCTTATCTTGTTTTTTTTTTTATTTTGTAATAAATTAATTTTATTTATTATTTTCTAAGATTTTAAATTTTTTTGTTTTTTCACAATAACTGACGATTTTATGTCAACGTATTTCATAAATTTTAATTTGATTTTTTAATATTTATTAATTGATTTACAGAGTTTTTTCTTTCTTTTTAAATGGAAACTTGTTATTTCTGGTTTGGAAATAATTGTTTTACTGAAATCTTTAACCTCTTGATATTGTGTGTTTTTTCTAAATAAGATCTGGCAGAAGGCATGTGAAAAAAGGGTTATCGGCAGAAGTTTACAAAATATTTATAGAAAAATTTATATAAAATTGATTGAAGCAAATGTTTAGCAAAAAACATTCCAAAAACAATAAGTAAAGAGATTAAAGTTTTTTTCAGAGTTTTCAAAAAATTATTTTTTTTTAAAAACTCATTACTTTCAGCATTACTCTGAGCACAGCTTTTATTTCTAACTACAAGACATTAGAATGCATAGTAGGTCTTTCTTTAGATTATATTGAACTCATTGATATAAACTAGTTTTTTTTTTGTTTTTTTATTTCAACACAAATTTGTATATGTTTATAACTTTTTAGCTTTCTTGTAAGCGGTCAAGTAAGCAGAGGTGTTGAATTCCTATTTTTTTACGGAATCTATTTTATTCAAAATTTTTTTATTTTTTCGAATTTATTCTATGAGCTAAATTTCAGTTATGTATTTTAAAAAGTTTTTTTTGTAATAGTCCTATTCCTTCAATTTTCAGAAATTACTTTATACACTACATACCAATATAAAGTAACCTTCGGAAGGAAATAATTCCCAGTTTCTATTTTAGAAAAAACAATTGCTTACATTTGATAATTGGCTTTTGTAATTGAGGCTCAAGCTCAATTATGCGCGAAAACTACCGGATAAATATTGCGTGAGATACTTTAGACCTCGGAAACTGTGGGCCAGCTTAGATTATGTGCTGTATCAACGTCTAATAGCCGTGCCTACCTGGTAGTTCACTACCATCAAGCCTACCGATGCACCCAAATGGCCTTACACTGCCTTTCCTTGATGCTCATCTCTAAACGAGAATGCTAAGCAGTTGGGCATCAGGTCCCAAGGCACACAGATATACTGGGGACCACAAGGGTTGATGAGCTTGCTAGACTTGGCAATACCTTAGGGGTGCCACTGGGTCTGGGAAGCGTTTGGCAAACTCCAATGTTGCTAACGATAAATGAGCTGCTTATAACAATTACAGGATCGCCAGGAAAATGTGGGCCAGCATAGATGACGGGCTCACCCTGTTAATACTATCGCTGACTAACACTTTTAGTATCTGTTTTCACGGGACATTGTCTTTAAGGTAGAAATGCGCAGCGTATGGCAGTCAGCCATTATGAATACTGCCGCATCTGCCATTTCACCATTGTCTTGTAGGGGCAAGCACGTTACTGGCTTAAATTGAATCCACCAACTTCGACGTATTGTTAAAATTATGTAGCGTTGGACTGAATTGAATTTTGATCATTGTTGAAAATTTGGGTTGGTTTTACGGTGCCAGCTCTGTTTAGTAGAACTCCATGGTACCACAATGGATGATTGAGTTTTAAAGTGTCAGATAAGTACTGACATCCATTTCTTACTAACCTTACCCATAAAGCAGTTGTAAATTAGTGTTTGTTAAGTACAAAAGAAAGCAGGGCTGCTGATTTTCTTTATTCTGGCACCAAAATTCCCTATTTTTTGAAGTTTTGGAAATGCATGGGTCAACTAGTCTTCTAGTAAGTAGTCAGATAAGTTGGTGTACTATTTAATTAAATTATTAAAAATGTACCTTAGCTTGTTTTATGCTTAACCATCTATCGCAATGCATTATTTGTAATCACTAGACGTTTTTTAATTATCAATTACATTATTGTATATTTAATTAAATAAAATATTATTAATTGCTTTTAATTGATAATGTTAGCAAAAAGAGAAAATTATAATTTTTCACAATAAAATTTTGCAGACGTAAATTATACACTTTACTCCTCCATTAAGCGATAAGACAAAACATCTATACATCGTTATTTTAACAATAAGAAAGAAAAAAAAAACAAGTAAGAAAGTGCAGGCGGTCCAAGTTGACAATATGACATCCTACACTATTCAGGAATACAAAATTGATTGTAGTTTATTATAAAGTATTTGTCCCAAGCCTATCTAATGAGATTCCGCAATTTTTGTTTAATTTATAAATTTGAGAAAAATGTTTGAGTAAAAATGGTATTTAACCCCCAAAGAGGTTATATGATACAATGTGGTAACAGACAACTTATTCAGTATAAGTTGCAAACAATTTATTGCTACTGCAACCATTTTATGATTGACTCAGTTCGATCTGACGCGACCACTGTAGCAGTTGCAATAACGGGGAAGAAGAAGAAACGTTCTTCCACCTTCTATGCGAATGCCCAGCCTTTGCTTTCAGAAGAAACGGATTCCTGGGCAACTGCACTCTATCTAACCTTGGTAAGATATCTACGTCCAGCCTTAATGACCTACTGAGATATCTAATGGCTGCAGGATGGATCTAATACTACAATTGTATTGATTCGATGTATACAAATTAAAACGGCGTCCTTTCGACTCGGCTTGACTGTTTGCGCGAAGTGAACTACGTTCACGACAAAAAGCCAATCATCAAATTTAACTTATAAATAAAGTTTAGTTATCCGTGACCGTTTGGAAACATATTTTTTCTTTGCATGAGAGCTTTTCAAATGATTGTTGTTAGCGGACCTACAGTTTTTCTTAAACAAACCATTTTATCTTTGAGTTAAAGCATTTTTTCATTCTTTGTTTTTACGGAATATTCAGTTAATTTTTTGATTCTTTATTTATATAAAATAACTAAAAATTTATTTGTTTTTACGGAACGTGGGGTTGAATTTTTTACAGTAAAAATTAAAAGAACTTTTAACTGAATTTTCTTTTATTTTGTATTACAATTTCATTTTACGTACAGAATATTTTGAGTGTAGTTATAATAACATTAAAGGTGAAAAATTTTTCGTTTAAAAAAATACGAATTTTGTTTTTGCAATTGTGAACAGACAAATTTGATGTATCGTTACTTTATCGTATTGCAAAATGTCTAAAATGGAACATGTCAATTCAATATACATATGTTTGTGCATTGTTTCTTTGAGTAAAATATTTAAGAAAATCAACAAATTTAATTTTAACAAATAAGAAAAAAATATAAAAGTTAAAATTAAGAATCTGGGAATTTTTGTTCTCATGGTGAGTAACAAGTGCATGCAAAATATTCCTGGAAAATATGGAAGGAATAAGACTATTAAAGTATAAAAGCCTTTAAAATTATAATTAGACTTAAAATTAAAAAAGAAAATTAAAAAATTTTTGTAACAATTTTTTACTTCACTCTTGGTTTTTATTAATTTCTTCTTTTTTAATATTTGGCATTCACATAATTCGATATTATGAAATTAAACCAGGTATGAAAATTTAAATTTGATTTGAAATGGTAATGAAAATTCATTCATAAGACATTTTATTTAAAATAGTTAAAAAATAAACTGAAATAAAATAAATTTGTGGTGTTTTTAATAAAAATCAAAAAAGATTTTTACAAATTCACCAATCAAACTGAACATTTCCAGACCTGGTATAAATACAACATTTTTAAAAACGTATAAAAATCAAACGTATAAAACTAAACCACATTTTTGTTTGAAATTACAAACCACAAAATTACCAAAATACAATATTGTATAATTATACGATTATACTACAACGAATAAGACGTTACTGTGAGCTTGTAAATTAGACAATTGTTTTTGGGTGACTTATAAACAGTGTTCGAAAATAAACACTAAAAATCGCTCTTTAGTGTTCCGCTTGGTAGATTTGCTAATAGTGTTTGTGTAGAAATAACGTTTCCTTGGTTGTCATCTTTCGAACACAAAAGATGAGAACAACCAAAAAACCAAAAATTTTTTACAAAAACAAAATAAATACACGAAAAAAACACAAAAAGTCAGCAAAATTATTTTACACAATACACACACAAGCTGTTCGTGCTGCGGTCGTTGCTAAAAATGTTTGTTGGTTCATTTTTTTTTTTTTTTTTTTTTTTTTTTTATAATTTCCTAGAAACATTTCAGAACATGAAAATATAATGTTTGTCTATAGTATCACAACAATTGTTCTGTTTTTAGCGAAGAACATTATATATTGTTCGGTTCTTTCTTGAAAATAGTTATGAACGGTACACAGGTAAACTGTGGATCTGTCGAAACTATAGTTCATGAGAAAATGTTTTGCTTACATAAAAGTCTTGTCAAGACTTGAATATTTTTAAGCGATTTGTGTAAACAAAAAGCCTATTTAATCGGTAGAAAGTAGAAACAAATCATAAACTGATTTTCACCGATTTCAATAGACTCTGTCCTTTTACGTGAAAGTATTTGCTTGGGGCCAGGGTGAAATCATAAATCGATTTTCAATCATTTTAAAAGTCCTTGTTGTTAGTCATTACATTAAATAAAGTAAATTCAGACTGAACTTACTCCAACAAAATTTTCTAAAAATAGAAAGTTTACTTTTAATCGCACAGTAGGGCCTACCAAAATTCTTTAATTTCTTCACTCAAATTTTCTTCGTGTACATTTTTGTGTACGTGGTCTACGTCACAGTATATTTTAATATTAATCTTATTTAATTTCAAAGAATAATAATTTTAATTCATTCATAGAAAAAAAAAACATTTATCATTATTGTTAATTATTTTTCTAGAAAAAAAGGTAACAACTTTTTCTCTTGCCTATAAAATTACATTTATTTAAATACTCGCTTATAAATTAACAGCTAAACTAAAGAATAGTTAAATAAAAATTAACGACGCAATTATGATCAATTTTTAGGTGCAGTTGTAGGGAATACTTTTGATTTATCGCTGCTTTTAAAATTTTATAGTACTAAAGTACTAAATACAGGGATAGAATTAAGACGTTTTAAAAAAGGGGTTTATCCAGTTATAACTTTTTAGGATTCGAGTAAGATAAAACAAATCAACAGTTTCTAAAGGAAACAAATTTAACAAGTTCCTAAAACAGGGTGAGAATCAATGAAGGAAAGTGGAAAAGAAAATCTTGCAGCTTTTAAACGAACAGTAAGAATTCTAATGCGATAAATCGTTTAACCAAAGAGGACAATTTATTTAATTGATAAAACTGAATTCAAAATAAGTCCTATGTATAGTTGGCTTTTAAAAAAAAATTCGGTCAAATTTTGGATACCTTTTTCTGGATTTGAATCTCTAGCTACTTAGTTGAGCTGCAAGCAGTACTCTATTACAACTTTCGGAAGTGAATGTATTTCGAAAGGTCGGGGAAATCTACATTTAAAAAATTCTTAGCTAAACATTTCATTAAGCTTACCAACATTTTCTCATGTAAATTATTTTTTGCAACTCAATACAAATGCAAGTAATAACCTACAATTAATTAATATTAACAACCTCATTACGATTATATCAAAATTATTTTCTCATCATCTTATCAGTTGCTTTTTCTAGTTTTTAGAAAAGTTTTTTTTTTTAATTTTTTTTTACATTATCAGCAATCAGCCTTTAATGTAGGAAAATAGGAAAAACTAGTAAAAAACTAAAAAAAAAATTGATATTAACAACATGTAAAAATTACTTTTCTCTAGACGAGGAACGAGAAAAAAGAGTTTGTTGTTGCACACATGATTATCAAACATTAACTGGAGTATGGGAATTGGGTTTCTATAGAAATAAAAAATCTTTGAATAAAAAGCAAAAAAAAAAACGGCTATAAATGAAACTCTCATAATATTTATATTGAAAATTGTTGATATAATAAGTCATATAATAGAGTTTGGGAAAAAAAAAGAAAAAGTTTTTTTAAATATTTAATTTCCAGTTAACAATTTAAAAACGCTAATTACTATATTTATAGTTGCGAAAAATAATATGTGAGATTTAACTAAAGCAATGAAATTGCTATAATGACCCAACCCAGTTGGAATATTTTAAATGAGAAGTGCAAATATATGAATGATACTAAATCTAATTTGTAAACTTTTTCAAAATTCTTTCTTGAGATTTTTTAAAAGAACAACACAAAAAAATTCTCACCAATTATTTATTTAGATTTTTTTTTCATTTAATTTAATTTCATTAATCAAAAATAAAATTAGTTTGGTTACAAAAAATTTAATCAAGTGAATTAAACATTTACTTATATTAACAACATAACTGCAGACAATATTATTATCAAAATATATTTAATAGTATTAATTTGATTACTAAAGCTTCGTACAGACAGACGGTGGTCAGATCTTACAATGTTGCAGTTTTTCTGACAATGGTGCCGTTGTCAGATGCATTAATTTTACACATCTGCCAAATGAAAACGGGTTTACAATGTTCTCACAGTTGCAAGACATTTTTAGACAATTTTAATGACAACATTGAAGATCTGACCACCGTGCCTGTACGAAGCTTAATGCAAATTTAATTAATTGGGGTATTCACAAGGTGTGCTATCATGTTATATTGTCATAATGTTGTAACATTTTACAATGGTTTAAAAAAATAGTTGTTGCTTTGTAAACAAAAAGTGTCTTAAATTAATAGAACTTTGCTTGGTATGATTATTATGTTGTCGTAATTAATCAGAAGAGACCTGCGCTGAGCGGCTGAGCCGAACCGCATTAGTTTTTGTAGCCGTTGCCGTTGATGGTATAGTTTTATCCGGCTAATATCCGAATTTAACCTGCGGCTAGCAATTTTTGCAACAAAACACTTGCGGCGTCCAATTAGATCGGCTTAGGACTCTGATGTTTAATAAACAAGCAAAATAAAATTTATTTGTGGTTTGCGTCTGAAAAATGGAAAATAGTCAGGAAAGATCTAATTTAATTTATTAATTCATGGATTAGAATTAAAAAATATTTTTATTTTTAGTAAATATTAACTTTTTTTTTTTGTTTTAAATCAGCTGACTTAAATTCAAAATAGCACACTAAATTATGAGGGGTTGTTCACAAAATTCGTATATTTTCATGTTATTATTTTAAGACTTATGACTTTATGACACCTTGTGAATCCCCCAAATGTTTATATTTATTACTATAGAAAATTTTTTAATTGAAATCAATTTTTATTTTTTTTCTGTGAACAAAACTAAAGCTACGGACACACTTATTAAATATTTGATCAAATAAACGTAATACCGTGTTCAGATATGCACCTTAATTGAGTTTAACGCAATAATACCGTGTTCAGATATACCTTTTTTATTGCGTCAATATTCGGTTTATTGACATAATAATCTTTCTGTTCACACATACACAATTTAGCTAACTCAATTAGCAATTGGCAATTAATTTAAGCAAAATGTAAACAACTTTTGACATCTTAAAAGAAAAAACAATATAAACATCTGGGTTTTGCACAGACCTAATGGATGGACCTTTGTTTTTGTTGTTTTGTTGATGTTAAATTAAATTTAAAAGGCAGGTGTAAATTATTATGTTGGCTTATTCTTTTTTTTTTTTTTGTTATTTAAATAGTAACAACACATGATTCAAATACATATTTGAAGGCATTTTCAGTTACTTGTTGCCATTATTTAATTTATTTTATGTTTGTTTTGTTTTTTATTATACAAAAAGCTTTATTAAGTATTGTAGTTGTGTTTTCTAAAATAGTCATTTAAATATGTGCTTTAAAACTAAATTATTTTTGTTAATTCGCCAATTTCTACCAAAAATGGGGACAGGTGTCTCTAAACTATATTGATTTTAACATTTAATTAAACACGAAAAAAACAACGTTTATCAAAACAGAGGAATACAAACACTTTAATAAAATTCGCGCCAAAAACAGGGCACATAGAATTATAGCCATAGCGTTACTTATACTGATACTGGAATAGGAAAAAGTTAAGAACAAATACCGAACTTCGCTTCTTTTGTCAACCTTAACAAAAACAAACAACATACAGCCACTTTCAAAAAAGTAACAAAAAAAAAAAAAAATTAATGTTTAACATACGAATAATAACTTATTTAGTTCTTGACTGATTTTTATGTTCTTAGGTGTTTTTAAAAAAGGATATGTACACAAATGTTACTACGAATTAATATATAGACCCCTAATAGCAAAAATGATGTAACCAACATTATTTTATATATCTGTTTTTTTAAGAATATCGATAATTTTTTTTATCATTTGCATCATCTCTAAAAATCTCATATCTCTGGGAAGTATACACTCAGAAAAAAAATACCAATTTAAAATTAACATGGAGATATTTTGATTGAGAATCATAGTAAATTTTAGCAAAAGTATGCCCATTATTTAAATGTATCATTATTTCATATTAATTTTAAATGAAAAATATTAAAATAATCTTAAATCACGCTTATTCAATATGATTCACTGTTAAAATAAATAAAAAAAAATATTTAAATAAAGATGGTTTCAATATTGAATCCATTAAAAACCCTGTTTTATATTTAAATCAAAACTTTATCTTGTTAAATTAACATGCATACATAGTTAAGTATGTTAAATTTTCTTACTTTCATTCTTAAAATATGTTATAAAAAGAAGACAATTCCCGTATTCTTTTAATTAAAATTATTTAGTTAAACAGTACATCAAGTTTTCATAGTAGAATGATGACGAAAACCATATCGGGTGATTCTGCTGATGCTTCTGTTAACAAAGGAGAATACAAAATAAGTGAAGCATATGTTACAGGGGCAAGTGTTTTGAATTGTTACCTCTGAAGCTTCTTCACACTGTTATATCACACTCAAACCAATTTGATTCCACATGAAATTTACGTTGTTTCAACTTGAAATAACTTTCATTCAACGTGATTAGGATTGTTATTTCAATATATGTAAATGACATTTTGCTCTAACTTTACTGCAATGTTAAATTAACATGAATTATAGTTATTTTAAAAGAAAAAAATGTTGTTCGCAAGTAATTATAAAATCAGGTTGAATTAATATGAAAAACGTATAAAGCAAAATCAACACCGAACAATTTTAAATCAACCCTGTTTTCTACGTTTTTAACTTGATTTTTTCTGTGTGAAGAGGGATACAACTGAATATTGTTGGCGAAAGAGTAGAGTACATAATATAACATAAGTGGGTAAATATGACTACTGTACATCGATTTTTTTGAAAATAGTGAGAAGGCAGTGCGAAATTTAAATCTATAATATTTTTTTTGTTCTTCGGTCATCATTATTAACTTTCGGCATATTAAGCCGGTTCCATTAATTTTTTGTATATTAAAAAAATTTTAAATGTCTCTATCTGTCTGTGGTTACATATGCGTGCTGAAAAACCTTTAAATAAATTGAAAGACAAAAAGTTCAATAAACTTTTCGCTTTAAAATAAGATTATAAGCAGGGAAAGTTTTTAATCTATTTGCTTTAATTTTTATTTACTTCGTATGAATTTTGGAAAAATGCACGTTATTGTATATTTTCTCACAAAAATATGGCTTAGTTTATGAAAAATATTGCATCTTAAGTTTTGTTCCGATTAATGTTTGATGCCTTAAAGTATTTTAATATTTTTAAACTAATCCAGAGTCCGGCAAGCACACGCTAAACTCCTTTACAGCAACTTAGTCATATCTGAAAAAATCAAAAATTGTAAGTTACTTAAGCAAAAGTATTCCTTCATACCTTCTTTATATCTCAAACTGAACCGAAGTTATAGCAAATATATATTTTATGAAATCTGTATGCCATTTGAAAACTTTAATCACATTTTGCCAAGTTTGATTTTTTATAAAGGAGTACATTGAAATATTTAAGTAGTATAAGTGAAAATGAAGACCAATGTCATCAAGTAGGGTTGCCGTACGTACTGTTTTTAACAGTACATGTACTGATTTTTTGCAATTGTACTGTTTTATGCATAATGTCCAAAACAGTACGCAAATGTACTGTTTTTTACACTTTGTTCTGTTTTTTGTACTGTTTTTTTTTGTTCAGTCTCCAAAAAACCAAGATATCAAGAAAAACCCTGATAAAGTCCTATTTTGAAAATATCTTAATATGTAACAGTACATAGCTTTAAAAAAAATGTTGTGTTCCAAACAAAAAAGCTGTAAAATAATAAGACTTTTTATGCCGTGGTCATTGTTTTCTCATAAATACGCAGTAGAAATTCTTATTATTATTTTAAAGACATATGATTTTATGGCTACCTCTTCCAATAGTATTTGCCTTTAAACACCTGAGAAAGACAACAACAAAATCGAAATTTTGTTAAAAATATTATATATTTTAAATACTAAATAAATACTTATACCAACGCAATTATCTTTAATTCCTAGAATTTTTTTTAATATTCGGGCAAGCTCTGAAAATCGAAATCATGTGAAATTGAAAACTACAAATTTAAAAAATTCTCCAGGCTCAATATTTATAAAAATACCTAATTCCTTTCAGAACCACTTTTCTCTACCTAAACTTTTTTTGAAATAAAAAAAAGCTACGTTAATTTTTACAAACATTTTATTGGAAATCTTCAGCGTATAAATTTTATTGAAACTTGTTTTTTACAATTTTAATATTTTCAGATTTTGTTGAATAAAAATACACCAAACTATGTTTTTTGGATTTTATAGATTATAGCTGAACTTGGTAAAATTGGCCGCAAATAATTTAAAAATTGTTTTAAATTGGAAAATTAACTTAGGACACATACATTTTCTCAAATTCTATATGATTTGTGCAACTATTTGTGTGGGGAAAATTGCTTTAAATACCAATATGCTTAAAGAAAGTCCTAATTACACAATCCACGAGTTAATTGTTTTAAGTTAAGTTAGGCTTTACTCCTTTCTTATATGGCTTACAGGAATGTTATGGTTTTCCTGTCTTCAAATTAAAAAAAAAAACATTTAGGCCAAATGCTTCGTTTTAGTGTTTTCTTTAAACGCAAATGGAATAATTTCGCATACGTTTAAAATGCAATAAAACGGAAATTATTCCTTTGACGTTACACATTTTAAGTGTTTTTCGTTATATAATTGTTGCATATTAGATCAAAAGTTTTAAATATATAATAATTTAAGTAAATAGTTGTGTTTTCGCAACAAAAAAATGTACTGTTTTTTTTCTTGATTGTACTGTTTTTTTGTGTTCAATGTACTGTTTTTCCGAATTTAAAATCTGGCTACCCTATCGTCAAGAGTCTTCTTTTGTTATACATACAAAAATTTGTAGAAAATTCTTCAACTCCGTTAAAAATAAAATCAAACTTAATTCGTCAACGGTTTGCAAATGGGGTCCAGTGACAGAATGTGGAATTCAAGCAACAAGCGATAACTTAACCTCTATTTTAGTTAGATTTTGCCATTTTTCTTACCTAACACGCAAAAAAAAATTGTTTAACCCTAAGCGCGCATTTTCACCAATTTTTATTTTAATTAAAATTTAGCTCTTTTAGTGCTTCATTCCAAAATACAAATAGTTAAAAGTAATAGAGATAGTGATTTATGGAATTAAGGTGAGATTGTGCATGTACTGCAACTTTTTAAAATTACCAATTCTACTACTACTTTAAGCTTTTGGTTTTCGAGTACCTTAACCGAATTGAATTGTAAATGATCCCGTAATCAAAACTATTTTTTACGAAATTGTTTTGTTTAACATTTTTGGTGTTTACTTTAATACATTATTACACTGATTCTTTCTACATTATGACAGATGCATAAACGCTTCAACGCATTGAACGCGTTATATAGAACTCCAACCTAACAAAGCGAATGTGTAGAATGCATTTACTTGTTGAGCGTATAAAGTAGGTTTAATTTTTACTTTCCATTCATCGCATGCGTCTTGAAAAAAATGACAAGAAAGTATCAAGCGCATAGAACGCGTGGTGAGAACCTCTGGATTATCTCAAACAATATACACTTTTTCATAAATATAATTGTTTAAACAATGTTCATGCATATAAAAACTTGCCCTGGTTATAACAATATTTTAAAAAAAGTGTGTATGTATGTATATTCATTTATGGATATTATGAATATTAAAATTATTTAGTTCGTATGAGTGTATTATATACATATATGTACCTTAAATATACATTTAATAAATACTTACATATACATAGTAAATAATAACAATAATGAATTAATTATAAAGTCTAAAAACCATCAACAACAATTACATTTTGTGCAGCAGCAACAAACTGTAACGACAACGGCAACGACAACCGTAAAACATACCCAACCAATAAAATGCAACACTGTGTTTGTTGTTATTTAATCGTGTAATCAAAACAATAAAGGCGAGCAAGAAAGAAGAATGAACAATTAACAACTGAAATTTAAACGGTAAATAATAAATAAGGAAATACATTTTGCTTGAATTATTAAACAAAAATTATCACACACATATTGGTGGGACAAATAAATGTTCGCTTCTGGTTTTTTTATGAAAAATGTTTATAGGCTTGCCAGATATGAAATCCATAAAAACAGTACATCGAGAAAAAAACGACAGTACACTAATGTAAAGAGAAGTACATTTTATTTTATTTACTTTAAATTCAGTACATAAAATAAGTAATTAATGTACTTCGTTAACAATGCCAATTTTTACCGTTACCTGTTTTTTAAATATTGAAAAACCTCAAAGTGGTTTTGAACTTAGTTTTAAATATTAATTCAATTAAAAGTAAACTTTACTCTTTTCTCCAAATTTTTTAGCAAAAGCTTTCAATAACACAAACTCATCAAAACGCATATTCAAGTCAATTTATTTTTAGAAAATAATTGAATTACTTCTACGAAATTATGGACTGAAATGGTAAAGTTAAGGTTGAAAATGGAAAGCTTTTCAAATTTATTATTTATATATAAAGTGTCGTTTTCGATAGAATCGCATCTATACGCTTTGTGAAAGGGCAACTCTCCTGTTCATTGTCGCATCTGTTGCAAATTTGTTCGTGCGGCTATGAAACCCTAAAATTTTGATTCTGTTGTTGTTTTAAGTATTCCCAAATTTGCTTTACTATCTGCGATATGTCAATTAATTTATGGTTGTCATTATCCTCTAATTTTTTTTGAAAGGCTTAATATAGATTTCCTTTATTGTGTACAAAGCCAAGGTTTGCTTCAGCAAGTTCATTTTCAAGAAAATTGGCTTAAAACAGGTGAACAACAGCTTTTACGGCTGGATAGTTTTTTAAATTTCTTTTAACTGCAGGCACCATCGAGTTGGTACATGGCGCAGTATTTCAAAGCATTTTTAATCGCATAATTCAAACATTTCATTCAGATTTGCAGTCTTTTTAGTTGATGTCGAACATTTTTTGAAAATTGGTTTGTTGCACTTTATATACAATATGCAGAAAACGTGTTTTATATTTGTGCAAAAAAATTAAAAATGATGTACTTAAGCTAAAAAAAAGTACAATTGCGTACTTCTTTAATGGTTATGCATAAAGCAGTACAAATAGTAAAAAAAAGTACACGTACAGCTGAAAACAGTACGTCTGGCAAGCCTAAATGTTTATTACAATGTCATTTAAATGATTTCAAATAGTTACATGGATATGAATTGTCTATTTTTCTGGTAAAAGATAAATTTTGCTTTTGTTCTTTGAGGGCTAAAATCACTTGAGTTTTTTAATACCATCGACTAAAGCTTTTATTTTAGATCCTTGTTATTTAATTTTTTCTGCTTATTCTTTAAATGTAGAGTTTTTTACGCTCTCCACCAAAATAGAAAAAAATGTATTAAATAAAATTTTTCTTTGAGAAACAAATAAAATTGCTTGCTCGCGTGATTTGACAAAAAGTAGACTTTTTTTTCGAAAATGCCCATATCCTAAAAGTTGATCTTTAATGTGTGCTAATTTTATCCTTTTTTAGGATCTTGAACGAATACAAAACTCTCTTCTGATCTTTCGAAATACAGAAAAATCGTCATTGTTTTCGAAATTGAATCCTTTCTGGGTTAACCCAACGAAGAGAGCAAGACGAATTGAATACTAGGTGGCCTCAATACCCAACGTCATCATCAGCTGTGCAATGGCAAATTAGCTATTTATTCAACCCGCAAGTGTGAAAAATTGTTCACGTTTTTATTATGGCTTTTATTAAAATTCTTACAATTGAAAGATATTGCAAGTGAAAATAATCAAATAAAATTTAGCAAGCAATAAAAACTTCTTTTAAAACGAACGTTGTTACACTTTTTTCATATTTCCTTTGTGATTTAAGTTTGATTTTATTAACAGATTAGTAAAGTTGTATCAAGCGACTTCGGTGTTCTTCTATGAATTCGCCGACAAAGCCACCTTATATGAATTCGCGAGTTCATGCTTATCTTCTCTCAACTCTCACCAATAAACTCAGAATTTTGAAAATAAACCCAAGCTGTCTCCACGGCGAATTAAAAAAAATAGGGAAACGTCAAAATATAATTTTGTTTATGTTTTTTGCGCCAAAATAACCGAAAAAAATTCTAAGAAAAACTGCGAACAATTAAAGTGAATATAATAATATTTTTTATAACCCAAACAAAATTTTTATTTTGTTTTTCAATAAATTTTTGCCTTGTCAGCATTTTTGCCAGCCGCCTATTAAATTGCAAGAAAAAATACATGGGGCTTTTGGTAGTTGTAGAGTTGCACTTACCTTTTTAAATTCGCCTTGAAGAAAACGGTAATAGCAAGGCTAATTCATGTAACCGGTGGTGGCAATAGTACAACAAGGTAAACAGTAAAAAAACAACATTGTATTTTTATTGTTGCTTAAGTTAGTCGATACGTCAAAAACACAAGCCACTTTGACATTTCTCTCTCCCTCTCTCGCTCTCTCTAAGAAAGAAAAAATGAAGGTGTTTTCAACGCCTCCTGAAGAGTGAATCCACCTTGTTTAATAGTATGAACCTAAACAAGTTTGAAGGTCCAATTAGACGTGACATAACCATACCAAAACTGTATTACCATAACCACTGTATTACCAAAACGACATAAACATACCATACAAACCAATTAAATTTTGGTTTCAACGGTCATCGTTACGGCTGTGGCATTATGGTTATGTTACGTCTAATTGGACCTTTAAAACCACATCTTAATGAAGGTTTATAAAAACACTCCTTTTTACGTTTCAAAATGATTCAAATGAACCGCCCTTTGCTTTATATCCAGCATTAATAATGAAAATTTTTTAAATAATGGATCTATTTAAATTCCGTTCGATTGTGATTTAGAGAACATTTGTGAATGTTTATTTTATTTAGTATTGCGATTTGCACTTTGATCTAATGTAGTAAATCAGCAAAACTTTTATGTTACAATTTTATCCTGTTTTGGGACCTCATAATACTTGGTAATTATTGTCCCCATAACTATTAAACATCACTTTAGCGCAATAATTATTTTGGTTTGGAGAAGATGCATTGCTTTGAATCTGCTTTAAGTATTTCCATTTGCATTTTCGTTTAATCGCTTCATTTTCAATTATAGCCCGTCGCAAACATTTTTTCGAGCCAGCGTTGCCAGAAAGTGAATTTTATAAAATGCCGAAAACTTACGCTTAAATATACTACGGAAGCAAATGCTTAATTTTTATAGTATAACATTTTTGTTGTTATTTTAGCAAAAAAAAAATAAAATACTTGTTCTTACAATTAATAATATTTAAAACTAAATATATGTATGTATGAATGTATGTTTTTCTGTTTCATTGTTAAGATCAAAGAAAGAAAAACGCGAATAAAGAAGACCTCTCTTAACAAACATCGTACACTTATTTGTTCTACGAATACAAACATTTCCTTAAACGTTCATCTTTAATACAAAATTTATGTAAAAATTTAAAATTAATTTTGTATATTAAAACAATGACAGTTTTTGTGTTTAAATAAGACAAAAAAAAGAAAATGTCAACCTTTAAAACTTATTTAAAATATGCAGAGCCATTTCCTCACTCCCCTTACACGGGCTTTTCATACTCTTCTCCCTAAAATAAAAATCTTGATACATACCAACGACACAGTTTATGTGCCAAAAAGCAAAAAAAAAACAAAATTGTGCACTTTTTCAAATAACAATGCAAAGTAATGCATAAAAGCAACAACAAAAACACTTATAACTCAATGCTCAGATGGGCTCCACTCACGACCAACTTCTTTCTATTCACAGTAACAACGAAAACACGAATACACAAAAAATGTATACAACGTTTTGTTCACAATATAAAAAAGTTTGGTTATGTTTTTGTTTTTTTTTTATTATGTTATTGTTTTGATTTTACTTCTTTATGATTGCTCGAGCATGCGCAATTAAGTTTATATAATTTTCTAATTGCAACTCCCTAGAAATCATACAAAAACATTTCATACCAGGGATGGTAGATAATGGCTTTAATAATTATTGTTACAAATTTACTTTTTAGAGCATGAACGTACAATTTTTAAATTTTTTTTAAGTGTTCGCTGACGAATGTGGACCAGATGCGGGCAAACCTTTCATACGACTAGCATTCAAAATTAAAGGGATCTTGAAGTTCTTTGATTTCTTGAGCCCGAGGTTGAGCCTGAGACTTTATCGCCACGGGTGCCAGTAGCGGAGGTTAGAAAGCTCCGGCTCATGAACAAGGGGCAAGTGTATAATTATTGTCGGATTATTCACTCTAATTTGCCAATTGTGTGCGAAGCATCCTTGCATACACGGGGGGCGGTTGATAACCGCATTGTTTGTCACCCAGTGGTTAAGGCGCACCATGATATTATGCCTATGGCACGTGCTCATGTAAATTTGTTTCCACATTTGCTCAGTAACTTCACATAACCCCAAAGCAAATACTCAAATGGAATTAAATCACACGTTCTTGGTGGCCAAACTCAGGACCAATACGTGCTATGATTTGTTCATCAAAGGTTTCTTTAAGTATAATAAATGTATCGTGATCGTGTGTCATGTGGCTCTGTTAGCAAAATTAATGCCAGCTCTTTGACGTACACAGAAAAAATAGAAAATCGACTTTAATTAAACAATTCGTTCAGTCAATTAAATATTTAACTAATTTTGCCTCTGCAAAGGAATTGATCATATCAATTAACGGATTTGTATTTTCGTGTCATGGGACACAAATTTAGGCAATTGAAAAATAAATTGCATTAACTAAAAAATACACCACATATACACAAACATTTAATTTTATGGATTCTGATTAAAAAAATTAATTGCAGAAACAACAAATTAATTGAATAATTAATGTACACCAATTAATTATGTAATTGATTAACTTTTTGCAAACATTTTTTCTGTGTACGAAAAAGTTAGCAAGCATGGCCCTAGTCATCGTTTGTTGTTTATTTAATTTGCCTGGAAGCATCACGCTATTTTACGGTTGCAACTTAAAATTTCGAGCAGTTTTAAAAGAGATACAATTTATTTTATTCGGTAATTGCACATTCTGAGAAAAAAGGATAAAAGTACTTTATAATTAAAGTTCGCTTTGGATCTTAAAATATTACAAATTGAACATAAAACTTTGAATCATTTTATTTAACAAAACAAAACAAATACACAATTGTTTTCAATACAAATTAAAAACTCTAAATTGTACTAAATAACCAGTAGTAGTACCACGATACCCACAAAGTCTAAAATGTACCTAAAAAAAGTACAATACTACCATGATATCCATCCCTGTTTTATACACATACATATGTGTTTAGCAGCGTTGCCAGTTTCTGTGTAATTATCAAAAAATCAGACAAAAATGTTTTTCTTTGACAATTTTTGGATCATACAATTTTTGTGTAATTTCGCCTAAACATTATTCCTTCAACATACAAGTAAACTTACTAATCAAATGATTTCATTTCATTTGAAAAGGTTTTCACTCCGTAAATTTACAACCAAACGTTTCTTTTTATGGTTTGACAATTTGTAAGCTGAAAGGTGGTGGCCAAAAGTTTTTGAAATAAAAAAACTGTCTTAAGGAGCTTTGGATTCCTCATTTAAAAACTGTAATAATTTCATTCTTATCCTGCGATTTTCGAGCTGTTCTGCGAAAAGCAAATGTTGCTCTGATTGTGAACAAATCTTTACTTTTTATCAAACACAAAATTAATTTTGTGTAATTTATAAAAATTTGGATTATTTAAGTTTCTAAGTAAAATTTAATTTGGATTCCGGTAACTCTGGTGTTTTTGTAAACACTGTTGATGTTTTCATCAGGAAAAAAAAGATTTCAAATTGAGAGCACTAAAGAGCATAAATATTTAATTAAATTTACTCAAGGGAGTTTTCTTAATTGCGTAGAAGTTCTACAATTTAATGAAAGTAATTTTCACTAAAAATACTTCAGTTATTGAGACTAAAAAAGTTAAATTAAGATACTCATTTGTTAAAACTTTATGAAACATACGTATTTAATTTCATTTTAAGCTTTGAAGGTGTAAATAAAACAAGTAAAAAAGTTTATTCTTTTAAAATTTTCATATGATACTCTGCAGAAATTAAGGGAATGTACTTATAATAGCGACTTTCGGTAATGGACTTTATAATTTATCTTAGGTCAGTTATCGATAATTCAGAAATAAATTGAACGCAGTGGTTTACACTCAAACAGAAAGATAAATATGGGAGGTAATAACCACTGCAAGCCATTGGATCTTTTGTGTAGCCCCGGTGCTACCATGACAGATCTGGGGTACGTGCGACGCCAATTATTCAACTAGGTCAGATAGCGTACATTTTGGTTAGATTCATAATGGGTTCCCAAAGAAACTTCTTTCTATGAGTCCCTAAGACGAAATAGCTATAGAACAGACATTTTGTAGAATCTGCATTTTTATCTTACGATATTGGCATTCTCATTTTCCATCTTTCCTAAAAGCTCAAGCTTGACGAGTCAAACTTGACGTGTGTGAACCGGCACTAACTGAGTGATATGATCTTACATCTTTCTTGGGTGATAGTGTGTCAGATTGTAGATTAAAGAACACAGATTGTGTGTTACTTTAATCGGTTGCAAAAAACGACAACCGTAATGTGGCTGATTATTGTATGGAGGATACACTTATAAAATTATTACAGTAACTGATTGTGGGTTATTAAATTCGTTTTCCGTACTGTTAAAATTGAATAAAAATATAGTTATTTTACGAATAATTTTATTTTTCAACATTTGTGTTTGTTATTCAAAAAACAAACTACAAAAAAATAATGTTTTTCCGTATTTATTTTGTTATGTAGTTTGATTTTTTTCGGTTAAAATATATTTTTTAAAAGTAAAAACTATTCAATTTTACGGAATATGCTGTTTAATAAATAAAAAAATTAAAAATGAATGAAAAAATCATTTGTTTTAAATGAAATGTAAATGATCCGTTTTTTTAATGAATTTTAAGTTGTTTCAAATGAATTTTCGTTTGAATTTAACTACATAATTTTTTGAGTGTACAATTCTGCCAGTTTTTTGTGTGAATGAATCGTATGACTGTGTAGGAAAGTGTTTCCCGGCCTTAAGGCACATTGAGTTTTTTATTGTTCTCCACCAGACGAACACGGTTATAACACTGGTCTATAAATTTGGAAAAAAAAATTGACTGCAGAAACGAAGCATGGTTTTTACACTAATCTGGTTGCGCTGAATTCGAATCTGGCAAAATTGGGCTATCACGTCTTGTTCATTTATTATCGCATGCTGGCAATACTGTAAAACAGTCAATACTGACACTACAATTTCACATTCATTTTAAATCTTCATAATAGTAGCGTTTAAGCATCGTGTGTTACTGATTCAACCTATTTTTGCTTTGTGAATATTTGGTTGTAAATAAGGACATGCAATATCAGAAACATTATTTTAGTTCTGCATTCAGAAACTTAGACAAACCGTGGACACCGACAATGTTTTGCATATTCTTCATTCGCATTTAGATTTTTTCCAAAAAAAAAAAAAAGATTAAATGAAAATGTAAAGAATTTATCAAGGATTTTGAGACAAAAACATGCTGGGAGACTATTGCTGGACTGTAATTCGTAAAACCCAACCAACAAAATACAAATAACGTTCAAATAAGGTCATTCACTTTTGAAAATGTATTGATCTTTAAATAAACTAGTGAAAAACCTTGTTGGCCAGTGTATTGTGAGCTTTAAAATTAATGGATATGAGTTATACGACGCCAAGCGATATAAAACGCACGAAAAGCCGACGCACAAAGACAGTCTCAAGGCGAATCCAACTACACAGAAAAAATAGAAAATCAACTTCAATTAACTTATTTGTTAAAAATTTGTACTATTAATTAAATTCCGTACTGATTTTCCGCCAGCAAAAAAATTGATCATATCAATTAACACATTTGTAAGTTTGAGCTTTTCTTGCTGTTCAGTTTCAATCAATAGGTTTAGTTGAAATGTGACCACCAGCAAAAGGGGCTACATAAAACGTAAACACAAATCAAAATATTTTTTTTCAATCAACACATTTAATTGAAATAATTAAAAAATTGTTTGAAACTTTAAAACATTTTTAAGTTTGTGTGTATGTTTTCGTATTTGCAAATATACACACAAACATTATAATTTTATTTTTTTTAATTAAGGCAAATTAATTGGAACAATTAAAATATTTTTTGAAACAGCATTATTGAATTAATTGTCAAAACGCCATCTGATTTTCACACTTCAAACAAATTTGTTTTGATTCTTTAGTGTTTTGTTAGGAATGGTTGACATTTTGAACCGTAAACAAAAAAAGACACTAAGTTGTTTCTGTTGTTTTCAGATTGTTGTAGTATTGACAACACCTGTAGTTGAATTCGGCTTGATCGGTCTGTTTATCTTCAAAAAAAAAAGACGCGCGATCAGCTTGTCCAGCCTGAGGTGTTTTATGAATCGAAACGTTTGATTCCAAAGTCATCGTTTAATTAAAATGTGTAACAGTTTAAATGTCATTTGGCTACGGCGAAGCTTCAGCAAATTGTTCAACGTTTAATTAAGGTTTAGTTGAGACATCGTGAAGTGAAGATCGTGTTAGATTGAAAAAGTGTTTGTTTATTCTGAATTTATTATAAACGAAATAAACCTTCGCCCTTTCAAACGGTAAAACTGAAATAGTATTTATTAAAAACTTAACCATTTCAAACTAATTAAAGCTCTGCCATCTAATTCAACCTCTTCCATTTCCTAATCTATTCTCTCTTTGTTCAGATTTCTTCTCTAGAAAAAGTCATTGAAAACTTAATTATCAAAACATTGCACAATTTATAGGATAAAATATACAAATTAAAAATGACTGTAAGAAAATAAAAACACAAAAATGAATCTCTAAACAAGTGTGTTTAATGTACGATTTTGAAAATAATGTCTGTGCAAGTACATCTCGTACAGAGAAGAACATTATTTCATTGTTATCTGAAAAATTATGAAATGTTATTGCGGAATCCAAACACTGCATAAACAAGTACAATAAAAATTCAAACAAGATGATGAGATTTTTTTTTCTTTTTCCTTTGATCAACTGTACTGTTTGTACTTGTTGTATGTTTGTCTGGCGGGAATTGTTTGAACGTTGCCCACCCACCGCACTATAAAATTTTGTAAGTTTCTTCCGACAATTTAGTTTTTGTAATTTTTTATACTTAAATTACAGTCGTCTGACTGGCTTGTGTTTACAAGTAAGTGCTGTTTCTGATGAGATAATTTTATTTAAATTGTTGCAGAAGTATAATCAATAACACTTAAAAGAATTAATAATTTAAAGGCTTTGAATTTTGTTAAAAAAAAACTACGCCTTTGAAAAGATAATGGTCGCAAACTTGAGTCTTGCATTCCACTAAAATTGTTAAGTTTTGCAAAATTTTTAAAATAATTAATTTCCATGAAAATTAAAAAAAAAATAATAAAAATGGAATGGAAATGGAATTCCTTAAGCTATGTTCACACCTATTAAATATTTGACGTCCTACACGTAACCACTAGTTTTATTAAAAAAAAAAATTTGCTTTTGCAAAAAGGTTTGCTTAATAAAACATCATTTAACAGTTTCTAAATTACATTTTACAATTATCTTTTTACAAATCAAAAAAAAAAGTAAATCATTAGAAATTCTTAAAAATTAAGCTTAAGTTTCATCAATTAACTGGTCAAGCTTTTTTTTGGTTTTTTTCATCAACATACCTTTAGACATTCAGAAAGTCTAATGGCCGGTTTGTCGATAACGAATGAAGGCTTCGTTCGCTTAATTTACATGTAAAACAAAAACAATATTTTATAATTTGTTTTTGTTTTAAATGTTATTTAAGCGAACGAAGTCATCATTCGTTATCGACGAACAGGCCCTAAGTTTACTGTTAAGAGGGGAGAGAAGAATAGCAGTACCCAGCGTGAAAACTCAGAAGACCTTCTTACTTCAGGCCTGCTTAAAAAATTGTTTGATTCAATTACTATTCTTATCTAACGGCTAAAGAATGCCTCATAGAAGGTCGCGGTTCTTTCGTATAAAAGATAAGATAAACTGTACTCCTTCTTTTTCCCGCTGAGATGTTGTTAAGTTATTTTCAATGCATGTGCACATGTACGTAATAAAAGAGGAAATAGAGAAAGCGGCGTCCTGATTTTGCCAAGATCGCAGGTGTAGACCGAGATTTATAAACAGACGAAATTTACTATAAAATTATAGAATTATGGCAATAATAATAATAACATGTGCTATAATTTTGCTTTGAAATTCTCGAGTTTTTGCTTTACTTTCTCAATATAAAAAGAAGTGTAGATGAGGAAAAGATTTACATGCGACCCATGCCATGACTGCCTAATCTCATGGTGGATCTTAACCACTTGCATGACAAAGAATGCGTTAAGGTTGCAATTTAAGTGTATAATCTGGCAAGATTATAAACTCGTCCCTTGCTTAGGAGCTAGAGCTATCAAACCTCCGCTGCTTTTGAAGAAATACCAGCAGCAGCTGTTGGGTAGCAATGGATCCAACATATAGGCCTCTTTCTTGCCGATTTCACCCACAAGTGGTGAAATATTAGACCTTTAAAGGGATTTTCAGGATATCCCTTCCCACATAATCCCCGAGAGTATATCTTCGTAAAAAAGTACCTTTCTGTTGCACCTTTTGTGAGTTCAGGCTCCACCCATCGGACGGAGCTGGAAATTTTTTTAAAAAATAATCGTGTTTAGAACTAAACACTTTTAACGGAATGCCTTCTGAACTGGACTACCACCATATTAATTACTTGAACCAGGCATTAGAGAATAATTAAGATTTATTTACAAGCCTTAATGCAATTACTGTCATTTTGTTCATAAAGCTTCTTAATTAGTTAATAACTTAACTAAGCACGAATTAACTAATTAAAAAATGCGTCATAATGATATTTAAACAGCAAAATAAGTAAATAAAGTTAAGAAAACAAAAAAATATTGCTTTGTAAAATAAAGAATAATACGAAATTGATTATATGACGGTGTTTAATATCATCAACATATGGATCCACATACACATCGCACTTGATCATAAAGAGGGTATTAATCCAATGTTCCGTTAAAGTAAAGGAATTTTTAATTGGATATTAAAGGGCATATGAAAAAGAATTTTTAAACCAATCGTTTCATTAACAAAAAGTAGAAAAAGATAGGAATGAATATTACGTGTCTATTTATTTTAAAAAATTAAAAATGTTGAGTAAATACTCTCTTTATGATCAAGTGCGATATGTATTTAATGCATTTATACGAACCTATTAAATAAAACTTTAATACGTTGCAAAAACTAAAGATATATTTCTAAAACTGTTCTGGGAGAATAAGCAGCTCGTGCGTCATTGTCATTATTCCTTAAGCGCCGTCCTTGTTTATCAACCTTAATGCGGTTTATGTTGAGTCCGCATTGGTTAAAGCTTAGGCATCACATAACTTTACCATGTTACAGTTTTTCGGGTTCAACATTAAGTATTCATTTTTAACCTAACTTTTTGCCGGTGAAGAACCCACAAAAATTCATTTTAATAATTATAAGGGTCTGACTTTTGAAGTTTTGTCTTCCTACATAATGCTGTAGTTCATTCGATAGTATGTGGAGGAAGCTTATGAGGTGTAAGCCATAACTACTGAAGGCTATACGATACCCCTTCATTGGCTTTGCTGTTGAAGGGTTAAGTTTAAGACCAAACAAGCAAAACTAAAAATAATTAATTGCGTGCAATTATTTTATAGAATTAAATTCAACAAAATAAAATTGAGCAAGAGTTTTGTTTTTCAAGGAAATATTAAATAAATCAACCATTTTTTCGAATATGCTTCTTTAATATAATTAATAAAATATAAATAATTCTTATATCCTATTTGTTTAATAAAATATCTTTATCGAAAGAAAACCATAACAAAATATAAATTTTTTGTTAAAATTTTCCTTTGAAATTTCGTTAAAAATAGTAAAATCTCTTCAAAATCTATATCGTTTCCTTTAGCCACTTTCCTTGCCGCAAAAAAAAGGTTAAGCGACAAAAATACAATTTCACAGTAAAAGGTTTTTTTTTTTTTATTTCATAAGAATTTTTTATGAATGTTGTCGCTTAAGCTAAAATGGTTTTTGCTATAAAATCGTAACGGTACTTTATGTGACGATGACATTTAAGGAGATAATGCAAGTGTTGCCAACTACGTCACTTATTAAAATATCGAAAATTAAATATGATGTCGCTTAAGCTATTTTTGCGGTAAGGGCTCCATACAGGAATAATATAAATTTGTAAAAGTATCCAAATTCTGTGCAAATAACACAAAAGCCTCTTAATTTATAACAAATAACTTGGTTATCAATACCCAACATGTTGAGCAAAGAGCTAAACTGGAGATGTGGGAGTGTCTGTAAAGACAAGGCCGATTTAAAGATCTGCGTATCTGGAGTACTGTAACAGTAAAAGTTTTTAAATTTGGAATAAACAGCTTGGTAGTCAATACACAACATCTTCCAAAACTTAAGCAGGACTATAGAAGTGGGCGTTGCACCGTCCATACAAGGACCATATAAATTTCTGTGTATCGGTAACAGTGAAATAGCTTCGTTAACAATACACAATATCTGTGCTTTGGGTTAAGCTAGTTTTCCTAAAACCTGCTC
The DNA here is from genome assembly GCA_949318255.1 of Pollenia labialis. Lineage (NCBI taxonomy): Eukaryota > Metazoa > Arthropoda > Insecta > Diptera > Polleniidae > Pollenia > Pollenia labialis. Next base: position 133,232,720 of record OX439143.1, on the reverse strand, counting down.
ACTCCCTTTCAGCACATTTTATAGGAGAGAAAAAACTTTTTATATTTCATATTTGCAGCTTGAAAGGAAAACGAAAAATATAAATGATTTCAGACACTTCAAGACTCAAAGTGTAGAAAAACTACAAGGCGTATCTTTCTCTATTACACGGCATAAAAAATCTCAATTTACTTAAAAGTGGATTTAGCAGGTTTGCCTATTAAGCCGACGATATACTGAAAATTTAAAAAATTTCTTGTTAAAATAGAAAATTTTCAAAATTTTTCCTTATGTGCAGGTATAAAAACATTTGCTAAAGTTTCCATTGAATAAGTAAAATTTTTTCTAAGACTTAGAGAAATTTCACCAAATTTTTTACAAGAGAAGATAATTTTTTATTATTTTACAACGATTTAGATAAAAAAAAATAATTAAAGTTTATTTAAATTCACATTCCTTTATTTCTTTGTTTGAAATTAAGGCGGGTTAATTCGCTAAAACTAGTGTTTCTATATAAAAATTCCTTTTAAATCTTACCTTTATCCTTGCGCTAAAACTCTCTTCTCATCTCTTTCACAACAAACACTCGCTCTTTGCTTGTGACGAAGTAAAAAGGTGGAAAACAAAAAACAGCTGTTCAAAGTTAATATTTGTTGCCTTTTGGGATGAGGATTTCTTGTCGTTTTTCTAAAGGGCGACCGACTGTTTGGTGTTCGTTGTCTTGTCAAGAAAAGCTGGGTGAGGTTGGGAAATTCGTAAAGTTCAATTGTATAGCAATGTTTAAGATGTTGAAATATTTTGTTATCTAAATAAAGCTAGTTTGTTACAAACCACAAAGGTTTGTTGTTGTTTTTATTTTTTTTGTGGCTATAGAAGCTTATAATAGGCAGGCAGATTGGTCTGGTGGGTTTTTTTCTTTTTTTTTTTTTTTTTGATGAATTTTATTGATTTTTCCAAAAGAACTCTTTAGCAAAATTTTCAGGCTTTAATAATTCGCTAAATATTTTGTTTATACAAATAATTTTCAACGGCACAGAAATCGTTTCACACAAAGTAAACGGGGAAAAAAGAAACCGGTCCACACCTTTGTTAATTAAGCGAAATTTTTATTATATTTTTCGTAAATTTTTTTTATTAATTTAATTTTGTTTTATCTTGTGAATAAATATTTTTGGTGCAGGCGGCGCTTCTTTGTTGATTTTGTGTTTTAAGGTTCTTTATTTTTAACTTGTTTTGGTTTTGTTAAATTTGTTTTCGAAATTTTTAGTATTTTTTTTTTTTTTTTTTGTAACTGCAGAACAATCTTATCTATTGAATGCAAAATAACATTTCATAACAACAACAAAATATCTATACACCCAAAAATTGTATTTAAACAAATTCAAACTTGGCCTTTCGTTTCTTCTTTTATTTTATCACAAACATAAAAATTTAAAATAATTACAAAATTTATCACTTGAATATCACTAACAAATTGAAATGTTTAAAAATTTTCTTATTAAATTTTTCAATTCAAAATTAATTCTTTGCAATTTTTAAAATTTATTCTTCTTTTTAGTTATCCACTTTTTCAATAACAAACAAGTCTTTTTTTTTAAATGTTGTATCTCACGAATGCTGATGTTGTTTTTTATTTTATTAAATTTCTTTAAAATAAATTAAATTTTTTTTTGTTATATTTTTTTTTATCCAATTTGGGCAACAACCCACTGCAGATACGTGCAAACGGCAACTGATTCGAAAACATCGCACTCAATCAGCTCCAACATTCAGACGCGCCTGTCTTGAATACAAAATTAAAAAAAAAAACAATAACAAGAAAAAAGTAACAAAACATAAAAAACAATCTGCTGGCTTGTTTTGTTTAGAGAATTGTAGCTTATAAATACACACAAAGAGATTGGAAAAGAGAGCAGGCGAGGAGAGTACAAAACAAACTATTGCATTTGTAGAGAAGGGTTCCCAGATGTTTTTCAACTTTCATAGTACGCTTAAAATTGCGTGTTAACAGCCACAAAACATGATTTGCTACTTGTTTCCCCATACACTTTTCATAGTTGAAAAACTAAGCAAAACTAGTTTTGTTCCAAAATATGCCGGAAAATTTTCTGTGCAGCTCTGCATTTTTTCTGTGGTAACGAATACAACTCTGAGCTGTCCATTAATGGAAATTGACAAAAAAAAAGTAACAAATAACCATGGTAGAATAAGTACAAGGTCTCAATTTAAAAACCTTTATTGCGTCAAACTAGCGAAAATATGGAAAAAAAATTAAAACAAGCGTCAAAAATCAAATAATATAATTTGACATTACATGAGTAACCAATGACAACTCTCCCTGATGAACATAGCTGGCACGTATTACCCTAGAGGAAAGCGAACTGACACCAATGTAGTCCCGTGATAGGTCTTTGTTGGCAGAGACCGGTTCTAGTTCTAACACTTTATCACTTTTACATGCCACAGATCTATTTTCAATGAACGTGCTTAGTGTCAGTTACTAAAACGTATTATTACTTCAATACAAAGTAGTAGTATTTCAATAAAACAAGTCCTAGAATTCAAGAACCATATTTTAGAAAGTACAAAAAAAATGTGTCACAGCACCGTGGAAGACAGTACTGTGATTTATTACTTTTTCTACCTTTTTGTTCTTCATAAACCAGTTAAGGGATTGGTTTACTTTCACTGGTCATGAGTCTTTTCTTTTTGTACTTGTTCTATTTTCACAAATACCAAGACCAGTCTGCTGGAGCAATTGACACAAATTTCCCGCCGGGTATTTACTATCGTATTTGTCGATTTAGCAGCTTCCTAATTTTTAGTTTGTGTGGCGATCAAAAAGCTGTTTCGATAGGGGTAAGAACAACCCAATTTTCCACTAGTACAGCCGGTTATAAAGGTAGCACATCCCCTTGAGAAACACGCCCACGCGGTTTGGTTCGTTACTGGTCATGAGTCCTTTCTTTTTATATTGTTCTATTTTCACAAATCCCAAGACCAGTCTGCTGGACCAATTGACACAAATTTCCCGTAGGGTATACTAAGCAAGGAAGCGTAAAAATAATATAATATAAATGTAGTACCTTATGTGCTTTTATATAAATAAGTTTTATATATCAAAAGATAAGCAATCGAGTTCCATGCTCAAAAAATTTAATATTTTTTTTAATACAAATCAAGCCAAATTCACAACGCTTATTCATAACAGGTGAACTCGAGAGATCAGCTGAGTAGTTTTTGCTCCGTCTATTTTGATCTAATTTGTCTAGTTACTACATTAACATTTTGTCTTTACAACTGATCTTAAGAAATAAACCAGATATTAGTCAAAGCGAACTCGGGCGAGGCCATGTGATATGAATTTGCTTTGGCAAATTCCGTAGCTGTATCCGTTGTTGCATCAACCGAATTTTAAAGACAATAGTACTATTTTTTTACTTTCGAAATGAAATCACCCGCAAACTTATTTTAAATCGAAAAGTAAAATAGAATTAATTTCGCCAGACAAACTAGATAAAATGCAAGAACCAAAAAATAGTTACATGAGCTGTCCTGCTATGAATTTGCCTTAATCACAAATTTTGTTTTACTTGCATATTTGATTACAACATAATTGTCAAATTGTTTGCGAAAAATCAAATACAACATAATGGAAACGCTTTGACATGTTTTCCTTATAGTGGGAACACAGTTTTATTCCCAAATTGTAAATTTGTATGATAATTTTACAAAAATCCCAAATTAGCAGAACATTCCCAAATCAAATTCATGATCCCCTTTGTGAAAATAAAATCCCCGATTTGGGGATAAATCTGACAACGCCAATTTAGATAAACCAGTTGAATATTTTATACGAGAGAGAAAAATACACTTAACAAATTTTTTAGAACATTATTAAAAAACAAGAATTAAATTTATGAGATTTGGCGTCATAATTGCCCCGCTGCTGTAGACAAAATCTATATGAAAACCTTTCCTAGGGCCTACTCCATGCTGGATCTTTAGCACTGGGTGACAAATAGCGCCCCTCGAATTTGAGTTGCACCAACAAAAACAGGCAGCAATTTGAATACATAATCCGGTAAGATTATACACTCATCCATTGCTAAGGAGCTGGAGCTACTTAACCTCCGCTAATCTAACCTCTGCTGTTGGAAATATGCCACCAGCATCTGTTTAGTAGCAAGAGCACACGAGGGTGATGCGGCTTACACAAGTGGTGAAAAATCCCAGCTGAATCTCAGCTACTGACTGTACCTGCTTTATTAATTCATACTAAAAATTCGATATTTTTTACAGCTTAGCTGCTGCTTAAAACTCCGTGTGAAATATGTCGGCTCATATCATTTCGCAATTGGTAAAAAATTTTTCAGAAACTTTTCACAAAATGAACAGATTACAACTCTGTCAACTTTATTTCACAAATATTTCGCTCAAATTACATTCATATGAGTTTTGACAGTATTTCGCGTGAAATGTTGAACAGAGTACAAGGCTTAATATCCTTAAAATTAGCAAAATTTTCCCTACTACAAAAAGAAATATTCTATTCGGGTTTGTCTGTATTCGTAAAATGAACGTAATTTATGATTGTGAAAAATATTTTCTGAAGTCGGAATAATGTACATATATTTTTTTTTTTGAGTGGATAGAAGCGATGAAAAATGATTGATCTACCAGCACAACATTGTAACTCACATGAAAATTACTTGTAACTTGAAACTTTTGATATCAAAATAATTTTTATCAGAAGTTCGTTTTGACACGTTGCATTTTAATGAAAAATCGAGTTAAGAATTTAGCAATTATTCGACTGATTTTTGAATAGCTCTAATACATAAGAAAAAAAGTTTGATATACCCACCATATTAAAATTAAAATCGATTAGATGCTGAAAGAAAAATTATTCACTATAAATACAAAATCAACTTATCTTGTAGACAGGGTACGGATAAACTTTTTTGTTGAAGATTGCTACAAAATTTCTATTACAACTTGAAAATTGTCTACACATATTTCTGAAAATCAAATCCGTTATAAAATTGTATGGCTGACTTTTAAGTGTATATCAGTGTTGCCACTTCGTGGGTGATTACCCGAATTGGGTGTAATTGTTACAATCGTAGGTGTAAATCAGGTATAATTTAAAATTTGTTCTTAATCTATTGGCATTTATGCATATGAGTCTGTGTTGTTTTGTTCCGGTATCGAAAGGACAATTATACTTAAAAGCTATAGAGAATTTTATATTAAAGTAGTTACATACTTAAATAAAATCAGAATTTTATGTCAGTGATGAAATTTATACCATTTTAGACATTGTTTATCCAAAAAATGCAAAGTCTTCTTAACCAAAGCCTAAACCGTGGCTTTGATAATACATGGCACCAGCATGGACCCTTATTCTTTTTTATAAATAAAACTTTTTCTAAATACTTAACTCGATGTTTATGCGTAAACAACATTTAGAAATATTATTATATTTTCGTGATATTTTCGCAGCAAAAATATAGTCATATGGTAACACTTAGGATTAAAAACTTATAAAGGGTGTTTTTTTTTATAAAGTGACATAATTTTAAATCATAATAAAACAAGGAAATATATTTTTAATATCAATGAAACGGGATTTATGGGAAAGAACATTTTATAAAATTAATCAGCCTTATTCCAGTTGTCGTTGTCGTAATCGATCAAGTCGTTTTTTGTCAGAGATTAAAGTAACACACAGCCAGTGTTCTTTAATCTCTTACAAAAAACGACTTGATCGATTACGAATACGACAACCGGAATAAGGCTGAATGTTTAAATATGATTTCTGACATGTGACTGGCGCGTAGAAGGTGCAATGTGGAACACCATTTTTTTAACATTTTATCGCATTCTGACCATCATCGTTTTTGAAGAGATATGGGCCAATGACTCCGCCAGCCCAATAAAGCGCACCTAATACTAATTTTCTTTGAATTTAATGGTGTTTCGACAAAAGCTTATGGATTCTCCTCACTCTAAATGCGACAATTCTGCTTATTTACGTACCCATTCAACCAGAAATGGGCTTTTTCGGAAAGTAAAATTTTGAATGGAAATTCAAAATCAATATCAATTTGTGCTTCAGCCCATTTGCCGAATTATTTTGATTAAAAATTTCAACAATTTGCACGCGTTGCAAATTGAAATAATTAAAATTCAAAGCAACTTAAACAAAGAGCAACTATCAGCTATTAAATGGGTGCTCAAATAAAGCAGTGATGCCAACTCAAAGTTGTATTACTCTAAAAAAAACCCTTAACAATTAAAAAAAATTATAGTAAATAAAAAACTTGGCAGCATTATCCGTTTTATTTGCAAATATCTGCTTATTTGCAAATTATTTTCGTGACCTTTTAAGTTGCAATAAAAAAGCAACACTGGAAGTGCTTCCACTTTTATTACAAACACGAAGTGCATAAAACGGGGTATCTATACCAAGTTTATTGGAAAATTAAATTCAAACCAAACACTAACCTTTAGGAATTTATGTTGCCAATATTACAAAATGTAACAGATCTGCACCCAATTCTATTCTCTTTTCCCCTCTCTTCTAAAAACTCATGAGTCATGACAACTCAAACTTGATGTATGTAAACCAGCACTTTGAAAATAAGATAACATTTAAATTTCAACGCAAAAGCACTGTTTTTTAAATCGATTCATAAAAGCGACAAGTGCATTGGAAAGAAGTTCAATATAGAGAAGTTCGACTGCAGTCCAGCTAAAATTTATCTTCTTTTTAAATAAATTTTTGTATGTGTTGTTTTTTTTTGCACTGGCGTTTTAAAAACAAAATGTGATTATGAAATCAGGTACAATTTCTTTGAATCGGGTAGTTTTGCTTCATCGCAGGTGTAATATTATATTTTTCTATTGGCAACACTGGTGTATATATATTATAAATTTTGCTCAATTTCTCTTAACAAATAATCCAAGCAAATCTTTTGCCGTTTTATTTGTGAATACAACAAAATTTGTTTATGTAGATGTTTTTAATTTACAAATCGAAAATGTATTCAGCATACGGCAAAAAAAATTTAAAAAAAAACTCAAATAATTTTTAAAACATTTGGAGCTGCACATTTAAATGCAATTTATATACAAATGTACATATGTATGAATGCACTTTAAAATATAGAGAAGAAAATGGTATGGTAATGTTTAAAGTAATGCCTACCCATACCATCAGCAATCAGAAAGTCATCACACTCATTTTAAAATCTGTCTTGTTTTTTTTTTCTTTTGGAGAATGTGTATAATTTTGGTTTGTTTCGCTTGTTTTTTTCACACAAAATGTTTCCTTAATGCTGTTTGTTCCTTAATTTCTTGTTGCTGAATGTCTTTTGGCAGAATATAAACTAATCCATATCCATAAACACATTTGGTGCGCTTTTTTTGTTGTATTTTAAATACCTCCTAGACATGTGAAAAAATCATAGGCTCTTAAAGTGGGGGTGTGTTTTGTTGAATTAAAAGGCCGTTTATAAGGCCTTTTCTAATATACACAATCACATACCATTCCATAGTCTAATTCGGAGAAAAGGCATGGTTAGGTTAGGTTCCATTGGCAGTCGTGATCAAGCACAGCTCACGTGGGTCCATTAATTAGTTCCCGTTGTGTTACCATGACACACCGTCTCCCATGGGTCCTATGTTATCTGGCTGCTAGTAATCCCATGCAGCCATCCGGTCAATTCAATAAAGGAGAGGATCCCGTTTACATCAACATCAGAGAAACAAGTTGTGTCCCCAAGGGCTCTTCGACCAAACATTTCGAGTCTTAAATCCCCGAATGCCGGGCATTTACAGAGAAGATGTTCCGTTGACTCTTCCTCCTCCTCGTCGCTTCAACTTCTACACAAGTCATTATAAGGGAGCCCCAGCCTCTGGGCATGACTCCAAATGGGCTAGTGGCCAGTTATAACCGCAATTAGGTTTCTAAGATGATGTCTGGACAGCTTTAATACCCGCCGTGTCCTTTTTTTATCTATGATGGGCCAGATTTTTCTGGTTTCCCCACAGGTAGCTTCATTGTGCCACCTCCGACTGCTACTAAGATGAAACTTGTGCGCTATAAGTTGCTTACTCCTTGGGAGTGAAGCACCTACATTATATGTTGAACCGTTTCGATTCAAGGTGGTACCTGCATACGCCAACGAATCCGCAACGCAGTTCCCCTGTATGTCCTCGAGTCCGGGGATCCAATTAGGGCTGACCAGTGAATGTCTCCTCCAGAGACATTCGGCATTCTCGGACAATTCTCGATGTGATGAACACATTCTCTAGGGATCTTATGGCCGCCTTGCTATAGGTAATAATGTGAATATCCCTTCCAAATATTTCACCGTACCGGATGCGTCTCGCAGCTGTGTGGATGGCCATTAGAGATGAGCGATATTTCCGTACCTGTGATTTAATCACTGTTACTGAAAAATCACGAATCACAGTTGTGACCAAATCTGTTAAGTAACAGGTACTTGCTAAGTTGTTGTTTTCTTATTTTGTTTCATACTCAAATTTATGATATTTCACTGTTTGTGTGGGTAATAGCGTTTTTTGCACTCATGAATGTAATTGTTGCTATTTTTTCTTTTGTTCTCTCTTCTTCCTTTTTAGAATTTTTTTTACAGCCAATGTTTATTTGTTCAAGTATGTCCAACTAAACAGGTGATCGTTTTTGTTGCCTTATTTCTTTGTCAAACTCCATAACAAAAAATTTTCAAATATCCTAGAACAAAAATAAAAGTTGTGATCACAATCACAGTTTTAAATAACAGTGATTTTAAAATCACGTTCACTAATCACGATGTTCCTTAAAAATCACGGGATCGCTCATCTCTAATGGCCATTATCTCGGCCTGGATGACACTGCAGTTGTCCGGCAGCCTTATAGGAATGCTCCAGTTAAGCTGCTCGGAGTATATGCCAGAACCGACACCATACAGTGTTTTAAGCCCGTCCGTGAATATCCTAATCGCATTCGCGGGAATTTGTAGGTCATCATAGTGGACCACGTTATCCAAAATGCTTACCGTGAAGCCAGGATCAAAGATTGGCTCGGGTGTGACATAATCAACATCCATGAGCCAATTAATTTCGTTCAATCCCTCCATGCTCCGGTGGTCCTTAGTCTTACCGCCGCGTTCGTTTCAAATCGTAAACAATGCCTTAGAGGGTGTTGTTCAAAGGCATGCATAATTACTCTTATGTTCTGATATTCTAAAAGGCATCCATGAGCTAAGTAAAATAGCTTATCCCATCAACAGTAAATTTCAGTTTATCAATAGTATGAAATTGGAATTTAGCATATTTAAACGAAACCTTGTTAAATAGACTTAATCTTCTAACGGAACACTTATGGCTAATAAATCACTAATGGTTTATACGCCGGTTTAGTTTAACTAAACTTGAAGTTTAAACTCAACAGCTGTAAATCAGTGTCCCATATAGTATAAGCTGTTTAAAAAATAATAATATGGCAGCACTATGATAAATGTCGTCAAATTCGTATGGCTTGTATTGGTAGTTTAAACGCCCAATTTTTAGCGTTTAAAGATGGTTTATATGTATGTTTACTGATTAATATATTTGATAGTTTTAACACATTTTTAACCAAAAAGAGAGTTTAACTTGCATTGATATAGTAAGCAATACCTGTCACAGTTTTTCCGTAACTGCTATTTAAATTTTGCAAAATTGTTTGGTCATATTTTGGCGAATGGTTTGAATTTTAAGTAAAACTTATTCTGAATATTATAGAACAGATAACTTTAAATATACAGGGGTGTTCTGGAAATCGAAAACGTATGAAGGTTTTACTTAAATATAACCTAAAGTCATACAAAGACAAAACATTGCAAAAATAGGGATTAACCCTTAAATGCACTTGGGGTTGGGCAGAAGAGCTATGGGAGGTATGAATATAATTTTCTCATATTTTTATTCTGTATTAAATCTTCAATAAATCACGCCATTTATTCTTTTTTTTTTATTAACCTGTTGAATGACGAAATTTTTGACTGTAACTCAAGTTCGATAGTATTTATTTACCCCACTTTAAGTTGCTTCCCATGAATTGCAAAAATTCAGTTATTAAAGACACAAACCACACTGAAAGAATTTTCTTCGCAATACCAATGAATTTTGACATAAATCCCATGAAAAATTTCATTAAAAAGGAACCTATGCAGCGCTTCGTTGGATCAATGAAACCTGTTTCATTAAAATGTATGCTTTTTCGAAATATTTTTATACTCTTAATTATTGAGACTATAGAGTTATTTGAATGTTAAAAATAATTTTTTTTTCAATTATTAAAATATGTTGCTTTTATAAAAAAAATTTTGATTTCATAAACTTAACCCTCCGTCTTACACATGTTTTTATTTTCACATTCGTAACGCATGAGTCTAGCCAGACCCAACAAACTTTTGAATAAATAAAACCAATTTTATTTTAACTAAATGTTATATTATACACATTTATAATTTAAATTCATATTTTAAAATTTTATTTAAATTATAACTGTTTATAATATAACATTTAGTTAAAAAAATTGGTTTTATTTATTCAAAAGTTTGTTGGGTCTGGCTAGACTCATGCGTTACGAATGTGAAATTAAAAAACATGTGTAATAGGGAGGGTTAAATTGTAGAGCTAGATGGAGCTAATAGTTTGTGTGCTTAATAAAAATAAATAAATAATAGATAATTTAACAAAAAAATAATAAAAAACAGCAAGAAAGAAAGTTAAAAATACGTCATCTTCTATACAAAATATATATGGGTCTGGCCAGACCACATGTGTTACGAATGTGATGTGTGCAGTAAAATATTCGAATAAGTTTCCTTATATATCCTTTCCAGGTTATATTTGTCAGCTTTTTATAGTAAACTAAATTTTAGAAGGGTACCTGAAATTTCAAGTCCCTACCTGTGTTTTAAATATACTAAAATAACATTTAAAATCGAAAAAGGTCTGGCCAGACTCATGAGTAAGACGAAGGGTTAATGGCATATTAAATTAGATGTATGAAATTATTAAATCTTAAATTTTTTAATTAACAATTAACCATTTTTTTAAGGAAACTATAATTTTGTATTAATTTATGAAAATTATGAAAATTAAAGCTTGTATAAACATAAAGTTAGGATTAGGCTTTAAAAAAGGCCTCTCAAGTCAAACCCTTCAGAATTGAATCACTGTAGGTTTTATTTCCAATATTTTTATTCTTTTGTAGCCAAAGTCTTAATATTTTCTTTGGCTGTTGTGTTAAGTAAATAAAAAAAAAAACAAGTCCCCAAGTTGTTCAAACAGTTCGAATTTGCTGTTTGAAGGCACTTTTCGTTGGTTGTTTATGAAAATTTAAATTTTCTTTTGCCTTTTCGTTGTTGTGGTATTTTTTTTTTTTTTGTGGACTTCTAATAAGTTACAATTCGATTTGCTGTGCTGTTATTTTAATTTATTTCCTTATTTGCCTTCAAATGCCACCACATGTCTCTCGATTTGACTTTTGCCATATTTTGTTGCTTTTTTTCTATTTTTCTCTCAGATGTTGTTCGTACCCCCCGAAACACTGAACAGCCTGCTTAAACGTTCCAACACATGTGTCATATGAAAGGAAAATAAAAATCTGTTTCACTTTTTCTTGTATTTTCTTGTTTTAAACGCATTTTGTCATTTTTATCTGCATTGACATGTGATTTGTTTTGCTTTAAATGAGTTGATGTATATTTTTCCAATATAATTGAAAATTGTTTTGGGTTCTTTCTACTGCGGTTATTACCAGCTGTAGATTTTTAGAAGTAAAATAAACTTTGAAATTTGGTATCGAAAAACAAGTGCGCTTAAAAATATTTTAGCAGAGACCATTTGTTGCATGTTTACATAAAGAAAAAGAGAAAAAGGCCCAAAAATCCTCGGGAATGAAAGAAAAATTTTCGGAGAAATTATGGACTGAACCACAGATTTAAAAGTATCATAGGTAGCTAGAGTTATAACTAAATTCATAAGTTCAAAGCTTCAGTTTCCCAAAAATTTATAGAATACTATAATTCTTGTGAAGGAACAGGGGCAACAAAGTCCCCCAAAAACTGTGTGCCCAATTAAAACTCAATTCAATGATTTAGTTTAAAATCACAGCCGATATAAGGCGCTTTCAGCTGGGCTGCCGCAATAGACATTTTATTTAAACAAATTGACGAAATAGTATGTAAAAATAAGTTCATATTGTAGGGTGTCTGGTAGCAGATTCATATTTTCAAACTTAAATAAAAAACGTAATATTTAACACAAAGTTTTGTTAAAAGCATTGAACTATAGAATGGAAATGCGGATGTTATGTTTTAAAGAGTATATTATCCAGATGTCCTCCGTCGAGTAGGACACACTGTTCAATGCGTGTGGATAAGGCACGCCAAACAGTTACCCTGGAACAATGCAATGGTTTTTGATGTTTCAATCGAGTGTTGCGGGTTTTTGGAGACCAGTGAAGCCAGTTTTGCTTATTGACGTGACCGTTTAAGTGAAAATTAACTTTAAACAAAATTGTCGATGAGCAATAAAGTAAAGATTCTTACTTTACTCTTAAAAAAATCTTTCCACAGCGAACGCGCGGTGCTCACTCGACCACTGCGACATTGTGACTGACAAATCCGCCCTATCGATAATTCCAACGGCGGCACCCTCCCTCCGCACGGTTTATTAATTTTTGAAATAATCGTTTATAAAAATATAAATTTGCAACCACATACATTGTATTTAAAGTGAATACGATATCGTATTCTGTTTAGTGTCAAAATTGTGTAATTCTGAGCGAAAATTATTTAAAATATTGTACAATTTTTCAGTCGACTTTTAACCGAAATGTTGATTTCTATTCCAAAAAGTTTTATGAAAAGAGGGTAAAATTTTCAGAAATCATATGCTTTATATTTTTGAAACTCCCGATTTTATAGAGAATCTTAATCGATTCTGTCTATGATTTAAATTTTAAAACTAAATAAAAAATATCAAAATTTGCGTCAAGTCAAAGGACTTGCGCATTCGAGATGGTAAATCATTTAAAAGGTTTCGTGCATAACAAAATCGAGCGATTTGGCTACGCTCTCATTTTTCGTCGAAGGTTTTCTAAACTCGAAGTCTCTTGATCAGATTGAAAACTAAAAACTTAACTTTAACTTTAAATTTTACCGAAAATTCTCAGAAAATATATTTTGTAAATCCCTGGCAATGTTTACTACAATTTTTATTCTGGAAATGAAAACCATTTTTCACGTCGTGAGCTACTACGGTATGTTTTATCTTAAAATGTGGTAAAAAAAAAAAAATAAGTACAAAAATGTAAAATGTTCCTCTTCCAAAAACGTTTTTAATTATTTTGAATGGTTGAGCTTGATCGGCCAATTATCCTTAATTATTTTAAGTCGCCCAATCTTTTTCAAAACTTTCTCTGGGAAACAATTTTCCATTTCTCAACAATTATTACCAAAAACACAAGTGGAAAAAAAGATTTCTTTACGAATTTTTTTTGTCATCAATTGAAATCGCTTAAACTTTAAAGTCCACAAAAGTGATTAATAGAATTTAATATACTTTGACTGGCACTCTTAGGAGGTAAAAATTACGACTTCATTAAAGGGAAAATGAGTTGAAAAATAAACAAAAGGGGTGATATTTTCACAGAACTTCGAAATGTTAGAATGTGTTTATATAAAAAGAAAAACAAACACGCCACCCCCCCCCCCCCCCCCTTTTCTTTTCCCTTTTCGTTTCACAGTTTCTTCTTGTTTTTATTCTTTTAAAACGATGAAAAATCTTTTTCCTGATATTTTTTTTAACAGTTCATTATTAAAATGAAAAAGAAAAACTTTTCTTTATTTTTTAATTCCCACACTTGTTAAAGAGGAGGGAGAGGAGTTTTCAAATTTGGGGAAGACTAAATCTTACATCCGCTTTTAAACTAGAAAAATATTGAAAAATACCTTAAAATTTTTGTGTTAAGAAAATGCACAAATTCAACACTAGCCATGAATGCACAGTGGGAAAATTAAAAAAAACAAGAGAATATAAATAATCTTAAAAAAAATTTTAGACTTTGTAAAGTTTATAATATTTTTGTAAACTTCGAAGACTCTTTTTAAATTTTGCCAAAATTTCGCTTAATTTGTACTGCATTAGGTTTTATCGGCCTTAATTTCAACTCGTTTAAATGCAATTCGTAAAAATACAAATTTTCTTTACATTAAAAGCTAGAAAAAAACCAACCAATTGTAGTCGCAAATGTAAGAAAAATAAACTAACTGTTTATTGTTGTTGTTTTGTTTAAGCTTTGATATCGTTGCAGGTAAAACTTGATGGTTTGTAATTCTCATACGCTTTACAGTTTTATTTGTTTAATATCTTTAGCTTTTCCAAAATATTTGGAAAAATTTTTCTTAATGATGTGGCCAAAGCAACTAGTTAAATACACATAGTAAGTTCCTATGTGTATTTCACTAGTTGCTTTGGCCAGATCCTGCCAACAAAAAATTTCAGTGTCTGTATCAACAGTACGAATTGGGAATTTAGCACATTTAAACGAAATCTTGCAAACAAATTTTCCATTTTTTTTTAGTATTTTTTTTTTCTTAACTCTTTTGAATATTTTTCTTAGCCCTATTGAATAAATACAAAATAACATACCATTCCAGATTTTATTTGTAAAAAATGTGTATTAAACAAAACATAAAACTTATGGTTCGATTACGGATAGCAACACAACTGAAGTTGAGTTCCAAGCTGCGAAAGTAGCCAACGCCCCTCATGTTAAAAAATTATCGACCCATTAGTTTTAACAGTAGGGTGCCCAGCTTGTTTCAATTTGCCACTAACACAGTGCATTCAATACAGTAATGAAAACAATTCTTTAAAAACAAAATAGAAAACAATTTTCCACTAACAAATTGCATTCAATAGTGTTAAGAAAATAGTGTTGAATTGATGTAAATTTAGCAATAAAAATATATCTTGTTATGTTAGTATTAAAATTTTAAATCGCAAATATAAAAAATACGAGCGCTAACTTCAAAGAGTGACTAGCACCATTGAATTCAGATTACTCAAGTTACCTTTACTGGTAGGGTGCCCAGCATGTTAAAAAAAATGCTAAATTCGTTCACAGTGTTATTAAACGGGTTGAATTATTTTTGTTCGATTGTACTGTTATTCATAATTATGTAACTCGCCAAGTCTTCTTCACTAAATGCTGAAAAAAGACAAAGAAAAAATAATAATTAAAAAAGCTATAAAGAATTCCATCCATATAACTCATTCTGCGCCACCCTGTATTAAAAAAAAATTATGGCTAAACTTCTTCTTTTCTTATATGCCACACTGTAAAAGGTGATGTCCCTATTGAAGTAAATGAATGAAGGTTTCTGGCATCCAAAAAGAAAATTAACTGCCGAATTTGCCCATTTTTAACTTGTTAGGAGAGTAGTTTCGATAAAGAGCAAAATATACATCTAAGAGTTATTTAAAAAGGATGGTTTTTAAGCCCGATGGAACTTGAAATTGTAAAAAATTACACAAAATATAAAATTTGTATCAAAAAAGTATTTTTAATCGAAAGATCAAAACATGACATTTATAACGGGTCCGCCATCTAACTTTTTTTTCAACTAGTGCTTATTTCGTGAATGGTAACACTGAGCTCATGTCTGATTTGACAGATAATTAGTTTTATCCTGAACGCTGAACGAATATGGTTGTGTATACGCTTGAACAACGCTGGGAAATATGCGTTTTCGCTTCGCTAAGTGGGCCTGCGATCGACTTACAGAAGATGCCGATTTTGCCATAAAAAATCATCTTTTCAAATGAAGCTCATTTTGATCTTGGCGGATATGTAAACAAGCAAAATTGTCGCATGTATGGCACAGAAACCCCGCACGCATACATTGAAAAGCCGTTGTACACAAAACGAGTCACTATTTGGTGCGGATTTTGGTCCAGAGGAATAATTGGGCCATTTTTCTTCGAAAATGGGCAAGGAGTGGCCGTTACAGTCAATGGCGATCGTTATCGGGCCATGTTAAACGAATTTTTGTTTACAAAAATTGAAGAGTAGGATATTGGCAACATTTGGTTTCAACAGGACGGCGCTACGTGCCACACAGCCGAAGCCACACTCGATGTTTTGCGCCCTGTTTTTGAAGATCGCATTATCAGCCGCAGAGCTGGTGTCGTTTGGCCACCTCGGAACTGGGATTTGACACTGTTGGACTATTATTTGTGGGGTGCCGTCAAAGACAAGTGTTACGCCGACAAGCCAGAGACAATTGATGCTTTAAAGGACAATATTCGTGAAGCCATTGGTGAAATACAGCTGCACACAATCGATAATGTGCTTAAAAATTGGACCGATCGTGTAGGCTACTGCATGGCCAGCCGAGGCAGCCATTTGAATAAAATTATTTTCCATTATTAACCGGAAGGATTGTACTTTTAAATAAAAAAAGAAATTTGAGAAAATATTCAGTAGTTTTTTTTTAAAGCATTTTCAAGAAAAAAAGTTATTTGGCGGAGCCTGTATTTAAAAATATATTCGAGCATATATCCATCGTTGCAGCTCTTGAGAAAGGGCATTCTGGACGTCCATTTCTCCGTATGTCCGTTAAGACGAACAATTGTTGCTAATTTATTAGCATTATTCAGTGACTTTACGTAGCCCCACAGAAAAAACGAGAGTTGCCAAATCCATGAAAGCCATCTGGCAATACTATTTATCAAAATCAACGTTTCGCAACATATCGATTTCAATAAGTCGCCATCCAATTGAAACCACATCTCAACCGGATCAATGTCATCCATATTTTCATGCAAAAAATCGTTATGCGATATCAAGCTCCATTGAAGAGATAAGGTCGGTTGATGCCACCAGCGTGTAAGCCGCACCCAACGGCGAATTTTTCTGGATGTTCCGTAGAGTCTGTTGATAATTGGTCTAACGTCATATGCCACAAAATAACGATTATGCGTCGTCCATTAGTTGCGCGAATCGATGAATTTTCAGAGAAAATTTTTATAAATCAATAGCGTTGTGCAAGCGTGAATCTATTCATGATGTTTTGCAGGAGTATACTGATCATAAATGTCAAAAAGTGTATGCAGAATGACAGTTCGTTTGACAGTTTACCCTTTCGTTGGTTCTATCGGACTTGAAAGAAATGTACTTTTTTTTTAACAAGCCTTCCAAATTTCCATTCTTTTTTATAAAGATCGGCAAGGCACTTAATTATATTCTGTTCAGGCCACTGTGCAATTTCTTGAACAAAACTTTGTTGTTCCTTTATATCATCATCATCATCATCATCCACTTCAGTATCATTATCCATTTTCTATTTTTCCTAAATCATTTCGTTTTTCAAAAACAATTTTCCTTTATAATTTGTTTGTGTGTGCGTGCCTGAAACAACAACACTCACACTTACTTTCTTTAGTCATTTCCCATCCAACCCAAACCCAATGTGTCAATGTTAGCATCCATCGTACATCGAGTAGAACAGAAAATCACAGCGTGTGTTCAATAAAACTTAATGACTTCAAAATAGTTTCAGCTAAATATTTATATTTGTTATTTTGGCTCATTGTTCATTGTACTTTTCCATGGGGTAACTAAACTTTGGGAGGAATATCAACTTAGCAAAGCAATTACCAACAAACAATGGAAGCAACTATGTTTTTTTTTGTGTGCCCCCAAACAGCCTCCAAGACCCCACCTTCTTTAACGTTAACGGTTGTTAATCTTTTTTGGCTTGCAAAATTCTTTAATTTTCCAATAACTTTTAGCAGCAAAAGAAAATATATTTTTGTTTTTCTTTGCGTTCAAAATGCCATTGAACATTTACAAAAGTATGTGTATATATTAGATGTTCATAGTATATACATAGATATATTCATATATATGTAGTACATATATACTTATGTATATACACTAGAAATAAGTTGACATCATTTTGTTGTTCGAAATGAATTCAACGCACCATGCAAAGAGTTTTTAACCTAAATAAAAACAAGTAAGGAAGTAAAGTCGGCCAAGACCGACCATTTAATACCTTGCATCACAGTATATACAGCCATGGGCAATCAGGGACCCGGAGAACCAATATTATGATGTGGGGTTAAATTGAACATAAGAGTTCTTTGTGCTCAATATTTAGATATCCTACATCTGTATGAGATTTTTTCAACTTAAAGACGGGGTGTAAATAGGACCTATGGTCGATTTTGGACCTACCAGCACAACATGTTCCATAACATAGTGGCTTTTATAAAAGTTATCGCTGGCAAAAGTAATATTAATATCAACATTTTTAAAGAAGAATTAGTATTGTGGTAATTTTGTTGAGCTGTTTATGGTTTTTAATCCAAATTTTTAATTTTTAATCAGGCTTAAGTTCATCAAATTTAATTTTCATTAAATTATTTTTATGAAGAAAGGAATTTTACAACATGAAAATTAATTAAAATTGTTATTGATAATCATTCATTCTTGACTGACCTGAGATTCGAACCCAGGCGGCTGGTTACCCTGACTTGTTTCGATCGCTACCACTCGATCTCCTCAGAGGGATTTGCCGACTTACACTCGCAGCCATCGACGACTGCTGACGTCAATAGTCAAACATCAATCCTTAAGCCAAATTGTATTTTAACCTTTTTGTAGATCGGTAGAAATTCAAAGCCATTTTTAATAGGCTTCGGTCCTAATATTTTCTTCGCCGTCTTTGAATATATACAACTTTTTATTAAGATCATCGCTGAAAAGATTATGCAAAAAATAACAAGTATAATATTCTGGGGTCTTATGAAATTCCAAGGTAATTAAGCGATGTCCATCCATTTGTCGGTTAAAAGCACGATCGAGCTCGCTCTATAGAGAGCTTTTGGAAAATGATATAAAATAAAAATCTATTTGGTATGAAAAATGGAACAAATGTGTTAATTATTTTACTTAACGGCCTTAGAAAAAAATATATACCAGAAAAGTTTCGTATTGAAAATAAGTCGATCCGACCTAATTTTTTTTTCTAGCACCATAAAAATGGCTCCCTAAAAAAGACATTTAAAACTTGAATAGCCACTCACTCGGCACCTCCGTTTATTTTCAAACACTGGCTAATTTCACGCAAAATATTATTCATGAAATATCAAAAATGATGAACTCTTTAACAGAATATAATTCACGAAAACATTAAACTTCGCATTTATGTATATAGAACGTAACATAAGTTGAAATAAGCTTCTTTAATAGACAGTATTGATTCCTTGATGTTAAGATTTTTAAGAACTCTTAAGATTTTTAAACTCTAAAGACTTATTTCGCGAAAAATATTTGTTTAATAAACTTTCTACAACCTTAACTAACCTTTCAACTTAAGTAACAAGTTACAGCTCAAACCCTACATCACAATCTTCTCTCTGTGCATTGACTTGTATAAAAATTAATAGACAAGAAAAAAAAAAAGTCATAATAGCAGAAATCTCTATCTTATACTGCGTATGTGTTCATATTTTACGAGTGCACATGCTACATTAATTTTATTTATTGTCTTGGAAAAATATTGTAAAAGAAATCGATGAACTTGATGATGTTCAAATGGATGACAAAAAAATATCAAGTACATATTTCTGTGTTGAAGGCAGGTTGAGGTAAAATTTAAAAAAAATAATAACAAATAATTGACAAAAATTCATAAAAATCTTAAAATATTCAGTTATTGTCTTGTTGCTCGGTATTCTTCTCGCACACTGGCGGAGGGTATATACACAGAAAAAATTTTTGCAAAAAATTATGCAATTAAATAATTAATTGGTGTACATTAATTATTCAATTAATTTTTTGTTTGCTGCAATTAATTTTTTTAATCAAAACCCATAAAATTAAATGCTTGTGTATATGTGGTGTATTTTTTAGTTTATGCAATTAATTTTTTAATTGACTAAATTTGTGTCCCATGACTCAATAATATAAATCCGTTAATTGATATGATCAATTCCTTTGCAGGGGCAAAATTAGTTAAATATTTAATTGTCTGAACGAATTGCTTAATTAAAGTCGATTTTCTATATTTTCTGTGTAAGATTCGGCACAGGCGAATATAGCATTCTTACTTGTTTTTAAATTAATTTAATAAAATTTGTTTTTCCTCTTTTTTTAATTTTTTGATCCCTAAATTTTTCATACTTCTTTTAAACTTAAATTGAATTAAGTTGTATTGCCATAACTTCTTCTAGTTTCATACAATAATTATAAGATGTATGTATTGTGGTATGGAAATAGAGATAAATAAATAAAATATAATCACCCCTATCGTGAATAAATTTTCACTCGAAAAAAGGTAATTCAAATGAGAATAATAACGTGAAAAAATTTTCACGGAAAAAAATCCCCTTATCGCGAAAAGTTTTTCCCTCGTAATTTGTTCACATTTCCCTTAGATTTTCTCACTTTATTTTTGCTAGGGAACAGAACATGTATGTAGGTAGTTCCTCCTATAAATCGAATATTAAGGGCTAGAGCCGTTAAAAGGCACAAAAATAAAACAATTTTGAAATGTGTTTTAAGGCAAAATTTTCATAAAAATTTTTTTTAAAATATGTACATATAAAATCTATTTTAATTTTTTATGAATACGGCAGTAAATATTTTGCTTTATTATTTTTACTTTTCTTTTAAATATATACGAATACATTTTTGAACAAACATTTCATTGATTTTTAATTTGTTTTAATCTTTCTTCTTTTTTACATTCACTGGAACTGATAGCGTGCAAAATTTTGCACATGAGATTCACGATTGCTTTTTCCCCGAAGGGAATGAAAATTGCATGGGAACAAAAATTCCACTTGTAATTCACGATATGGGTGCATATAACTTTTAATGACTTCCGGCGAGAGTTGTAAAATTAAAAATTTTCGTTTGCAAATTTTCTCTGAAACAATATTAAAAATACATACTTTTCGTTTTTAATATGTGGAAATTCCCAAACGAAAATTTTTTTATTTTTATTGCAAAAATAGGCAGTTAGTTAACCATTTAATGTGAAACTTTTTTAATATTTGTCTAAGAACCCATAAAATATGTATAAATTCTTTCTCCTTGCGTAATACAAGGTCGAGTTACCCATGTCCGCCTGTTCATAAAAATCTTACCAATCAACTAAAAAAAAAAAAATAAATAAAAAAAAGTGTCAATTGGTTTCTTGTTTTCCTAAAAAGGCTGGTACTCAAATAGGGAACAATCCGTTAAGCAAAAAAAGAATTTTAAACCAAAATAAGGACCAAAAATCCTTAAATAATTAATAATTCTAATCAGTTTATGCAGTAGAATTTTGAACCAACATTTTTTATACTCTTATTTTTTTTAAGTATCATAAGAATTTAAAAAAATTGTTTGACCCACTCATTAAGATGGGCCGGGCCCTACACATGACGAAAACTCTGATTTTTCATTTAAAAAATGCGACAAAATACATTTTGTTTAAAATATAAAAGTATTTTTTATACTTTCTAACATTAAGACCCGTTTTCACAACTTACCGATAGCTAAAGTTAGGATATTATCGGCCGTATAAAAAGGTTTCATTATTTCAACTTTATTTTAACCTACCAGGTAGGATCAACCTTAATTTACTTTATCGCTCACTATAGGTTAAAGTAAAGTCTTAATAATGGAACTGTTTTCATAATGCCATTTTAAGTCTACTTTAAGCTATCGGTAAGCTGTGAAAACAGGCCTAAATGATTTATAAAACTTTGGACTGTAATCCTCTTTTAAATCGATTTTTTTAAATAAATATCTATAAAAAGCATTTATCTTTTAATATTCAAAAACCCCGTTATTCCGAAAAATCCCAGAATCCCGTAATTTGTTTTTTCTTATCCTGAATTTCGAAATTTACGAAAACCAGCTACCACTGGCATTCCCAATTTCTATTGTATTTATCTGTAGTTTAATTAATGACAACCAGGGTGTGTAACACTCTCTATCGAAGACAACAACCACTAGAATGCTACTAAAGGTTGCCGCAGTAATACACGATAATAAGTTATAAAACTAAATTACGCTATTACCGTACACAGTCTTATCTTTTCTTATTAACTTTCGTAACATAAATTATTAAAGCATACTTTAGGGTCACATAAAACAATTTCATTTCAAATCAGTCAATTGTAGGTAGAACAGGTTTTTTATTTAGTGCGGTCTAAACCCAATTACACAGCGTAGCGGCTTTTGTGTTAAACAAATTGTAAAAATTTACTGAAAGAAGAAAAACTTCTAATTGTCTTGTTGCAACCAAATGTCATTTATGTTTAGCTGATTTTGGAAACAATAGTTCAGTCAGCACGGCCCGATTGCGCTCGCCATTCACCGTAAAGGCAGCTCCTTGCTAATTTCGAAAGAGCATGTACGCCGCACCAAAATAATGGTGGCTCGTTAACGGCTTGAGAATTATCTTCGCTCCAAATACGATTGTTTTGCTTATCGACGTAGCCATTTAGCGAGAAATAGGCTTCGTAAAATGGACGAAGTGCTCTATTAACTTCACGAACAGATTTTTTTCAAAGTAAAATTTGTACGATTTGGTAGCATTGCTCTACCGTTAAACGATTCAAGACGATTTGCCAAACAATACTGTGGGCTTGAAATTTAGCACAATCGCTTAGTTTGGGTTCACACTATGAAAGTTTTCTTTCCAAAAGTCTGAGTTTACTGGTGAGTGGGGAAGAGAACATGCTGTTCCTTTTATTTCAGGCTTTCTGAAATAAAACTTTCATAGTGTGATCCCAGACTTAAATAGGAAAATAGTTATGAACCCAAAAATAAAACTCTTATTTTGTTTAAACTTTGATATCGTTGCAAATAGGACTTTTTGAGAGTTTGCAATTCTCATTCACTCTGCAGTTTTATTTGCTAATATCTTTGGCTTTTCTAAAATTTTTTTTGGGAGAATGTTTTCTGATGATCTGGCCTAAGCAACCAGTAGAATCCGCATAGAAACTTGCTTATTTATCCACCAACGATAAATTTCAGTGTTCTTATCAAGAATAAAAATTGGGAATTAAGCATGACAAACAAAATCTTATTAATTATCGATTAAATATTTTTTGATATAAACAACATTTTCTGCAGTAATGTTGATGGTATACAGGGCTGCCAGGTACTTTTGTCCTTGTCCCCAAAAAAATAAAAAAAAGCCCCAAAAAGCCCCAAAAATCCCCAAATTAAAAAAAACCTTAAAAATTTAATATTTTTTTCTGACCAAATTTAAAATTTTTTTAAAAAAATAGTAAGAATAAATTTTAATTAGAAATCCCTAAAATAAAAATTATAAATAAACAAATTATTTTGTTTTCTTTGAAGCGACTGGCTTCGACATGATACAAGATAATAGTCTGGTAGTGCATAAAGTCATTCCTAAAAATTTAAGGAATAGGACTATTACAAGAAAGCTTAATAATATGCCTAACTAAAATTTAGCACATAGAATAAATTCGAAAAATAAAAAAATGTTGAATATTGCTTGGACATGGAGCTTCTTTGGCCTATGATGGTTTTCTCCACATACGATTTTTTTATATATAAATTTGAATTTATTTGTTTTTTTATCCTTTTTTTACTTTCCTTTTTACCATTTTATTTATGAATTAATTATTATTTGTTAATTTAACTTTTAACTTTAACTTTATTTTACAAATTGAATTGAACAAGATTAAACGTACATGATAATGATGCTTATACGTGGTATCCACAAAATGTTAAATGTAACTGTTTAGCACTGTTGCCAATTTGACGGTTTTACCGCGATTCTAGCGGTTTTGCGTGTCCATCATGGTAAAATTTCCGTTTTGGAGGTAAGCGGAAAATCTAGCGGTTTTTTTTAATATCATTAGAAAATCAATTTTTGTTCTAGCCATTTGCAAATTACCATTTTTATCTGAAAATAGGAGATCTAAAATATTTGATATCAATTAAAGTAATTAAGTGATAGCAAAAAATTGTTTTTTGTGGAAATTAAATTTGTTTTCGCAACAAAAAGTTTTACAACGTTTTAAACAGATTTTAAAAATTTTCTTGTTAGGAAGTTAAATTAAAATGTATTATCATAACCGCCTTATTTCGAGCGAAATATTTGTCCAGCCAAAAAAAAAAACTAGACGTGATAGAAAAAAAACTGAGAACGGACTTGAATTTATTTAAAACAATTTGTGTTTTCAACTTTTATCGATCAAAATATAATCTATAGTCAAAGCTAAAGTTAAAAGGGTGTTGTCTACAGCAAATCAATGTTTATATTAAATCACTTAAGCCACCAAAAATTAAAAGTATTTTTTATTATCCCTTGGATAAAACTTCCACACGGTTGTCAAACCAAATGCCAAACAACGTACTGTAATTCGAGAATTCAGAAAATACTGTTTGTGATGCTTTAAATAACAACAAGAAGCGCCATTTTAAGATTTTGCCTGGGTTCATATAAGTATGTTGTTAGTTAACGGATACAAACCTAATTTCTAGTTTTCCTAAAAAGTGAAAAATAATTTGTGTACATCTAACCGCTATTGTCAATCAGTGAGTGGCAGATCAATTGGAAATGCATAAAATTATAGCAAATACATCCTAGTTTTTTAAAAAATCTTAAAAAATGTTTAATTGGTATTTTTTTTGCGAATATTAAAAAATAAGACTTTTTATATTTGTAATTTTATTTTATTCAGTATTTTTCAATCATTTTTCAAAAATATTTCTACTCGGTTTGTGTTAGCAATGTTTTTCTTAAAACTCATTTGAATAGTTATTAAATTTTTCTACCAGTCAATTTAGGCAATGACACATAGATGTCACCCCAATTTGACACTAGCTTAAATTAAGATTCTTAATTCACTTTTAATCATGTCGTTTTTGCTCTTATCATATTCATCAATTCAGTTCGTGGTTTTATTTAGTGCAATCAAGAAGTCGTTTCCGTGTTTTATTTAAAATTTATATTTTAAGCGCAAATTTAATTAGGTTTTTGTAACTTAATATAAATAAATTTGTTAAAATCGTAAAATTTAAAGTGTTAGAATGAAAAGTGTTAAGTTTATTTTGCAAAAAGTATAGAAATTCATGTAAAATTAGTGTATATAATTAAAATTATCATAAAATTCGTTCCAATTGTATCAAATTAAAGAAGAATAAAAAAAATTGTGAGCCATTTTCGTTTTTTTTTAGTTTTTGTTGTTGTTTTGTCAAAAATAGTGTTTGTGTTTTTGTAAAAGGGAAGCAAGTTGGTTGCAATTATTGAGAAAACAAAACAAAAGTAAGAGTAAATTTGAACAAGTGTATGTGTTTGTGTGTTTTGTTGCTGCATTACAAGTTCATTTTGCTGCTGTTGTATACTAGTGTCAGTCTAGTAGTGTTAAAGGTAAGAATTTGTTTTTTTTATTAAATACTATGATTAATATCAACATGTTGACTTATGTACTTATCAACATTTCTCACCATTATTTAGAAAATATTTATGTTGCTGGTACATATAATATGAATATAAACTTATATGTACCTAAATGCATTTTAACAGTTGTTTTCGGATTTTACTAGAATTTCTTTGCTTAGTAAGATATTTTTAGATAACAAATTAAATAAATAATCATTGCTAATTATTTATAATTGCTAAAATTAGTAAAAAAAGGGAAATAAACTAAAGTTTTTCTGATAAATATAAGAAAATTCTTTTATTAAGGAAATTTAAAACACAAGTAATATTTTTTTTTATTAAAAGCAAAAGAAAATACCTGCCTACACCTTTTAATTAAAAAGGGAAATAAGCTACATCATTGCTAACTAGTTAGAATTGCTAAAATTAAATAAAAAAGGGAAATAAACTAAAGTTTTTCTTATAAATTTAAAAAAAAATCCTTAATTATGATAATATAAAAAAACTATTAAAAAATTTTTAGTTAAATGCATAAGCAAATATGGAATAGGTATATTGCCAGTTATAAACCAACTAACAAAAATCTTATTCAATATAAAGGTTTTTGTGTGTTAAACAGATTTTCGTAAGTAAGTCTTATAATTTTTAGAACATTCATATTTTATTTCGATAAAAGTAATTTTATTATTACCTGATTAAAGGCCATGTCAGATAAAACTTCTTCGCTTTGCGTGACGTTTCTAACTTTGATAGAAAAGCGTAACGCAAAGGATGTATGCCACAATAAACACTTTGGTAACACACACGAATTGTTTGTTAAAAAATAATAAATAAAAAAAATTATTCTAGCAGACTGTCAAAGCGCGCAAAAAGATGAGAGTTGCCTAACTTTACGCTTCGCTCTGCGTTAAAAGTTCTTTATGTGACATGTTTCGTATATATTTCGTAGATACAAACCTAATTTCTAGTTTTCCTAAAAAGTGAAAAATAATTTGTATAAATCTAAGCGGTCTTCGGAGCGAAACAAAAATTATCTATTCGTTTTTTAGGATTGTAAACAGTTTTCAAGCATTAATGTTTTTAATAAAAAAATTATAAATGTTATAAAGCAGTAGTGACCATGTTATCCATATAAACATGCATATCGATGGCTTAATATAAAAAAGGCGTAACTCGATTTTGTGGTTCTTTAAAGGGAAAGAACAAATCTTAATTGGATCGTTAAATTTAAGATACAAAAAAGTTTTAGTTCAATTTTTAATAAAAAGATGGAACAATTTTTATAATAAAGCCTTTTGAAATTTTAAAGCACAATGCGTTTGGCATTTGTCTACCACAATAAACAGAAAAAGTTATTTAAGAAAAAAATTAGTTACGCCTTTTTTATATTATGCCATCGATATGTTTATTCAACCTTTTTGAATTAATGAATTAATAAAGCAGTAGTGACCATGTTATCCATATAAACATGCATATGTTTATTCAACCTTTTTGAATTAATGTCCCTCAGAAAGTAAATGTAAGTACCAAATATAAAATAGTGTAAAATTTCAAATCGGTTGTCTTGCATTTACTTCCTTCTTTTCTTGTACGATTTTTTTAAATCTTTGTCTAGGGTCTAAAATGTTTACCATCATTACCAAAACTATTTTAAGTGCACTTAACTCTAATGTCTGGATAGATTTCAGGCAATACAAACCCCAGAATATTATATGAATATCCACATTTTGTACGTTCGCGGGACTAAAAGAGTCAGTGAAGCCCAATATCTAGATTTGTGTAAACATTTCACATAATATTTAGATTTTAGCGATATTTTTAAAACATTTTAAGCTAAATAAAAAATTTTGCGGCTTCTAGCGATTTTTGAAGTGCGATTTGACGAAAAGTCTTCAAAAAAAGTTGGCAACAATGCTGTTTAGCTGAAAAGAAAAAATATACAAATGAAATAAATAGCGACAGTTGTTGAATACCTACAAATCGATAAAGTTGCGTTTTTAATAAAGTCGGAAAATCATTTTAAACCTCCCAAATTTTTTTAATATTTTGAAATTCATAATTTACTTGAATCTCAATTTTTGGTTTGCCCTTAAAAAGTATAAATGATTTTCAAATATATTAAAAATGTGTAAAATCCTCAAAAAAAATCCCCGAATTTTTTTATAAATCCCCAATCCCCAAATGACTTCCTTTTCTCTCGCATGAAATCCCCAGCTTTGGGGATAAATCACCAAATATGACAGCCCTGATGATATAAGTAAACGTTTAATTCACTTGATTCAATTTTTAATTAAAACTGATTTTATTTTTGATAAATGTGTCAATTGAAAAAAAAAATACCGAGAATTTTTTTGTGATAGGTCTTATATGAGTCAGGGTTCACACTAGGAAAGCGTTCTTGCAGATAGTCTGAGTTTATTGATAAGAGGGGACGAAAACATGCTATTATTATCACTTTTCTCATCAATAAACACAGACTTTCTGAAAGAAAACTTTCATAGTCAGAACCCAGACTAAAGAGGCCTTCTGAAAAGCAATTTAGGAAGCATTTAATACTTAAAAAAATTATTTTACTGTATTTTAGGGTTTTTTTTAATTCTTGAAATCATTTTACCGAATTTTGTGATGAACGATCTATACTTTTCGGTAGCTCCAATATAAAATATAGTCCTGGAAATCACTTCAATACGCCTTATACTATTTCTGAAACAAATCATGATATTTTCTTTGAATTCAGGCAACAAATTCTAATACTCTGAAGTAATGTTTTATGAAGACTAGCACCAAAAATATAATTTTACAGGAGAGTTTTTTTTATTTTATTTCATATACATTTTGTATGAAAGTTGTGGCTTAGTCCGGGTTCACACTATGCAAGTTTTCTTTCAGAAAGTTGGAGTTTGTTTAAGAGAGGAAAGATAAAAGTGGCATATTCTCTTCCCCCTTAACAATAAACTCAGACTTTCTGAAAGAAAACTTTCATAGTGGAAACGCAGACTTACGATAAAATTGCTATAAAATAGTAACGGTACCATGTGACCATGACATTTTAGGAGATGATGCAAATGTGGCGATTAATGTTATTTATTAAAAAAAGAAAACAATAGTTGAAAATGATAATAACGTAAGCGTTATTTTCGCGTTTAGGGCCCGATTTTTTATTGATACTATAAAGAGGCCATTCGAACTCTCAGAATAAAGCACTCTTATTATCTTAGCTTGATTCATTTTGGGCCCTCCCTCGTACCAAAGTCCTTTAACAGTAAAATTAATTTTGTTTAATATTTTTATATTTAAATTTTTATTGATTTTTATTTTTATACAATTATATATTTGTTATTATTTTATGAGGGTTTTGTATTTATTATTTTTTAATATTTAATACTACTTTTAATTTTTTTTCGTTTTTTATTTTTTGTTAAATAAATTATCACCTAAATTTTTGTGTGTATGTGTGTTTTAAACATTTTATTCGATAATAAACTAATTAACAATTTTTTTCAATAAATTTATACAAAAAATCTTTTGAAATAAAAAAGGTTGAGAGTGAATTATAAAAAGAGTTTTATTTATCTCCGTCTGTAAAACTACTGCCTGCAGGGCTCAGTTTTACAGTTTGAGTTTAACAAAACTTAACTAGTTTTCCAAAAGTTGTTGTCTGTTTATTTATTGACATTTTTTTTTCTTGTTTTTGGTAAAAAATATTTGTTATTTTCAATAAATTTTTATAGAAAATTTTATTTTTATTTTTATTACCCTGTTTTCTTGTTGTGTTTAAACTAATTGTTAGATTTTATTTGTTTATATTATTTCTATGGTTTTTTTTTTAGTTAAGTTTAAATTTCGTTTACTACTATTTTATTTATACCTGTGTAAAGTATGAGTTTAATTTTTTTATTTTTAAATGTATTAATTTCTAATAAATTCAGAGAGTTTTTCTATAGTTATATATTCATATTATTATTATTTGCAGATTTGTACATAAAGGGATTTAAAATATTTGTTATTTTGTTTAAGATTTTGTTTAACTTCTTTAATATTGAGCGTATACCGGTAACATTTTTTTTATGGTTTCTTTTTCTCTATATAAAAATCAACTTAACCAAATTTTGTTTCAAGGGGTCATAGTTGGAAAAAAAAATTACTAAAACTAAACTTTTGATTTTCCTAATTTTATTTATGAATGAATTTATTCCGTTTAAACTTATTTTTAAATCGAGTTTTATGTTTCCTAAAGTTTAATATATTTTAGGTTTTAAATGCCCTTGCCTTAAAATAAATCAAGAGAGAAAGTTTTGTCCACCAGTATTTATTTACAAAAAAAAAAATGTTAAAAGTGTACTCTGTTTAGACCGTCATGGACCCAGGAGAATAACATTATGTTATGAGGTTAAGATTTACATAAAAGTTCGTTACTTTAACCTTATGACATTTAAAACGTGTGTACCAAATTTTATAAAATTTTCTTTAAAGTTGCGCCGTGAACTTTGTGTACAAGGTTTACATGGACAGATAACCAGCCGGCCGAACGGGCGGACAGACCAACATCGCTAAATTAATTCTAAGAATATTTAAACTCTCGTCTAAAACCAATATTTGTATGTGTTAAGCTACGGTCACACTTATTAAATATTTGACCAAATAAGCGTAACCACTACTCTTTTTAATAGTCAGTTAGATTTAACATGATCTTAATATTACAAAATAAAGCTTTTTGTACTGCTAGACATAACAAAAAACAGTTTTCTGTAAGATGTGGAATTGTAATCAAAATAACTATTGGAATTAAAGGAGATAATTATTAAGTTTGCTTAAGTTGGTTCCGGGTTTTCGTCAAATATTTGACAAGTGTGACCGTAGCTTTAGACTTATGCGCACTAACACAAAATTGGTCTTATTGTTGTCGTTAACGAGTAAAGTTAGACTAATCTATTTCTTACAGATTGAGACGTAATATCTAACTGCTAACTTTAATCGTTCTAATTGCTTTACACAAAACAAAATGAAGCAGCTGATTCGCAACGTTACTGTTACTCCCAGCTAACAGAACCTTAAGTCGTTTTTTTTTGTAATATATTAAAGTAACACACAACATTTGTTTTTTAATCTATTTTAAAAAACTGACTTTGCCGTTAACGTCTGCGCCTTACACAATAAGGCCAGATACCATCTTCTATAGCAGTGTGGGCTTAAATATGGCAACTCATATATTTCCAAAGTGTTCAGTTTTAAGGCCTGCGAACAAAAAATTAGTCGAAAAGTTTTAGTATTTAATTTAGGGAACCGTTCCATATGTACAATGTATATAAAGGAACAAAATTAAACTAGTTAATGCGCCTCTTGCAATGTGTTTCGGTTTCTACCACATTTGGTTGCACATACATAACAATGGAATGTTTAAAACAGTATTCGAAAAAAAAACAGAACATTATATTTAGCGTTCGGCTCACACACCCAGGAACGATATCTATTTTTTTAGTATTCATGTAGACGAATACAACCCTACCGTTCGTAACTATTTTCAAGAAAGAGCCGAACATTATAAAGTGT
Organism: Pollenia labialis; assembly: GCA_949318255.1. Taxonomy (NCBI): domain Eukaryota; kingdom Metazoa; phylum Arthropoda; class Insecta; order Diptera; family Polleniidae; genus Pollenia; species Pollenia labialis. Next base: position 133,201,692 of record OX439143.1, on the reverse strand, counting down.
TCGGCTCTTCGTTAAAAAAAAACACCCTCAGGAACGATATCTATTTTGTTAGTGTTTGTGTAGACGACAACTCTTAATACCGTTCGTAACTACTTTCAAGAAAGAGCCAAACATTATATAGTGTTCGGTTCTTCGTTAAAAAAAACAGAACAATTGCAGTGATTCTGCAAGCACGAACAGCTTGTTTGCGTGTGTATTGTGAATATGTTTTGTTTGTGCAAAATTATTTTGCTGGCCTTTTGTTTTATTTTTCGTATGAGTATTTTGTTTTTGTAAAAAATGTTTGGTTTTTTACGAGCCAAAAGGGACGAACATTAATGAGCTGAACCGAACACAATGAAGTTTGTGGTTAAAAAAAAAAAAAAAACACAGAACGGAATTAAATGTTCTCATCTTTTTGTTGAGTTGGATAAGAACAGTATTATTTTTTGGTGTTCGAAAGATGACAAACAAGGAAACGTTATTTTTAATGATTTTCTACACAAACACTACTACCGAACCGAACACTTAGGAGCGATATTTACAGGTGTGTGCTGGGTTGCGACTCGAATTGAAAACGAAACATTTTTTGAATCCGCATAACTCAAACATTTTTGTTTTTAAATCCGCTGTTCGATTAATCGATTAATTTTGGGTGATAAGCTTATTTTAAATTAACGAAGAATTCGAATAATTTATGTCGATTAATCGAAAATTTATTTTTTAAAGTATTAGTTTTTTTCTTTTAACAAAAAAACAAGCCGATACGTTTTAAATACCCTTTTTTAACTCAGGAACATTTCCTTCGAGGAACAATTTTTTTAAAATACAGTACAGTACAAAGACTAAAACCCAAAAGTTTGAAAATAATTTATTTTTATGAATGTTAAGTACAGACTTTTATCACAAAGATTCAGATGATTTTTTGAGACGAATGAAAACATTCTGCTACCAAACTTTAAAAATACTGTTAAAAGTATTAAGATTGTTAAAAAAAGACTACTTATTTTTAGAAAAAACAAGAAAAAGAACAGAGAAATTGGATATGCTTTACTTTCTCTCCAACGCCAACGCCAACAATAACTGAAAGAGTCTTTTCTAAATCAAATTTCATCCAAACATAAGTAAGAAATCGCTTAAAACATAAACATTTAAACTGTTTTCTCTTTTCGATAGATTATTTTAGGATGATTAGCTTTACTTTTGATGCTATTTTTTATTTAAAAAGTTTTCCTCTTTTATTACATGGAATAACCTTTTGCTAAATTGTTGTTACTTTTTTAATACAATTTTCAAACTAGGCAAAATTAAAATTATTCGATTAACCGAGTAATATAAAATTGTTTGATTATTATTCGTTTAAATTGTTACCTCGAATAATTATTTGCGCCATTAATAATGTATACGTGCTGTAGTAAAAAAAATGTAAAAGAATCTGGGTATTTATTTCTCATGTTGAGTAACATTTATTATGAGAAGGGTAAAACTAACCTGTCTCACGACGGTCTAAACCCAGCTCACGTTCCCTTGCATGGGTGAACAATCCAACGCTTGGTGAATTTTGCTTCACAATGATAGGAAGAGCCGACATCGAAGGATCAAAAAGCGACGTCGCTATGAATTCTCCCTTGGCTGTGGTTTCGCTAGATAGAAGATAGGGACAGAATGCACATTCGAATAATATGAAAATTTGTATAATAAAATGTAAAAGTTTTAAAGGACAGTCAGGCTAACTTCGGAAACGCAGTCTTGTAAAGCATCACTAAAAACATCAGAAATAAAAACAATGGACAAATTTCGCAACCGTTGTGCAATAAATACGTTTACCATGCAAAAATAAACTCAAGGCATTGTTTACAATAAATAAGTAGGGCTTTTGCAAATATTCCTAAAATCAGGTATGCTCGAAAAAATTGTGCAAAATTGGACCAACATTATGGCGTTCATAAGGCGCAGTCGCGGACGCCATATGCCGAAAATTATTTTTAAACATTAACGAACACATGTTCCACAATACAAGTGAATGAACGTGTAGTAAAGTTTTTTGAGTAGTTTTCATATAAAATTTCCTATACGTTCAATCGCGTGTATTATGGAAACCGTACGTAAATAAATGCCATGAAGTTTGAGCGCTAACAAAGCCAAAATTCTGGTCATTTCAATTTTAAAAAAAAGTTCAATGCTTCACATGTTTGATCACTTACATATAAAAAGTGTATGTGAAAATATGCTTTAGTCATTCTCAAAGTGTGTAAAAGACCCTTAAACGCCATGTCAGATAAAACTTTTGATTCGCGTTGCGTTAAAGATTCGCTTTGGCATCTAAGATGAAATATTCAAAAGTACTTATACGAAACATATCACATAAAGTACTTTTAACGCAGAGCGAAGCGAAAAGTTAGGCAACTCTCATCTTTTTGCGGGCTTTGACAATCTACTAGTTTAATTTTTTTTTTAACACTCAATGTGTGAGTGTTGTCAAAGGTTTTTAATGTGTCATACACCTTTTGCTTTACGCTTTTCTGTCCAAGTAAAAACGGTCACGCAAGGCGAAGACGTTGTTACTGACACGGCTTTAATGCGCTGTTTCAAAATGGCAGGCGATTGATGGTGTAGTGCAATTTATATGAAAAGCACTCATTTTTTGAGAGCTTTTTATATACATTTTACTAAACTATCAATTGCCTGCCATTTGGAAACAGCAAATATGTATTTGAAAGTTTTGTGTTTCTTCCAGTTGGCAAGCAATTGATTGTTTAGTAAGAATTTATATGAAAATCACTCAAAAAAACTGAATGATTTTCATATCAATTTTTCTACACAATCAATTGTCTTGCCAGTCACCTGAAAACAGTACATAAATGTACTTTTTTCAGTAGTGGGCATCAAAACTTATGTGCTGTTTCCAAATGACAGTGACAAGTATTTGTGTAGTTGATGTGTTGTTTCCAGGTTACTCAGTTTTTTGAGTGATTTTCATATAAATTTTTCTACACAATCAATTGTTTGTCACCCCTTGGAAACAGCACATAAATTTGTATGAAAAGCACTCAGTTGTTTTTTCAGTGATTTTCTTATAAATTTTGCTACACAATCACTCGTCTGTTAATTAGAAACAGCACATTAATTTTTGTTTTTGAAAAGTTGTTTTTTCATTTGTAAGTCCATATTTTATTAACATTTTTCATTATTGATTCATTAATTGAATTTTTTTAATTATTTTTGATTTTTTTTTTAATAATTTTCCTTCTGTTTTTGTTTTTTTTTTTTTTTGCAAAATTAATGAAAACAATTGAAGTTTTGTTTGAATTTTTAATAATTAACATGTGGATTTCTTTTATTTATTATATAATATTTATAAATATATTTTGTATTTATTTCGAATTTGTTTTTTTTTTAAGTATTTGATTTAAGATTAGGCTAATTATTACAATTCTTACTACTTATTGTTTAAATTTAATATTATTTAAGGAAAATTTAATACAATTTTGTGTTTTTGTGTTTTTGTTTGTGTATTGAGTTTATTTATTTATTTTATATAAATATTATAATGAGATTTGGTACAGTCATAATACTATTAAGTTTTTAGATTTAATAAAACAAATAAAAAAAATTTGTTAAATTTTAGGGGTTTTAAACAATTTTTTTTTTAATTTTTATTACTTTTTCATATTTATATACAAATTATCTCTTTTGTTTTTTAATAAAAATTTATAAATTTTAGTTAAAATTTTTTTTTTTTTGTTAAATTTTAAAATATAATAAAGCATTTTTTATTTTAAGTTATAATAAAAAACGACTTTAAAAGTCTGTTTTTTTTTAATTAAATAATTAAAATAATATAAAATAGTAAAACAAAAATAAAAATTATATAGGAACTAAAAGCACCAAATTATAGAAAAAAAAACTAAAAAAATTATTAGACAATTAAATGAAACAATCGTTGTATAGGGTGTTTTTTTTTTTAATAAAAAAATGGAAGAAAACTTATTAATTTTTTAAAAAATTATAATAATTATTTGTCTTTTTATTAGTTATACATACAATTTTTTTTAGCTTAACAAAAAAATTAAAAATATTGCAAATTAATTACAGCTTAAGTCACAGTTTTTCTTTTCGTAATTGTTTAAAAGATTTTTACTAATATTTTTTTTTTTTTTTTTATAAACTAGAAATATAATACAAAATTACAACATTAACTTTTGTTTTGGAACATTAAAATACTTTCAATTGCCATTTTTCTAGAGTTCTTATAGAGTAAAAGCTGTAAAAAGCAGCTTTTAACTTCAACTATGTTAGTAACATTAGGCAAAATGTTGCTAAAATGTTAAGGCCTTTTAGGGTTTAAGGTTTGTTAAGACTCATAGCAAGTTCCTTAACTTAAGAAACTTAAAAAAATGTTCAAAACATTCAGCATACAAAATGTTAATTACATATGGGAATTTTTAAAATATGTTAATAACGGTCCTTTTACATTTACCTAACATTTTAAGGACTTTTTGTCAAAAGCTGTAGTAAAATTTTGTGTAAGTTAACATATTTAACCAAGGAAAATTCACCTGAAATATTAAAAAAAAATTTAAAAATAATATTTGTACAATTTTTCAAAGATGTTGATAAAAGTTTTTTTCTGAATAATGTAAAAGATTTCTTTAAAAATTGTTATAACACAATAGTGAATTTTATTTGAAACGAAAATGCCAAGAACTTGACTTTGAGTTAAACTAACATTTGCTATTACGTAAATCAGAGGTGTGCTGGAAATCGGAAACGTAAAACGCAAGAATTTTAAAAGTCGGTTTTCAATAAGATTTCTGTAATAAAAGAATTTTATTAAACAGAATTTTATAACAAATATTTTAAAAATTAGATTAAAAGTGTTTTAAAAACAACTTTCAAACTCTGGCGTTTTACTTTTACGATTTCCAGCACACCCCTGAATAACATTTGATACTGCTGCTGATATTAAGTCATAAGTTATAAGTCGCTTGCTACCGTATTCACAGAAAACTAAATTGGTTTTAAAATCTTTTTTAAGGAAAATTTGCATGGAAATTTATGGCGTTTTCTTTTCTAAAAAAAAGTGTTGCATAAGTGTTTCATGTGACTTGGCAACATTTTTAAATGCTCCCCTTATTTTTAAGAAGTTTCATGTTTACAAAAGAACATAAAACAATAAAGTACAATTAGCGTAAAGTAAATTCAATTACAGGTGGTGGCAAGGTTACAACAATTCAAAGCAAACAGAAACAACAGATGTTTTTTGTATTGTATTGTTATTGTTTACGGCTCGAAACTTGTCACCACCTTGTGCTGAATTCGCCTTGATCTAGTGCTGCACTCATGCCCCTTTAATTAAAATAAGTGTTTAACATGAAGCATTTTTTTTTAATTCGAAAGGGAACATCATCAGAAAAGAACGCTTTGGTAAAAAGGCAGAATAAATGCAGAATTTTACTCAGAAAAGAAAACGCCATTAGTTTTAAAATAAATTTGAAATCTAAATTTTTTTTCAGGAAATTGTTTGCTGTAAAATTATTGAAAATTAAATATTAATTAACAGTTTAACTTAATGTTGGTTTAAGATGACATTAACTGTTAACATAACAGCATGTTAATAACATAGCTTTACAGTTTCTTAAACAAAATCTTCAAATAAGAAGTTTTATGAACGAAGTTGCTCTAAAAAGTTGTTTTACGATATAAAGAATTCACATTTAAGAGGCCTATAATTGTAATGCCTTTTTAAAAAACTTAGTTGTCAAAAGCAGTATGAAACGCGCCCCTTAAAAAGTATTTTTGCCCACATTTAAGCTAACATTTCTTTTACTATTTTCCTCTTTGAAAACATTTCTTTTCAAAAAATCCTTTCTAAGTTCTTATAACGGCTGGTGTTACATTTAAAGGAGGTTGTAAAGCCATAAAATTTTCCATATTCATAGAATTTTTACTAAATGGAGTCGTTGTTGAGTTACCAGCTGCTCCTTGTCCATCGTGCGTTTTCAAATGTTTTTTTCTATAACGTCTTAGTTTCTTACGAGCCATATAAAGATTTTGATTGAATTCCTTAAAGGAATGTGCTGAACGAAAATGTTCTTTATCACTTCGTATATGAGAATCGTCTGCTTCTGCGGGCTGGTGAGGGTGGTGGTGGTGATGGTGATGATGATGTGACAGAGGATTTTGATGATGATGATGAGAAGCCCCTGTTGCTGAAGCTGATGCTAGTTGTAAGTCATAACCATTATTATCGTGAGTTGGCGGTGGTGGCGGGAATATTAATGGGTTGTTAGCCCAATCCCGCCATAAATTTCAATCTTGCACACAACCATTTTGCTGGGACGATGCTGAGGGGGTGGAGGAATTGTTAAGTAAATCAGAATGACGGCGTTCTTCGCGACTCATAGAGAATTCATCATCCATATTGGAGGATTGCTTTGAGCGATCTGATTTACAATCCTCGTCTAGGCCCATAGAATGATGCATGGCAGCCGCAGCTGCTGCGGCATGATGTCTTTCCGAGGGTGGCAAAAGATTCAACATGCTCAAAGGTAAACCAGGAAATCCTCCGGGAAAGTCTGGATAAAAACCTTGAGGATTAAAGGGATTAAAAAGAGCATTAGGTCCTCCCAGTAGATCAGGCTCAGAGCTGGAAGGTCGGGGTCCTGTTCCCGCTAAAGAACCGCCCAAATCCACATCATTGGGCGGATGTTGGGCGGCATTACGCTGAGCCTCTTTGCGTGACTCTCTTTGTTCTTTAGTTTCTCCTGAGTTTTTACTAGAACTCGAGCTGATACCCATTTGTAGCATTTCCAAAGGAGGGCCACTTATGCAATCTTTGCGCAATTGCTCCAACTTCAAGGACTTGCCATATTTGCCACGCACATACATTAGCAAGGAATTATAGGGTATGCCAAAGATTCTTGAAGCCTGTGAGGTGGTCATTTTCTTATTCCAGACATGTTGTAAGGCCTCGGTTAGTTCAGCATTTGTCCAAGAACGTGGTGGTCCTCCTCTGGGTGCAGAATGTTGACCTTTTGGTCTAGGCACTACAAATAAATAAATAAATAAAACAAAAAAAGCACAATTTTTAATAAAAGATTATCTCAGATTTTAATGTTTTAATTTTTTTTTTGAATTTATTTGTTTGTTTGGTATCTTTATTTAAATTTAGCCAAAAATAGCATTAATAAAAAAAAACTACAACAAATTTAAAGAAAAACTTAATAAACTTCATCACCCACACCCTGCAGTGAGTTTTTGGTTTTGTTTTTACTTGAAAAGCTTAATACATGAAGAAACAACTACAATATCACAACATTATCATTGATCACACTGTGGTGGTTCCATATGCAAATTATGCACCACATATTCGTATTTTTACTATACAGCGCAACTAAAACAACAACAAAAAACCGTCTTTTGTTTGTTAACAATTGTATTCATTCAGCACCATCAAACCAAACAGTCAACCAACAAAAAAAAAATTTGTTCCTTTCAACTTCAATAAAATATTTGGTTTTGTACCGAAGATCTCAATTGAGAGTATGTGTTTAAAAAGTTTATAAGATGTTATCGCCAAACAACAACAATAAAAAAAAACTTATTGCCACAGGTTGTTGCCAAAGCAAAAGTAACAACAATATGTGATCTTTTGTTTGGCAATAATGTATTGTTGGGTATGGGAACAAGTTGTTACAGGTTTAAAAAGAAATTTTAAAAGTTTTCTTATTTAACTAAAGAAAAGTACCAGTACTGTGGCGGTTTAAAAGATTTGGCAACGTCTGAACAACACATAAAAAGCAAAAACTCTTTAAATTCTACAAAGAGTTGGCAACGTTTATTAAAATAAATTTTTCAAAGTAACAAAACTTTTAAACGTCTAATTGTGTACTATAACCTCTTCAAACTTTTCAGCATCTAACATCTACCATCCATTTGCGAAGATGTTAACATTTTTCCAATAGAAATACACAGAACTTAAAGTCAACATCTTTACAAGTATTTCTATATCATTGTATTCCTCCATTCTACAGCTTCCGGCTATTTTATTGTCATCACTGCAAGAGTGGCAGTAAATTATATTATAATAATTGTGGCATCACCGACAATATGGCATTAGTTTTGAAAGCAGAGTTACCATTTGTGAAGTTTTTACTTTTTTTTTATATTACAGTAGAATCCCAATAATTCGTAATCGCAAGGGACCGGCCATTTCTTACGAATTATAGGGGTTTTCGATTTAGCGGGGTTAAAATAAAATAAATTCAAACTAACGGGGTTTTTCAATTTATTTACAAAAACGATAAAAAAAACATAAAAAAATGGTTAAAAAGAAAAAATATATAAAAATTGTTCATGTAACAAACTGATCTTAAGAAAATAAAGAAACACACAGGGAAAAAACCCACGCAAAAAAATAGCGGTAAAAACAAAAAATCATTATTTCCATGTTTCTGTTGTTTTTATTACGAATTATAAGTGATAGTAAGCAAACAATTACGATTTATAAGAGGCAAAGAAGATTTTATTTGAAAAAAATTACGAATTAGCGAGGGGACCAAAATGTATGGACATTTTACGAATTAACGAGATTTTTTTCAAGGGACCGACAGTTTATTACGAATTATCGGGAATTACGATTTATCGGGGTACGAATTATCGGGATTTGACTGTATTTTATATTGTTTACAATTTTAAATAAATTTTGGTGTTTTCTTTTGAAATTTTGGAACTTTTGTGAAAAAAAGTCTTAAAAAATAGTTTTTTGTCTCCAGAAATGGTTATATTTTTAATTGATAGTAGATGTTTAAGGGTGAATTCATGTTCCACATTTTCAACAATATCCTTCCATTTTTACAGAAAAATAATTTTAAAATAGTTGTCAACGTTCAAATATAAAATTAGTTGGCTCGAAATTGGTTGGTAACGTTTTCACCAAAGAACTTAAGTTCAAGGTTAACACAAAGTTGTGATACTTCAGATTTTCTTTATAATTACAAAGGATTATAAAATAGTTGGTGAAAGCGTTAACCAATTTAAAGTAGTACCTTAGATAAAAATCAACGATGGTTTAAAAGAACTATGTTGCAACTAGAGTTGTAAAATCACAAAAACCGTTGGAAACATTTCAACAGATGAGACATGATTGTTCGCAAATACACAGTTTTAAAAAAGTCTAACTCAATATAACAATATGTGTTTGATATCTTGTATAGAAATATTGGGTATGAGATAAAGTTTAAATAAAAAAAATTACAAACGGAATGACAAACTTTTATATACCCTTTTCAACCTGTGGTGAAGGGTATAATAAATAAGGAATTTAACCAAAGCTCACATGAAGTGTTTATAAGTCGCGGATACCCGGCGTGTGCTTTTAGGCTAAAAAAAATTTATTAGTGGAATGGTTTAATTAAAATTAGCTAGATAGTTTCGAAGAGGCAGAACTTATCCTTTAACTGCTTTATTCAAAAATACAGATCCCTATCCAGATTTTAAATTAAACTGCCGCCTATCCACCCTCATGGTCCTATTAAAAAAAAAAAAAATAAATATCCTATGTATCCATCTGAAAGGGATATATCAATATTTCAAGTTATATTAAAATTCTTTTGATAGCTTTGGAGTGGCAGAAGTCGCCCCCTGCCTCCGCTGGTAGTAGGGTTGCCAGAAACAGATATTCAAATAACTGGACAATGTAAAAATTCACATTGATTTTCTAAAAATAACTAGACAATCTAAAAAGTAAAAAAAAAATTTAATACATAAAAAAAATTTGAGAAAACGTAACAATAAAAATTCAGTTTTACGTCATATTACACATCGTAACCTTAAATCAAAAAAGGCATGAATAACAAAAAAGTCTAACTTTTCTTGCGAAATAATCGTAAGCGCGAAAACACGAATTTTACTGGAGAAGATTTTTTTCTAATTATCTTAATATCACTCCGAAAATCCAAAACTATTTGTGCACTATTTAAGATCTTTATCCAATACGTGTAGAAATGGATCAGTGCATTCCACTGATAAGATTTCTAAAATCGGTCCCTCCGGAAATGTCTGTAGATCCCTAATCCTTTACTTAAACTGGAATACAAGCATTTGGAATTTGATTTAAAACGGACTAACCGTTTACAGGTCCAGAAAAATTCTGTTGTTTGTCCTTTAATCTCCTACTGCAAAATAATAGCCAACTTATGCGTACAGATTTGAAAGAAGAAGCCCCGGTAGGCTAGCTGGTAGTTCGACAAGCGGGAGCTTTGCGGGATTAGCTCAGGAAACAAAACTTTGGGATATTTGTGTACCAACTTTCACCAAGTTTTAGTATAAGCAGGTAATTTTATTAAACAAATCGTTGCCAACTTTAAGACGGAAGCTCGAAATTGTAAAGAATTGCCAATTAAGGGATATTTTTACTTCAACTTTTACATTTAAAACTTGACAATGTTTAAACGGTGGTGAATTTGTTAAGCTTTTAGTTTAAAATAAAATAAGATTAGTGAAAAAAAACTCAAGTGGAGTTATCAATATATTTATAATGATCGAAATAGCATAAAGTACATACTAAAGACGAATTTTATAGTTTATTAACTTAAATTTTGATATTTTAATTAGGCTTAAGTTTATCAAATTTAATTTTTATTAAATTATTTTTATGAACAAAGGAATTTTACAACATAAAATTATTAAAAATTTATTGATAATTTTTCATTCTTGTTTTGTCTACTGTCTTTCTAATTTCAAAGCACGTAAAATTGTATAGTGAATTGAAATTTGCTGACAGCAAACTGAAGTTTCGTGTGCAAAAGATAAAAATCAAAAAGTGAAAAAAAATCTGCTTTGATTTTTTATGTTTAAGCTAAGTGCTATCTATGTGCAAACACTTTTGTTATTATTTTTTTTTTTTTTTTTTTTTTTGTTAATTTGAAAATCGATAATCAATTACACCAATACCATTGATTAAAGATTGATGTTTGACTGTAGACTGAAATCTGATGATGTGAATTATTCTCGAAACATGTAAATGTGACCCGAGTTCAATCCCGTGTTAAGTCAAAAATTAATTTATAAAAAAAAACTTGTTTACTTCATATAAAACAGGTTTAGCTGCAACTTGCACTGCCACGTTTACGTTTAAAATACTTTGCAACTTTATGACTACCTTGTAAATAGCCCATATGTATTTTCTTACTACCTTGCCAGTACCGTCAAACGTTAACGCTGTGTAAAGCTATTTTCCTTAAAAATGTTTTTTTTTGTCATGAAAACTTTTTCCCTTACCCAACAACATAACCACACACTTAAACACATACACTCATGAAAAATCATCCGTGAAATCTACAAGACAATATATAGAAATTTTTCTTTGATTATTTATAACATAAACTTTTTAAATTCTTTGACCTTTAAACGAATTTTGTCCATAAGATAGAGGTCAACACGTTTTTTAAGTAACTGAAGTAGTAAAAAAAGTATTTTTAAATAATTGTTCATGCAAAAAAAAAAAAAAAATTCTAAGAAAAATATACTTTTTCAAACATATACACAAACTATTCTTAAACAATTGTTGATATGACCACAAAAATGAAGCGAAAAAATCCATATTTAAATGTTCCATATCGGCCTGTCTGTCCGTCTGTTTGTCTTTCAGAACGTTAACAACTACTACAACTATCAATATTGGTAACAATATTTTAAACACAGCAAATTGTATTTTTGATTTTAAATACATGTTATATTGAAAAAAAAAATCGTTGAAAAAATAATTTTTCTATTTGTAGCAAATCTTAAATCACGTTTAAAATGTGAACAAATCAGTTAATCACACCCACACAATTTTAAATACTCTATAAATGTTTGTATTATGGGGCACCAGCAAAAACAAATTACATAAAGAGTAACCAGCACACAAGCAAGGTAGATAATTTTCGAGGGGGTTTAAGGGGCCTTTAAGAGAAGAAAAAAAAATAAAAGATAGTTTATCCGCTTTGGAGCGCCTTACTCTAAGGAGTTGTAAATAGTTAAATAAAGATTCTTATCTTAGCAGAAGTTTTTTTTTTATCCATTTTCCTTTTTGTTTATTTGGATTTCTGTATTTTTTGGCAAAGGTTTTTTTAGGGGTTTAGCAAAAACTGAATTGCTGTAAAAAAATCTAAAAGATTTTATTTAAAGATTAAGCTTTTTTGCCTTTCAACATATCGTATTTAAATGCTTAATGGCTGTTTTTAGCTTGGGAGACATTAGAGAGACAAAAAAAGAAAAAAAAAACAAAAAATAGAAAAAACCGGGAAATAAAAAAGAATTTTGGCAAATAAAAGATTGCGATTTTAAGAATTTAAATTATGATTTAATACCTACTGTTGTGAAAAACAAATTATTGATTGAAAATATTCAAAATAGGAAAATAAAAATTAAGAAAGCGATCAAAAAAATGGATGAAGTACGAGGGTCATAATAAAATCTTGGTTTGTTTGTTTAAACTGAAAATAATTCGTGCTACAATTTATTTAAAAAAAAAAAAGCCTGGCGTAGTTATTTAAACAACCCAAATATAAATAAAAACTCTCCCAAAGAAAAAAAATATTGAATGAAATATTGATACGGAAACAGTGTTGGAAAATATAGATTAAATATCATTCCTTAGTGTTCGGTTCTGTAGATTTGTGCAAAACACAAACGCTAATAGTGTTTGTGTAGTAAATCATTAAAAACCCGTCTCTCTGTCTCTGATCTGCGAACACAAAAATAATACTTTCTAATCCAACTCAACCAAAAAGATGAGAACATTTAATTGCGTTCGGTTTTTTTTTAATAACAAACTTTATTGTGTTCGCAAGGTTTCTTTCAAATGTGCTAAATTCCCATTTCATATTATTGCGTTCAGTTCAGCACATTCATGTTTGCTCGTTTCAATTGTACTTAGCACCCTTTTGATTGGTAAAAAATGAAATTTTTTACAAAAACAAAATACAAATACCAAAAAAATCCAGCAAAAAAAATTTACACAAACCAAACATGTACACTCAAGCTATTCGTGCTGCGGTTGTTGCTTAAATTTTTAGTTCGCTCATTTCTTTATCAAAAAACATTTTTGAAAAGAAGAACAGAACACTAAATAATGTTCGTTACATTCTTGAAAAAAGTTACGATCGGTATTAAGGGTTGTGTTCGTCTACACAAATACAAAAAAAAAAAAAAAATAATCGTTTCCAGGCGCGTGAGCTGTACGCTATATAATGTTCGGTTTATTTTCGAACACTGCGTTGAATACAAGCTGCTTCAATTACACACACCAACAAAATTCTGAAAAAGTCGCAACCGGGGGACTAACTTATACTTTTCTAAAAGTTTTAGTTGCGCTGAATCCGAATCCGAATCTGTACTCAAACTTTCTCCATTTCATATGAAATTTTATTGGGACTTAATGTCATTTGGGTATTAGTTAATTATAAAATAACTCCAAGGAAAAACAAATAAAATAACGTCAAAAAAATTAAATAAACCCGAGAAGGCTATCCAGCTTTTCCATAAGTCTGGGATCACACTATGAAAGTTTTCTTTTAGAAAGTCTGAGTTTATTGGTGAGAGGGGAAGAGAACATGTCGAAAATACCATGAATATAGCGAAAATTCGGGTTTGTCAAACTTCAGGTTAATGCTATCTATGTTCACACTTGGGTTCTTAAACGCGTTTAAGTGCCTCGAACGTGATGAAGCTCTAGTAACATTAAAATCGAGATGATTAACCATACATTGAAGTTATTTGTTAATCACTTTAATTTGACATGATTACAACTAAATCACTTCATTAAGCACATAGAATCCTCTGGACATACCTCAACCTGAGTATCTGGACATACCTTGTTCCTGAGTACAATGTAGAATCGGCAACAATGAACGTTTCTTCTACGTGTGCAACCAATCACGATTTTTTCTGAATGTTTTATTTCGTCTTTAAATAATTAAATAACTTATCAACTATTTGCTTAAACGCATTCAGATATTTCAGAGATTCACAAAGTTTAAACCTTAATTTTGAAAGGAAATTTGTAGAACTTTCAAGTTTATATGGTTATAAGGTTTTATAAGTAAAAAATAGTTCGCACCGTTAAAACGCCTCGGCATATGACGAAAAACTGTTTCTTTTTAAATTTTACGATATCGCGAAAACCTGATGCGATGGAGAAATTCAGGTTAAAAATTTGTTGGCCTGTGTTATCGTTATTTCCTTTTTTTTATCTGGTTAAATATATTTAAAACGTTTTATACGATTATCACGTTTAAATCTCTTAAAAACTCATGTGAACAGATTTTTATGAAAGTAAAAACTTTATCATGGGAAAAACTGTCAATCATCTTAGAAAACCCTTTATGTCTTAACAAAAAAAAAACATAAAACACATTTCAGTGTTTAATTACTGTTAATACTTTTCAAAACAGGTAACTTTAGCCATTCATAAAAATATAACTGGCCCTAAACCTGTCAATCAATATTTAATTGAAAAAATTACCCTTTAGAAAATTCATATATTTACATGATATAAAAGTGTTTCATATGTTTCAGGAAACAATATTTAACTTATGTTAGATCTATACAAAAATTGATTGAAAATGAAATTGAAATCCATTATTTTTTTTTTATTTTTATAGCTTGAGGTTTGAAGTAGAAAAATGTATATGAGACAAAGGTAAAATATCATAAAAAACAAGTGTTTTCTATTTCTTTATTACGAAATAAAAGTCTTAATACTTTGCGCCAGACACTTGTTTATAGGAAAGTCTTAGTTTACATTAAGCAAAATTAATTTTTCCTTTAGCAAACTTGCCTTTACTACTACAATTTTCAAAATGAAACTGCTTAGCAACATGTTCTAGGAGTTAAGTAAAACTTTTATTTAACCCTGTTTTAGAGTTGGAACGTATGAAAGTTTAGATTATTTTTGCTTAATGTAAAACCATTCAAAATAAAGTAACGCAATCATTGTAAAAAAAAAGGTTATAAATGGAAAGACAGACGGACAGCCACACTTTAATGGTGGAAACAATATTTAAATATTGTTTTTTTTCTGTTTTTGTTTCATTTCATAGAAATAAAACTCTTGATATGCATAGGTGCACATGTTCAATGAGCAAATAGTACAGGAAAACCACAAAATTGAATTTACCGCCTCACATGATTTGATGCATTGATTTTTATTTCAAAGTTTTTTTTCTTTTATTATGGCTGTTACTTTTTTTTTTTTTTTTAAATTGACTGTTAAATGGCTGCTGCAATTGTAGTCAATTTAAAATTAAAAAAATAAAAAAAAACTTCTCAGTGACATAAGTAACAAATGCATAGAGAAAATGAACTTATAAAATTTTTTTTAAAGAATATAATTGAATGCACTGCAAGAAAAGTAAAGGATTAATTTCATTAGTGACATGAAAGCAGTTTGAGAATTGTCAATTGAAATTTTTCTTTGTTTTTTTTATGTCAATAAAAATAAACTTTTTAAGGTTTGCAAATTTTTTTTCTCTTAAAAACCTCTTGCTGAAAACTCATCGGGTATATAGTGTTGAGATGCCTCCAGGGTAAGTTGCAGTGCTGAAATATAGATTACAGGGCCCAAA
Source organism: Pollenia labialis (assembly GCA_949318255.1). Lineage (NCBI taxonomy): Eukaryota > Metazoa > Arthropoda > Insecta > Diptera > Polleniidae > Pollenia > Pollenia labialis. The sequence goes on along the minus strand of OX439143.1, from coordinate 133,186,099 downwards.
TCGTCGCACACGTGTTCCAATGAACTTTCGTATCGAATAAAACTTCGTGAGAAAAACGAGATTGCGGCATTCGAAAGCTTTCGAATCGAAATTTCGTTAAAAAATGCAATGCACTTTTCGCCCCATATAAATCAACAGTGTTGATAGTGCCCTTAAAAAAAGTTGACTTCGGTTTATTTATGGGGCTTTTTTTATAACGGCGACGCTTGCCAAAAAGAGCAACGAAGCAAAGGAAAAATTCGGAAAACTATAGAAATTCGGAAAAATTTTACAAATTCAGAAAATTTGCAAAAATACCGAAAATTCGCGAAAGTTTTTAATATATCAAAAAAGCCATTAAATTGATTAAAAGTCCCTAAAACTAAAAGCAATGGCAAAATTTCGATAAAAAAAATTTAAATTAGCGGAAATTTGCAAAGAGCGGCATGAAGCAAAGTCTACTACTGGAAAAAATCAAAAAACTTACAAGGAAAAATCGCTTCTATCGCAAACATGACTAAAATTTGGGAAAAATTGCAAAACCGAATGTTATTATTTTGTTTCTTATTACTGAAAAAATTTGTAAGAACACAATTAAATGTTTTTACGAAAGTTCTTAACCTTTCGAATGATAATTCGAGTGAAGGTATTCGATCGACTACTCGTTATCGAATGACATAATCTCAAATTTCGATAGAAGTTTTTTGATATCGAAGGGGATGATTTCAAAAAGTAAAATTTCGATCAAAGGCTCTCGACCACGACTGCGACGATCTGGGCCCAGGTCACTAAAGCTACGGTCACACTTATCAAATATTTGACGAAAAAAACGGGACCAACAAGCAAACTAAATAATTATATCCTTCAATTTAAATATTTATTTAGATTATAACACCTCATTTTACAAAAAACAATTTTTTGCTATGTCTTGTAGTATAATAAGCTTGATTTGTTATATTAAGACCAATTTAAATCTCATTAACTATTTACAAAAAAAGGGGTTACGCTTATTTGGTCAAATATTTAATAACTGTGACCGCAGCTTTAGGCTTTAAAAATGTTGATATTTTACTACCAAAATAAACAACACACTTTAATACGCAATAATAATAAGCTTGATTGTTCAAGCTTTTCACTGCTGCTGAAACCCAAAAAACTAAAGTGTTATTGAACTGCAGTTCCAAAAAATTTCTTAAATTTTCTAAAGTCTCTTAGCAAAGTCACTAAAATATCAGCAGTTATGTAAACAGCTGTGTATAAACAAGAGCAGATCAAGTCTTCAATTCAGGGACGGGCGTACAAATAGTGCCAATTCGCTAAGGACAGCCTCCGAACCCAATTAGGAATAGAATTAGAAAACCAGTGCACTAGCCGAGAGGGGGTCTTAGGAGTCGTAACCTCATTGGATCCGCGCTTGCGCTCAAGTGTATAGTTCAAATAACTCTTATGATAAATATGTTGAAATTTGCTTAAACAAACTTGACTTTAGTGTAGTTCTCTTGCTTAAAGAATCGGCTTCTTAAATAAAATTTAAAAATGTGCTACTTTTCCGAATAAAAATTCATCACTTAAGTCGTCAATTTTACCAGACCATATTCTATAGCCGATTTTAAAAATTTAGAATTTTGACAATTTGCTGATAATTTAGGAAAAAAAATATTTAAAAAAGAAGTCATGATAAATTTTAGTTTTTTATTTACAAAATACTGGACCAAGGTATGTTAAAAATAGCCAATTTAAAAGTCGAATATTTCCTAAAATTTAAAGGACTAATTATGCCTGTCGCTAACTTTTTTTTTTTATAGAACTCGACTAGAATATTTCACTAATAAACAATTTTTAAATCAGGCTAAAATTAAGAATTCAGGATCGTTTTTAATATTCGTAATACCCGAGGTGCCTTATTTTGGGAACCTATGGTGTCTATCGTTATAACTCTTTACACTCCAAATCCAAAACTTGAACTTTAATTTTATTCAAATTGGACTAGTCGCTTAAAAAATCCAGAATTATTTAAATTTTTTTTTTTTTCAAAATCTCCCACTGTGCAGTTGTCTTCACATATCGGAATCTTGTAAACAAATTTTAAGCCTTAAACTCAACTACAAGCCTTTAATTGCGACTTCAAATTTTATTCCAATCGGATTAACAGTTAAAAAAATTCAGTATTAACTTTTGTGTTCAAAATTTCCCACTATGAGCTGAGCTGTAGATAATCTTATGGCCAATTTCACCAATTCTATTTATATATCAATTCATATTAAATATGGGTTTTCATATAATTTTATTTTTATTTGACATGAATAATGAATTTTAAAAATTAATTGATTTTTAAAAAATTTGGTGAAATTGGCCATTAATGTTTATTGGCTTTTCTCTCAGTGTATTTTGTAAATAAATCTATATTATCTCTTAATTCTAATAATTTTTAGTATGTAAATTGGAAATTTACTTACAGTACTTACTTTTCTTTTTCAGAAAGGGCGGCGCATCACCTGGCATACCTCTAGGATCGGACATTTCCATTAGGGGATTATATAATTTGCCGGGATCAATGCCAGGTGGAAATAAGCCCAAAGGTGAGTCTAAACCAAACACTAAAATAAGAAAAGAAAAGAATATTAGTTTTTAAAAATTAAAAAAAAAACATGAAAAATTTTGCTAAAAAAAAATAAATTGGAAAAAACAATAAACACTTTCAAAATTTCAGAAAAGGGACTAAAAGTAGGGATTGTTAATAAGAGTTGTTAGCTTTGGTTTTAATTAGATTTAAATTTCGGTTAGTTAGTCACACATTAAAAAAAGTTTAAAAGAAGATGGAAAGCTAAAAATCAGATTTGGTTGCTGTTATGAATCGCTAAAGACAACACGTGATTTTATTATATTGACCTTGCAGAGTTGCATTTCAGCTCATACCCTTGTTTTCACCTTTGTATACTTCATTCTAATTTTATTTTGTCTGTAAAATTTCTTTTGTTTTAATTTTTTTTTTTTTTTATATTTCTTAAAAGAAACAATAGCTGTTGTTATTCTATTAAGATTTTATGCTTGAAGAGTTTTCAGCGTTCATTCCTGGCTAAACTTTACATATACACACGTATTCCTTAAGACTACCGCCCCATACTCAAATCGAAACAATAGAAACAAATAAACGTAATTTCACAGGATATTTTTTTTTAAGGATGTGTAACTAACAATAAACCAAATTCATTGCATAAGTGATAGAAAACTTAACATATACTCATGCCAAGATCCTGCTAGTAAATTTTTTTCTCAATAGAATCCTTGAAATTTACGAAAAAAAAATAAAGCATCAGCATATGACAACGCATATAATATTGACATTAAGCGGGGATATGAGTATAAAGGATTGGAGCAGGGGTAGCGAGGATTTGCTCGTTTTTCTAAGAGAATTGATGTTACTGATGAATATGATGATTTAAACAAAAGCATGAAAATCTTTCTTAAGATTTCATAAACAACAAATGATTTGAATACAAAAGTCTTCTTTCGAGTGCTGTGCTTACAACATATATGTGCGCAACTGGAATACTATATGTCACATTTTATTATAAAGACAATAATTTTGTTAAAGGAATCTTCTCTGTATGCTTATTTTTTCTTTGCTTCGACAAATGATTATAACGATTTTGACTTTAATTTGTTGGCATTAAGCATTGAATATGATTTAAATATATGCCGCGTTTGATTTGAAATAAAAAAAAAAATTATGAAAATGATTTCCTTTTTTTTTCTTTTTTGTAAGAATTTGGCAAAGAAAACTCTTAACTTCCGTGCTAAGGATTTTACAATATATTAAACTCCATTTTTAACAGCAAATGTTAACGCTACTTTAGGCATAAACTTTCACAAAATCTTAACACTATGGAGTTTAACTAAAAAAATGGAAAACAAGTGGACACTCGTGGACAGATAAGTGGTGAGACTAAAATGTGTCGAATAAAGTCATTACAAAAATAACATGCCATTGTAACTTACGAGTACAACAAAAAAAATCTACTAAGAAATATTTGTGCACAAACCTACAACAATATTCGCATCCAAAGAAGACATATTTATGCTGGCTGTCGGTTTTTTGTATTTATCTTGTTTATTTTCATTTTTTTAGTATAAAGTAGACAATCTGAACCGGTAGGCAACCAGGTACACAGGATAACATTTTTCACCAATTAAAGTATGAAACAAAAATTAAATCAGTTTTAATTAAAAAAATATTTAATCAAGTGAATTAAACGTTTAGTTGAAAATATTAATTTGCACCAGTTAACAATTTCGCAAACTCACTTGATTAAACGTTTAATTCAGTTGATTAAACGTTTAATTCATTTATCGAAAGAAAAAAAAATATGCCTCATTAAATTTTTTTAAAAATCAAAAGTAGCGTAACCTCCAGTCTAGTATGCCTCATATGGCTTACCGTAAAAAGTCGTTGTCTTTCTTGACTTTAGGTTATTTATGCAGTAGTTAGTGGGAAATATATTTTTTTATTACTTCAAATATAAATTCATTTTTGTCGCATTACCTTCATAATTCCTTTGCCAGTCCTTAATTTATTTTATATATCCTGCGCTAATATATGTATGTGAGTAAATTTTTTTCCTTAAAAAATCTACATACATGTCCTCCTTGCACCAATATGTATGTTCGTACGTATATGCAAAAAGAAAATATTTTTTTCCATACTTTTCCTTAAGTAAACGGATATTATTAATACGTACAGTTTGAAGTTTCATGTGGTGGAAAATAAAAAAAAAAAAAAAAAAAACTCGTGAAAGAAGTCACTAACTGTCTGTTTTGGTTGGAGTTTTGTTTGTGATTTAAAAAATAAATAAAAAATGTAGAAAAAGTTTATCGAGTCAGAATTAAGTTGTATAAATGTAAAATTATTTGTCAATGTAGGTTTAAAGTTATAAATAAAATTTATTAAAATTGAAAAACTTTGAAAATCAAATGTATGCAAGTTTAAATGTTTGTATCCTTTTAAATCTATACATCACCACAAAATCTATAAAATTTATGATTTTGAAAAAAAAAAAATTGGGTTTAAATAAAAATGTTAGGTTTAAGTTGAAAGTCCCCGTCCATATAATGAACGATTTTCTGCTGAAACTTTCTTCAATTCTGTTTCTTTTTATAAAAAATAAAGCTTAGGCTGCCTAAAAATATTTTATTTATTGAAATTTTTAAATAAAAAAACTAATTTTATATATTGTTTAGTAAAAACCCAGTGTGGTGTATGAAAGATTTTCTGTAGAAACTTTATTCAATTCTGTTTCTTTTTAAAAAAAATAAAGCTTAGGCTTCCTAAAAATATTTTATTTATTGAAATTTTCAAATAAAAAAACTAATTTTATATATTGTTTAGTAAAAACCCAGTGTGGTGAATTTTGGTTTTAGTGGTAAATTTCAAATTTTGTGAAAATGGAAAAAAACTTTTAAAATTTTACTTGTCTCAATTTTATAAAAAAATGTTTCTCTAAGTGGTGAAATTTTGAAAAAAAAATTTTTTTTGCTGCTTAAGTTTGACGTTAAAAAAAATGTTGATAAAATAAAAACATTACTAAAATATTGAACATTAAATACTTGATAATAACAAAAAAAAATTGGTGTGGTAAGATTTTGCTGTAGTGGTCAGGTTCGAAAATATAGTCAAATTCAAAAAACTATAAAAAATTTAACTTTATATACATAAATTTAAAAAAAATCAAGTGTGGTGAGTTTTTTCGTTTAGTGGTGAGTTTTGAAAATAGTTCAAAAATTGCTAAAATATTAAATAAAACTCTAATTTTATATAATTTTTATTGATTTTTGTTCTTGGTGATGAATTTGAAATTATCACAAACATTTGTGAAAATGAAAAAGCTTTGGAAATTTTCAACTTTGTCAAAAGTTAAATAAAAATTAAGTGTGGTACAACTTTCCTCTTCAAATTTGGAAAAAATATTGGAAAATCAAATAACTTTTTGTTGCTTAAAGCCAACTTCCCAAAAGATGTGCTAATTTTTTAATAATTTAGTAAAAAGAAAAAAGATTTTTAAGAATTATTAAAATTTTGAGGTATAATTCATTTGGGATAGCAATTCGAAAGATCTTTAATTTGCATTTCTTTATTATTTAATTATATTGCCGGAGCATGCCTTTCCAAAATCCCTCCTCTTTTCTCTCTTACTCTCTTACTGCATAAAAAATGCTCCTTGTAAAATCATCAATAAAAATAATATTATAATTTGATTTGATATACTCCCTGATGCCTTCAAGCCAACTGTTGCATTTGGAAGCATCACGCACCAAAGGTCTTTCAACCAAACAACTCAATCCCTAATGCTCAACCTACAAAAGAGGAGTTGGTGCAAGGGCAAATTCTTCTCACAGCACATGTTGCATCCATGTGTCATAAGTAGGAAAACAAGTAAACTGAAAGGAATTACAAGTGATAAAGTAACAAACGACAACAAGCAAAAAGTATATAACTCCTAAACGCAGTATAGAACTGAAACCAGGACATAAAGTCGCAACAGTTATTAGCAGACAGTTGCAACTGAGGCAAAGAAAATGTACAAAGGCACTTATTAAAAATATAGAACAAAAAACAATCCGAAACGTAAATGTCAAGTCATAATGTTAAAAAAATAAGACAAACAAAAAAAGTTGTAAAAAGGAAACATGACAAACAAAGTAAACATGTTGCTTCAACATACATCAAAGGGTCCTGGCAAAAACGAGCATGAAAATAAAACATACAGAATCCTGTATCTCACATACGTTGCTATAAATGCGTACATGCGACAGCTAAATTTTTTATTAAGGATTTCCGCTTGTTTTATGAACATTATTTTTATAAATATGTTTGCTAAAGGATAAAGTTTGTTTTTTTTTTTTGCTTATTAGAAGAAAGTGTTTATTATTTCTCCTTACTAAAAACCTACTTAAGTACTCACTGTGCGGCGGAGTAAGCGCCAATGAAGACATACCAGGAAAGGGCAACGGTGAGGGTGGATGTGGTGGCCCATCTTGAGGATTGTAGTGTGGTGGCAGGCTCATTGGTGAGGTTGGTGTGAATTCTTTGCTTAAACGATTCATAGACTCTTCTAAACGTTCATGGGCTGAGGGTCCTCCCGGACCCGAAGGACCTCCGGGTGGTGGACCAAAATTTGGTATGCCTGGCATACCCATTTGCCCCAAAATGCTATTGGCATAGGCATTATGTTGGTGCATTTCTCTTTGTTCTCTTTGTAAAGCCTGATCTCTTTCTCGGGAGTGTTGCTGGGAGACAGCTGCTGCTGCTGCAGCGGCAGCCAAAGATAAATCCATTTGATGTTCCATATGCTGGAAGGGGTTTTCACCTCTTGCGGCTGCTGCTGCAGCTGCTTCGGCGGCTGCTTGCATTTGGGCTTCCAAGACCTCCATTTTGCATTGGGTCTCGATAGCTCTATCTCGGTCTAGTCTCAAGTCTCTGAGGCTTGCTGTGGCAAATGGATTAAGCTTATTGTTTGATGAATTAGGGGTAGATGAAGAGGATGGTTTATTTAATTGCCTTATATCTTTTAAGGACAAAACAATACGGTTATTATTATTTAATTTACTGCTATTGTTATTATTGGTGGAGTCTTCATTGTCTGAGGCCGAATGATGACCACTTGTGTCGTTATCTTTTTTGGTGGTGCACAAATCCTCTGGTCCATCCGAGTTCATGGACAAGGCCGATTTGCGCCTTCTATTTAGCTCATTGGTGTGGTGTATTAATTGCTCTATATCTTCTTCCTCTTCCTCCTCTTCTTCGGGCTCTCTTTCCTCTTCCTCTAAATCTTCTGAGGAATTTAAAAGCGCTGGTTGGGAGTTATTGTTATCGAAGTTTAAATTATTGTCCAAAGATTTATCATTAACAATTAGATCTTCGGGGTGTTCATGACTATCATTGCCGCTATCACGTCCGCCTACCTGATCTTCCTCGTCATCAGCTAGCTCGGACTTAATCACAGTTTTTAACGGATCCTCAATGGAGCTCTCGGTTGGTCGGTCTGCTGTTATTTGTTTATTTTCTTTTGAACTTAAATCTTTACAAAGATCTTCAGGTTGTTCCTCTGAATCTTGTGTTTGTGGTGTTAAGGATTTATTAAGCATGTCGTGGCTTAGTTCCCCCGATCTTCTTCTAGGTCTAGCTTGTTTTCTTCTGGGCATAGGAGATGTGCACAAGTCATTGTGACTTAGAGAATCATTTAACATTTCATGATCACTTTCCAAATCATGGTCCAAATCACGCTCTCTTTCTCGTTTGCGTTGGTCCTTTTCCCGCCTGTAAGTGGAGCCAAATAGACGTGAAGGTAATATAACCTTTGACCCCGAAGTTACCATAGAGGGGGACTCCTCATCGAAGCTGGAGCATCTTTCCAATTCCGAAGATAACAAGGAGGTATCTAACAATCCAAATTCATCGGGTGAAGCAGCAGGGGTGGGTGTATGTTGGGGTATAGAACTTTCCACTAGACCCCGTACTTGCAAAGATTCTCCAGCATCTATTAAGGTGTGTAATTTCTCCTGGGCTACACTTATCTCGCCACGATACATAAAATCGATAATGGCCTGCACTACCCAACCACGAAAATCTTTTAAAACAATTACAGGATGTTTGCAGGGTGTATCGGCAAAAACTCGCTGAAAGAAAGGCGAGCAGGCGGACAAGACCATTTTGTGGGCCCTTATACTAGTCTCAGCACAAACCAGAGTAACATCCACCAATGTTTTAGTTTGCAACAAAGCATCGAAAGCGTGCATCAAATGATTCTGATGATTATTCCATCTTAAGCTGTAGTGGTCAGGAATGGATGCAGCTGGTCTTGTGGTGACATTATTGGCCAATAATGTATTCACCATACTGTTGGCGGTGAGCGTATTTAAAGCTGTCTTAGTGGTATTGGTATTGGTCATATTTGGTGTCGAAATAGGTGCTGTGGCTGAGGTGGTGGTTGTTAAAGCTAAAGCTTCGGATGATTCTTTTTCCAAAGCCATGGTGTTAGCCAAAGGTGTGGGTGGTAGACCGGGTGGTAAAATGGTAGCAGCTAGAACTCCGTTATAATGTAAATCTTCGTATGCAGCAGTATCTGCCGTTAACGACAGTTTACGCCTTTTAATGATTTCCTCTGATTCCTTTAACATTCAGTTAAAATTAAAAACACTTTTCGTCTTGTCTCTATTTTTCCCCCCCTGATTCTAAATGTTCGCTAGACTATTGTATCACGTGAACGTCTTTGAATTTGTGTATATGAATGATTTTTTTGAAGGTTATTCTACCTTTTAAAAACGTTTTTTGTGTTTGTTGTTGTTCCTGTTCTCAAAAAAACCAAATCACGTGGTGGCGTTTAAGGAATTTAATAAGAAGACAAGTGAAAGATTCCTCTGTGACGTTGTTTTCTTGGTGGTAGTGATGTTTTCTGTATTTGCCACTCGCTTTTTTTAGGGTTTAAAGTCCTTTAAAGTTGTTATTAATGTCTGCAAAGATAAAAAAACAAAACAAAATATTTATAGAAATATACAAGAAATAAAAATAAAAGATATTTGTGTAAATAAACCAACTTAAAGACGACAGAGTTTTCGAATTCAGATTTTTTTAACGAAACAATATTTAAGTTTAAAGAAAATAAAGGACCTTTTCATACATTGTGGTTTTATTTGACAAAGTTTTATACAATTAAATTTTTTTAATTCTTAAATGTTTTTATTTTAACAACTCCTTAAATTATTAAATTAAAAAATGGCGCTCAGTTCAATTTTGCTTAATTTTTGAAATTCATCAAATTTATTTTGTGCCATTAAACTCTAAAAACTCGTTATTTGCGGAATATGCATATAAGCAAAAAATTACATACGTATGTATGTAAAAAAGCTTTAATGGGTATAATCGGCATTCTTATAAGCGAAAAATGCAAATACTTTTAGAAACGTTCAAACAATCACTATAAGGATCATAGTATGTATCATAACATTTAGTAAAAAAACATTAAACTTTAAAAGTAAAATTGTTTGCGTTTTGTTATGGACCTCCTCATATATAGTTTGTATCAGTTTTTCAAAAAATAAACAGCAAATCATTTAGCGTTCGACTCATACACCCAGGAACGAAATATATTTTTTAGTGTTTGTGTAGACGAACACAACCCTTTACAACGTTCGTAACTATTTTCAAGAAATACCCGAACATTATATAGTGTTCTGTTCTTCGATAAAAACAAAACAATTGTAGTGGCTCTGTAGACAAACATAATATTTGAATATTCTAAAATGTTTCTTTTTTACATTGATAAAGAAATGAACAAACAAAACATTTTAGCAACGACCGCAGCACGAACAGCTTGCGTGTGTATATGTTTTTATTTCTGGCTTTTTGTTGTTGTTTTATGTTTTGTATGAGTATTTTCTTTTTGTTAAAATTTTTTAGGATTTTTTCACAGCCAAAAGGGCTTTAAGTACAACACAAACGAAGGAGAACCGATGAGCTGAAACAAACACAATGAAGTTTGTGGGTTAAAAACACCGGACGGAATTAAGTCTTCTCATCTTTTGTTTAGTTGGATAAGAGTAGTATTATTTTTGAGTTCGATAGATGACAAACAGGAAAACGTAATTTTTTAATAGTTTCCTACACAAACGCTTTTAGTGTTTGTGTTTTCCACAAATCTACCGAACGGAACACTAAGGAGCGATATTAAGTGTTTATTTAAAAGCAGTGGTTTGTATTGTGAAAATATGAAATTTATACAAAAATGTATTGAGCGTTACAGTTGACAACATTTTTTTATTTATATAATTTATCTGTAAATTTAAGGATTGCAAAAAAATTAACAGCAGAGCCGCCAGACAGAAACGATATATTTTTTTTAATTGAAGTGGATTTTTTTTTATTAAAAATACACCATTTCTTTGCTCGTTCATTGTTGCTAAATTTTGTGCAAGGAATAAACGTAAGAACAGAAACAGTTTTCGGAGTCGGAAGAAATATAATAAAATGACAAGCGTTGGAAAAGTTAACATGCCCGAACCACCCTAATTTGGACTGCATATCTTAGCTCCTAAACACTATGGAAAACTCATCCTCTACTATGTCCATGTGAAATTTTATTCCGATAGGATTATTCGTGAAAAAAATACCAGGGGGCTAATTCCGGCAGTCAAAATCGAATACTTATTCGATTCGAAAGCAATTTTATTTCTACTTCTTTCAGTCGATCAAAATAATTTTTTCAGTGTTGTAAAGCATTTATTTGTATTTTTACAAAACAGAATGTAAAATTGCTTTAGAATCGAAAAAGTATTTGATCACGACTGCCAAAATTATCCCCCAGATTTATTTTCAAAATGTTTACTGTAGTTTTTTTCATATATCAAAAGAATATATTAGATAGATCAAATCTTAATACGAATAATTATTTGAAATTAACATAACTACCATTGTTAATCGATTGGGATAAAATTAGTTTTATCTATAAGAGGCCTGCTATTTAATCATGCATAAATTATTGGCAACAATATTCGAATTTTGAACTTTTACGTCGGATCCCAGATCAAAAATTAAAAAAATGGTTTTTACCTTTAATTTCCTCCCACGGTTATTTAATTTTTTTTTTTAAAGAGAGTATCTACATATATAGTGCTTTCAAACCCTTTATTTCCTTTTTGTGGAATATTCTTTTCATACAAATCCTTTCTAAAACATCCCTGAAAGCTAAAGTAACGCTCAATACAACAAAATGTTAAGAGTTTAAATAATATAATTTTCTTTCGGGATCTAATGAATGAGGCGAAATCTTTAATTTAAATCTTACCTTCTGATATTTTTAATAAGGGAATTAATAAAGTTTTAAAAAATACACAAAATTTACACTTGAAATGAGAATCACCCATGTAGTTTTATAACTTAAACGCATTTAAAAATAAACTTACTGCCTGTTTAACGATTTCGAACGTCAACGTTCGCATAGACAACTATAGTATACATTTAAAACAAATTGTCGAATATTGTTTTTGTTTTGCATATAATTTTCTATGCGAACGTTAACGTTCGAAATCGTTGAACAGGCTGTTATTTTAACTCAAGTTTTAATACAATTTTACTTAGTGTTTGAATTTATTTTTGCTTTTGTTTTCTTTAAGGAATCCCTTTCTCCCAATATCTTTTAATATTTTATTTTATTTTTTTTGAATTGTAAAAGATTCATAATCTCTACAATCCAAATCTTTTCGTTTCTCTTTAGCTTTTCGTTAAAGCTCTGCTACGAGTATTTTGACATATGGTATGTGATAATATGTTAATGAGTATTGTCATATATCATTTTAATGCGTATGAGGAAATCGTGTTGTGTGATTTAAGGATATGTTTGGCACAACAATAAACATATTCTACGTGTCTTCGTGCATATCCTTGAGGATATGTTTTTTTTTATACAGATACAATTTATACTTCATTGTTTTTAATTTTTTTTTTTTATAAACTTTTTTTCTTTCTTGTGATAATAGCTGATGTATGCGTTTTATTTTTATCTGGTTTTTTTTTTTGTTTTGTCTTCAGTTTTTTATTAATTCGAGTCGAGTGTTTAAATTTAAAAATGTTTCTTCTTATTTTTTCTTGAATCTAATTAATTCTTTTAAAGAGTGGAGGGTTAGTAGTTATAAAGAGCCTTACCTCTGAACATATTAGTAGGAAGATTGTGTGTGTGTACGTGTGTGCATGAAGGAAGTGTGCTCCTTAAGACAGGTGTGTTTTCAGATGGGTATAAAAATGTATGCGTTTCTTATGACTTTATAATGATATTGGTTTAAGAATTCTTTTTCCTATTTTTTTTTTTATTACTACAAGTTTTTTCAGTGCTGACAAACAAATTAAAAAACTTGGTTTATTTTTCTTAAAACATACTTTTAAAAAATGTGTACGAGTTCTTTAAATGCATATGAAGCATATGCAAATATACGCTTCTTGAAAAGAGGTACAGAAATGCAAAATAAAAAAAGTGTAGTTTTACTCATACTTTGCACGAGGTTAAAGGATAAATGAGACGTTTTGAGAAAATTATAACACAATTAAAGCGACTAACTTAACTCTCTACAACCGGTAAATGTTTTTAATAAAAGTCAATAATATTTTGAAGCAAATTTAAAGTTTAAATACTCTGAGATCATAACAGGTTTCACTGATTTAAACGCGGGTTTTGGTGAACTAAGCTTGAATTTATATGTAGTTTTAACCAGTGTTACCACCAGCAAAATTCAAAATTACACTTGAGCTGAAGCAAAATTAGCCGATTTAAATGAAATTACACTTGATATAAAATTGAAGTTTTATTTAATAAAAAGACATTTACAAAGAAGCATAAACACAAAAAGCTCTTTGAAAGAAGATCAATATTAGTCGAACTGTTAAGATTCTTAATCACCCCCATCGTGAATAAAAATTTCTTGGGAGTTTTTTCCCTTTTTCCATATTTCCTATGTTAATTCAACTGTAAAAATGGGAAAATGGAAAAATCTCCCAAGGAATTTTTATTCACGATGGGTGTGAATGTAATTTTAAATAAATTAACAAAAAAGACTTAAATACAAATAATAAATCATAAAATAAAACTCCTAAAATAATGAGTTTAGCTTCCAAAGTTGGTGTCATATATCTAGGGAAGGTTTAAACTGCTCATTGCAATTCCCTTAAAAGGGGTCGTTTTTAGCCCCATAGAGCTTACGAAAGTTGAGCTGTCAAACGAACTGTCATATTGCTTTAAATTTTTTTCTCAGGCACATAATCATGAATAGATTCATGCTTCATCAACGCCACCAAATTATCCCAATTTACTTTGAAAATCAGACATCGATTTTCGCAACTTTAGGCAACTTCATGATTAAACTGACGCAATTTTTTTTTTACAAATGAAGGCAATGTGTTGATTTAGAGAAAATAAACTGTCAATTTGACTTCAAGGCCATGCGATGTGACATCTCTTGATTGAAGTCACTGGCTTATGTAAATAAAACAGCAGCAATTGACGTCTTGGAGGTCAACAGTGTTCATTTTAGTCGTGACAGGCTGCCAGCAATGCTCAAAAAAGAGGAACAAAATTGGGCGTCTGCAAGGCGTTTCGTCAAGGACAGGCACAGTGCCTATTTGTTTAAAATCATTTTCAATTAGTAATGCCGTGTATTATTATTATTTTTTTTGTGTTGTCTAAAATTTTAAGTTGCATGGTCTTAAAAAATACCCTTTATACCGTATTTAGCTGGGTTTTATACAACTGCCCCTTTTGTAATTCAGTTTCACAACTGATAAGGGCGTTAAATATCCTTCAAACTAAAGCATTCGAAAGTTGCCAGATAAAAATAAAATTAATTACATGTTGAAATATTGGAAACATTTCATCCCCCAGGCTAGCTTCAGTTTAAACAACTTTTTTCAATAAACTTTAGGTTCTTCATCACTATAAGAGGCATCTTTATCCAAAGCTAAGGGACCTTCTTGCGACATCCATTACAAAACTTTTGAAAATATATATTTATTGATTGAAGTCTTTTCTTTAAAAGAAAACTTAGCTTTGGTCCAAAAGACTGTTCATTTTTACCAACAATATTTAAAAGAAAAAAATGTAATCACTGAAATCGAATCTTGATTTTATTTGGGTATCTAAAGTAAGAAATTTAAATAACACCGGAATAACACCTAAGAGAAATTGCCCACGCTCTACCCACGACGGTAATTACCCTCAAAGTGGCAACGCTGGTTTAAACTCAACAACTATAAATCAGTGTTAAGTGCTTTGTGCTCTTAGCTAAATTAGCTTAAAGTTTAACGCTCTTAAGCTTGGTTTATGTTTAAAGAAGGTTTAAACAAAACAAATTTAACCAATTTTTTTTGCTATTGTGATATGCAAACAGTATTTTTTAACGAAAGACGCATTTTTCCTATTAAGTTAGCACAGACCTTGGAAGGGCTGCTTCAGAGAAGGTGCTTGTAAAGGGTCCGCCAAATAACTTTTTTTTTCTTGAAAATGCTTTAAAAAAACTACTGAATATTTTCTCAAATTTCTTTTTTTATTTGAAAGTACAATCCTTCCGGTTAATTATGGAAAATAATTTCATTCAAATGGCTGCCTCGCCATTGTGCATTGCGTGCAGCTGTATTTCACCAATGGCTTCACGAATATTGTCTTTTAAAGCGTCAATTGTCTCTGGCTTGTCGGCGTAACACTTTATCTTTGACGGCACCCCACAAATAATAGTCTGACGGTGTCAAATCGCAGCTCCGAGGTGGCCAAACGACATCAGCTCTGCGGCTGATAATGCGATCTTCAAAAACAGGGCGCAAAACATCGAGTGTAGCTTCGGCTGGGTGCCACGTAGAGCGGTCCTGTTGAAACCAAATGTTGCCAATATCCTCCTCTTCAATTTTTGTGACAAAAATTCGTTTAACATGGCCCGACAAGGATCGCCATTGACTGTAACGGCCACTCCTTGTCCATTTTCGAAGAAAATTGGCCCAATTATGCCTCTGGACCAAAATCCGCACCAAACAGTGACTCTTTTTGGGTGCAACGGCTTTTCAATGTATGCGTGCGGGTTTTCTGTGCCCCAAATGCGACAATTTTCCTTGTTTACATATCCGCAAAGATCAAAATGAGCTTCATTTTAAAAGATGATTTTTTTTTGCCAAAATCGGCCTCTTCTGTAAGTCGATTGCAGGCCCACTTAGCGAAGCGAATACGCATATTTCCCAGCGTTGTTCAAGCGTATACACAACCATATTCGTTCAGCGGAAGGATAAAACTAATTATCTGTCAAATCAGACATTAGCTAAGTGTTACCATTCACGAAATAAGCACTAGTTGAAAAAAAACATTACGTGGCGGACCCGTTAGTTACCGATGCACTTAAAATTATTACAAACGACAAACTGTTCAAAAAATTGCTGAAAGAATATAAATGATAAAAATAGCCAAGTAAATAGGCAGTTATATAAAAAATCGCGAAAATAAATCGCCAGTCGCCAATAAGAAAATCCCACCGCCAAACACATTTCAAAATCGCCATATCTGACAGCCGCGGCTTTGACTTATCAGGTCTGCAAGCAACCTCCGATTATGCTTGTATTTTAAACCCTCCTCATTTGGCATGTGACCAGAATGCTTTAATAAGTTTAATAATTATGAAATTGAAAAAAAACGGACGAACAGCTATAAAATTCACAAATTCTAAAACATGCATTTAGTCGCTGGCATTGTAATTTTGCCTTTCAATAAAAACCTCATATAAAACCTTGAAATGTAGTTTTAATTTCTTTAAAAAAAAAGAGTTAAAGTGCAAGAAAAATTTCGTTTTTTTTTTTCAAAATAGTAATTTACTTTTAAAACAGCTGTTACCACAAATTTACTCCGTTTTTTTTTTCATTTGTAAAGAGTCTTTTTATCCACAGGTTTCTGTTTGTCTGCTTTAATTTTTTTTTTCTTCTTCTGACTTTTACTAGCAACAACATTTGTTTTACATCTTCAACATGATGATAAAAAAAAAATACTGACAATGACGTTGTAGAAAGATGTATAAAATTTGGTTGCGAGTATTCGTATGATCTGGAAGTAAATAAAACCGCATATTAACACATGCTTTACGCTTAACTGCACTATGTAAAGTAATTAAATGTAAGATTTTTTTCCAGGCAGAAAAAAGAATCCCAAAAAGATTTGTAATAAAACAAAATTTAAGAATAATTTTGTTTACATTTTTTAAATGTTATTTCTGTTCCCAATTTTCTTTAATCTCAAAGGTTTTTAAGTTGAGAGAACTTCTTGGTTTTTAGAAAGGCCCTAGACTTAAGGCGCAATTTTTTACCACACCAATTTCCCAAGATCTTTGTTTACTTTTTTTTAGTCGTGTAATTAGTGTAGACTTCAAGACACATGCTCTTAAAGTACTCATATGATCTTATCGAAAATTTTACACAGTTTAAACAGTTTTTTTTTGGAAAAAACTTTGTTTAAGATAAAATTCTAAAAACAAACATTGTAAATTATGTACATATGAACTCAACTAAAAATTTTGTAAATTAACAAAAATTATTAAACTCGCCCTGCGTTAAAAAAAAATTCTTCATGTTAACTTTTTTTTTTTGAATTTTGAAAAATTTGTGTAAATATATTTTTTTTAAATAAAAATTTAGCAAATAAAGTGCTAAAAGCTTAAGAATTATAAATAAATTGTTTTCAAAACATATTTGAGGTCTAACCCAGAGTACACTAAACAGGTATAAATACGCAAACGTCCAGCTGATCGTTTTATATGAGAACAAATAAACAAAATTAAGAAATGGTCATAGCAAAATAAACTTAAGTAACTTTAAGAAAAAATATAAGATCGCTTTAAATTGGCTTTAAAAAAATTAATTCAAGTTTTCGTTTCCTTTTAACAACTTAAGTACCTAAACTATCCAAACAGCTTGTCAAACACAACTTATTCATTTGCAAATTTGCCACACAATCGACAATATAAGTTTTACAGCAAATTTTTTATTATAACAAACTCTTTTCTGCTTCTTCTTGCTTTTTTTACGTTGCAAAAGTTTTACTAAAATTAAAATTTAGCCTAAGACAGCGGAGTGTATACTGAAATGAAAAATGTTTGATTTTGCTTGTACAAACACTTCAACTAACAAACGCAAAAAATTTGTAGAAACGTTAAATTTGTGCATGTTTGTCAAACCACTTGACAATTTGGCCCCTTAATTCTTAAGCTACGGTCACACTTGTCAAATATTTGACGAAAAAAACGGAACCAACAAGCGAACTAAATAATAATTTCCCTTAATTCCAATATTTATTTTGATTATTATTTCACATCTTACAGAAAACAGTTTTTTGCTATGTCTAGCAGTATAATAAGCTTTATTTTGTGACATTAAGAGTTTTTAAATCTCACTAACTATTAACAAAAGTAGTGGTTATGCTTATTTGGTCAAATATTAAAGTAAAGTATCGATGTTTGACTTTTGAAATTAAGATTATTCTGAACAAAATAAATTTTTCTTATGATTTTTTCGGGGATAAAATCATTTTTATTAAAAAAAAATAAACCAAAATCAAACAAAAATTTCGTTTATAAAAATAAAACAAAATTTTAAAAATGTAAAGAAAATTGTTTTTTTAATGAATATTCGTATGATTAACAAAACTTTTTCAATTTTTAACATTTGACTTAAGATGTTTTGTCAAAATGCCACAGATGTGTATGTACGTTGAAAGCCACGACCCAGAGTATCTTTTGTGCAGCATAAACGTACATATATTTTTTTTAATAAAACTTTGACAAGTATTTCCCGCAAGGCTATTTTCTTTCGAGAACAATGGGATTAACAACCCCGCGGACCCTAGTTAGAAGTGCGAATGAAACCTGATTGACCGACAGGTGCCTCAGGAAGTTGGAGGACGATTACGACCCCACATTGACTGAAACACAAGTTCAAAAACCGACCCACCATTAGTCTTAGGTTAAAATGAAAACCATGAAGACCACATTATGAAATATGAACAAGGAAGCAGCAGACAACCTGGGCCAATCTCCCATCTTACCCAAAACTAAACAATTATTGAAAACATAAAGAAAGATGATGGCCCTACGCTCCACCAGAAGCGAAATTAAATGTATATACAAACATACCTGTTAACAATTAATCAATTTTGTAACTTTTTGAAGCCAACCTAATGAAAGCACCAACTCACTAATGCCTTTGGATCTGAAACTATATCAAAGATTTTGAAGCAACCATGTGAAATTATTGGTAGTATTTTCATGAAATATCGTGTTTTTTTTTTTTTTTAGTAAACATTATTTTCTCTTTGTTTAAGAGAAAATGGGGTATTTATTTTAAATAACTCAATTGTACGAGCGCAGTCCTTAAATTAGCCATCCTCACTATAGATGGCGACAGTAGTTTTAAAAAAATTACTTTGGTCACAAGCGAACACCTTACAAAATATTTGCTTTTCAAGGACCAACGTTGCTCAGCATTTTTTTTTTTTTTTGTTAACGATCTGATGTAAAAAATTGGTCACCATTACGTTATTCAATACTAATTTTACAAAGGTCTAAGTTCAGAAACATTTAAACTGAGCTTGACTCTGCTCTGGGAGAGTCTGCTACATCGTCTTCGACTATGAAATATTGAGGTGTTTTTTTGTGCCATTAAAGCTATCAAGACGAACACCGTAGTAATCGACAAATCCATGCGTACGAGCCAGAAAGGGTTAAGAACATCCATAAATAGTCATTGGATGATCGTCGCCAGAAACTAGCTGAAACTATAAACGTTTATAAAAGTCTTATGTATCACATATTTTGCGAAAATTTAACGATGAAAAAGCTGTGCGGAAGATGGGTGCATTCAACAGTGCAATGTGTAAAGTAACATCCGCTATTACTGTTTTTTACTACTTATAAACAGGGTATCAAAACTATTGTAGTTCACTGGGAAAAGTTGTATCGAGCTTAAAGAAGATTTTGTTGAAAAATAAAGCAAGATTTTGTTAAAATATGTTGTGCTTTATTAGCCAATCTACTAAGGCGCATTTTGGGACGACCCTCGTATATATAATTTTATGCTTAGGAAAATAATCTAACAAATAGAAACTCATGTTGTCAATATTAATCAATAATATAAATAGAATAATCGATGGTTTTGTTTGGATTAAGTTTTAACACGATAGTTATCTATTCGAGCACTGCATTATCAAAGTCGTCAAAATCTCCGATTCCAAGCTTTTTGCTTGTCTTCATCAATTTTGGAATAACCTTTTTAAATACTTGATAAAGTGCTGGGGAGAATATCTTAATTTTTACTTACATATCGTTTTTAAGCGGATGGCCGATTCCTAATGCATTAGTTGATAAGTTTTTTTTAAATTTAATTGTGTATAACAAATTTTAAATAAAAAAAAAATAAAATTATATATATCCTATTTCAACTTGATTATATCCTAATAAAATTTTTTAAGAGAATGCCACATCGAAGCGAACGACCATGTTTTCGGTAAAAATTTTAACCGTTGAGACTTTTTTCTTTTTTTCTTATTTTTATCTTTGCCAATCTGATTCCATATATGGAGACAAAAATGCTTAAGAGTCAAATTTGTATTAAAAAAAATAGTTCATTGTAAAAAAAATTCTCTGTATGGAAAATCATCATAAGGAGTTGAAGTTAAACTAAAATGTTAACGATAAAGCAGTGTTTTTAATATCAATTCATAATAGGGAGATCTTCATTGTAAGGAAGTTCGACTGTATAATAGTTTTCCAATTTTTGTATTTTTATCTTGTCTTTCCTGTTCTCCTTTTAATATTTAAAAAATAAATATAAATTCACTTACAGCCAACTTTAAGTTAAAATGTGTGTGAACAATAAAACAAAACAAAATTGCAAATTACATAAAACTGAGTACTCCTCCCCAATCTTCTCACCTCTCTCACCAATAAACTCAAGAATTGCTGCAACAAAAATTGCAAGTCTGGACGATGACTTAAATTAATTTAAAAAAATGTCTGTAAATGCATTGAGCAAAAGTTTAAAAACATAGTTTTGGTGTTTGTTTGAAACAAATCTCAAGTGAAATTACGAAAATCGTTCATTTTCCAACGAAAATTACAGAAATGTTTTTTTTCACTTTTTAAATACAAAAACTTAAGCAAAACTGGGTGTTTCTAAGATATACACACACACATAGTAACGAATATTGAACAAATGTTGTGAATGTTTTCTAGAGCTTTTATAAAACATCATGTTATTTCATTGCTTGGTGTACAACGGCATCACAAAAAGAGCCTAGTAAGAAGGCAATAAAATAAATTATCTAATACATTGCAATGCATATTTTTACTGTTGTCCATTTAAGGCAATGCAAAAGCAATGAATTCGTGAATAGGCAGCGAAAGTGAATTTATTCAATTTGCTCTCTGAAACATTCATATCTTCACATAAAACGCAAAGGGTCCTACCTAATCAAGTATTTAAAATCCTCTTTTTTATTGAGCTTTATTGAGTCAACGCAAATGTCCACCAAAAAAAATTTGCAATCTTTTGACCAAAATTAGCGATTTTATTAAAAAAAAAAAAACGAACCTATCTACAAATCATTAAATAATAAACCCTAAGGGCTAAAAAATCAGAGCAAGTTTAGCTCTCTTTTTAGTTTAAAATTTGCTTAAACCAACAAATCTATAAATCACTAAACATATAAGCCATCTTTAAACGCATCAATTTGGGCGTTTACACTACCAATACAGACCATATTATGACTTTTGATAAGATTTATCGTTGTGCTGCCATATGTTATTTTTTTAACAACATTTAATACATGGGACACTGATTTATAGTATAAATTTTTTAGTTCAACTAAATGAGCGTTTAAACCATTAGTATTTTATTAGCCCAACTAAGTTGGTATAATATGTTACATTATCAGTTGTAAAACAATTGGTAGGTTTTATAAGAAAAATAGAAGAAAAACAAATTTTAATGGTAAATAATTTGTTGCTTCTCCTGTAAAATTTTCAAAATATTAGATAGGGCCTTTTGCGTTTTAGGTATCGGTATGTAACTTAAGAATTTGTCAAAATGAAAATATATTTTCGTTAAAATTAGATAGAAAATTAAGGTCTGTCTTTTATTAAATGTTTTCCAAACGTATGTTATTGTATTAGAAATTATGTATCAGATAATTTAAAAGAAATCTTTTTTCTTCTAATTTCTCATTTTTTACAATCATACGTTGTTTTTGCTTATAGGTATTTCTTAAACTTTTATTCAACTTATTAAATTTTTTCTTTTGTGTTTTAACAACATTGTTAACAACATTTTTCAATTTACCCACCTTTAAATAAAAATTTCGAGTTAATTAAAATAGTATTCCTTAAAATATTTGTCAGACGATGATTTTATAATCAAATATCTAAAAGTTTTTTTTTTCTAGTTTTTTAAATTGTTTTGACAAAATTTTTTACTAAAGGCAAAATTGTACGTAAATCTTATTTGTTAAAAACACAAATAATTTATTTTTATATTTTTTTAAGAATCTAATAAAATTTTCTTAACGAACTTCAATATTTAATGGTTACACACACACACATTTTGTTTATTTAATTTTTTTTGTTATTTCGTTGCTTTTTTTAAATTCTTTTCTCTTTTCTTTTTAAGAAAAACACATATGCTCATGTGTTCTTAGCACTACAAGTGTTTAAATGTAACTGTTTTCTTAAACAATGCAAATAAACATACGAACTAATAATGACAAGTGTATCGTTGAACAAACAAAATGCAACAAACTTCATCCCTATCAATATGAATGCACTCACATAAGGTCATAAACATCCACACAAACCCATGCATTTGTATAAATAAACACAACAAAAAATAAAAATAACAAGAACCCAAAAACTCATGTTTTCTTTAAAAGAGTAAAACGAAAAAGAAAAAAACCCTCATAAAACTTTAGAAAAAACACCGTAATCAGGTGCGTGATCATATGTGTTGACAAACACACGCATACACATACAAATTCTAGTGCAACCATATATAAATAAATAATTCAGGTAAAATGTAAACAAAACATCTTTATTTAATATTTCACATGCTCTTTACAAAAAAAAAAACAACAACAAAACTGCTCTTTCTTAAACAATTTACATTGCCCATGCATTACTACGAGTGAGTGTATGTGTGTGTGCATTATATTTACCTTACTCATATGTTTTGGTAAGAGATCATAAACAAAAACTTCTAATGGCTTACAAGAGAGACGCATAGTGTGAGGTGAGTTTCAATAATACAGGCAGTTATTAGTTTTGCCATTTGTATTGCTTTCATATTTCTCAGAACTATTTTTCATCTTCTTTGACATATTCATACACATGTGTGTGTGTGTGCGTGTGTTATTAATTCCTAGTAATTGATCCTTTCTGCATACAATTTAACAAAAGGCGCGACATCTTTTCTATGATATTTTACAATGTTTTATTATTATTATTATTTGTTGAGGTGATTAGTAAGAAAATCACGCGTTTTAAAGCGAGATTTAACGCGAATATTTGTAAATTATGAAGAGCGAGATTAACCACTTAAGCGACAGTCATAAACGTAATAAGGTTATAAGAGAAGGAAGAAGTATGTAAGTAAATTAAATTTAAATTAAATAAAAATTAATAGTTATGCCATGTTTAAAATAATACACTATTAAAAAAAAAATTGAAAAAAATTTGAATAATTGAAATGTAGTTGACACCCAGAATCATTAATAATTGTTGCCAACTCTTCATCACCGGGAAGATGGCAAAATTTTTAATAAAACATGATTTCTTACAAAAGAAAAGAAAAACAAAAGTGTTATATGTATTCGGTGTTACCGAATCTTTGGTGCCCTCCACCGAAAGTAAGAAAACTTCATAAGTGGCCTTTTCATGGGATCTATAAATTATAAACCAATCTTTATAAAAACTGACATCACAGTATTAGAATTCATTGCAGTTAAAGGTGAATAAAAGTCTATTCCGAAGGTGGGATTTAAATTTGGCATATGAACCTGAAAATACTTTGTTGCTTTTTAATGGTATATACCCTGTCTAAGAAAAAAATGCAAACAATCAATTAAAAATAATTTATTTTTTTTGCTGAAGTTATAGAGCGCCAATGTTGCACTTTGTAAACACGTTCAATAATTTTTATTAAAGGGCATGTGCTTTAAGGGGCTAAAAGAGAAAATTACATCGATTTACGCAAAAATAATTTGTACTAAAGTGTTTAGGCTAATATGATATAAATAAGGCAATGCTATTTTTAAATTCAAATATTAATGAAAATAGGAATACCGTAATAATAAAGACAATAAAAAACAGAAATGATTTTTCTGCTTAATCACAATTTCTAACAAAAGTCTAAAAAACGCCCCTTCATATCGCGCAGAAAATTTTATATAATTTAATTACTACAACTTTGTGATTTTAAATATTGTAAATTTTTTGACTGGACTTTTAATCGAAATTTTTGAAAGGCATAGCAACAAATGTATTTTCAATATCAAAACTGCATTCCAACTAGTGAAGCATTTCAGATACATATTTTATATAAATAATATAGAATCTGGGAATTTATTTCTCATGGTGAGTAACATTTATTGTATAAATTTTCATATAATTCGAATGTGTATTCCAAGTCAAATGACAATCCTCAAAAGCTTTTATACTTTAATAGTCTTATAAATAAATTCGCAGATTCTATTTGTTAAAATAATTAAGTTAAATACATTTAAAATTTAAAAAAGTTATAAGATACAAAGAATGCTGACGAAGGCCGAAGCGTGCCAGAAAATACATAACATTCTGCTGGTATCTAAAAGTTGTATAAATTTTCTGTACAATTTACTTCATTGCTAGCCAAAGGATAGCTAAAGTAAGTCTCGTAACAGAAATATACAAACGAAAATTCTGATAGTGCATAGAAAAAATTCCTGGAAAAAATTGAAGGAATAAGACTATTAAAGTAAACAAGCTTTTGAGGATTGTAATTTGACTTCGAAATATTATATAAAAATACATACAAAATTTTTTATATATTTTTGAAAACAAGGCATAGTTTCCTATTTACCGATATACAATTATTTGTTTGTTATTGAAAGAAACATTTTATATAGAAACGGACCATATTTCTTTAAATATTAAGAATATCGCAAATTATCTCTCAATAATGGTACTTTTTAGTATAAAAAAAGAGATAGTGCACAGAAAAAATTCTCGCTAATTTTTTTTTTCAATTAAAGCATTATTCAAAAGTATAATCAGTTTTAATTAAAAATTTAATCAAGTGAATTAAACGTTTAATCAAGCGTTTAATCAATAAATTAAACGTTTAATTGATAATATTAATTTGTTTACTGGTGCAAATTTAATTAATTTTTTAATTAATATCACCAATTTTTTAATTGAAATCAATTTTTATTTTTTTCTGTGTGATTAAAATAGTTGTAAGTTCCTATTATGTTATATTTTTTTTGCCAATGTTGCCAACGTAGCCATTTAAAAGCTCGATTTAGCCTTTTTACAACTTTGTTGGCAAAGAAAAATTTATTAAGACATTAGACTTTTCTCTAGCCATTTTCCGCATCTTAACTCAACGGCGGCAACACTGCTCCTGTCAACAACTGTCATTTGACTGCTGGTAAAGTTTTTATAAGCTGCGTCAAACAACCTAAATGTGTTCGGCAACCTGATTTGAGTAGAAAATGGGAAACAAATGAATTTCGTGTTCTAATTAAGCATTTCGTGGCAACAATTCATTTGCTCCGGATTAAGGCCCGAATGCCTAGTTCTGGTTTCCAAAACTAATAAAATAGCTCGACAGAAAGAGATTTTACTTCAAAGATGAAATCATCTCACAAGTATCTATTTTGGTTACGGCAACAACACTATGTTTAATGTTACAATATATTGTTGTCGTACACAAATAATTGTTATTTTTTATTTAATATCAACATATGAATGTTTATCGCAATTACTTATTTGAGTATTGCGAAAAATAATTATTTTTCTAACAACTAAATTATGATAACTTTCAAACATATTATATAACTTACAACCATATAATGATATTTAATAGCCATAACATGATAACTTTCTGTACAATTATCATTTTATGTTTAAGATGCAATCAAACTATTTTTACTCCAAAAATATTATGTTAGCGCCATTTGTAAAATAATTTTGTATCAGTTGTGTCGTTTATTTTATATGCGACCGGTTAAACAATTTAAAGATAAATTCTCATAAAAAAATAAGTTAAAAGAAATTAAAAAAAATTAAAATATTAGCGGAGTTAATTCAGTATTAGTGATTTGATAGTGCAAATGCAAAAAATCGTAGTTTTTTTTTTGCAAAATCCAACAACAACAAAACACACAGAGATTTCGTTATAGTTTTTAAAAGTGTTACGATATTTCCGCGTATGTCTTAAAACAAATTTTTCAGGAGAGCCGAAAAACCATTCTAGATCAAACTATGGGCTAGTTATTGCACTTTTAAAACTTCGTCATTAAGTAAAAAAATCGGTGTTGATCCATCTTTTTTCTAAAATTTTTAGAAACATGTAAAGAGCGTTTAAAACTACGCAATATGGCATCATCATCTCAAAATCGGAAAAATTGACATACGCGGGGTTGCCCGTGAAAACTACAGATTTTGCATTTGCTCCTTTGCAAGCCTTATATTGAACTCCGCTATTTGATTTACATTAAGAAAATTGTAAAAAGCCACAAAATAAAAAATCGATGTTAAAATATTTTAATTTATTTTTATTTTTATGACAGTTATGAAAGGTGCTGTATCCTAATATGATAGCTTCTGAATTTATCATGATTAAAATGATGATAATATTATTACTTCTTAGCTTATTATGATTAACATGACAATAATATGATTAATTTCTTAGCTCATCAACATGAAAATAATATGATTGCTTCTTAACTTATTATGATTAACCTGACAATAATTTGATTACTTCTTAACTTAGTATGATTAACAGAAAAATATTATGATGGAATATTACGAGTATAAAGGTTCATAATACGATTCAATTATAATCTTAACATGGTGACTACAATCATAATATGTTGCTCTTAGAATATGTTTGTCACAATCATGTTTTTTCTTTGCGTGTACGTTTAAAAATATTATGAGTTTTTTCATCAAATTTTATTTTGAATCACACTCACTTAATGGCCCACCCTCGCACATATTTTTTCAAATTATTGACAAAAAAAAAAATTATACAACAGTTTTTGTAAACTTTGATAAAACATGTTTTCCATTTCCCTGATAGTCAATTTACACTTGTAATTTTCAAATAGTTTATGACCATAAGCTACTTTCATAAACTATACCGTACTCTAAAAAAACTAAAATTTTTTTAAATTTGAAATTTTCTTTATTTATTTTATTTTTCTTATTGTTTTTTTCACAGATAAAAGTTATTTTTTTTTACTTTAATTTTTTATTCTTAATGAAATGTCAAATATCACTAGCGTTGCCAAAACATTAACAAAAACTGGTAGTTTTTAACTAGTTTATCTCAAAAGCTAGTTACAACCGTGTTTATAATTTGTATGGATAAACAAGTTTCTCAAACTAGTTTATCATCATAAACAACTTATAACCTGTTTATGGCGTCGATGTTAATGCACTATTAACAACTTTTGTAACATGAGACATTCTTTATCAACTCTAAAGTTATGGTCAAACATAACAAATGTTTAACGCCCCACACGTGAACATTTAACATTTAATTGATTACACACAACATTTGCTAGATCAAACAGCGTTTTACAATAGACTAATTACACTCTACAACGGTTTTTTTCAGTAAATCAACAAAGATTGTTTTAAAGAAAGTAAAAGGTTGATCAAAATTTAGTTGTCACGTTACATTCAGATTTTATTTCAACTTAAGTTCCAATATTATTTTTGAACTAAAGCTACGGTCACACTCGTGAAATATTTGACGAAAAATAAACGGGACCAATAAGAAAACTAAATACTCATGTCCTTTAATTCCAATATTTATTTTGATTATAAAACCACAATTTCCAAAAAACCGGTTTTTTCTATATGTAGTAGCATAATTAGTTTATTTTGTGTAATGAAGACCATGTTAAATCATACTAACTGTTATTTAAATTAGGGGTTGCGCTTATTGGGTAAAATATTTTATACGTGGTACCGTAGCTTAAGTCCATATAGCTATTAATTAACCTGGTTATGAAATAAACCGGTAGTTCTTCAAAATAATAGTCTTATCGAGTAAATCGCGTTTTACTTGGGGTTATAAAGTATGAACAAGTATATCTCCGTCCAAGCCGAGCATTTTAGAAGACCTGTACGAAATTGTTAGCAAATTTTGAACAGTGTTGCTTTTAAAAAAATGGCTCATATATCTTTTAAAGGCGAACAAATGAAAAAAACCTTTTTTTGTTAAAAAAAAGTTTTAGAAGAGGTTTTTTTAACAGTCCAACGTATAGACTCACACCTATAAAGTTCAAGTCAAAAAAACAATTTTCTATCAAAGTCCACTATTCTACAGCTCTTTAAAATTTTATGAACGAACAGCCAATATAGTTTCACGATGATATCAAAACTGGATGCATTTTAGGCCGCCGACTCCCTGCAACCCATCTATGAAGTTACCTTTTTTAACAGCAAAACCACAAGGGAAATTGTCTGGTTTAGTTTAGTTTTTAAAATACATTTTTAATTTTTAACTACAAAAAAAAATAATCCCACTGGATCGAAACCGTTTTATCCCAAAACCTGCTCTAGAAAAGAAACCAATATAATAGTACGACTAAGAATAGGACACTGCAAACTAACTCACAATTATCTACTTGAAAAAACCACACATCCAATATGTGAATTTTGCAATAGAGAACTAAATATCGTCCACATCCTTGATGAGTGCCCCACATACCATTCTTCCAGAATCAACATATTTGGCACCCGTTCTCCATCTAATCTCTTAAAAGTTGTCAACGAACAAAACATTAAATTAATTTGTAAATATGTCTTAGAAAATAACCTACAAAATCGTATTTAATTTTTTTTTTAACAATCAGAGTCGAAAGCCACTGCAGCTAGTATTCTTAGCTTAAGTTAGTTACAATAATTATATTAATGTAATTAATAAATAATAATAATAATAATAAATAATTTTTATAAACTTTAAGTTCACTTGATTTTGTTACAGTTTAATATACTTCTTTAAGAGATAATCGGAGTAAACTTAAATTTTTTTTACTACTGGTAAAGGCACTATACCAAGAAAAGTTATATAATTTTTTTTTGCTTTTTCAAGTTTGTAAATAAAATTTAAAAAAACAAGTAATAGTGCTATATTCGGCTGTGCCGAATCTTTGATACCCTCCACCGACAGCTCAGTGAGCTTTATATGGGGCCTATAGTAAATTATGAACCGAGTATCACGAATTTATAAGTCTGAGTAGTGAAGTATTTAATTTTATTTTGATAGCATTATTTGTTACAGCTTAAGGCGTACTAAACTGTTTTCCGAGAGTAGAGTTTAGATGGGACCTAGGGTAAATTATAGACCGATCTTCACGAAAATTCACAGTGTAATTTCTAGTACTATAAAACTGTTACGTACCAATTTCTGTTATGATAGCATTATTAATTATGGTTTTAGATGTACTAAAGTGTTTTCCGGGAGTAGTGTAGTGTTAATATGGGGCTTAGGGTAAATTATGGACGGATCTTTACGAAATTTAACAGCGTGATTTCCAGTAGAATAAAACAAATTTTTGCAAAATCTTATCTCATTCCGTGCCTTGTGTTTGTACATTTGTAACAGAATTATCATTTTTTTAGGTGGTGGTTCCACATTTTGATTCATAGCTCTGGTCCTACTGCACCGATTTTGCTGAATTTCAATCCCAAACTGCTTAGGATAACTACAAGCAATTTGGCACCAAGTTTGTTCATTTTTGAGTTGTTAGAAAGTGAGCGTTTTTTCAACAGACGGACAGACAGACGGACATTGCTAAATCGACTTAGAATCACTCAAGGACCCAGAATATATATACTTTATGGGGTCTGAAATGAATAATAAAAAAGCTGCACACGGAATGACAAACTTAATATACCCTCTTCACAGCTAATTGTGGTGGAGGGTATAAAACATTTTATGTATGTCATATTAAATAACATGCTGCAGATTTATCTCATTGTAAAAATATATATATTTTAAATGTAGAAAAATACAAATAAAATCCCACAACTGAATTCATATAGGTGGCCCCGGTAGCCAGAGACTATGGTCTGTTTTATTTATTTATTAAATATTTGACCAAATAAGCATAACCACTACTTTTGTTAGTTAGATTTTACATAGTCTTAATGTCACAAAATAAAGCTTATTATTTTTCTGTAAAATGTGGTATTATAATCAAAACAAATAAAAAAATTAAAGAAAATTATTTATTAGGTTGTCTGTTAGTCACGTCTTTTTCGTCAAATATTTGCCAAGTGTGACCGTAGCTTTACTATTTCTCAGTTAGTTTGGTAAGCATTTAATTTGCAATTGAATTTGTAACTCTTAATAAACTAATAAATATTTTGAAATTTTTTTGTATGCAAATACTATCGCAATAACATCTCTTCATAGTAATAGTTTGGCGTTAACGCTAGATTATCCTTCAATAAAAAAAATTTGCAATTACGGGTAAAATCATAATTAATCGTAGTTGCCAGTTACAGTTGTGTTGAAATTTGTCGAAACAAATCGTTCTTTTTTAATTTTTGGGAAATTTTAGCAATTTTTAGCTTGTTTTAGTTAAAACCATAAAGAAATAAAATATTATTACAAAATCTCTAAAAATTAAAAAGTTACTCTCGCATCCAATAATGATGTATGGAAGTTTTAACTGCATTTCCAGGCAACTTAAGGCGGCTAGCGTGTTTAAAAAATAAAAATTCAAGCTTTTATAAATCCAAAATAGGAAAATATTTGAAACATTGGAGGTAGTTATACATAAGTTAATTCTCGAAACTTGTATACAGATTATTTTGCTTGTTGTGTATTGTTCAGGATGCAACACATCCGAAAAGGCTACAACAGTTTGATAATCCAAATTTAAAGACTGACTCGATTATAAGATCTTAACATAATCAAAAATTGTCAGTAATAAAAATGTACGAAAATTGAGAGCCACATGAACTGAAAGATATCGAACAAAGAATGGTTAAAAATTTCTCTATTAACAAAATATAAAACGTAAACAAATGAACTGCTTACACATGAAAATTACTGCCAACCAATTATAAGAACGTATTTATGTAAAAATGAAGTAAAAACTTTTGTAAATACGTACATAAAATATCAACTGAAAAATCGTCAAATTTTTAAATCATCAAATCGCTACTATGGCGTTTTTGAGCCAAAAATCGCCAAAATGCCGCGAAATCATCTGATCTGGCAACTTTGATCACAAAACTTATGTCGAAAGAATCGTTATATAAATATCTTAATTATAAAAAGCTAAACATATTGCCGCATTATCATCTAGACGATTATTCATAACAGTGCAAGAAAATTGAAAATTTTAGATGGTACTGACCAACAAGCAAAAGAGTACCTTTTTCAACATTTTGGTACTTTTTTCAAACATATTTTTTTTTGTTGCAAAATAAACTTAAAAAGCTAAAATACATGATTTTTTTTGCTCATATCTCAGTCATTTACGGACCGAACTGGCTAAACAGCAAATTTCTGATAAGAATATCTGACATAAAAATATATCAACAAACAGTGTTGCCATAACCTTTTGATGAGAATAAATTTGTCAACAGGGCTGTGGAGTCAGTGTTGAGGTATCCATAAAAAATTCGCGATTCCGACTACAAAATTTTTCGGCATAAAAATAAAAAAAAAAATATTCTAATAATTTCCAAAATAAAAATACTTCGAAATTTGCGATACTAAATCTTACTTTTACTAAATCCTTTTCTTGCTATATTTACTGCGTAAAAAGGAGCTTAAAGTCTCTTATACATTTAGCATTTAGGTTAGATTAGGAGTCAGGGTTGGAATTTCAGCGGTTGTAGTCGGAGTTAGTACCTTTTGTTGACGACACCACAACCGTTTGTCAATGTAAAAAAATATCAACGCTAAATTTAAAAAAAAAAAAATTATAACAAGAAAATAGTACTAAAACGAACGTGGGGATTGATTTTGGTTATATTCAACATTTTCACAACTTTAATAATATTTTAGTTTTTTTTTTACAAATTCAGATTTATTTGGTTGCAAAATTTTTTTATAAATATCTTTAAGGATTTAAAATGAGTTATCCTTTTCCATCTTAATATCATTCTCATTTGCAGATTATCGTCTAGAAGAAAAATTTATTTTAAAAAAAAATTCATAATTGAATTTCAAATTAAAATTGTAATTTTTTTGTATGGAATTTTTTTATAAAAATTTTTTAAAACAAAAAATTGATTATATCGCCATATTATCATCTAGAAGATAATTTTCAAATAGGTAGAAAATCAAAAATTTTTCTAATACATATTTAATTTTTTCACAAATTCAGAAACATTTCGAGTCCTAACCGCGAAAATAACGTGAGCTCCAAAAATCAAATTTTCCAGTAGAGATTTTTTTATTTTAATTTCATATAAATTTTGTTTGAAATTTGTCGCTTACGATAAAATAGTTTCTGCTATAAAATCGTTACGGTACCCTGTGTGACCACGACATTTAAGGAGATGACGCAAGTGTTGCCAATAAAGTCATTTATTAAAAAACAACGAAAATTTAAAATTAGGCTCGATTTGTTTACCAAAATTAATTTCCTAGCGGCTAGAAAATTGTTTATTTTTTTATTTAAAAAGTTTTTAAAAGTTTTGAAAATTTTGGAAATTTTTAAATTTTCTAATATTTTTTTTTAATTCTGCATTAAAAAAATCACAATAGAATTTCAGGTCGATTTTTTTTTGAAAAAAATATTCAATAATATTTACTAAAAACGTTTTTCTCATTTAAAAAACGTTTTAAAAATAAAAATATTTTTTCTTGAATTTATTTTTGTTAATTTTTTTTAAATGTGCACAATTTTACAGCAATTTTTAAACATTCATCATAGTTTTTTTTTATTTATTTTGAATTGCTTTATTAAAACGTTTTTTTTTCATTAAAACCCATTTTTTAAAAAGCAAACATTTTGGGATAATTTAAGGCTTTTTAAACGTACACAATTTTATAGCAGCTTTCAAATATGACCATTGTAAATTTAAATTAAAAGTTCTTTACGGTTTTTATTTTATTTTAAAATATTTTTTAAAAACGTTGCTTGCTTAAAAACGTGTACAAATACACAAACGTTTGCTTAGAAAGTTTAAATGTTTTTTTAATGTACACAACTTTACAAGAGATTAAAAAAAAAAATTAAGAATTTAAAAATTCTTCACGGATTAATTAAAAAAATTTTCGAAAATATATTTAAAACGTTTTTTGCTTGAAAACCTTTACAAGATTACAAAATTTTGTTTAGAAAGTTGAAATTTTTTTAAATGTACCCAATTTTACACCTTCCGAAACATATTAAGAATTAAAAATTCTTCACCATTTTTTCCTTGTTCGATTAAAAGTCTTTTAGTTTCATGTAAATCACAAAAGAAAAATCTAATTAGATTTACGTCCAACAACTTTCTTATAAGATTTTTGTTCATATTTATTATAAAAACCCCTTTAATTTGTCTTTTTTTTTCAAATATTTACGGTTTTAATTTTAGCACTTTTTCTTCAAAAATTCGTTTTTTTTTGAATTTTCTGTATTTTGTTAAAAAATTTGTTTTAAAAAATTGTTTAACTTTAAAATTCTTATTTTCAATAAAATTTGTATACCTTTTTCATTTTATTATTTTAGTAATTAAAATTTGAATGAGTTTCCATTTTTTTGTTTAAAAATAATCCAAAAATATTTGTTGCTGTGATTTTCAATTATTTATTAATTATTTTATTTTTATAAAATTTATTTTATTTTAAACACCCGCGCGTTTACATTTTCTATAAATTCTCAAACGAATAAAATTTCGAAATTGTTGTTGTACGTATGAAAGTCTTGTTGGTAATATGAAAAATAACAAATTTCACATACATATACTCCTAATATATGTGTAGTATCGCTCGCAAACACACACATATAGCTCCACACATATACACAATTACAAGAATGTGGAGCGTAAGACAGAAGCGAAAGAGTTATGTGTATATTGCGCGTATGTTTACACCGTTCAACTGTTTCGAAACGACTAATTCAAGTGATTTAACCAAAAAAATTATATGTGTGTATGGCCCATACACACACACACACACACGTATACAATAATAACAAAAACAACAACATAAATATTTTGTAACATACCAACAACAAAAACAAAACACATATATACACTCATATTCCATACACATCCAAAAATATAGAAGAGCAGAAGAAAGAAAAAAAAAATAGTAAAATAAAATAAAACATACACACATTGAGTATAAATGGATGGATATTTGTTTGGATGTGGATGGGTGTGTGTGTGTCACTATATGGGATGGTTGGAAAAAAAGACACACACGGGGGAAAATTTGTTTGGTTGTACTTTAGTTGTTGTTGTAGTTGTCGTGGGTAACATCCAACCAATTCATACACACTCATGTGAGAAGGGTATACTCTACATGTACGAATGAAAATCGTATGGAAAATAAATACAACAACATCATCAACATCATCAACATCATACAAATCTACACACATTCTCCACAACAGCAGCAACAACAAACAAACGCAATCAAGTCAGCAGTTAGTTGTATGAAATAAGAGTGAAAGAAGGTGGATGGATGGATGGATGGCTGGCTGGTGGTACTGGCAAAAGAAGAAGAAATAGTTGCTGCTGTCGTTATTTGGTTGTAAAGAGGTGGAGGGTTAACGTTAACGCCAACAGAAAAAAACACCGGTTTCAAATGTTTGTTTCTATTTGTTTCTTAATCATCATCATGATCATCATCATGGGTTACAAAATTCGAAAATGTTTTTAACAAAACTAAAAAAGAAAAACATACACAACCAACAAAAACATGTACATCAGACATTTAGCAACACACAACATTAACGAAATATCACAACAAACATATACACAACATTCATTTTGCTACGTACGTGCCAGAGAGCATGTAGATATGTGTGCTTGTTGTGAGTCTAAAGAAAAAGGATATGGAAATTTTACTCCTTCACGTAAGACAGCACACAACATACAACATGCAAATGTTGAGGAAATAGGAAAACAAGAAAGAGAAAAAAAGCAACTTAACATATATTCCCTGTACGAACAAATTGATAAAAACGAACCCAAACATGTACGTAAGGCTCATACTCACTTTGGATCTGTGTGTTTATGAAAGCAAGATTTCGTCGTTGTGACGAGAGAGTAGACGAAATGTCTTATTTGAATACGTTTGGCTTAAGAGGAAACAAATATACACACATTCGAACAACATTCATACGTTACAAATACACGCACAACTCATGATTTGTATGACACAAAACAATTGTGTAGAACCCAATAAGCAAATTTATATTTAAACATAATTAAAGTTTAAAATTTCGGATATATTAAATCCAATATAATACTTAATATTAATACCATGGCTGGGGGCTAATTCTGGCAGTCGTGATCGATTACTTTTTCGAATCGAAAGCAATTTTATTTACAATTCTTTCAGGCAAATCGAAATTTATTTACCAGCGTTGTGAAAACTCAAATAAATACTTTAAAACACCGACAAAATAATTTCGATTTGTTTAGTATCGACTGAGGGAATTAAAAATTAAATTGCTTGCGAATCGAAAAAGAATTCGATCACGACTGTCAAAATTAGATGCTTTACGAAAAAGGGTTCACATGAATCCATCTTAGTTTACTCGTCAACGTGCAACTTAATTGGGAATCGCGAGAACACACTTGCGGCATATTCTAAAAGTTAATATAGAATGTTTCCAAATAAAATTTAATTGTCTCACGAATCAGTCGGTTGAAGTCTTATTTATGTCGAATTTAATCCCGAATCGGTGATCGTAAAAAATGTAATCCTAAATCGTAAGCAATAAAAAAGTCAAATAGTAGTTTCATTTGGGGTCCGAATTGAGTCCGGAGTTCTCGGAGTTCTTTATGCAATCTAATTTTGGTTTTAATTTCAGGCTTTAATAAAGTCAATATTGAGCTTCGACCATAGATACTCATTTTAATTTTAATTGCAGCTCATATTGAAGCCTTAATTGCATTACGACCAGTTCGGTTAAACAATCAATTTGAAGTCTTCATCGTGAAATAGTCCAATTTTAGCTTTAGTACTAGATCTCAAAATTGTCTCGATACTGCCTTTATAGTAAAGTTTCATAAAGTTTATAGTAAAGTTTCATAAAGTTTAATACAGTTCAATTTGAACCGTATTCATAGCTTTTAAAATAATCCAATTTTAGCGGTACCGTGTCAACTACGAGTGACTTATTAGAAATTTTATACTGCCTGTTTTTAGAAAACGTACGCAATTGAGGAAGTGAGAAATTATATTGAAAACAACAATTAAAACCGAAAATTTGTTTTCTTTTTCGATATAATTTCTCACTCAGTCACTTGCTTACGTTTTCTAAAAACAGACAGATAATGTCATCATTCTAAATTCAAGAGTAAGGAAATTTAATTAAATTTTATTGATTCCAAATAAAATTCAATTGGCTCAACAATTATTGCTTAGGGATGCATTACAACGGCTTCAATGTGCCAATCGGTTGACCCTGCAGCTCTTGACGCATTCCAATTAAGCTGAGTGAAGAGTCTAATTTTAACTTTCATAGTAGCGTTTGATATATGTGGCTTAATTTTGGCATCAATTGTAGTTTTTTAAAAGGTTCAAACTAAACCTTAATTTAATTTTCCTCACCCACCTCACTTTTTGTCACATGTTGTGTTGTTCTAATTTTGGTAAAATTTTAATTTAAGCGTTTTCCAAATATATATAGAGAAATCTTTATTGTCATTATGTGAATTAATTCAAGGTTAAGTAAAATTTAATTTTAAGTTCAATTAAACTGAATTTTCTGGTTCACACAATATGATTCTAATCCTAAAGATTAAAACTTCCACTTTCAGGATAAACTGCAACCCAATTAAGTATGCTTTATAAAATGTGTCTTAAAATGGCATAAAAACGATTATAATTGTCTCCCAATTGATATTCTTTGATATTTTCCATGAAAAATATTTTTCTTATAACTTTAACTTAATTTTCCTAGTTAAAATAATGCATTGTGGGTTGCATCAAACCACTGTATAATCTAACTTGGTTGCATCAAACCAAATTACATACAATATAACAGAATTGATATGATGTGTGTTGGATGGTATTAAACGAAAAAAACTGTGTAAGCAGCAAAAAAAACATACACCTTACACTAATACATATGCATGTAAATTGAACGATTTATGCATGAAAGTATGCTACAGATAATAAATTTAATATAAAGTATACGCCATGTGTATAACGACGATGATGATGATGTCGATGAAGACGATAAAGAGACAGACAGCTGAAATGATAACAAATTTTATTTCGTTTTTTCAAATGACAAACCAATAACAAATACATATAAACTCTCTTTTTTTAACGGGAAAGAAAGTATTTTGAGGAAAAAAATGAGTTTTTTTTGGGAAAGAAAAGAGAGTAAGTACATTTGAGAATGATTTGGCACAACCCTCCGTTTTAAAAGTGTTACAACCAACAACACAAAAAAAGTAACTGTATTAGAATTATCAACGTTATCATCATACATGAACTCTAATCATACATGTTTTCCGTTGTCAATGTGTTTTAAGAAATAACGACATGTTGGTGTGTCTTATTTTTTAGGGGTTTCTTTTGGGAAAAAAGGATTTTTTTTGCTTTCGAAAAGAGAGTTAGGAAAATTGTTAACGTTAGAATGGTTTGTAAATGTTTGTTTTTATATGGCACGCGTTTGCTGGTTGTTGTTTTATTTGTTTTATATACATACACACATACATATTTATATGAAATTTTTAGACTATATGGATTTTTCTGTGTAGGGAATTTTTTTATTTTGGAATCATGTAGAAGAAAAAAAAGTAATGATACATTCTAATGATGAGTTGAGTTCATACGCGTACGCGACACACGTTGAGAACGTGCGCATAACATGCTTTAATATCATGCTCATATACCAACAATCTTATATGTGAATATGTATGTATATGTGTGTTTTGGAAACAAAAAAAAACAAAATAATATGAATGTGAATGTGAATGTATATGAATAACATAAACAGTTAACAACATGTATATCAGAGTTTTTAAATCCAGGATTTCATTTAAACATACATATAAAACATATGGAAACAACTCTTGCTTGTTGACTGGATGTCTATCTTACATTCCTCTTTCTGTGTTGCGATGAGCAAGGTGTCCTTCGTCCTTTTTATTTTCTTTCTTATCAATATCTTAAGTGTTTAAGTAATATTTTTTTTATTCTTTTGAAAAAAGATCCAATTTTATAAATTTTTCTCTTTAAGTGTAAGTGTTTGCTCATACAATTGCTTAATGTAAATGTAAATCTTATTGTTTCAGTTGGGTTAATGTTGTTGGAATACAAGTAAAATTTCTTTTATTTTTCATATTATTTTGAACTTATAGTTACTCTTAATAGAGTTTTCATGGTTGCCATATAAAATTTAATAATCGGCATAGTGATTTTTCCGTTATCAAATTTATCTGATTTTTGTAGATCATTTAATATTTTACTCAGTATTCTTTAATTTTGAAAATTTCATTGAAGGAAAATTGTAATTTATTAATCCTTTTAATAAACGTACATACAGCCCCTTTAAGATAGAAACTGTGATCGAATTTGTTTAAGCTTGATCGTAACTGATTTCTTTAGCAGCGCTTAGAGTTAAAACTTTTGAAATTAGGTATTACAAATTATTAAAAATTTTATTAAAAATAATTTTAGAAAAGATTCTTAAAATTAATTAAATAGAAGAATTTTTGAGCAAAAAATATATTTTTCGAAGTCAAGCTCTAGTTTCTTAGAAAAAGTTCTTTAAAAGGTATTATTTGTTGATAACAATTAAAAATAAATTGGTAAAAAGGGTTTTCGATGGTTTTTTTAAATTTTTCTTTTTTTATAAAATTTTATTAAGGTGTACAAATTTGTTGAAAAAGTTTAATTGTCAAGTTTTCAACAGATTTTAAAAATTAACCGTTTGTAGAAAATTAAAATTTTGAAAGCGTAACAAAAAATTATTTATATGACATAAAATAAGAATTTTTTAAAAAAGAATTAATTTCGAATAGTCACAAATTTGTTTAAACATCATTATAATATCAAAATGTGCATTTTTTATAAAAAACTATTTTTACTAAGTGCTTTCGAGTTAAAATACTTATTTCGAATTGTCGAAACTATGTTCGAATTTTCGAAACAATGTTCGAATTTTCGAAAATACTCTCACTCCATTATTTTTCAATATAAACTAAAAAAAATTATGAAAAGAAATTTTATAGTATTGTATATTTGTCCATAAAAAGTAAAATTAAAAAAAATTTGTTCTGAAAAGTTTAATGGCCTGTTCAACGATTTCGAAAGAACGACTTCGATCGCATTCTAAGCGATCGAAAACTATTTTGGGTTCAACTAACTTTATTCTATACGAACATTCGTTTAGACGACAACTCGAAAGAAAACGTAAGTACTCTCATACAAAAAGCGGTTTATTAATATCGAAGGTATTGTCGACATTACGAAAACAAATGTCAAAACCACTCACTTGTTGTTTTGTTGTCGAAACATGGTATTTATAACAAGCAAGAAATATTTAAGGGTAATTTAAATAAATTATAAATAAAAATAGAGAACAATTGGTAATTTTTTTTTTTTTGATTACAATACGCCACAACAAATTAGACTCAAAAATTAGATTTTGTTTAAGCTTAATGGGGCGGGTAAACTCAAATATTGCACTCATTTATTACTCTCATAATCGTTTTTGAATTTTTCGCGAAAATCTTGTTTGTCTGGATTAATATTATATTTCCAAAATTTCTAATAAATATGTTTATCTTCCTTTCTTTATAGTGTGTTGATCGGATAAAAATTCACTGAATTACAAGCTTTTTAATTTAATATTGAAAAACATAAAAAAATAATTTTTTTTAAATCGAATGGCCTGTAGCACATAAAATTTTTTTCCGATCAACACAGTATATATATGTGCTGAAAGAGGAAAACATTTTTATTCAATATTTTTTACAATTCAGATGAACAATTCAATTTTCAAAATAACGAGCTAAAACAACTGCAGAAAAATATGATTTTCGCGACTATCTCGAAAACGCTTCTTGAGAGAAATAAATGAGTGAAATATTGCTTACATTAGGCGAATAAATGGAGGAACATCCTAAGATGGCGAAGGGTGCACCAGTGTTTGGAGCAAATAAATTTTCAATGGGCGAGTAATGGAAAATAATAGGCCTAAGACTAAGCTTCATTGGTCCATCCATTCTATTCAAGGCCATAGCTTGAATTGGTTTTGAAAATATTACATATTTTTACAGACATGGGAAGATTTTAAATGTAAGACAAAAATAAATTTCAGAAAACAACAAAAGCCTGCAAGAAACCGGTGGTGGCACCTATAAACAAAACTATTTAACTTCCCTAGATCATATAAATGATTGGACGCTGCTTTGGTCTTGTAGAGTGTTGGCGGGTGAAGTTAAAAGCGCTGAAACTCAGTCAGCAGATATCAGAATCACCGCAAAGAATTTCTAAAGCTGCGACGGTGGTTGCACAAGAAAGCAAAATTGAAGAGACAGGCCCCTTAATATTATGTGAAACACTATAAATTCTAAAGGAAAACATTAAAAATTTTAAAACTTCATCCAAACGAAGAAGGATAGAGTAAGAAATAAAATACAAACTGCTCTTCAGGTTAAAAAAGTAGAATATGGTTGTTGAGGAACAACTGTCGTTAATTTGTCGTCAAATGAAACAAATGCAACTACTTCCAAGGAGCAAGCTAATGCTAGCAAAATATTGACTTGGTACTTATTTAACTTTCTTTTACGTTTGGTTTGATTGACTTATTTATTTATTTATTTCTTTGTATCATTAATTTTTTTGCTTGAATATTTTGTTTTTTATTAAATTCAATTTTTGTTTACACTTTTCTTTAGTTTTGGTTTCAACAAAAAAGGTTTTTTTTATTTTTTTTATTTTTTGACATTTTTATACAGCTGATAAAATTTCAAACGCGGTTGTATTTGTCAACCAGCCATTTAGTATTATTTTTGATAATTTTGAACAAAAAAGCAACAAAATATAGAAATATCTAATATGGCAATACTTAATTATTTTAATACGTAAGTAACAAATATTTACAAGCGTAAGAGCAAGCGATCGAAAGCTGTCGAAATTGTTGAACCCAATCTGATTCGAAATCGAGCGAATAGATGGCGATCGCTTCGTTTTGCTGTCGAGATTGTTGAACAGGCCATAAATGTTGTGTTTATAAAATATATGTATGTAAATAAATAATAATCTAAAGCTTCAAGATTAAATAATATTGAAAATACATATGAAGTTTGTTTCAACAATAAGAAACTAAATTTTCCAATTTTTAATTGTCGTAGCTTATTACAAAAATCTTTAAATTTCAAAAAACAAGATGCAAAAACAGAAAAAACACAAAAAATTCCTAAATTTAAATTTATATCGAAACAAATCTCCACTTAGCCGTAATAATCAATTCAAAATTTTGCTAAAATTTGTTAAAAAAAAAACATAAACCCCCTTTGCAATAAAATGTTAAAGTACAATTTTGCTGGGCTTAATGTGTTGGTTAACTAATGTGTACATTAACCTTTTTTTTTGCATAATAAAATAATAAAAATTAATAAAAATTGTTAATTTGTGATTACATCTATAGATCTATATGACTTTAAGTTTTGCAAATCGTATTATCTGGCAACAGTGTTACCAACTAGACTTATCTTATACGTAGTCATACGAGCACGTATGGGTTTACTAAAGACATGTTATGTGCATGTGTCTGCAATTCATGAATACACATACATACATAAAACACATTTTGCAATCTCTTGCTTTTCTGTCATATACATACGCACTACATTCATCTGTATAAGTAATTGCTTATGTACATTTCTCTAGTTGGAAAATCTTAACATTTCTCGCACACACCCAAGCTTCACTCATTCACATGCACACCGCATATGAAGATAAAAGAAAATATTAATAAAAAAAATAAAAAAAATACAACACACATGTACTCACATTTACAATTATTACTTACTCCCCTCTTCAAATGTAAAACGACTCATACAAGATGAGTATGTAAACAAAGTATGTACTTGCAATTTAGTACATATAAGAGAGAGAGTAAAATAAAATAAAAGAGCAAGTATAAAAAATACACCCCCATACTGAAACTAAAATTGTTTACCATATGTGTACACATACATGTACACGCACATAAATAAATAAAATAACATTTTCCTTTTAGTTAACTTTTTTTATTGTTGTTTTTGTGTACTCATATGTTTTGCTGTCTATATGCAAGTAATCCTGTATGGATGTACGTATGTTTGTTTGTAGTTATTGTTGTTGTTTTGTTTTGTATTGTATTTTTCTGCAATTTTCCCATTTGTGGTTGTTTGGTTGTATTGCTTTTGTTTTGTTAACGTAACTGTATTGGTTAGAACTTTTATAAAGACGCCTACTTTTTGTGTATATAATCTTAAATACATATTTTCTCATATGTGTATACACATGTGCTACATATGGCTCTATATACATATTTTACATAAGGCGCATACATAATACCTAAATACATATACATACGTATGTATTTAATTATATCTCGGCAAATGTTCGTTTTTTTTTGTATATTTGCTTAAATTTTTCTTTAATTGTTTTTGCTCTTGATATGATTTTTGTTGCTTTAATTGTTTTTAGTGTTTTTCTTTTTTTTTTAATAAAGCTTTGTTTTCTTTTTTTCATCTTCTCAGGTTTCTTCTTTGTTTTTTAGCATTTGCATATTTTTGATTTATTTTTTTTAATGTTTGCCTGATTTTTGTTGGGTTTCTTCTTTTGTTTTCATTTATATATTTTAATTATTTTTTGTTTGGCTTGTTTTTGTCTCAATGGTGACACACCTTACTTTCTTTTTGGTTTTATTCAGTTTTTTTTGAAGCTTAATACCTACAAATTTAAGAATTTAAAATATGTACATATATTTACCCCCGTGTTTTTAAATGATTATTAAATTTAACAAACGTTTATTTCGTTACATTTTCATACAAAATTTGTTTTGTAAACTTTTATTAAAATAAAAATATTTTTATGAATACGACAGTTAGTTAGAAAAACAAGAGAAATTTGTGATTAATCCAATTTTTTCGATTTTTTTATTATTTAGTAAATTATCGTTTAATTGGAAAAATAAGCGTAAACATATTTTTCACAGAAAATCGCTTTTTCATATAAAAATTCAATAAAACTTAAATTACAAAAAACGTACAACCAAGAAAAATTTTAAAAGTTTCGAAACTTTTTTAACACAATCACGAAATCATGTACGCAATCCAGCCGCTTGTGTTCAGTCATCGGGATCTGTTTGTTAGTGACTTATCTCGGAGCGGGGGACAGCTTGAAACACAAAGCCAAGATAATATCGAATGAGTCTGAGAAAGCGTTTATAAGAATCCTGAAACATCGACTCGAAGAGGCTTCATATGTTCAAAACTTCACTGCGGATATTAATGAAAAAAATTATATGAAAATTTGCTCTACACCTATGCAACCCGCTTAAGATTTTGTGAAAATCTAAACGAATTATTAGCGGATGTTCACACTGCAAAAGAAAATATTACATTTTCAATTTTGTATACAGCAAAAATAATTAAAGTTTCGATATAAAAAGAAAAAAAATTTTTTTTTACCTACATTCATATTTAGGAGAAACAAATTATTGCATATCGTGGGCTTATATTCAAACGGTGCTATCTGCAATTGTTAAAAATGAGTTTCTTTTAGAAACTAGTTCACTGACTCAATCTTTCATTTA
The DNA here is from genome assembly GCA_949318255.1 of Pollenia labialis. NCBI lineage: Eukaryota > Metazoa > Arthropoda > Insecta > Diptera > Polleniidae > Pollenia > Pollenia labialis. The sequence continues at coordinate 133,142,339 of OX439143.1, read as the reverse complement.
AATTTGGGAAAAAAAATGTTTTTTTCCAAAATGTTTTTTTTTATAAATGTTGTATTTTGCTATCTAATACCCCTGACAGACATAGGATTTGTATACTATACTAGCATAGTAAACTGCATGTGTGTCAACCTAAACTACAATTAAACTACGATACAAGTGGTACATGTACTACAAAAAATGTACGTAGTATAAATGTGGTATCTTATTAAACACAGCTTTTTAGCTGCGTTCAGTAAGATTTGTAGTATACATACCATGGTATGTAAACTATATGTCTGGTAGGGTGTAACACACACGTTTTTTTTTGGTAAAAAGTGCTACCTACATATAAAATATTAGTGCTTTACCCCCCCCCCCCCATCCTATGTTACTACTATGGGGTGATACGGGGGAAATTCCGTGAGGACGTTAACCGATCCTCGGGGAACAGAACGGATTGCAGGGTGTCTAGGGCACTATGGCCCAGATTGGACGCGGGGGCAACCAGGGTTCTACTGGGATTGAACAGGGGTAGTCTTAGGGTTCTTGACGGGTCATTGTCCTATTAGCGCTTTTACGAGCAAATGGGGCAACAGCATACCGAACATCTGCAGGTTGTGCGATGATTCTGAAGAGCTGCAGACGATCGAGCATGTATTGTGCCATTGTCCTAGGATGCAGGGTATCAGACAAAAGTGGCTAGGATATAGATTTCACGACGAACTGGGGTGCATCGCTGGATGTAATCCGGCTGATCTACTAGGGTTTGTCAGGGAAATAGTCCGGTTGTTTCTGTTGAGGGGACTGTAGAGAGGGTAATAGTTCTTCGTGGTACCTACTAACATTCAAACTTTCTTAATTCTATCCACCTCATACTTCTCTTCTTTACTTTTCTCTTTCTATCATTGAAGGGATTCACAATGGACCGCATTGGTCTCCGAGTGGAAGTGTGCCCTTCGTCACATAACCCTGCTTCACCTTACCTAACCTATAATGTTATAAATTTATAAAGTATTAATGTTATAAAGTTATAAAGTTATATAGTTATAAATTTATACAGTTATACAATTATAAAGTTATGAAGATATAAAGTTATAAACTTATAAAGTTGTAAAGTTATATGGTTATAAAGTTATTAAGATATAATGTAATAAAGCTATAAAGTTAAAAAGTTATACAGTTATAATGTTATAAAGTTATAAAGTAATATAGGTATACACTTTACGGTTATAAAGTTATAAACTAATACAGTTATAAAATTATAAAGTCACAAAGATATAAAGTTATAAACTTATAAAGTTGTAAACATAAATAGTTAGTTATAAGGTTATAAAGTCACAAAGTTATAAGGTTATAAAAACATAAAGTAATAAATTTCGAAAGTTATAGAGGTATAAAGTTAAAAAGTTATAAAGTCATAAAGTTATTTAGTTATAAAGTTATAAAGTTATATAGTTATATAACTATTATAATGTTATATAGTTACAAAGTTTTAAAGTTATTTAAATTTCGTTGTATAAGTTCAATTCGCGGAGTTTTATGCTTTAAGTCTGTATGTTATAGTATAAATAACACTTTCAATAGCGGCTAAAAATGTTAAAAAATTTAGTACCACAGATATATTTTCTTAAAGTCTTTTATTTTTAACTGGAACATAATTTTTCAATAAATCAAAATCAAATATTTATTTTACCAAAGTTTTTTGCTCTTAAATTACGATTAGTTCAATTACAATTCAAATATTATAATTTCAATAATATTTATCTAAATAGTATTGATAAATGGAAATTCATTTGTAAAATTTCTAAAAAAGAAAACAAAAATATGCAAATCCAAATATACACGTGTGGTTTTAATAAATATTAAATCCGATACGCATGAGCATCTGTTTAACGAAAATATGAAGTAAAAAAAAAATATATAAAACAAACAACTGACACCTCTAACAAAAAATGCGCAGATACACTTTTACAGATACGCGCAGAGCAGTCTTCCTGCTTTTCTCATCGACATTTTTTGATCTGGCTCAATCTAAAATTAATGAAGCTAAAAATATTGCAAGCGAAATTCGGATAAAAAAATACAACAGCCAGACACAGTCAGCGTTAGCGATTATGCAAATTTTTCTATTTTTTTTCTTTTTTTTGGGAAATGAAAAATACTTTTAATGATTTTCTACTTTTCATATGCAAATTTTTTTATTTATTATTATTCTCTCAAATGAAATGATCAAATCAAATGCTAAACCAAGCGCAAATATTAAATGAGAATTAGACACAACAACGACAACAAAAAAATAAAGAGAAAGGAGTGTAGGGAATGTGTGTTGGTTGGTACAAATGTGTCTATGCACACATGAGATTTTACACCTTTTTGTTTCCTTTGTTGTTTTTGTACCGCTGTTTTCTTTTGGTGGTAGTGTAAATCAAGGATTAAGTGTTATATTATGGTTCAGTGTATGTTTCTTACACACTGTCATTGTTATTTCTCATATCCTGGCAGTCAGTGATAAAAATATGCACAAAAAAAAAATATTTCAGTTTTAAAAATTAATGCATTTCAAAAAAAAATGGGAGGGGTTGTTTTTAGAAAATTATGCAAATTAGTTTATTTTTAGTGTCATATTTGTAGGCAGCCCAAATGCTGTACAAAACATTTTAGTAATTTTTTTTTTTTAAAAGATCAGTTAATTTTATACAGAGTAAAAATTGCCTGTTAAGAATGAGCAAAAAACAATTTTTTTATAGAAATACTAAGCTTCGCATAAAAATTGAACTTCTTTCTATTTAGGTATAGAGTTATTATAAATTTATACAAATATAAAGACAAAAAGTTTTAAAGTTGTATAGTTATAAAGTTTTAAAGTTATCTATGTACAATTTTGTGAAGATGGGTGAAGGATATAAAATTTTTTAAAGCAAGGACCACGAAGGGCGTTAGGGGGCAATTTCTGCCTTTCCGAAACAATCAATACGATTTTAATGCAATTTAAAACATAGATAGATGACTTCTTATATCGAAAAACTAGCTATACATTTTTAAAAAATAGGACCATGAGGGCATGTAGGGGGAAATTTCTGCCTCTCCGAAGCTACATAAGAGATTGTTATGAAATTTGAAACTTAGATAGACATTATTTAGACAGACATATAAGCTATGGACTACGAGGGGAGGGGAGCCGGGAAACCGCTAGTATGATTTTAAAGTTATCAAGTTATAAACTGATAAAGCTATATACGTTCATAAAGTTATAAAATTATAGCATTTTAATGTTATAAATTTAGAATCATTAAAAGTTATAAACTAATAAAGTTTTGAGTTAAAAATTTATAAAATTATGTAAACATAAAGTTATAAAGTCATAAGGTAATGAATTTATTAAGTTATGAAGCTACAAAGCTATTAAGGGATAACGTTATAAAGCTATAAGCTATAGAGCTATACAGTTTTCAAGTTATAAATGTATAAAGCAATGAAGTTATAATGTTATAAAATTATAAAGTTAAAAAGTTATAAAGTTGTAAATCTTTAAGGGGTTAAAGCTAACAAGTTATAAGAGTATAAAGATATAAGGTTATATAGATATAAAGTAATATAGTTACAAAGCTTTAAAGTTATAAAGTTTTTAGGTTATATAGTAATAAAGTTATACCGTTATAAAGTTTTAAAGTTATAAAGTTGTGAAGTTAAAAAGTTATAAAGTAATAAATTATAAAGTTATTAATTATAAAGTTATAAATTATAAAGTTATAAGATTATAAAGTTACAAAGTTATAAAGATTTTAGGTTATATAGTTATAAAGTTATAACGTTATAAAGTTATAAAGTTATGAAGTTATAAATTATAAAGTTGTAAATTATAAAGTTACAAAGTTATAAATTATAAAGTTATAAGACAATAAAGTTATAAAGTTATGAAATAGTAAAGTAATAAATTATAAAGTTATACATTAATAAAGTTATAAAAATATAAAGTGATAAAATTATAAAGTTTTGATGTTTAAAAATTATAAAGCTAAAAAGTTTTAAAGTTGTTAAGTTATAAGGTTTAATGACCATTTTCTCAATGTCAACATAAATTTACTAGACCGATAAACTGTCCGTTAAAGATTTTGCGTTTCTCAATATACCGACAAAAAATATTGTTTTCAGTTGGCAAAACACATGTAAAAGTTAGGAGTCAGCTGATTGGATTTATCTGTACGGCAAATAAAAGGAAAATTAATAATTGGCAGATGAGTGCTGGTTAGCTTTGCAACGGAATAGAAGCAAATGAGACATTAAGAAAGCCAAATTTCTTTAATGCGCAGTTTTTCGTTGGAAAAAAAGATAATCGTGTAATGAGAAAACGGCCATTGAAGCTATAAAGTTTTAACGTTATAAAGTATAACGTTAAAAATTATGGAAATTATAAAGTTATCAAAAAAAATTGTTAAGTAATGAAGTTATAAAATTATAAAGTCAACTTAAATGTTCATTATTCTAGTAACTGCAATTCTATAAATTGTTCTGAATTTTAACAGTTAGTTCACCTTTTTCTTAAATCAATATTCTGCGGTTGATTGTACGTTTAATCCTTTTTGTCTCCTCCTTTTTTTTCTTCTTTTTTTTATAACCAAAGTTGTTATCTTAGAGGTCATATAAATGATAAAATAAATTTTTATTTATTTGTTGCATTTTTCCGATGAAAATGCTTCGACTTCGGAACGGAAATTATACTCAGAATAAGTTGTTTTTAAAGCGCATGCCTTCTTTTTAAAAGAGCGCATATATTTAGTTTTTTTTTCTAAAATACTTGATTAGAAAAAACTGTGCGATATACAGATAAAAGAAAAAAGTAAAGAAAAACAACACCGCTAAACCCCCACCCCAAAATTATGCTTAAGAAAAAAAGAGTTGTGTATTCCTTTAAGGGAAAAGGGTTAAAAAGAACGACCAAAAATTAAACGAGAGAGAGGTATATGGAAAGCAGAGAATTTTTTAATTAGATATTTAAAAATATTTCTCAAATAATAATGAAACACAATAATATAGTTTAAGCTTATGAAATGATGCAGGTACTTTAATAAAAAAAATTAGTTTAAATTTTAATTGGCGAATAGAATGAATATTGTCAACTAATTACTCACAAGCCTACCGTCTTATACCATACAAACGTTTAAACAAACACATGGAAAAAGTATGAAACATGTTTGTGTAACTATTAAAAATTTTCAATATTCACTCAACGAACAATAAGAAGCAGTATGCTCCTTGCAGAAGTAAAATATTCACAGAACAATGTTGTTGTTGTTGTTGTCAAACTTATTTTTGGAGTATATTTGGCGCTTTATACTCAGCAGGTTATTTGTCTTATGCTCAAATAAGTATTTAATGGACAAATTGCTGTTTTATCTTACCTTAATGCCGTAAACTCAGATCGACTATTTTATATTCAGACTTCCGTTTAATGCTAAGGCCATCACTTTTACTTTGACTGGCACTTATACTTTGGCTTAAGAACTTACATGAAGGTCCTTTTTAAATTTTGCATACTTATCATCATCTTATACTCAGATTTCCGTTTGAGATCACACTGTTCTTGATTTAACTGTTGTCACACATAAAAGCATTGTTTTTGGACCCACCTCTCAGCTTATCAATCGATCCAGAAGAGCTTTTTAAATCGATTTTACGGTGTCCATCCGTCCGGTTAACCTTGTGCGCAAAATACAAGTCGCAATTTTAGAGTTAACTTAATGCAATTTGGTATGTGTTTTTATTGTTAAAATTGTCATAAGGACCATCCCAATTAAAACTGGTGAGAATTGGTTCATAATTTGACATGGCCTCCATACAAGCTTATTTCCAGAATAGTCGTTGTGCCCATAAAATGGTTTATAATGTTGGTTTTTAGATTAAATTTGGTCCAAACATATTTAATTGCATTCTAAATTATCTTTCTTGATTTTACTCGAATCAGTCCTTATTTGACAAAATTCCTAATCCCGAAAGTAACTTTTCATTTCATTTATTTATTCATTTCATCCGGAAGATGCAATTGGCTTAGCTTATAAATATAACATATCAATACCTAAAACGAAAAAGGCCCTTTTTAGCATTTTGTAAATTTTACAGGAGAAGCAAAATCTATATAAAATGATAAATTTATAAATCGCCTTAAACTGTTTAAAAATTATTGTTCTTCTAATATTCTTGCGAAACCTACCAGTTATTTTGACAATGTTACATAAGATATAAACTGCTAGAGAGGCCTTTAATCTTTTGCATTTTTTGTTCCAATAAAATCGTAATTTTTGGTCGAAAGATTCGAAATTGTTTTTGTGTCCACATCAGAATCAATGAAAAATTGTGATTTTTAATATTTGGTTAGTTAGGGTCTTTTGCGTTTCAGGTAACGATACATACATAAACTTTTTTTTGTGCCATAAGTTTTGGTATTCACATAAAAATAAGCGACAATAATTTTTACGATAGCCACTGTGTCATAGCAAAATGTTGTACTGGTAGGTAGATAAATAAAAAAAAAGAAAAGAAAGGAAGAAAAGTAAGAAGTAGAACATGTAAATCAATTAAAATATATAATCATTCAAATCATATTTCGATCTACCAAAAGTTAAATACAGTTTGCTTTAAAGATTGATGTTTGACTATTAACTGCCAGCAGTCGTCAATGGCTGTGAGTGCTAAACGGCAAAACCCTCTGAAGAGATTGAGTGGTTGCAGCTGAAACATGTAAGGTTAACCTGTCCGTGAAAGCCCGGGTTCGAGCCACGCGGCAGTCAAGAATGAAAAATTATTAATAAATTTTAATTAATTTTCATGTTGTAAAATTCCTTTCTTCATAAAAATAATTTAATGAAAATTAAATTTGATGAACTTTAGCCTAATTAAAATATCAAAATTTGGATTAAAATTAAAGAAAAAAATTCGTACTAAATTAAAAATTTAAATACGATTGACACTAACAAGCATTTAAACAAAACAAAAATGAGATTACTTTCGAAAACTAACCCTGCAATTACTTTAAATATGTTTAAAATTCTTAAATTAATTATTAAAAAAAAAATACTTATAAAAACTTATACTTATTTTGCCCGGGCATGCTGCTAAACTTTGCTTTGGTCGTGCAACTCTGACGGTAAAATTACGAAGTGCGCGTATTAATAATCTCATCTTTATCAATCTTTGTTGCAGGAACAACAACAAAAACACTACCAGAAAAAAAAAACATTTATTACTTTCCTATTTAAAATAATAAACTTATTTATAAAAAGAAGGGAAAATTCCCGATTTCTATTTGTTAAATTTTGTTTAGTTTAAAACATTAAATTTTCAAAGTTAGTATGATGACGAAAACCATATCGGACCAATGTGCTGGTGTCTTTTATAATTGACAGTTCTTCTGCGAACTAATAAGAATACAACAAAAGTGAAACACGTGCAACGGAAAAAGAAGTAATACTATTCTCTCCCTCTCTCTCCGGTTCCCTGGGGTAACTATTTAGAATCAATCTCACTTGCAGATTATTTCAAGTACGAACTCGGAATTAAATCAATCTAGAAATTCTTGAATCAAGCACAATTTAAGAGTAATTTTTATCTCACTTTTACAGGGATTAAATGGTGGGCTTAGATCTGAAGTGAACCAATGAAAAAAAAGAATATTTGAAAATATTGATATTTAATTAGGCTTAAGTTCATCAAATTTAATTTTCATTAAATTATTTTTATGAAGAAAGGAATTTTGCAACACGAAATCAATTAAAATTTATTGATAATTTTTCACTCTTAAAAAAATTAACACGTTTTGATTCACAACGTAGTCATAAAGTCATATGTCGTAAAATAATAACATGAAAAAATATGAGCGCTTTAATCAACCCCTCATAATTTAAATTTCTACTGTGTAGTTACGACAAAACAATAAACATAGAATAAAAAGTCTTATTATTTTAGGACTTTTTTGTTTGAAACACAACAATAATTTTTTAAAACAATGTAAAATTTTAGAATATTAAGACATTTTGACTGGATAGCACACCTTCTAAATCCCCCAATTATCTCTACGAAACAGACTCATTTTGCAAACTGGGCATGCAGACTACCGCATATCACATCCAGAACTCTGTCTTGGTCATTAAATAGTATTATATTCTAACTGCAGATTAATACTGGTATAACCGTCTGATACACAGTCTTCTGTCATAAATATTGTCTTTTATTCTTTTTATTGTCTGATACTCAGACTACATATTACGCTTGCAGTAACGTGTTCTTTAATCAGGCCACAATCTTATACGCAGACTAGCCGCTTTTTACAAAGATTTTAATCTTAAACTTCGATTTACTTTTTGGCCTCGGCCACAGGACCTTTAATTTATTGTAATTTTCGTAACGTTTTATTGCCGTTCATTTTCCATAACCTGAGAACAAATTTTTTTCTTTCATTTTAAAATTTTCCTTAATTAAAGCTCAACAAATTTTAGCAGAAACTTTAAATTCTGTCAGCAAACTATTGTTATTGGTTTTTTTGTTTTTGCTTTGTATAGCAGAGACCTTTTTTTAGTTAGATGGTGGTCGGTCGATAATTTTACATTTTTGGTTGTTACTACTACGACTATTTAGCATTTGCTATGTGCCTTGAATATCAAAACCATTTTCATCGGGGCAAAGGCAAAACCAACTGTTTGATGACTGCTGCTACTACAATGAAAAGCATGGAAAACAAGGAACCTTTTGTATTAAATACTACAAACACAAACACACTTTAACTACATTCTAAAGGGAAAAAAGAAGAAAATGAGAAAAATTTAAAAAAAAAAATAAGAAAAATTCAACGAAGCGGCAAAATATAGCAAGTGGTCAGAAAACTTTCAATTCAGTTTTAACTTAGTGGACATTCACAAGGAAAAATTAAACGGATAAAATTTTGTTGTTTTCCGAACCAAGAAGAAAATACAAGTAGATAAATTTACTTCAAAAATCAAACCCCTTAAGATAAGGTTAAGGTTTTACTTTAACTGATATAGAAAAAGATTAAAAAAAAAATAAAAATAATTAAACTAAACTACAACTAACTCCCTAAGGAAGAATTACAGGAAACTGCGAGTCCTGTGTCCTGTTTGAAAAGCTTTCAAAACTCATATATGAGCACGTGTGTGAGAATACGAGTATTTTATATGAACATGTATGCATGAGTGTGCGTGTATGTGCTTATTTTGAATTTCGTTTAATGTGTTTAAGTGTGTGTATAACACATATGAGGAGTGTCCCTATGGAGGGTTTCTACTACATTTTCCGATTGGTTTGCTTGTTTTATTTTGTCCTTCTTGTTGTTGCTGTTGTTGTTGCTATATCATACATACATACATACATACATATGTGTATGTGAATTTAGAAATACTTTTTTTTAAAAGTTGTGATTTTTTTTCTTCTTTTTAAAATGTATCGGATTGTGCGCGTTGTTTAGATGTGTCGTTTTTTTCAACAACAGTTTAGTTTTTCCAAGTGCTAAATATGAGTTTTTTTTTTTTGGAAAAGTGTTTAGATATATGTATTATCGTATGTGTGTGTGTGTGTGGGCTTAATGTGTTTATGTATGTGTTTTTGCAAATCAAACTGATAAAAAAGGGAGTGGAATTAAAAAAATGAGAAAAGGCTTAGCAACATATTCAATATATTAAATCAACAAAACAATTATTATGAAAAAACTTTTTAAACTATAAACCAAAATACTGCATTTAACTAAAATTAAACTAAAAATTGTTGTGCGTATCAAAGCCGTCGGCAATTGAAGGGCTAAAATTAGCTTTTTGTCTTTCAATAAAATGGACTGCAAATAATTGTTTTAATAATGTAAAATTTTTGAATTCACAAAAACTAACAAGATAATTTAATAAAAGAATTGTTGAAAAAATTTATTTTTCTAAACATTCCGACCTCCGACATGTCGAACAGTTTAGTTCAGTCAAACCTGCTTTTCTGCGGTGATTAGCAACCGCACAGCAATAAATCAGGGACCGTAAATAACAGTTATCCAGGAAATTTAAACTCAAAAACTCACAATTTTAGAGTTAACGTTAAGATTAAGACAGTTAAGATTTATTTTTCAACGAAAAAATAAAAATGCGGATTAAACTTTTGAAATTATGGTTTTATTTTATTGTCACAACAATATTAAGGGGATCTATTTTTTCCATCTAAAATAAAACTTATTTTCAACTGATAACTAACTGCCTGTTGTTAGAACGCGAGCGCAAAAGTGTCTCGTTTAACTAACTTTTAAAACAAAAACGAAAACAAATTTTGAAACTTTGTTTTTGTTTTAAATGTTAGTTAAACGAGTCACTTTCGTACTCGCGTTCTAAAAAACAGGCATATACTCGTTTTCTTATGAGCCTTGTCCCATATCGTACGTCTCCGTTAACGCAAAGTACTTAAGTTTGGCAACTTTTAACGTACGTTGAATTATTATTGGTTTTTGATACGTTTTAATTAAATTTTTTGTATTGTGTGTCAGCAAAAATAGAATAAAATGCAAAATAAAAAAAAAATAAAATTTAATAAATAAAATTGTCCTGTGGCCGTATTCTGTAATTCGCTACAGCTAAATCTCTATCGCTAAAAATCTAAAAAGTTGATTTAGCGATTTTTGGCTACGAATGCAATACTTTAACGTGCATTCCTAAATTTGGCATTGCCATAAAAATTTAATTCGCCGCAATTTTGGCTTTTAATTTCATCGCTAAAATTCAATATTGTATTCTCTAAGGCATTTTAGCGATCGAGATTTAGCTAAGCGAATTACAGAATACGGCTGCTGGTCTTGATTAAATATCCGTCGTCAAAGTATTCATTTTGTGCCCCTCCTCTGTCGTTACGTTAGTGTCAGTTAAAAAAAGCGACATATAGAGTACAAAGGATTCTATGTGACTCGGTCTGGTTTGTTATATTCAGACTTTGTCTGGATGAAAAGCCGGTTTTATTTTTGAGATCTTTCGCTTAATTTAAAGCAACCACCTAATAATATACAGCTATTGTCAGAGTTAGTGTCAAGATTAGTAACCCATACAGTTATTTATTTAATAATGTTAAACATAAAATACCGCTAAAATTGGCGAATTGACAAATTGACAAATTTCCATATGCCGATACCTGATACCTCTTAACGGTTGCCAACCTTGGTTAATGAGTATGTATAGAAAGTCGTATAAAAAATTCGATCTAAGCCCAGGGTGAAATTATACAGGGGGCAGCACTACGGCCACAAAATGTGTGTGAAGATAAATTTTAAAATTTATAACCCAAGACACATTCTGTTATGTTAACAGAACAATGTTAACCATTTAACAGACCTAGTGTAAACGCTGTAATGATGGATGAGTCCAGATTTCTGGAAAAGGAGTCAACGTGGGCAAAAAAAAAAAGATTAGGATTTGTGGACAGTAAGTTTCTCCATCATTTTCTATCCCCAGAATTTTCAACAGAGCGAGTTGGTGCGACTGATGGACAGTTTATTTTTTTGAATTCTCTTAGGGATGAGTGCAGATTTCTGGAAAAGGAGTCAACGTGGACAAAAAAAAAAAAGATTAGGATTTGTGGACAGTAAGTTTCTCCATCATTTTCTATCCCCAGAATTTTGGAGCGAATTATGGACATAAGTCGGCTATACCAAATAATGTTTAGTGCGACTTTAATGTTTGTTGTTTGCAAACGAGCATTGAAAAAATTCCTCTAGTTTATAAAAATGTTAAAGCAAAATTATTAAACAATGAAAAACTGTGCCGAGAACAAAATATTATTATTATTATTTTCATTTTGCATTTCTAATTGTGTTTTAGTGTTAAAATTGTTTCTCATCCCATTCTTTTTCGTGAGTTTATTTGACAGTTCAAAGCGGGAGCTTTTCTAACAAAAATGTTACAGACACACTTTTTCTGTAAATTGGCGAGTAATTTCCTTACGTATCAGCTTGTTTGTACTCGCTAAAAAAAAGTTATAGACACAGTTTAGTGAGAAAAACAGATGTTTGTTTCAATATATGGACATTTTTTTATTGCACACAATTTAATCGTAAAATAAGTTACAGAACATGGGAACAGTACAACATTTACACAACTGAAGATCAGAAAATCTTGTATATAAACGATTTTTTGGGTTAACGATGTATACAAAACCGACTTGTCTTTTATAAGCATAAATGCAAACTATAGTCTAACAGCAATATTTATAAAAAGTTCTTATTTTAAGCTTATCGTACATGTAATAACTATCAAACGCATTTTGTTTTATAAACCTCTTATAAAAATTTGTATTCATAAACGTACACTAATTGGTTTTTTACTATTAACTGTTTGTAGCGATTTGGTGTCATTTTATATTTTGTTGTCATTTTATTGCTAGTGATGCATGAAACTTTTATTCGGTTCACATGATATTCTATATTTAATTATTTTTTTTTAATTGTAGATCTTAAAAATTATTCTTATCAAATAAAACTACGTATGTACATATTATTTTAGTTTCGGAACAAAATGTTGTCGAATGGTATCATAAAAACTTTTGTTTGAACCTTTTTTAAAAAGTTTGTTTACTTTTTATTTACATCACTATTATTTGGGCTTGTTGATATTATTTTTTTTAATATTTTTGAACAAAAATTTGTTGTTTTAAACACAAAAAACCATTAGTTGCAATAATTTAACAAGTTAGAGCGCTATATTCGGCTGTGCCGAATCTTTGATACCCTCCACCGACAGTTCGATTTTTTTAGGAGTGATATCTATATGATGTTTAGACCCCTGTATTAAATTATTAACCGACAGACAACCTTGAGTAAAATATTATGATTCGTAACAGTTAAAGCCGAACTTAAATAATTTTCAGGTGGGGTATTTACAGTGGAGCCATGGTAAGTTATGAGTGGTGAAATTAGTTTTAGCGCTTACAGTGAATTTCAGAAGGCTGCAAAATTCGTGATCTAAGGTAAATTATGGACCGTAATATCTATACCTGCTACCAGAGTGGGCTTTATATGGGGCCAAGGGTAAATTATGCACTGATCTTCACGGAATTTTACCTGGCTATGTCTAGTCCTATAAAACTGTGAAGAATTCAATTTTATTCTGATAGCATTATAAATTATAGTTTTAGGCGTACTAAACTGTTTTCCGGGAGTAGGATTTATATGGAGCCAAGGGTAAATTATGGACCGATCTTCACGAAATTGCACACTGTCATCTTCACGAAATTTTACAGCGTGATTTCCACGAATTTTTGCAAAATCTTATCTCATTCCGTGCCTTGTTCCACCATTTATGTTATTTTTTGTGACAACATTATCAATTTTTTAAGGTGGTGGTTCCAAATTTTGATTAATAGCTCTGGTCTCACTGAACCGATTTTGCTGGATTTCAATCACAAACTGTTTAGGCTAACTACAAGCAATTTGACACCAAGTTTGTTAATTTGTTTTGAGTTGTTCGAAAGTGAGCGTGTTTTCAACAGACGGACATGGCTAAATCGACTTAGAGGTCTGAGGGGGGTCTGAGATGAATAATAAAAAAATTTCACACGGAATGACAAACTTAATATACCCTCTTCACAACTGATTGTAGTGTAGGGTATAAAAAATAATTAGAGAGAATATCTACATTTGCCCCTCAACATTATTATTTAAATCATATTAATTTTTATTTTTAAATAATTAACAATATAACTTTCAATTGGTTGTCTAAAATAAAAAAAAAATATTTAGTAAAATGTATTTAACATGTCCTTTTATTAATAAATGAAACATTTTTTTTTCAACATATTTCACAAAAAAAATATCATAAAATGCCAACCCTAATCAAAATGTTATTTTATTTTTGGTTTAACGAATTGTCTTACTTTATGAATGGTTTATTAAAGGTTTATGAATACAACTTTAGCAAATTTTGCTTAAAAACGGTGGTTAATTTATCATAAATAAGTCGTCTTCGGGAGTTTTTTCCATCTGCGCTGCGGGAAATTTGTGTCGATTATTCTTGAAAGCACTTATCCCGTGACCAGTGAACTCAGTATTATAATAAAAATGATCGTATTGTGATATGTGAGAAGAAGACATATCACTAAACTGGTGATAGTGTTTTTAATGTGTAGTTACTCCAGAGGAAAGGTAATTGACACAAAAGTAGTCATGTGAATGGATTTTATATTATGCCGATTCTTTCTTGGTTAAATACTTTATATAAAGGGGATCTATCATATAAACATGGTTCACACGGGACAATATCTGAGACAGACATTATTTAACTACAAATTGAATATGTCTATTAGGGTAATGATCAATCGCCTGTTAAAAAGTGTAAAAAATTTGCCAATTAACACCCTCCTAGGACATCGCCATGTTAAAGTGACAAGTCCCCTTCATGTAAAGTGTTAGAACTAGAACCGATCCCTACCAGTTCCTTTTCCCCAAGGGTTATTCCTCGAGTTAGTAGCTTGTCTTCAAACTCTCTGTCTAAGAGAATAGTGGCGGTACACGAAATAAATATTGTGCCTAAGACGATGTTCTGAGTACAAGAGAGGAGTCTGACTTTAAAACGTTGGTTTAGAGTTTTAATAAAATACTGTCTAGTGTTATTAAAGTGAATACATACATGACAGTAGATGAAATGTGTTGAAAAAATTAATTAAAAAACTGACTGCTTCAACAGTCAAAGCCCACCCTTTAAGGATTTTTTTTTAAACATCTTTTATTTAAAGTATTTTTTGTCTACTTTTGTTTAATTTTGTATTCACCAAAAAAAAAGAAAAAAAAAACAAAAAACTTTCTTAATTTTCTTTTTTGAAAAGCTCAAATTTCATCTTTAAGACACAAGAAACCAGAACATTGGACAACAATAAAAAATTTAAACAAAAACAACAGGACAACATATAAGCACAGAAATATTTGCCAGGACATCTTATACTCTTTATATGTGTGTGTGTGCAAGCAAAATTATTTATTTCTATTTTTTGTTTATTTTGTTTTCCTCATCAAGACTGTAAGATAAGGCAAGTTTATGATAGAAATTTATGAAGAAGAAAAAAAAAACTGAAACGCTTTAGGTTATTCAAACACCAGGAGTTTGGGGAAAAAGACGGGATTTTTTTTATAGTATTTTACTGATTAATAAAGAATGGTGTGGCATGGAGATGTCTGAAAATTAACGAAAATATTCTGTTGGAAACCAAATTAATGAACGTTTTTTTTTTAGTGGTATGGTGAAAATGAAAATCAAGCAAGAAAAAAATCCAAAAACAAAGTTAGTTGGAAAAAATATCCTGTTTTCGTATAAATTCATTTCAATTTTTTTCCTTGCCTTCCCAACGCTGTCTGAGACAAGTAATAATTACACTCATCCAATGAAGTTGTAGTTGAGTTTTTGTGAAAAAAAAAAATTATATATTTTATTTGAGAAATTTTTGTTTCTATTTTATTTGTTTTTTCTGTTTCTGTTTCTGCTCCTACTCCATATCATACCCAAGTATTTACTCGTATTTTATAATTTTAATTTTCTCTTGGGTAATTGTCTGCTTTTGATGGAATCGTTTATTATTTTCGCAGATTTTTTTTTCTATTTTTTCTCTTTACTTTATTTTTTTATTTCATTTATAGTAGAACTTCAAACTCAAACTGTTTATTTAAGAAGAAATAAAATTTAATCAATCAATTTAAAGATGTAAAAGAGGAGGCAAGGTTCGCTTAAAGTTGTGATATATTGAAGAAGTCAGAGTGCTATAATCGGCTATAACGAAATTTTTAAATACCCTTCACATTCTTTGGCATTTATTTTTTGAAGATTATGTCTATCAAATGTTGGCCGTTGCTACGTCGCAGATGGTCCATCCGTCGAGTCCAATTTTCGATGACTCGTTCGAGCATTTCGACTGGTAACTGGCGAATGACACGCGTGATGGGTTTGTCCGAATAAACTTTAGACTTAACATATCCCCACAGGAAAAAATCTAACGGTGTGCTATCACACGATCTTGATGGCCAATCGACCGGCCAAAAACGAGAAATTATGTGCTCACCTTAGTGTTCTCTCAATAAATCCATTGATTGATGCGATGTGTGGGAAGCGGCGCCCGCCGTCTTGCTGAAACCAAATGTCTTCGAGATCACGAGCTTCAATGTCAGGCATCAAATAGTCGGTTATCATGGCACGATAACGTTCGCAATTTGACGGTTACGTTCGCACCGGCATCATTTTTAAAGAAATATGGACCGATGATTCCACCGGCCCACAAACCACACCAAACCGTTGTTTTTCTGGATAAAGTGGCAGTTCTTGAATCTCTTCAGGTTGCTCTTCGTCCCAAATGCGGCAATTTTGTTTGTTTACATACCCATTGAGCCCGAAGCGGGGCTCATCGCTGAACAAAATTTGCCTCGAAAACGTCGAATCTTCTGGAAACTTTTCAAGTTCTTGAATCTCTTCAGGTCGCTCTTTCTCCCAAATGCGGCAATTTTGTTTGTTTACATACCCATTGAGCCAGAAGCGGACCCCATCGCTGAACAAAATTTGCCTCGAAAACGTCGAATCTTCTTGAAACTTTTCAAGAGCCCATAGAGCGAAGCGATGTCGCTTGGTAAGGTCATGAAAGGAAGGTTATGAAATGTCATAAAAAGGCTATTGAAAAAAGTATCTCTACTTGAATCAACCGTTATAAATACAGTTCTTTAGATATAAAAAAATTGTATGCGCCACGCCCACTTCTTTAATCCCGCCCACATTTTGTAAGATGTTGTGTACAGATAACCCAGATGCTTGTGCCTAATTTGAAAACTTAGGCTGTTTCCGTTCTCCAGATATACAGAAATCTATAATGGCTTTATGCGAGAGGTGCCACGCCCACTTCTTCATTCCCCCCATATTTTAAGATAGGTTGTGTATTAATAACCCAGCTATGTGTACCAAGTTTGGACAATTTTCTTTTAAATTTTTTAGATATAAATAAATCTATTTTGTGCAACGTCCACTTCTCCAGTCGGTTATTGTTTATTAATAACCAGATGGTTGTACCTAATTTAAAAAGTTAGGCTCTTGTCTTCGCTTCTCATAAGCGCCAAGAATATACATATGTACATATATGTCAAAAAGTGACTAAAATCAAAAAAATTTATTTTCAGAAATCGAAAAAACTGCTTTCACATAAAAAAAAAATAGTTACAAACAAATCTTTAGATCATTAAGTAGAAAATCCATTTTTTAAATTTATACAGAATTTTTTGTTGTTTCACATTTGATGATGTATTATTTGCACAAGTTACCGAATTTTTTTAAGTTGTGCCACTTTAGCTGAACTCCTTTCAAGTTTTGACATTTTGCCAAATTCTAAACTGACACAAGTCTAATTAATATGAAATCAAACAAATAATTATTTTATCAAGAGTACCACAATTCGTATTAAGACTATGTAGCACTTAGCAGTAGGGATCAACTACCATTATATTTTCTGACACAACTAACAATAAGTCACTTTTATGAATTGCAACTTTATAGCAATTGAAACATAAAGAAAGTTTTAAAACGTTAGTCAGTAAAGCAGAGTAGAAGAGGGTGGTTAAAGTATAAGATGATTTTGTGATAATGAATAATATTCTTAGTATAAGTTTAGGGTTGTCAGATGGCCTGGAATGGCCTGGATTGTTTTTTTTTTGAGTCTTGTCCAGTTGCCAGCTCAAACACGATTTGTCCAGTTTAATTAGAATTTCTTTAATATTAAAAAATTATTTTTTTAATTAATTACATACTTAATATTAAGGAACAATTTATATCTTGGCCAAAAGTATTCCAATTTATATCCAAAAATGCGATAAAAGTAACGTTCAAAATCTATACATGCACATAAATGGATCTCGTTTGTATTTTCCATACCAATTTGCAAGGCTTTTTCGAAAGTACTTCAAGTATTTAAAATAATCTATACTCACAAAAAAGGAAAAGGATGTCCTTTGGTTATTTTAATAAGACAAAAATTTGATGAAAGCTTAATAAATGTTCAAAAATATTTGCTTACAACGAAAACAAGAGTTTATAAATTCTGTAAATCGCAAGCGGGACACAGTAAGAGATTTAGGAACAAAAAAAAAGTGATTTTTTTGGACTTTGTAAACGGTAAGTCCGATTGAAATCAAATTCCTCATGCTTATTAAGTATGTACTTGTACTTAAAACGGCGGTTTGAGTATAAGAGTTTATCCTCTGATAAACTAAAATGCATTTCATTTTAAATTTCTCAATTTCAGAGTAGATCAATTTGAACCATCGAAAGATACACCATCTAGCAACGCGTTGAAGTTATTCAGGCTTATTATGAAAATGGGCGTTAAAATCAAAATGCATATCGTGCACTTCGTGATTTTTTCGGTCAATTTATTCGTCCAAATATGCGTACAATCGGAAAAATCTGCAAAAATTTTAGCATACCGGGTCTGTAGGAGATGTGAAAACACCAGTGCATGCTCGTACAGATCGTACTGCAGGAAATATTGCTGCTGTTCTCGATAGTGTGGCTGAAGAGCCGTCCACCTCAACTCGTCGTCGTGCCCAACAATTGCACCTCTCATGCTCGTCGTTAATCAACATTATGCATAACGACTTGCATTTACACGCTTACAAAGTACAATTGACTCAAGAACTAAAGCTTCTTGACCATTCCAAACGTCGTCAATGGTCAGCATGGTGGCATGAAATGGCAACAGTGGATTATCAATTTTCGAAGAAAATCATCTTCAATTATGAGGCATATTTTCACCTCAGTGGAATTGCCGCATTTGGGCGAATGAAAATCCAAGAGTGATTGTTGAAAAACCAATGCATCCACAAAGAGTTTTTGGCTGACAACATCATCGGACCGTATTTTTCCAAAATGAGTCCGGTGAGGCAGTTACTGTGAATGGTGTTCGCTATCGTGAGATGATAACGAACTTTTTTTGACCCTAATTGGAAGATTTGGATGTGGACGATATGTGGTTTCAACACGACGGTGCCACTTGCCACACAGCTAACGAAACAATGGCTCTTTTACACGACAAATTCAATGGCCGTGTTGTCTCACGTGGTGGCGATGTCAGTTGGCCGCCAAGATCATGTGATTTGACACCGCGGAACTTTTTTCTTTGGGGTTATTTGAAAGAAAATGTGTACGTCGATAAGCCAGCAACAATTCAAGAGCTAAATGATGACATAATTTGGTACATTAACGGCATAGAAGCTCAATTATGCCTCAGCGTCATCGAAAATTTGGACCATCGGATGGAGGTGAGCCGCCGAGGTTGCGGCGGCCGTTTGGCCGATATTTTGTTTCAGCATACATAATTGAACCATACCAATATTATCATAATAAAAAGATATGACACTAATTTCCTAAATTATTTGTGTTTTATTCAAAATAAACAGCGGCCCTTACAATTAAACCACTCTTTACTACGAATACATGCCATGACGTCTTATACTTGTAATGAATTGTATTATTGTTTTATATTACGATTAACAACGTATACTTGTACAGGAGCCTTAAATTACCATGAAGTAACTCTGCAATAACATTTCATACATGAGGCTCTTCTTCATGCAGAATTGTATCAACTGAGAATAAACAAAAACTCCACTTAACCAAATTATTGCTAATACAAAAGTTTTTCTTCGCAGAATTCTTTATTTGGACACAAATAAGTTTTTATTACATATTTGTTTCACAGTTTAATTACACTGTACAACACAAAAAAAAATAATGTTGCTCCGAAAATGGATTCGGGTAGAAGAGACAAAAAAAAAATAGAAACGTGTGTCGGCGTTTTTATAGATCACATCGGGTTAATGTTTCACCCGTTTGGGCTGATCGTGTACACAGAAAAAATTATTGCCGAATTATTTTCAAACAAACGATTGTTTGAAATTTTTTTTAATTTCTACAATTTTTTTTACTGATTCAATTAATATTTTTGTTTGATTTTTATTTAACCAACAAAAGTGTTGACAACTTTTCAATAATATAATATACGCGCTATTGGTTTCAATTTTTCATAATTTTGTATGAAATATTTAACGCTCTTTAATGTTGTCGTTTTTTGCATAATTTATTTGATCGTAAGCAACACTTCTTTATGTGAAATACAAGAACAACAACACAAAACACATACAGTTTATTTTTGGACGCTTTAAAAAAGTACAACAAGAAGAAAGATGATAAAATAGCGCGACGAGGTTATTAGTAAAAAAACAAAAAAAAAATAGCAGGTAAAAAAAGGTTTCATTCTTTTTTAAACAACAGAAACAACAACAACATTATAAGAAACAAAATAAATTTTTGGTTGGTTTCAAAGTTGGAAAAAAAAGAATGAAAAACAAAATCCCGTATTCAATTTTTGAAAACTGTTTACTTAAATACATCAAATACAAAAATAAAATGATGACGAAAAACATATCGAGTCGGTCTGCTGCCGTTGTTTGTTACATTTCTTCTTCTTTAGCCAAGGAAAGGATACAGCAACAGTGAGTGATGAAGAAAAACATTGTGTGTATAAACAAGACTTCGTTCAAAAATTATTCCAACAAAACAAAACATGTGTCTCAAAGCCAGTCTGCCTTCATCTTCTCCTTCAGTGATAGCTTGGGTGCGCGTCATTGATTGTGCAAAAAATTTTTGTTTGATTCAGCAAAATTATTTGTTTGAAATTTATATGAATTTCAGTAAACTTTTTGTTTGATTCTGTAAATTATTTGTTTGAAAAAATCAGTGTTTTTTTTCAGTAAACAAAATGCAAATAAATTGTTTGAATATGCGAATTTGTTTGTAGGACCGATTTCAGACAAAAAATGTTTTGATACTACAAATTTTTTGTTTGAATTCGAAAAATAATTTTTTCTGTGTAGCATATCGGTATATGAAACTATGTGTTCTTTACATCTGAGGTATAAGGTATGTTCAGCAACTTTGTTGAAAATTTAATGGCAAATATTCTTGTGAAACATTTTAAAAATATTAAGAAATTTATGGCAAAAAATCGAATACTTATGTAACAAATCGTAAAAACCACCCCTAACGAGGGCGAGGCAGGGATCCTATTTTTTACAAAAATGTTGGCCATTCAATTTTACTTTATTTCACACAAGCGAAAAACTTATCACAAACACTAAAATTCCGATATGATCTTTTCAAATGCCAATAAACTTTTATTTAATTTTTGTCTCCTCTCAAATGTGAAGATATGAAAATTGCCTACAAAAACATATTCGTAATTTTTTTCGTAGATCTATCGGGTTAAAGAAAATTAGTTTAAAAAAATTGTAACGTACAGTATGCAAACAAACGTCATACAGTGGGAAGATTTGGAAAAAAAATTTAAAATAATTTTCAATTTTCTAAAAGGTTGCTCCGATTGGATTACAATTTTAGATGGCAGTTAAGGACTTGTATTCAAGCTTAAGTTTTGGATTTGGGATCTATAGAACTATCAATAGGATCGCCACAAATTCACAAAGCAGGGCAGCTCGGCTAATCCAAAATTTAAAAACAATGCAGAGTTCTTAATTTAGCCCGATCTTCTTTTTGGGACGTTGCCTCTAGAACCTTTAAAAGGAAGCTTCGTTACAAAATCCAGCTTTCCCTTAATTTTCCCGAATTTAAATGTTTTTATTCCCTGTCTTGTAGGTTTTGTTAAGCGTTAGAATAAGATTTTCTAACAATGTCGTATACTGTTAAAAAACTTTGTAAATTCCCTCTACCCTTTCCTGACGCTCTTTAAGGAAGTCCATAAATTATAAACTTATTTACGTTTTAGTTTTAATCATTTGCTTTGCCTTCCCAACATGAACGTCATTTGTATTCCGTTCGTAATTGTAATTTTTTTCTTTTGGTCTATACAAATATAAGATTTGCCAAGAAACTCATTATAATTATGGACCAACTGTACATGAAAAATTAGCAGCCGCAGTACCAGCAGATGGAAAGGGTTGAAGGGGGTAGATGAAGAAGTATAAGAATTTTCAAGAAACCGACAAAATTTTAAAAGTGAAAGTTTTCATTAAAAAAAAAAAACAAAAACAAAAAACAGACAATCAAACGTTGGTGTGTTTGTATATTAAAAATAATGTCCATATTGAAAAAGATTACGACGGTTACAATGATCCGAAATTGAAAGAAAATACTTGAAATAATGGAATGAGGGTTTAGGGGAAAATTTCGTAGAAATATAAGAAGAAGAAAAAAACAACAAAGTTGAGTGAAAAAATTCCACGGAAAATGCGCATTTTTCATCGTGTTTTTCACTCATCTCTAGAAAAACACCTACTCAAACTAAAGACAAATGGCCCACGAAAAAAACCCGGTCGAAAATTTTTAATTTGAGTAAAAAATTGTTCGCGTTTTTTTTTTTTTTTTTGTTAATAAGACTGTCTCTTTTCCACGCTTTGAGTGAGTGATGTGTGCGTGTGAGTTGAAATTGTTGCGGGAAGGGTAATGGAGAGAGCGTGGAAAAACAACTGGGGGGGGGGGGTCTTGGTTAAACGTTTGCAAGCGTTTGTTTGTTTCCCTGTATATACATTAAGGACTATTTCTATGCTCAAAATACTGTAACGTTACGACAGGGAAATTTTTGTTATTTTTCTTAGGCAGACATTTTAATGGGGACTTGGTGTGAGGTATTTTTTTCGCTTAAAAGGGGAGAACGGGATGTTACGCGTATGGAAACCTTTTAAATATATACACACACTTTTGTGTTTATTTAAGTATGTATGTATGTATGTATGTATGTTTGTATATGTATGTGTGTGCATGTCTAGCAGCTCATACAAGAGTTATATGCTCACACGAGTTTTCCAATTCCATTTGATTTTATTTTTCCTGAATGTGGGTGATGTTTAATATCGTTTTATTTAGAGAAGATGCTGTTGTTGTATTTTATTATTGTGGCGTATACTTGACAATTTTCCTACACACACACACAAGCACATACATATGGATAATGTTGATGTTGCTGCTGCTGTATGCCAAGAACGAAGATGATGATGATGATGATTGTATATGGATGTTGTATTAATGTGTGTATGAATGTATGTTTATTTGTGGCTACCAATGCGAGTATATGTCACATGCGCGTACATGAAAAAAAAAATAGTATCCATGAGTTTTCCCAACCAAAACGGTTAAAATTGAAAGAGGAAAATGTTTTATCATTTGGTTTGTAGAATAATTTTTTTTTAGTTTTTGTTTTGGGGAGGGGGAGTATGAGGATTAGGGATTCCATAGAATCCCTTATGTAGTATGTTAAAGTATTTGTATGTATTTGTGTGAAGCTTGCTTAAGTACGAGTAAATGTTTTAATGTATTCGATTATTATGTGTGTGTGTGTGTGTGTATCTTTGGAGGTGCAATAACGTGTGGGAGTTGAAATACGGTAAACATATAAAATTATCTACCGAAACCCACCCTTTTTATGTTAAACTAAATATCTATGAAAAGTTTTATATTTTGCTTTTATTTTTTGGAACACAAAAAACAATTTTCTCCATTTTTCTTTTTTGTTCTAAAGAAAAATGGGTTCTTTTTTATTTACATACATAAAGAAATTTGATCATCTCTAAAAGAGGAAAGGCTCACCGATTTAAAGTTACAATAAAAACCGAAGAAGAATTCTTCTAAAAGCAAGGAAATTGGGTATCACATGAGTTTAAAGATTTAAAAGGATTTGCTTGTCCGAAATTCTTTTTGAATAACATAAAAAATAAAGAATTTTTACATTGTATCTTTTCGAGTGATCGAAAATGAATCCATCATCACAAGCCAAACTGCAAAAAATTGTATGTAAAGACTGAGAAACTAGCGAAAATCAATGTTGCCAAGATTTACCCCCGCGGTATGTAGGCATCATTTTAAGGATAATTAACCTCCTCCCGGGCTAATAAGGTGAATGCATACCTGGGATTTGACAAAAATCCAAAATAACAGGCCTCCTGAAGTCTTTGTGATTTCATAGGACCGAAGCCTTACCAGAGTACCTTCTCATTTGGTGCCACGGGAGTCAGTAGCCTCCCTTCTTGCGGGAAATTCTTCCTGTCTTTCAGGATGATTGACTTTGCGGAAGCTTTGCATTTCTGATAGAAGATGGCTTTTCATTACGTTAGTTAAATGAGTCTACCATAATCTGTCTTTAATAGTAATTAATCTGAGCTTTAAATGGTACTCCAACAGTAATTCATCTAAGTAATACGCCAAGCCAAGTTCGAGAATTATTAATTACCAGGTAAAAGGTTAAAAGTAGGGTTAAAAGCAATTGCGTGTGGTAAATGTTGATAACAGAAATACTTTTATTTGGACCGGTTAGCAAATACGAAACTAAACGCAAAACGGACGAAAGGCAGATAAACATGGACGACCTGATTGCCCTTAAAAGATAATGGACAATGACGCGTGTGCATATCTTAGCCTAATAATTGGAGGGCTCAGAGTTGAAGCGAACCAAGTAAAAAAAGAAAATTTAAAAATATTTTGGGCTTGGT
Source organism: Pollenia labialis (assembly GCA_949318255.1). NCBI lineage: Eukaryota > Metazoa > Arthropoda > Insecta > Diptera > Polleniidae > Pollenia > Pollenia labialis. The sequence continues at coordinate 133,117,825 of OX439143.1, read as the reverse complement.
TAAGTGAACTTCCATTAATTTCTGCAGACATTATCATGGGTTTATGGCCGTTACCTTTGGAACGACGCACTTTTTGATTTAGTCCGTTACAGAACAGAAGATAAAATTAAACTTTGCGGACAATTTCGCATCACTTTTCAAATATAAATACGTATTATATTTTATGACTTGGTTCGATTTTGCTCTGAGCCCTCCGTATCGAGCCCTAACCGCGAAAGTAACGTACGCGCACAGAAATCAAATTTTACAGGAGAGAGTTTTATTTTATTTCATATAAATTTTGTATGAAATTGGTTGTATGAAATTGGTCGCTTGCGACTAAATTGTTTTTGCTATAAAATCGTAACGGTACCTTATGTGACCATGACATTTTAGGAGACGATGCAAGTTTTGCAAAGTCATTTACTAAAAACATTTATTCAGAACAGAAAAGTACCAACATTTTTCATCTTATAGGTTCTTCTTTACCCAGGACAAGTATTTTTCATACGGGGTTTCCCGGGAGCCCGCACATATTTCGGGAAATAATTCCCGGGAAATTTGTGCGGGAATTCCCGGGATTTTTTTTGAAATTTAATTATTGCAACTTTACTGCTGATATAATTACAAATAAGTTGAAATAAATATTTTTCAGTTTACCATAATGAAAATCTACAGTTTCTGACTTAAAACAGTATTGCCAAACGCTTTAGAGAAGTCGATTCATAACCGATAACTAAGGCAATGTTTAATGCCCTGGAATTTGAAAAGAAGAACAGTAAAAATGTACAGAATTTTTAATTAGTTAAAGACCCAGATTTATTTTATAAAGACCATAAAAAGTTGTTCCCACTTGATGCCAAAAAATTTAATAATTTTTTTTTTAAAGGAATTACAAGTTTTGATGGAAGTGCTAAGAACACTAAAAGTGTCTAGAGATTATATAATGCTCCTTTGACATTAAAGGCAAAGATCAGTAGAAAGGAAACGTGTTTTCTCATTGAAATCTTCTTGATAAAAATTAGAAATAGGCTTTTAAATGAATGCTTATTCTGAACTAAAACCATTTTTTAAAAGCAATATTTTGCAATAATTTACTTAAATAATTTAACTTTTTTGGTTTAATATTAATGCTGTTCTATTTGAATTAATTCTGTGATCTATTTGTTTAGTTTTATTGGAGAACAATTTAAAACTTTAAAGGTGGCTTTTGAAAATTTACTCCGAGTTAAATATGCAATCGTCAGTTCTTTGCGTTTAAAGTTTTTATTCCTAAACCCTCCTAAAGTCACAGATCGGAAGTTTTTATTATAACAAATGTAATTGCACATTAAAACAAATAAGCAAAAAGTCATTTTGCTATAACTTTCTCAAGAACCCTACAAAATAATTGAAATTCCCGGAATTCCGGGAAATTTAAAAATAAATCCCGCTTTCCCAAGAATTGAAAAAGTCCGGGAAAATAAAAACTCCACTTAGGACCCTGCACCTTCAATTTTATGTTTCCAAGTTCAATATTATAAAAAACTCAAAAAGTACCACGTGTAGAACAAAAAAGTAACAGAAACAAATTTAATTCCCCGTTTTGATACCTTTTTTCTCCCCATTGAAGTTTTAAAAATTTCATTATTGTAGTGGGAGCCCATAATTAAATGTGTAAAAATGTACCAAAAATATGTACGATTGTCACCCCTTAAACGTCTGATTTTCGAAAAAGTACCAAATTTATATTCTTACTTTTTAGACAAGTTACGGACGTGATATAATTTTTGTTTCTAAGTTTATTGGTTTAAAAGATCGACCCGTTTACTCCCCAAAAGAACACAATTTCAAAAAGTACCAGACACCTGTCCTCTTAATTTTTTTTTTAATAAACAACGGTAAGTATTACATTTTTTTTATCTCTTTTTGCTTTGGAGATACGAGGTTAGCGACTTTACACGTTTGGAATTCCCAAAAATCTCGGGTTAGCGAATCAGTTTGGCGAGAGACCAGCCGTTTAGTCTGAGCAATATCGGTAAGTCAATCAGTCAGTAACATTACCTTTTTAAAATCGTTACCTGAAACGCAAAAGGCCCTTAATAACCAAAAATTAATAAATCAACATTTTCTTTGATTCTTTTGCACTGCATTAACAAAAATGCCAAAAAAAAAACCAACGGCCTTATCTGCAACAGATTATGAGGTAAACGCTTAAAGACCTTACTAATAGTTGCCATGACACGCAACATTGTCAATTCGTCAGCTCATTATTGGTTTGACCTACCGACCATTAAAAAAAATTCAGTTAGGTATGGGGTAAATATATTTTGAATTTATGGTTTCTGAGATATTAAGCATATATTTTGCTCCATATCAACTATTTTTAAGTTTTTTTAGTATTTTTTTTGCTCTACAGGCCCCTGTTTGGCAAATGCAGAAAATTCCTCATACAAAAACGTGCAAAATCAATTTCACTTTTGCTTTGCTTTAGAAAAAAAGTAGGAAAAGCGAAAACAAAAGAAAATGACAATAAATATAATTCACTTCTGCTTCGCTTCATTGCCGTATGAAAAAGTTTTTAAATCAAAAGCAAAATAAAATGTCAACAACTCAATACACAGCAGTCAGTATATCTATGCAGCATAAAAAAAACTTTTTTCTAAAAATAGATTTAAAAAAGTGACGTATGCAGTACAAAACAAAAATTTTCACTTTTAAATAAGTCCGTTCATGAATGTTCACAAAAATTAAGATTTTTATTCAAAACATATGACGCGAGCAGTGGCAAATATACAAAACAAATTCTATCCGGCATATTTTCAGAAAACTTCATGTACACCTTCATTGTTGATTTTCTCCAATACGACTTTGCGGCATATGCGCCAAAGCAATCATGAGTTAAAAAAAAAAATCAAAACAACTGATAGGTTAAACAAGAAAAAAAGGCAATTTATCATTTTAAATAGTTTTTTGTTTCTCCTGTAAATTTCTCAAACTGGTAGATAGGGCCTTCTGCGTTTGAGCGATGTATTGAAGTTAGATTAATATTTGTCCATAATTGGCGCAAATAAAAGTTAATTTTTTTTGTCGTTGAAACATTTACCAAGCATACTTTTTCTCATAAAAACTTCGGCCTCATGTAATGCCAACAGTTCAGGTATTAGATGGGCCTCCCTTCAATCTACGTAGGGTTATGAGTTGTTATTGCTTTTGTGTTGGTTCTGCGTGTGTGTGCGTAGGAGAGATGGTAATGGAAAAAGGTATATACTCGTATGTACGTACACGTTTGTATGTACGAATTTTTTTTCCTGCCAAAGTTGTCATCTTCATTTAAATGTGAAAATACCAAACAAATATTTATCTCTTTACGATTCGTCGAGATACACAACGCAATACAAGTACTAAGTACTCATACTTGGTGTATCACACACACAAATAAACGAGTAAAAATCTTATTTTTTTTTAATATTATGAATGTATCTGGTAAATAGGTACTACATATTTAAACGTACATATTTATATGTGTTGTTTGTATGTACGTTTATTAAAGTATTTATATATTTTAAGCTTTATTTCCATATATGTTTGTATTGTACCACTCACTATATTGCTTCATCGTATACGAAAAATCTGCACAGACATACATACATTTTTCTTGACATACAAACTGGGCGTGTTTTGTATTTTAGATTTCAGTTTTTCCTTATTTGTACGTAGTATTTTATTTGCTTTATGCTTTCTGAAAAATCATTGTATGACTGGTGAATTTTCTTTCTTTCTACGTATTTTTGCCATATATTGTATCTATTGCTAAAGTAGAAACTCATTCGTAGTCCTGTTAACGTTAGAATGGATGCATGTTCTTATTTATTTAAAAATTTTCATTTAAAAAGAAGTATTTTTCAGTTGTAAGCTGAAAATGTTTTTCTAACTATCTACATTCAATTTTATTTGAATGTATTTTATGAAATTTACTTTTGTAATTCTTTTTTTTTCTGACAAATCCTTTTTGCTTATTGGATGGTTTTTTCTTATAAGGATTTACGTAAATTAAAATGATGAAGACAAGTTTGGGGGCTGGATGTAATGGGTGAATGTTGGATGGAGGTAAAATGGGAGTTTTGTATATTTCAAAGAAGCTTTTAAAAAAAATTAATAAATATAAGAATCCATGAGCATTTGCTGCCATAAAAATTGACAGATAAACACAGTTGTTTTGTACTAATTGAATATTTTAAGAAAAACAAAACCTCATTAAAGAAGTAAAAAGATGGTTTCGATTAAAATTGTCTTTATGTAATAAATCCAAGTAAAACTCTGCTTACATCAGTACCTTTGCGATACTTTGAGTCAATATCAATATCAAACCACCAACACTATTGGTTAATGATTGATGTGTGACTGTTGGCTAACAGGCACCGCAATGGTGCAGAGGCCAGAACTGCAAAAAGTTCTGATGATGAGAATGTGGTTTGATGCTCAGCTCAGCCAATAATAAAAACTAACAGTAAATTTTAATTAATTTCATGTTGAAAAATTCCTTCCTTCAGTAAAATAATTAAATAAAAATTAAATTTCATGAGCTCAAGCCCGACTAAATATCAAAATTTCAAGTTAAATAATAACATTAACAATTAAATATTTAATTGATGTATTATTATAACTTTGAATTCTATACAGAAAAAAATAAAAATTGAATTCAATTAAAAAATTTGTGATATTAATTAAAAAAAAATAAAAATATTAAATTTGCACCTGTTATACGAATTAATAGTATCAATTAAACGTTTAGTTAATTTAATTAATTTGATTAAACGTTTAATTCACTTGATTAAATTTTTAATTCACTTGATTAAATTTTTAAATAAAACTGTTTTTTTATTTTGCAAGGTTTCTTTTAAATGTGCTAAATTCCCACTTCATGCTATTGATAAACTGAAATTTATTGTTGATGGGATAAGCTATTCCTATGCACATTTCACTGGTTGCTTAGGCCAGATCGTCAGGATTTTGATAAATCCTTTAATTTTTAAAAAGTGTTGAAGAATTTTTTCTGTTAGTACTTTGATTTCCATTAAATCATTTGTGATATTAATTAAAAAATTAATAATCATATTGTAGCATCAATTAAATTTTTTTAAATATAATAACAACATTTTCCGCAGTAACGTTGTTTATATAAGAAAACGTTCAATTCACTTGATACAATTTTTAATTAAAACTGATTTCTTTTTTGATTAATGATTTAATTGAAAAAAAAAAACAAACAAAATAATGGCGAGAATTTCTTCTGTGTATGGTGTGGAATAACTTTAGAAAAGATCATTGCGAAAAAAATACTAACAAGTTGCGGGTAATAAGAATTGCCACTCAATACCGTGCAATGATTGAAAAATTTTAACACCCCAAAATGAGAACAATCCAGAATTGTGGTTGCAACAACACAGAAAAGATTCTTGCTAATTTGTTTTTCAATTAAACCATTAATTAAAAATAAAATCAGTTTTAATTAAAAATTTTATCAAGTGAATTAAACTTTTAGTTATTTTAACAACATTTCTGCAAAAAAAGTTGTTAATATCAAAAAATATTTAATTGATACTATTAATTTGTTTAATTAAGTTTGCACTAATTAAATTTAAAATTAGTTTTTCTTTAAATTAAAATTAATACTAAAAATTTTAAATTGAACTCAATTTTTATTTTCTTCTGTGAAGATGGAGCCACAGCTTTTCCAACTATGTTTTTTTTCCAGCCTAACGTTACTTATGCGACGCGCCACCCTTTATAAAACTTCTTAAGAAAATTTGTTTAGTTTTTATCTTTTGATAAAATCTGTTAAATTATGGTTACGCTCACTTGATTTTTACCACAATTCCCAAAAATATTGATTAGTATTTTCCCATAACATAAAAGAGCAAAATTTAAAAAGAAATATTAAAATAGTATAAGCCATTAAAGTAACGTTGAACTTTAAGCAGTTTTTTTTTGCTCTTTGAGGATGGGTAAAACTCAAATCTACCAAAAAGGTCGGAATATATTAACATACATCACACACATTGTTAAAGTTAAAGAAATGACAAAATCATACAGAAGAACCACCTACAAACGCATAATTACTCCTACTGTTTTTCAAAAATCAAAAAAAAAAAGAAAGAAAAAAAACACCAAAAACTAAATGAGAAACAGTTAAAGACATTAAAAATTAAAATCTTAAAGACACACAAATAAAAGTTAAATATCTCAGTGAAAAAATTCACACTATTCATTGCGTTTTCCCACGCTTAAATCATAAGTTTTTTTTTTTTTTGTTTCTTATTTTCTTTCTTAACGAAGGAAATTTAGATAACAAAAAGAAGAAATCCACCCCTACACAGTTACTCATATTTGTTAACTTGGTCAAAATCATATATTAAACATAATTGTATGTAGTTAAATTTTGGTAGTCATAGTCAAGCACACATAGGAAATGTTTTAGAAAGAAACAAAATTCACAAATAATTCAAAAAAAAAACTAAGATTTTCCCAAGCAGCCCTATTACATGTCACCACACACCGTATCGTTTACTTTTTAAGAAATGTTCACTAAATTTTCACAACACTTTCTTTGGCTGGGCAGTTTCTTAAACACAAGAAAGACAACCCAACATTATTTTATTTTTTTTTTTTATAAAAAAAAAAAGAAAAAAAAATTTAATGGAAATTTAAATATGTAGTGCCCCAGTCGTAGTTGCCGAAGTCAGTATTTTATAATATTAAATACGTAATATGAGTCTATTAAACACTTGCTTCATTTTACGCGCTTAACCATTCATTTGGGTTTGTGTGTGTTAAAGTGTATTTGAGAGTTTCCACTGAGGAGTGTGTGTAGATAAAAATCGATTTGTGCGTTCGTTGCTCCCACACTTCGTTTTTTTTTTTTTATTTTCATTCATTCACGAAAAACTTGCAAATACATTCTAAAGGCCATTCTGATACGCTGAATTGACCACTTGAAAAGTGCTGCTTTGGCTGAGGGAAACAATAGTAACTGCTGCTTTTGTTGCACAATGGGTTGTTAGTTAATGAGGCAAATGACACAGACAAACTAAATATTGAAGGTTATAATAAAATTTCGCGGTTCGACAACAGAGATTTCACTTGTTAAATTATCATTGTTAAATCTTTCTCCATCGGGGGGTCTTTACTGGCCTAAGTAAAGTTGTAATAATGGAACAATTTTTATACGGCTGATAAAATCCAACCTTTAGCTATCGGTAAGTTGTGAAAACTGGAACATCGCTTATAGCGATTTTCAACATGTATAAATGTTCTGATTTTAATTAAAGGCGTTTTAATTGTTAAAAATATTTATTTTACTTTTATAAATTTTTATAATAAAATAAAAATTTTTTTTAAAAGAAAAACGGATAAAAATTTTTATGGCTAAAAAAGTTGATAAATCGCTAAAAAAAATTGCTTTTTTTTAATGGCTAAACAGGGTAAAAATTGCTAAATCTAGCCACTAAATGGCGAAATTGGCAACACTGTAGAGTAGGCCCAATCCACAAACGAACCAACAGACTCCACAACATCCAGAAAAATGTACCGATTGGTGCGACTTACACGCAGACTTATTATTTTAAAAATGATGCCGGATCATGCGTTACGGTCAATGGAGATCGTTACAGCACCATGATAAATGATATTTTGAATGAAGCGAGATGTGGTTTTAACTGAATAGCGCTACGTGCCATATGTCGACAGCAACCAGCAACTTCAGACTATGCGACATAACCAAAATTCGTATTTTGATTTGGTGCTCGTCCGAAAACTCTTGGTTTTTAACAGAACTGGGTCGAGACCACATATTCTATACAATTTGACATACAAATTTGTCCTAGAAAGCCGCCGTGAAATAAGATCAATTTTATTTTGAAAACGGTTTTTTTTAATGCCGTTCACAGAGTACAATTCCGTTCGGAAACGGAATTCATGCCGTATTTTGGTGTTTCAGAAAATTACGAAAACAATTTTCGGAATGAAACCATTTTTGTTTTCATGAACGAAATGGGCGTTTTCTGTATTTGAAAGGCCAACAAACTATCAGAATACACTTTCTATCAATAAACAAATATGTTTTCTTTGATTCCGAACGGAATTATTCCGAGCGGAATTGTACGTTGTGCATGGCTGATAGACAAATGATTCTCTCAACAATGCTACCATACTTTTATTAAATTTCATGCGTTTTGTAAACAGAAAATTAAAAACAAAAGCAAATAAAAATTTAAAACAATAAAATTAGATAGAATTTGAAGTTACTGCTGAAGTTTTAAAGATGAGCTTTAAGATTTTTGCCTGAAGTTTAAGAATCAATTCTGTTTAAACACTTTAACGTTTAGGCGTTACGTTTTTTATAGCAAGCCACAAGCTACAATTTGACGTTTAAGTCGTTAATTTAAACTTAATTAACTGTTCAATTAAAAAGAATTTTCAGAAACAAATTAAAGAGGAAGTTCAAATTGTTGCTTCAGTTCAAATTTCGTACATTGTTTACTCCGCAAGCTCCTCAGCAAGGGGTTTTTTTGCATTCCTGGATAAAAGGAATATTTAATAATTATCTTGGAATCCCGGGATTCCCGTGATGAAATTTAATTTACTTTAAACCGTAGTGGTAAAAGCAAGTATACTTAGTTTGTTATTCTATGTGAAACTTTTTTTTAATAATCAAGACCCCATAAAGCATTTTAAACTGGGTCTTAGGGCCCATAAAGCGTTTTCTTATTAAAGGATTATCTTTTTTCCCAACGAAAAACTACAGATAAAAGAAATTTGGATTTCTAAATGTTTCATTTGCTTTTATATAGATTTCCTAAGCCGCCCTCACCTGCCAACTTTTTATTTGTCTACCAAATAAATTTAAATAGCTGACTCTAAACTTTTTCATTAATTTTGAGAGGTGTTTCCAACTGAATTTAATGTTTTTGTCGGTATATTGAGAAAACCAAAATCGTTAACGGACAGTTACAGTTTACGGACTAATAAATTTATAAGTCGGTTTAGCCATGCTCGTCTGTTAGAAACCAGCAAACTTCCAAAAAGACCCAATAAAGAGATTAAATTTTGGTGTCAAATTCGTTCTAGTTTCTAGCAGTTTCGAATTCAAATCCAGCAGAATCGGTTCAGTAGGAAAAGAGATTTGTGGACCCAAATGTGAAATAACCTCCTTAAAAGATGGCCAACACCAACATAAATTGTAGGCGGAATGCAAGGATTGTCATTAAATTTAAACAAGTTTGTTATAAAATGTCATAAAATTTCGAGAAGATCGGTGGTCCATAATTTGCCTAAAGCCGAAAAATTGGAAATCATGTTAGTATGGCTAAAAGCGTAAAGAATAATCCTTCTGCGGTGACATTTGGTCTAATATATCACAAGATCCGAAATCACAACTAATAAATTTCATAAAGATCAAATGCCCAATATATGTATAACCTACCCTCCGAATACGCCTAAAAGCGTAAAAACTGATTATATTGGCGTTAAATTTAGCACATTACAGTTTGATAAAAAGACTAGAAATATAATTTCGTGAAGATCGGCCCATAATTTACCATAGGCCCTACCATAAAACAACTTCAGGCACGAGTCCAACATAGATTTACTAAAGTTTATGAAAAGTTTTTGTTAAAAATTTCCCGGAAATTAATTGGAGTAAAGAGCGGGAATAAAAACAATTGAATATCCCGGGGATTCCCGGGATAAGACTGTAGTCCATATACACTCCACCACCAATCTTCTGTTTCATCAAATATTTCTGAGCGTTATGGCGCATAGTGTGAAACAGGTATTATTTTAATCAAAATTTGGCGATCAGTTGATTTCACGAAATGAACTCGTCAAAACACCTGGCAATTATTTCCTGTGGGGCCGCGTAAAGTCACTGGTTTATGCTGATAAGCCAGGAACAATAGACGCTTAGGAGACCAACATTGATTGTATTTTTTATGACATTCGGGCAGCAATGCTCGAAAACGTGACCCAAAATTGGATGCCAAGCGTCCGTAGTGCCCATATACTTGGAATACTTTTCAAATTTTCATTAAATTAATTTAATGAAGAAAGGAATTTTACACCATGAAGTGAATTAAAATTTATTGATAATTTTTCATTCTCAACTGAATCCGGGATTGAACCCACGGACATGTTAATTTGACACGTTTCCCTTCAGAAATCTTTGCCGTTTTACACACACCGCCATTGACGACGGCTGGCAGTCAATAGACGAACATCAATCTTTAAACCAAATGGATTTCTGAAGTGATAGTGTAGTTGCTATCGAAACATGTCAAATCAACCGGCCCGTTGGTTCAATCCCGGGTTCAGTCAAGAATAAAAAAGTTATTAATAATTTTTTTTTTAAAAAATTTAATTTTTTGGTTTTTGTAATTTTTTTTTAAATTTCACGTTCAATCGGGCTTAAACACCACTAGTTAAGTTTGGAATTGTAAAGAAAAGCGATGAAAAAGTGATAATATTTTCAGAACCACTAAGTCCCCATGGTGCTAAGTTAGGAGTGTTGGTTTATGTGTTTAACACAATTTCTTTACCTCTGCACCTTTAAATACTCAAGCGTATGTGTGTCTGTCTTTAGATTCTCTAAAGTCCAGTTGCTCTTGACAAAACTTTCCCAACTTGACCTTTAAGATAACAAAACATAAAAAAAGAAAATACTTTAAAAAGTAACCACAACAATTAATTTTTCAAGGAGAAATTTCCAAGAGAGTTTCTCCCAAAAAAAAACTTCTGATGAAAATTTAAGAAGCTAAAATTTCTTTTTCTTCACTTTAAATTTAAAAATAAAGGAAAAACTCCCAAAAAAAAATAGAAAACAGAGATGTTTATCTTTGTCATAATTTGCTTTGGGAATCATTTTCCATCTGCATGTTACAAGTAACTGAAAACAAAACCAGTAGTTGGTCGGTCGTTCGTAGATGCTTGAATTTCATATTTTGTTTATTTTTTTTTTTTTTATTTTAAGATACAAAATTTAAATATATTTTTTCTAAAGGGGGGTAGTTTTTTTCTTTTTATTTTCTTAAAAAAAAAAAAAAAAAAAAATTTATACGAATTTTGCATGTTTTTGTTTGTTTGGTTGAATGGTGACAAACAAGTGTGTTGTAAGTAAATATGTATCTAAGAGGAAGTATCTAAATCTATGTTCATGTATCTGTGTATCTTTTTGTAGCCATATTTGCGTTTAACAGTTTTGGTCATTGTAACTTGTGTTATTTTGTATCTGTTACGGTTTTTTATAATTTTTTTTTTTTGGCTTTTACGAAAAATCTTTTTTTTTTTCTAAAATTTGGTAGATTTTGTTTTGGCAGTTTTGTTATTTTTATTTATTTTTTTTTTTTTTGTTGAGACAATGAAAATTCTCATTATTTTTAATTACTGCTGTGTTGCTGTCTTTGTTTCTTATGTGTAATTAAGATTTTTTTACGGGTTTTTGAATAATTTTTTCAACTTTTCTTTTTTCCTTCTAATTTGTATTCTGTCTTAGATGTTTGTAAGATGTTTGTTAGAAATTTGATTCTTTTGATGTTTGCTTTTTAAGGAATATTTAGTTGAAAGTCTAGATTTTTGTCCAAATATTTTGATAATACAGTACTTTTCGCTTATAGTCCACTACTATAGTTGCATATCTTTTGTGGACTATAAGCGAATTTGGACTATAACCGATTTTTTTTATAAGCCATTTTATGGGTTATAAGTAAAACCTAGTAAAATCCATATTTTGGACTATAAAAAAATTATTTTCTTCAATAAAACTACTCTTTTTTAAACAAAACCAAATTTTGATTTAATTTAAATAAATAGTTAAATCAAAAAATAATGCAATAAAAACAAAAATGTAAATAATTTAAATGGTTCATAAACCTTAAGCATGAGATTCATTTTAATTCTGTGGATGACGAAATCAACCACAACATAAATATCAATTTCATTGGTTCTATACATGGGGTCTTCACCGTCTATATAAAAAAAAAATAATATTTCATTGCATTTTCCAGAAAGGTTAATAAAAACATGTTGCCAGTTTATTAAAAAAATATAAAAAACAGAGTGGACTATAAGCAAAAATTTTTGCATAAAGAATTATAAATGCATGCTAAGAAAATGTGGCTTTTAAACGAAAATAGACTACAAGCGAAATGGACCTTAGAACAAATAATTTGTATAAAATTCGAAAAAATCTGCATGTGAATATGACAGTTTTGGCTTATATCCGTTTTTGGCCTTTAAGCGAAATGGACTATAAGCGAAAAGTACTGTATTTGTAATAAAAGATAATAAATGCTTTATTTAGAAGAGGGTTAATATAAAAAAAATATATTGTCTAACTTTGACTTTATATAAGGGAACCCTTTGTTCACAGAAAAAAATTTTCACCAGTTAAAGCATTAATCAAAAAAATTAAATCAGTTTTAATTAAAAATTTGATCAATTGAATTAAACTTTTTATTAAGTGAATTAAACATTTAATTGAAACTATTAATTTGTTTACTGGTTGAAATTAAAAGTATCAATTAAACATTTAATTCACTTGATTAAACGTTTAAGAAAGGATCAGAATTTGCTAGAAGCCTGATGTAGGCTCGCTTAATTAAATCCCTTTTCTTGAAATTTGTCCCATTTAAAACAGGCCCAATCTTTCTGCAAATTAAAAGATTAAGACATTTTCCATAAACAATTTAACGTTGGAAAAAACTTTTTCCTCTCCCCAAGGATTTATGCCTATTGCAACATACATAAAAATGTGATATTTGATTTTGGGAGTGTCATTGGTCCGTGCAACACATGACCAACTGCACAGCATTTTGTTCCAACCAACCTTGAAATGTTCTAAAATGCAAATTATTTAGTTTAAAAGTGTAAAGTTCCATAAAACAAAAAACTAACACTTAAATTGAAAATAAATTATAGATCTTAGAAAAACAATTACAAAGAAAATAATACAGTTTATCAATAAAAATAAATATACACTTAGACAAATGGCAACAATTTGCAAAATGTTAAACGGAATGATCCTCAGAAGAATCCAAGTGAAAAAAATTCATACAAACAAAGAATAAAATAGGCGTTTGCTTAATAATAATATAAAAATTCAACAACATATTGTTGCAACCACTAGTTTTTTTGTGCAGTCAAAATACAAATTGTTAGCAAATCAAAAGAAGAAACAAAAAATACAAAAACAAATAGCAACCCAAAGCCCCAGGGCTAATTTTAAGGTCATCATCATCATCACCATCATCATGTAGTATTCGAATTCGGTATTGTATGAATTTAATGTGAATAAAAAACATACACAAATGTTATGTATGCAACACATGCAGCATACAACATTCACTCTCTCTCCCTCATACGAAGTCATTGATATGAATTACAAGGAATATTCAAATAAAATAAATATTAAATGTTGCAAGTTTGTAAAGCTGCTGCTAGTGCCACACCACAGTTTTAAAATAGTATCTATTGTTTTGTGGTAACAATCGCTTGCAAGTTAGATACGTGAAAGATATCTACATATTGAAACGATTTGCCACCCAGAAAAGTTTAAAATGAAAGAGCTCGAAAAACTAAATAATGTTGAAAATTTTTTATATAAAAACATTGTTATAAAAAAGATTAAGACCACAAGTAGCTGTTGAAAATAAAAATAGCATATGGCGGCATGTTTACGATGATTTTTGAGACAAGTCTTTAAACCCTGTTTTGTATATGTCTGATTGAAAAGGCATCATTGGTAGCAGTCCTATGACAAATGCTTTCGTTTTTGACCCCATCACACTTTTCAAGTGAGAGCGCTGGGACCTGACATTCAAAGAAACAAAAAAAAATATATCAGGACAGTGTAGAGTAAAAACTTTTGGTATGGTATTTTTGAAATCCAATGCTATCCAGTTATAAGATACAAAGAATGCTGACGAAGGACGTAGCGGGCCAGAAAATGCATTATATTCTGCCCCGGTAGGCTAGCTGGTATAGAGCTAGTCTAACAGCGCCGGGGTTGCGGGTTCGATTTTCGCCAGACTTTGGTTTCTTTCCTGCAGACAAGCGTAGAGCTTCGCGGGATTAGCTTAGGAAATTAAAAAAAAAAATCTAATAGTTTTATAAACTTTCTTTACAATTAACTTCATTGATAGCCAAAGGATAGCTTAAGTAAGCCTCGTAACAGAAATATACAAACAAAAAGTCTGATAGTGCATACAAAATATATCTGGAAAATATTGAAGGAATAAGACTATTAAAGAATAAAAAAAAAGCTTTTGAGGATTGTACTTTGACTTAGAATACACAATCGAATAATATCAAAATTTGTATAATAATAATGTTACTTAACATGAGAAATAAATTCCCAGATTCTATTTGTTAAAAAAATTTTCATGTAACAATTTTATCCCAAATAGAAAAAAATAAGAAGGTATGCATGCAAAAATATTGAAGTCAGACTATAAGGGACACATAGGTAGTCGCCTCTAACACAAGTATTTTAAACGAACATTTTTCGAACATACACAGAAAAAATAGAAAATCGACTTTAATTAAACAATTCGTTCAGACAATTAAATATTTTACTAATTTTGCCCCTGCAAAGGAATTGATCATATCAATTAACGGATTTGTATTTTCGAGTCATGGTACACAAATTTAGTCAATTAAAAAATTAATTGCATAAACAAAAAATACACCACATATACACAAACATTTAATTTTATGGGTTTTGATTAAAAAAATTAATGTACACCAATTAATTATTTAATTGAATAATTTTTTGCAAAAATTTTTTCTGTTGACTTTAACACTATTCCTAGAGTTTTTTAAAGGATTTTCTTGTTTTTAAGATTAATTTTTATTTCGTTGTCTCGCTAACTCTTTAGTTTACTCTTTTTATTAAAAATTATGCTTTTAAAAGGTAGAATCTGTTGACTACAAGTGGCTTCAGATAGAGCATTTATGCCCTTAATTTCCATTAGACCTTGAAAAAAATGGAAATGGAGAAAACAACTTTTCGCTAACTTTTGTTTGACTCAAAATTTTTCCCTGACAGTTTAATAATAATAAAAAAAAATTCGACAACTGAAGATTTCTGATGTTTAACAACGAAAACTTATTTGTACTACAATTGTTATTTTTTTTTCTTTCAGTTTTCACTTCTGTAGCCTTTAAAATATTTTTCAAAATTTTGAAATCTTATTTTTAACAATACCTCATAAATATTTTTTTATGTTAACATTTCAAAGATTTTCTTCAAGATATTCATACTTTATTTAATTCATATATGTCAAGGTTTCTGTGTTTTTGTTTTTTCTTCTTCTTCTTTTTTAATTTCTAGAAAAAAAAATATATAAATATTGATTTGTTTACTCTGAAAACAATTAAGTTAAAGAAAAAAAAACTTTAATAAAAAAATATCATAAATGACTAAATATGAATATTGAAATCTGAAAACTGAAGATGCTGTACACGTGCATGGAACAATGGAAATACTCATTACAAATCATTTTTATGTTATTTAAAAAAAAAATGTATGTATTCGATGTGGCCTAAAGGAGTAGGCCATAGCAGTGGGTATTAAGTTTTGGGGTAGCTTTGGTTTACCAAATACTGAAATACTACAAACAAACTGCAAGTTCAAATAAGAAATTCTATGGCCAATTTTGGATCAATATCTTTAGCAGAATTTTTGATTCAATTACTATTGAAGAGTTAAATTTACAGTGTTACCCAAAAAAAAAAAAACTAAAATACCAACCTTATTTCGCCCGTCAAGCATAATTTTTTCTAGCTTTAACCCTTAAACGGCATACTTAAATAGAAGCGTTAACATTGTGTCATAAAAAGTAAAGGCATGCATAAATGTACATATAAGAAAATCAAACACACAACAAAAATCAAATGTGTGTACAAAACGCTTTTGTACAATCACAACGACAAAAGCTACGAGCGAGATTAAAAAGTATTCAACTGCCGCAGAAGAGAACTTTGTTATCAATAACTTTTATACAAGACAACTTATAAGACAATGTCGCTCAAACGGTCCCCAAATAGAGTTTAATCGAAGACAAATTATAACACAATCTCGCGTATACTGTCTCACAAAGAGTATGATGACAAAAGACAACTTATAAGACAATGGTGCTCATACTGTCCCACAAAGAATTTAATGGAAGACAAATCATACTGTCGTACACGACGAATTCCCTTAAATTGTCTTGAAAAAACCTTGACGATGGGGCACAAGTCGTGCATACATCATTGATGACAATGTCGTCAACGAAAATCAGGCCAAATGGGACGTCACTGGTCGTCGCACCATTTAAATAGTGTTGTGAGGGTACAAGAATTCAAAAAAATGTTTGTATTTTTTTGTTCCCACTCTCATTACTGCAGGTATTTTTCGTTCCTTTGTAAATTTGTGTGACTTTTTCGTATACCCGAACTTTCACTGTAGCAAAGCATTTGTTTTTTTTTGCTTCTACACGTTCACACACTAATGTAATTTGGTCGTCTACACTTAACTTCAGTTCTTGCTTGTGACATCGACAGTATAGCGTTTGAAAATTGTTCAAAGATTTGCATATGTCTTCAAATGGAATTGTACAGGCCTCTAATAAACAGCAATGTTTAATAACACACACAAAACAGAAATAAGAAAATGAAGATAAAATCGCTAGATTGGCTTGAAATTAGCTAAATTGCCATTACTTTTTAACAAAAACATATCGCAGCTAACTTCAGTACAAACCGCAATTGCAAAGCTTGGACGCCAAGCTTTTTGGGTTTGCTTTATACATTTTGTATGAGCATAAGAATTTCTGTAAGATAGAAAACGAAAGGGTTTTAGGGGTTATAACTGCATTATTTTAATATGACTTTCTTTTATCTTTTTTTTTTAAAGATGGTTGTAAAGAAGACTGGGAACATTAAAAATCGAAAGATGGACTATGAAAAAGCACTAAAATAATTGATTGAAAGAAACCCATGAGTTAAAGAAAACATTATCGATAATCTGTTAGTCTGCTTTCACACGTTTCATCTTTTGATGCTCAACTCTTATGTTTTTAGGTGAGAGAAGAAAGAAGAAAGGGGGTTAGTACGGAGATGCCTGTACTCGGTCAGTACGCTTTGTGTTTTTATTCGTTGGTATATGCACAACGATGGATGCATGTAATTTTTTCCTTCCTTTTTCTCTTCGATTCGCTATTAATAAAATTGTTGGTGTTTTGTACCGAAAAAAGTTGAAACCGATTGCTGCGTGTGCATTTATTGGCATCTTTAAAAGGGAATGGAAAAGAAGTTGAGCATCAAAAGATGAAACGTGTAAATTCAGACTTAATGAGTAACCTAATGACTTTGTCAATAAAAAAAAAAATTCGAGAATATGGCAACGGAAAGTCCCAGAGTAACTTATCAGCAGCAATTACACCCTTTTACGAGGAAGCATGTGGACTAAGGATATATTTTTTATTTTTTTTTAAGGATAAAGTCGGTAATGCAGTTACTATTTGTGCATATCACAGCATGTTAAACGATTTCATAAGCCAAACTGTTGAGAATCACCTACAAAGGTGGATTCAGCAAGACAAAGCCACAGCCCGTTAAGCAAGACAAACAGCAGATATGTCACGGGACATATTCAGTGAACACGGTTTAAGTTGGAAGCTGCGTTCCCCGGATTTAACTGTTGCCAATTTTTTTCTTTATGAGAATTTAAAAAAATACGTTAACAAGAATAAGCCGTAGAGCCGTACAGCAAGCCAACATTGGAGGTTGTACGTGACATATTCGGTAAAAACGGTGTAAATTAGAAGTTACGGTCGCTGGATTAAACCTTTTCTGATTTTTTTTTTCTCAAGGGGTATTTGAAAGAACCTGTTTAAAAAAACAAGTTACAGAGAATAAACCACCTCTAGATAAAAATCTTGAAGAAATTTTGACATAAATCATGGAAAACGTATTACAAAGAACGCGCTTATGCAAATCTTAAAATAAAAAAAATAAAAAAAAAAATAAAAAATCAACATTTATTAATTAAGTGCAATAAAAAATATTGATATTGGAGGCCCTTTTGTCCTGATAAATTATTTTACCTTAAGCTACGGTCACACTTATCAAATATTTGACGAAAAAAGCGGGACCAACAAGCAAACTAAATAATTAGTTCCTTCAATTCAAATATTTATTAAGATTATAATACCACATCTTACAAAAAACAATTTTTTGCTATGTCTAGAGGTATAATTAGCTTGATTTGTGATATTAAGACCATTTTACATCTCAATAACTATTAACAAAAGAAGGGGTTACGCTTATTTGGTCAAATATTTAATAAGTGTGACCGTTGCTTAAGATTCTGTTATCGCTAAAGTATAAGTCGTCCGTGAATTGTTTTAAGATTTAAAGAACGTGAGGTAGTCGTGTTGTCCCATCCACGGGCAGCTACAATGATCTTTTCGCTAGGGTATAAATGTCGCCAATGAGAACTTTAAATTGCTCCACTAGTTTATGAATACATATTGTTTTTCGATTTGTGTCTTGCATAGATTGATGAGGTGCATTCAATCAGTTGACAAACGGGCACAGAAAGAAATACAATCGGGATAATCAAGTTTTTTTTCATTCATTTATGAACGAGTCGTGCTCAAAAATTCTAGCACGAATAACACTAAAACGTATTGAAAACAATCCTAAATGGGATTTCTTTCCAAAAATTAATCCAGGAATTTCTTAAAATAAGTAAAAAAATCTTAAATCAAGTAAAAAAAGATTAAACTTTTAGTTGTGCTTAACCCTTCGGCTTACTCATGTTTTGATTTGCTATACACATTGAAAAAGGTCTGGCTAAACTCATGTGTACCACAAAGGGTTAAAAAGTAAATTTGAACTTCTCACTTAGTTCATGTTTTTGGTTTAGTATGTACATTCGATTTCTAAAGTAAAAACCATATCGGGCATGATGTTGGTGTTTTATCATTCGGTAAGTGAATAAATCATGATAATTTTTTCATTGTAATTTCGTTTTCGGTTTTTTCAAGTACGAATTCGGGCTAAAATCATTTTTATAATACTTGAATCAAGCTCATTTTCAGATTGATTCAATCTTAGTTTTACCTAAATCAATCTCATTTTCGGATTATTTCAAGTACGAAATCGGGATTGAATATGGATGATTTAAGTATTTTGCGATTGAAAATCCTTAGTACTGGAATCAATCCTTCTGTACTTGATTCAACAAAATCCTTACTCACCGTACTATTAATACCGTTTTGGATTGATTTAAGTACGGATGCACTCAACGACTACTGAGGTAATCGTGTTGTCCCTTCCAATAGAAACTTGGTTTTCATGTCACCTGGCATGTTAAAGTTTTGTAAATAATCGGCAACGATTGTGGCAAGCGTGACATAAAGCCAATTTCGACAAACGAATTTTGCATTTTATTTACAAATTTCTTTAAAAGATCAATTATTTTATTTCCTAAATCAAGATTAATGTTAATTTGCTTTGATTGATTCAATGAACCCGGCTCAACTTTGATCTAGCAAGGGAACAAAACATTTTCCAATATTACTATTTTTAATAATAAAACTCCTTTTGGATACTTTGGAAAATATTTAAAGATATGATTAACAAATATATTAGGAAAAAGAAAATACGCTTCAAAATCAAATTTTATTACAAAAGGAGTTAAAATCCCATCGTTTTTCATAACTTTAAAACCTCATTTCATTAAATTGTTGTTCATTTAATTTCCAAAACTACCAAAAATTACACAAAACTTCTCCAAGACAACACACTAAAGTACCAAAGTAGATTGAAAGCCAAAGGAACCAAAAAAAAAAAAAAATAAAAACAATCAAAATAATATGTAAAACCACACCAAAACATATCCTGAGGCAAATATTTCAATAACGTACAACAATACTCGAACAAAATTTATACAAAATGAATGAAAAGGAAAAAAATAGACTACGAAATATTCGTATTTATTTATGTATCCAAAAAAGGTTATCAAACAGTTGAAATCAACATCATCATCATCATCATCATCACAGTCGTCGTCGACATCAAATATAACAAATCGCTACAAATTTATTTTTAAAACAAAAGATTTTAAAACTATTCCTTTCGTCTGGGATGCGAACAAAATGTTTATCTTTAAGTTTCAATATCGTCTACGAATGTTTGGCAGAAAATTTTAAATTTAGATGTGTAAAAATTATTTTATTTGGGTAAAAGTTATTTGGCATAGAATGATAATATTATTTTATATTATATTGTTTAGTGTTTGTATGTTATTAGGACACTATCGATACAACAATTCACACACAGGCAACAGTGGGGCGAGTTAAAACTTGTTGGGAAAGAAATTAGCCTTTGTCAAACAATTCAATTTAACGTAAGGGTTAGCAGGGCCACATTAACGCATTCGATATCGATGGATTACAATACAATAAAAATGAAAATTTCGATCGATATCGATTGCCGTAATTTGATAACTGTAGTGTGAGACACTTTTTATTTATTACGACAATCGTACCTTTAAAATAAATTCTACGAATATCTATCGAATTTGCTATTTAGTTACATTTTTAACGATATTTTCTGTCGGTAGCTGTTTGTTTAGGAGTATATTTTCATTTTTTAAGCGATAATAATTATATTTAGTTTGTGTTTATTAAATCGCTTAAGTGTTTTTTTGTGTTTAAAATGGCCTTAGAGTATTTAGCATGCGATGATATTAAAAACATGGAATTAAATTAAATGAATTAAAAAATACAGCTGTATATTATCGTTAAAAATAAATGATTACATTGCCACACTATTGTCACTGCAAGCGAAAATACATGTCGACAAATATAACGATTGTCGGTTCCCTAAAACTATACCATCGCCTGCAATATAAACTAGAGACATGCGCCATCAGGTCGAATTTCTCCACAAGCGGTAAAAAGTAGGTTCTTAAAGCTTTCGTTTTCAAATCTCACTTCCCACGACTTTGGGTTAACACCAGAATCACCACGTGCTCCTCAAAGAACCCTCAACAAGAGTAAGAAGATCCAGGGTCTCCTGACTCCGTTAGTACCTGATCAGCCGCGGTCTCAAGAAGTCTGTAAATTTTGAATATGCCGAATTCCAACTATTGACTGCATTTAATTTCCCCGGAGGATGTAACACTTGAAAGGGAAATATTCTTAGGATGTCTCCTTACATACTCTCGGGGGTGTCCTTGGTACAATAAGAACAAATGCAACAAATTTTATTAAACAATTTTCTAAAACTGCGACCTGTACTTTGCGCACAAAGCTGATATGGCCAGCTAGCCCATCAACCGGAGGGAAGGACACCGTTAGATCGACTAAGAAAATGATTTTGAATCAAGTGGCTCTTTAAATATTAATTTTATGTGTAAAAGTCAAAACTTTTAAATTCAACAGCCATCCACAAAACAATTGATGGTTGCCTATTGACTGGCAAAAATTAGCGGCCACACTATCAAGCAAGCGAAAATCAGAGCGAAACTGTCATTCAAGTGTACCCCACTTTACACGCAGTAGCATAAACGTATAATACCCTCTGAAATTGCATATATATATATATTTGTTCCTTTTACTCCTCTGGGGAGCATAGGGCCGCCTTTGAAATTGTGGTGGTGTGAAAATAACTAGACTGCGAATTACTATTTAGTTGGAGTGCCCTGGTAGGCTAGTTGGTACTGAGCAAGTCTATCTGCGCCGGGGTTTCGAGCTCGATTCCCGACAGCGACTCTGATTTCTTTCCTGCAGACAAGCGTAAAGCTTCGCGGGATTAGTTTAGGAAATAACAAATAAAAATAATAAAAAATCAGTATTCGAAAATAAACACTAAATATCGCTCCTTAGTGTTCGGTTCGATAGATTTGTGGAAAACACAAAAGCTAATAGTGTTTGTGTAGAAAATTATTAAAAAAAATAACCTTTCCCTGTTTGTCATCTGTCTAACACAAAAATAATACGATTTTTATTCAACCCAACAAAAGATGAGAACATTTAATTCCGTTCGGTTTCTGATTAAATGCATTCGGCTCGGCTCATTAATGTTTATCGCTTTTGGCTGGTAAAAAAAACACAATATTTTTTTAACAAAACCAAAATACTCATTGGAAAAAACCAAAAAGCCAGGAAAATAATTTTACACCAACAAAACATATACACAATTTACACACAAGCTGTTCGTGCTGCGGTCGTTACTAAAAATTATTGGTTGTTCATTTCTCTATCAATGTAAAAAAAGAAACATTATGGAACATTAAAATATAATGTTTGTCTACAGTATCGCTATAATTGTTCTGTTTTTTTTTTTTTTTAACAAAGAACAAAATATTATGCAATGTTCGGATCTTTCTTGAAAATAGTTAAAAACGTTATTCAAGGCCGTGTCAGATACAACTTTTTCGTTTTGCGAGACGTTTCTAACGTAGACAGAAAGGCTTAAAGCAAAAGGTGTATGTCACAATAAAAACTTTGACAACACTCACGCATTGTTTGTTAAAAAAATAAATAAATAAATAAAAATAATTATATAAGCAGACTGCCAAAGCGTCACTTTATGTGACATGTTTCGTATTGTATTTTACCCACTGTGCAGTCTAAAAAACGAAAGCAGAAGGTATTGTTTTATAATTTAGTATTAAGTTTGTATTGTTAAAGTTAAGTGAAATTAAAGCTTTATTAGGTTTGTAAGTATCCTTGGGTGTTTTACTGAATATATTCTTATTGTATTATATTTAGTTCGAAATATGATAGTGTAAATCATAAAAACTAGTCTCTAATTTAATATAATAAAGAACAAAATTGTCATAAAAATTTAATTTTATATTGAAGTATTTTTGGAATCTTTTTAACCCGGAGGTAAGTGGTAAGAAAATCTATTTATGTATGGCAGACACATGAGGTGGTAATTTTGTCACGTTGGATAAATTTTAGACAATGTGCTTGTGCACATTAAAAATGAGTTTCTTCTTACAATGTGACCTTAGCTTGAGGCTGGTATTATAACACCGACTTTGTAGGTTCTTGGTATTGGAAAAACGTAAACGTGTTTTTTCACAGATTAAGGATTGATTTTGAATTTCTTTAGGACCTGTTGATTGCTGTATAAATATCTCTTGGACGCACTCCTCCTTACAGTAAAAGTCAGAGGGTTAAAAAAAACGTTTTTACCAAGACCTGGCTCGATGTGGACTTTATATTCTACTGTATTATCTATAACTATTGACAGTCACTTGGTATTTTCTAACGCGCTTTGAAGTTGACGTTGAGTGGATGCGACGACTCAAATTAAATCCAAAGATATTTTAGTTACAAAGTTAATATATATGTAAGTTAAATACGTTTAAAATTTGGTTGATAGATTGCAAATAAAATTGAACGAAAAAATTTGAAAGAACTTTTGGACCAAAATTTTATTAATAATTGTTTAAATTGATTTTTTAAATAATTCCATTTAAAGTTTACCAAAAACCTGTGTTTGGAATACACAAAATATATCTTTGAACAATATCTGACAAAATCTGGGCGGGAATGGAGATGTGGGCATAGCACAAAATAGATTTATTTATTTATATCGAAAGAACGGTATTTATATAATGTTCTGTTCTTATCGCACGATGGTGAAGGGTATATAAGATTTTGTATAGCCGAACATAACACTCGTTTTTGTTTTTTTTTTTAAACTTGACACAAATCTTGATTTTCTATTTATTAAGAATTATTAAAAAGTTTTAAAAAAAATACAATACAACTCTCGATATTTTCATCAATATCCTTTAAATTCTTCCATTAAATTCCTTTAATTCTTATGTAACCATATTTTTTGCAATAATCATAATGCAGATTTTAAAGAATAATAATGAAACTATTGTCTAGACTTGTGACCAAAATCTGTCTAAATATAGGATTATCGTTGTGCTGCGTTCAGCACACAAAACATCGTTTAAAATTTTCTATATCTATTTGTCTCTCTCACTCTCTTTCTCTTGCATACAACTATAACAATCAACAATCTACTTCAAATTTGTTTTCTCTCATTTCTACATCAATTTCCTCTTCGTATTTAATGCTTGAGCCAGCTTAACATTTTCTCAGATCCTTCCTAATCCTGACAACACAAAAAAGAAATCAAATAAACATTAGGAAATCATCAATATCATAATTTTTTTTTTTTTTCATTTACCTAGTTATGATTATGATGAGACTGCAAACCCCCTTCCAATTTTCTCTAGATAAACATCGTCTAGTTGTGAGCAAATAGTTTTTAAACACACCTACTTTTCAAACACTCTTTGCAAAGCAGCCACAAAACAGTGTACGATTTTTAGTATTGTAAAATATTAAGCTGTCATCTTCAGGACTAGCCAGAGGTTTTTAGCTAAATCTGGCAAGGATAATCCCTATAAATTAGATGAGATCAGTTTTAAACAGTGGCGACTAGACAGCCAGCCAATAGCATAAATATACAACAGACAGTCAAACTTTTGAGATCATTAATGATCAATCAGTATTTTTGTAACAAAGAATTTTATGATTTAGATCATGTTTGTCTGTGGTTATAATAAGGTGTCTCATTAGTTTGCTTCGGTAATTCAGTTTAGTTAGAAATTTCTTTATTTATTTTTTTCTATCTTTTAGGATTTTAAATCATCTCATTTATTTTGCTGGTCATTATCTAGTTAGAAACACGTTTGAATGGTTGGTTTGTTCGTTCGTTGCAACAGCAATCATGTCGAAGGTGATGTTTATCATCACCTCATTGTCTCTTCTTTTGTTGCAAAGTATTGTTTGCTAATTACACTTATCGCTTTCAGTAAGAGAAGGTTTTTGTCTTTTTATATAGATTTAATTTACTTTTATATTGAATTGTATTTTTTGCTTTTGTCAAATCTTTCAGATGCGTTTGTGGCGCCAAGTTTCATGTTTACTATTTCCGGCTGCAGATAAGAAATTCTACTTTTTGCATAAAATTTCATGATTTTTGAAGATGTGCAATTGTTTATTACTGCAAATGATAAAAATTAGTACTGAACAGAAGAAAATGCATATGCCTTCTTATGAAAGGAATTATTCCTATTACATCAGTTCTTGTGAATGAAAATCAATCATGTCTTTTAAATTTAGTTTAAAAAAGCATTCCGCTTGTAGAAAAGCAAGGTGAACAGAGCGAATTTATATCTTGTGCTACTTGAACCATACAACTTATTTATGTTATGCACCTTGTTAGAATGAGAAGAATATTCAATGTTACTATAGGCAGATGTGTTGGGATTAGCGTGAGTAGTATCCTAGGACTGAGGCAAAGATATGGAAAACAATAGTTAGCAAGCGCTTTAATTTTGAGTTTATGATGCGGCAAAATCATAGACTCGCCCCTAGCTTAAAGCCAGCTAACCTCCACTTTTGCAAGGTAGCAGTTTCTGTTGATTAACAACATCACCTAGGGAGATCTGCCAGCAGGCAGAAGTTACCCAAAATAGCTGGAAACTCAGGCCTTAGTGTTCAAACAGAACTGCATCGACAGCACATTTTCCATACAATTTGACATAAAAATTTACCGTAGGAAGCCGTCGTGAAATATAATCACCCTTATTCCATTAAGCGTTATCGATACGAAACGATAACGTTTTGTGTCGATTCTTGCAAATCGGTATGCCCATTGTCAATATCAAGTTTTATCGATAAGCGTCGAAGTATTTTTGGTATGCCGTACGCAACTTTAACGATGGCATCGATATAAATTGAGTCTGATTTTGTCGTCAGTCTTATTGGTGTCGAAACAGTTTTATTCCTTTTTTAATAATAATAATGTTGAATTAAAAAATGGAAAAAAGCTTCGCGAAAATTGCAAAAATAGCGAAAATTCGCGAAAATTGATTAAAATTCCCTAAAACTATAAGGAATAGCAAAAATTCCATAAAAATGTCTAAATTAGCGGAAATTCGCGAATTTTAGCCATGTGTCTGATAGACGAAACTTTTCTTGTAAGTTTTCTGATTCTTAAGAGCTTCAACGATTTTTAATAAATATTAAACTTTTCTATAATACCGCTATTAGCAAATTTTACGAATTTCCGCTAATCTTGCCATTTTTATCGAATATTTGTAATTTCATATTGTTTTGTTTTGTTTTCATGTTTGAAATTTTTCGCGAATTTTAGCCATGTTCGCGAAAAAGTGATTTTTTCGTGTGATTCTTTACAGCTTTAACGTTTTTTAATAAATATTTATTAAATTTTGCAAATTTTTGCGAATTTCCGAATATTTGGCCTTTTTATGGAACTTTTGTCATTCCTTTTCTTTTGAGGGACTTTAATTCAATTTTATCGCTTGTTTGAAATATTAAACATTTTCGCAAATTTTCGCTATTTCTGCAAATTTTCCGAATGTTTGAAATTTTCTCGTAACTGTTTGTTGCTCTTTTTGGCAATCGTCGCCATTATAAAAATAGCCCCATATATAAACCGAAGTCTGTATTTTACAACACTGCCATTAGGAATTGTGAATTTTTATAGAATAAATCAAGCTTCCCTTTTTTAGAGCACAACATTTTTAAGAAATGAACATCAAAAATTGCATTTTTTTTTAATAAAAACTGAAAACAAAACAAACCAACTGTCTAAGTTATGAGAGATGTGCTTTAAAAAACGATAAACAATCGACATCGTTACACTGCTGTTATAGAATACAAGTTTTGTATCGAATTGATGACGACGTCGATTACAATTGATGTTGATATTTAATGGATGACGATGACGACGACGTTAAATGGAATAAGGGTGAATACACAGAAAAAATAGAAAATCGACTTTAATTAAACAATTCGTTCAGACAATTAAATATTTAACTAATTTTGCCCCTGCAAAGGAATTGATCATATCAATTAACGGATTTGTATTTTCGAGTCATGGGACACAAATTTAGTCAATTAAAAAATTAATTGCATAAACAAAAAATACACCACATATACACAAACATTTAATTTTATGGGTTTTGATTAAAAAAATAAATTGCAGCAAACAAAAAATTAATTGAATAATTAATGTACACCAATTAATTATTTAATTGAATAATTTTTTGCAAAAATTTTTTCTGTGTATATTTTATTAGGAGAGCTTTTTTTCTTATGCTATGGACACATTTTCTCTCACCAATGTTACCATACTTTTATTTAGTTTCATACATTTTATAAACAGTAAAAAGGAACAATGTAATAAAAGGGAAAAATGGGTGAGGACTTGATGTTACTGCCGACAATTTAATTATAGGTCAGGAGTAGTGATCTTCTTCTTAGAAATGAAGACTCGATAATTTTGCTTTTGCCGAATAGAGACAGAAGTATTTATGCGACTTCTAATTGATTTTGCTCTACTGGAAAGATTTCAACTGTATGAACAGTAATATGAAGATTCAATAAATAAATAATGAAAAAAACAGTGTGTTATATCTGTGGTTTTATGGGCAACCGCGTATGTCTTAAAACAGGAGAGCCGAAAAGCCATTCTAGATCAAACTATTGGCTAGTTATTGCACTTTTTAAACTTTGCCATTACGTTAAAAAATCGGAATTGATCCATCTTTTGTCAAACATTTTAAGAAACATGTAAAGAGCGTTTAAAATTAGGCAATATGGGATCAACATCTCAAAATCGGAATCACGGTTGCCCATGAAAACCACAAGCCAATCGCCTACAAAATAAATAAGCGATTATTTGAAAAAAGTTCTCTTAACTCACTAAACTATTGAAGTAACAATGAAAGGTGCTCCAATGAATGAACCGCATTAAATGGATACTCTTGCACTGTCTAAATATAAAAATTGTAATTTCTTTTCAGATTAATAAAATTGGTGTAAATAGAGAGTGTTTCAAGAAAAATAAAAATTTGAAAGCTTAAATTCTTTGATTACTCCAACGAGCATCGGACTAAACTCGCCCTAATCATTTTAAAAACTTTTATTTTAGAATTCAGTAACATGTCTGCTTAGCGTGTATGGAAGTGTACAACTCTGACACTTTGTAAACTTTTAAATACATTTTATTAAATGACGCGAATCGGTGATTGTTACAATATTCCAAGATTTTTTATTTTATAGCACAGGATTCGGCTGTGATTAAAAAAAATAGATAAGATTTATGATTAGGAAGTGCTGCTAAAATAACCGTATTCCTGTGAAAGCTTGTGGGCATTCGATGAGACGGTAGCCTTCGCTGATCAGAAAAAGGTCAAGATTTATTTTGTCCCTTGGCAGCAATTCGATCAGGTTGTATATCAGAACGTATGGGCTACTATGGAAAATGTTAAGACGAAGAAGAGGAGGAATCTTTGCAAAACCTTCTTTGTAAATGTGGTACTCTGAGGTCCATTATTACAACCTAAGGATTAAGCTCCTGATAGTTAACGTGAACAATAGCTATAGTCAACCAAAAAGTTACAATTTAGTATTTTCCATTATTACAACTGCCAGATAGAATGAAAAATTTAATTGCTGTATCTACTGTGGCAACATTGCAGTGGTTGTTTTAACCCTCCGTCTAACACATGTTTTTATTTTCACATTCGTAACGCATGAGTCTAGCCAGACCCAACAAACTTTTGAATAAATAAAACCAATTTTTTTTAACTAAATGTTATATTATACACATTTATATGTAATTTAAAAACATATTTTCATATTTTATTTAAATTTTAAATGTGTATAATATGACATTTAGTTAAAAAAAAATTGGTTTTATTTATTCAAAAGTTTGTTGGGTCTGGCTAGACTCATGCGTTACGAATGTGAAATTAAAAAACATGTGAAATAGGTAGGGTTAAATTGAGAACTAGATGGAGCTAATAGTTTGTGTGTTTAATAAAAATAAATAAATAATAGATAATTTAACAAAAAAATAATTAAAAACTTCTATACAAAATATATATGGGTCTGGCCAGACCACATGTGTTACGAATGTGATGTGTGCAGTAAAATATTCAAATAAGTTTCCTTATATATCCTTTCCAGGTTATATTTTTCAAATTTTTATAGTAAACTAAATTTTAGAAGGGTACCTGAAATTTCAAGTCCTTACCTGTGTTTTAAATATACTAAAATAACATTTAAAATCGAAAAAGGTCTGGCCAGACTCATGAGTAAGACGAAGGGTTAAATACGTAGTGGCAACGACTTACTTTTGTTAATTTCTTAAATTGGAAGCATAACTAAATTTTTGGTGCCTCATTTTGGTTTTTTAAGGTAAAAAAATCAAAGGTAAATCTTTAGAATATTTTAATTTGACATCAAACTGTCATTGAAGTTACCATATCTTCAGCAGCAAATATGGCAGCTTCAAATTCTTAAAGATTACTTGTGAAGTTGGCATTATGATAAACCTGCTGTTAGCTTTTCAATCACTTTTTAGGTTAATGTTAATTTGAACCGGCTTTCGAATAGCAATGGTAAAACAAAATTTTTGATTGGAATCGATTATTAAAGTAATAGTTATATAACTTATCGGTGAAAGAAAATCGGTAAAATAATAATTGGGGGCGGTGCTGGTGAGGCTACCAACCGTCCGGGTTGTTGGATTTGTGGTACATCGGTGTACCATTTGGGATGTTATGTGGTACAAATAAGTACCAACCGTCCGGTAAAATTAACTTTCGCGCATAATACCATGCAAAAACCATGCTATGCACTTCACTTTGGTAGGATTGTAACTTACAAAAAACTGTCAGGAGACTTTAAAGACTATAAGGTTCATTTCGCAACCCAGCAACATTAATTTGAAGCTGTTAGGGATGTTTAAGCTTAAAGTGGTACACATATGTACCGTCCGGGTCGAAAGGGTTAATCTGTCGGATAGAATCCTAAAAATAACTTTTTGAAAGTTGTGATAATGACTCTAAAAGCGTGCAGACCGAGACACCTTGGTATCCAATTATTTTATGGCCTGTGCCCATGTTCTGTAACTCTCGCTTCGAGAATCTTTTCGCTTGAAATGGGAGAAATGAAACAAAAATGCCATAAATTGAAACAAACAATTGGTTCTAGGTGTCACTTAAGGAGGCTACTCGCCAATTTACAGAAAAAGTGTGCCTGTAAAATTTCTGTGATAAAGTTCCCGCTTTGAACTGTCAAATAAACTCAAGAATAAAAACGGGGCGAGAAAAAATTGCAACACTAAAATAGACAACAAATGCTGGGTCTGCTACGACAATCCGAAGTACAATAAATACTGTTTTATTTAAAGTTTATTTTTCAACAGAGAAGATTGTTGATTACCTTTAATGTATTTACCTCTAACGTATTTTGGTAGAGAAATAAGATAGAACATTTAAATCAATTAAAATAGATAATCATACAAAGCAAATTTCGATCTACGAAAGTTAAAATAGCAGTTGGTTAAACGATTGATGTTCGACTATAACAATACAAACGTTAGAGCAACCTGTCCTTGAAAACCTGGCTTCGATTCCCAGTTTAGCCAAGAATGAAAATTGTATCAATAAATTTATATTTATTTCATGTCGTAAAATTCAATTCTTCATAAAAATAAATTAATGAAAATTAAATTCAATGAGATTTATCCCGATTAAACTATTAAAATTTGGATTAAATAACAAAAACTTTAATACCTTCGAGAAATCTGCTACGGACCCAACAGATTTGGGAACCGTATCCTCATCGCATGTGCGCATTTCGAAGAGAGAGAGAGAGACAGGAAAAAATATATGCCATTATTTATCAATTTATTTAAAACACAATAATAAAAAGTGGTTCATTAAAATTTTTATTAATTTAATGGGTACTTGTTAATTT
Organism: Pollenia labialis; assembly: GCA_949318255.1. Classification (NCBI taxonomy): domain Eukaryota; kingdom Metazoa; phylum Arthropoda; class Insecta; order Diptera; family Polleniidae; genus Pollenia; species Pollenia labialis. The sequence goes on along the minus strand of OX439143.1, from coordinate 133,086,983 downwards.
ATTGCATATTTTTCAGAATATTACTTTTTTTTAAGTTTTTTGAAGTGCCCTTGAATTCGCTGAATGCCTGCCTTGCGGCCATAACTCGCGGTCCTCTTAACCCAACAAAGCCTTAATACAAGACCAAGAGACCCGACTTCGAATTTTTGCGCTCGGGCATATTTTTCCCCTCGGTAAAGAGCGAAGTCTATCTTACACTCCCACTGCTCTATGGGTCAGCACACCGGGTTACAATGCAACTTGCTTTACTCGCGATTTGGGATTAAACCACACAACAGAAATAATGGAACCGAAGTTTCAGTGGATTCGGACTCCTGTGGTATCATATACGGTCGGCTACATCGAAGTTCTTGTATATTTTACAGCTGTGGGAAACATTAACATGTGTTATTACAAATCTTCCCAAATCCTTATCACGTGAAGGATCCTAACCACTGGTTGACATACAATTCGTTTACCTCCACAGAAAGGGAGCGCAACCACCACACCCAGATAGCAATTTCAGTGCATAATCCAGCGAGATTATACACTCGCCACTTGTTCAGGAGCTGAAGTTAGAGCTATCTTCTGTCATTCGCTACTTTTGGATAATACAAGCAGCATTTGTTCAGTAGCAACAGCAACTAGAGATTATCTCCCATTAGTGGTGAAAAATTAGCTTATTAGTGGGATAGTTAGGATATCCTTTCCCGCGACTTTTGCTAGCAAACCACAAGCACCATGCAATCCCCTAAAGTATCTTGTCAACGGAAAATAGAAACTTCTGCAAATAATATTTTCCTGAAAGACAGAAAGCATTTCGCGCAAGAAGCGTACTAGCGAAGGCCTCAACCAATAGTCAGCCCGTTGTAGTGCCACCGGGGACTCCTGACTTCCATGTTATCATAAAGGATATATGGCCAGGCGCGATCGCAAGAAATCGTGAATATCTTCTGAGATCAGTCAATTTTGGATTTTTTCCGACTCACAGTTACCGACTGCACTTGATTTTACCGAAGTTTATAACAACAATAGGTGAAATATCCTTAAGATGAGTTACCCGGGGGTTGCATATCTGACAATTGTTTATGCCTAGAAAGACTACTTCTGGTTAAAAAAAAAAAAAAACTACAGAGACTGAATTCCCACCAATTGTAGTGGGAAATGCAAGCAACGAAAAACTCACTGTTTATTGTTGGTATTTTGTTTAAGCTTTGATATCGTTGCAAATATGTAACACATTTTTAGTGATTGTAATTCTCATTCACTCTGCAGTTTTATTTGCTTATATCTTTGGTTTTTCTATAATTTTTTGGGAGAATATTTTCTGATGATCTGGCTAAAGCAACCAGTAAAATCCGCATAGAAACTTGCTTATCCTCCAACAATAAATTTTAGTGTATTTATCAAGAATAAAAAATTGGGAATTAAGCACGACAGATAAAATATTATTAAAAGAAATAATTTTTACATTCTATTTGTACTAAAAAATATTTTTCGGAAATAAAACTTCCTTTTAATAGCTGTGTTGCCATATAAGAACGTCACCATTTTGCAAAACTTAACACCGACAAAAATCAAGGGTGCATTTTAGACAATAAACTCTTGGAGCTCATTTTTTTCGTATTACATATTAACAATTGCTTCTTATTCACATCAGACGAAAAGTTTTCTCTAGCATTTTCTAATTTTACAAATCTTACAGATTTTAAAAAAATAATCTAAACTCTCAGCAAAACAAGTTGTGGTATCTCTGACGAAGTTTATGAGAATCGAGCAGAAGGTTTCTAAGGGGAATTTAATCTGGAACGCCGAGGTCGAGTCTAAGTATTAGTGCTTAGTTTTAAAATAAGAGTATAAACTCATTCTTTTGTATATTTCCAATAAATTAAATTCTTTAACCCATTTCTTCGCGGTTTACTCGAATCAACAGAGTAAGTACTTATGCCTACTTCATATACAAATCAGCTATTTTGAAGTGTGATAGTGTTTCTCAACTTTTTCGCTTACGTTACGACTTTTATCTTAAAACTCACCTTCAAAATATTTGTTTGAACTTGTGCCTTGAAATTATCGGGTGTTGTATGCCACCGCTTATACTCATAACCTCCACACATTTGTTTTCATGTTTAAATGATTTTCCGAAATTGCGTTTTTTTTCTTTACACAAGAATCATTGAAAATTAATTTAATTCAACTTAATTAAATATTCCATGGAATTGTATATGAATTGCTGCTGCAGCAGCCACAATAAAAACAACAGCATACAATTGTAATTAGTAAAAATTTAAAAAATAATATTTCAACAACAAAAAAAAATCTAATGTGAATTATGCAAAATAATATGTTGCATGCAGCACAAAGACACTTAACAACAGATTTTGATATCATTCACTTTAATTACACACACTCATTTAAACTTTTTTGTTGGGTTTCTTTGTAATTTTTTTTTAATTTTTTACTGGAAATTTTAATTTATTTTAATTTAATTAATGCGGCGTAATGGAAATTAAATGAAATTTATTTATCAAGTTAATTAAAATTCGAAATTGTATTCGGAACTCATTAAAATTTGAACAGACTCCCGACGTTAAAAGAATTGTACTCTCGTGTTAATGAAATTGTTGTTGGTGTTTTTAATTTTATTTACATTCGTTTCTGATTGCAGTTATTTTCTTGCAAGAAAGTAAACAAACTCAGGGTTGTGTTTTCTCTTTTATACACTGGCAGAAATCGAAACCATTTCAATTGAGCAGGGTTAAAAGCAAATTAATAAACACAATTAAATATTGCTAATTAAAGTATAAAAATGCTATTTTTTCTAAAGAACTTTTTTAAAAATATTTTTAAATAATTTTTTTTTTAATTAATTTGAAAATGTTAAAAACCGTCGGGGTTTCTTTAGGATTTTAATATTTTCCCCTTTTAAACTTTAAAAAAAAAAAAGAAAACAAACACGTGTAAACCGTATTTTTCCAACCGTTGTTTGTTGTTGCTTATAACGCAGCTAAACACGTACTAAAGTTTTTGCAAATACTTCTTAATTCTCAGCTCAAAAACCCTTTAAATTCACTCAAAACATTTTATTTATATATAAATTTTTTATTTTTTTCAATTTAAACTCTCTAAACCTGTCTTTAAACAATGGATTTTCATAAAAAAAGTTTTGAGTGCTTAAGCTTAAATCTAATTGGTTAAATTGTTTAAAAGTCTGGTTTTAAGCCACTTAAGGTGTGTTTGTTTGTGTCTAAGTTTTGCAATAAATTTTGCTAAAGCCAGAGTTGTAACATTTAAGCCGCTTTAAAGTTGTTTACCAGTTCTTAAACTGTTTGACTAATTGCTTACGGTTTGGCGCTCAAGTGTGTCTTTAATTGGTCAAATTATGAAATCAATAAAGCCATTAACAAGTTGCTTATTTGTAGTTCTTTTTGTTGTTGTTGTTTTTGCAGTTGTGGTCGCATCAGTTACAGGTTCTTTGGTGCCTTTATTCAAAGGCAACTCCATGGATAACAGTTTTTTTTATGGTGTAAATTAAGATGAATTTATTTATAATTGATCATTTAAATTAATTATTCTGTTTTAGTTTTTTTTTATAATTTGTGTTTTGGGAAAATTATTGCTGCTTGATTGATCAATTGCAAGTTTAATTTAGAGAGTAAAGAACTTTTAAAAGGTTTTAAAACGAGGATATTTGGAAATTATGATATAAATTGTCAATCAATCAATTGCTTTCTTACAAGAAAACAGGTATGAAAATATTGTTGTCGAAATTCCTTTTTGAATAATCAGAATTAAATTTAATATAAACAAGTAAGAATACTATACACCCATTCCCCGGTCGCTCCGGTTTGTAATTACGAAGTTACGTCGTTTTTGTTTCAGTTTGCGTCGCATGGCTTCGAAGTTGCGTCGTTAATATTAAAAAGGTTTGTACAAAGATACAACAGAAAAAGGAGATATCCCGTTTAAGTTAAATGCAATTTCAATTCAAAAATTTGTGATATAAATTAAAAAATTAATAAAATTGGCAGCAGTAAACAATTTAATAGTATTAATTAAAAATTTAATTTACTTGATTAAACGTTTTATTCACTTGATAAAATTTTTAATTAAAACTGATTTTATTTTTGATTTATGCTTAAATTGGTGAAAAATTTTCCGTCTAAAAATTTTTCGGAAATATATTTTTGTGGAAATTTTGCCCGAATAGAAACCACACATAAAAACAAGGGTGCATTATGGACTGATCAGCACGAAATTGCATTTCGCCACAAAAAATATTGTATTTTCGTAAGCTGTGATCCGTAAATTATGAAATTATGTGAGTTTTAAACAAACAAACAAATTATGATTTGTGCCAAACTATTTGAAATTCGGTACATTCTGCATCCAATTATATGTAAGTTTTTGGAGTTTTCGTTAACCTTAGTGGGCGGCACAAAAAAGGATTTTTATTGGAATAACAATATGACTATAATACATTAAAAAAGTAATTAATGTTGGTTATAAAAAATACAAGAAAGAATCAAGTTTTTTATAACTAATTACTTTAAGTGCGAGTCAAAATTCAAGTACGAATAACTCCAAACAATCCTAAATGGGATTACATACTTCCAAAAATCATTCCCGGAATTTCTTGAAATAAGTATAAAATTCTTAAATCAAGTAAAAAAAAATATTAAACATTACGTTGTGTTTAACCCACCGGCTTACGCTATACACATTGAAAACTGGTCTGGCCAGACTCATGTGTACCACGAAGGGGGAAAAGTAAATTTTAACTCTTGCTTCTCATTTAGTTTATGTTTTTGGTTTAATATGCACATTAGACTTCTAAAGTAAAAACCATATAGGGCATGATGTTGGTGTTTTATCATTCTGTAAGGTGTAATACGAGTAAGTGATCCAATCATAATAATATTTTCTTTGTAATTTTGTTTTTGGGTTTTTCAAGCACGAATTCGAGATAAAATCAATTTTAAAAAACTTGAATTAACCTCATTTTCAGATTGATTCAATCTTAGTTTTACTAAAATCAATCTCAATTTCCGATTATTTCAAGTACGAAATCAGGATTGAACATGGATAATTTAAGTATTTTGCGATTGAGAACATCTAATTGAATCAACCTTTCTGTACTTGATTCAAGAAAATCCGAACTCACCGTATTATTAATACCGCTTCGGATTGATTGGGTTTTCTTTTGAGTGTAATTGCTCTTTAAACAAAATAGAAATCTATTTTTTTTTGGAGAGTTAGTTAATTTTTGGGTCCATAACTCTTTTTTTACTGAACGCATTATGTTTTTATTCTAAAATTGCTTAAACACACAAAAAAAAACAATGTCAAATGAAAATATCGTAATTTTATTTTGATAATCATAGTAAATTTCTGCAAAAGTATGGACTTTATATGGAAAATTGTTAAAATAACACTGTTCCATATTGAATTAATTAATCCTGCTTTACTTGTTTTGTGAAAAAACAACAACAACACTACAAGAAGAAAAACATAATTTTATTTTCTTGTTTTAAATAATTTATAAAAACAAGAAAAAAATTCTTCTTCTTCTTGTTAACATTATTTAGTAGAATAACGACGAAAACCATACCGGGACATTTTGCTGGTGTCTTTTAATTGTGAGTGCAGAAAAAGAGAATAATATTCTCAATCTCTGTCTCTGGTTGCGGGTGTAAAATTATGCTAAGATAATTAAATATGTTGCCTCTAAAGCTTTTTCTTATTGTTATTTACCACTCAAATGAAATTAATTCAACATATAAATTAGCCGTGGTGGTAGGTAAAGGGGTATAGGAGGAATTTGCGCGATTTTTATGTCATTTATGTTCTGATTCTAACGATTTCTGTAGTGGCAACAAAACGTAATTTCTTTTCCACACTCTTTTTAGTATAAATCCATTTCTTTTATTCTGCTATAAGTTTCCCTTGTGTAGGTTTAACTGTGGGGTTTTTGAAAAAAAAAAAAAAAAATATAACCCCATGCGTTTGTGGTCACAAATCGACTTTTTACTAAAAAGAAAGAAATAATTTTCCCGAGTAAGATTTAACACATGTATAGCCAGTTTTTAGCCGATATATTTTTTTCATATTTATTTGATTTCTTCTTAAACTTGGAAGGATTTTGCCCTTAAGCTGGCGTTTTCTTAAGAAGATAGAGAAATAGCTCTGCAGACTCAAGTAAAAGGATAATCCTGTATTAAGACATAATTTAGAAACAAGTCTAGACAAAAGATTTATTACAATAAATGGTGTTGCAAATTTACTAGTTTCTTAGTAAACTAACAGTAGAAAATACAAAAATCTAAGTCGCAAAGAGAAAATTTTTAAATTATTTTGATTTGATTTTTAAAATCTTAGACTTCTTTTTTTAAGAAATTCCACTCCCCCCCAGTAAAAATATCGATTAATTTTCTTTCGGATTTATTTCTTTCAAATTCAAAAACCATCTGTTATTTGTTAAAGAAAGGAAAAAAAAAATACAGAGTATTAAATCAAATAATCTTTAAAACACTCTATTTGCAACAATTCAGACAACAGTAACAAAGAACAGCATCTAAATCGTGATCATGTGGTAGAAAAAGCACAAAACAACAACAGCAACAGCAACTACAACAAGAAACAAATTCAATCGAAAACAAAGTAAAACAATTTAAAGAAACACAAGACAAAAGAAGTAAAAAAAACATTAAACAAAGTACAACGCCAATAAAAAAAAAACAACAATATAAAAGGTGAGCGATAATGTAGTTGGCGCGTAACAATTGTAGCAAACAGAAACAGGCAACAAAGCAACAACTACAACATTGAAGGAGCAGGCAAAACAACAACATAAAAAACATAACAACAATTCCGAAAAACCCCACACACAAAGCTGTATGTTGCAACAACAGCAACTAAAAACAATATAACATGGCAGCAAGCAACAGTTGCAGCAGCATGTTTGTCGTGTCATACGAAAATGCTACACTATCAACGAGCAACAACAATGAAAAGAAATCCCTTAAACAAAAAAAAAAAAAAACAAAAACAACTTATGAGCAGGCGCTATGCTACTTACTCATACTGAAAATAATACACAAGACGACATACGAGGGCAGATGGAAATGTCTCCTTTGAAAAGAGATTTTTTTTTTTTTGCAATCATTTAGAACAAAAGTTTTGATATATTTTTACTATTTTTTGTTGCGATTTTTATCTTTATTTGGGAAGGATACGGTATACACTATCCATAGAATTTGGAGTTTTTATATGAATGAATGCAGCTTTTCAAGGATTTATTACCTGAGAAAAGAACAATCGCCGACATATACTGAAGTTTTTAAGAAAGGAAATACAATGTTAAGAATAATCGTAGGAACCTGCGTGTTGACCTAACACCGCGGTGCTCAAACATATTGCAAGAATAAAAAGCGTGAACCGGCGGCTCCAGGCATGTGCGCCACTGAACACTAGCCACACAGGTGGTAATTTTAGTGATTAATCAAGCATCAAGCTAAGACGCCGAAGCTATCTACCCTACAGCATGTCTGGTGATTAGCAACGGTATCTAGGAAGGTCCGCCAGCAGGCCAAACTTTCCCGCAATAGGTGGAAAATTAGGGATGAGAGATCTTAAAAAGTCGGCTTTAGGGACTTTTTAAGATCTCCCTTTCCCCGACCTTCGGTATAAATTACAACTACTACGTGATTCCTGCAGAACGGGTTCCTGAAGGGGTCTCCGGTCAGCCGCAATCTAAAACATCCCTACCAATTCTGCTTCTGCCTACCAATTCAGGCTCTGCCCCGGTAGGCTAGCTGGTAGCGAGCTAGTCTATCAGCGCCGGGGTTCGATTCCCGCCAGAGACTCTTGTTTCTTTCCTGCAGACAAGCGAAGAGCTTCGCGGGATTAGCTTAAGAAATTAAAAAAATAAAAAAAACGGGTATTGGGTGTACCTCTATCCCTGATCAATGTAACCCCAAGAGTTGGAATATCACCAAGATGCTCTCTACATACTATGAAAAAAGTAGGATAATCAAAAAATTTTAGTTTTGCCATTTAAGTTTGGAATTTAAACCATGTGGATGATGGCAGATCCAAAAGCCTCCAGTTAAAATTTTCTAATTTTTTTTTCTTTTTCTAGTTTAGAGTTCAGTGTTGCAAGCGTACAACAGAACACTCTACTCCTTATTTTTTAATCGAAAAAGATTTATATCTCCTTAAAGAAAGTTAGACAAAAAAAAACTTGAAGTTTGTTTGTTTCTATTTAGAAGTGGGAAGTGCTGCTGCATAAAAAGAGCTTCTAGCAGTACATTTCCAGAAACGTTTCTTAAATAATTTTAGATTGTTTTAATAGAACATAAAGGAAACGTGTTCACCTAATCTTGTCTTGAGCCATGTGACATATTTATGGCCATGTGAGTTGCCGGTACTCCGTTTTAACTGATCTTATGCAAGTTGTTCTTTGGCGTCCAACATTGCGTCTTCCCTGGGGGTTTCACAGGGCTTTGCCATGTCTATTACTATATTTTCAAAGCGTGTGATCTATTCATGCCCATTTACGACGGCGATTAACATGGGTAATAGGCGTTGGTTGCTGTACGATAACAAGGCGCATACATTTATTTACAAGCACTTGACGTTTGGACGATATAGATTGAGTAACTTTCCAAGTTTCGCAGCCATAAAGATAGATTGATTTCACGCTGGATATATTTATTATTAGTATGCCTCTTTGATATTTAAGATGTGTTCCACCTGGCAAAAGTTGGAAATGCACTTCGTGCGACGTTTATTAGGTTCGAAAAATATTCATCTGCACTGCTGACTTTGTTTATGTTACTGCTTAGATAAGTAAATGTATCCACTTCTTATTTTTGTGTACCGTTGAAAAGGATGGGGTCTAGGCTTGCCACCAGTACTTTATAATAAAGTAGTGTACGTTAACTCTAGTAATTGTACTCTATACTTTATGAGAATAATAAAGTACGCGAAAATACTTTATTTCGCATGATTAGATTTATCTCTAAATAGATTATGGTTATATTAGTCAGGGACATTTGTTGAGGTGTTTTATACTGGCCATTTTTTCTTAAGACTATGCCATGACGATATTTCGAAAAAAATATTGTCTGGCAGCTCTATTTCACTTGTTTGTTTTGTTTGAGTACAATAAGAATACGATTTATAAGTCATCGTCCAGACTTGCATTTATTTTATTTATAGTTGAGAGGGTGAGGAAATTGAGGAGGGGTACTCAGTTTCAGGTACTTTTAAATTTTGTTTTGTTTTGAAATTCTCACACTTTTCAACTTGAAATTGGCTGATGGTCTATTTGTATTTGTATGTATATTAAATTAAAATGGTTTTGATATGTATTTTAAAAATTTTTTTATGAAAATGTCGCCTTAAAACACATTTCAAACTTATTTTATTTTTTATGAATACGGCAGCAAATATAAAAAGAGCAAAAAAAAAACAAAAATTGCAACCCTCGAATTTCATAATCTGGACACAAGTGCAATTCACAGAGAGGTTTTTTTTCTAAATGAAGAGCAAATGCCAAGACGGAAAAAAACAAAGCGTCTCTTATCTCTCTTATTATAATAAATAAATATCCGAGAAAGGGACTCCGAGAAAAGGGACCTAGTGTGTGAAAATTGAATTTTGAGAAAAACGCATTTAAAGTTTTATAATACCCTTTTAGGTACCAGATTCCACTCTTAAGTCCAAACCCGTTTTTTGACAACAATTGCAACAAAAAAAGGTGGTAGTCCTAATGGGGTCTGTGTTTGGGGTACCGATGCTCATCGATTTAGTTTTGGATATGTTGATCTTAAGACCGACACGCATGCCATGTTGTCGCAGTCTTTCATGTTTCTTTGTAGTGCCGTCAGCTAAAGTGAAAGTAAACAAATCTACCTGTCCGTGAATATGGATTCGATTCCCCGGTCAGTCAAGAATGAAAAATTTACAATAAATTTTTGATGAATTTTATATGGTAAAATTCCTTTCGTAATAAAAGTAATTTAATGAAAATTGAATTTATTGAATATAGACTGATTAAAACATAAATATTTGGATTAAAAGGCACAAACAGTTAAATAAAATTGCCACAATACTAATTATGGAAAGTAAACATATGTCAGCTGCTTAGTCAGTGTAACGCTGTTGCTGTATTTAGATACCATTCGATTTCGCTTGTCGCCTCTGCGTTGGTCCTTTGAAAAAACCATGTCCAGAATTAGATGAATGACAGATGGTGAAGTACAGCCTTATTTCAAAGAGTCCTTAGTGTCTTGGCCTTTGATACGTGTTTTCCATGAAGATTCAGAGTATAGTTCCTTAATGAGGGATATGATGTGATCAGGAATGCCGATATTTTCTAGTGCGTACCATATTGCCTCTCTATTGATCTTGAAGTCGGAATTTTTTACCCTGTATAACTTTTGGCAGAATATGACTGGCAGATTCCAAAAAAATACCACCTTTAAAATTGCACCAAGACTTGCATCGCTTTGGTTTCTGCTTTTATCCAGAGAGCCTAGTTTGAGGCTTACAAATTAAAAACTTAAACAAGACATCACCTCTTTTATTGAAAAAAAAAACAAAAAAAAACCTGAACATTCTTTCAAAACTTGCTGATTTATATTGCCTAATGGCGTTAATTTTGGTTAGCCCCTGCAAGATACTTTTCAGATTTCAAGACACTTTTCAGATTGCCTTTTTTATACTTTATTTAATAAAAGTTCTAGTGTGCACATTAATCCAATACTTAATGTACGGTCTAATATACTTATCGATACCCATACGAACCTTTGTTTTCTATGGTTTTGACTACAGAGTTCAGAGTTGAATTTTACTACCAAGGTTTTGGAAAAGGCAAAAATCACAATCATGTACCCCCCATGGGGTGAAATGAAAACTGAAATATTTTCAGTAAAATATAAAGATAATATTGTATACAGGACACCCTATAATAGGGGGAAAAATGTTTAATGAATGAGCTCCCAAAAAGGGCATTTAGCTAACAACACGATCAGTTGACACCATACACCACTCAAAAATCATAAATGTTTAAAAAATCTGAAAAAACTACAATCGACTGGTAATTGAAAAAGAAAAAAAAAATATAATAAAAATTCTACATGCAAATCTACATAATATTCCCTACTCAAAATGGCGAAGAATATAAAATATTTTCTCCTGCACGTAAGTCATAAGTCTTTTGTCTAGACTTGTTACTAATTGAAGTCTAAATATCGGCTTATCTTTTTACTTGGCTCTACAGAGTAGTTCTTCCTTTGCGTGCTAGCGCCAGCTTAAGTCTTAATATCCTTTCTAAATCCAGACAAGACAAAAAGAAATCAAATAAACATTAGAAAATCATTGTGGCATAAAACCAGACCAAAAACTCCTTTAAATCGGAAAAAAGGTTTCCTTTACTGTCATTTGCAACCACAATCCCATACGATTAAAGCAAAATCTGGTAGGATAATAATTTAAGTCGGAGATCGGCAAAACTACTGGACCGTTCTTTTGTTCTCTCTTTTAATCTCACACCTACATGTGCTCAAATATTAAATAAAACCAGGTCAGCCACGCTGGAGCTTTTGCACAGAAAGGTTGTGCTATCGCTTGTAGCTTGCGTTCAATGTTGCCATTTAAAAAAATTGTTCGTTTATATTTGTACGTCATACTTTGAGGACAACTAATCTTCACCAGAACTTTTCTTTAAATCAGGGAAAGCTACATTAAATGAAAACAAATGGATTAAATATCTCCATCAATTTTAATTTCACTGGAATTCGATTACCAGAACATGGCTGATTATTTCGTTAGCATGATTTTAATTTGATGACAATTTAAGTGATGGCATTTAACGATTTCTAAAAAGAATGATTTTAAAATGATTACAGTCACAACATATTGCAATTTTGTCAATATTTAATTTGTAAATCTAAAATTATTTTGAAATTTGAGAATGAAATCAGTTTAGTTGAAATAATTTTGATTTCAATCGCAATTGAATTCAGTTGCTTACAGCTCTGGTCTAGTTTTACCTGTAAAATTAGAAAAGTCTTTGTAATAACGAGACCGCCATTCTAAACTTGTTCCTACTTTTATTAGTTTTGTTGTTCTTTTGTATTCGAAGTTTCAACACGACCTTTCAAAACAGCTCGGATCCGAAGAACTTAATTTGGAATGACACTCAGCATATTCCCGGTTCATTCAAACTGTTAAGTTTGTGGTATGAAACGTTTACGGTTTGTTTTTAAAAGCTAGAGATTTCTTAACATTATTATATCGCTCATTTGCTGCAACGTCGTTTTAATATAAACATTAAATTTTTGGAGTTAGTGATGCAGGTTTTGGCGAACAAATTTTGTCTATATTGTGTACAAAATTCATCTTTTGTAATTTCCCCGTTTGAAAAGAATGTGTGGTAATTTTTACTTTAAAGACTTTAATTTAAAAATGCACATTTTTGACTTATGGCGAAGTTGCTGCAAATGAGCGACATCGTAGCATCTTCGGAAACAACTCACTCCAACTTGGATGACCTACTAAATTGACCTACTGGCGATTCAGTATCAAGATTAAATTCGAAAAAAGTGGGCTGCTGTCCCGCCTTAGTTCGCATAGTTTAGTGATCGAGCTGCCCTATGCTCCAATGGGAGCTAAAGGAACACAAATATGTAACTGACCTACTGGAGATATCTTTCAATTTGAACCGAACAAAATGGGTTATCTTTATGGTTGTCGTTGCTTTTTTCGCGATGGTCCTTCGCGACGGAGAATAAGGTTGGATAATTTGGCTTCGCCGAGAGCTTGGACTCCACACATTGTGGAGTTTTTTTTTTAAGAGTTTAGGTAGCCTGCCTTAAACTACTGTTAAGCAGTAATTTTGATAGAAAAAAGAAAATTCATTCACAAGTTTGACTGCACTTTTCAGTACACAGAAAACAACCTCGCCATTTTTTCAATTAAACCATTAATCGAAAATAAAATCTGTTGTTATTAAACATTTAATCAAGTGAATTAAACGATTACTTATATCAACAATATAAATGCAGAACATGTTGGTTATATCGAAAAATATTTTACTAATTCATACTATTAATTTGTTTTAAATTTAATTAATTTTTTAATTAATTAAACAAGTTTTATAATTGAAATCAATTTGTATTCTTTTCTGTGAGAGAAAAAATCTTACAGCTATTAGATTATTTAATACCAATGACTAAGTTCTAAGTCCTTTTCTCTTTGGAAACCCATTTAAAAAAATACCACATGTCAAAGAAATATAATTTGGAATTCATAAGTGGAATAAAAGGATGGACTGAAGAAGCTCATTCCAAAGTCGTTTAACAGCCCTATTTCTTTTCAAAAAAAAAACAATTTAAAACTTGACTCCTGCAAAGTATTACAAAAATCTCATATGTTAAAGAACGAAACCTGGGAAAACGTTGCAAACTATACCCAAAAGGAAAGTGCAACAAACGAAAATGGAGAAAAATTTGTTCAATGTAGTTTACAACTGATGGGTAAGTGATAGATGCTTTGCATTTTATTAAAAACACCTTCAGATTTCAATATCACTTTGAAATTTCGCTTAGTCCTGCCGTTTAACTATCCTATGCCTACAACATTTCCAATTGGGTTTGTGGCTCTATATACATAAGTCTGGGAGCAACAGGATAACTCTGACGATGGTGGGCCACATTTGAACAAGATTTTGAGAAAAATACAAAATAAAACACAACATTGTCGTGTTGATTTGCTTGATTATTGAGCATCATCAATTTGATTCTAATTGCAACAAATACGAAACCTCTTTAAAAGCCAACGAAAAAAAAACAATGATCACAATAATACAGTTTCAAACAATTACTCTACATACCTTTTGGCTTTGAGTGCTGTTGTTGGCGGTGGTAGTGGTGGTGAGTGATGTACTAGTTTAGAGTACATAATGCTCTATGGCAGCATCGGAATAGATGGTTGTTGATTATACCATAAAATAAGCATAGATGATGTGATGATCATAGTGTATGGACACAGCAGAGCACAACTACACAAAACATGACTAGACGAAAAACTTGAGAGTTAAGAAAAAACAGCTATCGGGTTCATCTCTAGTGAGTTGTCTTTGTTGCAGCTTGTTACACGCGTGATTAGTGGGTGCACATACAACAGCATCAAGACCAGCAACATGTGATGATCTTATTTTCCCTGTTCTTTTTTTTTTTGGGTCATGATTATTTTACTCTTGTTTTTTCTAAACTTTTTATGAGAGTTAATCATCTTTAGGTTTGATGTCTTTGAGTGTTACATACTACATACATTCAAATGAAATAGTAGATCATCATCTATTTCCAACATTGTTAGAAGCTCGATGCTGCCATCTTATTCATCCATCATGTTTCGTAAACAGAGATATTTTGATGATCATGCTGATGTCGATGATGTTGCCTACGATTATGATCATATTTAAAAAGCTTTAACTTATACACAGCATGAAGATTTAGTTCTTATTGTTCCGTTTTAGTTTTCTAAATTTCAGAGTGTGAAGATCAATTTCATGCAACATTAGCCGGTCATCCGTGTTTACCTCAATATTTTTCATACGGACCTTTTAAACACAGTGCCATTCCTCATACATTTTAGAGATCATTATTGTTATTTAAACGGTCAAACGAAGATGATGGTGGAGATGAGGGGGGGGGGGATGTTACTAATTTTATTCTGCTTTATTTGCATGCTCGTGCGTTGTTTTAAGAAAGAGTTTTTGATGGTATTACAACAACTACAATAAAAGCGGCAAACGGCACAACTGCAAATAAAGTATAAATAAAAAGTTTTAATATTGAAATATTTTTTTTTATTTATTGTAACAAATTATATTCTAGCAGCCTATTTCCGATGTGTGAAAGAACTCTGTCTGTCGTGCAAGTACATTTTAAATAAAAACACAATTTTTAGAATTAACCAAACTACCAAAATAAGAATATTGAACGCCTATGTTAAATTAACTTTGTTATACGACAGTGAAACATGGCTAACTACTAAAGCAATTAGATAGAGACTTTAATGTTTTAAAAATAGATGTCTGCGAAATACATGTTGTATCTTCGGGCGAAACACAATAAGCAACGACTGCCTATGGAGAATCACAAAGGAAGAATCGAGTTGGCAAGGGTCCAACCTCAGGTCCTAATGTTTTCTTCCACTTAAGTCCGTGAATGTTTAATTATGTTCTGTAAGTTCAATGCTATATAAAAAAAATCAGAAAGTACCAATTAAAACAAACAAAAAAGTCTCCTCTTAGATATAGTTTCTCAATTACTCTGGACTCTGCATGTTGAATTTTACATTTCTAGGTTCAGTATTTAAAAATATTCAAAAAGTACCAGTTAAAGAACGAAAAAGTACCAAAAAAGCTCTCCATTACAGATTTTTATTCACTCAGGACCATGCGTGTTTAATTTTATGTTTCTAGGTCTTAATTAAACGAAAATCAAAACGTACCAGTTGAAGAACAAAAAGTCCCAAAAGATTCCCTCTTATAGATTCCAATTCGCTCACGACACTGAATGTTTAATTTTATGTTTCTAGGTGCAATAATAGCAAAATTAAAAAATGGACCAGCTGTAGAACGAAAAAGTACCAAAAAGCTGTTCCTTACAGATTCATTGTGTCGACATTGTGAGCCTGGCAGTTAATTACCAACTGTATGTTTGTGGTTTAGTCGCTCTCTTTGTGTTTTTCTCTTCTTAAAGAAGAACAACGAAGCTTATAGGTATGCAGATAGGGTCACTCATATTTATTGCTCATATCATACAAGATCATTTCAAGATCTTTGCGTTACAACAAAAAGATCTCATCTAAAATTTTGATTATTTCATTATTTGCCATCATTCGTTGAATTTTAATAATTTTTATTATTTTAGTATTTTCATTATTCTAATGTTTTTATTTTCATAATCATGATCATTTTTCTTATTATTTTAACTCTCATTATTAGTTATTTTCTGTCTGAGTTTATTATCTGTTGCTATTTTGTCTTCTATGGCGAATGTATGTTATTAAAATTGTTGCTTTCTTTTATTTACAATTCCTAGAGAAGATGAAAAAAAACTTCTTTTATCCAAAAGATTTTTGTCGAAAAACGTGATTTGTTTTGTACAGCAGACAATACATGATGAAAATAAATACAAATTCTTTATTTAATTTTTTAGGTATTTCATTGGTTTATTTGTATTATTAACCGAAAAAAATTAAATATTGTGGGAATTTTTTTTTCAAAATTTTAGTTGAATAATATGGAAAAAATAACGTAGAAAAATGTACTGCCAAATGTACTGCCTGTTTAAAGATTTCGAACGTTAATGTTCGCATAGAAAATTACATTTAAAACAAAAACAAAAACAAATTTTCGAATTTTGTTTTCAATATAATTTTCTATGCGAACGTTTACATTCGAAATCGATGAACAGGCTGATAATATTTGTTGTCTTCCATTGTAATTTTTGAAATTTTAGTAAAAAAAATTATTGATTTTTGTATTAAACAAAACGCTAAGCATTGTAAACATTTAAAATTTGATAGTGTCTCTGGCAGCATATTCTGGGCTTTTTTGGTTGACTTCTCACTTAAAATGAATTAATTGTTATTGACCAGGTATCCAAAATTCAGCCCTTTTTGTTTTGAAACTGTGAAACTGTCTCAAACATTTTAAAACGTCCAAATTGAAGAAAAAAAATTCAAGGTACGGTTAAGTTTTCGGTCGAGGTTTGTAGTTATGAAAATACATATTTTAATTAAAAAAATGATAATCAGGTCATTAAAAATATAATAATAATATAAAAAAATAATTAATAAAGTTATTGAATTAAGCAAACCTGTAATCAAATTATTTGTTAGATTTAATTAAAGTTGTATTTAAATGAATAAAAATGTATAAATGAAATTTGAATTAAAAATTAATTTGGTAAGTTTTGTACACAGAAAAAATGTTTGCGAAAAATTATTCAATTAAATAATTAATTGGTGTACATTAATTATTCAATTAATTTCTTGTTTGCTGCAATTAATATTTTTAATCAAAACCCATAAAATTAAATGTTTGTGTATATGCGGTGTATTTTTTTGTTTATGCAAATAATTTTTTAATTGACTAAATTTGTGTCCCATGACTCGAAAATACAAATCCGTTAATTGATATGATCAATTCCTTTGCAGGGGCAAAATTAGTAAAATATTTAATTGTCTGAACAAATCGTTTAATTAAAGTCGAGTTTCCATTTTTTCTGTGTATATCTAGAAATAATAACATATAATTAAGTGATGATTGGTACATATTTTATCATAGATCCCTTGTCTCCCATATGAGATCGGACATTAAATAGCGGTGGGTGCTACATATTAAAAAACAAAAGCAAAAAAAATTTTTTTTCCTATTTTAGAACCTTCATTGACATATCTTTTATTGTAGGGGGTAACTGGCAAAACTACTTTTTTTTTGTATGGAGGCCGACCCTCTTTCATGTTAATGCTACATTAAGCAACAGTTGTGTCTTAATTTAATGAAATCAAAAAATTATCTCTGACTTAAAAATAGTTTATATTTTTATATTTTTCATTTAAGAATTTTATTTTTATAATATCTTTAGCTTTTCTAAAATCTTTGGATGAAGTGTCCTGACGATCTGGCCTACGCAACCAGTGAAATTCGCATAGGAATAGCTTATCCCATCAGCAATAAATTTCAGTTTATCAATAGTATGAAATGGGAATTTAGCACATTTAAAAGAAACCTTGTTTATTAATTGTTTTGTTTAAAATGTTTCGTTATTTGGTTTTGTTTGCGCTAAAAAGAATTTGATAATATATTACGGTTTTAGTAGTTTTTTCAATTTAGCTCATTAATCAAATATCTGCACGCATTTAGTGTCCCAAGAGTTGGCATCACTATATAACAGTTCCTAATACTGATAAAATAGTCCACCCTTCTATTACATAACGAAACAAAATTTAGTGATATTTAAAAGTTACTCCATCCATTCAGCCATTTCATCCATTTTTATGGGACTTTGCAGGTCAAAGAATCTTTAAGGAGTCCCTCTTGTTAGGTGGGCTGGATAAAATCAATAACCGAATTTTGTCAATTTCAATACAAAAGATCGACAATTTTTTAGGCGCCTATTACTGTTCACAACTCAAATGAGTATAAGGTAACTACTGGTTGTGTTGAGATGTAATTTTTTGAGGTTTTTGTTCGCCGCAATATAGCAAAGTTGTAAACCATAATACAAAAATTTAAAAATTACAACTCAACTGAGTTGGATGTGAACCGTAATAGGGGCCTTAATTTAGAAAAATTTTTCTATATAAAATTCAATAATTATCTCTTTATTCCAATCGGCTTTATCTAGATCGTTGAAGCTATTTTTTAAAGTTTCTCAATTTTGTGAACTTTTTGACAAATTTGTATGGTCACTTTTGTTCTACGTAATTATTTTCTTATTAGGCTTCTTATCGATTTAATCAAAAGCATTTAAAAACAAAATAAAATTGTGTTTACCAACTTTTTCTTAAAATAATGACATCAAATTAATTTTAGATTTTGCCCGATTTGCTAGCCAAAATTTAAGAAGATTCCGTTTAAACACGCACGATATATTACATCAAAATTATCACAGTAAACAAAAAAAAAGAAAAACGAATCTGCTTAAAAATTATGACAAAGTTGAGCATTTGTTTTTGTCTACTTGAAGATTTTCACAAAATAAAATTTTGTTAATTTTGAAAAATGATTGCAAAATTTAAACCGACAACAAATTACACAGTTTCGTATCTGATTGACCCAATAAAATATTTAAGGAAAGAAAAAAAAAACAAACTCAAACTCAAACTACTGGTTGAAACCAACACCAGACAGACCACAAACAAGACAGATTAGAACTTTGTCAAAATTACAAAAAAAAAAACATAAAAAATCGACAACTACATAAATTTAAAGGGCCGGTTAATAACTAATGATTATGTCTTTGCTAACAAGATACAACAACATTAACTAGACCAACAACAGCAATACTAACAACAACAACAACATAAATTGAAACTAAAATTTTTTTAGAACGAAAATGGCACGAAATGACATTTTCCCTTAAAGTTGCTGGCTTTTGAATCAAAGCAAAAATAAAAAATAAAACCAAAAATAATTATCGCCATCATTATTATTGAGGCAAAACAAACTCCTCCAACCAACCATTCACTGTGGCCAGTTGTCTTGTAGACACAAACTTATGTGAGATTGCCAACGGTCTTGGGAAGAGTTTCTGTAGTTTCTGAAGGCATATGAAAATAAAAATTATTCCCAAGATCATAAAGTATGTACGGAAAATAGAAAATCATACAAGATACCAACGATTTTAAAATGCATAAATCATTTAGTTATTACGTATTTTTTTACTTAAAAAAAATAATTTATTTTATTGAAGAAAAAAAAAAAAATTGTTTGAAACTCCAAGAATCAGTAAGTCATTAGTAAATGAGCGAAAACTACTGACGCCTCTACTTTGCCACAAAGAAGGAAAACTGCAAATTTGCAAATAAAATTTAAACCCTTTTTTTCTGATTTGCTACAAAAAAAAAAAAATCTCAACAAAAAGGTTGTTTTATAAAAAAGAGTTTTAAAAGAACGAAATCTTTTAGAGAGAGTACATACATGAAAAGTTTGCCCTAAAAAATCTTAGAGAGAAAAGTGATTTAATTAAATTAAACTTCAAATGGCTGATCTCATTGTACAATACGTTGTTTACTTGAGGGTTACACGATAAAGTTTTAATACACTCACACTTTTTTACCAATACCCTGCAAATAATAGGACCAGTCCAAACACGCGTGTTAAGAGTAGCCCACAAGGGACTAGGACTAGTCTAAAAGTAACCCAAACGTATGGAAAAACATGGTCTATTTAACATTACGATGTCCTAGGGCAGGACCATATAACCCATTTTTGGACCACAAAGGAGTATTTTTAAAACTACTCCATTGTATACACAAGAGGATTAGTTTTAACTTCGTTTAAAAACGAAAACATGTCGTTAAAAAACGAAGACATGTCGTCTCACTACAAATACTTGTTAACAAAGACATGGTCATGCTTGCATTACATAGGACCAGTCCATGGAGTAGTCCATTTCATGAAATTGGATCAGGTGGTCCAATAACATTTGCAGGGTACACTCATACTTTTAAAACTTAAAGCGAACTTGCCTTTAAAGTTCTCTCCCAGTGAGCGTTTCAATTTACGTTGAAGGAAACAGCTGATTCCAATGTTAGTTTGTCTTTATAAATTGTTTTCTTGATGACATCTTGAAAGTAAATTGCTCAAAAATTTAATGCAGCCTACATCACGACTTTAAATTTTTTGAAATTTTGACAAACAGTGACAAAAGACTTTCACGAAAAACTTGAGCGTGTAACTGCAGTGTCAGAAGATGCATATATTAATGTTTAAATCGGCAATCATCAATAAATAAAAATAAAAAAAAAATCGGCAATTATTGCAGGCCCAGTATAAGTTCTTTTAAATTTTGGAAAAAAAACTTTTCTTAAAGCCGATGTCACTTGTGTTGTGGTTGTTGACAGTAGGAATGGGCAAAAAATATCGATATATCAAAATATCGATAGTTTAAAAAAATATAATCGATATATATCGCCGATATTTTAAATACCGATATATCGATGTATCGATATTGAAATACGACTATCGAATTCGATATTTTTTAAAGTCAATCTTTATTAAGAACTCAAAATTTTAGCCGTTTTTCAAACAATATGTTTTTTACGAATTGAAATCATTGCATGCATCATATGTTTTTTTTTTTAAACAAATATGAAGATCTAAAATAATTGGCATTTATAAGATGCAGTGCCGGATACAAGAAGCAGATTGTCTGGAGTGCACGTAAAACAGAGAGTGCTCCTGATGTCCATATCTGATGATTACTGATTTGACTAAAACCAATTGGTTGGTGCAATTCAAATTTTAAGAAAAGTTGGTACTTCCATGACTTATTTACTTCCATTGAAATTTTTCGTAATTTATTTTTTATGGTTTTTTTTGTATTCTTCCCTTTTGTTTTTGTTATAATTGAATTTTTTGTTTTGATTAAATTTTTTTGTTTTTATTAATTTTTTTAAATAAAATGAAACAAAAAAAAGTAACAATGCAATTTCATATAAGTAATTTGTTCATACATACATATGTTTGTACAAAGGTATACTGAATTTTTTAATTTGGTAATAGTTTCAGCAAAATACGTTCGATATATCGATATATCGATATTTTTGAAATAATAAATATCGATACTCTAAAAAAAATATCGATTCGATATATATCGATATATTTTTTCAACTTGCCCATCCCTAGTTGACAGAGGCATTTTGTTGCAATATTAAGCGAAGTGCCATATTTCTTTAGTTGAGTTCATCAAATTTAATTTTCAAAAAATTTTTTTTTACTGAAGTAAGGAATTTTACAACTTGGAATTTTTTTATTAAAATTTATTGATAATTTTCTTAGCTGAGCTGGGGCTCGAACCTGGGCCTAACTAAAAATATCAAAATTTAAATTAACAGTTCAACTAAAAATCACAATTGTTCTTTACTAGTTTACTCTTAGTTCTAACTCCGACTCCAACCATTTAAAATGTTGCAAGTTCGTCTTCAACTCCGACTCTTGCTCTTACATTGATGCTAAACGTATATGAGACTGGTCCTTATTTGACTTTAAACTCCGTATTTTTAATGCAATACCTTTTAAATGGTTAAATATAGCAAGATTTTACATTTAAATATTGATTTTACATTTTAAATATTGCATCGTCCATTTCGAAGAATTTTTATTTTGGAAAATATAAGAAAATGTTTCAAAAGAACACAACTGATAAAATTTTGTTGAAAACAGATATTTTTATTTACTGCTTGGCACGTCAAATAGCACAGAGCTGTATTTTCATGGGTTAATTAACATGTTTTGAAGATTTTTATTTTTAAACTAGAATAAATGGATTAAATTAGAAACGCAAAACCTGACGACCGACAAGTCGATAGTTTGTGGGGCGCACAAACACATTTGAAACAAAAACAAAGTTTTTGAAATTTGTTTTTGTTTTAAATGTAGTTGTGCGAATGAAAGAGTTCTTTCGCATTTTGTGAAATAGGAATTGAAATTTTCAATCGACATCGTTGGCCTGCCTGGCAGTCTCTCAAAATTTTCCCTAAACTCAATTTTCAGTGTCCGTGTCCGTGGAACGCCTATTGAGTAACTGCTTTGCGGAATGGGCATTTGCACAAAGGGACCTCTGAAGGATGCAAGTAAGCTGTCTTCCCTATGGCTGCCCAAGGGACCTAACCTAAGCCACAGCATAACTGCAAAATATGTAATAGCACTGCAAAAAGGATTTAATTCCTTTGATTGTTCGGCAACTTTAAAACCATTCATTCTTTCTAAGTGTTATTTAACAGTCTGTTTTCCTTTGTCTCATTTTTTTTTAACAAGATCTATCTATCTGTCCGTCTGTCTGTCTGTCTCTACACAGCTTTTTAATGTCTGGCACACGATCGTTGCAAGAAAATATCGACAAAGTCATAAATTAAATATTTGCTAAAATAAAAATTCACAAACACAAAAAAAAAACACACACAAACAGAAACAAATCAAATCGTTTAAAATCAAAACATGGAAAAATTTACACCATTCAAAAAGAATAAAACAACAATAGCTACAATTATAGCAACACAATTTTTGTTGTTGGTTTTGAATACAACAACAAACAGTGAGGACCGAAGGGCATGTTATGACTTCCAATAAAAGAGTAGTTAATACTAGTACTAAGTACAATATTCTATTTTAACCATTAAGTTTTTAACTTTGTGTGATTGTTTTAGCCCCCAAAAACCAGAGGTTGCAAGAAAAATCCTTCTTTTTTTTTTTGCTGTTGTCAGTTTTAACTGATCAATCGTCACAATCACTTGAATGAATACAGAAATTAAAAGGGTTAAAAACAGTTTTTGCTTTCAATTAAATTCTTTTTTTTTTTTTTTTTTTTTTTTGTTAAAGTTTCTTAGCATTTTTACTGGGTGCTTTTAGTTGAAGTTGAAAGTTTTAGATTTTTATGGTTTGGCGATAATTTGGCTGCAGTAACTGTTCTTTCTATCATTCTTTGTGCTAAACTTTTAGGAGTGTAGTTGATTTGTAGTTTTGAGAAACAGGGCCCTGATCTTATTATTGTTTGGATTTTAATCAAAAAGCAAAGGTGTACGTCGATAAGCCGGCAACAATTCAAGAGCTAAAGGATGAGATAATTCGGCACATTTACGGCATAGAACCTCAATTATGCCTCAGCGTCATCGATAATTTGGACCATCGGATGGAGGTGAGCCGCCGAATTTTGTCAGATACATAATTGAACCATACCAATATTATCATAATAAGAAGAAATGACAATAACTGCCTAAATAATTTGTGTTTTATTCAAAATCAACATCGGCCCTTTAAATTTTTCTACCCGTTACTTCAACGATATATGAATGGCAAATATGTAATTTGATTTTCTTTGTTTAATGTTGGTCATGGGCATTTACACGAATAATGCTACAGTGTACGTGTGTTGACATCGCAGCAGAAGACTTTTTGCCCGACAAATACTCGGGAGTATAGGAAAATGCGAATAGGGCGTCACCGATTTACTGGTTTCAAAACCGCCGGTCTGGCAAGGCTAATAACTGTAGAATTCCTATAATTTAAAGTGTCAGTTATTTAGTATAAAGTTTGCCATTTACCAATAGGGATTTCGGAGTTAAAACTTACTACAAAAGTGGTGGTTCAAACGTGGCAACTTTTCGAACATTACGGGGTGATTATTGTCGCCCTACTGTGCAAGGAATTTTTCAACATTATAAAGAAATTTGATGCGACTTGAAGCGTTACAGATGTAGTCACGCATGCACATCATCGCAATGTGCAAACTGCCGAAAATATCGCTTATGTAAGTGAAAGAGTGGCGGATAATCGGAGTTTGTCTATTTCACAATTCACTTCGATTCAGAGCGCTATGGCCGTATGACAACCGACTCTTCTGAACTAGACAATATTTGATTTCAATAAGACGGTGCTACGAGTCACACAATACGACCAACTTTTACCTTATTGCATTGGAATAACGCGTAGTTTAACTAGTTGGAAACGTCAACTGACCACCAATATCATGCAATTTGACGCCATTAGACTTGTTTGTGGGGCAACGTCAAAGACTGTTTCTAAGCGGATATTCCCCTAACGTTAAAAATGAAATTAAAATCAACATTCAACAATGCGAAAAAGTGGTCGGAAACTACCTTAAAAGGATCGACTTGAGTTAACAGAAAAGTTTTAATTGGCAAAAAAAAATTTTAGGGAATTCTCGGGAAAAAACTATTTAAATTCCTAGAAGTTTTTTAAGGGAAATTGCGGGAGTTTCGCTTTATCCATTTTTTAAATTTTTCTCAATGCATAATTTTCGGATAATCCCCGGAATTAAAAGAACTGGAAAATTAGGTACCTTAGTTTTAAGTCAAGCCTGTAAGACTTTTCGAATATATTCATGACATATTTTGTTAATTTCTGTTAACATCACTAAAATCAGGCATCAATCTTTCTCTTAATTAGTTAATTTTTTGTCTACAAATTACACAAAAACACATGGCCTCCATTAATTTAATTTCAATTAAAAATAAATCTATTCAATAAAAACCCGTAGGCAAATGCCTCAAAAAAAAACAAACTTTTTAATTAACGCCATTAGAACTTTATAAAATTTAACTTAAAACTAGAAAATGACAACATTTAACCAGTCTTCTCTAATGAGTTTCAAAACTACAGCAACTCAAAGTTAAATTTCCAATAAAGACAATCCGAAGAATAAAAGTTTAAGTAGAGAAGATTGATAAGCTCTAAACAAATGAAAATGAATTAAATTAAAGTTTGATTAAAAGCTAAAGGTAATTAACAAAATCTGACAACTAAACAAAAAGAAAATAAACGTTTAAGGCAAATTTTAAGCAAACGATAAAGTTTTAAAGTTGCGAAAAACGAAACGGTAAGAAAATTTCATTGAAAGTGTACGTCTCTGTTGTTTAATTCAATTAATCAATAATTTAAATTAAACTAAATAGAGAGTAAAGTAGAGAAATAAGAGAAATGAGGGCTGCTGCTTGTTGTATGTAGTTTAATGAAACACAGTGGGGCATTTTTAAACAAGAAACGGCAAATAAATTAGAATTTTGATTTAATCGGTTAGATTTCAGTATAATTTTAAGCGCCCTAGAAAAGATCTGTCTGCGAGTTTTTCTTTTAAATTTTGAACCCATTTAAATGGTCCATACTTTGCTCCAAGGTTGGGTATACGCAAAATAGAAAACGAAACATATTTAATATTTTCAGTCCGATCAGCCAATAATGTAACAACTATGTACACACATTTCCCTACGGCAACAAATTTTTGAATCTTTAAGTTAAGATTTTAGTAAAAAGTATTTGTATCAAAATAATTCCGAATACCGTTTACGGATCCTTTCTTCTTCCTTGACGCTACAGCTTAAAGGCAGCCTTAGCCTTTCACACAATAATTCTCTATTCTTCTTGATGTCTGCAGGTTTTCTCCAATCACCTGTACACACGTCAAGTCGTTTAAAGTTAGGCATCAGCCCAGCTATCCACGGACTCCGTGGACGCCCCACTGTTCTCTTGTCTTCGGAATTCCTGAAACATATTTTCCACCATGCGTTCAATGCGTTATATGCATTTTGAAAAAAGGAGAAATCAGAATATAAACTAGTTATACCTATCGAACACATGAAATAGGTTTAATTTCTGTCAATATTTTAATTCATTATTATTGACCGTCCCGCAAGAGGTGCTCATCGAAATATTCGTACTGAAGGTAACGTGAAAGTTTCGCGGTAGAGTGCTAAAAATTATGCATCAACTCGTCATCGTTCTGTCCAATTCGACATTTTCAGAACAACATTTCAGAGAATTTTAAAGTTGGACCTTAGAGGCATTAATTTCAAATTCAAACTGTTCAAGCACTGCTATCGCAAGGCCACCAACAACGACAATGGTAGGTCTTATTTGGGCTACCCTGTACATGTTAAACGCTTTTTCAAAATAAAATTTAACATTCGCCATTTGCTGTAGTTGCGAGGTAACGGAGGTCTTTGTAAACAGGTGTTTGCGAAGAATTCTCAAAATTTTCTCGCCGCGAGCTACGGTCCTTCTGACAACAAACAACAATTGACTTACTAGAAATCAGACAAAGAATTGAACTTTATTCATACTCTAAAAAAGACCCGGATGACACAGCCCAACTGTAATCAAATAGAATCCCCAAGAAATGCGTAGAAGAGGACGTCCTGAACACACCTGGAATATAAAATAGATAAGGCAAGAGATTGTGATGCTTAGAAAAAGTTGGGGTGAAATCAAGAGCGTGTCACTTGGACAAATTACAATAGCTAAATTCGTTAAGGCACTATGCTCCTTTTTAAGGGGGGTCCAACCATAATGCACGATGTTAATTGTGGGTCACACCTAAACGTCAAGTTTTTTTATCCAACTTATTTCGACATTTCTTTGTTTCAGTGTTTGACAAATTCAACCATGAAGATGTTCACGCTTGAGCTGCGTGTTAAAATTGTTGAAGCCTTTTACGAAAATGGCCGTTCAAATCAGAATGCGTTTCGTTCACTTCGTGATTTTTTTTTTTTTTGGTCAGCATAATCGACCAAATGTGTCCACAGTCGAGAGAATTGTGCGCAAATTCCGCAAACCGAGCCTGTAGGAAATGTGAAAATACCTGTGCATGCTTGCCCAGTGCGTTCTTGGCTAGCAGCGTCATCGGGTCGTACTTCTTCGTACGTCGTCGCGATGTTAATTGACAGTCACGATCATGTGATTTTACACCGTTGGACTTCTTTCTGTGTGGATACTTAAAAAAAAAGTGTACGTCAATTAGCCAAGAAAAATTAAAGAGCTTAAGGATGAGATATTTCGGCACATTAACAACATTGAACTTTAATTATGTCTCAGAGTCATTGAAAATATGGACCATCGGATAGAGGTATGCTACCGAAGCCGTGGCGAGCATTTGGCCGATATTGTGTTTCACACATCCTTCTACACTCAAAATTAAATTAAATTGTAGTTATATTCCAACGAAAATTAAATTAAAAAAACTTAAAATTCATTTAAAAAACGGATCATTTACATTTTATTTAAAACAAATGATTTTTCAATTATTTTTGAAATTTTTTTTAATCATTAAACAGGAAATTCCTTTAGATAAAATAAAAAATATATTTTAACCGACAAAAATTTAATTAAAAATAAATACGGAAAAATTTTATTTTTTTAGTAGTTTGTTTTTTGAATAACAAAGAGAAAAAAAAGATGTTAAAAAATAAAATTATTTGTAAAATAACTAAATTTTTATTTCTGGGGCATTTTGACAAAACATCTTAAGTCAAGGATAAGATAGCAAAAAAGTTAAAAAAAACGCGATGAAAAAATTGTTATCAAATAATAAAATAAACCAAAATTAAAGAAAAATTTCGTTTATAATACAAAACTTAAATAACGTAAGCAAAAATGTTTTTTGAATGAAAGATCGTACGATTAACAAAATTTTGTTCCACTTTTTAAATTTGACTTAAGAAGTTTTGTCAAAAAGCCACAGATTTAATTTTAACAGCACGGAAAACGAATTTAATAACCCACAGTCAGCTACTGTAATAACTTTATGAGTGTATCATAATAAAAAATATTAAGATAATTCTTTGAAAACTTTTTGTTTTATTCACAATTAACATCGCGCGGTTTGGTTGGACCGCCCTTTAGAATACACGCGAACATACTTTTGTGGGAACTCTGGAATTTTTACTTATTCAATGATAAACAGAGATCACAATTTATTCCCTTTTAACTTTAATAAACTTTATAATTTTTGAAAGTTTAATACATTTATGCAATGTTTACATAATTTGCTACAAAATGACATTTTGTTTGTTTAAATTTACTTTTCCATGTCCTAAATGAAAAGACGACAAATGGAAAAACGTTTATTCATATTTTTTATTTTCTTAGTTTTCCCCGCCTTAGTTAATATTTAGCTTCATATGTACATATGTAGTTCTTAAATCTAGTGACAAAGTTTTTTTTTTAATACTAAGAATCCCACTGTGCGTACCAACATCTCATTACAGGAGTTGTTACTTTTTATTTCGCATCTATCCAACATTTCAAACATGCTTCATAATGTTGTAAGTCATTTACAAACCAACAAAAAAAAACTTTGTACTTTACAAAAATTATTTTATTTATAACTGTCTGTCTTTATGTACACCGTTATATTTCCACTATATTTAAACGGTCCTTAACCCTTTCTGCCGTTAATTATTTGAAAAAAAAAGAAAAAAAAAAAAAACATTTCCATTTAAAAAATAAAACGAAAGAAAGACATTAATAAAGTTCTTATATACAGCGTCAAAAATATTATACAATATTAATGAGTGAAAAAGAAGAAAAACAAAAAATACTCAACACCCATATATAGACATTTTTAAAGATATACCTCTTCCAAAAAAAAAAATAAACACTCTTTTACTCCTCTTAAACCAAACACCACTCTCAAATGCTCCAAATACACTCAAACCTTTGTTATATTTCCAGGTTAGATGGCACACCATCAACTCCAAGTTTGTATAGACTACACAAGTTGTAACAGTTTTCCTTGGAAGAGTAAGAAAAACAGCTCAAATTCGTTTCTCCACCAAACACTCAATAAGGGGAGCATTATTTCCCCATGTAAACTGTAACCATGGTAGACTGAATGTCGTCAGTTTTTGTTTCTAGTTTTTCGTCTTCTTCGAGTTTGAGTTTATTATTTTTTTATTCAATTTGTTTTTTGTTTGAAGCAACATTTACTCTGGCCGATTGTTGTCCAGCCAGCAGTTGTGCGGGTTGGAGGAGGAGTGTGTTAAATATTTCATTTATTTTCTTTAAATGGCTTTCGGAAAAATTCTATTTTACTTGTTTTCAAAATTTATAAAGCGAATATTTATTTTTTAATTTCTTTCAATTTGTTTTGCTTCCCATTACGGTGGAAAATGTTTGACTCCAACTTCTGTGAAAAAAAAATAACGAATGTTTGCAGACGAACGAGTACAAGTTTTTGCCGCCGGTAGTTTTGTTGTTTTGTATCTCCAACCGCATGCTGTAACACAAAATTTTAATTGAATAAAAATTTATAGTCCCGTACTGAGGCAAATAAATTGAAGATTTAAGGCAGGAGTGATTGAAGAAGGCAGTAATATTTTGTTGAAGGTTGGGTAATTAATTAAAAATATTTTCCGTTACGATATTAAAGAACTACAGCTTAAAGACTATTGAGAACGAAATTTGAATATAACGTTTAAATACACGTGCAAATGGATAAAAAATTTAAACTCAACCAAATTTTAACCAAAAAAATCATCTTCAGCGAAGAGCCTTATTTCTGGATGAATAGTTACGTCGCCAAATAAAATTGGCGAATTTATATGATATCCAAAAGCGTCAATTAACCTCGAGAAAGTTCCTGTTTCTTGTAAATTTTGGCCTACCGGCATCAACGGTCTATGTATATTTCTTTGAGAACAACTGTCAACGCCAACGATTACAAACTTTTCTTTAACCTGAATTGGATGATATGGACACCAACATGTGGTTTCAACAAGACGGCGGTACATGCTGCAATGCATATTCTACCCGAGCGATTAAAGTGATTCCGATATTTCGTGATGGAATTGTGGCCATCGAGATTGAGCGATTTGACAATTATGGCATTTTTCTAAAGTCGCAGGTAACTAACCCCCGGCGGTCCTTAAACCAAACATAACCCATGACATCGGTAAATTTTAGCTTGACTTATTCACCAGAGTCATGGAAAATTTAACATTTCAGATGCAAGCCACAAAGCGCAACCTCGACGAAATTTGTAAGATGATCTATTCCAAACATGATGGTATCAGCAGGCCCTTCAAACGAATAAAAAATGATGATGATATCTTACACATACTTTGTTTTAGTTAAACCAATGAAATACCCTTTATTTGCTAAGCAATTTTAGAATCGGTTAGGGGTCCTATTTCAGTATGCACTAATTAAAGTCAACACAAATTTCTAAATAATTTTCGAAATTTTATTGAAAAGTGAATTTATTTCTTGTAACTACTTATTAAATGAAATCGTAAGAAAAATAAAAAATATTTAAATAAATCACAGTTGATTACAACTGCTGTCAACTAATTAATTAAAAAATATCTAATAATATTAAAACGTTTGTAAATTAATACAAACTCTATGCTTTTAAATATCGCCAAAATTTAGGCTTTAAATTGCCAAAACGACAATGGTTAGTTTTTGGCCCCAAAATCGTCAAAATTACGATAAATCATCAAATCTGGCAACCGTGAGTGCAACGTGTCTTTACGTATCAGCTACAAAATATTTTGAATCACTGCAGCAGCCCATCTTTCTCATTTCTCAGTCATTTATGGACCGCTTTGGCTGAATTTCATGAATATCAGCCTATTCCGAGCTACATGTGATATAAATATACAACAATCTAGTTCCAATCGTAGCTGGGGTCTTCGGAAAATCGATTTTATTAAGTACACGGACGTGGCTACTCATAAGGATCCAGTATATACCCTAGAGGGAAGCGAACTGACACCAAAGTAGTCCCTTCATAGGTCTGTGGTAGTAGAGGCCGGTTCTAGTTCTAACACTTTATATGAACAAGACCTCTCACTTTTAAACGGGGTTGTCATTGGAGGGGGTCAATTGCCACCATTTGACTAGTCACAGATCTATTCTCAATGAAAAAATATGAACTGTAATTCATTACTTTTTCTACATTTTTGTTCTTCATAAATCAGTTAAGGGATTAGTTCTTCTTTCACTGGTCATGAGTCCTTTCTTTTTGTACTTGTTCTATTTTCACAAATCCCAGGACCAGCATAGCCGGCATTCGGCCGAGCGAAACGATTTTCTCCTCTATGGTATAACAAATACCAGCTTCGCTAACTAAAGCTTCTGTTCACAGCCAGCCTTTGGCCGGGCGCAAGGATTTTCTTTTCTATTATTTCTCATTTCAATTATTTTGTATGATTTTTGAGGAATTTATAGCCAAATACCTTTTTGGTTATCTTTTGAGGAATTTATAGCCAAATACCTTTTTGGTTATCTTTTTTCAATAACATTTGGAATAATAAAATCTTTCGATCTTTGACATTAGAAGCTTTTAGCAATAAAAGCTTAAAAAACTATAACCGCAGAGAACTGATGATTACATTAAACGCGGAGTAATTTAGCCACCTTTAAAGTTTTGAAATTGTTCTCCTATAAAACTAAACAAATAGACTTAAGCCACAGAATAAATTCGAAGCTAACAGCATTTATGTAAAACCAAAAAATTTGAATTATTCAAAGAAATTATTACAAAATATTTCTGTTAAAATGGGGTTTTAGTTTAGCACAAGCAGTTACAGAATCGTTTGATTTTTAATTTTTATCAAGAAGATTTCAATGAGAAACCGCGTTTCCTTCCTACGATTGTTTGACTTTACAGTCAAATGTACATTATATAATCTCTAGAGACTTTCAGTTGTCTTAGCACTTCCTTCAAAACTTGTAATTCCCTTTTTAATTAATAACTTTTGGCATCATCCCTACAGAATCTAATCCGAAAAATCTTTTATGCAGCTTCACTGAACATAAAATAATTAAATTTTTTGAATCAAGTGGGAACATCTTTTTTCGTTGTTATAAAATAAATCTGGGTCTTTAAACAAATTAAAAATTATGTACATTTTAATTCTTCTTCTTTCGCAATTTCAGAGCATTAAGCATTAATTATCGGATATGAATTGACATGTCTTTGGCTTCTGGCAAAACTGTATTAAGTCAGAAACTATAGTTTTTCGTTATGTTAAATTGAAAAATCTTTGTTTGGTATATTTCACAGACTTTTTTCCTTAGAGCAAATGATAACGATTAGCAAGAAGCAG
Organism: Pollenia labialis; assembly: GCA_949318255.1. Classification (NCBI taxonomy): domain Eukaryota; kingdom Metazoa; phylum Arthropoda; class Insecta; order Diptera; family Polleniidae; genus Pollenia; species Pollenia labialis. The sequence continues at coordinate 133,054,850 of OX439143.1, read as the reverse complement.
TTGTACTAGACTTAAGTGATTTAAACCAAACAAAAGAGAGAACAAAAATTAAATTTAAGCCAATCAAAAACTCAAAATGCGTTTTCTTTTTACTTAAGGCTTTTTTGCCTAACGGCTAAGATCTATTTCATGACACAACTAATTAACAATTATACATATCACCAGTAAAATTAACATAAATAAATACCAAAAATCCCGGGAATTCCCGCACAAATTTCCCGGGATTGTTATCCCGAAAAATGTGCGGGATCCCGGGAAATCCCGTATGAAAAGCATTAGATATTATATAATTTGTAACACAATTCCGTCACCACATAATTTAACAAGTACATATTTGCAATGCACATTTTGCCTAGAGAAGTAAGTTTCAGATGGGAGTAAATCAGTGTTACCACCAGCAAAATTCAAAATTACACTTGAGATGAAGCAAAATTACCCGATTTAAATGAAATTACACCTGATGTAAAAATGAAAATTAACAAAAAAGCAAAAACAGAACAAACTCATTGAAAAAAAATCAATATTAGTCAAACTGTTAAGATTCTTATTGTAATTTTAAATAAATTAACAAAAATAATATTAAAGACTTGAAAAAAATTAATAAAACATGAAATAAAACTCCTAAAAAAATGAGTTTAACTTCCACATTTAGTTGCATGTAGATATCTATGGAAGTGTCAAAATGCTACGTAGCGCTGTGAAGTCTGAGAAACCAGCAACAATTGACGTCTTGGAGGTCAACATTGTTCATTTTATTCGTGACATGCAGCCAAGCAATGCTCGAAAGAGAGGAACAAAATTAGACGTCTGCAAAATGCGTTTCGTCAAAGACTGGCGCTGAGCCCATGTGTTTGAAATCAATCGCAAATGGTAATGCCTTGTATCAATCTGCGCTTTAAATTAAATATTATTAAACTTATGAAAATATATATTTAATGATTGAAGTCTTTTCTTGAAAAGAAATCGAGACTTTGGTTCAGAATAATGTGCATTTTTTAGCAACAATACTTAAAAATAAATAAATGTCATCACCAGAGAAACCACAAATATGCAATTGCATGTTTTTCTTTGTGCGACCAATGAAGGCAGAAATAATATATCTATCCGTTTTGGCATCGATTTGTTAGTGCATATTTTGGCATATTTTACCGTTCGGTGCATATTTTTGCATAAATTCCTTAAAAGAGCCTTTTTGCAGAATTTTTTAAGTTTTTAGCGCATATTTTGCCTTTTTGAGGCATATTTTGATACATATTCGCTTTTTTTAGATGCCTGTTGTAAGCTTTTGCAGCAAATTAAAACAATTGTTTTTTTTTTTTTTTTTGGACATTCTGGTTAACCAATGGCTTTTCTGTGTTAAATATCTATCTGTATACCCAACGAGTTGCTTTAATTTCACCATTTACATTTAATTTTAACTCTAGAATGGAGACAACGCAGGTTGTCATTAAAGATAATGTTATTTTAAACTTTCAAATTTGACATAAAAGCTAAAATTAAGGAAAAATCAATTATAAACATACGTTTTAGGCGATGTGTAAGATACATAGAAATCTTAACCTGAGAATCACTTTTTAACATGATTTTACGATGCCCATCCGTCTGTCTGGCTGGTCGTCTGTCCATATTTACTTTGTGCGCAAAGTACAAGTTGCAAGTACATAATTTGATCAAATTTGGTAAAACATTTTAATAATAATTGTACCAAGGACGAAGTCTATGTGAATGCTGAGAATCAGTCTTTAATTTAATATATTCCCCATGAAAACTACTTTCCAAATTGTACTCTTTGTGTACGTAAGCCATTTAATTATGTTGTCATTTAGATTGAATTCGCCCAAAAAATATGTTACAGCATATTAAATTCTTTTCGAATTGGTCTGCAAATACTATGGTGTTTAGGCTTTACAGAATTTAATTTTGGTATTGTTTTTTTTAATGCAAATTTTTAATATTTTGTTATTAAATGAGAAATTTTTATTTATTTTTTTTTTTTGAGGCATTTTTTTAAGAATTCTGAGAGTATATTTTCGAATTGTTTCTGCATATTTAATGCGAATAAAACGCATTTTTTTAGAGCATATTTCTGGTTTCCCTGGTCATTACTAAAATCAAATCTTGATATTATTTCGGTATCTGAAGTAAGCACCTAAATTACACATAAGAGAAATTACCCACGACAGTGAAAATTTATACCAAATTCGGATAATTAACCACAGAGTGGCAACACTGGAGTGAAGGTGCAATTATTGCACTCTTTTCTAGGTTTTGTTGTTGCTAGTGTATTAACGACGAATACAAGTTGTACTGGCAATGATAATTACGACTATGACAATGATAATAATGATGCAGTAAATGACGACGATGACAACGTCCAATATTATTGTTGTTTCTGTCATTTTCTCCAGATACGTGTATGCAAGTAGAAGTTTGTGTTTTAATGTGTGTACATAACATTAATTGTTGTTGCTACTTTTAGTATACCTTGATGTATTTTGTATTGTTGTTGTTGTCGTTGTTGCTGTGCATATGTACATGTTGTAGATTGTTGATACTGCACACGAGTTGAAAATTTATTACTTTTTGCTGTTGTATGTTGTTGCTGAGTTTCTTATGCCGTAGACGTTGTTGTTGTTGTTTCGGAGCACTTTTTTGCTGCTTTCAGTTGGAGCACTCAAAACAATGTTGCTGTTGTTGTTATTGTTATTGTGTTGAATGTGTGAAAAAAGCTTGTATGTATGAATGTATATGAATTTTTTACATAAATTTTTTTCACTTTGTTTACGAACATGTATGTATTGTTGATGTTGTTATTGTTATTTATATTTTTAATATTGTGTGTTGTAGTACATACTGTTTGTGTTGTGCGTTGTTGTTGTAAAGACCATACCAATTGGGAGCTCCTCCAGATTTAGACTCCGCCTTTTATTAATGCTTGTTTTTCTCTATATGCTTTTGTGTATGAATTTTACATACAGATTTTTTGAGTTTAATTTTTATACTTGTAAATGTATTTATTAATAACTTCAAGATTACAAATGTTAATATGAATATGATTATATCAATCGTGATTTTATACATTATTTTTTACAAACATTTAAAGTTTTTTATTTTAGAAAATGTTAAGAACATTTTAATTTGGTTTTCAAAATAGGTACATATCATTATTCTTTCCCGTGAAAGATGGGGTTTGCCCCAGAAGCACTTCTTATGTTTTTGAAGCCAGAAAGATTTTAACAAATTTTTGATACCTCTGAAGTAAATGCTAAATTAATTTCTGGAAATCTTTTGTGAAGAATAATGTATAAAAAAAATATATCCATATGAATATTTTATAGATAATTTTTTGTTTAATTAAAATTTCGAAATTTAAGAAATTAAAAAAACGAATCTTTTCTTACAGAATTTGACAATTGAAATATTTTAAAACAAGTTAATATAAAAAAATAAGTTTCTAAAAATTTCTTGTTTCGGATTTTGAAGTGACGTTCGAATAAATAAGTCGATCGATCTTTTCACATAAGAAAATCTTAAGAAATCCCAAGAAATTAAAAGAATATATTTTCTGATTTTCTTAACAGAACTTCAAAGTTTTAATCAAAAATGCAAAAATTTTATTAAAAAAAATATTATAAAAAGTTTTTTTCATGCAATAAAAATTGTTCGACACTAAGATTTTGTTTGATGTGCTTAATTCCCAATTTGTATTCTTGATAAATACACTGAAATTTATTGTTGGAGGATTAGCTAGTTTCTATGCGCATTTCACTGGTTGCTTATGCCAGATCATTAGGAAATATTCTCCAAAAAAATTTTAGAAAATCCTACTTTTGATAAAAAAAAATTTTTTTTACAAATCTGAAATTTTTACGGAAATATGTATATCATTAAATATTCTTTAAAGTTAAATAAAAAATGTATCAAAACAGTTTATAATTAGATATAACCATTAAGAGCTACTTTTTATGTTTTATAAGATTTTCGAAATTATGTTCGAAATTTCGAACATTGACTAAAAACAATTTTTCTTTATTATATTAACGTAAAACGAGTTGAAAATGTAAATTACCTTATTTTTTCTTTAGAAAATAACCAATATCAATTGTTTATTAAGCAAAAAGGGATGTATTAAAAAGATATTTAATAAAAAAAGCTTTTTAAAAAAAGTTGATGTTTGAACGATAAGAATTTAATTTATTAAAGAATTTTGGAAAATATGCAGAAAATAAAGAAATTGTTATTTTAAAAAACAAGAAGTTATTTCAGAAAATATTGTATTTACTAAAAGCTTTTAAGGTTTTCGAAATTTCGAATTTTGCCTAAAATGTATTTTTCTTTAATACATTTACTTAAAACGAGTTTAAATGTTAAAAACATGTTTTTTAGACTAAAATAATAAAGTTCGAATGTAGAAAATATACAATAAAAATATTTTATTTAAGAAAAGTAATATTGAAAATAATTTGTAATTAGAAAAAGTTTTACATCGTATCAAACTTATTTGATCGTATAAAAAAAAAAAAAATAAAGAAATTTATCTATTAATAAAGAAAAACTTAATTCAGAAAAATTGTATTTATCAAAAGCATTTTTAAAAAAAGTTCATGTTCGAATCAAAAGAATTTAACCCAATTTGTTTATTTTCCATCTAAAGCCCAAACCAATTATTATTGTTAACTTAATTTGGACAAACTTCAAACATTTATTTACAGCCAACCATAAATCTTCTTCTTCTTCTTCTTTTCCACTATAAAAACTCTGCAACATTTCTCAAAGCTTGTGCAACATAATAATAACAGCATGGACAGACGGACTGAACTGGTGTGCGGTAGTGATGCACTCGCTCTGCTGGTATAGTGTTGCATGGCTAATTTTTGATTGTTTTGTTTGCCAATTTACATATTGAATTACTTCCTCACACGAACTGAACTCATAAACAGAACATGATCGGAAAATTATATGAGAGCTTATCATAAAAAAAGAAAACACATACACAAAAAATAAATCGACTACAAACAGCAATACAAATATTTGCTATAGAATTTTTGTATTAAGAACAAACAAAAACACACGACACAAGTACGTGGTTTATTGTTACTTGCAATATAACAAAAAAAAAAGAAAAACAACAACAAAAATAACTAAAGGAAAAATGAAAGATCAACTTAAAAACCAGCGAGAAGTTCTTAAATGAAAAGTATAAGAAAAGATCAACATCATCAAGTGGCGCTACACGATGTTGCATGGACAAAAAATATAAAAAAGAAAAAAAAAAAACAATGAGCATACAAGTTGAGTAAGTGGCATCACTTCCAAAACAAAACACACAAGACAACAAACACTCACACAGAAGAGGAATTGTTTTGGCCTTCTTCCAAAAGTAACGATTATCATCCATTATGAGCTTTTTCCTCTTATTACCATGACGACTTACAGTGGGGTATTTTTATAAAAAAAGTGAAGTAGAGCTGCAGTTTTTCAACGGATAGTACGATTTTTATTTGGAACTAAGCGAGGATCCAAGGGTCGTGACCCTCGCTGGGCTGGTCAAGCACTGGTATTCTAAAATTATAAATAAGGTTTAGAGGCTGTCCCGACAGAATTTTAAATATGTGAAAAGACTCTTCTAGAATTTAAAATGGCACCAAAAATATAAAAAAGGTTTTACAGTTGTGGAGCTGTTAAGTTTATTAACAGGGCGACCCGTTATGCACTAAAATGCACTCTTTATCAACAAATTAAAGATAACCGGGGGAATTTTTACCCTCTTCAAAAATTTTTTAAAATTGCCACTGTATCTGCTAGTGAAGGGCTGGTGAAGAAATTGTCGCAAGTTACAATCCTTCCGGTATGTCGACTCACTCATCTGCACTTCTTTTCCCGTTTTTTTCCAAAATCCCCCATTGTGCAACTGGGCCAATAACTAGCAAACAACAACAATAAGTCCTTATCCTCGCATATGGACTTTATTACAGAAACAAAAATGCAAAAAAAAAATGAAGTGCAACAAATAAAATTGTTATAAAAATGATTCTAATACTGGGCTGCTGCTGATGATGATGACGATGAGAACTCGAAATTTAAATTTGTATGTTTAGCTGTGTTACATTTACTGATTCCCTCGATATGGTTGAATGTAGGGTGCGATCAAATGTTAGCCATAAAAATGTTTATTTTCCTACGTGACCAATAATTCCAGTATTCTCTATATGAATATGTTGCACAAGTTGCACTTAAATTGTATGAACTATATGGATTTGTTTTTTTTTTGTTTTTGTCCTATACTTTTCCTTTTATGGATTTTCTTCTTTTTTTTTTTTAATTTTTTATCAAAGTCTACACCCCACATACCAAAATATCGACTTGGTTCTTGGTTCAAGAGTCAACTGGCTGGCTGCATTTTGAAGATTGAAGATGCAACAAAAAAAAAAATACTGCTGCATAAATAAAGAGCAGTCTTAATACAAATTTGTTGTATGCAACTGTTATGATATTAACAATAATACATGCAGATGTTAGTTATTTTTTTTTTTATTTTGGAGTATGAAGTTCAATTGACTTGAATTATTTTGACTAGATTTTAATATTATTGGAAAAGGGTGTAAAAAGAATTCGTATATAATATTCTAAAAAAGTTCTTAAGATTAAAGTCAATTACATTATTTATGGCCGATTTTGATTTAGAGAAGGTTTTGGTTTGATTTTTTATAACGCCTAAAAACAAAAGTCCTGAAAAAGCTCCATT